>JAWNOB010000016.1:16497500-17906457 GCA_035046265.1 Drosophila bunnanda
GGGGATAGTTGAAAGAGTTCCAAGAACCGCGCCCATGCCGTAAGAGGGACACACACACATTCTGGGAAGGGTGCCCCTGGGGGAATACATAACAGGGCTTAGGTGATGGAAATTTTTGTTCACTCTTTATTTTTTTTTTGGAATGGACAGCGGCGGCGGCGGCGGCGGCGTGTGTTTGCGCTGTGACAGTCATTACGGCGTCGCTTGTCTTGGCAATGTTCGGTCACCAGTGTCCATAGAGAGCCGCAGCCGTGGAAGCAGCAACCCGTCCAGCAACACTTTCGCCATCAGCAACGACCAACGCCCACACCCACTGTCCACTGTCCACTGTCCACTGTCCACTGTTGTCACCCAGCACCAGCACACACCACCCACATAGCCCTCGCCCTCACTCGCTGGCCATCTTCGCCTCCACCTCCACCTCCAACCGTTTCCATCTCCATCTCAACCATTTCCCAACCCAATCCGCGCTGCAGTTGGCAGTCGCCGCAGCAATTGGACAGACAAATATTTACTTCAGAAGTTTTTCTTTTAAGCAGTGCGCAAGAGCCTTCCCTTCCTCCCCCCGGCTTTTTTCACCCACGGCCCTTCTTCTTCGACCAGTTTATACATATATATATATATATATACATATTCCATGCTTCGCATTTTAAATTAAAAATACGGAAAAAACACTACGACTCACGCACACTCCGGAGAGATGCCCAAGAAAAAATTCTTATTACCGCCTGGCGAAAAAAAAAAGCCTTGGGAGGCGGAAGATGGGAGATGGGAGACGGGAGACGGCAGATTGGAGACGGAGAAGCTGGAAGATTGGGCTGGCGATGGGTGGCCCGAAGGTCTCCTGGCGAAACAGAAAAGAAATTAAGGCAAAAATTGAGTAGGTTGAAATTTGTGTACCCGTTCTTTCGGTTCGCTCAAGCCGCAAAAAAGAAATTCCCGCCACGGCCACCCCGTTTTCCACCCCTTCGGGTCGCCAGTCGTCCAGTTTGTGTGTTTAAAAATGAAGAAAAAAAAAGAAAGACAGGAACGAAAGAAAATCTTTTTTTTCTTCGACAGAGACGGAGAGGGGGGGGGGGGGGGTGTGGATGAAGAATCCTTCGAATAAATGAAAGAACACCATTTTTTGCGCTCTGCTCTGCTGTAGATGCAAATGGCAGGCGCCGGAAACGGAACTACGGGTCAGGGGTAGGCGGAGGCGGCGGTATCGGGTATGGTGTGGTCCACGTCAGGAAAGGATGCATGATTGCTCGACTCTTTGGGTGTGTGTGTGTGTGTCAGATGGGCTGTGGTCGCTCTGCTCTACTCATCAACGCCAAGACTTTAGCCCCGACTTTCTCCTCCTTCATATTTATTTATTTAAGTTAAAAACAAAACAAAAAAGAAATGTAGAAAAAAAGTACATAACAAATTTACGCAACTTTCTTCTTGCAGAATTTTCTTGGACCTTTTTCCCAGCTTCTTCTGGGAGCCCAGTGTGCCCAGCACTTTATTAAAAGCAGCAAAAACAAAACAAGCAAAGAAAAGGGCTAAAGAAATTAAGAAGGAGCCAAAAGAGTTCGGTACAGAAAATTTAAATAAATTGCGGGCAGGCAGCGGGATGAGGAATGGAGGGCAGAGGAAGGTTTGCTCAGCGCGCGCGAGAACCCAAGGCGAAACCCCGACCCGGCCCGACCCGATACCAATCCCAATTCCAGACCCAATCCCTTCCTGGGTTTCCGCCTTCTTGGCACATTTTTTCCTCCTCTGTGCCGTGCAGAATTTTTCCTTGTTTTTAATTACGACAACGACAGAGCAGAGCACAGAAGCGCTCTAATGGCCGTGAGGGCACACCCGGACTACGGACTACGGACTACGGACAACGGACTGCGGACTTCTCCGGACTGTCCGGTCCCGGGGTCTTATGTAAAGCAATACACAGGCGAGAGCAGAGAAAAAAAAGGCTGCGTGGCAAGCAAAGTCTTGGCCAGCAACTCGAAGGAAAAAATTGGCATTGGGCAGGTATATATGTATGTATGTATCCAATGGCTACCCCGAAAAAAAAATGAATCCAAGGAGCACGAGGAGCAGGAGCAGGAGCAGAGAAAAATCACTGCTCCTTGCCTGGTTTTGATAATCTCCCAACTGCAAATTCCAATTAAAAACTCTTCATGTGCTAAAGTCAAATCAAAGAGAAAGCGGGAGAGGGAGAGGGAAAGGAGCTCTACAAGAGGATTGCTGGAGAATTGGAGAAAAAAGGGGGAAATCCCCTTTTCCGTTTACTCTCCTTTCCCTCTATTGAAATTCTAACGCAATTAGTGCATGAAAATAAAGCGTCGTCAATGCTGCGTATGAGTGATATATGGCTTAAATGGCACAATAGCTGCTGCAGCTCATCCTGCTCCTCCTCCTCATGTCCTGCTCCGTGGTCAGATCTCTTGCTCTCTGGACTAAACATGGAGAGAATCCTGGACCAGTCGGGCATAATTGAAAAGCGAGACCGGCTTCGACAAGGACACCTAACCAGTGGGTAGCAGCAGCAACATCAACAACAACAGCAAAAAACTGTATCAAATGCTTGGCTAAAGAAAAATTGCATAAAAAGAGGGGCTCTATCACAAAAAAAGAAAAGAGTAAAAACCAAAGCAACTGCAACCACGTTGATCAAAGACACAAAATCTGTCTAAACCATAAATGAACAAGGTTTCAGGGCGGCATTGAGGCGGCAAGACAAGGCAAGGCAATAAATGCAAGGAAAAAGGCCTCTCGACTTCAATTAAGAGTTCTATAAAGGACGTTTCTTTTTCTCTGCAGTTTAAATATTAAATATATGTGTTGGTACTTTTAAAGTGAATTTTTTATATTTAAAAAGCATTTACTAAGACCAACATAAGTACTAGATTAATTACACCATACGATTTGGTTGCTATGCATCTTGCTTTTATAAGTCTTTACGACCCAGACAGACAATTCATTCATTTGCTTGCCATTTACATATAAAGAAACATAATAATAAAATTGATAACACGATTTACAGCATATAAACTATTTTGTATATTTAAATAATTAATATTTTATTCAGCAATTATTGTATTTTACTAAATATTTTTATACACCTGCAAAATATAATCATTTTAGGGACAAATTTTCCACACAGTGAAAGAGTCATGAACGACTGTATAGACATTAACAGCCGAGTCGATCTAGCCAAGTTCCTTTGTCGATCTTTCTCTTTGTCCCTCTATTTATTTAACTCTTCGTCTCTTTGTCCGTCTTTTCTTTTTAACGCAAAGTTTTCTCTCAGTTTTTGATATCATTAATGAAACTGCAAATAGTTTTCTTTATGTGCCCATTAATATATAAATAGGAATGGTCCAGAACGGAACACTATATCTTATAGCTGCTAAATTATATAATATATAATATATAAATCTTATATATGTCCTGTAAAAATTTTTCTTGCTCAACCTTTATAATTAATGCCTTAAATATTTAAAACTTACACTTCCTCTCCTTTCAGCAACAAGATATAAGCTACTAATGACTTTATTTCCCATATATATTTATTGTACATTATTTATGTAGCACGCCCCAATTTGTGTCATTGTTTGTTAAAAAAGAAAAAAAGAAAAATCTTAAAAGGTTTCCACCCATCCTCAACCCCCGGAATTCCAGTGAAACCCTCTCTGGACTTAAGCCCTTATTTCCGCTGGCAGGTACAGTACCGTCCAACGATCCTAGCCAAGGTCCCGCAAAGCCGTGGAAAAATCGATAATTACTAATGTAACTAAATACAATTAAAAGCAGAACCGACGAAAAAAAAAAGAAAGAATTTACACATATACACATAGAACGGAGGAAAATCGCGGGTTTTTCATGCAGAGACAAATGAGCGGAAGGAAAGCGGCGGCAGGCGGCAGGCAGCAGTGAAAAATAGAAGCGGACGGAGAAAAAAAATCGGGGAAAAAATGCGCTTACTTACAGCCCAGTTGGCAAATGGGCAACCCAGGATGCTGCTGCTGCCCCAACCCCACTTTCCCCATTCGCCGGCTTTTCCTGTTTTCCCGCCGACCATCAAAGACAATGGCAGCGCCCATTCAAGGGTTTAAAATTTCACCATTTGCATTTTTTCCCTTGGAAGTCCAGGCCCATGCCCAAGCCCAAACCCCTCCACTTTTCCAACCCACTTTGCTGCTCAGTAATTTCATTTCATTTAACATTTTTTTTTTTTTTTTCGTTCCTATCCTTATCTTTGTCTTTATTATTATTTTTTGTAGAGTTTTTTGTCTTCTTGTTTGCCTGCATTTGTCATTGATGTTGAGGAAAATTCATTTCGGGGAGTCGAATTCGCAGCTTGATTAAATGTCCATTGAAGACGAATGAATTTTCTTACTCGGCCAACGCCGCCTCTTGCCTTCGCTGTGCAAATTACAAGGCATCGGCATCAATATTGTGTAACTGAAACTGAAGTACATGTCACAATTTGTCTTTTTATCGGGAAATGCGAGACCCCGCCCATGCCCCTCCTGCCCATCCAAGGGTTGGAAGTTTCTTCATCGAAGAGCGCCGCAAAATAATTGCATGCAAATGAGCCACTGACGTGCCGCATGAAAATCTGCATAATCCGAGCGATAAAGGTGCGGGAGGAGGGGCGGGCCAAGGATGCTGAGAAGGGTACTACTACTACTACAACTGCAACTCCTCCTCTGTCTGAGAGCAGGGAAATCTCCCATGAATTTGCATTTTAACACGTTTCCGATGAAAACTCTATTCTTGCGATGCCCAACAACAGAATAACAATGTGGGTGAGCCTTTTGCCACAGGCAACAATGTTGCCAATTCCAAATGATTAGGAGAGACACAAAAGGAACAATAGTTGCAAGAGAAGCTCAATAGCAATAATATAAGCAAATAATGAAATACATATATTTTTGAAGATAATATTATAAGTTAATTAACAAACAAAAAAATGGGCTGTTAATCAAAGCATAAAGTGCAATTAAAATTCCCAAGTACCAAGTTAGAAACTAAAATTTCAATGTATAAAATTGACACCTAAAATTCTCAAGTACGAATTCGGAAGCGTTAAAGCTTAATCATCATAAATGACACAGATAATTGTCATTAGAATATTCAAATACTACAGCCGGCTGTACCTATTTGTTAGACAAAGGATCTGTATGGTTAAATCCTAGGTGGACACGCAGTGGCTCTTTTAACTCCTGTGGCTATATTGGTTACGTTTTTTGTAGGCGCAAACAAAGAAAATTGTACATTAACAATCTCACTAAAATTTCGTATCACAGAGCTTGCAAAAAGGCTTTGACAAACCCAATTTTGAAGTTTCAAGAACAAATCATGCGTGTTTTGCGACGATAGTGATTGTGGCTCTTGCTGAATATTATTTTCTTTTGATCTTCCATATGTCTTAAATAATTGTTGAACACCAAACTTCAATATCAGAGTCAGATTATGAAGAAAAAGGTAATAATAACCAAATTGAAAGTCACAATTCAGTTGGAATATGTGAATTAAGAAGGCTACTCCTCCACGTGATCTTTATCCCCAACAATGTGTTGTTCCCCGTTCCACAAAACTTAAAATCTTTACTATAAAGCAAGTGTTTCCAATGTACATAAGTGTGTTTTATTATAGTCTTTTTTTATATAATAATTTTCCCTTACAAATTATAAAGTTAAACCCTCTGTTAAGCATTTCTCTTTTCAACCCAATATTTTGTATCTTTCCCCAAATCATTTAAATGTAATATTTTTATAAAAACCCTAAGCCTTTGCTCTGTATAAATACTTTAGTTTTTCACCTACTGTAATTCCCTTTCGAAAAAGTTCACAAATTCACTGAAGCACAAATTAATTTCAATCTTCGGGCACCCAGGTTACGCTTTTGGCATTTTAATTTCAGGCCAAAAGCAATACCAAACAGTGAGCACTCACTAACAAGAAATGATTTCTGATTGAGAGTCAGTCGGTGGTTGCCAATTTCTACACCAAAAACGTTCGATATATTTACCTGCAAAGAGAAAAGGAGAAAATTTGCAAATTAGTTTAAAATGTATAATTAAGTTTTGGTAAACATTTTCAAATTTTTGGTTGATTTTGCAAAAATTAATAGAGATCAATGAAGATTTATAAAGAATACCACCCGGAGACGCCCGGCGGAGAGGTGGGCTCTCGGCCCGTGAAGAAGACACAACGAGGAAGGGGAAACTTTTCGAAAGCGGAACCAAACCAGTTGCTCCGATGGCTGACTTGCGCTTGATCATCAATAAGAAAACAAAATGGAGTCGGGAGTATGGGGGCCAGAGCCATCGCAACGTTAACAACTTCGGCTAATTGCCTTGCCAACGATAGATACAAAGATATAACATAAATGTATACGTATATATATATTTACAACAAAGTAAACAAATTGCCGGTAAATGAGCGCAAAATGATTAAAGAAAATATTTGCAGAGAAATTGCTTTTTTGCTTGCTACTTGCTAAAAATTGAGTGCCTAATAAACTAACAAATAAATATTAACACAGAAACGTTAAGATTTAATTAAGATGTTTTCAGTTTATAGAACTAAAAAGTATATTCTTATCTTTTGCAAAGAAAGATAATAATTATTACATTCTATATTTATGTTCAATCTTGTTTAAGCTCTAAATTTTACATATAACAAAAAATGTAATATTAAAAACTATTAAAAAATCCTCTTCAAATTCAAAACGCAAACTAGAACTAGTTCTAGCTCTGAATTCCAAATTTTTACAATTTATTTAGAAACTTCATTTAGAGAAAATTATTAATGTTCAATCTTCTTTAAGCTCTTAATTTTACATATAATAAAATATGTAATATTAAAAACTCATACAAAATCCTCTTTAAATTCAAAACGCAAACTAGAACTGGTTCTAGCTCTGAACTCCAAAGTTTTTATATTTATTTAGAAACTTCATTCAGAGAAAATCCATTGCGAAAAGAAGTGATGGAGAGGAAATAAAAGCAAATTGGTGAGCAAGTAAATTACAAAATTGCTGACACACACACAAAGGTGATGTGATAGTGACCAATCAAAAAAAAAAATAATAATACAAAATAAGAAAAGAAAAGAAAGAGAAACAAATTCGAATATTTGCTAGCTGCAAAAGTTTATTGAACTTTTTTTCGACGTTTCGCGCTGGCTCTCATTATGGCTCCATTATACTCGTGTTGTTGTTGTTATTGTTGCTGTTGTTGCCCGAGACTTGGGTAAGGTGTACGCCAAAGTTATAAAATCGGCAAACAACCAACAGAAACAACAACAACAATAACCGACGCATATTAATGAGTTTTGCATGCGACGCGACTTTTGGTTTTTTTTTTTTTTTGTAGCGCAGTGGTATGTGTGCGCGTGCGGAAGGTATTTTCATAGCCAATTAACGGTGGTAACGAAATATAATAAAAGCTATTGGGAAAATGGACGGGATGAAATATTGCCAATTTTCCAATGTTTTAATACACATACTTAACTAATTGGAGAGTGTATAAATTGAGAAGCTATTCATTGGATACGGTTTTTATGCTTTTTCTATTGACTTTTGACCCGGAGATAACCAGAAGTAGTTTAAATTAGTGCCGGTTTTTAATCTTATTGTTAACATTTCCGGGCTATGAAATTAGATTGTCAACTGTGTCAATGTGACAGTTAGCATTAACAGGAACTTGGAGTCCCTGTCAAATCCTCTTTAGTTCAATGAAAGATCAGCTATTTTTAGACAGCTTTTTGAGCTCAAAATAATTAGAAAGAGGTAGTAATCCAATTTACTATCGGATATGTTTATCTGATTTTTAATTTTAAATTTTTAAATTTAGCAATACTTTAAAAGGTGGCAATAGAACCTATGAGAAGTACCAATAAAAGGTAAAATGATTGAAGTTAAGACCGAAAAAAATTGACTAAAATCTAGAAAAGCTACATAATAGTGAAAATTAATTTAATTATAACTGTTTACATTAAAGTATAGTCCCCAAATTCACATTTAATCATTAAACACAAGCCAGACACGCTCAAAAACGTTATTAAAAAAGAATAAAAAAGGTAACGATAGAACATACATATAGAATATCAAAAAGAACGATTCTGATATTTGAGGTTAAGTCCGAAAAAGAAAAAAACCCAGGAAAAGCTAACGAATAAAAGAAAAATCACCAAAACGACCTTCATTCATAAAATAAAAGTCAGACAAACAAACCTTCAAAAGCGTCATAAAAATCAAATAAAACAAATGCGAGTGGGGAACAAACAGAATAAAAAGGGGGGAGAAAATGCAATTTTAGGTTTAAACTCCTTTCACTCACTCATTCGCGCACACACACACTCACTCACGCGCTCAATAAAAAGCGTGAAAATGTATGAATGAACGTCTAGCCGGCTCTCTCCCTTGCACTCTCTCTCCCCCTCGCTCTCACTCAATGTGTGCTTAACGTAAGGCGCGACTTTTGATATTGAAATGGAGTGAAGAATAACGGAAAAGGAGGCGAGAGCAAAGCAAGGGGCGAAACAAAACAAAATATAACAAATTGATAGACTCAGAACGAAAGGAGCGCAAAGGCAGAGTAAATGCTAAAATTCATGAGCAAAACAAAAGAGCAAAGTAACAAAAATAATCATAAAAATACTTAGCACACACACACACACACACACTGCGAGACCGAGGGCATAGAAGAAGGCAAATAAAAGAAAACAAACAACAACAAAGCAGAAGAAGAAAAAAGTAAAAGTTGAATTTTTCCAAAGAAACTGCAGACCAAAACAGAGAATTACGCGAAAAATAATAATAATAAAAATACCAAAGCGAAAAGGAGAGACGCGAAGGCAGACACAAAGTAAATAACGTGTGGGAGAGCAGCGCGTAGAGTAGAGTAAAGTATATATGACAAGACAACGGGACAGCTGGGCAAGAGGGGTAAGAGGGGTAAGAGGGGGGGGGGCCCAGCGCAAAACAGGATAGGGGGACAAAGGGGCGAGAAGGTGTGACGCAAGCAGACGCAGCAGCACCAGCACAAGCATTTTTATGGCCCTGTCTACGCGGCGAAAAAAAGTAAAGAAAAATAGTAACGAGAGAAGCTGGAAAATATAGAAAACGTGGCACAATAAGACGCCGTCGTCGCCTCAGACGGAAAAGCGGACGCAAAGGGGAAGTAACGGCAAGTGGCCCCCATCTAGAAAAAAAAAAAGGACGAACGAAGGGGATTCCCGGGCTTCAATGATATGTGAACAACCCACAAAGAAGTTGCACAAGTGCCGGCTTACCAAACACACACGCACACCACACACACAAACATACGCGAAGAACCCCCACTCAAGAAACTGTATGGGAAGCAAAATAGTGGGAGCAGCAGAAAGAGACGGAGAGAGAGCGGAGTGAGTGCACTAGCCGCAGAAAGAGATGGGGCTAAGCCTGTTAAGCAGCTGTTAAACGGGCACCCAGCAGCTGCCACCATATTGCACTTGTAATGAAAACGGAGAAAAAACCTAACTTCAAATATCCGAATCCCTAAATAAATCATAGCTCTGTTTTGATTTGTTTCAGTATATTCTGGTATTTTACATTATATTTTATTATATTATATTTTTAATAACATTAAAAGTGGATTGGGAAACATATTTCACTAGTCAAGTCTTCGGAGAAAAGCGCAATTTTCTCTATAAATTATATGAAACAAACTAACTAACCGTATAATTATTTGTTTCATTATAATTTGGTATACTTCAGAATTTTGACATAGTATTTGTAGTATATTATGATATAGTTAAGTATTTTATGGTAGTATTTTATTTAGTATAAATTAGGATAGAGGAATATATTGTTCTAGTAATAAAAGCCAAGAGTAATAAGAAACCGGAATTTATAGGATTGAAATCCTTGTAATTATCTATCTGAGTATCTGACATATTTAATTATATTTTTTTTATTGTTAGAAAATTTTTCAGTATGAAAATTTTGTTTCTCTGTACAATATCCCAGCATCCAAAGTATCTGTGTGGGATAAGCTCAAAAATCAGGTGAAATAATGGTAAAATGCACCGGCTGCAGCCCCAAAAAAGAAAATAACAGTTTATCCGTATTTTATGTATCTCACAGTATGTAAAGATGTATCTGAACTTGAATCGTAGCCTTGTTGAATGGGAAAATAAAGCACACAGGAAGCAAGGATTCAGGATTTCGAGAAATTGAGGACAGAACAGATGCAACAGCTGGGCTCTGTTAAATAATGGTAAGATCACTTTGATAAAAAACCGCTACTCGGTAATCTTATAGATGAAGATGCATAACACAATTTTAAATGTACAACAATCACATATATAATAAATTCAGTTATATAAATTGTAATCATAAAAAAATACTGCTTATAGTATTAACTACTGTAATAATTTCTATGAAATAACTCTTTCGAGAAAGTAACCTAACACTGCTTGCAAATAATAACTTAGCTTATTTTCCAACTCAAATGACTCGACACCTTTTTACATTGATGTCCATTGAACCCCTGCACTTAGTAAGTAATCCAAATTACTGGCAAACTGTAGCATTATCCAGATACAAATCGGCAAACAACAGCAAACAATGGACTGAAGAGCATGATGAGAGAACACACAGTACAGAACAGGAAGTGTCGGTCATTTGGTCAGAAACAAGCATATTTATTGGATGGATGGAGTGAATTGCAGTGGAGAGGATTGAAGGGGAACCTTAGCGCTGGCTCGCAGCTGAAATTGAAAACTTATAAAATCGAATCAAACCGAACCTAAACTGAAATTGAACTCGTACTCATTGAGGGGAAAAGGGCAATAAGCAGCCATCTGGGATGGGATGGGGATGGGATGGGGATGGGATGTGAGGATGTCATGGGGTTGGGAATTGCGGATTAAAAATGGGGATTGGGGATTGCGATGTCAGATAGGTTCCACCTTCTGGCTGACTCACACACACACATACTGCTGGTGGGGCCAAAATACAAATACAAATCGTGAGGCTTAATATGCATGGCTGGATAAATTGCTGGCTGCCCCGAGTCGTCGCCAGCATTGCTGATTGAAGGCAGTCGCAGTCGCAGTCGCACTCGACGACTGAGCTCTGGAAGGACAGGGAAAGAAAGGGTGGTCACTGGGAGGCAGGGATCAGGGATCCAAAAGGGGGGGGAACCGAGGCCCGGGGCCCGTTATGGAACAACCAAGCCGTGGGGCCAAGGAGCCAAGGAGAGGAGGGACTCCAACGACGATGACGATGACGACGACGACGACGACGCTGGCAGTCAGTCACTCAGCGAGTCTGCTTGATTGGACTTGGACGGACCTCGAAACGTGCCGATTCCCAGCTTGGATATATCCACACTAGGGTGGTCACTGTGCAGCATTTAAGACAATGCTAACACCTTTAAGCCTTGAGAAAGAAGACCAGAGCTTATGGGGATGTATTATTTTTGCAAAAAAAAATATATATATATAAATAAATCTAATTATTCAAAATTAAATTTCTTAAAGTTGAATTTGTTTTTTGTACATATGTATGTATATATGTCTAAGCCACAGATCTTATAATTAAAAGATGCATAACGCCCATACATTTGCCATAAGTTAGCTACTTTTCTACAAGCTAAACATTTTTTATGAGACATACATATATAAAAGTATAATTCTTAAAAGAATATTACTCATACTCCGTGTGGCATTGAATTCTAATCTTTTCATTTCTAAATAAAAGAGAAAATGTAACAATTTAACGAACATTTTGGTTACTTTACATTAAATTAACTGCCTTTTTAACAATTACACTATTTTAGAGATTTAATTAAACCATTTCTAACAGTACACAACATGTATACGTTATTTACGCTTACATTTAAGGTAACAATCTGTGTTGTTTAATATGTATAATTAAAATTCGATATTTACAAAATCGTATTCATCTTCAAAATAATCCAAGCTTAAGACAGGTCCACCCTAATGCAAAAAATAAACACATGTACGATATATTTGTATGTATGCTTCTGCGGGCCAGGCCAGTGTTTTGTTTGTGGCTTCTCTCGGGCAAAGGTTTCGCCAGCCCTTACACACACACACAACACACACACACATTGACAGTGGCACAACTAACGCACACTCAGTGGAAATACACGGTTAATTTGCCATTTTTATGGTTTCATGCCTCTGGCTTGAACAGTCTAAACAGAAACAGAACTACATGTAGTCCACACACAAAAACATATATCTTTAAATATATATATATACAGCCTCAAAGAAAATTTCATAAAGCGAACTTAGCACAGATTATGCATACACACACATGTGTGTGTGTGTGTATACGATATATACACTCGTACAGTCTGCTGTTTATGCACAAATCAAAAAAACTTTGCAGAACTTCGAGGAGGAAAAAAAAAAATTACCCAAAATTTCAATTTCAAAACCCAAAGCCGAACTTCTCCCTTGGGCGGTAAGGGTCGCCATCGTCGTCGTGGTCTGTCTGTATGTAAAGCCTGGTCAGCAGCAGGAAAAAAAAAAGCAAATTTGGGATGACGAAAGCCAGGCAAAGAAGCAGCAGCGGCAGCAGCAGGCGGGAACACAAAAATCATCATCATTTATGCAGATTTCAAGGCACTGATAGCGACAGTATTTTTTTTTTTAGAGAGAGTGTGTGTGGATTTTTTTGTGGAGTAGAAAATACAAGAAATTTGTCTCCTATCTATGAGTATATACAGGAGTTTGAAAACAAACATACATATGTATATATGTATATTTATGTATAAACCAAGGCCCACCACACAGTTTATTTCACAGTTTTTGGTTAGTTTGTAGCTGAGCACAGCTATTTTTTATATTATGTTTTTATTTTGCTGAATAAACAAAGTAAATACCCACAAACTACGTTGTAAAAGTCAGCTTTAAATTGTTTTTGAAATAAGTATTTTTTGTTAGTATTTAAGTACTACACCGTTAGCAATTAGCATTTCGCATTTCTATTCCAATACCATTGTTTAAATATGATATTAAATAAAAGGGCAACTATAATAAATAATAATAATAAACACAAATAAATCACAGAGTGAAATAACATGAACCTAATAAAGATCATTGTAAATATAAAAAATTAAAGCAAAGAACACGCCAACAACATTTTATACGATTCTGAAATATTTTTGTGTGCTCAAAATAAATACACCTTTGTTTGACTTGTGAATTTATCTTATGTTAAAGTAAAACTTACTCATTTTTCAGTTTAAACATGTGCTAAGAATGTCAATCTTTACTATGAAACATTACATTTTGGTGTACGTTAGGTGGCTCTTAAGGTATTATTGAATAAAAGTGAATGTTTCAATAAATGTTGTGCAGACTGTATATTTTTATAGTCTATAATGAAACATTTTTTATGGGATCTATCCCTTTTTTCGTTTTTATAAGTTATATACATCGTTGAAGTCTTAAATAGGTTGTAAGAGTAAGAGTAATATTTTTTATAACCATTTCTATAAAAGCAAAAAAATACCTAAGTCTGCCTTAAAATTTCCTCAAATTCTAAACACACTGTATTCTTAAAGTCGACCTTTATATGCATAACATTTGAAAAATAAAAACCAACAAATAACCGGACGCTATCAGAGTCGCATAAAAAAGTGCCCTTAACTTCCTCTTTCAGACCCCAACCCCTCAGTTACACCTACTACCCCCCTCCCCAACCCCCTACCCCCCAACTACTGTGTCCGCCCCTTTTTAAGATTTTTGCAATGCAAATTTGTATTTTTTTTTTTTGTATATATAGCAAAACACATGCATAAATACATAAACCTACACAGAAAGAGACATTAAATTTAAAGCTCTCTTTCGAACAAAACTTTCTTTCTTTGGGGCTTTTTTGAAAGTAAAATAAAAAATAAAAGTGATTGGAACTTTTTGAGGAACGGGACTGATTTTATAAGGCGATAAGCAGCTGGCCAGGCCAATGAAATATTTATGCATTTAATATACATATATCGCATATATATTATATAGTATACACATCAATATATATGGAGAGGAAACAATGATATGGGGGCGACTTTTTAGGGTCCCCCCTCTGATAAACTTTGTTCGCTTATCGTTTTCGCAGAGTTTCTCACCAGAGAGAGATGGAGACGGAGAAAGGGTCCGGGGAACAGCTGCAATTTGAGAAGACCCCAGAGAAACTAACTAAAAAACCGTAGACATTGTATGTTAGCTGGGGCATGAGAATGGAATGAAACCAAGCCAAACTAAGCCCAAGAAATAAAATCTAAAGTGCCGGGGAACCCTATAATCGAAATCGATTTCGCAATGTGCCAAAGCAACACAACAGTGAGATATATACATGTATTTATCTCTATATATATATACTGTATAGGAGACGCGACACCTACTGCAAAGAGGCTTTGGCTTTGGCTTTCGGCTGAAATGGCACCGAAAGACGATTTGCCAAATTTGCCAAACTTACAAACAACTGATGGCCATGTCGTGATGGGTATTTCTCTGAAGAAATTCTGTCTCGCCGCCGTGTGGTGTGTGTGTGTATTTGCATGTCTTTGTAAGTAAATTATGTTAATTGTATTCTTTGACTGTCACCGTGGTATCAAACTGCCAGGCCGGGCCAGCAAATGGGGCCCCAACAGTTCCCAGTCCCAGCTCCACTCTACTCTACTCTACTCTACTACTCTCCGAGTCCAATTCGAATCTCAAAATCAGATACTTTTTGGCTAATAAGAGAGGGGAAAATAGATTAATAAAATTAGGCAAAATATTGCGAAGTTGAAATACGAATACACTTGTATAATTTTCAAATATTGCATTTGCTTTGGATTATGTACATAAGTCTTAAATTAAAAGAAAATCTAGCCTCTATTGAGCAATTGGAAAATATTTTCAACTTTTATAAAATAATTTCAGTTTAATAAATATTTTAATACTTGTTCTTTACTTATATTTTTATTAGTCTTTAAACTTTCATTAAAAAGCATTGAATATATTAAATTATAATATATCAGAAACTTAATCCAATAGAAAATATATAGCTTGAACTATTAATTACCTAGTAATATGTATTAATTTAAAGTAATAAGCTGTATTTAAATTGAATTTCCAAAAATAACATTGTGCTGTTAACTGTTGATTATTTCTGTAATGCATTGAATTGTGCTGTAAGGCGCAACTATAATGCTTTCGTAATCGTAATTACTCAAAACACCAGCCGTAAGTCTCTCCTTTCTCCTGATTTGTGAGTCGGAAATCAGCTGTTCCTTAACCGAACCATAAATTGACAAGAAGTCTAAGTACCTGTCAATGCTAGCTCTCACATTTAATCATTAGCAAACTATATTTTCTGAGCCGGAGCACTCTTGACCGTTAAGGTTTGTCACTGAGAGTAAACCGAGGAACATATAATTTATAATAAGTAAAAAAATATATATAAATTAAATATTAATAACAAAAATCCTTCTTGAATAATCTTCTAATCTTTCTTAAATATCAAAATAAACTTTAAAAATATATAATTTTAAATTATTTTCTTAATTTCTTGTAATTTATAGGCTTTTCCAATTAGTTGATTGAAACCTTTTGACCCACAAATCCACAGGGTATTCAATTTAAATTAAAAAACAACCATACACACTCCTCTCTCTTTCTCTCTGTACACACAAATGTGCTCGAGTGTGTTGTGTGTGTGCTGGTTGGTTACCCCAAATATAAGGTTATGTACTGTACAAATATATCTTTATCTGTATCGCACCGAACCGATTGGCGTGTATGTGCACATGCGGATCGAAATAAAACAAATTGAAATTCATTTCGTGTGCGACAACGCAGGGAAGTGAGTTTTTTGGGATTCTTCAGGCAAATAAATAAAAAAAATATACAAAATAAAGAGAGCAAGAGCAAAAGTCATTCGCTGGGGCCATTTGGCACACCAAACCATTCGATTTTTATACATCTATAGTACATATATATAGTTTACAAAAAACGATCAAAACAACTCACTCGCATCCGTTTCAAAGCCCATTTCTCATAGTTCTGGCCAAAGCATCTCAATCGCTGATAGTACGTACAATCGAAGCGATGATTATGGCCCAAAGTTGTGTAAGACTTTTAAGATTTTTTCAATAAAGCCCTAACAAGCCGAGCTGAGCGGAAGCATTTGTCGTGTGAGAAACAAAGGTAAAAATAAAAACGTGCGAACCAAACAACCAGAAAATGCCGGCTCAAGTCGGACATGAGCTGAGCCAAGCCGAGAGCTGAGAAACTTAATTTTTGGCTGACTGACGACGACGACGACGACGACGACTGGTGAGACAAGAAACTGGTTTCCAATTGCCAGCAAGAGAAGCCAGCAGGAGATGGAGGGCAGGCCGAGGGGGCTGGAGGGCGGCACGCATGACTTCAGCGGCAGCAAACCACAAAAAAAAAAAGCACTATATATACTTCGACGCGCCGTTTTCCCAGCTGTTTGTTGACCTCAAAGAGCTAAAGCCAAAGCCAAAGACGGGCCAAGTCATGGTTACGGCCGGGCCAAGTCGGACCGGGCCATAAAAGAGGAGCACAGCCGGAGCAGAGCCGAGTGGCCAGGTTAATAATAGACAGCGCAGTAAGCCAGCCAGCTCCAAGCAGGCAGAAGAATCGGACGCCAGCAGCAAGACAAGCAGAACGAGACTGGTTCTTCAAACTGGCCCAAACACGGCGAGAACGAGATGGGGAGACAGAGAGAGAAAGAGAGGGAGGCGAGATGGTGTTGGCTTACACGAGGTTGGGTTCTGCTTGGGTCGGGGAAACATTGTGGAGCCTTTGGGTTTTCCCTGTTTTTTGTTACTTTTATATAGTTATTGTAAGATCACTTTTATTTTTCATTTAAGATTTCCTGTGTTGCATATAATTTATTATTAAAATTTAAATTAAATTATACACAAGCATAGTCAATATTATTTACCATTGAGTGCCTAGAAATTCTTAACTCTGAATTCTGAGACTGAGCAATTGATTGGAAACTAATATAAGGAGGATTTTGACATGGGACAATATTTACAGAAGAAATTGAGAGTTGGAAATCGATCGAAAGGGGTCTGGACTATATTTACTACATATATATAAAGTTGTATGGGATCTTGATGATATACATATGTATTTATATATAAATGAGACCTCGAGCCATCTAAAACCCTTCAAAAGATAATATTTTTGATTTTACAAGTGTTTTCTTTTCCTTAATTTTTAAAATACATATGTTTATGAAAATTATCAGAGAAAATTGAAGTTATTATATGATAATTGCTATGCTTTTTTGTTTATATATTTCATTACTATATAAATATAATAATAATAATTGTAATTAAAACAAATTATATATATATATTTGTTTTAAGAAATCTTCTTGAAATCTATAAATTATCACATCATATTTGATCAATATTATTGTATTAGACGGGCAACAAATAAGACATATTTTAATGAAATGATTTAATGAAATAAAATTTGATAATACTAATTTTAAGTTTATTATCCTATACATGAGGTTATAATTATTAAACTCAAACTATCAGAAGTACGTTAAAAAATATAACCTTTATTATTTAAGAAATCAACACTAATAAGGAATGTACTTAAGAACCAGCAAGATCTATTTATTAAAATATATAACACTATACATTGGAAAGTACGTTAAAACCCAATTTATTTATTTACGAAATCAAAACTAAATAAGGGATTTATTCAACATATTAGATGTACTTATTAACTGTGTAATACATAATCATTAAATAAAAAATAAATAAAAAATCTCACAAATATTCTACCATCTCTATTCAACTATAAGTTATTTTCAACAGGTAGTAAATAAAGCAGCTCTAAGCTAATATAGTTTTAGATGGTATTTAGTATTTTAGGCCACATATTTTAGCTTCAAGCTAACCGGCGAACCGGCAAAAGTGTTTATTTACTCTCGTGGCATTTGTTGTTTAATGTTTTTACCCCCTTTTGTTAAGCCACAATTGAGCAATCAAGCGGAATGGCGATGTGAATGAACACATAACGAAAGGATTTTCCCAAAGAAAACTCCAAGAAGAAGAAGAGGAGGAAGACGGCAAGTGTCAAAATAAAAGTAACAAGCAAGATGAAAAGCGCAAAAATGGCAATAAGAAAGTGACGACACAAAAACCTATAAAAACCAAGAAACAACAACAAAATGTAAGACAAATCTTCAAGGACGTATGCCAAGGTAAACACACACACACATACACACATACACATGGAATCCAAAGAAGATGGTGGAGGAATAAAAGGAGGAGATGAAGATGGAGGAGGAGGAGGAGGAGGAAAACGAGACACACACAAAATAAGTAAAAGTAGAAGAAGCAAAGCGGCTAAAGAAAACGCGACCTGTTTGATGGCAACACACACACACACACATACACACACAAAAGGAGATGTGAAAAGCAAGTGTAGGAAAAACTCGTTTTGTAAGGGAGGGGGGAAAACCCCCACCAACAAATCAGGAATAACTCGAGTAACAAAATGTAGGTAAGTTTTATACCGTCCCCTCTTCGCTCATGTTTTCTTTTTCTTTTTTAAGGAGGCCACGGGAAGGGCGAAAAGAAGGATAACATAAAATTTAATCAAAAGGCAAACGTTTGAAAATGTGCCAAAGAAGGAGTAAGGAAAATAACAAAAAATATATATAATAAAAAAGGAAAGGAGGAGAAGGAAAGGAAGAAGGCAAGGAGACGTACAGCAGACGGCGGCTACGACGACGTGCGCGTAATGTGGAGTAAAAGCCAGTTTGATAACGGTCTATGTGCCTCGCTCTCTCTCTCTCTCTATCTATCTCCTTCTCTTTCATATGTGTATGTGTGTAAGTGTGTATTGTCTAGCCTAGATTTACGAACATAAATTATGCAAGAAATGGAGCAGACAGCGAAGCTCGGGCAAAAAGGAGGAAAAGAAGAACCAGAAGGAGCCGGCGAATACACGAAAAAGGAAGAAAAGTCAAAGACAAGACAAGGTCAAGGTCTCTATTTAGCAGACTCTTTGTGGGGCTTTTTACATGTCTTTCTTTACTTCTTATAATAATAATAATAATAATAGTGGTAATAAAAGTAATAATAGTAATAGGTAATAACCAAAAGCAAGGCCTACGAAAAACTTGTTCGCTTTAAAAACCAGTTCTTTGTCTAATGTCTTTTGCCCTTTTTTCGATATCCATTTTTACCTGCTCTTTTCGCTACCTGTTGCAGTCCCTACAACAACATCAACAACAACAACTGGTGAGTAAAAACCGAAAGTCACTTCAAGGGAACCACAAAAGACTAACCCTCCTCCAGTTTCTCCATTAAACTATCCCAAGACCCTAAGACCATCGTGCAATCGCACAATCGTACACCTGTGCGTCACCTTAAGCAGATTGTAAAGTCAATGGGCTCAATTTATTTTCGAGTCACCCCATTATTGGTGTGATGTAACCCCGAAAACTAGAAAAACAAAATGGTAATGAAGGAAAGCTAAAGAGAAAATTAACAATCCAAAAGAGTTCTAGTTGTATTTCCATAGGAAATTGAAAGTTTTAAATAGTGGAATTAGGAAAATCATAAGAATACTGAGGAAATAGTTGAAACATGAAAATTTTAATGTTTGTATAATAATATAATATAATAATGTTCTATAATATATATATATATATAATCAATATAAAAGTTCGTCATATAAAATGAAAAGATTTAAATATTTAAATAGTAAAATATATTATTTAGAAAGTCCAAAAATGATTTTATGAAAGACAAATTTCAAAAAGTAAATTTGAACATTCATAGAACCGTAACAAGAAATCAAGGTATTACCAGTATTACATAAATATTGTTATAGCAATTACAACTTAAAATACTTTATATCCTTAAAAATGTAATGCATTCTTTGGTTATTCATTTTAAACCAGTTTCACTCAAAACCACATGTGAATGATGGATAATTTCTTCATTTTCGAAAAACTTCCCTCTCTAAGAAACCACAAAAAAAAACTATTCTTAATTGTCATGGGAGCGTAGCAAAGAAACGTTCTCTTTCTAATTCACTTCCCGCTCTTTGAGGTTTTTTCGGTTCGGTTGAATATATATTTTTTTTTGTATTTTTTTGGTAATTAATTCTACGCACTTGCGCAACAATGTCGCGTTCGCTATAATTTCAAGCCGAATCCACGCACTGGGCTTTCAAGGTCTAATGAGTTTGTTGCCACTAGGCGAGAAACCATTGGCTATAATGAGCCTGGCCAAAGAAAAATTATAATCATCATTGAAATAAATGATTAAATTGCTGTGACTACAGTGCGTTTCGTGGGCAACACACACACACTACACCCATGGACCGACCACTCTAAATATTGGGTTCTAAAGGCTAAGAAAACTAATGATTATTACAAAGCTAATTTTATAATTGTGTGATCTTTTGTTGAATTGGATTAGGTTTAGATTTTTTGAAAGTCTGAAATAGTTTAAAATAAATAACTAAAGACTTGTATAATTAAATTCTTTTCCCATTTTAAAAAACCAAATCTTTGGTCACTTAATTTACTATATATGTACATATAGTGCTTTATTCTTGTGACGCACTGTGGGCATAATTCTTTTCCTTCATTATTATAATTGTAGTTGGTGTAGTTTTTTGGTGTAGATTGTTGGTGTAATTGTTGTTGTTGCTGTTGGTGTAGTTGTTTCACCTGGAATAATCAACTTCTTGGCGATCTTTAACACCTGTGCGGGGGGGGTGCGACGAGAGTGAAGGGGGAGGCGGTTTCCCATCCGGCCAAACTTAAGTTCAAGGCCTTTTGATAATATTTCAAAGAAGCTCGCCTCTAACACTGGATTGATTTGCTGCTTTTCGTTGTTTTCCCTTCCTTCTTTCTTTTATTTTTATTTTTTGCAAGCTTTTTCGTGATTAATTAGTGTTAATTACAATGTCGTCCAGGCGAATATATGTATGTTTCGTAAGATTTCGCTTAAAAAATGAAGAAAACTTATACAATCTCCCCAACGAAATCACAAATTGTAAAACGATTACATAAGCCTTTAATATGAATGAATTTCGGAATGGAACCGAGACTGAGACCGAGTCTGTTGCCTGGTATTTATTTGAGGTTTTTTGTTTTATTTCATGGATATACATATACGGGCGCGAGATGAGCTCATTTGTGTTTAGCAGTTAAGAAGAGAAGATATATGAATATTGAAATATAATATAGGGGCAGCAGGCACTACGCTTGGGGTGTCATCATTAAGATTTCTTGGCTCACAAAATTCTTTTGAGCTAAAATGCTTAATGGGTTGCCCAAGAGGCACAAAAATCACTCTGAAATTAGTTAAATATTTAAGAATTAAGGGTATCTGATTTATATTATATTGCAATTAACTTTCTATAGATTTCCAAAGACTGAAATGGATTTTGTGAGACAGTAGAGTGTGATTGTAATTGCAATTTAAGACCCCGTTGAGAAATAGAATGTGAACACATAACAAGTGCGTGCGGGGCTAAGACATATAGCACACACGCTTTGCTCTCTGCCAGATATACATATATACATATATCTATCCATCTGGTGCACTCGATTTCTTAATTGAATTTTGGTCTAAAGCATACTACTAAGCCAAAACCGAAGCACGAACTAGAGAAAAACGCATTAGGGGAGAGCACAGCTGATGATGTTGCTGCTGCTGCTGCTGCTGCTGCTGTGCGGCGACTTTGCGCTAATAAGTTTATTATAAAATAATAATTACAAACCGAACTAGGGAGGCGGAGGGAGAAGGAAATAACGAGAAAGTCGTTGCACGCTGATTAGCTTTGTGGCTACCGACTTGAGGAGAGTCCCGACTTGGGCTACATATAGATACTTATATATATTTGTATCTGTATCTATATCCATTGGCTGTTTCTTGCATCTGTAGCCGTGGATGGATGGATGCTGATTAGGCATCAGCTGCAGTGGCAGCAAAGCGAAACCGAAATCAAGCCAAGCACGTACACGAAAGTGTTAATTGCAAATGTACCAAGATGCCAAAGTTGGGGTTACCCGGAGGTGCCACGAAAGGGGCCTCCCAGAGGTGCCAATATGTTACGCTGCGCTGGCAATCCCATTTGATGCGATGCTCCTCTGGGGTCTGTTTTCTTGGTAGACTTTTTAGTGAATTGTATAATTTTAGGCTTTTGTTTAGAAATTAATGATTTTCCTGCCGGAAAGTACGGAATTTTTCAACCGCTTGAGAAGGCTTATTCGCTTATATGGCTTTTGCCCGTTTAAGGGAATAATGTCCGCTTTTGATATCTTAGAAACCAAAGGTAGCTTGGAATCAAAGAATTAAAAGACTAAGTTGTATACAATTTAAAAAAGGAATCTTCTAAGGTAAGCCTTTTACTCAAACAATTTTCTATGGTTGAGACACCGTGTTCGTTAATGAACTCGTCCGCTTAAGAGAATCATGTCCGTTTGTCCGTCTAAATATTCAAAAACTAAGGAATCTATATGTTCAAATAAACAGTCCACTTAAAAAGTCCATTTAAACAATGTTGTCTGTACAAAGCACACTGTCTATTCAAAATAAACTTATTCACTTAAGGGAATTTTGCAACGAGCTTTTCAAAATTGGACGTAAATGAATTAATAGACCATGTTACATGTGTATGTTACATGTGTATTCAAAAAAAGAGTTATCTTGTGTATACTTTTCACTCAAAAAAAGTTGTCTGCCTCAGGTACTTTAAAAATAATCTTGTCCGCTCAAGAGAATAATGTCCGCTTGTTCGCCAAAATATTCGGAACTAACTAATATATATCCAAATGAGCAGGCCTCCTGACAAGGTCCTTAAATGTGTCTTTTTCTTATATAAATTTTTTACTTAAAGAATGTAGTCTGATCGGGGAACCTTGTCCGTTCACAAGGAACTTGTACGCTCAAGAGAATCATATTAGCTTTATAAATATATAACGATAAAAATGCAAAGGGTACAAATGTTTTTCTCTTATGTAAACTTTTTACTCAAAGAATGGTCAAGATGAGCTGGTCAATATGAGTTTGTCCGCTCAAAGGAATTATTCCCGCTTGTCCGTCGCAATATTGAAAAAAAAACTAACGAAATCCATATAAGCAGTTCTCTTAAGAGGTCCTCGCAAGCTACCTCCTCTTATTGGAACTTTCCATTCGAAAGGAATCCGATTGTAGGGCCTGCAGCGCATGCGCAACTTGGGTGTTTCCCAGTGTCTATAAGGAAACAACAACTGGGCGACCGTCGAGCTCTGCGGCTCGGCCCATAAATCGATGATCGGCAATTGGATTATGGTGGACGGATTGGTGGCGACCAGAGGAGGCCAGAGGCGACCGCAGGGTGGCGGTGGGGGCACAAAAAGAGAGAGTGCCACACGCAGGCACAAACAGAGGCGTCAACGAACCGGTTTGCAAAGGGTCGTCGTCGTCGTCGTCGACGTCGTCGCGGAGAAGTCGCATACGCGTCAGCAATAATTAATCAATCAATAATTGAGGCAACCCAGCCACCAACACCAGTACACACACACACACTACTACTTAAACACACACACAGTGGCAGAAAGACAAATCCAGACGGCGAGTGAGAGAAACGTTCAACTAATGACAGGGCATACAAAATGGCCGACACATAAGCCCATTAAGTCCGAGCAAACAGACATCCGGTGACCATCCAGTAAGCAAGCAAGTGTTCCAAAGGGAATGGGGGGGGGGGCTAGGCTTAACCTAACCCCCGACGACCTCTTGATTTATCGAAATCCGCTCAATAAGTCGCTGCTTATCTGCCTGCGAAGAAATCTCTGGCCGAAAAAAGATGAAGAATAACCAATCAACTTACTTTCTTCGCTCTCTTTTTTTCAATGTTGCAACTTTTGCTTTTCTCTGGCGGTATTTTTAATTTTTCAAGCTAATCGTTTATTGTTTTGTTATTTTATTTAATTTAATTAATTTTTATACATTTTTCTATTTATGAATACTAAATTTCTTTCTATCGCGATCAACTTACTTTCTTTTGGCTGTAACTTTTGCTTTTCTCTGACACTAAATATTTGGTATTTTCTGTTTAACAGTATTTCTTCGGGATATTCTTTAGGTATTTCTTTTTTTTTTTGGTATTATTCTTTCTCCCTTTTCCTTGAGATTTATTTGTATTCCTTCTTCGTTCTGCTTTTGGTATATCCGCTATTTCTGCACTTTTTACTAGCGTTTTCGCGACGTTTCGAAAATGTTGTTTTTGTATTGCTTTTGTTTCTTTTCGATTTTCTTTTATTTTAGCTTAGCGAAAACGGAACCCACATGTAAATGGCAAAGACGAAGACGAGACGAAAGCGGAGACGGCGAGGAACAAAAGGCGAAGCGCACAGGTAACGTTGCGACTGTGCATAAAAATCGAACTGAACTGAAACCAAAGAAGAGCAAGAAAAAAATTCCAAAACCCAAGTTTTGACGCTGCCGTCGCCGTTGCCGTTGCCGCCGTCGCCGCCGCCGCCGCTGCTGCTGCTGTTGCCGACTATGATTGTTGTTGCTGTTGTTGTGGCGGCCGCCGCTTTACCTGTAGACCGCTCTGCTGAATCCCAGAGAAGACCGAAGACTTTCAACGTCGCTTCGCTCGGCTCGGTTTCTTTTCTGCTTGCTGCCAACGTCGGCGTCAGCGACGGCGTCGCTGTGGTTAAACGCCGCCGGCGAACAGCAACAACAACGACAAGAGCGGCTCAGCTTAGCGTGGCCCGTTCAGCTTGGCTTGAGACAGTCGCGCACAGGTGCAAGCGGGATAGCGATACCGCCTCGATCCTCTCTTCACAATATGTGCTAATATATGTATGCATGTGTCTGTCCCCGTGCAGGTAAGGGTAAGGCGTGCGAGTGTGTGTGTGTGTCCCTTAGGTAAGAAAAGAAAATGTGTCCGACTTTGGCGAAACAGGTAGACCGTTCACATGCCGGTTGTTGTTGTTGCTGTTGCTGCTGCTGTTATATCTTATGTTATTGTCAATGCTGTTAAGTGCTGCTATTGGGTGCTGTTAAGTGCTGCTTATGTTGATATTATGTTGCCAATGTAACTCATGTTGCTATGGCTGATGGCTAATTAAGTGCTATTCCATAAATACAAATACTTTTATTAAAGAAAAAATATTAAAATTGATTTGAAAATACAATTACATTGTCCTAATGCTAATATTTTTGCTACTGTAAATTCGGCCAAGGTTTCTGCTATTAATGTTGCTTACAGTTACAGTTGGAAAGTCTACCAAAGCAACATCAACAGCTTCAGTAACTTGAGAATGTTGGGCAACATGTCACATTAGAGCATTTCATGTAGGTAGATCCTAAAATGTTGCTCATCAATATTGCAATTCTTGTTGGAAAGTCAACTACAACAACATCAGCAGGATCAGCAACATGAGAAGCTCTTAGCAACATTCCATGTGCCTTATTTCAAAAATGTTTCTCATAACTGGAACTAAAGCAGCTATTACTCTTCGCAATGTTGCTGAGCTATAATGTTCCATGAGTGTTGCAACATTGTTTCTTATAGATTCCCTGCATATGCTGCTAATGTTGCTTCCCATGCTTCTTCTGTTTTTAGCCGCTGTTAACGCTGTTGCTACCGCTCATTATGTTGTTCCTGCTGTTACCGGCGCCCGGCAGAAGCGACCGAGTGGCGAGACTTCGTTTTTGCGGCTTAAATGTGCACACCTCAATACACACACACACAAACACACTCAAGCGGGAAAATACAACAAAAGTCAACGCATTAGGGTGCCTCAACATATTGCAAATAAATTGACTTCTGGATAATACCCAAATAAACCGAAAAAGAAACAATGGAAAACGCGTGGCGAACATAAGCCGGGTCTACAAGCAAGGTGCGTTCTGTTAATTGAAGGTAGAATGGGAAAATCCCATGAGAACCCTATTCAGATCATCTTCAAGCTGGGTTTTTATTTTTAGAACAAAAAGAAATATTTACTTTATGATTATAAAAAGGTAATTTGTCTGCAAAATCAGTGAAGTCTTATGACTGTTTAAAAAGCATATATTTAAAAATCTTTAAAGTATAAATCTTAAATAATTTAATAAAATCTAAAATAAATAATAAATATAATACAATAAAATTGCAGAATTTCAATTAAAAGTCAGTTTAGAGTAACCTTGATGTATTAAATATTATAAATATCATCAATAGCCTAAAGAGACTTTGATTTAACTCCTTTTTAAGTGGCAAAACAAACTTTAAATTGGTAGATGAGGATATAAACTAAGTAATATAAAATAGATTGTTTTAAAATATATTCCATGCCTAAAAATACTGAATGGAAAATACCCAAAATTTCCCATCTACTCAAATACCCTAAAAACTCCCCTCTTAAAATGGTGCTTGAACTAATTAAGGAATTTAAGTTATTCCACTTGGATCACCCCAACATAATACCTGCCCGCATGGCATACACAGGTAAATGCGAGCGTTTATGCATATGAAACGCAGAGTCAGACACATACATATAAGCGACAAGAAAGCATACGTCATACAGTGAAATTTGTATGTGGAAAAATACGCGGCGGCAACGACGAATGGCGATTTTTGCGCGTGAGTAATTTGTTGACTATGAGTGTTGTGTTGTGAAAAAGAGAGAGAGAGAGATGGGGGCAATATAGTAGTGGCATTTGTCCAGTTTTGTCTCTTGTGAGGCTTCTACTGCAGGTAGATACTCACACACACACACAGAGATACTGCCAGCCAACGGATACAGCTACAGATACCTTTGTATGCCGGTAATTATCGGTTTTCGATGCCATATGCCGGGGCAACAACAACAAAAAAAGAATGTACAAGGGGGGAAAAAAACACGAAATACACAAATACGATTCATTCGAATCTGAAAACCAAAAACCGAAATCGAGCCGTATGTAATGGCCCTTAATTTTTGCATTTTCTGTGTCGGCTTTTGGGTGTTATATTCCACTGAATGTTGCTAACTAGACACAAAATTAAAGACGGCGCGCTCTGCTACGGATCGTTTCGAAATGCCGCACATGAATATGTATCTATAAGATATAAGATACACATGTACACAAGCATACACGTACAGACATATATGTACCTTTTGGCATCATGCATACTAACTCAATTAGCACATCGTGTAAACGTGATGTGGGAACAACAGCCAAAAGTCACCCGTCTCTCCTCCAGCGGCGCCTGGAATGGACTTGGACCTTGCCACAGTTTGGTTTCTTCAACTGGCAGTTCCAATATTTCGGCTGGAAGACCAGCAAACAGAGAACCCATGAAGTACACATGTTCGGTAGCTAAATGCAATCCCTGGATTCCAGGAAAACGCCAAACTGATCATGCAAACAACAAATATCAAGTCACCACACAATACACACACACAACACAGTTAATGCTGCTTTGGGGCAAGGGTTTTGGAGTGGGGCAGACTCACGGCCCCGCCCATGGTGCCCCGATGGTGCCAGGTGAAGTGAATGTTGGCGTTCAACAGGTAAATCTCCACTGTACATATGTACACAACAATATCGCTCTTATATATATACATATAGATATATATATAAATTTATATATATATAGGTCTGTCTGTACATCTGTCGCTTTTTTTGGGGAGTGTTTCGCAAAGCAGAGACCTCACCCCGTACTGTGTCCAGCTGCTTTCGTTTTTATTTTTTACGCTTGCGATTTTTATTTTTGACACGATTTTCGAGTTTTATCAATGAAGTTTTTGTTAATACCCTAACGAAAAGCTGTTGGAATTCAAGGAAAACTGTTGCTATTTATTGTGGAAACTGTAGATAATGATGATGACCTGCGTTCAAAGTCCCTCAGTGAGTATCATATAAAAAAAACTTTTTTATTTAAAGTTTGATTCATTTTCTTTAGAAATATTGACATCTTAGGACTTTCTTTATTAGGAAAATTTTCAATTAATAAACAGTAAATTAGGTAAGTAAAAAAGCTCAAATCTAATGTGACTGACTGTCATAAACTCGTTATCCAACGCATTTTGGATTAAATTAAAAGGAGCGTGACACATATCTAATTCCCTTTATCTAATTTTGTTAAAATTAATGAAAAACTTCAATTGAGCCCAGCGGCAGGCAGAAGAAGATGTTGACAAGTGAAGAAACATTTTCATAGGAACATGTTGCGCAACACCCAATGGTGCTGTCAACACAAATGTAGATGTTGCGTAAGTTCAACATATACAGAAACTTGATTCTCTTATAACTCCTATGTGTATTAACCGATTTTTAATCAAATTTTCAGAATACAACTGAACTTTTGATCAAGTATATATATTTTGTTACTCTGTGGAGTGAGAGATGTCTCCTTCTGCCTATGAATACCTTTCATTAAATCACCAAATGTAGGGTATTTGCCCATTCGACCTGCTCTCAATCTGTATAAAATACATATCTTTGCTCTCGCTGGCCACTGCATTGTGATTCAGCCTGCATTTTTGCGCATTTATCGAAAATATTTGCTCTGGCTCAGCAGCGGCTCGGCTCGGCTCGGCTCGTCTCATATTGGATTGGATTCAATTTAAGTCGCATCCGCTATCCGCTGCTGGCCATCGATGAGTGAAACTTACACAGTACATTTGTCGATTTTTATTTTATTTCTGCTCGTGGAATATATATATATATAAATATATATTTGTGCAGGGCATTACATTGTCACGACTGGCGGCGATGGCTTGTGCTTACCTGCAAAGAGAGAGAAAGATGGAAAGAGAAAGAGGGCGCGGGGCCCAATTGAGGTCATTAGTAAAAGGTTGTTTTATTTTGTTTTCAGGTCTCGGGGTCTTAAAACTAAAGCGTACAAACTGCTTATGGCTAATTAGTGCAAATCTTTATAGATTTTAAATGAGTTTTTGCGGCCCTGAGGCTTGAGAGAGCGAGAAAGAAAGAGACTCAAAATGAGATAAGTTTATTTTCAGTTATCAAAGGATAAGATCCTTTGAGGGCACAACAAGTCAATCATAAACATCAAATACAAGTCGCAGCTATATTTTTTTTCCTCAACGCAACAAGAAATATAGAAAACACACAATAAAAAAATATGAATCAAGAAAAACTAATTTTAAGTAAGAATCCTTGAAGCCTCAAAAGCAATTTTTAATTACAACTGGAGTGAAATTTATGTGCGAACTTGGCACAAGGCAAAAAAAAAAAAACTGTACTGTGGAAAACTGCAAAAGAAAGCAAAGGGAACACGGAGAAAAGCCAAGGGTGTTGTGTGCACTAGGGAGCAGAGAGTGTGTGTGTTGTGTGGGTAGAACAGAAAGAAGAACAAAAAAATGAAGAAAATCTGTGCAAAGGAAATCGACATGCAGATTAAAAGGAAGTTGCACAAACCAAATGGACAGGCGGCAGGCCAGAAAGGGCGTGGTCTGGGATTGGGGATTGCGTAGAGATCCCGGGGAGAGGCAGCACAAAAAATTCGATTATCTGCGAGAGGAAAACTGTAATTAAATCTATGGGGTTTTCCCCACACAGGATGCCAAAGAAAATATGGGGAGGAGGAGCCAGGGAGCGGCAAAGGATAGCACCAGCAGTAGAAAAAATGCAACGAAATCACGTAAAGCAAACTAATACCGCAACAAGGCGTGCAGATTGCACTGAAACGAAGGAGATGAAATGCCAGGAGTAGACGATGGTGGTGGCACAGCGAGGTGGCAGGGTCCTGGTCGAAGGAAGCCCCCCAGCTGAGCCTGCGCAGCAATTTCTCGCTCCTT
The DNA here is from genome assembly GCA_035046265.1 of Drosophila bunnanda. Classification (NCBI taxonomy): domain Eukaryota; kingdom Metazoa; phylum Arthropoda; class Insecta; order Diptera; family Drosophilidae; genus Drosophila; species Drosophila bunnanda. The sequence goes on from JAWNOB010000016.1 coordinate 16,527,291, forward strand.
CAACTAAGGAATCGGACCCGGGCTTTGAGCTTTGCATAGTCCGGGGCAGTGGTCTTTAGTGGCAGGGATTAACGGCGGAGCCAAATGGCGGCATGGGCTTAGGCTCTCGGACGACCATTGAAACCATGATGATGGCACTACCGCCTGCCACACACACACATCCTACTCTATCCAGCACACACTCACTAACAAGCGGAGCGAACGCAAAAGAAGAGGCTTCATTAGCATAGAAGATTTAGAGAGAGACAGGAGTGCTAAAAGAAAAGCAAAAATATCCTGGCGGAAATGCATGGCAGGCAGTCGTTTCCAGACTGAACTTTGCCGTCGAAGCTTCAGCTGATTTTCCCAGGTGACCAATGTCGAAATTCTCAAAAGTCTACAGAACGCAATTTCCCATAAATAGTTTAGTAAAATAAAACTTTGTTTAAACTACAAAATCAAGATAGGAAACGAAATGAAAACATGAAGGTTGAACCATTGCCTAGGATTCCTTAATTTAATGATCAAGTTTTAAGCTCTTAAATAACTATTTAGCTGGTTATTGTATTCCCACTAACACATTTGGTCCTTCGAGCCGGATCAAAAATTAATTTTATATACGAATTAAATAAAGAATTTGAGGGAAAGAGATCATCAGACAATATTACTAGACAAATTACAAACACCTTAATATATATATTTAATTGTGTCATTTATAAGAATTAAAACCTAAATTAGAAGCTTAAAGAAACACGGTCTAAATAAATTGTTTCAGGCTTAGATTCCATTCAAAAACATATACCTTCTGGTACTGATGAGTAATTAAACAGAAACTGGGATTTTATCCAGTCAATCGAAAGAAGAAAAAAAGTATGAGGAAGCCTTACCCCACGACTGTATATCGAAGTTTTATCGATAAACTGTCGCTTGCCCACTCCCCAGACTTGTGAGGAGCTGTCATACCCTTTACTGCAATATTGGCAGGGTATGAGATGGCTGTATAGGAGAAGGAAAAAAAACAAAGTCATGTCGAAGTAGAGCGTTGCATGTGCGGCTTATGTACCGCCACTTTGCACTCCACGCCACTCCACTCCTTGCCTTGTCTTCCCCCCTTCATCCAACTGGCCGCCTGGCTACAGTTGCGGCAAATGAACAAACGCCAAGAAGAATGCTCCTCAAACTCCTTTGCCCGCCTTTTACGCCTGATGCTGGGTGGTGCGCAAAAAAAAATGAAAATGAAAATAAAAGGACATTGTGAGCCAGACAAAAAAAAGCGGGAAAAGGCAGAGAAATGGGGTGTAGCAGGAGACATGGAGTATGCTCCGGGGGGACGCAAGATGCCACTAACTCAAACTCAGAGCTCAGAGGCACCGAAACAGCCCGAAAAAATGCCACCTGAGCAACCTGCAACAACTTGCAACTGCACTGGGAAAAAAATATTTTTCGAAAAAGTTGAAGATTTGAAATTCATTTAATTAATTTACATATTTTCTGTCTTAAGAATTTGTTAGCATAAAAACGGTTCATAATAATTACAGATTTCAGTTTGCTATTTTTGTTCAGCTGTTCACACTAAAATATAAGTGTGACCATGCGTTGTTATGAAATTTGGTTAAAATTAATTTAAATATAAAGTAAATTGAGTAGTATTACTTAAATCTGATAGTCAACACAAACTAATTTATATTAATAAAAAGCATTTCAGGATATATATTTTTTTCAAATACCTAAATATAGTTTTAAAGATACATTAAATGTAGCTTTCTATTTTTCGGTGCATGGAAAACAATGTGAGCAGTGGTGGTTTCGTTGGGAGAAGCAGGAACCCAACCCAAAGAGGAGCTCTAGGAGGAACAGGACACACAGCACGGCACAGAAGGACCCGGAGGAACTGGAGTATTGGTCTGGGAAGTTCAGGCAGGACGCGCAGTTTGACTGCCGGAAATGAACATTGGAGTTGGGCTCTGGTTTCTGGTTCTGTTTCTGGCTCGGATCCGGCAGCTGGGAGCTGGGAGCTGGGCTCCTGGGTGGTTTCAGTGGGACGGCAACAACGACGTCGTCGTTGGAGCACAAAAGAAATTAATTTAATTTTTTTTCGCCCGCCTCTACTCTCTTTCGCTTTTCTTTCATTCTTTCCATTTCCATTGCTTTTCCTCTCTCTTCAATTTTTTTTTTCTTCATGTTTTGTGTTTGTCTTTGTTGCTTTGGCAATGTTTTGTTTTACCCTCAAGTTTGCTGCAACAAAAATTGCAAAGGAAAAATTTCTGCTAAACCAAACATTGATTGTCAGCTGGTGTGTGTTAGTGTGTGTGTGGGTGTTTGTATATGTGTGTGTGTGCAAAGATGAACAACTAGTGCACTGGGAGAAATAATTATTACCTCTTTAATTTAAAGATTTCTTGGCAGGGCAAAACTTCAAAACATCAGATAATACTACTAATGAGACCGGTTGGGTCTATGTATCGAATATATGGCTTAAAAATCAAGTAAGACATTAAAAGAAATGTTTTTAAGCGAAGTCTTACACATATTTTTAAAAGATTTTAATCACTTTATAGCTCTCCAAGGATCTTTGGCGAAGATTTAGTATTAGTAACCTCAATTAAAGCTTTTCATAGCATACTTTTAGACACGTTTTCAAGCGATTTGAAATCCCTGAAGCCTTAAGAGCTTAATGTCCTTCAACATGACACCCAAAAAAACTCCTACAAGTTTTCACCTCTAATTTTTCTCTGTGCTGGGGAATAGAATGCCAACTGGCCCAGCTGCCGCTTGTGCTGATGATGATGATGGCATTCCCCCAGCTAAGGCACAGGAATAGTTAGCTTGGGGAGCGGGAAAATTGCACTTTGCATGCTGCTGTTGCGAGCAAAAAAAAAATACAAAAAAAAACAAGAATGGGAGAAAAAACTAAAACAAAAAACGGCGAAGGAGCAGCCGGAGAATGCTGCGGCGCGGAAGTAAATGAAGATTCGCTTGGGCTATAAACTGTCGCCGCACACAGATGCAGGAGGAGTACATCCTCCATCCTCCATCCTCCATAGAAGTACACAGGGACACAGGGCAGCGTTTGAGTTACGGAAATGAAATGTCAGAGGATGAGAAGGAATAGGAATAGGAGCAGCCAGGAGCTAGAAGGAGGAGCCAGTCATCCAGCCAGCCAGCCAGCCAGCCAGAATCTCCGGGAGAATTGTCCCTTATGGGCCTTGGGTCCAGGCCCGCCCGGTGTTTGTGAATGATGTTGGCTTAAATGCCATGGTCCGTCCATCCAGCCTGGTGCCCCTCTTAGTTTCTTGCCAATTTTTCGCCGACTTTTCCTACAATTTTCATTTCTTTTTTTCGACGTTTTTTTTTTGTTTCCCTCCCCATATCTCCGTTTCCGTGGTGGACTTTTGCCTGCGTGAACTTCCGGTTACGTGCTTGGGGTTTATTCCAACGCAAACACACACACGCACAACACCTGTGTGTGTGTATATATTTTTCAGGTATCCATATGTTCATCTTTTTTTCTCCTTGCCCGTCTCTATTTTTTGCAATTTACTAACTACTTTAACGCGCTCAGCTCTTGGCCAAAAACCACAGCATTTTCCTCCACTCTCCGCGGGGCCCCCCCTCGCCATTCCGTTTGTTTAGTTTACAAAAATTACAGCAACAACAACGAGAGCTGCCTTGCATTTTAATTAAAAATTCTTCAAAATTCGCTTTGTGCTTGCTTCGTGAATTTCCCCTCTGACACCTCTCTCTGAGCGCCGCACAATTTCATTTTCCTGCTTCATTTCTCTTTGGGTCTGCTCTATATATATATATACTCTTTTTTTCGGGGGTCTACTACCAATAATAATACTCCTGTTGTTGGCCATTTTGCTGCTTTTGCAACTTCTGTAGCTGCAGCTGCAGCTGCATGCCACCCGAAAGCAGACCACATATTTTTAATTTGACTGCAGCGCAAGGATAAACGAGAAAATGTTGCGGTGGACGCGAAAAACCCGGTCATATCAAATGAACCAAGCTCATGCTGGTCACTCCAACAAACTACTTTCAGACAGTTTTTAGCATTTTATGAAAAAAATTAAGGGAGAAATAGTTATTAATTAGATACTAATACTTAAAAATGTCAAGGGAGATTTCAAATCAATTATGAATATGTACAAAAGTATGCAAAAAAAGGCTAAAGAGACTCCACACCAGCGCGGTCTTCCCGTTTCATAAAATAATATTTTAATTAATTGTAAATAATTGTAAATATTACATTCGAAAAGATTAAGTTGTCACAAGGCAAGATCTTACACTTATCTTATAATAAAAACTTAAAAAAAAAAAGCCAAAAGATTTGAATTAAGATTTTTTTATGAATCATAAAAATATTTCTTTAATATTTGTTAATCTTTTTCTCTTAAATCTTTATGTTAAATGAATATAAAGCTCAAGGTAAACGTTTAAATGTGTTTCTTAAGTTCAAATTATGTTATAATGTCGAAAATTTGGCTACTACATGGTACAAAAAAACAATTTTACACTAAATCCGACACCTACAAATATCATTGCATACTTTTAAACACCTTTTTGACAGTTTTTAGTTCTATATGATATTAAAAAGTAAAAACTAGGGTTCAAAATTGTATATTGCACAAAAAAACCAAAATGTACATTGAATATGATACATCAAATTAACATTTATAAAAATTAGTATAAGTGTTATATTCTTGTTTTTTTACCTACATAATTCACACATTAAATTGTTTATCTTTGTCCCTGGTATTGGGGTCTATTGATCAAGAACCATTATATTTACAATAACATCTTTCTCGCTGTGAGACCAAAACCTTAAATTTAAATCGTCACATTAAAACTGGAACCAAAAATCGTGCGATTCACAAGGAAAACCCAAGCTTAAAGCCACTTCCATTCCCCATTTTCGCAACTTGAACTTGCAGTAAAATGCGAAAAACGAAGAAAAGTTAGCATAGGTGATGAAAGAAGGCGAGACTGAGAAAAACGTAAAATAAAAATAAAAAAACAACAAAATCGCAGGTGTCGCTGGAATTTCAAGGAGTTGGTGGCGTTTGGCGGGGGAAGTATTATCAAAATACATAATAAAACGCGAGGGGGGGGAGGGGGAAAAGAACTGGCAGACGGCGAAAAACATATGAGAGCGTGCACGAGGTGCTCCAAGCACAAAGGAGAAGGCGAAGGAGAAGGCAAAGAAAACAAGACCAAGTAAAAGAAGTAAGCGCCGCTCGCTCAGCTGACTGACGAAAATAGTACGCGACGATAGAAAATCGCGTGTGTGTGTGTGTGTGTGTTTGCAAGAGAGGGGGGGAGGGAAAAAGGGGAGATGCAGGATAGAAAGAAACAGAAATCAGCCGCTCTCAAGCGGCCGGCATTTTTATTATTATTTTATGTTATGTTATGTGGCCTTGGTTCGCCGCTTCTTCCAGCTTTTCTTCTCTTATTTTTTGTGTGTTGCCTCTTTCACACTTTACTTTACTTTACGTTTATTTACATTGTCGACGCTGACGTCGCCTCTGCCAGCAGCAGCAGCAGCAGCAGCATCTCTGCCGACGGCGACGTCGCTATTTTATTACTCGGTCACATGAGGCGTTTTCCGTCTTTTCCTTGCTTTCCTTTTCTTTCGCTTCGTCTTTTCAACAGAATATGTGCTTGATTTTCATGGCTTTTATTTTGATTCAGCTTTAAACTTCAAACATTGATGCAGGTCAAAAATTACGTACAAATAAGTTTTTCCTTGCCTTTCCCTTAACATTTTCATTGCCTACTTTCCAGCGCTGGGTGAAGTTAACCCCTTGACCTTTTCCTCCTCTTTTTTCATTTCGCAAAACTAGGCGTGTTCGGGCATGTAAATGAATTGGTCTATAAAGAACAGGGCCACGCCCACTAAGGTCTAAAAAAGGTACAAGAAGTCATAGATTGATGGACTAATAACAGAGCCAAAACAAAAACTTTACAAAAACCTCGAATTTTGTATTTATTTTAGGTTACAAAATTAAAACATTCATATATGTAGGAAAAATATTAAGCAGAAAAAGCATGCGTAGATTTGAAATTTATTCCTGAATAATTGTATATTTTTATTTCAGTATTTTTTGAATTTGAATTATTTGAAATCAATTTAAAGAGAGTTAAATATTGCGCCTTAAAAAATTTAAGGTAATTTATTGAGAAGCAAGATTTTTACAGTCTACCTTTGAGTCAAATTTTAATGCATTTCCCTAGAGATTATCTATAACCCTTATTTATTTTCTAATATAATATGAACTAAAATAGTAATTAGCAAACTGAGTGTCACAGAAATCCCTAAGGTTTTAAAACCTATAAAAATATGTCTAAAAGTTAGCAATTGAATTGTTGAGGTGTCTTAATTTAGTGCTTTTTCAATAAATAAATGAAGTTTTCATTATATGATTAATAATATTATAATTTAATAATAAACTAATGTAATAAATGAAATATTGTATCATACTTAAGGCCCTAAAATATATATTTATTGATGTATAAAGCTTATACCGATACAAAACAAACGTTTAAACTAACTTTTTATATATATATTTCAAACTTTTTTCATAAAAAAAACCTCTTGCTCAATTAAACAAAACTATTTCCAGCGATAAATATCGGGAGTCCCCCAAAAATCACTGGAAAAACATCAATACCACACTGACTTCAAAATATTAAGTGCATATTCTAAGACATATTTTTAAGGGGTAAAAAAACCCTTAGTGATCTAACGCAACCTAGTATAAATTTCCAATAAAAATCATGTGTAATTCTTTAACATCCTTTTACGCTCCATATTGCTTTAGATACTTTTAAGTTTAAGTTAATACTAAGAAGATATTCAAGATGGGATTTTCCTAGCCACATTAGCAAAGATATCTGTAGTAAAAAACCAATTGATTTAGATTTTTTTCCCACTCAACTATCCACTTATTGGTATAAGTTTATTTAGTCTCTGAATCAAGAGATATCTTTGTTTGATTCAAGGACTCCTTCTCGACCAAATTGTTGTTTTTTTTTAGTCCTTAGGGGTGTGTGGATAACTGTCATGGCGGCAACGGAGGATGGGCAGCACGAGGGGCTTGTCCAATGAAGCACGGCGAAAATGGGAAGGACCAGCAGCTAAAAACTTAAACCTTTTCTTTATATATAATATAATATGCCCCTGGCCCTATGGACACAAACAAAACAACTATATATGTATGTATATATATACCAATTTTTAGCAGTATCCAGGCGCCAACAACAACATTTGTAATCTATATCTTTTGCAGCTAAACAAAAAAAAAATAACAACAACCAGGCTTTAAACGTGGCAAAAAAAAAGGAGAACTTCTCTATCCGAGGGACGAAAACCAAGAGGTTTGGGCGATTTTTTTTTCTATTTTTCAATGGGAGGGAAAGGCATCACGAAATCACTGGGTGCGCCGCCGCCCCGCCCGGTGGCTCCGAGAGTTCGAGGTGTGGGATTAGTTGAGAAATAAAAACCCGAAGCCAACCCAAAAAGGGCAACACCAACACCAACAACAACAACAATTCAACAACAACACCAACAATTGGAATCGACGACGAAAAAAAAACTGCTGATGAGTTGGAAACGTAGCCGAAAAAAAAAATCGGTTATTTAGTAGTTGTGTGGGCGGCGGCAACGTCACTGGGCGAATATTTTCTCCTTGCGGATTTTTCTGTTGTTTTCAGTATTTTCCTTCCTTCTTTTTTTTGGGTGTGCACCGAAGGAAAAAAGAGAAATTAAAACAAGGGATTTTTCCATTCGAAACGAAGTGGGATGAGAGTTCTTCTGGCGTCCTTTTTTTGTTCTTTCTGCCAAGCAAGCTGCTGACTTTTATGTAATTATATGGCATTGTTCAATGAATGAATGGTGGTGGTTGGTCCTCGACGGTATATTCGGTGAGGATAAAACAAAAAAAAATAAATGCAATCGTTTGAAATTTGAATTCCTAGCGGGAATTGTGTAATGCATGGGATGAGACCATTGGGGAGGAGAAATCAGATAAAGTTATTTGCAATATCCGATTTGTTCCAAGGACCTCTCAGAGAGACTCTAGAGTTGGACAAAAGTAAGGTGTTTTTAATGCACTCGAATGTGTGTGCAATAAAGTATATTCAATTCCTATAAGCTCGCCCTCAAAAGTAATAGATTTCATTGAATAATTTGAAATCATTTAAAATAAGGAATTACAACAATTTGAAATCGCTTAAAGGTATGCTACAAAATGTTTACATCTTAGTAAAGATTCAAAACTATCTCTGAATTAGTGCTCTTAAATATTTTCTTTCTCTGTATTCTTAATTTAAAACAACTTTTGATATTTAACAATAAATTAAATACCATACTTATTTCAATAAAGTTCAAGTAAGTTCAGTATTTATGAAATATTATTCCATAAACTTTTGAATTTTTTATTATCTCCGTATTAGAACTCTTAAATATTTTCTTTTTATGATGCATAAAGCAATTTCTGGTATTTATCAATAAATTAAATACCGTAATTATTTCAATATAATAAAAAATAAATGTTTTTATAAAAATATTATGATTATTATTACGTATAATCCTAAAGGATAATAAAAACTTAACTAAAACCCTTATCGAGCATATTTGAATAATATTCATTATAGAAAATATTGCCAAAACAAGAAGTATAACACCAGTAAATGAAAAAAAACTCCTTTGGTCAAAGTCATAAATCCGGGATACCGTTTCCACGCATTTTCCGTTTTTTTTTTGTCCCCTAGCTTTTCTCGGAAAACCGGAAAAAATGAAAGCATACCTGGAGGCGCTGAGAGGTAAACTTTAAGCTGCTTCCCATGGCCATAATTTCAGCTAAGAAGTTTATTTATTTCTATTATCTGATTTGACTGCAGGGTTGCCCCAGGGCGAATCTTTTGGAAATATACATATATATATTTTTCTTTTTGCTGACCTGCCGCTGACTGTGATTGATGTTGTTGCCTTTCCCTCACACAATCGATCGATTAAAAAACAGGAGAGAGAGAGAAAAAAAAACGAAAAGCGATAGAGAAAAGAAGGAAAAGTGTGGGAGGAGGTGCCAAAGTTGCACCCTTAAAAAATGGCGAGGCAGCAGCAAGCCAACCAAACAACACAAATAAAAAGCAAGGCAATGAAATGAAAATGCTTGTCCAGTTGTTTTACATTTTCTCGTGATTTTCTTGAGTAAATTTTCGCCTTTTTCCCAATGCTGCGAGGGGTGGTTCCCGTTCCCGTTCCCCCCTCCCCATTTCCACCCACCCTGCAAGCGATTCATTTAAGCACTAAAAAGAAATTAAGAAGTAGCGCAAATGAATGCTGGCCGGGACACAAAAAAAAAGTGTAAAAACTCCCGGCGAGAATGGGAAAGAAAATATACAAGACGATGATAGAGAGAGAGAGAAAAAAAATAAGAAAAACAAATTGAAAAATATAAAAATCACAGCACGGAAATACCCTGATTACGCTATCTGTAACTGTGCGAGTGTGACGCAGCGAAAGGAGAGCGACCCCAGATGGGGGCAGGGGCAGAGGCGGGGGCAGGGGCAGAGGGGCAGCAATACGTGTGAATGGGACCAGGGGCATGGGAGTGGGTGGCAGTAAGCCGCCTTGCCAACCCCCACAACAACAACAACTACAGCACTAAGAGCCGCCGCTCAATAGGCTTGTGATAAGCAAGCGATGCTTGAGCGGCCTCAGCTTCCCCTCCCCTCCTCCTTCGCAAATGCACCCCAACACCCAATCCCTCCCGTCTCTGAAAACCCCTTTTCTCCACCCACATCCCATGCCCACCATCATCATCCTCCTCCTCCTCCGCCACCAACAACAACAGCAGCAGCGATGAGCCACTCGGACCCGATTCACACTCGACGAAAAAAAGGGGGTTTATCATTAATAAAGATACATATACCCAAAATTAGTGGGTTTAGCAAATAGTATCACTTTGTTTTTGAGTGTTTCCCGAACAAGTCATTTTGTATCTTCAATAACTTACTTAATGAAGCTATATTCTTCATTAAAATACAAGTTACAAGCAGAAATATCAAAGAAATTGAGTGTTTCCCGAACAACTCATTTTGGGTCATCAATAACTTACTTAATAAGTCTTATGAAGCTATATCCTTCATTTAAATACAAGTTAAAAGCAGAAAGATCAAAGAAATTGGTAATATTTGCAAATCAATAGATAATTTGAGTGTTTCTAATAAGAGTAGTAAGTATTATGAAGTAACCACTAGCCAAATATTGTGTTGAAGCTATATTGTTCGTTTAAAAACAAATTACAACATACAAAAGAGTAACAGAAATCGGTATGATTCTCAAATCAATCAAAATTGATCAATGGGGATATCCGCTATATTCTGGCAAACGTTTGGCTTGGTTTTCGATTGTTTCTCACTCTCGCTTTCCGTTATTCTTCTTTAGAGAGTTAATGCTCGCGTTTAGCGATCCGTGATTAATTTAATTTAATTTAATTTTAAGTTTTCAAAAACAAATTAATGCTTTTTGGGACGCACATGAAGATCGTTTGCTTGTACACCCTGTATGACTGCTCTTTCCGTTAGATGTTGTGCGCACAGCTATTTTATAGCTATATTCTTCGATTCAATACGTATAAAATATACAAGATGGCCACAAATCGTTATCGTTATCGTTTCTAGTAAGTCCCTTTTTTCTAGAAGATAGAGACATATTGTATTATCAGTATTCACTCGCAAAATACTCTTTTGAAGCCCATTCTCTCTCTTTATGGTTTCAAAATCAATTGTTCATTTGCATTTTTTTTAGATAACTATTTTTTTTCGAGTGCAGAAACCAGGAGGCGGAGAAGAAGGTGGAGAAAAGGGTTGGCTCAACGGTTGGGCCGCTGTTTGGACTTGATAACCCGCCATTGTACACAAGTGAGGCCAAGCCGGCGCATAATCGTCGCCGCCGTCGCCGCCGTCGTCGTCGTCGTTGTCGACGGTAGGGCCCTCAGCCGATTTCTTCCTCTTGAAGGAACCAAAGGGAACTGCGGGACACTGAATACACTGAATACTGGATAGTGGATAGTGGAACTACTGACTGAACCCAACGCAGGGGCGGGTATAGGAGGAGGAACGACGAGCACAGGGGTCCGGGGATTTGGGGTCATAGTTTGCAAGCGCTCATGCACCGAGTGCCCCATCTGCTCATCCGAGGAGACTCCGCCCAGAGCCGCTCACTTGCACCAACTTGGACTTTATCATTTGAAAGGCTTTTGTTCTTATATCATTCGAATCATGGCCATTGGAGTTCTTCCTTTTCATTTTTTTTTTGTTTCCCGCTCTGTTCGCGATCGTTCCTTTGCTTATTTTATTTTTTATCGCCCTTTTTGCACCAGCAATTGCCCCTCTAAACGTATTTCTCAGCCACTTGGCGAACTTTGACGGCGCTTGATGTGTGAACTTTTCTTTTTTTTTTGCATTTTCCTTTGCCGGACTGCAATCATCGATTGGAGCACATCGAGGAAACTTTGTTGACGGACTACTAGAGGAGCATCGGAGTGCAGCAGCGGTTTACTCGAGTGGAAATGCGTACTTCAAGTTCAGCAAACAACATCAAAGGCAATGCTGCAAAAACCTTGATTTACTCCTAAAAAAAATACACCAAAATGTAGGTAAAATAGCTACGAGGCCTTCCAGGGATGATAAAAGAATTTATGTTCACAAAAACTAGTTTCAAACTAGTAAATGGAGTTTAGGAGTAATTAAAGGATGTATTTAGTTTGGGCAAGATAATCCGAGAAGCTCTAAAGACAACAGACCTTGTAGACATTACATTGGTAACGTATTAATTACGTTAAATTTAATGGATTTGATTAATAATATTCCAAATTCATATTATATTTAATGCCAAAAAGAAACAGTTTTTGTTGAGATTATTTAAAAAGTGTAGACACTTTTTAGCACCAAAATGGGTTATTTTGAATGAAAACTGACACAGTTCTTTTTAAAAGCCATTTTTCGAAAAAGATCTTTAGATTTTTAACATAAAAGTCGGGTCTTTATTAATGTAGATCAGCACAGCTGTGGGCACAACATTTAACAGAAAGATCAGACAGACAAAATCAATTTTGGAAGCCGAAGTTTACCTACCCTTACAGTATGCAATTGAATTATACGATCGTATCGGAAATATTAGCATTCTTTGAAAAGAGTTAATTTCAATTAGTTTTTATTAAAAAACAGATCGACAACTTGGCTGTTCTTGCTGATAAAGATTTATAGAGCCGGAAATACCTCACAACTTTACAAGCTTCCTTGACAATTTTAATACGCTTCAAAGAGTAAAAATAATCCTCATCATTCGTAGCCCACATATACATACATATCTAAAGCTACAACTTCTTTTGAGCTATATAAATACTAAGAAGAGCTATAGAACCAACTGTAGTTTATTATTACAACAGTTAAAACTTTAATTTCTTAATGGGAGATAAAAAATATTGCTTCTTAAACAAAATAGTTTGTTTTTCTTGATTTAATACTGAAAAGTAAAGTCAGACTTTGCCAACTAATTAGAAATTAAATGTAGTATCGAATTCAAGTTCGATTTCTGTCAATTTCTTTGGCATTTTCGTTAATCCCACGGGCCTAATTGGTTATCGATATTAAAGAGTCCTTGGGGAATAGAAATAAAGTCGCAAGTAAAAGCAATTTCTTCTTTAGGGTGCGCCCAAGTGAAAAGAATCCGGCGAAAAATTCTACAACAGTTTCGCTGTTTCTGCGTTTCCATTTCTACTTTTTTGTTGTATTTTCTTTTAGGTACTTTTTGTTTCGTTATGTCTCAGTTTTGCCGTTATTCCGATGGCCGTTAATTGCGGGCGGGCAGGCGTGTGTGTGTGTGTTTGTGTATGCGTGCAGGGTGTGTTTTTGGTGTAAATGTATGTGTGTGTGCGTTACACTATGGGTTAGGTATATCTAATTAATGGCATTATTTTATGTGGCCTAGCCCTTAAAAAAAATACACGAAAATTGGAGCGCACGCTAAATGCGCCTAAAAGTAGGCAGCGCAAATTGAAAAAAGGTGGAAATAGCACTTTTCCTGATTTTTTGTAATGTTGTCGTTGTGTTTTTACCTTGATCGCAGCGTGTGATTAATTAATACAGTATCCGTTGAAACCAAGCCTTTGTTGATTTATTGTTTAAAGTTGACAAATTGTAGTAGACGACGTGACGGAATTAATTTCATACAAAAAATGGTAATTTTACCCAAAAGAATATAACAAATTAGAGAAAATGATAGATATTAATGGCTAACTATAACACACAAAATGAATTATTTGTATTATTATTATTCTTTTTTTTTTTTTTTTTGTTTTGTTTTGGACGCAATCGTTGCGATATGTAGTGGCGTGTGACAGAGAGGAGGCAACTCCTGTTTCCTTCTTTGTTTAGACGTTGTTGCTGTTGCTTTAATATTGTTTATCAACACGTGGCTTTGGTTATTTGTTGTTGTTATTATTTGCTAAAAAAGGAAGCGGAGAGGGGAATCAATGAGAGCGAGCGAGTAACGGTAAACAAAATAGAGCGCGAAAATAAGAGCAAACACACGCGAATCAAACGGCGAAAGGCGAATGCACATAAAGTAAATACACGCCAAAAATGTTGTGTATAAAATAATCATAAATGCGAAAACACACACAGAAACACATGTAGACACGCGCGTGTGTGTGAGTGTGTTTGTTGTTTGTGTGAGGGAATGCCTTTTTACTACGTAATGCAAAAACGTAAAGCTTTTCTTTTATTTGTTCCGTTTTCTTTTTGCGATTTTTTTTATGCGTCTGCAGCCGGCTGTCGTCTGAGCGAGCGAGAGAGAGAGAGAGCGGAAGAGCGGCGGAGAGGCCCTACCGGAGAGCGTGCACTTAAATAACGGGATCAGGTGGGAGAGAGCGGAAAGGGAGAGCTGGCCTGGCCTGAGTTTTATTTTCAGCACATGTGAGTTTTTAATTTAGCTTAATTTTTGGCACTTTTGCACGATTATGTTTCGCGTGGTTTTAACGAGGATTTTAGGTTTTTTCCGACTCGGTACGGTGCGATTCGGGTTGGGTGCCTTAATTTTGCTAATTACAGCCGCCTTTATGCTTTTAATTCCGATTGTCCGACAGATCGAGAGCGCCGAGACCCACCGACTACAAATACAAATGTTGTCTGATGGCTGGCGAACCAAAGCTGGCAGCATTGACCGTCGCCGTCGCCGCCGCTGCCGCCGCTGCAGAGAAGAAGCACAAGCAGAAGCAAAAGTAGAAGGAGGAGAAGCGCAAGGAGAACGAGGAGGAGGAGGAAAAAAAATCAGCAACACAGCAACAACAACACAAGAAATCTCACTCACACACACAAGTGAAGGCGGCGGGCGAGCGGCCAGAGCGAGAGCGAGACAGTTACATACATGCGACAGAACGATGAACGATGATGATGAACCGAATTACAAATAAAAAGAATGATGCCAAAAGACGACGACAACGCCAGCGATTAGCAAAAGCAAAAGCAAAGGAGCAAAAGCACTCACACACACACACACACACACCCGACACCTACACAGCATATATAGCGGTGGCGCAAAAAAAAATCGGTCGCAATCGGAAAAAATGCAAAGGCAGCGGCAGCAGCGGCGGTTGCGACGACGGCGGCAGAACTCTCTCTGCACATAAAAAAAAGAGAAGAAAAATAAAACATAAGCAAGCGCACACAAACACACACACCAGCTCAGAAAAGTGCTCAAGCAGGCTGGAAAAAAAAAGAGAAGAAACTTTGAGCCTGAGCGCCAACTGACAAAAACAACAAAAACAAAAAAGAAGTGCGGGCAAGAAAGCCGAGGAAAAAAATTGCGGAACATCACGCGCACAGTGGCATCGAAAGCATTAAAAGCAAACAAATATTGAACTATACCGAACTCTCCAAAATAATCGAATTCATTTTGAATAGAACTTGGAACATTGCAAAAACTTAATAACATACAACTAACAAAGTACATTTATTTTTTTTTTTTTTAATTCAGTATTTCAATAATTAAAATGTTTTTTTTTTTTTTTTTTTTTATGAAACAAAGACTTAAAAATGTAAAATAAATACATTTTCGTTTAAATTGTACCACATATGGTGGCAATAACAGTGGGTCGAATTTTGAAAAAATTCACACAGAAAGCAATTTGCATTATTGATGAGAGGAACACACACATTTCTTTAACAAACTTATGTGGAGAAGCGGAAACAAAAAAGCACGGACGGGAAGAGAGAAAACAGAAAGAAAGAAGCATAGAATGAGTGCAAATAATACATAACAGAACCCACAGTACATAGCACCCTTAGAAAATGACCAGCACACTGACCATCTACAGATGACCACCACACTCCCAATACACCCGAAATAAAGCTCCCAGCTCGGAAACCGACTCAAACTCAAACTCAGACTTCCGACTCGCGACGCCCATTAACTGGAGATGAATTCCCATTCTCAGGACCCCCATGATTTGTGTTTGGGTGTCGCGTAGACATCGTCGCTCTCCCTCTTCCCCATTTTACCCAAGAACCCCGGAACCAGTAGGAAAAACAATGGAACAGATGAGCGCCGAATAAGAAAATAAATAAAAAAAAAAAATTGAATAGTCCAGGAATTGATGGAAGGACATTCGACATTGTTGTTCCTGGACGACTTCTCTCGAGGATGCCCATAAGCGAGAACAAGCAACATGAATGTAAAAATGGGTGTGGACATCGCGCGAATGAATTGGAAATTCGAGCTGCTCCATCGTCCAGTCCTAATTGGAAACTGTTTCTAGACCTGGGTTAACCAAAGCCAACCCAAAGCTGGGGAATTGATTTGTACTTTTTCCGTTTTGAATATTCTAAGATTTGCATACATGAAGTTGAGCTTAATTCTAAATGGTGTATTGTACTCCTTAACAATAATACTCCTTAGTAATGAAATTATACTTTTTATAATTGGTTATATATATTGTATTATTGTATTGTAAGTATTGATTTATGAAACTTAGGAAATCCTTTTATGCGGGTCTTATATTGAAAAAGAAAATTAGTCGATTGCGATTGAATTATAAACATATTTTTTTACTAATATTAGGCTTCTAATTTCTTAATAGAACAATTTTCAAGATGCGTCAAAAAGTCCCTTAAAGCTCTTGGTCCCCAAACACGATAAAATTTATTTAACCACCGAAACCCTCACCACGACCCACTGTGCGGCAAAAACAATGCACGTTCCGTGAGCCGCAGAAAAAAATGCGCTCTCTGGCCGAAGCAACAACAACACAAACAGCAATAACAACGGCGACAGGAGCAAAAGCAAAAGCTATAGGAGTGCGAGTAAGAAGAGCAGTGGCTAGCAGGCGAATCCGAAGACAAGAAGCAGGACGAAAAGTTGAAGGGGCAAAGAGAAAAAAAATCGTGATGGAACTGGACAGACGCTGCGTCGTCCCCATCGCACGAGGTGAGCCAAGGGGGGCCTTGGGGGTTAAGGCTTCGACTTGGGCTGAGAACGAAAGTGTACGAGGGTGTCTCTGTGTGTGTGAGTGTGTGTGTGAGCAGCGACCATTGTTGGGGGGCCTCTCACACACACAGACACATCCACACACACACACAAAGAAAAGGCGGGCAAAAAATTTTTTCTTTGCGCTTCACTCAATTTCGATTTTTTCTTTTATTTCGCTGGTCCGTTTCCTTCGAAAAGTTCAAAGTTGCAAGCGCGCTCTCTCGCTCCCACACTCTCTCCGACCCCGTCTCACTCTCTCTTCAAGCACAGGAGAAAAAATACTCAGAGAGGAAAAAAGTAATTCTGCACAGAAAAATAAAAATTGTTTGCAAGAAAGAACGAAAGAAAAAATCGGAAAAAATGCAAGCCAAGTGGTTCAGACGGGGAGGGAAAGAGATGAAGCGTGGGTGTTGGTGGGTGAGCGGGCGGGTGTGCCACCCCATTAACTGATGTCCACCTTATTCCCCGTCTCTGTCTTTTGTGCCAGTGTCTGTGTCCGTTTCAGCTGCTCACATAGTTGGCCAAAGATAAAGGTGAAGGAGGAGAAGAGCAGCAGCAGCAGCAGCAGAAGGTGGTGGCATAGGGATGAGAGGGGCAACACATGCAATGAGGCCAAAAGAGGGGGTTGGCCGGGCGGGGGTGGGGCACGACGCATTGGGAAGACCCTCAAGTGTTGGCATGCAGCAAAAAAACAAAACAAAAAAAGAATATAAAACCAACATCATATTCTTTTTTAATTAGCAGCTCCAAATACCCTTTAAATAGAAAGAAATCTTAAAAATATTTAAATTTTAAAAGGAAGCACGAAAATAATTAATAAGGAAAAAATAATAATAAATAAGAAATCTAGGTATATTAAAACGTTGCTTTAAACTTTTATTTTATTTAAACTAACAAGAATGAAACTATAATAATAATTATGATTGCTTTGCAATTAAATTTAAATATATAAATACTTTTTTTTCCCATACAGTTTCCCATAGCCTCAATTGAATCTGCACCCAGGTTTTTGCGAAAATATCACTACCCCTTGGTAGGGCATCCAAAAAATACATAGCAATAAATATAACCAAAGCACATGGCGTGGCAGACACATGCATTTAAAAGGGGGCCCCAGCGAGGGGTTAAGAGAGGTTCGGCGAGGGGTTAAGGGAGCCAACGGGGTTTTAGGGGGCTCAAGGGTAGGGGGGGAGGCACTACTAAATCATCTGTACATGTATTCCGCTGCAGATGTACATATGTAAGGATGTATGTATGTATGTGCTAGCTGACCACGTTTGCTAAAAGCATTAAAGCAGCGCCAGCATTAATTAACGCTTAGCAAAAATCGAATCTGAGCTTAACCCCAAAAAGCGAAAAAAAAAACACTAGCCCACAAAAGCCCAGAAAGAAGAGTGGCAACGCCGGGGTCACCCGGCTTGAGAGCGAAAGGGATGGCCCTAGTGGAGACCTGCATACTAGCGTAAGAAACCGTTTCTTGGTGTGGCTATCTTGGGGTGGACCCTGTTCGCATAAGGGGAGAGTTCCCCGTAATTGCAGCGGAGCAATTATACAAAATGCCACAAGCATTTGCTAGGCACTCCAATTTATTTGGGGAGAGTCAAAAAATATATGTAAGTATACTTTAACTTTAACATTTCTTTAAAATTAATTAGAAAACAATTATACACTTTAAAACTAATTGCATTTTTTATTTATCGAAGAAGAATTGTACTACAAACATTTTTCTTTAAGCTTAATTTTTATCTAATTAAGCTGAGCTTTGTAATTAATTTGTTGCTTAATAAAGTTTCAGCAAGTACTTATTTGTTAACAAAGAATAAAGTTTTAAAAAACAATTTTTGTATTTTTATTTTAGTTACTTTTTTTTTTGGGAACACTTCACTGCACACTGTTGGTTCCGAAAGTTTTGGTATCCCCATTTTCCCTCATTTCCGTTACGATGGTCCCTAAGCATTGCCAATCTGAAGTCCACTCGTAAAAAAAAATTTCAAGGCGAAATGGACGCGCCAAAAAAAGGGGCCACAAATACACAGAAAAACATATCCCCAAACATGCACACATACTCTTACGCATTAAGCTGAAGACGAAAGCTCCAACTCACACACACACACACACACACAGAAAGAGAAGTTGCGGTTGAACATACAAAAGTACAAGGGCAAATACAACAACAAACTGAAAAGAAGGAAAAAAAAGCGAGTAAAAAAAATAATACATAAAGTGAAGGAGGAGCAGGAGGAAACTCCAAGAACATGTGCAGAAACAACGGCGACAAAACGAAAGAGATACAAGGCAACACACACACACAACTGCCGCTGTAGTTGTAGTTGTAAAAGTCGCCACACAAAACAAAAAGAAGGAACAAAAATGGGCGAAAAAATTCAGCAACTTGTGGAAGTTAAAGAGGGGGTGGCGGTGGCCGACCCGGTGGGTACAGTGGGTGGTTGGGCGCACAGATGGCCGGCGAAAATATAAAAATGGAGCGCACGTCTGTGACAAAAACAACAAGCGGTGCAAAGAGACGGCAGAGAGCGGAAGAAGGAGGCGGGAAGCGAGAGAGAGCATGAATGGGAAGTCGTCGTCTGCCAGTCGCCGCAAGAAGAAGAAGCAGAAGCGGCGGAAGGAGAAGCGGTTAGTGTATGTGTGTGTGTGTGTGTGTGAGGGGGAGTGGGGGAGCAGGAAGGTAGACCTGGACCGCCGTTTGAGTTTTTTTTGTGGCGTTGCGTCAGCTTGAGTAATTTTTTATTTCTCAGCAGCGGCGGCGGTGGCGACAGCGACGACTTGAGCGCAAAGCAAGTTGAGCATTTATTTGCTCAAGCGGAAACGTGAAAGGGAGGGGTGGCGGCAGGCAGGAGGTGTGAGTGTTGCGAGAACTCTGCTGCCCGCCACTGTAATGTGGTTGCTGTCTCTGCTTAAGCGGTTGCTGTTTAAATAAGTTAATGTTAACACTTAACAGCCAAGCCGGATGTCCGAAGTACCAGACTTAACAGGAAGGCTTTAATTTTTCTTTCGCTACATTTTAATTAATTTAGAGAATTAACCTAAATTAGTAGTACATTTTTGTTAATTATTTTAAATAATTTAGAGAGTTACAAAACAGTTACAACAAACTTAATAAATAACAAAGAGTAAACGATAAAAAAGCATTTAGAAGAATATAATATAATATATATATATATATAATAATATATATAATATATAATAATATAATATATAATATTAATATATTATTTTTATATTGTCAAAATAATGTAACTGTGTGTATATTATTAATTCATTTAAATTTCTAAATCTTTAAAAGCAAAGATTGCGATATAATATAACTTTATAATTAATAAAAATAGTAGATAATGATTATACATGTATAACACTTGTGTAAATATCTCATTGTATCTCTCAGATACTTAAAAACATATCCTCTAGATATTCAACATTACCAACAAACCTAATCCCAACCGCAAACTAAAATTAAACCCTTATTACAGCGAGAAATCGATAAAATCGCTTCGAGAATGCAAATCAATATCAATTAACCATTTGCAGCAACAACGAACCATACCAATATATATATACATATATATATATAGGTAGTGATAGTTAGGGGCACATTTCCTCGATAAATGTTTAAAGGTTATAATTGTGTATGTGCCCCGGAGCAATCGTCAATCGTCAATCGCTGTCGACGTCGACAACAAGAGTTAATGAAGCACACAAAATGACAATTACAATAGGGGGCGTTGTCGTCACAACACACACAATCGAGACTTGTACGTTGAAGCACTGAGCGAAAAAGTGGGTTTCCCAAAAAAGGGTTTTTATTTTCAAATGGTTGGATTCTTGATTTTTTAACCTGCATTATTATTATTCTGATTTATAAATTACATATGCCTTATTTTATTATCAACCTCTAAGCCATTCCTATGTAATCGATGGTTGTTTCAGGAAAATACCAAAAGTATAGAGATCGAGATTAGGAAATAGATATAATTACAATGTACATATTTTCTAAACATGTTAAAAATATTATCGAAACCTTTTATTAAAATAATAATTTTATATAATAAAATTGGAATCTTTATTTACACATTTTCTGTAATATCTCATGCCATTGACTAATACAAAAAAAAATAATTTCAAGGGTTCAGTTTTCAGAATATAGTATAATTTACATTTAAATTTAATTAATTCAAGGGTTCAGGTTTTGAAAATAAAATAATAATTAACATATACTATGTAGTTTAATCGAGGTTGTAAAAAATTATATAGCATCATTAATTAATTTTTCTATTGGATTGTAAAAACTTCCTTAACTTTTATTACTTTCTCATCAATAAGTTAAAAACGAAACTTCCTAATATTATAATTAAATTTATATTGCTACATAAAAATTGAATTTTGCTTATTATTTCTCTTAAAACTTTCAACTTATTCGTTATCAAAAACCACTTTCTTTAATTTTTTTCGCCCATTCTTCTGAAGATTCTGCTTAATTTCTTCAAGTGTTCTAGGCAAGTGGGTGGCGTTCAAATAGAAACGAGAGAAAGGGTTCAACGTGATGGGAAACCGGGGGAAAATGGAAGGAGAGGTCGCTCTAGACCCCGATAACAGCGTCGACCCTGACAGTAATTGTAGTCGCACCACAACGATCCCACCGCCGCCTCTACTATATTTGTGTGTTCAATTTAGAAAAGAACAACTTTCGTGGTTTTTGGCTAGCTCTCTCCGCTCGATGCTTTTCATTTGTTGACACACCGATTAGGGGAGGTGGTAATTGTGGGTGCAGCCAGGCTGGTTGTACGTAGAAACTACTGCTGTGCATTGGAATTCAAGCGATTCGGTTGTATTTTGATCTAGATTAGTCGCTTTGGATTATAACGATAGTTATAAAGTTGTTATAAGTAATAACATTAGATAAAACAGGGCACGTTCGGGTTGTACTTTATTAGAACACGACTGGGCACCAAGCTTCAAGGTCATAGCCCGAGTGGAAAAAACTGTCTGAGTGCACAGCAAATAACCAATATCAAAACATACTTTGCTTCAATTTGTTTATTTTTTCTTTGTATATTAGTTAAAATACTATGTTTTTCCCGAAAATGTGTAGATTTGGTTTTTAAAGAGAGATGAAGACTCAGAGAGGCAGTAAAATCGCTTTAATTTCACTATCTTGGTACATCAACAAATCAGATACGTTTTTCCGACGCCCATGAAAATTGTTCGTATCAACGAATTAATTTATAAAAGTGTTTATATATTAAATGAAACAATAGACAATTTAGTTATAGTAAATGTATGGATTTGTTTTTTTTTTTTTTCACCCCTGAGTTCGCTGCACTTTTTGCCATAAACCTTCAATATATAACGTTTCTAATTATTTGTATATGTATAATTTTTTTATATTTACATTTTAATATTTATCTTTCTGCGTTGTAAACCGTGATGGCAATAGAAAAATATCACAATTTGAAGATAAAAACCGTATAAAATCTGATTACATTTTTTTAATTATGTGATTAATCGCTTATCTCAAGAGTAAGTAGCTTTGCCTCATAAAAAGATTCAAAACAATAACATTTTATGAGTTAAGGACTAGAAAGGGACTAGAAATACAAATTTTTGCCCAGAGTTATCTTATTCACGCAGATCATAGCACACAAACATTAAGTTAAGTTAAGTTATAAATTGTATAAATTCTCAATAAACAAATACTCTTAGACAAAGTTTACTTTTATATAGTGAGTAAAAAGTTATTTTTTAAACACGAATATTGAACGATATCTTATCCGCATAGCGTAAACATGAAATATAATTTGTTATATAAAAATTGTAAACATCTTCTTGGAAAGGTTGTATTGGAACTTCCCGTGTGATAAACAAAAGAATTCTCTTTTGTTTTGCATATTTTTTTCTTTATAAACACATTTTCTATATTTACTAAGATATATATAATATAAATTTGGTCTAAATACAACTCGTTCTCTTCAAAATTCATAACTTATTCATTGTCTATAAGATTCCTTTTCATTTTTAACACACAAACTTAGAATATATGCATCTCATAGGCCACCCTTTTAGCTCACCTGTAGTTCTGATTCGGTGACATCGATTTCTCCGCGATAAACGAAATCAATAATGGTTTTCAGATCGGTGAAAATGATGTCGGCGGGCAGGATGATTGTGGGATGTTTGCACGGATTTTCCAGTAAAAGTTTTTGGAAATACGTGGAACAGGCGGACAAAACAACCTAAAAGAAAATCAGATTCGTTATTAATATATTCAGATTCGATATATTTCAGGGATACTTACCTTGTGCGCCTTGAGGGATCCGTGTTCGCAGGACAAGGTGACATCCACAAAGGACAGATCCTCGCGCAGCTGCTGGAACACCGATGTCATTGTGTTCTGATAGTTGTTCCAGCGCAGACTGAAGTACTGATGTCCTCGCACCGCAGCCATTTTGATGTGTTTGATTTATCTACTTGGCGTTTTATTTCCTTTTTCCTGTGTTCCTTGCGAGATGCTCAACACTTCAACGGCTCACAGCCTTCGTTCGTCGTCCTGGAAAGGCAAGAAAAGCTTTAGTTAAATGAGGGTTATTCTGAGTTTGTGTCTGGGGAAAATCAATCAATACAACATTCGAAGAGGCGGTGGCATCCTCAGCCTGCTGCTAGTTCCTTGCGAATTGCCGTTCCCAATGCAACTGAACTAAACTGACACGGAGCCACCACCACGACCACAACCAGCAACCAGCAACCACATGTTGAAGATGCAATAAAAAGAAAAGGAGTCGCAGCAGTCCAACGTGGCTCAGTCCATTGTGTCGAGAGCTTTACACCGGATTGCAGGGCATTGGGGCCAAGGAAGGGAGATTGTGGGCGGGGGGACCAAGGATGTGGGGGGGGGTTTTATTGGGTGGAGCAACAACCATGTCCAAGACAGGTAGGAGGAATAACTACTATCAAGACGGTCATGGTCGAATAGCTAATGTCCTGAGCAAGATTAACGATAGTTTCAAGGACTTCTAGCCAAGTTTACACTTCTAATTTGGAATAAATGATAATAATTATATGATAATAATGTCTCATTTTCATTTTTTGGATTTTAAAATAAAAAATTTGATTTGTATATGTTAATTTTGACCATATTTGATTGATAATTTACAAGCTAAACATATTTGTCATAAATGGTCTTAAAATATTATTTCATTTTAAGTTTATAGTTCATTTTATACATTATATTTTTTACTCTTAAGCTATTTATTATAAAATACAAAAAACGTGTAAACTTTAGAAGGTTTTAAAGTAAAGCGTCAGACTGGAGGAAAAAATGCTTTAATCTGGAGGTTAGAACAACAAATTACATACGTTTTGCGACGCACATGAAGATAAATTATAATACAAAATAATATTTTAAAAAAATATTACATATAAATAAAACTACTAATATAATGCAATTACCGTTTAATTTTCTAGGTGGAAATAATTCACTTTATCGAATCCTTTTCCTAGCTCTCAATTATCCCACCAAAACCGCTTAATTCCCTCACTTAAACCCCCCACTAAACTGCATCTATTTCGACCATATTTTGTGGTGGTCGTGTCGCGTGCTTTTTGGCCCTGCCCTCTCCCAATATCCGCCAATTCGAAATAGTTTTGTTTTGCGCATTTTCATGTAAAATGCTTGGACAGACCGAATCCGAAACCAGTTTTTCACTGAAGCCTCTTATTTTCTTTTTTATTTTTATTTTTTTCAATGGCACGTATTGCTCTGCCAACGAGGAGTTGTTTTTGCTAGTTCAGGCATTGTCAAAAAAACAAAAAAAAGGAGATAAAAAAAGGTAATAGGAATGCTGAAAGGATGCTCCTTCTTGAAGATGCGCAAACTTTCCGTGCAAATAAAATGGGAGGCAGGCCAGAGCGGAGGTTAAAATGCAACCACAATTTAATTCCGACCAACAATAATATCCGAAGAAGCTTTCAGAATAGAAAAGAATTTCAGGGGATTTTTGTTAAAACCAAGTCAAACTACAGTGGAACCTGGAGAAAATATAGTTTTCTTAGGGAAAATATTGCACTACAGAAGATTTGGAAGAAATCGTATATCATTAGGTATCGAGCTAAATATTAATTTAAACATTTTTATCATATAATTAAAATATATAGTAAAATAAATAAATAAAATAAATAGTTCACAAAACCATAGAAATAATCCATATAAGATCGAACATATTTTTATTCTTATAAAATATTATCCAATATTAATTTAAAGCTCTCTTTTCTTTTTACCGAAGTCTCACTGTAATTGCATTTCGGTTTTTGTAGAAGATTCGCAATCAAAACAAAAACGGCGTGCGGAAAGAAGCGCAAAGAGAAAGGGAAAGAAGAAGAAGAGGGGGGTTTACAGTGTTGCCACCCACTCAAAAATCGGAAGTCCCCCCCACCGCTCCCGCTCCCGATGACCATTCACTCTTTCCGGCTCTTTGTATTGCCCAAAGAGCTTATCATCAATCGGCCATTATGCGGCATGTTTGGCGTTGTTATTTTCTTTTGTTGCATTACTTCTTTCTCTCCTTACTATTTTTGCCATTATATTGTTTTGCCCCTGTTGCTTTTCGTCTCTCTTTCTCTGTCTCCCTCTAGCACACACACACATGTTCGCCTCAGATTTGCCGCCTTTTGGAGCCTTCGCTTCTTCTTCTTCTTCCTCTGCTTTCCACTTTTCGTTTGCCTTTCAGATTGTTTATTTGGCAAATGGATAATGTGTGTAAGTTAGCAAGGTGTCTATGTACGTATGTATTTGTATGTTTGTGCATTGGGCTTTTCACTTTTCATATATTTTCGATATTTCACGGATTTAATTCTCTATAATTAGCATTTACCAGTATTATCCCTGAAATATTAATCATAAATCTAAAACAGAATCTATTCTGACTTTGTCTATAGGATGCACATTTCATTTTAACCGTATAAATGAATAATACATTTAACATTCCCATTCAGCTAATCATTTAATGAGATGACTCTCAAAATAACGTTTAATTTAAATTACAAGCTTGACATTATTTATAATATTAATAACTAATTTTTTAAATGATAACTATCAATTTATATTAAGTATGTGTCCAATAATTAAAATAAAAGTTATTCTTGTTATTTCATTTTATTATTTAATTTTTTTTTTAATATTATTTATATAATTTTATTCCTCTTTTAACCAAATATAACAAAAATTTAAGACTGCTCTATAGTAACTAACTCAATTAGTATTAATAACGAAGTCTGTATATAAAGGAATCTGAATAATATGACAAAAATTGTGTTTTTGTCAATATTTTAGAAATAAAATGTACAAATAATATTACAAGTTTACTAATTGGAACATTTATTTTAAGATACAAATAGGCTTAAGTCGTTAATCTCGAAGATATGATAATTGCAAGAAGTATTACACAAATAATTTGATATATCTGCATTACCATTCTAATAGTTATAGAGTTCAAATATGTATTGATTGTCAGTGTTTTATTTAAAAGAACTGTGTTTTATTAGTTTACACCGATAGTTTAATTTGTAACATTTTAAATATTATAACCCAACACGCAAATCTCAGTGTTATTGCTTAGCGTACAAATGTATGATTTGACTGGCGATAGTGCCGAAAGGTGCCGAAAATTTCCACTGTACACCAGATAAAGATTGTCACAATAATAACGTAATCCGCTTTCTGACCTATCCACATCACTTTTGACCCACTGTCGCGCCCTCCAGGCAACTTCGTTTTCGTTGCGTTTTGCGTCTGTATTCTCCGCTTTTTGGACCGTATGCATGCGAGCGAGCGAGCAAGCGAGACAGCTGTTGGGCTCACGTTGCGCGGGGGCGATGAAGAAGAAGAAGAAGAAGCAGAGAAAGAGGGACGAGGCAGAGAAGGCGCAAGACAAATGACAGCGGCGCTGCTGCGAAATGAGTGGTGGGTGAAGGAGAGGCGAAAGAAAATGGATTTTAAACATTTTTGTTTTGATTATTATTGTTCTTGTTCGTCGCAAAAGTTTGCGAAGCGGAATGGGCGAGGAGAGCGAGCGGGAGAGCGATAGAGGGCAATAGGGAGAGCGAGCGGGCGAAGGAGTGGGAGTGGGAGCGGGATAGGTGCTACCCCCAGTGCAATGTAATGCAAATGTAAAGCTGAACAATTGCATTTGCCAATTGAAACCAATTGAAAGGTTTGCAGTATTTTTATGCCCCCCGTTTTTCTGTATTGTAGATCACTTTTTCAAACAACTCTTATTTTTATTTTTAGTGCACGCTCGTCTTATTTTCTGGTTCTTTTTTTTACCTTTTTGCTATTTATATTGGATTTCTGCTGCTGCAATTTGCCGCCTGCCTGCGATTTGTTGCTCTTTTGCATAATAATAGACAAATACGTCAACGAGTGGTTGTATGTTCGTATTTTTCGTGGATTTTCACGTCTTACGTTGTGTTTGCCGTTGTTGTTATTGCTGCTTTTGTACTGCATGCGTATTTACCGCCAGTTTTTATTTGTATTTGTAGTTGTGGCTGTTGCTGCTGTGTGTGTATTGTGTGTTTATTTCGTCTGTTGTTCACCTTATTAATTTGGTTCGCTTTTATTTTTATTTTGCTAGGCAGCTATTTGCATTTTGCTCTGCCCTCTGCTTCTTCGCTCGCACACAGCCACAAACTCGCGCACACACGGACACACACACACACGCTGGGAGCACTCGTCGCACGCACGCACGCACACGTACATAAGCGATTGGTTTTTCATAATTCGCAAAAACTTAATTTTATTCTATTTGATATACTGGCTGCTGGCATGCTGTCGCTGCATTCGGTTTTCCATTACCATTTCGCTGACACTGCACTTTGGGCTCTGCATGGCGATTTCCGCGATTTACCCACGCTTTTCCGCACTTTTTCACACACCGCACGCGCACGCAGGCGAGGAATTTCGTTGGCAAAACGGAATTTAAAATAATAATTATTTTTTCAGCTCTTCGTTCATCGGAGTGCTCGTGTTCGCCATTTTCGTATGGTGCTGCCAGACCCCCAAAGTGTGGGTGCAAACTCGACAAAAGTTGATGTGATTCCATTATTCGTATTTATAGTGGGCCTGGGTGATTTTGCTTCTTCCGAAAATCTTGTGTTTTTTATTTCCATACTATATTTTTCTGTGAAATTGTTGTCAAAATGGGAATTTCTTGGAAATCTTTAGCAAGGTGGCAACTCCTTATCGGCTTTCCTTTGCTTCGCCACTTGTTCTAGCTAGTTGTCTCGCTTGCACTGCGGTTGCATGCCATATTGATTTTTTTCTCCACAGACTTTGTATAGTCCGCGAAAAATACCAGAATTTGAATGAGGAAAAGAGATAAAAAGAAAACATTTAAAATTATAAATAAATATGCATCTTATTGAAAAAATACATTTATTACATAGGTAATCAGTGTAGTATTAATAAAAGATTATAAAAGAAAGAAATGGAATGATGTAAGAAAATGAATATAAGTAATTCCTTAAAATAATGATGTTTATATAGTAAAAGACAAAATATTAAAATTAAACCGAAAATACTATAAAAACGAAAATTTAGTATTATATTGTGGCTAGGAAAATCCTAAATTATTTTATAAAATCTTAATTTAAAGTTAAAAATTAACTTTACATTTCCATAGAGTTGCCAGATAGTTCAACCAGCAAAGGAAGGCATGCAAAACCTGATTGCTGCAAAACTCTTTTTATCGATAGACCCTAACTCTCCTATCGATATATTGGCGCCCTTCTGTTTGAAATTCAAAAAAACACACAAGGCAATTTAAACTCGATCATTACATTAGTTTTAGAAACCCGCTTAATGCTCGTGTGCTTGCAAGTCATGGAACTTTATGTATTTATAATGAGCAAATAAATATTCGCCACCCGAAGCCGGAATTTGCATAATGAAGGCGAAACCCATTTCAAATGAGTTGCACTTTTTCCGCTGCCACTCAGTGGGGGGTGGGACCCCATAAAAAAAGTGAGCAGAAAACAAACAAAAGCGATCGATCGCCTGGCATACAAAGCGTCTGATTTTGCAGTGAATCCCATGGATACATAGATACTACGGCCAGCAGTGAGTGACTGTATCTATGTGTCGCTCGTACATTTGCATTGTGGATGCGTGGAGCGCAGAGCTAATAGCTAAAATGGAGAACTTACGTGCCAATTGACATTCATGAGTCCCAAGGCCGAAAGCATTAAAATAATTGCATGTTCTCTGGGCTCCAGCAGCGACAGCGGCGGACATAATTGTGCCCCGCATGATCATCGACTCGTTTCCAACTTTCCAAAGCGGAGAAATCGATCAAAAAATAAAAACGGGGGGAGCTTTGCTTTTAACATATAATGGGGTTTTCCGCGAGGTCGTTCCAGCAATTGACGTGTACTATATAATACACTCACTCGTATGCTGTATGTACTGTACATACATACATACATATAATTATAGGCGCACATAGGACAACCCACCAAGCGCACCCTACATCTACTCCACTCGAATAACGCCACCAAACACACACGTCAGGCTACAAATACTATATACTACATATATGTTTATGTATATGTTTGCTATATATTCTGACATACATTCTGTATGCACATGTATTTATTTTGGGCGCCTGCAACTGTCGATGAATTCAGCGGGGAAGAACCTTATATCGTGTCACGAGGTTAAATTAATTTAGTCAAGTGCTTAACTCCCGGGCTGTAATTTTAAATAAAGGGGGGAGGTTAGTTTTTGTTATTCAAGTTATATAAAGGCTCAACCTTAGGCCAATCGAACTTAAAATAAAAATGAATCAAATTATTTTTAAGTTATGACTTCAGTATTTATTTTGTAACGTGACCTGACGACAATTTTATGGGTTGTAGAGGAAAATCTTCTCTAGTCACGAGGCTAACTTAAGATTTTATTTCTGGAAAGTAATTAAAATACATTTCTTAACATTTTAATTAAAAAAAATTATTTTGTATTGTAGTTTTGTAAATTGGTGTGATCAATTACAAAAATATATTTTCATTTCCTACAAATAATTGAAATAAATGAACAAAAAATAAAGATATCAAAGCTTGATTTAGTATTACAAAAAATGTTTTTTTGTTTTGTAGCTCTCTAAAAACATTAAACATTTAACAAAAACATAATTCCGCTTCATTTAAATAAACCAAAAGAAACGTCTTAAAAATAATAATAAAAAATATATACTCTTTAAGCTTGCTTTAACAATTTTCTTTCTTAACAAATATTTCACCCTCCGTTATGCGAATTACATTTGCAACTACGACTGCGAGTTCCTCATTTAAATAAGCGAAGCTAATCTAAATATTGATTTAATACTCCCCTCCAAAAAATTACTTACTTAATTGTTGTGTTGTGCCATCTCTAGAACACACACACACATACACGCACACAAATATCACACGCTCCCACAATTAGAGAGGGACAAACAAACAAACAAAACAAAAGATCCCCCATCAGTGATGTCAATTCCGATTTTTTCCCGTTGCATAATTATGAGCAACTTAAATGGTGGATATAATTAAGAGGTTTATTAATAAGGAAATAAAAACAGTAGGACTATCAAAACTTTTCATAGGAGCTTATAATTCGGAAGATTTTCTTTTGGAAGTGTTTATTTTTACTAACGAGTTAATCGCTCAGCCAAAGGCAGCTTTTACATTTTGGTTTTTTTATTATTTATTTTTCCTAACTTTTTACTCTTAATTCGGCATTTTTTTAGCTTATATTTCGTGTTGATCCAGCTTTATCTGCTCACAAAGAAATGAGCGCACTGCTCCAAAAAAAAGCATAAAGCACGTAAATGGAAAATGGAAAGAGGGAGAGGGCTAACGTGAGAGCTTGACAGAGGGAAAGCAACACCACGAGAGAGAGAGAGAGAGAGAGCAAGAGTGGGGGAAATGAGAGCGAGCGCATTAGAATATGTGTAGCTTCCCGCTCTGCTGCAACAATTAATGCATATTAAGGTCAGCTGGCATTGCTGCTCTGCTTGTGTGCTTCTTTTTCTCCTTCCTTCTCCTCCTGTCTGCCCTTCTGCTCTGTTTCTTTATTTTTCGAAAATGCCAGAGCTTAGCTCGCCCACAGATGGCGCCAGCGGTTCTGAATCGAATGGGAAATGTATTCGAAAGTCTATTCAAACATCGAAAAATCGACTTTGGTTAACATTATTGTTTAATTTAGGTTGTATTTTTATTGGATTGAAGAAAACTAATCAGTTTTAATATATTAAAACTAATTATGCAGTGTGAATTTTCAAGGTGAGAATGATAGTAAATCTTATGTACATATGTACATATATACATACATATATGTAAGATCGATTGTTATAAACATAGAAAAGTAATTTTGTACAGTTAATTATTAATTAAACTCTATTAAAACCTTTAAGATTTTTTTTCTTAAAAATTTGAATTTCTAATGTTATTTTAAATATGATATTTTAACAGAATTTCAATGAAAATTGGTATATTTCAACATTGATATTAAAGATTTAGGAAAATCTTTAAAGAAGCATACATATTCTCCGATAACATTCGAATTTCGAAAATTCAATTTCCACCAGATCGATGATTTCTGATCCCAAAAAAAAAACGCTGACGGAATAGGCAATGATCCATAAAACTTACAATTGGAACGACGAATAAAATGTTAATGAGCAATCACGGCAGCCCACTCAAAGAACTACAAAAAAGAAGAAAAAAAAGCAACAAACTAAAACTTCTGTTTTTGGCAGGGAAAAGCGGCAGCAACAACGACGGATAATAGCAACAACAACAACAACAACAACAATCAGTTAACAAAAGCCACAATTTACAGAGCGATTGACGTCATTGGAAGGTTTAGTTGTTGGTTTTGTTTTTTTTTGTATTTTCTATGGAAATGTTTATGTAAGCTGTGGGCAGAAAAAGCGAGTGTGTGTGTGTGTGTGTGTGTTAGTGCGCGTGCTGGGCGACAAGTGCAATGCATTTCTTGAATGGTGCGCATGCACTCGCACCCCCTAGTGCCCCTCCTCTGCATCTTGGAAAAAATCCCCAACTAACAGAGAGAGAGAGAGAGAGAGCGAGCGAGCGAGGGAGTCGGAGAGCTTTTATGAGTACTTTCCATATGTGTGTGTATATCACTACGCGCGCGCGTGTGTGTGTGTGTGCTTAGCAATTTTCATGTCATAAGTGCATAAAAATTGCAAGGCCCTGAAAAGCGGTTCGCTTCACATGATAGCCATACAAACATTAGATTTATCAGTCAAGCGCTCGCTCGCTCTCGTTCTCGCTCTTCCGCTCGTTGCCCCTCTCACTCCCTCTCTGGCTCTGTTTGTCTCTTTCCCATTATCTAATGTTCACTTTGGAGGGTTTTTTTATTAAAAAAAAAAGTAAGAAATAAAAATATAAACTGCCCTATAACTTTTTCTTTTTTCATTCTGACTTATGCACACAGGCGTAGATAAAGTACGTTGGTAAAAACAAAAGCAGTAATATTAATAGTTGTTCCCTTAAATATATATTTTCCCTATAAGGTTAATATTTAAAAGTTTAAGTTTATAAATACCTAAGCTTTGTAAGTGTTCAAAAAACGTTTGAAATGTATTGCACATTATTAAAATGTGTAATTCTATAATAATTGTTATCAACTTAAATTTATAATATTTTGAATATAATAATTATATATTAGCTCCAGAAAAACGTGGAGTTTTTAAGCCTCTAAAAAGCATGTCTAAAAGTATGCAAGGGAATTTTAAAGGTTCGGATTCAGTGTAAATTGATTTTTAAATATGTATAATTGTATATCCTATTTTTCCATATCCTTAAAGGTTTTAAATTTCTAGTGATTTCTGCAGCTCCTCTTATAATTCGGCATTCAGTACAAATACCGACATATTTTTAAAAATATATACATAATAAAATGTTGCAAATTAAATTTGGAGAGTTATAAGATAATGATCACTTTTTAATATATGTACATATTCCCCGGGTTTTATGATTATAGGTTTTTTCGGTATAATGTATTATTTGTTATTTTTATAGGTTTAAAATTCTGTAGAAAAGTTGTCTAAATGTGTGCAATAATTTGTTGGAATCAAATTCAGCAAAAACGTGAAATATTTGCTATACTTTCTACATATAATTTGTTTTCTATATATTAGTTTTGTATCATATATACATATATTACATTTGTATTGATAACGCTTGAGAAGTAGATTAAAAAATTACTATAACTTTTGAAGAAATTGAAATCTACCCCTTTGGCACCTTTCTTTTAATAGTTTTGATAGTTTTTATATCAAATTTCATATCTTTAGTATCTTTTAAAGTTTCATAGAATAACAAGACAAATACATACATGTGTCAATTTAACGAAGAATTTCTAAATAAATTGAATTTTTTTATTTTACCTCTTAATTTCCCTAATAAAAATTGCATTTACTTTATAAAACCGAATTTCATATCAGTGAAATATATCAATATATTATAGTATCGTTAAGAAATGAACTTTCAAGGGAACTATCCAACTTGTAACTGATTGAGACCCTGGGTTACTCAAGGGCTCAGTTCCTGGTACTAATATTATCACCTCATATGTGAATATGTACTGGGCTTCGGCTATCTCGGCTATATCTCTTATTCTGGTTGCAGTTTTCCGTTGACGTGTATTTCACAACGAAGCCCTTCAATGGAGGCACCCCCCCTCGGACCGCCCCGCCCCCCCAGAGGCACACATGGATACTAACTCGAAGGTAGGAGAGCTAGCCCCTAGAATTATCCACGTGCAAATGCACACACTACATTGTAGATATGTATGTACATATGTATGTAGGTATGTGCAATGTATGTAAGCAGGTAGGCAGGTCTAAGTACATAGCTGCGACAGGTGTTGGCTTTTTTAACGACCTGCAATGCGCCCGCCCTTAAACGTGTCGTCTCATGCGTTGACATTCAGCTCGGCTAAAAAAGCTGGCTTCTAACATCGATAAGATATCCGATAGAACGAGAGATTATTGAGTAATTGAAACGATTGAAAAAAAAAACACCTCGATTGTTTGGAATTGTACAATAATGCTCAATTAACACAAAGAATGTTTGTTGAGGAAGGCACACCTTCGAAATTGACGACTCAATCGATTATTAATGCAATGCAGCTTCGGAGATTTATATTTAAATAAATATTTAAGTGTGATCTTCAATGATTCTTGATGCCTTCTGGGGGATTTTCTATTAACTGTGGATGTATTTATTTAATACACATAATGATTGTTAAAAGAAATAAAGGTTAATCAGTGTAGATCAAGGCCTAAGTTTATTTAAAATGTACAAAATAATCAAAAAGATTGAAGTACAGCCAAATTTAGGTAATTTGGAAATTCGCAAAAATAATACCTTTTAAAATATTTGAGGTTGTATTAATTATTATATTAATTTATGATATAAATTCTGTATTTATAATATCTAGTATGCAATTAATATCACTCATAATTCCCTAAGAAATTATTTAGCAAGTGTATAATATTTAAAAAACTTGTAAAATCGTAAAAATTATGCAACTAATTTATGGCATAGATTTAGTATTTAGAATCTACATAACCAGTATACAATTAAATTTACAATTAAGATTACAATTCCCAACTCAAAAAATCGCAAACTTTTTCTCTTTGAAGGTTTATGTTTTTTAATACATTTTTAATTAAGTCTGCATTAAAAAGATAATCCAAAATTCTAAAATTCCTAAGCCAAATTCGGTAAGATGTGTCATGCATGTGTCACCGCTGCTTACTTTGACTATGACATAATGCTCATAAATGCTGGGGTTTAAGAATTTCCCAAAGATTGCACTTTAAAGTTAATTTGTAATTATTTTAAATTATATGTGAAATATAATATTTAATAAGTCCTTTTGGATTTTTACAGAAATCTTAAATATAATAATAATAATGTATTAAACATTCATGGTTCTTATGTATTTTTATCGTATTAAATCAATTTTGTAGAGTAAAAGTAATAAAATAAAAAATATTATATTAAAGCCAATTTTAATACATACAAATATAAATATTTTAGGCAATCTAAAAAACATTTTTTTAATGGTTTTAAATAAAAGAATAGGTAAGTAACAGAAAAACATATTTACATATTTTATGTTTAGTTAATAGATTCAAATAATATTATAATTATATAAATATATCATTTATATGATAATATAAATTAGTGTTAATAAATTGTTAATTATTATATTTAAAAAATCAAATAAGTTAATAAGCACTTATTTAATTGGCTGACTTTAAAAATCAATGTAATCCCAGCAACAAATTATCCTTGATTAAATGTTAGCTTGTAAACGAACGGCTTCTAATAATCCTGCCATCTTATCCCACCCACTTCACCCCTTCCTTTCTCTGCCTTATTCGTCGTCTCCTTCTTATCTGCTTGTCTGCATCTTCCCATCGCCTTCCTTTCCCACCAAGGCAAAAGCTCGCCTGGCAACACAACACAAGTGGAAAGTAAAGACAAGACAAAGAAAACGATGGAAATGAGAGCGCAAAAAACCCGAAGCATACTTCGCGGCGCTTTCGCTTGAGCTCGCTCTCGCACTCTCTCTCCCACTCTCTCGTGGCAGTGCTTTCTCTCCCTTGCGCTGGCACGATTTCGGCTCGTGTGGATCTCGTGCTCTCTGTCACTCCCCCAGCCAGCGGGAGGGAGCGAGAGCGAGTGCGCTCAGCATTACATGCATTTATCCCTTCGATCTGGGGCTCAGTTTAGTTTCTTTTTTTTTTGTTCTTGCTCGGTATGCGGAATAACGGGAACGAGGCGGCGTTCTCGTTTAACCGTTATTAGGGTAGTTTTTCATGCGGCGGCCCTGAAGCTCTATTTGCCGCAATCGATGTTCCCTCCCATTCCGCCTACCCTCCTACCCACCGACCAACGCACCACCCCCTGGAAATGGTCGCTTTTTCCTTTGTTGGGGTGGAAATGGAAATTGTTTCGGCTTCGGGGATCAACACCATCATCATTGCCATCATCATCATTACCATCATCATCGTCATCATCATCATCGTCATCATCGCATTGTGCCGTACCGAACTCAAGCGTACTTTTCTGTTTAGGGTTTCACCTCTTTATTGTTGTTGTTGATGTTTTTGTTGTTTTTGTGGGCCGACATGACAACGTGAAATTTACTTTATTGTCTGTCCGTGTATTCCATTTCAAAGCATTACTTTTCGCTGATGCGCCCTCGGGGCCGAATTTACGGAGCGCGCCCACACCCATCTCCATAAATGTATGGAACACCATACAACAACAACACCATACAACAACAACAACACATACTCACATATCCCCCTACTACAGTTAAACTTCACTTGATCGAACTTTTTGTATCTTAATTTTCTCTATTTTTAACATAAATTACCTAATTAAAGGTTTATATGAGGCACTACTAATTTTCACTTGCTTCCTAACCTTACTTCGTTAAAAAAATGAAATGCTTTCCATTTAAACTTCATTTAAACTATGTAAACTATTTAAACTATTTAAACTTCATTTAAAGAAACTCACAAAAACTTATTGACACATGCCACAATTAACTTATTTATTTATATGTTAAATGATAATGTTAAAGAAATATTTAAGCGAATATATTTGCTTAACATTAATTAATTTTTGTTGGAATGGATCACTAATAAAACCCAAAAAATTATTAGATATTTCAAAATTAATGTTGCTTATAACCCAAGTATAAAGAATCTTACTTTTGATAACTAATAATTCCCTAACTCGGACTTTCTAGAACTCGTGTTTTCGTTAACTTCAACTTTGTGTTTACTAACTCAAGATCTAAATCTAATTTTAAGTAAGTATGTTGTTTTAAACTTACCCTAATATACCAAATCACTCTTACTTGATTTCCTTATATTGTCAGTGACCTCTAATGTTCTATAGTTTTATTATCCAAACTAATACGTATCTTATAACATAACATTTATATATTATATCCCATACAACTTATTATGTATTATATACATATTTAAGTTTCATATTATTAAAAGTGATTAAGACTATTCTTTTTTAATTATTAGTGAAGAACGTTCTTTTTGAAAATACAAGAATATGTTTCTTTAAATTCGTTCTAAAATTCCTTCTAAAATTCCTTCTAAAATTCAAGCTATTGAAGTTGAACTGTGGTACATTGTACAAATATTTTTTTCTTCAGCGTCCCCGTCATGGGATCGTTAAAAGCTCAACATCAAAATCATTTTTAAACATTGCTTCCTTTTCTTTTTGTTTTGTTTTGTTTTTTTGCATGCAACTTTCTATGTGTGTATAAATCTTTTTTTATATGTAATTAACTTTTATTCGCGGCTTGAGTTTTGTTTCTTTTTTTTGTCGTTTCTTTGTTGCCGTAACAATTGCAAAAACTTGATTTTCAGCGTGTACGAAAATAAGTGCTTACGATAACTGGTGTTCCATCAAAAAACCGCAGCAGCAGCAGCAACACCAGTCATAATTTGGAAACTATAATTGCGCATCTTAAAATTCTGCACATTATTAACAGCTCTCAAAGATGCTGCTGCCGTGCAAGAGCTCTGAGCTTAAAATAATTAACAGTCGTAAAAAATAGCACGGTACAAAATAATGATCTGCAGTTGATCTTGACAAGATATTTATATTTTTAATATTTAATTTAGTTTTATTTACTAAGGTAATGTCTAGTTGTGGTTTTCACACCTTAATCCTTTAAAAATATTTGGAAAATTGAAGATTAATACAAAGAAAATAGAATTACTAAATTAATGAAATAATAAATCTATTGTCTTTGGTTAATCTTATATAAGGTCATTAAAGCGATCCTTGGACGCAATGTCATAAAAAATAATCATTGCAATTCCTATATCTTGATTCTTAAAAATTTGCTTATGTTTCACTTTGTTTTTTATTTAATAGTAACAATATGAATTTTAATAATAGCAAACTTTAATAAATATTTCAAATTTAACAAATGTCTATAAAATATATGATAATTTTTTCGATTAATGAGTTATGAGTTTTTTAAACTTTGAATAATCGAAAAAAGCCAAAAAAGAGTAATTTTAATTCGGAAAATTTTCCTATATTGTTTTTCACTAGGTTAACAAATCTGCATACTCGATTGATAATTTAAAACAAATTTAAATTGTTATCAATTATTATAAAATTTTAAAAAGTTTGGTAATATTTATCTTTCTACGGAGATAACTAGATCGACTCGTTTGTTGATGCTGATCAAGAATATATTTGATTATTTGAGCTTCTGTATACCCTACAAGGGTATAAAATATGTTTTTAAACCTTATTAATTTTTGTTCAAGGAAAACTGGTTTATAATTCTTGAAGGAAATTTGATTGAATACTATTATTTCTAGTTGAAAGTTACATATGTCTCTACATCTATGTATACGAAAAATTTGAATATGTTGGAAATCTTAAATAGTTATAATATATGTAAGTAATGATTTTAAAATCGAATAAGGATAGAAGTTGGACTGATTTATAGATCAGTGATCCTTCTGTTTTAAATGAAGTTATAGATTGCATTTTACTCAACTTCTAATTATGTAATCATACTTATGTACATCTATACATTTGTTCTCGCTTAAATAATGGACAAAATAAAATTGAATTCTAAGTGTTTGATCAACTTTTAATAAGTTAATAATTAGAGTTAGGACTAGCCTAAGAAAGTGCACGTTAATCTTTTAAATTTTGTACAAAATAGCTTTTTCTACTCTCGTCATGTCGATGAAAATATTAGTTGAGAGACTCTGAGACCATGAAAATAAATTTGAGGCTGAAACCGAAGATCAAAAACCCCCGAAAACTTGTTTGGCATCGGTTTTCTGTTTGGTTTTTTTCACCGGTTTTTTTTTGGCAACATTTTTTCTCCATTACCGAAACAAAGTGAAAATTTATGCCGCACCTTGGAATATGTCTAATTTATTTTTTTCGGTTGCCCCAATCTCTGGCGAGATCCGAACTTTGGCAAACGGTGTTAAGTGAGAAAGCCGTAAATTTCTTGTTGGATTTCCCCAGCGAAGTTTTCTTGAAATTAGCCAAGTTTCTTAAAGGCGAAAATGAGTCACCTGTGCGAGTGAGCGAGCGAACAAAGTGAGTGAGAGAGTTGCGTGGGCGAGAAAGATGACAGTATCTGCACATACATACATGCATACATACATATGTGCATATGTAGTATGTATGCATGATGCATGATGCTCCCTCCAAGCTTTTCTGTCGCTTTACCTTGCTTTTCTTTTCCACCTCCGTTCCTCTTTGGCCTGCCACTTCGCCAGAATGGCGAATACAGCTGTTCTGTTCCATAAAAATTCCTTTTTTCGCGTTTAATTTTAGCCAGAACAGAAATTGCACGGGGAAAACAACAGCAACAGCAACAAAGAGTGCAAGAACAAAAAATGTTTATTTTCGTATTGTGCTCGAAACTCATTTACATGCAAGCACACACGCACACACGCAGGCCCACAAGTGAGCGAAGAGAAGTAGCCAACGAGGAAGAAGCGGCGACAGGAGAGGAAGGAAGAATATGCGTGGGACGCCAACTCTACGCCGTGCGACATAAAGAGAGAGAGTGTGAGAGCGGGGTGGGGGGGGCAACCTTGAAGGAGCCTCGGGTACCGCGATGCCCAGCAGATGGCGTAAGCCCAGGGCGTATGAGTGCACGGGGAAAAGCAAACTTATATTTACATAGAAAACAAAGGGGAGTACGTCATCCGGGACTTTTACGATATTTCCTATTTTCATTAGAAATAATAAAACGCGTTTTCTTTAATAATTTATAATATTTTATATATTAGTTAATATTTAAATATTTAATATTTAGGTATGTACCTGCCTTAGAAACGATCGTTAAAAGTAGATGAATATGCAAAATTGTGAAAATAAAACTGTAAGTACAATTTGTGCAGGTAAATGTTAGCACCGTATGATATATGTTTAATTGTTTTATATAATTCCTGTTAGTTTTAATGTTCATTTAATTAAATCATTCAATTGTAAACATCAAAAGTATACAAATTTCGTTTTCCCGAGATTAGCTTACTTTCTTATTTATTATTATGTTATTATTTCAGAAACAATTACTGTTGTATCAATGTATTAAGTTTAAAGACTTAGTTTTTAATTATTATTTACAAGTAACGTAGTGCCATAATCATATCCCAAATTTTAATAAAAATGAATATTAAATTAAAAATTCTTAATGTAATGAGTGATTTGCATATGAACGTATGTATGTATGTATTAGTGATTATTGTCTTATTCAACCATTTTGATCAGGTTTATCAAGTAATTCTTTGCAAAAAGAAAAAGGTTTAATGCGTTTTTTTGAGCTCATAAAAAAATATCATAAAACAAGAAATTTTAATTTTTTAAAACTTACGCTAACAATATAAAAAAAAACAAAAAAACAAATTTTTCCTCTTTATTTTGATATATATGGTACATATATTTGATATATACGTATAAATATATGATATATACGTATATAATATATTTTTGAGGGGATAATTGATTACAAAGGGAGCGATATAAAAAATTACATAAAAAAGCTATCATGGAGCTTCGATCATTTTTGGTCTCCAATCCATCCATTTTTTCCTCTAGCTTTTCGTGTGCGTGAGAGTGGTTCTGGTGCTTCCTTCCCACCCAAATTCATCCCTCTCCCCCCTATGAAAACCCCCTTGGTGACTAAGTCAAAAAATAAATAAATAAAAAAATGCACATGCGAATGCAAATTGAAAATGCAAAGCCAGCGAGCGGGAAACATGGCCACAATTCCTATAGAACCCACAAGACCATATTGCGGACCCAACCATGCCAGAGTGTAGATCCATCCGTTGGGAACGAGAAAGCGAGCATTTATAGCCCAGCGGAGCAGATGTGCGGCGTTTTGGCTCCCGCCGTCGATCTCCCCCACCCCAGAGGGTACCTTGAATTTTCCCATTTTATGCGCCCCTCGAACATTGTGCTCTACACAGAGAAAAAAATAAACGAACACCCGAACGGAAAGACAAACGGACAGATGAACGAACAGGCGAGCGGACAGATGAACGGACAGACGAACGGACGGATGAACAAACAGATGAATGGGCAGCCGAACGGACGGATGAACAAACAGATGAACGGACAGACGAAAATACAAATCGACTCTGCTCAAATAATTTTTTTCAGTGTATATACGCTGGGCTCTCCATTAATCTGTTTTTCGTGTGTACGTGGCACACACATACATTTATTTTTTGTTTTTTGCATGCTCATGTTCATTTCCTTTTGTCAATTGAATTTAATGGAGTTGAGTGGCGGCCTGTTTTCGTCTGACTGTGTGTGTGTGTGTGTGTGTGTGTGTGCATCTGTGTGCATTTGTTCGTGTGGCCAAGGGTGGAATTGATCGATCAAGTTGATCAGGGGAGCGTGCAACGATCGTGTGCAAGGCATTATGCTTAGGGGTTGCTTTTCCCGATCCCTTGAGCCCTTTGGGTTCAGTTCCGGAGCTGCAGCTGTTATGTTTCTCATTAGGGAACGACTGGGAGGGGAGGGAGGGAAAATCCCCTAATGCAACCCCTGGGGGGAATGGATCCTACAGCTGGATCTCCAGTATGACCCCGGTTTATTGAACTTTTTTAATACACCAAAGGAAAAACGGAGCATATGACTTTTATCCAGGATTATTCAAGTGTAAAGCATCAAATTCTAGACTTGAATTATTTCATATATAGGGGGATCGGAGTTAAACTCAATAAAATAAATATAAAATAATCTTTATAAAGCTTTTAAAATGAAATATATTATATTTTTAATATACGATTTTTGCGGGATTCCAGAAATCAATTAATAATATATATATGTAAATATGTGTTACTTATGCATATTAGAAGGATATTTTATATCTGTACATTCACTTTCAGGATATGTTTTATAATATTAGTTTGGCAGAAGAATATTAACTTAATGTGCAGTTAAACAATGTCTTAAATAACTAAATGTTCATAAAAAAATTCTAAATGTAAGAGTTACATTTAATTCTTTGTAATTTCTATACCACATCATACCTTTAGCTTTATGTATTTATTTTTAAAATAAATAAGAAATGAAATAAGAAATAATATATGTTATTGAACAGAATACATTTGTTTCTAAGCCTTTTCTCTGAACAAGTAAACTTTTCATATCTGTCTTGTCTTTGGAATATTATATATTATATTATATATTATATATATGGTCCTTCGAGCCGGATTCATTCGCATTTCTCGAATTTTGTTAGGCAATTAACTCTTTTCCTTTCAAAATATTTTTTTTGCATTTATTTGTTATAAATAAATATTTGATCTAGGGATATCAAAACCCTTTGAAATAAATACAAATATTTAGGAGAGTAGAAAAAGCAAACGAAATTCAGATTTATAAACCCCTTATTTGTTTTTTTTTTCACAATGAACATTGATTAAAAGATAGCTCTCAAAATACAACGCATTAATCGCAATGTAACCTTTTTTTTATTATTTCAAGGACATTAGGGAAATGCTCTTCGTAGGGGTTGCATGCAACTCTTTTATTATATTTTTTTTGCAAAGTGCAAAGTCCCCTGTGAGATCGCAGCTGACGTTCGGTTTTGTATAGTTTTTGGCAACGCAGCAAATGGGGGGACCGACCGAGATGGAACCAACCCCCGGGACAGGATCTCGGCGTCCGTGTGCCAATTTCCACCCCATGAACGAGAGCAGTGCCACCCTCGCACCCTCCCGAAGCTGAATGCCAGCTCGAACCGACGACCGACCACCCGCCGCCGTCTGCTCGTGATCTGACCCCCGTTTCGGGTTTAAGGGTTGCTTTTCACTCCATGTCAGCGGCGCAGCAAAAAAGCTCCTTGCTCCTTTGCTCCTTGCTCCGTGCTCCTGAGCGGCACAGCAACCCCCCCGGCAGATGATGAGGAAAAGGCAACATCCGGCCTGCTGCAAGGGATGGCAATGGAGGGTTGGCCCTGGGCCCTGCAGCCGTGTGGTCAGAGAGGGGATCATGCTTGGCTGCCGCTCGGGGCTCCGAGTTTCGAGCTCTGAGTCCTGAGACCTGAGGCCTGCACTGAGAAAATTAATATAATTCGGGGTAAAGTGATATTGTAAGCTCAAATTATATAGACTTGGCTTCCCTTTGTGTGTTCATCACTCTACAATTCCGTATATATTTATATTTTTTAAATACAAAATACTTAAGCTAACAAAATAAATATTCTATTAATTCTATTAATTTTATTATTAATTATTAATTCGATTCCAAATATTCTAATAAAAAGGGACTACAATTAAATGGAAATGTCTCTTTTTGTGTCCCATTTTTACTCACTGTGTAAGCCTTATTCGTAATGCCTGTCGTTGCCAGACACCCGACCATCACCACCCTCCTGGACCTACTCCACCCCTCAGGGCATCTGTGTGGCTGACCCCCTCCTACCTCGCGATGTGTCCTTGCTGCTGGAACTCGGGGGGTATTAGTGTGTTTCCCAGGACCTGACTGCTCTCGGGCCTATAAAGTGTGTAAAGCGCATTTTTGGCAACTATTTTTATATATATTTTAAGCAACAACACTAAAACTTCTTTTAACTAGATGAAATACAAATGACGATGGCACCTTCAACTCCAAAAATTTCGAATATACAATTTTGTGTTTAATAGTAAATAGTAACAAAATAAATTATAAATAATTTAACAGGTTTTTATTCTACAACCTCTTCTTTATTTTCAAGGCTAATCATTTTCCAGCTTAGTTGTTAAAATTTTCTATCGTCACTACGTGAAACGGCCTTCCAAAGTGATCATTCCACCATTAAAAATGTGTTTCGTAATTCACTTTATTAACCATTATTTCCTTAAAACAAAGCCTTCGACATAAATATGATCGCATTTATTATTGATTTTTTGCAACAAAAATTCTTAATAAACATACAAACTTATGTAAGGTTTTAAGGGACCCATTTTTCCTCTTTGCGGATGGAAATTTCGGGAGTTATTTGATTAATTTTTTAAAGAAAGCTACTAAAGTTGTCTAAAACTGAAAGTCAATTGAAATAGTTGCTAAAGTCGTCTACAATTTGATTGAAAAGTTGAAAGAAAAGTTACTTAATTCCCCACACATCTCAGCATTTGAATTATCAAAATAAACTATATTCTTAATAATACATTTATATTGACATGTATATAATTAAAAGCTATTTAAAAAATTGTGTCAAATATTAAAGTAACAATGTTGTCAAGTCTAATTAATGAATCTTTAAGTATTTAGTTTAAAACCAGATAACCTTTCTAGGTCCAAACCAGGCTTATCAACAAAGTTCGACAATTTTGTTTAATAAAATAGTGTGGAAAAGATTTCTGTGCTTTGTAATTTTAGAAAGTTACTAACAAAATATTATCTTTACAATTAGAGTCAGTAAGAAATTGATTGAAATTGTCACAAAGTTACAACCATAACGTGGTTTTAATATATTTTATGTGAATTAAATCAGCTGATTATACCCTAAGGTAGTAAGTATAATAAGTTAAGTATAAAAATAACAAGTTCTTTGTAACATTCATTTATACACTCAACATATTACAGCTTCATATTTCTCAGAGTTAATCCCTTGTAATTATTATTAGCATCAGTTAGGATTATGAGGCGGCTGTCATGGAAACATCATCTGTCCAGGGGTCTTGAAAGCTTCATTTCCCGAATAATCCAGAGTTCCCTTGTGTGGACAAGGCGGGGCAGGGAAATCGATAATCTTGGGCGGATCGGGAAATGGAAATAGAAAATAGAAAATGTGCGCAGTTGGCAAATCTGATAATGACGACGATGTTGCGGAGGGGGAGTTGACCGGCCGTCCATGGCTTCCTTTCCCTTCACTCGGATTAACTCGCTTTTGTTACCAATTTTCTCCTCTCTTCCCTGCCCTTCCCTCCCTCTTTCTCTCGCTCATCATCTTTGTTTTGCTGTGTGACCCAAAAAGTAATGAGCAAAAGAAGAAAAGAATTTAAATTTTTGCCAGCGAAAGAAAACCAGAAAGTTCCATTAACAACAAATATTTTTTGGCAGCC
Organism: Drosophila bunnanda; assembly: GCA_035046265.1. Lineage (NCBI taxonomy): Eukaryota > Metazoa > Arthropoda > Insecta > Diptera > Drosophilidae > Drosophila > Drosophila bunnanda. The sequence continues at coordinate 16,571,973 of JAWNOB010000016.1, forward strand.
TCCATTTCTTATTCTCTTTTTTTTTTTTGAGGGGGTTCCGGAAAAAGGGGGAAGCTGACCAGGGGGGGTTAAAAGGGGGTTTCTTTCGATTGCGAGTGAGCATTCTTTGAAAAGCCAGGGCCATCAATCACTCAAAAAAAAAACAGTGGCGTACATTGGGGGACTTTTTATACCCTTGCTGGGTGGGATGTGAAGCAGACATTTCCGACCCTATAAAGTAAATACATACATCTATTTATTTATATATTTGATCAGCATCAACTGCCGAGTCGATCTAGCATTCTAGCTAAATTTAAAATGTTTATTATATTTTAAATGAAGTATGCTGATTTTTTTAACCTAATAAAACCTTACATAAAAAAGCTATTAAAATTAAGGTTGATGCTTTTAAGCCTTGGTATTGAGTCTCTTAAACTTTGATTGACAAAACAATTGTCATATAAAAATTTCGATTAATATTGAATCAAAGAATACGAATATTTTAAGCTTCGTTATAGTAGATTTTCGATTTGATTCTATAATTTAATTGCAAACTGCAAGGGTAAATAAATTTCGGTTTCTCGAACTAAGTTCCTTTCTTGTTATGGTTTAAAGATCTATTGAACAATTTTTAAATGTCTATTTTTATGTAAGTAAATTGTTGTTATTATTTTAAGGTCTTTAGTTTTTGAGTATTTTGTGATATTGTTAAAGTTTAAAAATGAAAATATGGGTTATTTTGACTAATTTTTATTATTTATAAACAGTTCCGCCACTTAATTATGTTGTTTCTAGCCCAATGTACAAGTACAATTTATTATTTATTATTACTTTCCCAAGATGAAACCCCCCCCTTGAGATCACAAAAAACCCCCTCAATGAAAACGTCCGGCCGTCCATTGCAAACACACACATGAAAATTGCTGGAAAGAGAGTAAATGAGAGCTGTCGCGAGCAACAGACAGAGAGGGAGAGAGGCATGCTAATTCTGTTTCGAGTTCGAAATGAAAACGAAGCGAAGCTCAAACCTTGGAATCGAATTGGGATTGGGATTGGAATTGGGATTGGGATTGGAATTGGGAGCTGCTGTGAAAAGAGCGGCGCGAAATCATAATGGAAATCAAAAATAGCAACAACACACACACACACACACACGAGCACACAACGAACATAAAACGAAGTGTGTGGAAAGAAAAGCCACAAAAATGTGCTCGACGAAGACGGGGGGAAAAAATTCAATTACATATTGACTTTTGTTTATTTGTTGGTGGGGCTTTGAAATTTGGATTGGAATTTTTCGTGTGTGTATTTCCACTTATGTGTGTGTGTGTGTGTGTGTATGTTGTGTGAAATCACGAACTCCAAACTTTGTTGTTGTTGCTGTTCGCGAGCGGGGTGCGGCATAAATTTTCACTTCGCCAGCGGAATAACAACAAAAGCCAAAGTCTTGCCAAAAATACAAACACACACGCACACACTCACGAAATTCGAATGCCAAACGGGTTTTGAAACTCTGCTTCTTCTGCCACTTCTTTCTTCTTCCTCTTCTTTCTTCCCGCATTCGGCAAAGTATTTTCTTCGTCATGCGAGCGCCGAAAAAAAGCGTTGAAAAAATTTCCAACTTGTATTGTTAATTTCTTTGAGAGCGCAGCTTTTTTTTTTAAGCTCCTGCGCGGGCGTCGACGTCGACAGAGACAGCGTCAGTGAGAACACTGCGAGAAAGTCAAGATCGTTCTTAAGATCGCTTTTAAAAAGTTGTATAAATATTCATTACTTATTTATAAAAATAATTTAAAATGCAAATATTATGTTAACATTTTTTATAAATATTTATTACAAAAAAGTATATTTAAATATTTTAAAATAATAATATTATTTTGTATAAATATTCTTTACTTATAAAAACAATACAATAAAAAAAATATATATTATTATTTATTAAAGAGTTTTGGAAATAAATATTAAATATAAAAACCTCAAGAACTTTAACATGATTAACTAATTGACGATTTAATTAAGATTCTCCAATAAATAGGTTAACTACATTTAATTAGTTATACTTAAAAAATAACATTATTGTGTTGATCAGTTCAAAATCGTTTCAATTTCTTTGTGTGCATTAGCATCATTGTTGTTCTTGTTTCTTGTGTAATTATGGTCTTGTGCTGACTTTTTTTATATACTATATTTGCTTAAATCGAGTAATCATTTATATTTAAGCATCAAAATCAAGTTTCTGGCAATTGCTAATGCAAGACAGACAGAAAAAAAATGGTTAAAGATTTATACGAATGTACAGTTTGTGTTCACTTTGTTTGCAGGTATCCATGTACAGTGACGATTTTATTAGAAAGTGGCAATTGGCAGAAACAAACAAATATGCAAAAAAGCTAAATGCGAAAAAAAAGGAAAAGAGTGGAACCATAAATTGAAAGTTTAATCTTTCCCGACACCTTTCTACTTCCCCGCACGGGAATTTTAATTGCCACGCTAAAAATATTTATTTACTAATCACAACAGACACAGGTGTCTGGTGAATTATGTATATTCCTTAGCATTAATTAAGTTTACATTCCTATTTTTAATTTCTAAAACAAAATTGTCATTATTTTTCAATCAATTTAAAAGATGGCCGATTTGATCACCTCTTTTTTTTGTGTCATAAAACAAAAGTAAGTATGGAGAAATATTTAAAAATAATATGGGAGTCATTTATTGGTAGAAAACACATTAAAAATACCCTGTCTAGTTAAAACATTATAGAATGTTACGTATATATTCGGAAGTAACATCCTCAAGGGCAAGTTAAATTAATAAAAATGTTACCAACTCTTGCGGATTTTAAAATTAAATTAAAATAAATTGTAAATTATTTTATGTAAAATATATGAATATATTATATATTAATTTGAAATAAATTGATTTATAATCAGTTAGCTATCTAAGTTTGTTACAAAATATAATACTTTTAAGGTGTCGTTCTTAAAATATATATCATTTTAAAACACTCAAAATTGTAGATAAACAATGAAAACAAATAAATATTTATCTATCTGTCAAATATTAAGTTTTTCGATTGGATTAAAATTATACTTCTTAAAGTGCTTTATACTTTAAGAACCTTTTTGGAGAATATTCAAAAGCGGCATTGTTTATGACAAAACTTTAAATACAAAAATTAAACAATTTTAAATAATCGAATTAAGAAAACCATTTTAGAAAAATATAATTTTTCAACACGCGAAATGAAAGATAAACAATACATAAGTACAAATATGTATATAAAAATGTATGTTCATATGTACATATGTAAGTATTTATCTTTCTATCTTTCTAAATTTGAAAAAACTTTTAAGAGAATCTTCAAAGGCGGCTTCGTTTATGCTGGAATTGTACATTAAACAAATTAAACAATTATGAATAATTGAATTTAGAATACAATTTTAGAAAAATGTAAAGATTTTCTAATTATTTTACGATCTCCTTGAGAAAATCTCGGCACATTGTACATATGTATGTAAACCTGTGTATGTAAGTTAATAATGAAGAATACCTACATACATAAATACATATGTACATACATACATACATATGTAATTAAATAAGTAATTCATTTTTCTTATGTGCCTGCCGAAAAAAAAAAAAAAAACAACATTTTCTTTGCCTTTTCATTTAGCACGACTTCCTTTCCCCATCGCTTCCTTCTCCCCTCGCTCTGCCTCTCTTCTCCACCATTCGACTGCCCCTTTTCCAACCGGACAGTTGCAAAAAGCAATCAACTGTATCGTCGTCCGACCCCGTCTCGCTCGCACCAACTGCGTCTAGCGCACGAGCGATCTTCGGTTTTTCGAATGCAGCAGAAAGAACAACAAAAGCAGAAACTTCGTGCTCGCACACACACACACAAGCTCAGTTTTTTTTTCGACTTTTATTCTTTGCGCCTCGCGCAAAACTTTTTTGCAGCGATTTTTCAGAAACAAACGGCAACTCTCAGGAATAAAATCGTCGTCGCTCCGCTCGTTAAATTTTCGTTACCCACCCACACAAAAACAACAAGAAATCAAACGATTTGTTGGCTGCGCGCATTACATAAAATATATTTTGAGGAAAAACTAAGTGAAACAATAGCTTTTTGTGCTGAGTGTGCAGGAGGGAAGTGCACAGCTGTAAATTATAATAATTAAAGTTCACCATAGATAATAATTCACGTTAGTGCTTGTGCGTATGTGTGAGTGTTTGCTGTCTTCCGCTCCTGCGCGCGAGAGAGACGGCGAGAGGGGCGCTACGTGACCGAGTTGCAATGAAAACTCCAGTGAAAATTCAGGTGAGCGACTGTCAAACGACGTGATGTTATGTAGCACGTTATCTTGCCATATCTCTGCATCTGTATGGGGGTCCAAAGATCTGTAGAGTTTATGTTCGTACGCTGGCACTCCTAGAATTGTCTCCACTCGATCAATTAGCATTTGGCGTGTAGAATTTCGCACTGAAATGTTAATTCTCCAGTGCCGAAAACCGTTAAGAATTAAGGTACATGTGTACATACATATGAGGTGCATAATTTTTACAAAATTAGAGATTAGAGAGAGTGCGGAAAACGCGAGGCGATGAAGTCATGCTGGAAGCCAAAAATAAATCAACGGCGGCGGAGACCGATCATAAAAGCAAAATATAATTGGCGCTTTTTAGTAGAAAATGCATTGCATACAAAACTATTGCCCTCGCACTCGGACACACGCTCAAGTGCAACGCGAGAGCGGGAGAGCGGCAGGCGGTGAGCTACAGTGAAAAAGAGAGTGTAAGCAAGAGGGAGAAAGGGAGCGCGAGAGTGAGAGATTGCGCTCGGCAACGGTAATTTCTACCATTCGGCTTTGGCGAACATTATGGCTTCGCTACGCCAACAACAAAATCTCGCCCCTTTGGTGGGAAACACACACAAAAAACAACAACAACAACTGCGAATGATATTTTCGAACTCCACCACATAGAAACAGAGTTGCCAACCTGCTCGTTTGCATATATAAATCTATTCCACAACTCTAAACAAGTAATAATGGTTTATGTCATATTATTATTCATAAATTGATTACACATTTGCATGTGTATTTAAGATATTTATTATCAAATCGACATTAAAGGGTGTTCCAAAAAGGTACTTTACTACTAGTATTTAGACTAGTTTTCGGATAATTATTACTTTAATCATATTTTTGTCGATCCATTAGGTTGGCAACTCTGCGCGGCAAGCATACAAAGCACACTTGCACAAACGCACACTTGCAAACATACACAAAAAGAGGGAGAGACAAACAGACGACGACGTCAACTCATTTTTCGAACTCGCACTCATACTCGCACTCGCTCGGTTTTGCTTTCGGTGTTGCTCGTCGAACATGTATGAAGAGAGCGTGAGAATTGTGCCTATATACAATAGGTACTCTCCGTCTTTTCGCCCTTTCAGTCAGTTTTCCGCCAGTGGCAAATTCTGTTAACACTTCCATAGGTAATATTCTGTTAAGTGCCAGACAATGTAAGCGAATTACACACATAAAAGGGACAGCAAAACACTTTAATTAATTTAATATTATTTTCGATTATTTATGCTGTTTTGAGTTTTAAGCAAATTGAAACATTCTAAGCATTATTTAAAAAAAAAGCCCTTTAAATATTCGTATATACAATGTACGAACTTCGGTACAAGCTTAGATTGCTCTTCGCGAGGCCGTGGAGCGAGCATGGCATGTGGTGTTGTTCGTCGAACATGTTTGAAGAGTCGTAGTTGGATGGCCAGAATCTATATATGTGGGTACTCTCCGCCTTTTCAGTCGTCAGTTTTTCTTCAGTGGCTCCGCGTACGACATTTTCAGTGTGGTGCGTCGCTGTTGCTGCCTACTCTTTTTCTTTCTGCTCCCCAAAGCAGCGGGAAAGGAAAATACATACACATACACGGCCACATCCCCACATGCAGTAAAAATAAATTCAACTTTATTGCTTTTCCCGTCGCGTTATCGTGCGAGTGTGTGTGTGCATTGGAAAAGCAACACCAAAATTTGATATGTGCAAAGTTTGTTGACGACTGACTACGTGCTGCCTGTGATTCTATTTCGGTGTGTATAAAAATTGATACAATTAAAAAAAATACAATACAAAGAGAGATCAAGAACAAACATAATGAATATCACACTGCCTTGAACTGTACTTGGCAATTATCTTCGTGTGCTTGATGAGCCTGTGAGTGTGTGCGTGTTTTTGCATATCAAATCAATATTTCCAGTGGTGTTTCCATCGATTTTTCCATTCCGGAGAAAGCTTTTCACCAACGACGACCAAATATATGTATGTGAGAGAGCGGGGAGAGAAAGAGCGAGGAGAGCTTTCTCGGAAAATGCAGTGCGCTTAAGTAAATGGCGGACGATTTTCATTAATTTTCAGAGGCACACATACACGGACACTGGCTCACTTTCCATGCAAATGAGGTCAAGTGTTGCAGTGGGGAAATGTGTTTTTCCGCCTGCGTGTGTGAATGAGTGTGTGTTACATAAGCTTTTCACTAATTGCGGAGAGGCATACCAGCCGAAAGCTTGTGTAAAATTGAAATAATAAACAAAGGGCTTCTGGATACGAAACAGTTGAAAAATCAACGATTGCTGTTCGCGAACTCCTAGAAAAAAGCACGTTTTTCACTTTGCTAGATTCCCGAATGTCTCGGTGGCCGCCATCTTGGTTTTCCCCCCCAACGAGTCGACATAAAAATATGTGCGCTCTCTTTCTCTCTCTCTCTCTCTCTCTCTTACTCCCTCTCGCTTGCTTTTCGTTTTTATGTTTGTTCGAACGACGAAAAAAGAACAACAACAAAAACAAGCGTGAAATTTTCTCTGCACTTTTCACACACACACGGAAAGAGTAGCGGCAAGAGAGTCCGAACTCGAGAGAGGGTCGTCAAGTTGGCGCTCGCTCTCTCGCATCCCCTTCTCTTTCGCCCGCCACATATTTTTCTGCTTCCACTTTGTGCTACACTTCTACTCGGCTGCTGTTATTGTTGTTTTTATTTTTCTGCCTGCTCTAGAGACACGTTTACATTTTCATTTTTCATATTTTCGTCTCTCTCGCGCCTTAATCTTTTGATGTATTATCGGGCAGGAGTCGCAACGTTGCCGAATTTCGTCTGCAGAAACTTTGCGACAAAAAGTTTCATTTGTTTACATTCCACGCACATGTGCAGAATAATAACAATAATATAAAGAATATCTCGCTAACACACAAATAAAAAAAAAAATTAAAGCTTTTGCGCAACAAGTGTAGAAGATGCGAAATAGAAGGGGCGACAGAGAATAAGAGTGCCGAAAAGGCAGAAACGGATTGCCTTTCGTTTGCTTTAATGCTTTGTTTACCATTTCGCGTTTCGCACTTATTTCTCGAGTCATCTGATTTTAAAACGCCAAATGACCTTGCAGTTGATTTCTGACCTACAACACGCGTGCCAAAAAAATTAAAATTGTCGCACTTTTTTTTCACCTCATTCTTTGTTTCTCTTCTCCAATGTGTTCCTCTTGTAATTACAGAGTAAACAAGAAATGTGGATAAAAAGTAAGGAAAATAAAGAATTAGACGGGGAAAGGGGAGGGAGAATAATGAGCAAGGTGAACCTTATTGGGCCTGTGCTACCCGTTATCGTCGCCTGCTCTTTGTTCGACTTTTTTTTATTTTTTCATTTTTCGTTAGTTTTTATTATTTACCTTTTCGCTTTGGCCATTAGCGCAAAAAAGTTCATTGAACTGTGTGTGTGTGCGTTTTTATTTTGCCGTTTATTGTTGATTATTTTTGGTGGCTTAGTTTTTTCACTTTCACTACCAGTTGGCGGTATTTTAATAAATAAAATAAAAAACGTACAAAAAGGTAGTCTATCAAAATAATTACATTTAATATTTTTATTAGCAAATATGAAATGTAATTAGATGTATTTATAAGTTGCAAATTTTAAAGAGGGGGAAAAGAAACTTAAAATTAACGGAAAGAACAGAAAAAGGTCTTAAATATTATGCTGTAATGAAAAGTATACTTTCCGAAGCCCAACAATGTTAGCTTTTTTCATTAAATCAAAGTCATAAAACCACTTCAACTGGAAAAATGCAAAGAACGTCTATGGCACCTTACAAAATGGCGGAAAAACCCACAGTTTTGTGGCCAGAATTCACGGTTACACAGCATGCCCACAAAAAATGTAGCAAACAAAAACGAAAAGAGCGATTCAAAATCTGAATTTGGAGCCCTGCTAAATAGATACAGATAACCTCAAAGCTGGCACTTCCTCCGCCGCTCCCACACTCGCGATCGCAGATACATTCAACAGATACAGATACAGATACAGATACACTCGCGCATAACAAGCCCTTAACATTCACTTTAAATAGCTTTTCGAGAAACAAGTTTTTGTGGTTGACGTTTTTTCCTCTTATATTTTTCGCTGCTTTAATGGCAAAACGACATTTTCTGCGGCCGAACACAGAATGGGGGAAAAGGAAAGGCAAAAGAAGCATGAAAATGGAAAACGAAATACACTATAAAAAATTCGGAGAGTTTTTATACATATACATATACATATGTTAATGAAAACAATTTATCTAGATCTATTAGTATTTGGTTAAAAGTCTTAATAGGTGGAAGAGAACAATTTGTTTTTTACTAACTATAACTAACTACTGGCTTTATGTAAAACTATCAATATTGAACAATATTCAAGATCATGCTACTAATACAATTTTTATAACAATTTCCATGAGCAATACAACAAATATGATGCAGTTTGACTTGAAATAATAGGCTCCTAATTGCTTAAGACTGGTTTTAGCTCTAACGACTTTGAAAAATTACTTGGTATTTTCTGGGAAATTATTGGAGGAGATTCAACGGTTGCTATAAATCATATTTTTGGGTAATTTACACTGTGACTATACAGTGACTCACAGGTTGTTAGTAGTTATTATACCCCTGAAAGGGTACTAAAATTTAAGTCAGAAGTTTGCAACGCAGCAAAGCAGTCAATTTTCTGCCCTAAATATATATTCTTGATCTGCATTAACAGCCGAGTTGATCTAGTCATGTCCGTCCGTTTCTTTCTTTAAGTTTTGAAGCTGTCTGAATAATACTTTGCAATTCGCTTTCAATATACTCTCACTAGGCCGGATTTGTTGAACTATATCATATATCTGCCATAGGAACGATATGAAAATGTATAGAAAGAAAATTATACATTTCAGTTTTAACATATTTTCATCAAATTTTGAGACATAGCTATTTTCTTTTTAACATTCTAGACGGATTGGAACTACTATATTATATAGATGCAATAGAAACGATCGATAAATTTAGAGGAAAATAAAAACTGTGTGTAAAACTGTAACTGTATAGAGTATGTAGAGATGAATTTAATGAAAGTAGGAATTACCTAGCTGTTTTTTAAGATAAATGTCTATGCTTTTTTTTTGTTTTTATTTTATATGTGAATTTAATGAAAGTAGGCATTACCTAGCTGCTTTTCAACATAAATGTATATGATTTTTTTGCTTTTATTTATTTACAATATCTGTAAGGGTGTACAAACTGCAGTGCTTCGTCGAAGCTAGCTTCCTTTCTTGTTACATTCACATGATTTCATTCCCTTTACACTTGATTCAACTTTTCTCAATCGACACACGGTTATAGCCTGTTTTTGCAAGAAAACAACAACTTGACGAGCAGAGAAGAAAAAAGGGTGTAAAAATAAATAAATGAGCGACGAGACGCCTACGTGGGTTTTCAGAGGTGGTTTTTTCCTTCTTTTTTTTTTTGGGCTTCGAGCCGAGAGAGTTGCTGTGCTGCTGAGTGCTGTTCGGTGCTATTCAGCAACATTTTCAGCTGCCAGAAATGAAATTATTGAAAGTCAGTGCGACGAGAGTCGCGTCGAGTTTATTTTTACGTCGTAAATATACAAATTTTATGTCTCGCAGCCAGCACACACACACACACACATACAGATGAGCTGAAAAAAGATTCCACTTTATGCAAAAATCTTGTGGGGGAAGTTCTTGTTCTTGTTCTTGTTCTTGGCTGTCGGCTTCTCTCCCTCCCTCGGTTTCTTATTTAAGTTATTTCCATTTTAAATTTGTTTTTCTGAATATGTGTGGTGTGTGCGTGTGTGTGTGTGTGTGTGGCATGGCGACTTTTCTGGCTGCGATGTGAAATGAAATAAGTTTCTCGAAACTGGTTTTTCTGCCAGCCGATCGTATATCGGTTTGGATCGGTTTGGATCTCGGATCTCTAAACCAACAGCAGCAGCAGCAGCTTGACGATGGCCACCACCCGCTCCTCCATCCATTTTTTCTTCTTTTTTTGCGTATGTTTATTTTTTATATTTTTTCCTCCCATTTTGTGTTCGTTTTCGAAATGGCACAGTTCTTGTATTTCTGCGGAACCGGTTTTTCTTTTGACTTTTTGCACACACACTACGAAGCACTCAGAACTGAAAACCAGCCCCATTTAATATTCCCAAGTTCAGCTCTCTCCTTCTCTCTTTTTTTTCGCTGGCCAGGAATTTTCACTCGGGGGCCCATTCTCTTTGTGTGCTGCGTTTCCAATTTCCAGACTTTGCCACTTCCTGTAGAGAGGAAAAAGGACCACGGCGGCGGCAGTTGTTGTGATCCAACATCTGCCGCCAGGACTACATGGCAAAAAAAAAAATATCGAGGGAGGAAGAGCAGCAGGACATGGAGAGGGGGGATCTGTTTAGTTTTTAGGGGTTGATTGCAACCCCAAAAAAACCCAGGTCTGCAGGACCCTCGCCCTCCCTCCCTCCTCCTCCTCCTACCTTCCCGTAAAACCAGTTCCCCGGGGTTACCTTAGTTTTCGTACCGTCTGGCGCGTGCTTCGGGAAAAGGGGACCGACGTCGACATGGACATCCTTTATTATCCGCGCCGCTCCCCATCCCATCGATGCATCCCATTTTCATTTCCATCTGGCACTCGAAACTGAACCCGGGATTAAGTGATTTTTTTCTTGTATTCTTAAAACAAGTTTATAACAAAAGGATACTTAATATGTAGTTTTTTTAGTAGTCATGCATTTATATATAGGAAAACAGCAACTCGCTTTATATAAGTACGAAAGATAAACCACACAACTTTTGTACAATCCAGCGGCTGCTAAAATAAAACTGCAGTTGAGTTTTTCGCTAACAACGTTTGCTTAATTGAAAATTTTAAACGTAGTTTGATAGTAGATCTCAACACAAAATCTATACTTAAGTTAAGAAGTTTTTAAGGGATCATAGGGGGGCAGCTCGCACTATGGAAAATTATGAAAAATGTACAAATTTTTTGTAAATAAACTGCGGCTGCTAAAAAATATTCCAGTTGAATTTTTCGCTAACAACGTTTCGTAAACTTGATGATTTGAACGTAGTTTGATAGTAGATTTCAACACAGAATTTATATATTTAATGAGAAGGATTTTCATATCGTGCAATATCAATTTTTAAAATGTTTTGGAAATATCTAATCAAAACATAATTGATTGTAGTTGCCAGATAAAAAACCAGTTGAGATTTTCGCTAACAATGTTCCGTTAAATCTAAAAATATTGGACATCGTTTGATAGTAGACCTCAACACAAAACTTATAAAGGTCTTATGATACTGTAGTTAAGAACCTTGAAAGAGACAACTATAATTATTGCAGCAGTGTCATAATAATAATATACCAAAAGTTTTGGATATATTGATTAATAGATTTACCAGAAAAGTGAAATTATATGAATCTTGACTTCACTCACATAGTAACCGATAATTATATCAAATATTGAAGAATGATTTAAGCTATAAAAGATATTAAGAAGAGGAGTGTATATTTAGAACATAATTTATTTACAAAAGAGAGTTATAATTATATTATAATGTTAAGAGATATACAAATCATATTCTCCATTTGCAACAGCTGATTTAAATAGTGTTTTGGCTTACATCCTGACCAAAATATTTTCGAATGCAGTTGCCACATGAAAATTCAGTTGAGATTTTCGCTAACAATGCTCCGTAAAACCTTAAAATTTTGGACATCGTTTGATAGTAGACCTCAGCACAAAACCTCTAATCACCGATTGCTCATTACCCATCCCCCCTATCGGGGTTTCTGCCTCATCTCTTGGGTTCTCGGTGGGAAAAGCGAACCCCAAAGAAGTGCATGTCTTTGGGCCCAACTGTACTTTTTCCGCACACGCACACCAACTCGCTCGCTCGCTTGCTCGGTCGCTCTCTCTTGCTCTTTCGCCTCGTCACAGGATCCCAATTCATAATCCTCCACCATCTGCGCAAAAATAAAACCTTGCAATGTGCAAAGAGCGCGCGTCGAAAAGGAGATGCAAAGAGAGAACGAGCGGGAGAGATCCTTTTTGTCGCCTCCCTCTGCAGTTTTTACCTACTTCTCTTTGTGTGCTGGATTTGTGTGTGCGTGTGTGTGTGTGTGCCTGGGTGTCTGTGGAAAACCCATCCAACGCATCAACGTTGGGGTAGAAGCAGCAGCCAGCCGTTGTTGTTGTTGTTTTCTCTTTTGTGATTTCTATTTTGTGCGCATGCCTTGCACCTTCCTTCCATGTGGACCGGCCATCTCTCTGCTGTGTGTGTATAACAGAATCTCGAAAAACTGATCCCTCCGCCTAACGGTACTTTGTGCTTGGTACTGCGGGACTCCCTGGGGGTGATTCTGTCTCTCCCTCACTCATTGTGTTTTTTGTTTTTCGCCTGGATCTGGCGAAAAGTAAAAGGAAAACACAAAGGGGAGTAGGAAAAAGGGAACCTTTAGTCACGTAGTCAGCGACGTGTATCTCCATCTCACTCTGGCTGTTTTCTATGCTTCAGCTTCAATTTGTTTAATATATAGAAGTGTGTGTATCAAACATACTACCAAGAATATGGGAAAATTATTTTGCAAATGATTTCCTGGCAATTTACGCTACCTGCAAATGTGTGTGTGTGTGTGTGTTCGTTTCATGCCCTTGTGTGTATTTCCCGTTATTTCGCGTTGGCACGATTATTGTTGCTGTTGCAGTTCTCCTCTTTCCTTTGGGCTCCTTTTTCCTCTGCCGACGCCGCAGTCGCTACTGCGGCCTACCTGCCCCTTTTGCTCGGTCTCGCTCTCTCTCTCTCTCTTTCTGTCTACTTGGCAATTTCATAACGTGCCCCCAAAGGCGAGACGTCGTCAGAGAGCAACTCTCACTCGGTGCCTCTCGCTCTGGCCCATACGGCTGGCAGTCGCTCCGCTCTCCGCTCTCCCGCTCCCTCACCCTCACGCAGCAACTTCGTTTGCAGGGCGGCCATTGCCGAGAGAGCCGAAACGAACGCGTCGAGAGCGTGCAGTGGGGAGCGAGGCAGAGCAGAGGCGTCAGCTCGAGCGAGGGTCGCTCAGTTACCGTTCATTTGCGTCGTTTCATTTGCGTTCGTGCTCTCGGAGCTTTTGTTTGGTTTTCGTGCGCTGTGGCGGCAGATCGCGAAAACAACAACGCGTGCGGTTTGCTGACTACATTACATACACAGCACAGCAGCATACATATATACAACGCTACACCTACGGCAAACGGAGCTAGAATAGAAAAACCAACCTTTGCAGTGCTAATTATTTACAACAGTAAGTGTGCTTGTGTGGCTGTATGGGTGTGGAAGTGAAGCATAATCGGTCGATAGAGCGAACGAGCGAGCGAGAGAGAAATTGTGAAATAGCGCCCATATCTATATTGTTTGTGTACATGTGTTGGTTGCTTCTAATGAAAAACGTTCTATTTTTAAATGCACACACCATAAAAAACTGAAACGATTGCTCCACACTTCAACTTTAAAAATTATCAGCCAGCGGCGAGCGTGTGTGTGTGTTTGTCTCTGTGTGACCGTGTGAGCGAGGGGGAAAATGAAAATCATCATAAATATTCGTCTGTGTCTACTTGTGAAATTTTCCACAACGGAGAAGGAAGGAAAGGAAAAAAAAAAATCGAGACACACGCACATGTGCATATGTGTGCAGCGACGCCGACTGCGAACTTCCCCTCTTTATGTTTCATGCTTCGTTTTTTTTTTTTTTCGGTCGTCACGAAGTCTCTTCGTCTTTTATCGTATCCATCGATCTCCACACCGACACACACACAGTCGGGAAGCAGAAACAGAAGCAACTGTAACACAAATCCGTTAGCTCTCTCAGAGAAATAGAGAGAGTGTGTGGTTCCGTTGGAAAGAGCAAAGTTGAAAAATTAACAAGAAACTCGCTTGAAAAATAGAAAGAACAAAAATTGCATTTTAACTGCAAGTGTGTATGTGTGTGAATGCAAAACAATAATAATCTAGCTGAAATTTTAAAAGTGGAAAAATGTACAACGCACTCTCGCTAAAGTGAACAAAAATCAAAAAGATTTAAAAAGAGTTTTAAAACGATAATTTAAATAATTAAATTTGGCATTTAAATCCAAACTATTATAGTAAAGCAGCGATAAATTTGTTAATAAATAAACGTGATTAAATAAGATGTTCACTTTAGGCGTCGTGTACTGTATACTGAAATCAAACATGAACTTGACCTTGCCGACATACAATGTGCATTATTCCGAGTTTTTTCTGGTTGAAACGTAACTAATTTTATTTTCTTTTTCGTTACTTTTTGCAGCATAACTGCTGACACACACAACCGGAAAGAAGAACAAGAGGCAGGAGAGAAGGCGAGAAGTTTCTGTAGATCCCACTGTACTTCCCTAAGTTGCAAATTGTAAAATCAGCGAGCGAGTGACGAAAAAAACGCTTAACCAGAGAGAGGGAGCTCAGCGAGCCACGTCAAGGACGTGGGCCCACCCATTTCCCCCCTAAGCAACTACCCCGGATCCAAGCCCCCAAAATGGATGACGATCAGCAGTTCTGCCTGCGGTGGAACAACCACCAGAGCACACTGATCAGCGTGTTCGACACGTTGCTGGAGAACGAGACTCTAGTCGATTGCACGCTAGCCGCCGAGGGCAAATTTCTCAAGGCCCACAAGGTGGTGCTGTCAGCATGCAGTCCATACTTTGCTGTGAGTATTTCTCGCCTGAAAATTCCTCTGGAAATGTACCCTCTATAATGCTTAATACAAATCCTTTCGATTGCAGACCTTACTTCAAGAACAGTACGACAAGCATCCCATCTTCATACTCAAGGATGTCAAGTACCAGGAGCTGCGCGCCATGATGGACTACATGTACCGCGGCGAGGTCAATATCTCGCAGGATCAGCTGGCCGCTTTGCTCAAGGCCGCCGAGTCGCTGCAGATCAAGGGTCTGTCGGACAATCGCACTGGCGGTGGATCGGCACCCAAGCCAGAGTCCACACAGCAGCAGCACCATCGCGGCAAGCTAAGTGGCGCCTACACACTGGAGCAGACGAAGCGCGCCCGCCTGGCCACCGGCGGTGCGATGGATGCGTCTGGTGATGTGTCTGGGTCACGCGAGGGCTCTTCGAGTCCTTCGCGTCGTCGCCGGAAAGTCAGACGTCGCAGTATGGAAAATGGTGAGTGCCTTGACAATTTTCCGACTTTGTTTCGAATAAAATTCTGCCAAGACCTTTTGCCTTGGATCATCATTTGATCATAGTTCAAAGTTTTTATTGATTTCCTTCATTTTCGTTTTGCAGATGCCCACGACAACTCCAACTCGTCCGTGTTACAAGCCGTCGCCTCGAATCAGTCAATCCTCCAGCAGACAGGCGCTGGCCTCGCAGTCTCCGCTTTGGTCAGCACCCAGCTGTCAAGCGGATCGGCAGCCGGAACCAGCAGCCAAGCGTCGTCGAACCAGCAGCAGCAGCCATTGACCAGCACCAACGTTACCAAAAAGACTGAAAGCGCTAAACTAACATCCTCGACAGCCGCACCAGCGAGCGGAGCAGCTGCGTCAGTGACCGCCCAACAACAGCAGGCCCAGCAGCAGCAGGCGCAGACCACAAGCGATGCCATTAATACCGAGAATGTACAAGCCCAGAGCCAAGGCGGCGCCCAAGGCGGCGTCGAAGGCGACGACGAGGACATGGATGAGGCGAGCGCCGTTGGCGGTGCAAGTGCCATCAGTGGTCCCAATCCTGCCTCCGCCTCCGCCTCTGCAGCCGCCGTTCACACTGGAGTTGTGGTCAAGCAGCTGGCCAGCGTTGTTGACAAATCCTCGTCGAATCATAAACAACAGAAGATCAAAGACAACAGCGTGTCGTCGGTGGGCTCTGAAATGGTGATCGAACCCAAGGCCGAATACGACGATGATGCGCACGATGAGAACGTTGAGGATTTGACATTGGACGAGGAGGACATGACAATGGAAGAGCTGGACCAGACGGCCGGCACCAGCCAGGGTGGTGAAGGATCTAGTCAAAGTGAGTGTTGCATTTGATTAAATAACCACTTAATCAATTAACTAATGTTGCTTCCTTCCCTCTCAAAATAGCATATGCATGGCAGCACGACAGATCTCAGGATGAACTTGGACTAATGGCACAGGACGCGCAGCAACGGGATCCCCAAGGTGAGTGTTTGTTGCCTCCAAAGTCGATTATATACAATATATATATATAAATGAGCTACTACGAACAAATGAAAAAGCAAAAAGTACAGCTTAGCTTAGAAGTTTATTAGACAGAGAAGAAGAGATGTTTTTCGAACTCAGCGAGCACGACAACAACCATGACAAGCTTAAATTTCAAATGCAAAAGCAGATAAAGAATGAATCCACGTTAAATCAAGGTCACAACTTCATTTTTTCCACACCAAAAAATACCTACATAAATATATACATTTTAATTTTTTACATTTTAAATGTCGTGCTCCGAAAAAAGCTCTTAAACGTTGAAAGTAAAAAAAGAACCATTAAATAGAGAATTTTTCGAATATAATTTTCAACAAGATAGCAGCAGACGAAAAAAAAGCAAGCAACAAGAAAAAGTACAAATACAAAACAATACCAAAAATAACAAGATCTCTGTGAGCGAGAGTTGCCGCAAAAAGAAGAAAGAAAGAACAAAACAAAACGAAAGAAACAGCGAAATTAATGTTGAAGAGTGAGGAATTTACGACTCTGATTTCTGGTAAACTTGCTGCAGTGTTTTCTTCTCTTTTTCTTTTTTTTTTTTATAAAGACAACTCCGACAGAGAAAGAAACAGAAGAATAATTAACCCGAAACAAGAATAATTTGTGCAAGTTGAAAAGTATTTACTTAAAACAAAAAATCTTTCTTTACTTAACATGATTTTTTAAAACCAAGAGACTAATCATTTTTTAATTATGACACACACTTGTTTAATTCGTATAACTCCTAGTAATCCTTTTTTTTGTACATATACTTATTATACTTATTAATTTTTTAACACACAAAATGAGAAACATTTATACCACTCACTCACACACAAACATAATACATATATATAATTGCTATTTAAAAACCACAAAACCACCCACAACAAACCCCCGTAACATCCTCTCATTTTACCATTATTATTATTGAATATATATATGTATGATTCTATATGTATGATCATTTGTTGTTGTTTTACAATTGGTGTTTGTATTAACAAATTTTATTTGCTTTATTTACTTTTTAAATGTTTGAAAAAAGCATTCCTAAAAAACATTCCCCCTCGCTATCTATCTATCTCTGTCTCTTATCCCACTGCCCCCTGTCTCTCTCTCTACTCTCTGGCCCTCTCTCTTTTCAACATTAAGCCGTTAGCTGCAGAGCGAAGAAAAATGCATTCACAATTCATAATTCATAAAAATATATATTTCACACACAAACACATACACAAACATACACTGCAGCTTTTAATTAGGATGTATAATAATAATAATAATAGTATTTAAAACAAGAAACCGACGAAATGATAGAATGCCTTATCATTTAAGTTAGTTTGTATAAAAATATGTACGTATAAACACAGATTCTTTTCTGTGCGTGTATTCCCAAATATGTGTGCGAGTGTTTGTGTTGATCTCTCTCTCTCCTTGCTTTCTCTCGCTATTGCTCTTGCTCTTGCTCTCTCTAAGCTGCTGTTTGTGTACGTGTCTCCATTGAGTGTGTTTGTGTGTGTGTTTGCAGGGCTCTGGCAAGAACCACAACTACAACAACAAGTATTGCCCCCAACCCCCTTCTCTGAAAATGAAAGCTCTCGGTACAGTTGCGCCAAAAGTCGACTTCTAGCAATTTAAACAGTAACGGGATTTAACTTAAACTTTGTGTTTGCATATTTCAAGAAAGCATCTCCCACCACACACACACACACACAACACACACACATACAAACCATATCATACCCATACATATTCACATCTTTCACACCCATTGATTGTCATTTCTGTTCCATTTTGATTGTCAAAAATCTGTTTTTAGAACTCTCAGCGCGTGCTAATGTTTATTTTTTATACACAGTTGTTTTTATTTTATTTTACACATTATATTTATATTATTATATATGATTACGAGAAATACGCATGCAGTTTTAAATTGTACCTTAGTATACTATATATCTCTCTCTATATATACACATATATATATATTTTGCTTTATTTTGGTTGACGGGACTTTTTTTTCTTTTGTTTATTTTTCCTTTTTGTATTTGTTGATAGTTTTAAAGTTAGTCTGTAAGCTTACCGTTCGAAAGTATGACGTGCGCGCTTCGCCGGGTTAAGTCTTTAAACGTTAAAGACATTCAAATATGGTTGAAAGTAACAACTCGAAAAAAACTAAACTTTAAACAAGTCAAGTGCCAAGTGATTTGAAACAAGAAACCACAAACTGATGACAAAGGAGTGAAGCGGTTCAATGGAGGAGGTGATTTTTCCTTGGAGAGCATTCATCAGCTGGAGGATTTGGTCAAGTCGCGTCGTTGCCACAAGAACAAAGCACGTAGCCAATCCGTGAGGATGGCGAGGTACTATCGCAGCTTTGGGCATTACGACGCGATCCATCATCAAGGAACCGGACTCATCCCGATCCCCAGGTGAGTATGCTCCGCTCGACGGTATCGGTTGGGCGGAGTGCCATACAAAATGAAGTAAATTTTGTATTTTTTAAGTTTTCTTTATGTTGCGCCCCCAAAAGAATACCCACCCGATCCTCCATCCTAATTCCTGACTCTCAAATCCTAAATTCCCAAAATCAACTTTCATTCCTCACAAAAAAAAATTCAAGAAAACCACAAAAATATACAAATTTTCAGCAACTTGCCAGGTAATGTGTAAGAAATCAAGCGAAAAGCTTGGGAAATCTTTTGACCAAAAGGTGCAGTCTCTTTCTCCCGAAAAAGAGCATGAATGGCGCTAAATGGGTAAGCTATAGTGTTACTCTTATCCCCGTTTTCTACAATCTTTCTCCTCCGATTTAATTCTAAGTGTGTACGCCTTACATTTACATTGTTTATATAATTTATTTGAATTTTTAATTTAATTGCGTTTGGCGTTTGTTTCTCGAAATTGCTTGAAGCGTCGTCGTAGCCAAACAAACATTAAAGACTACAACAACAAAAAGAAATACACCAAAGAAAAACAACACTCTCGAACTATAAAAAATGTGTATATAAAAAATATGCAAATAGAATACACTGCGTTACGTGTTTATAAATTTGCTTCCCTTCATGAGTTCGTTATTTTCATGAGTTGTTTGGATTTCTTACTTCTTTCGGTTAATTATCAGAATATCATTATCAGAAAACCTCTATATAAAGTGATGTTTTATCATGTTGATATGTAGGGATTCACCAAAATTGGTTTCTCGTTTCACAGAATTTCAAAAAGCTTTTAAAATTTAGAAAGAGAAATGATATAAAATTAAGTTCTCACTTTAGACGGATTGAAAATGATTGCTTTTTGGTATTTTTTTAAATCCTAGGGTTAACTTTAAATTCTACCCATCTATTTTGAATTCTTTATAGATATTTCAAAGAAGTTTGGGTAGTTTATTGTTAGTTTTCTTCGTTGAAGAATCTCTAGAGAACTGTCAAAATATGGAGATTTTAAATCTCTTTAAAGATATTTTGCAGTTTCAATCTAAAAATAGACATTTTGGTCTAATATTACGAGAATTTAATGTCATGAAATCTCCAATGACTTTGTTTTCCCTTCCATTCGTTTCAACATTCTCCACAACAATCTTGTTTGACCAATTAGTTTATAAAGTTTTTTGTTTTGCTTGTTAGCCAGGTGAGCTATCTAAAATAAAAGGTGTCTTTTATAATTTAATATCCATGAAACCTCGACACCCTCTCCTTTTCTCGCTTATCCGCTTTCTATGTCCGTTGTGTTAATTGTTAATCGGCAAAAACAATAGCAACAAACGGCAAATAGCAACAAAAATAAAAATAAACATAAAAAACAATGCCCGAGAGGCAGTCAGTCGTTCGTTCGTTCAAGTTCAAGGTCGGCTAAATAATAATGTGTTGTTTCTATGTGTGAGATTGTGAGTTGCTTTTTCTCTTTTAATCAGCATTGTTCACTTGATGATGAACGGAGACGTAGACTGAGACGGAGGAGGAGGTGGTGTGGCAATAATATTAATGTTCATATCTCTGCGAATGTTTATCTCGTTTGCCTGTTGATTTCGGTTTTTTTCTCTCTTCTCTGCTGATGATGATGTTTTTCTTCTCGTTCAGTGTGCTATTCTCGAAATATTATTTCGTACTGCTGCTGCATCCGTGTAAAAAGTCCAGTGGTGATGACGATAATGATGCCTTTTTGGCATAATAAGAATCTGGTTTGTGGAATTTTCGAATGGGAATTTCTACGACGTCTAAAATAATTGGTGGACAATCTCAGAAAGTCGCTTGAAAAACCACTTTAATTTGCGTATGCTTTTTGAGTTGGTTTTATTGTTTAAAATGGGGTGACGTTATGATCGTGAATGAGTCTAAATTATAACAATTTTATTACTTTGTATGCTTCTCATATTTATATACTATTAGTGGTACTTATACACCAAGTAATTCCCAGCCATGTTGTGTTGTTTTCAAAATCTTTGCAATATTTTAAAAGAAAATATATTTTTCTTGGATTTATATGTATAAGATATCTCATAACTGAATGGATTTGTTCCTTAAATCTTTGAAAAAAGATGGGAAGTCTTCTTATTAGTAACCTAGTTGCTAAAAGAACTTAAAGTCCCAAAAAATGTGGGTGGATTAGAGTGTGACATGAAAATGTATTTGAGATTATTTTCCCCTAAAATGTGTTTGTGAATATGAAACTTTTTGTTGACCCAGTTGAAAGCTGTTTGCATGGCCTTGACCCAATTCACAGTTGATTTTGCTCACAGAAAGCACAGGCACAGGCACAGGCACAGGCACAGGCACAGGCACAGGCACACTCGCACTCACAGATACGCAGAAATCCACAAACACACATACTCACACAAGACAGGCAGTAAAAGATACTTTTTCCCCTCTTTTTTGCGTTATTTTTGTGTAACATGCAATGTGTCAAAAGCTTTTGTGATTTTTTTTTTTTTTTTCAAACACGTCAAAGACAGACGCAAGCTGTCGGGAGAAAACATGTCCTGACTTGCAGTCCTTAATTTATATGTATATTTGTGAATTTGTATCTGTGTGTGAGTGTCCTTTGAGTAAAGTTTAAGCTTTAATGTAGTCTATATGCAACAGTTATCCGTAATTCGTAGTTGTACATTGGTATATTGCCTTTCTCTCTTCTGCGGCTATTTGTGGAGCTTCCTTTTCCCTTCCCTAAACTTTCAACTTGCATAAATGTATCTTTTTTGGAGTTTATGAAAGAGTTTTGAGTTTGAAAGAAAGAAAGTTTCAAAATGTCATTTGTATATTAGATTGAAAGATACTTATTAGAAAGCTTTGCTTAAAAAACTTCAAAAAAATAATATTTTGAGGTTTATTATGTACTTTTCTTGTTGTCTTGTCAGTTATAATTCCCTTGCTAGTAATTTTTATTCTTGTGCTATAGCAGTTGTCGGGGTTCTTTTGTGGAAATTTGATAAATAGAAAAACATACTAGATAAAAATAGTGACGATAGGAGTATTTCCTAAAGTAATAAACAAATGTTTAGAATACCCTAGTTTTTTGAGTATGTTAGCTAGAAAAGGGACCCAAAAAGCTTCGTTTTGTTATTTCATTTGTGAGTTTCTTATTGATGTCTTTTTTTTATTTGCGTGTGCCTCAAACTCTTCTTCTACTCTTCTTTTCCGTCCCATTTCCTTCGGTTTTGATGGTTGGGCAGACGCAATGGTTGTGCCCCGAATCACGTCGGTTCGCGGTGGCTCTCAGCGTTTGGCCGGAAAAAGGGCCGCTGCGAGTGCTGCCGCCAAGCACACGATATCCAGGCGCAAGTGCAAATCCACCAGCACCTCATCATCGCGCAGGTAACTTTGCTTGTGTCCTCCAAGATGCCCCCACCAGATCCTTGATGATCTCTCTCGTGCTCTCTTCCCCTTCCCCTTTCCGTTTCTCTCTAGACACACCACTGGCAGCGGTGACGCCCAGCCCCGTGCCTCAACATCCGCCGTGGCATCCACATCGAAGTCGTCGAAATCGACGGGTGCGGCAGCGAGTGCTCCTTATGTGTGCCAGACCTGCGGTCGTCGCTATCAGGTTTTGGGCACTCTGACGCGCCACATGCGCAAAGAGTGCAACCAGCCGAAGAAGTACGTGTGCGGCATGTGCGGTCGTGGCTTTCACTATAACTTTAAGCTGCAAGATCACTACTACTATGTCCACAAAGGCATTCCGCAAGCGGGCTTAGATAAGAGCGATTAGAGGAGAGACATGGAGGAGGAGGAGGATAGGATATAAGTGTAATCGATGTAAAACTCTTAATTCACACACTATAATCATTGGTATCATTAAACTTGCTACATGCAACATGAAAGCTACAATAAATGTGGTGATTCTTCTCAATCGAAGCAAGAGTTCAAATGGAGGAGCTGTGGAGGTTATGAGGATGACTTTAAAAAAGTGTTGAAAGAGTGGGAAGTCAAGTGCGAGTAGTTTTTTAGGGTATGACTCAATAATTTAATTGAAAACAATATTAGAAATCAGTAAATTATATGGAGTACGTCAGGTTATACTTAGGCGATGAGAACTATAAATCATAAAGTTGTATACTTACCTCACATATAAACTTTTTTTTAAATGTGTAAACAAGTAGTCTTTCGGTTGATGATTCTTTAAGGATTTTACATTCCATATTTAGGAAAGTAATTTTAAATATATTAGCAAATCTTATAAAAGGACACATTAGGCTGTATAGTTTTACAGGTTTCTTATGTTTCTATTATTGTAAAATTTCCTCATTTTTTCCTGTAAATTTCACATATTTTAATTCTTACTTGTGCTTTTTACAATAATGGATCTTAGAGCTCTTTGCGTTGTCAATATAACGAATATAAAGCTTACAGTTCTTAAAAGGTTGACAAAAACAAAACAAAACAAGAATGAAATATATATAGATTTGTTTCTAATAGTGGTTTGTTGTTGTGAAGCTCCGATTTGACAGATTCGATGTAAAATTAAACATTTTCGAGGTTAGGATTGAAGTCAGGGAGAGGTTTATGCTTGGTTGGCAAAATACTTTTGTAAAAAGAACCTTTAGAACCTTTCGAGTTTTGTATTTTTGAAATGTACAGCTTTTGTCATGTCAGTTGCTCGCTCGTTCGTTTTATAAACTCTTTTTTTTTTCTCCTCCTCTCCCTCCTATGTGCGATTCTCTATCCTGCTCTTTTGCTCAAACCTTTAATTGCAGGTCTGCTCGAGTTGAGTTTGAATGAAATGTTTTACTATGAAACAGAAACTCTGCCGACCCCTGCCGCCGCCGCCGTTGAATCGCGTCGCGGAAAACTGCGATCACGCAAGAAGGCGCCTAGTGGAAATGAGAAATTAAAGAAGAACATAATGCCGCCGCCGTCCGAACAGAGCTGTTCGGCGGCGAATCTGGCGAGGAATGCGAATGTGCGGGAGGACGGCAAGGTGCAGTGTCCGCAGTGTCCGAATGCGTATACAAGGATATCGGCGCTGAAGCGGCACTTGGAGTTTGAGTGCGGGATGATGGAGAACTTTCGATGCGAGCAGTGCGATGCCGGGTTCAAGCGGAAGGACTCGCTGAATCGTCATCGCAAGAAGCACATTAATACGAAATATTTGTTTTAGAGAGACAGACTACTGGTCAGTCCTGTGAAGAGCCATTAAAGAAGATTAAGAGAATGCCAATTCGTGTGGGGATCTACTCATTATATACATAGATATATGTCCTATCCTATCATTGGATCTCTCTTTGATTTCGAGTGAAGGAATTAGTCCCAAGTCAGTCAACCATCATATAAAGCCAGGAAATATCTGTATATGTTTTCGACTGCTCGATTAAAAAACAGATTACAACTTGAATAAACACACACCAACATCACACAACACATGTCCTGCCCATCACTCTCTCTCTCTATATGTCCTTTACATAAATCACAAGCTGACGAACCTCGCGGTCTCTTCTCTATCTTCACTATCCCTGATCCCTGATCTCTCTCCTCTGACTAGTTTTTCCCTCTTACGATTAATCCTTAACCGAAACCAAAAACCAAAAACCAAACGCCCGCTCCTTCTTTTTTGCATTCGCTGTTCTGTGCAATTGTTTTTATGCCTGTTTGAAATTTGTTTTTGTTTGAAGAAGAAACTAAAATTAAACCAAGAAATTAATTTATTAATTTTTACCACAAAAACAAAGGAATATCTAATGCTTTTTAAGACTAATATCTGGCATTTTTGAGAGAAACCCAACCAGAAACTCAATAACATTTTGCTTGTTTTGCCTTGAAAAAATTAAAAAACGACTAAAAATAAGAAACGAAACATAACAAGAATTAAAAACAATATTAAAAGCATGATTAACGTTTAACTTTTAACGTTTTTGAGAACAACAACGAAGAGAATTTAATAGAAAATTTGAATTCGAGTCCCGAGAAAATATGCAAAATATCAAAACAAAGAACAAAAACAAATTTCAGGCCTGCATCAGCTGATAGACGACTCCTCATCCAGTCAGCAACCGCCGCATCCTGTCCTAAATGGCGGCAGCAACAGCACCAAGCAGGAGCTAATGGATGGCAACAGTGATGACTTTCCTCAGGGATCGGGATCGGGATTGCATCACTTTCAGGCCCCGCAATTTGATCATTTTCATGGACTCTTAGCCGGCGGCAATGGGGGAGTGGTAGGAGTAGGCGTAGGAGTAGGAGCAGTTGGCCTCGGCCAAGAGGAGAGCTTCACCTGCCCGCAGTGCTATAGGACTTACCGTAGACACGGCACCTTGCGCCGCCACCTGCGACAGGAGTGTGGCAAGGGCAAGAGCATGGTGTGCTCAGTTTGTGGCCATCGCACCAAGCGAGCGGATCACCTGCGCCAGCATGTGCGGAAGAAGCATCCGGAGATTGCGATGCGATCGCTCTTTAAGCGCCAGCAGAGAGCAGCCGCCGCGGCAGCCTCATCCGCCGGAGAGGAGAATCAGACGGCAGACTCAGAGCAGAAGCCAGAGATTGTGGATCTAGTGGATATGCTGGACGAGACGGCAGTGGGAGATGAGGATCAGCAGCAACATGCCTTTCTAGTCGATGACGACGACGAAGACGAACCCCTAGACTATCCCCACCTGCAGCAGCAGCATCATCATCATCACCATCAACGTCAGGTGGAGGAGGAGAGCAGGACCAGCAGTTATTATCGCCAGCAGCTCCGGCAGCAGGCTCTGCTACAGCAGGCGTTACAGCAGGTGGCAGCGGCGGCGGCTGTGGTGGCCAGCGGCGGCTCCTCGAACTCCACCAGCTCCCCCTCCGCCGAGCTGCTGAAGGGAGAGGGATTGTAGGTTTTGGGTCCTTCTCCGCTACCGCCGCTTTGAGTAAAAGACGCGCAACGCTAAATCCTATCCAGAGATTTCTCCACTAATCAAATTAACCAAAGAGCGGCGACATTTGCCATTTTCTTTTCCTGCATTTATTTATATATATTTTCTAATTCGTATTATATGCGATATATATATGAATATATATTTCTTTTCCAGCGCTAAATCAAAAACAGAGTTGACAACTAATATAATAATAATAATGATAATAAAAAAGTATATTTATATATTTTGTATAAAATTAAAACAAAACAAAAACGAAAAAAAGGCCGAGAAAGAAGTAAAGCTATAAAAACTAAAAATAAAA
This sequence comes from Drosophila bunnanda, assembly GCA_035046265.1. Classification (NCBI taxonomy): domain Eukaryota; kingdom Metazoa; phylum Arthropoda; class Insecta; order Diptera; family Drosophilidae; genus Drosophila; species Drosophila bunnanda. Next base: position 16,598,172 of record JAWNOB010000016.1, read on the forward strand.
TGCAACGTTTTTTACAAACAAAAACCACAAACCAATGCGTTTTTCAATTCAATGCATGAGATGAATATCGAAAAGAAAAAAGAAAAGATGGACACACGGAATTTCGAAATTAATTTAATTACCTGATTACTTGATTAATTTTCTTTGGTAAATAACATTTAATTTAATATGCGAAATTATCACATTTATACATATTTTGTTTTCGGTGCCAAAGTTTTTTTTGTAATATCTTTTTTGTGTGTTTAAAATTAAGTTTAGCTTAAGTTTTAACTTGAGGCGAGGCGTGAGATGTGTATTATCCATATGTAATGGCGGCGTCGGTTCTTATGCTAATCCACAAAATATACTATATTGCATAATACAGAATAAACATAACTTTAAGCCAACAACAACAATACACTGTAAAAATGAAAACCAAACATGAATCCAAAAACAGCCCAAACAGAAACAGAAACAACACGACACAACACTCACATCACACACACCATCTCTATTTCTCTACTCAACCTCTGACCTGACTCTGTACTCTCTTTATCTTTGTTAAGAAATAATCGTTTAAATCAGTGTTTTAGCCAAAATCTTAGACATAAAAACAAACCCAATCACAATTCTTACAGATTTAAGGACGCTTTACTGTAATTATGCCACGGCAGTTATAGCAGCGGCTAATGCGGCCAGCAAGAAGCCGGCCATGGAGGAGGAGCAACAGAATCACCTCAACCAACACCATCATCATCATCATCACATCGGCAACAGCAATAGCATTGAGATCTGTGAGCCCGATGTAACGATACGCAGAATGTATAAATGTGGCAGCTCGGGTCAGGCGGAGCACATTGTCAATCACCTGCAGCCGGCTGCGGTTAGCCAGAGTCAGCACCAGCAGCAGCAGCAACTCCATTGCAGCGCGAGCAACTGCACCGGCTGCCACATGTCTGCGGCTGCCGCCTCCTTTCAGTTGGCCAATCTGCTCAACAGCAGCATACGAAGCAGCAGCAGCGGCAGCAGCAGCAACAAACCGCAGCGGAACCACAGTCATAGCACAAGCAACAACAGCAACACAAGTGGCAATAGCAATGCGAATATAAGCAACACCACAAACAACAATAACAGCAGCAGCAGCAGCATTATTTCAGCGAGCAAGAAACCACCAAGCGTCCAGTTCCATTGCGAATTCTGCAACTTTAGCTGCTCGTGGCGGTACGATCTGAAATTGCATTTACGGCAAAAGCATGGAATCCATCAGCTGAAGAAAGTCTAGGAGGGATTAGGGAATGAAATTCCAACTAGGATCGAGATCAAAACTACTGGCTGTTTTACCACATATATGTGTATATACATCCCCATTTTTATATAGTTAAGACAACACGTTGCTCTACATTGTTCTGTGTCTGCCAAGTCAAGAATACCCTGAAGTTAAATATATGTGTACGAAATATTTATTGAAATGAAAAGTTGATTTTTTTAATGCCCATCCTTTTATATTGTTCCATATTATATAATCTAAATGTATTTTTAGAGAGCCTGTGATGCCCAGAAAGTCATTTTGGATACCACACTTTATATTTACACAAAAATCTTTAAAATATTTATATTTAGTTTATAATTATTCCACATAAAAACGATTTTATTTAGATTTTTCAAAATTTAACGAGGTTTTCTATATATTTTTTGTATACGAATTTGAACGATTTGATAAGTACATTTTGAATTTTGTTACTCGATAGTTTCTTAAATTTATTTATGTAATTTTGTTAGAAAAAAGTATTTAAGTTGTATTTGTTTATTTTATTGTTTTTAGAGTAGACTCTAGTAGTTTCTGTTGAAGATAATGTAAACTTGATTTTAGACATTGAATAATTGTATAATTTGTATTAGTTTTTTCCTTCAACTTCTCAAAAGCGAAAACGAAACGAACAAATCCAATTGGAAACTTGACAACCATTAAGTTTAGTTTTTAAGTTATGTTTTTATAAACAAACATTTGAAGCGATGATTTCAGAATTGTTTATACCACATTTAAGTATAAGACTAATAATTCCTGGACCTTGTGTTTATAATTTTTCACACATTTATCTCTTTTTATTTTCTTTTCATTTTCATTTCATACAATCCAAAATCAAAAATCCAATCAAATCGAATCAACCAACTCTAATCTCCCAAAAATCACCAATAACAACAACAACCAATCAAAACAAATCACCAAAACCCGACATAAATCAACAATTCACCACAAACCACACCAACTCACCAACCAACCACACCACACACTCCAACTACTAACAATCCACACATTTGCTGCCCGGGATTCGATTCGATTTGATTCGATTCCCCACAGACCTGAAGTATGAATACAAGCACAGCGTCTTTGGCAGCGACGACCAGGATCAGGATCAGTACAAGGAGCGCTTCCACTGCGCCGTCTGCAACAAGAGCTATCTGCGCAAGCGCCATTTGCAGCGTCACATGCGCGACGAGTGCATCGGCATACCGCCGCGCTTCAATTGCGAATTCTGCCCCTCGCGCTTCCGCCGCAAGTACCACATGGTGCGCCATCTGGTCTCTAAGCATGGCATTCCGTCTGCTATTGCCCAGATGACCACCGGCAGTGGTGCGCGTTCGTCGAGCGGATCGCTAGACCTTAAGTCGGGCATTAGTCTGGTGGGTCTGCAGCAGATGGGCGGCGGCGGAGGCAGCAGCGGAGGCGGTGACTGTGGTGCCAGTGTGGGCAGCACCGGATCGCACAACGGCTGCGAGAGTCCCATACCGGAGAACCTGTCGCTGCGCAAGGAGAACTACGAGAATGAGAATTTGCCAGGCTCGCGTTGCACCTCGCCATTGCCGCCGCACATCATGCCGATTCCCACGTACGGATTAACAGGTGCCATCACAGCGATTTCAGCCGCAGCAGCCGTGGTCGAGGAGCAGGCGGCGGCGGCAGCCGCAGCCGCAGCAGCGGCCGAGTCCAAGAACAACAATGATTCCGCAGGAGCAGGGGCAGCCGACGATGACGAGGCGGTTGCCGTGGCCGAAGCAGCAGCCGCGGCAGCAGCATTGGGCATCAAGCCGGAACCGGTGACGCCCAGCAAGGTGCAGCAGCACCACCTAATGAACGAGGAGTGGAACATGAAGCTGGGCCTGCAGATAATATCGAATTCGTTGCTCAAGGAGCGACTGATGAACACGATGCCATTTGCTTACAACAATAACTAAGCTCTCCCCTACGTCTACATATATTTCTACAAATCTTATTTATTGAAACTAGAATCTCTCTCATTTATGTTAATTTGTCGAGAGTCTTGCGGGTCTTCATCGTATTCTTCGTATGTGTAACCGACGTAACTATACGTTGTCTTATTCCCGCGCCATTGTATTACCATCCTCTGTATGAATCTCATTTGTAAGACATTCCATATTCTCGAAAGATATCACATTCTTTTTTTTAACTATAATTTATGTAACTATTTTTGTGAGTCTCGCTATACAGACAAAATGTGTCTTAAAAACAAAAAACAAGAATCGTCAATATTATTACAATGTTGAGTGTCAGCCAGCAACAAGCAACTTTCCTAAACAAAAACACTAAACTAAAACCGTCACGAATTTGTAATTGTATAAGAACGTTTTTCTCCAGCATGACAGGACAACGAAATGTCCCCGCTTTTAAGCTATGAAAACCAGAACTTTTGTTAGTCACCTAAGATATGAAACCAAAAAAAAGGAAGGAAAAGAACAAGTCAAGAGAGAGGAAATCAAATCTTTTTACTACAAGTTGAGTAATTTACAATTTGATATATTGATATTCGATTTGATTTGAAAACACTCATAAAATACTCAACGAACACTCTAGCCGCCGCCTCCCCAGAGGCGGGAGTGGAGGTAGTAGATACTTCTATTTGTAATCGCACTTGATCCAAATGATATGCCACCAAATTGTACGACCTATGTTAAGTTATTTTTATACGAATACATTTCTAGCATGTATGTACTAATTTATCCAAAGTCCCAAAAACGAAACAAAAAACCACGAGTAAATTATATATATTATTAATTGAATAAATTACCAAAAAAAAAGAACAAAATATATACCAACTGACCAAGAAATATATTATATCTATGATGTATTCAATTGCAGCCAAAGCGAAAGTTGTATTATTTATTTTTTGTTTAGCTTTTTGTTGTCACATTATTTCACACTCATCGATCGATCCCCACATACTTCCCCTTTATTATTGTTTTTCGTTGCAACGTTTTGTCTTTTGTTTTCCATGATTTTCCTTAGTTTTTTTTTTAACTTTGGTTTTTCTCTCTCTCCTGAAATTGTGCGAATTTCACTAACCTATTTTATTACTAAATTTCTTTTAGATATCTTCTACAAACCAAAAAACTGTTGTTGTTGTACTACCCCATCTACTTCATCTACCAACCACTACTACTCCAATATCTACTACCTACTATCCACATACTACTATCTGTGACGACCGTATCGCCGTAGAGTGTTATCTGCTGTCCTCCTGGAAGTCTCCGCAAGACGTGCCGCAACGAAAAGTCTGTCACTTACCGTATTATATATATTTCTTTATATATATTCTATATGATATATATCTTTGTTCTGTGTAAAACTCTCGCCTCGAATTGTTTTTGTCTCTGGGTTTTCAACTTGATTCTATATACCACCGACACATACATACACACATCTCAGGACGATATAGTGCGTTTTGGAAGGAAACCATTATATATTGATCGTTAACAAAAAATAAACCCCTTTACGCCCTATATCGTCCTGTTAAAGCATGTTCTCTACACACATAATTCGTGTCTATTTTTCACATCCTTTGCTTGGGTTCTACTTCTCATGTGTCATGTGCTTTCTGTGGCCGGGAATGCGTGTGTGTCGGCAGTGTGTGGTGTGTCCTTTGTGCTTTTGTGTGTGTCTGTCATTTTACGTGCAACCTTGTTCTCTCGCTGAGCTTTTTCCAATTCATAGCCTTAATATTGTTATTATATTCTAGCTCTATTTCTCTATTTGATAATGTGATATATGTGTGTCTCTCTTTCAAAGAAATATTTACCAAAAACCAAAAATAAATTACTTAACACTTGATGTTTTTTCTTACACATACTTTCTTCTAGTATTTAAGAAGGTTCTCCACGTGGGTTTATTATATACTATATATACGGGCTGACATTTTATTACTCTAAGACGATCTAAATGTTTTATATATTTACATAATGTTTTTATTTTCCCGTCAAAATATAGCTTAAAATTATATTTTCCTTTTTTTATGGAATGCCTTTTGACATGTTTTTAAGTCTATACCATGATTTAATTTTTTAATCAATTGTTTATAATTTATTTCTTTTTTTTTTTACATTGTTTGTAGCTTAGCTAAATTTGACTTGCTCAAAAGAACACAAATATGAAAGTAACACAAGTGTAACTAAATACTACGAATACAGTCAGTCATAAACACGATCAGGAAAAACGAATCATTGTATCAAATCGAATCAAATCAAACCAAAACTCGAATCACTTTTCACCCACTCACACTTACCCATTCTGTGTCGCCGTGCGCACGCGTACCCCTCTCTCTCTCTTCTCTCCCGCACCCACTCTGCACTTACAGATTTCGTACTGACCTGGTACCAGCACGCCTGCGACCAGTGCGGCAAGTCCTACAAGACCCGGAAGAGTCTCAGCCGCCACCGGCGGTTCGAGTGCCGCTTCACCACCGAGAGACCCATCTTCCAGTGCCCCAGCTGCAACTATGCCGCGAAGCGGAGCGACAACCTCACCAAGCACATTAAGACGCATTTTGCCAAAATGAAAAAGGACTTTCTGCCGCTGGCATTCCAGATGCAGACGTCCAGCATCCCGACCAAGTGGGAGGCCACCGCATAGGGTTTTATTCCCAAATGAGGAAAATTAACAAAAGGAAAAGAAGAAATCTCCAATCCAGTCCAAGAATATTTCAGCTTTTGTTGAAGTTTAGTTTGTAAACTTATATTTACCATAACGTATTTTGATGATTATTTGCAAAAGACCCAACCAGGACAGACTGCAACGATCTACTGAGCAAAGCCCAGGAGGAGTTTTTTATGGAGGGGAAAAAAAAGGAAAAAGCGAAAAGCCCTCAGCTTTCCCTTTGTATTATTTTGTATAATCAATTTGCACAAATTTGGTTAATTCATGTAAATGACATACAAAACACGTGCGACCTGGGCTTGCTTACAAATTCCATTCATTGCAGTCTATGTTGTCGTGGGACTCATTTAAAATTCGCATTTTTAGACCTAAGTTAAGCGCAGAAAATTTCCATATGCTCCGATCTCAGTTTCGCCTAAGTTAACTTTAAAATTAATTTTAATATTTGTAGTTTGTAGTGAGCCAAAACGAAGAGAAGAGGAAACAGTCCAAAGAAAAAACGTGAACGAAACTAAGTCAGGGAGAACGGGAACGGGGACAACTACTGAGAGTAGTTTTTGGGGCAGCGCCCACACAAACTGTACTTTGCATTCCTAAGAAAACAAAAATCGAGTCAAAAACCAAAGCAGTGAAACATTTTTCGATATTATATAGTCGTAGTTGTAAGTAAGAAAGGCAATGCCAAATCAGCGAAATTCCAAAACGAAGAAAACTAACTAACCAACTAACCGATTTGTGGATTAAGTTCATAGACGATGAGCCGTACAATCTAAGTTCCTTTTGCTAGCTAGGATTATGACTAAACATATAGGAAAGGATCTCAAACGAAGCGAACAGAACTTACTAACAAGTTGAAAAACAAACAAAAGAGTTACAAATTAAATGCAACCAACAGTACAACAAACAAACAAACAAACAAACACTTAACTAAAGTAAACCAACAGTCGCAAACAAATAGTTCAAATATATTTACAGAGCAGCCAAAAGAAAAGCCCAAGTCTTAGCAGTTATCTACGATTAAAGATATGTATTTTGTGAAACCTTGAGAAATGAAATGTGAAACGAATTTTGTGAATCAGCAAGAGAGGATGAAAAACCTTCAACGATATTTAGCTAGCGATGTAAGCCAGAACCTAATCTTATATATATATATTTATATTAACCGAAAGTCAACTATTTTTATATACAATATGTCAGAAGAGAGCCAACCACTAAGTATTTTTTATATGCATATATTACATATATTTAAATATTTTTGTAACACCAAATAAAATTGTATTGATCAAGAAACCGTTTGTATATCTAGTGGGTCGACCTCCCAGCCCCTCTCTTCTCTGCCAGACCAGTTTACTAAACATGTTTCATTGCAGACCAAGCCATTATATCAAGCCATCAACCACCACCATGCCATGCCATGCCATCATCTTCAGTCAAGCCATCATCAAACCCACAGCGTTCATTTCAACCAAAATAAATCAAAACCAAGCCAAACTACTGCAACTACTGCTGCTAGCTCTGCTCACGCTTCACCAAAATGCCACCACGCCCACACAAAAAATACAAAAATAATTAAAAAGAACAAAAATCAAGCAAAAAACACCCTGCAACACACACTAACTGTAAATATCACAAATTTTTTATTACTATTCATACTATTTTCATTTTTTTGACTCAATGCAAAATTAACTTACCTAAATTTTACAAATTCTAAAAGTGTTTATTTAAAAAAGTGTTTTTTTTTACTGAAATCTTGTTACTTCCTCAAAAAAAAAAGAAAAGAAATATATCTGCTCTAGTTTAAGTCTTCGCAAGAAATGCAAATGGAACACCTCGAGACTCATACGATGTATATCTTTCTTTCTTCTCCTTCTATATATGTACATAAACATCTAAACATTTGTAGCGCCAAGCAGCTATGCATCCAACTCGAGCCAAACCCCGCCTCCGACTGGGACCTCGGCCAGCTCGGCGCACTCGCTGATCCGCGACTACTGGTACGAGCTGAAGTTCTCCGATCTATTCAAGTTCATCAATCCGGATGGACGCTACCAGTGCCCGAGATTCAATTGCCTGAAGAGCTACAAGGATGCCAGCTCATTGCAACGACATATCAGGTGAGTGATAGCGTTTCCTCCGCCAAGTCCTGTGCCCAGCGCCAAAGTGCCCGGAGTCCATGCCAATTTGAATACTGATACCCGTCTTCTTTCTCTGTCTTGTTTCTATATTACCCAATGTTTCTGCTTTAGATATGAATGTGGTGGACAGAAAAAATTTCGCTGTCTGATGTGCGGCAAAGCATTTTCACAAAGCTCCCACCTAAAGCGACACCTTGAGTCCGGTGTCTGTGTCAAATATTACTTATGAGATAATGTTTTCTTTAAAATCAAATAGAATAAGAGCGTTATCCCGATAGGCAGAAGGAGATCCATCAACTGATGATCTTGCAGATGAATATGAAAGTGAACGTGAAAGTGAACATGGAAATGAACATGGAAGTGAACACTGAAGTGAACATGATGATATACCTAAAGAACACGTATAGTACACACACACACAATACAAGCAAAACACAACAAAACAAACAACAAGAACAAAAGATATATAGAACAATTAGATAAAAACCAAGAACAATTACAAATAACAAACAACAAAACGAATTTATTGGATGCCACATCATTTATAAAGAAAATGAAAAACAAAAAGAAAGAATACCAACCATATATATGTATATATATATATGTAAAGTATATATATGATGAGAATTATTGTTGAAAACTGAGCATTAAAGAAACAAACAGACAGAAAACTTAGTTAAATGAACAAGTGAAGTGAAGAGAAAAACGAAAATATTTAACAAAGCTAGAAGAACAACAACAATATATACACATATATATACATATATATTAAATGCAGTCAGTGAACATTTTATAGAATTTTAGTAAAATGTAAAACCAGATTTAAAAAACAAACAAAGAAAGCAACAAAAAAAAAAAAAAAGAATATAACTTAAGGAATAGAACAGAGAGGCAAACGTTAAAAACAAACAAAAAACAAAAGCTAAAACATAAAACAAAGCAGAAAACAACAACATACACGCAAGGAAGCTAAGAGCAAAACAATTTTAGTCAAACTAACCAAAACTACGTAATTTTAGTTAAAATATATACATAATTAATAATATAGAAACTAAACCAAGCAAAACTTAGTGAAATTAACAAAAGTGGAGAGATGCATATAACATATAACATAACAGCAAGAGAAGTAAAACGGGAAACCAGAAGATCAGAAATGCATATAACAAAACGTACTGTGTTTATTTGTTGCCAAATATATATCTATTATATATATTTCTAATAATATATAAAATATAATTAATACGATTCTTGTTATGCCACACACAACAACACCAACAACCACAACAACAGCAGCTACAAATTAACGAGGAAAAGCCGAATGAGGAGAACCTGACAGCAACAACAATAAGAACAGAACAGAGCAAGCAAATCATCAAAAAGTATAACAAAAGGATAACAACTATTACTGTTATTGTTTAAGTTTGTTATTATTAGACACACCACATAGACACACACACATACACAAACACACAGCGTGCAGTGGTGAAACCCTTTGGAAACGGTGATGAAGATCAGGATCTCTTGATCCAATTATCCTTTTTCGAGGCTTCACTCGGCGCACACACGTCTCATAGAGTCATAGATTTCGGTTAGGCATCATTAGTGAGAGGCGGCAAATGGAAAACAAGAATTGCAGGAAGATTTGTTACATGGTTCCAAGAACAAAACAAAAAACATAGAAAATGAAAGAGTTTATATACATATATACAAGGAAAAAAAAGAAAGAAAACATATACATATGAAGAGAACCACATCTACATAAAGTATATACATATATAGAACTATATATAAATGCTATATTAGCAAAAATGTTGTCTGTTGAAACAAAAAACGAAAATGGGATATTAAGTAAATGAAATATTGTTGAAAATGAGCGAAGTGGAGTAGGAGATGTTGGTGTAATTATACTCACATCCCGCAGAGGGATCCCCCTTAGGTGTATAGGTGTGCTTGTGTCCGAGTCATGTGTGTCTGAGTGTTGTGTGTGCCAATCAATTGAAGGATTTTGTACCAGAAACCAGAAACCAGAAACAGAAAATGAAACAGAAATAATAGAAAACATTTTGTGCCATTAGAAATTCTCCACCAAAAGTGAAAATGAAAATTCAACAATGCGAATAAGACGCCATAGATGAAGAGATCGAACAATATACTCATATATAGAGAGATATATATATACATATATAGTATATGTAAAACAATATGATTTGTTGTTGCAAAAACCACAAGAATTCTGTTTGGAACAGTGTAATTTACATTTACATCCTTCGTTGTTAGATTCAATGATTTGGTTTTCTAGTGAAATTATATTTTTTCAAAGGCAAAACAAGTGACAACTAAAATGCTATAAGAGTGCCGTTATCAAACAAATTTTAAATATATATGATATACATATAATTAAATGATAAATTATTGAAATTATACGAGAATATATATATATATATGTATGAATAATAACCTAAGCAGGAGGCAACTAAGCATAATTTCTAGTTAGGATCAGAAGGCAGAGAGCGCAGGATATATATTGTTTGTTGCTTGTTGATTGTTAATCTTTGGGTTGCAGATGCATACATATAATAAAAACCTACGCATATAAGGAAAGCATACAACAACACGTATATATGACAGTACAATAAACATAAATATTCTATATACAGAAAACCAAGCAGCAATAGAGCGGAAAGCTAAACTAAACTGTATGAGAAAACTCGAATGAACTAGACAAATTATACACGACAGAAGAGTGTAAACGATGGATGGTAGCCCCCAAAACGAAAGAAAATCAATTATAGTAAAGTACTAAAATAATTCTAAAACAGCAGTCTCTAACCCGGTGGACACTAAATTCCAAAACCATACACATGCACATAAAGACCAGATCCAGATCGATTCGGTTCCCAAAACTCTCTCTCGCTTTGGAGAGTAAAAATGCAAGACTCTGTCAGAGCCCAGCTAAAAAGAAGCTCTCTTGTTCGGTAAAGTGTACATTGCAGGCAAAGCGTTAATAAGAGAGAGAGAAAGGCAAGTGGGTTTCAAAAGAGAGCGACTTCTGGTCTACCTTGCTTTAATTTTGTGTAATTCGTAGTGGCCTTGGATATTTAGTGTCTTCTTCGGGTTATTAGCACACATGTTCACCCGCCCCGCCACGCCCGCAATTAACAATTAATACCAAAGGCAAATTTTTAAATTGATTTACTTCAATTTGATTTACAAAATTTTTGCTACATGTGCAATATATAACTTCAAAAAATTATCGACAATTTGTCTTGTGCGGCTATTTGCCAAAGTCAATTTCTTGAAATGAATAGTCTAAAAAAAAAACCACACAATTTATAACAAAAACAACATTTATACAACAAAAAAACAAAAAAAAAAAAAAACAAGCGAACAAGACAAATTGTGGGACTTTTTGAAGAAGTATAGGGAAAGAAACATAAAAATCACTTTTGAATTAGTTGAAATTTATTTGAGAATTATTCGATTTATATAACATGTATAATTTATGTTTTGTTGTTAAACTAATTTTTACTAAGACCCCGTTGCAATTAGCTAAATTATTATTATTATTTTTTGTTTGCTGTTAAAGTTTTTTAGAGAAAAGGAAAGAAAGAATGCTGCGAAACATGAAATGTTTGGCAAAATAACTCTTGTTTGTTAAATCGTTTTTCTTTAAATTAGTTTTAACACTGTTTTAATATTATTATTATGAAGAAAACAAAAATATATATATACTGTTCACATTAATTTAACCAGAAGAACAATTCTTTATGTTTTAACTTTTGTTATTATTGTTAATTAATATTTATCAAGTAAGAGCAGAAAAGAAAACATTGAGAAATTAGCTGTTAACTGTGTATGTAAGTTACAAAATAATGAACAAAATATACTCCAAAGAAACCAACCAAAAATATATATATATACAACACACATATATACAAGGACATATACATATACCAATATATATATATTTTAGACAAGCAAAAACAAAACTGAACAACCAGACAAGAAACGTTTTAGTAAAAGTGTATTTGGAACAACAAGAAATTGCCATAAAAACAGATTAAAAACCAAATAAACAAAAACAATAATTAACAACCGAACAAGAACAACCGAAGGAAAGTTTAATTGTAAACGAAAGTTGTTTATTTTTTGTAGATTAATATTTAACAATGAAAACCGAGTAAAAAAATTGATATACATATATATTTATTGTTAACGAAACCACGGAAAAGGCGAAATTATGAAAAAACAAATTTATACAACCAAGAATAATACAGAAAACTTTAATTGAAGAAGCTGATATTGTTAGTACCTTAAAAAAAAAAACAAAAAATGAAAAAAAAAAAAAACATGAAATAAAATTAAAATAATTATTATTAATAATTGTAATAACAAGAGCTGTAGGATTAAAAAAACAATGAACAAAATAAAAAACAAAAAAACAGAATTGAATGTAACCAAGCCAAGACCATTTGGGATTTATGTTTTAATTTTTCGAGAAACCAATTTAAACCCCGAAAATTGTTATTTTTGCGAAGAAAGGAAACTCGGAACAAATGGCATTATATATGGAAATCGTTTATATACAACACATTGTTTGAAATGAAAGTGGTAACAGAAACAGAAAAACAGAAAACGAGAAAAAAAAAACAAAAAAACAAAACAAACAACAAGAATAATAAAGATTGATATTGAAATGTTGAAACCCCAAAAAAAGAGAAAACCCAGATTATTAATTATTATCCGCTGGGGGTTATTAACTAGCTCTCTTACTTACAGATCTTAACCAGACTGGCGGAAGAGGTCCAAGAGTCAGGTCAATGGCCAGCCATTGCTACCGTTACGCCATAGTAGACGGTACTACCTGCAACTGTGTGAGCTCCGAATTAAATTTAAATGTTAGCCCCTTTGTTTAAGTTCTAATAAATAAAACAGTGTAAAGTGGAATGGTAAGATTATCCCTCTTTTTTTCTTAGAATTTCTATCAACTTTTTATTTTAGCAAAACCGATGTAACCACCTCTTCTATTGCTACTCTTAACTATATCTATCGCTCTGCAAACTGAACTGGTAGTTGGTTAAAGAATTACAAATATTCATACATAAATATCATACATATTAGCATATTCCCCAAATGTTTTTATTTTGTTTTTATTTATTTGTAAAAGTGATCTTAATTAATTACATATCCGCTAACCTATTCCATTTCTTTTTCTTACCTTCTGTAGAGAACGCCTGGACACTGTCCGTGAAATCGATCACCTCGCTGAACAACGTCTCCAGGCCGAGCAGCAGTTCGCACATTTGTCCGCGCTGCGACAAGGCCTACACCTACAAGAAGAATCTCTCCCGGCACCTGCGCTACGAGTGCGGTCACCTGCCCACAGAGAAGTGTCGCCACTGCTCCTATGTGGCACGCTACAAGCATAGCCTGAATATGCATCTCAAGACGCAGCATCCGGAGCATTCCTCGGGTCAGAGGAGAGATGGAGTTGAGGATGGGCAGAGAGTCCCGATGCTGGCACCTCGCGGCCTGTTTGATACGAAAAGTGTTGTGCCTTGATTACATTTACACCTAGTGTTTTTTGTTTTTTTTTTAAATTTGTTGATCTCGGGCAGGTAAGTGTGAGTCGCCTAGAAGAAAGAAAGCAGAGAGCAGAAGAAAAGAAAGTGAAAGAAAGTGCCGGCGTTATGTTAATAAAAAATGCCTTTTTGTAAACCAAAATTGAAACGTGTCATTATTGAATTTTGTTCTATTCTTAGCCGTTAAGTTAGTTAAGCTTTAAATATACATATATTAGGGGCACGCACGGTTTATTATCCCTATTTTTTTGGCTGTGGTATTATGTTTTGTCTTGTCCTTGGTTCTCATCTAAAAAAAAAACACAATTCACCAACACTTATCTATAAATATATACATATAAACTCTATAATATTAAGCCTTATTTAAGAACTAAAAAAGGAAAGCTAAAAACATTGTTTGCTTGTTTTGTACCAAGAAAATAATAATAATAAAAAAGATGAAGAGGATACGTTTAGTGACAGGATTCAACCCACACACACAGCTGAGCTTAAGCGGTAATTTTGTACACTTGGAACTCTAACACTAACTATCATCTCTCCCATCCCATCATTCGCCTCTGCAGCCTCCTCCAAGCAGGACAAGGGTGAACAGACGGAGGGAACGCCCGAGGAGTTCGAATTGGACGATTGCCTGCTGGAGAGCAACGACATTGTCATCACCCAGAACAAGGATGGATTTGTGCTGCATGTCAAGAAGCTGGGCAATATCACCGCCGCCGCCAAGATGGAAGCCGACAGCGAGGACCATCATGCGCATCCCCAGCAGCAACAGCAGCAGGCTGCCGTCACCGTCACCGGACCGGCTGGCCAGCCCACGCCCACGATCACCGAACTGTTGAACGCAGCCGCCGCCTCGCATTCGGACAAGCCACCGGCACTAACTGCTTTGAGCAGCGGAACTACCATCAAGTTGCCCTCTTCGGAATGCGGTAAGTTTCAACATCTTGACCATAAATGCACCAGAGACGGGAAAAATTGGGTTCAAGCTTTGTTAGGTCTGAGATTATTAATGAATCATCAAAGTTAGACTATGAGTTTTTGTTTTACTTCTTATTATTTTATGATTAAATGAGTTAATAAGAAATAAAGCTCGCAGATAGCAGTTAATCGCAAGGTTGCATCAAAATAATTCCCCTTTAAAGATATTTTAAATAAGGAGTTCAGGGATACATATTTTCATCCCTTACATAGGATGTTATAGAAAACCTTAATACAAATATGAGGTCAATTCCTTTAAATAGGAACTAGAACAAGTGGTATATTAAATTAAAGATTGACATTAATTTTAAAGAAAGCAATAAAAGAAAGATCAGTCAAACTTATCTTTAAAGAAATAACATCCTTATATATTGGGGTTACCAAAATTATGCAGCTTTACTTAAAATTAATTTAAAATATTAATGTGTCATAGCAATACGATTCTTAATCTATTTAAGATGCAGTTCATTATACCTTTCCTTACTAATAAAACAACTCTTTTTTCCCCCTTAAATGTTTACAGAGCTTATCAACATTAAGAAGATAATACCGGCAACCACATCGATTGCCACTCACCATCACGCGCACACAAGCTCGGCCACAATCATACATCCCCATCACATTATCCAGCATGTGCCACAGGAGACGCACCACCAGGAGCAGCAGCATCATCACCACCACCAGACGATCCACATCGAGGAGGTGCCGCAGACGTCGCAGCAGCACCATCACCACCTACAGACAACCCAGCCGCCGCAGCACACCCAAGTACAAAGCATTATCACAACGCATCCCGGCCAGACAATCAACCTGGTCGGCCTGCGGAATGTGCAGCTGACCGATGCCAAGCCCATTTCGGGCTCAAGAATTCGGTACTCACGCGGCAAGATTATCGGCGGGCCCACTGTGCAGAATCTGCAGATCGTGGAGACCCACGAGCCCATCCAGCACCAGCATCACGAGTTGGCCGATGGCACCAAGTATGAGATTAGCGAGATCGATCTAAATAATCCCAATGCGTCGGCGGCAATCATTAGCGACCTGGTGAAGTACGCCGAGATCGATGATATCGAGCTGCCTGATGGCACCAAGATTGGCATTGGCTTTGCCCCCTCAGAGATTACGGAGCACATGCAGACCTCGGGCGGGGAGACGCACATAACCACCATTGAGCACGATCCACAGGAGGTGCAGACGGTGCACGAGGTGCATCAGCTCGAGGAGTCGCAGCAGCAGACGCATCACATTCATACCACACAGCTGCAGACGCACCACATCCAGACGGTGGTGCAGGCCGGAGATCAGCAGCAGCATCATCATCATCAGCGCCTGGAGCTACAGGACGACGATGGTGTGGAGACGATCCTACCCGAGGAGATGGGCGTGCATGACTCGAGCAAGAGCTACACTATTCTCACCACGCGACCCATGAAGGAGGAGTCCGATGCCGGCAACGACCCCTCCGGCATGACCTACGAGCTATCGCTGAGCGACTCATCGTTGGGTCCCTGCGATGATCCTGAGTCGCGGTACGTGTGCCGTCACTGCGGCAAGAAGTATCGCTGGAAGTCCACATTGCGTCGCCACGAGAACGTCGAGTGCGGCGGCAAGGAGCCGTGTCATCCCTGCCCGTACTGCACCTACAAGGCCAAGCAGCGTGGCAATCTCGGGGTTCATGTGCGCAAGCATCATCCGGAAAAGCCTCAGCTGGAGAGCAAGCGAGGACGCAAGATCTAAGTGAGCAAGGGTGGAGGAGGAGGAGGAGTTGTGAGTAAACGAGAAAATGAAACCCTTTGAATTCTAGACCAGTTTTTCATTATTTTTAAAACTATTTTTTATATCATTTTTATCATACAAACACAATTGTAACTATTTAAGCTTAAAACGTTCTTATTTGTTGATTATTTTTATTAAGTTTATAAGTCGAACGATTTTTCCCTAATTGTTTCATATATTCAAAAGTTGATCTTCTCTTAAAAACGGCATTGAGTTCTATATAATTACTTTAAGCTTTAATCCTTGTATGTCTTCAGATTTAAAATAATTGGTTCTCTTGGTAATTTTCAAAATTACAATTTACACACTTACGAAAGCCCCAACAAATTAACACAAACTAAAAAAAATAGTCGACGAAAAATGGAAGACGAAAACTTTAAATCAATGTGCAAGTATTTTCATGGAAATAACACAAAGAAATATATAGAAAGCTAAATCTATATATAGATGGAAAGTAGTTTAGAAAAACATTAACTGTAATTAGAAATCTTGATTTTGTATGTATGTGTGCGTGCTCTCAAAAAAAGAAAAATTACAAAAAAAATAATAATAATTAACACAAAAATATACATATATATACATATATCTTTATAAAGAATAGAAATTTTGAAATCAAGTTGAGTTAAAACTAGCAAAATCTTAACCTGAAACCCCTGAAAAATATTAATTTCAACTGCAAATTCAACGTTTTTGGAGAAAACAGCACATAAAATTAATTTTATAAATATTATCAGTAAAGAAAAAACAAAAAACCCTCTTTAAACTAAAAAAGGAGGAAATGAAGTTAAAGTGTAAACCTATCCAAATTTGAGGCTTACCGCATTAACACATAATTTAGAATCTTGTTTTGAAAATGCCCCTATACATAAAGATATGTAACAATAGAGGGTACTAATAATATTGATGTAAATTGCAGAAAACCTGAGGAAACTTTAAATAACGAACTTAGAAAAATTGTTTATAAACCTAATAAATATTTGAGTAAAGAAAAGGAAAAACTTTGAAACAATATTTTCACAGATAAATACAAAATATAAAAAATACAAAATCTATACATATGTATTAGAACAAAATCTTTATATATATACGTCATTTTACAGTTTTTTGTGTGTGTAAATCAATTACTTGATGGAAATTAAACATTTACTATATATACTTATCTATAGAAATTATATATTTTGAAAACTAGTTGTAACAAAACAAAAAGGTCAAAATAAAATTATATAAAAACCCCAAAAACCAAATTTGAAGCTTTGTGATCAGTCGGTGCTTTAGAATAAGTTTCAAGAATTCATACTAATGTATTTCTCTTTCCAGGTGACCGATAGAAAACCCCAACACAGCGAAGAGCCAGCGGAGCCAAAATAGCACTTAATGATTTGATCTGTCCGAGCATACCTAATATATTTCTCTTTTCTTTTAGATGGCCCCGAAGGATCGAACCTGGAACTAGGACCTTGAGGAGCCGGACGCATCTTGAGCTAAACTTAAGTAACAAACAAAAGCCAAAAACAATTGTGAAAGGGAAACAATTGCCTATGCCTATATATATTCCTACTATTATACATCTAAGAGCCCGAAAATCTAAACGTTCGTTTCTGTGTATGCCACTAAAAAAAGTAACAACCAGACCCGAATCGAACCATGAACCTGAACCTGTATCCATACAATCCCAGCCGTGTTTTTATATAGATGTGTTCAAGTAAAAAAAGAAAAGAAATCGAAACAAGAAAGAAACCCACCACCAACCACCAACCCCCAGCAGCACTTCCACCAGCTACTACAGTTCAATTATTAATTTAGTATTTTTCTTTTTAGTTTTTTGAAATTTACTTCTTTAAACAACAAAAAATAAATATGTTTACACCCTGCACTAATTGGCCTTACTTTGCTCAACGTGAAAGAGAGAGTTTTCTTTTTTGCCTTATTCTGTATATATGTGTTTATTTTAATTTGTATCCTAATTTTTGTTCACGCCACATAACGACATCCTAATGCTTTCTTATATATATATATAGTATCACCTCTAAATGCTTTGACTAATTCTCTATAAATTTTGCTTTGCGTGTGCCACCACCTCATCCAGCAGATACATAAATCATCATTCCCAGAAACCCCACAATTTCCACTCGCCACTCTCTCATTTGTGTGTGTTATTACACCCAAGCTACTCAACTAACAGCTAAAGAATAATCCGTATCCTTAAGTGTTAAGTTCTGTTTTATTTTTTTTGTTATTATTTTGTATTTTTTTTTGTGCGGTTTATATATAATTGAGTTTGTTTTTTTGCAGTTTTATCTCCTGTGTCGTCCAGTCAAAAGTAATTCTATTTATTTTTCGTTCTTTTCTCTTTTGTTTTTCTTTTCTCCGTTTTTATTTTCATATGTTGTGCGCTGCGCCACACCATCTTCGACCTCCAAAAAATAATAACCATAAAATAAATACAAAAAACACATCAACAATTTACAAAACCACATAAAAAACACCCGATTCAAACACTCGATTAAACGTGATCAGATCTGAGTATTACGCGCATTGCCGGACTCACCTGGAGCGAGTGGAACGCCCGCCTGGCCATGCCCTTGGTTACTCTGCGCGAAGGCGTCCAGCCTCTGATCTTTCCCACCGATCTCTCGGTGGACAAGCAAAACGCCACCGCCAAGGATCAACCGATAGCATCCAGTGGAAGGAAGACACCCACCACGGATGGTGGCGGCGGCGGCGGCGGAATGGTCAAGAGTGAGCCCAGAGCGGCCTCCACGCCAGCCAGAATTCACATCAGCAGCAGCAGCGGCAGCGGCAGCAGCATCAGTAATAACAACAGCAGCAATGGCAAGCCAACCAAGACCAGTAGTGGTGGCAAGTTGAAGCATTTAAGCGAGGAGGAGGCCACTGCCCTGATGCTCAAAGCCGTGGCCGAGAAACAGGCTGCAGCTGCGGCCGGCACCGAGCTGAGCTTTGGCGAGGATCAGGGAAGCTCCGGTAATGGGAACAGCAGCGATTATCCCGCCACTTTGAGCGGTGCCGTGACCTTTGCGGATGTTGGCGGCCCAGCTGGACTATGCCACATCAACATCCTGAACAGCATTAGCGCCATGAACAACCTGATTAGCGGTAGCACCGCGGCGGCCGGCGGAGGCGGCATAAGCTCGGGATCTGGCCAGTCGCCATCGAACAGCGGCAGCGGGGCCAACAACAGTGCGCTGGGCGTAGCGGACAACGGTGCTGGACACCCGTGTCCCGTCTGCGGGAGAGTCTACAAGCTGAAGTCGTCGCTGCGCAACCACCAGAAGTGGGAGTGCGGCAAGGAGCCGCAGTTCCAGTGCCCCTTCTGCGTCTACCGCGCCAAGCAGAAGATGCACATTGGCCGGCACATGGAGCGCATGCACAAGGAGAAGTTCAAGCTGGAGGATGTGAAGAACTTTGCCGGCTCCGGAGCCCTGGATGGCGACACAGCGGCGGCAGTCTCTGTGGCGGCAGCCGCGGCGGCGGCTGCTCTGGCCAGCGGGGTGCCCACCGAGTTGCATCCACACTTCTCGTAGAGAATATATATATGTGTATATATATCCTGGGGAAGCCATGTATAAAGAGTTAACGTTGATCAGTTATTAAACGATGAGAAGGCGACCAACTAAAAACAGAATCAGGGATTAATAAGAACGAAAGGAAATTACGTGAAGGAAAAGAAAATAAGAAAATAACAGAAATAATCACACACCAAGCTCTCGGGAAAACGAAATCAGTGTGCCAAATTAAGCTTAAAACAAACAAACAAAAAGCAAATGAGAAGAAAAACAATAATGAAATAGTGTTGTAAGATGATGATGCCTGGGATGTTTCGAGAAAAGAAAAACGCGTTCGAAAGGATCGCCAAACAATTTGTTGCAAAGCACAAAACAAAAAATGTACGCCATTTCCACATAAAATAATCTTTTTTGTTATAATTGTTATTAATTGTTTACACGATCTACACGAGACCGGTTTAAAAATCTATCATTTCTATAATTTCAAGAAAGAAAAAAAAACCCAACAGCAAAGTGATCAGTAAAATGATTTTACATAAAAAACACAACTAGATATTGAGCAACATTCCATAAAAAAAAAACAAAACAAAAAAAAAAAAAAAACAACGTAAAGATGAAAGACAAAACTTGTACAATGAAAACGGTTTATAGTTTTAGTTTGAGAAATATTTTATTATATGCATATGTACTAATACATAACAAGGAATAATAATAGTAGCAGTAGCGAAACTCAGTGGATATTTAAGAAGCAACCGCAAACACAAAGCACACCAGAAAGCAAAGGAAAACTCAGTCCATATTAAGATATTACTTGTTAAAATAAACCAGAGAGAAGGGTACAAGTCATTCCTCGATGATGTACTTGAACCGGGAACCCTATAGATATTCAGATATTCATACAGAGTGCCAAACAGGTTCAATTTAGCTACCCATATACACGCAGATATTACTGCAACAATTACAGCAGAGATAGGTTCTTTTAACCAAGAAATGTACAGAAACCAGTGGAAATAGTAACCGAATTTACTACAGAAAGGTGATGTACTTGTAGAAAATGGTGAAAAAGAACCTTACATAGATATTCAGTAAATAGTGCCAAACAGATTCAACTTAGGTTCCCATTTAAACACACACACCCACACCCACAGTCAGTCAGTCAGTCAGTCTCTTCAAACAACAACATTTTACCTCAAGTGGAAACATTTTTGCTATTATATCGATGTCTTAGGCTAGAGAGAAGGAACAACAATTCACTAAGCTCAAAGTACACACACTTTTTATATAGATTTTAATGTAGGAGCAGAGGCAGCAGAACGTTAGGTAGTCAACGGAGCAAGTGCCTTGATAAATTGATGAAATAAAAACAACAGCAAAAAAACATAAGCAATTTGCAAAAGACGTTTTTATGGAAAAAAAATTAAAAATAAATACCAATATATATTCGTAACTGTTTAAAGCCATATAAAAGTAGGTTAAGGACAGGAATTTAAGTCAAAAGTCAACCAGAAGGAGGTCAGGATTTAAATGGTTTCGTAGATATTTAAACTCAGGTACTTAGTGAGGGCGAAACCCGAATTCCAACCAGAAATCCAGTAGCTGAGCTACTGCACAAATGCAACATTAACAGAGTAAAATAGCAACAGAGATGAGGAAACAGAAACACCGCCACAAAAATACGTCACATGCGCGCGCACTTTATTTATTTTTATTATTTTTTTTAAATCTTATAAATACGGTATGGATAGATGTGTGTGCTTATAATATATGATTATTATTACCTTACGCTGCACATTTATTAGATAGTCAAGTGTAATTTATTTAATTTTTCTCCGCTTTCCACTACAACGAAATACATTCCATAGATGATTTTATTAAGCTTTAATCCTCTAATTAAACAAACGACAAGCAACAACTACAAAACATTCACAAGAGAACAGACAAAAAAGCTAAACTGAAACCCAGACAAAAATGTGCGGCCAGTAAAACTGTGCAACAAAAAAGATATAAATATATAAATATAATTATTTTATAAGGGCTCTGATCGTATTCTATTAAGAAACTTAAGGCCAGAGCAAGGAGGAGGAAGTGAAAATCTCGAATGCTTACATATTAAATATTTTTCTTTAAGAAACTTAAATTCTTAAATCAACAAGAAACATTGGTTATATACTTGCGGTGTTGGGCTATGTTTAGCAACTCTTTATAAAATGAAGAATAAACGAAACGAAACGAAACAGTTTATAAAATTCTAAAAATCGAAACATTATGGCAAAATCGGAAAATTCCAAATTTTCTTTAAAATTTTATAATAATAATATTGTTGAACAATAGGAAAAACAAAAACAAGCACACAAAAAAAAAAAAATGAATAGAGAATAATTTTAAATAAATAAAAACACACTTAATAAGACAACAAATACTCATTAAACAAACAGAATTAGCTTACCTATATTCTATCTATATATATAATATATATATTTAATTTTTTCTATGAATTGTTTGTAAAACTCTTTTTGTAAATTGATAAAAACGGAAAAAACCCAAATTCAATGTGAAAAATATACAAATTCCATGTAATAAAACGCAAAAGAAACAAGAGTTGTTTGCTACTATAATAGTAAGATAGTGATTTCTATTCCATATATGTTTTATGTTTATACTACGTCTCTTTTTTACACACACACACAGATTTTAGTAGCGTTTTGTTTACACTGCTTGTAAGTATTGATTTTTATTTCCCTTTACAATCATTATTATTTATAAAACATTTTTCATTTTTGGCCATATTTTTTTATTTACAATGATACACAAATTTAAATAATCAAATGAAATCTAATATAAAAAAGAACAATGGTTAGGTCTTCATCATAGCTCAGGCACACATCGAAAAATATATATAATAAACACTTTTAACCATTACTAATCAAAGAACAATTTAACATTTAACATTTACAGATGATAATGGCCAGCTGGAGGGTGGCGAGTCCAGGATTCGAGTGCGCAACTGGCTAATGCTAGCCGATCAGTCCATCATCGAGAAAGGTGGCTCCGTTGACGAACCCACAGGTATTTATTTGGCTGCCTTTTATTTATATTTGAATTACTTCTTGACTATTATTATTGATATATCATTTTATATTTGAATTATATTGTTATTAATTTTACTTTCTTTTTACAGTCTTTTTTACATTTTATTGCTTTTTTTTTGCCGCACTCGAGACATCATGCGTTGCGTTTTTACCCACTTCTTGTTTTAATATTGATCAATTATTTACCATCATTAATAATATTTCCAAAATCAAACTAACTTAACATTCCGAATCTCTTTTTCATGACTAACCAACCGACACAAAAAAAAAAAAAAAAATCAAAAATCAAAACTAACCATCAGAAAAACTAACTCAGTCCAAAAAGTCACTCATAAGCGATGCTAAAACCACTAACAAGTCATCGGCGGGGCCAAACAGGGCGACTTCCACGACTGCGACGGCGACTCCGACTCAAACTCCGGCTTCAGCAGTGGTGGCGGCGGCCACCATTGCAGCCAAGCAGGCGGCAGCGGCCATAGCCAGCAGCCACATCAACAACAACAATGGCTCCAACAGCAAACATCAGCAGCAGACTGGCAATGGCAACAACAAGAGCATCCATCCGTCGACCTTGACCCAGACGGTGACCCGCATCGGCAGCATCGGACGCACAACCATTGCCTGCATCACGCCGGCGAATAATGGGAACAAGAGCCTGTCGAGCAGTTGCAATGTGGATGCCGCTGCCTCGGCCGCTGCTCTGGCGGCTGCCGGCGTTGAGTTGGACAGCATTGATGACACCATGACCGAGGTGATTGTGAAGATCGAGAATCCGGACAATATGTCGCTCAATGGGGACGACGGCGAGGCCGTGTGCAATAATGAGGCTATCGATGATGAGAACACCTTCGACTACGACCTGAAGCTGGCCAGTCCGCTGTCGTGGACCTACGATGCTGTGAAGATCGAGAACGAGGAGTTCGAGGACAGCTACCTAATGGACAACGACGACGACGACGACGATCTGCTGACGACAGCGGCCGCCACCCAGAAGCATGCCAAGCAATCGAACGACAAGCAGAAGGCGGCGGGCTCAATGGTCGCGGGCGGAGGCGGAGCTTCTGTCAAGAAGATCGTGCTGAGTCCCCAGCAGCAGCAGCAACTACTCGAGCAGCAGCAGCATCTGCAGCACTTGAATCTCCAGCCCACCAGCCAGTCGTTGCAGATCAAGCTGCCCGCCATTCCAGCCACCATCACCACGATTTCGGCGCCCAAGCAGATGGGCGGCTCAGTGGCCGGGACCAGTGGCGGCAGCGGATCGGGCAACTCAACGCTCCTGAGCAGCAAGCTGAGCGGCCTGAACATGGACGCCCTGCACTGGTCCCACTCGGACGACAATCGCTATCGCATCCTCGTCCAGAACAAGCGCACACGCAAGGAGTCGCTGGAGCACTCCGCCGACATGATCTACAACGCGGACATTGAGAAGCCGTGGGTGTGCCGCAACTGCAATCGCACCTACAAGTGGAAGAACAGCCTCAAGTGTCACCTGAAGAACGAGTGCGGCCTGCCGCCGCGCTACTTCTGCAGCAAGATGTGCGGCTATGCCACCAATGTCCACAGCAATCTGAAGCGACACCTGAACACCAAGTGTCGGGATCGCGAGAAGGATGCCGAGGAGGATAAGCCCAAGTCGATATCGGGTGGTGGCAATGCCGTGGTGTCCATGGGTGGCAGCCCCGTTGTCCCCGTCAGCAGCAGCAGCAATAATAATAACAATAACAGCAGCAGCAGCTCGAGCAGCACCTACACCCTGGTGTTCCAGAACGAAGGAGTTTAGGAGGAGAGACTAGGACTTGTACAAACCCATCTTAGTAGGCACTCCTCCCTCGAGTTCGGACTTGGATAACCTTTCGTTGAACGAAGCCAGTGAGTGAATGTAAGAGATGCCGTGCAGCCACACACCGAGCGAAGGAGACTAGAAATAGTTTGCAAAAACCAAAAACCAAAAAACAAAAAACAAAATTAACAAAAACAAAAGACAAAAACTGCAATTACAATGACAATTGTATTGCTTTAGCGAATTCTCACAAAACAAAAATTTAACTTAATCTTCATATATATATAAATATATATAAATATGTGTAAATTTTTTCCCAGAAAAGAAAATTATATGAAACTAGTCACACAGCTAAAATTGGTTTTAGGTGTGCTAAAAACAAACAAAAAAATACACAAAAAATATTTAAAAAGACGAGAAATTGAGGGAATCTTTTGTAACGAGATTATTTAAAAAGGAAAAGGAAGCCCTAACTATAATATGCATGGCATGATCATAAAGCAAATGCCCCATCCAAAGATATACTTAATATTAAATTATAAATGATAAACATTACACATTCGTTCTGCATTATGTTTTTTTAATTTGTTAGAAACATTTTACAAAGACTTCATTTCTGGTCATTAAGTTATGCTTATATATTACAATAATAATAATTATTAACTATAAAACGATTATCTAGTCAAAACGAAACGATAATGAGATAATATTTTCAATTTTAGACAAAAATTATAATTATAATTGATAATATAAAATGACAATGTTTAAATTCGAACCATTTCATCGGCGCATGTATGCTTTAAAAGAAGAAACGTTTAGATTTAATGAGAAAATCACTGAATGAAAAACAAAATGAAAATCCGGCACTGAAACCACTAACCTACCAGATGTAATGTAAACTCGAAATAATAACAAATACCTCTATGAAGTTGCAACAAACAAAAGACAATTATTAACTAATTGGTTATGATTAAACTATGTATTTCTCCCTTAACTGAACATCGTAATTATTGCCGGCTAAATGTATTAAAAAAGAAAGGAAACCTAAAAACAAAGAAACCAAAAACCCAAAAGAGAAAATTCGAAATACAATTAAAAGCAAATGTCAAAAAGAAAATAACAAAAAACCAAGTTGTACTTATTTAAATGCCAAATCAATCCATATAGAGACTCATTCCACACATTTCACACAGGAATCCGCATTCGCATCCGCATCCACCTCCTCGTCCCACTCCTCCTCTTTCCCTCCTCCACGTACAGTTGTAGGCAAATCCTTGCTTAGAATCTATACTAATCAGATCTATATTTCAGGTGGATGGTGATGATGATAATGGATGTGATGATGTGATGATGATGATGAAGAAGTTGGTCTTGACTGATGAACGACAGCCAACGAGAACAACGCAGCTCATGGTGTTGCCTCCTCCTTCCCTCTCTTATTGTTGTTTGCATGCTTAAAACTACTACAACCTACCTATACAAATACTATTTATATAATATATAGTTATGCATAACCATGTATTGTATCCTTCTACCTAGAATTTATATATATATGTATATGTATTTGTTAGATGAAGTAACTATATGATTTACAAAACTATGTATGAAACCTATTAGACTTGTAGTTTCTTCTTTCGTTCTCTGTTTTTTTTTTTTCGTTTAGCCTAAGTTCCCTTTTATACCTATCGATCTCTCCTGTCTTTCCTCCATAGCGAGTGTGAAGCGTATAAATCTGATTACTTAATAGCCTTACATTATTTACAAATTAAATCTTTAAAATGAAAACGAAAACAGAAAAAAACTTAGTTTGTATAGAGAGTTATATTTTATATCGAAGACAATTAATGTTTATTTTTTGACAATTGTGTAATATGATTTCCCTGTTACCATTTAAATATTGCATGCGTATTCATAAAAAAAGAAAATCAAAATACTTGGGGTCGTGGAAATCGGAAGGAGAATTTTGCGTTCCTTCTTCTCCGCCGACTCCCTCTCCCCTTTTAGTAATATTAAGTGTTTTTATGTCACTAACCAACAATACACACCACACACACACACATTCTCTATATAAACATATATATAAATAATTACTCAAACACGTATGTTTTTAAAGGACATTTATCACCTGTAACTGAGAACCAAAGTTGTTGTTTATTTTTGCTTAGCTCTCGAAATGTTTTTTACTCGACATTTATGATGTACTCTCATTATGTTTTTAATTTAATATATTTAATCAAAAAATTTACTTTTGCAGCCTACTTACACACACAAACACACAAAACACACCAGACACAACACACACCACACACACCTATTCAGATCTCACTCCACTCCATAGCACCATGTATCTCTCACTAAAGCAACAACATATTTAACTAAAAAAAGAAAAAAAAAACCAAAAAACAAAAGGAAAGAAACAAAAACATAAAACAAGTAAACAAACACAAACGAACTCGATACAACTACGGTAAAGATGTCATTTATATATTGTCTTAGTGCATCACGGTCGCCAAGTGATAGCTAAAATATCTTTTATTTACTTCCAGTTAGTACAATAGGTTTTTTTTTATGATTTTCTGATCAGATGAAAAAAATCTATGAAAAAATCGAAGGGATTCTCTATGCAGCGAACACTAAACTCTACCTCCTTTACTTTCATATTCTCATCCAATCTTCCCAGACGTTGGCCGCCTGTCACCCGTCCCTCATCCCGGCGGCTACAGCCTGATGGGCATCAAGACGAGTCCCTCCTACCACAGTCCCATCGACGACAGGCCCGTGATCAAGTTTGAGCCGGGCCTTGGCCTCGAGTCCGACCACAATGAGCTCGAGAGCAACCGGGCCACGCCCACCCACTGCCCGGGCCACCTGCTGCTGCCAAAGACCCAGCCGCGGCACGGCAATGGCGACAATGACGATGAGAACGACAGCAACGATGAGGACAGCATGGAGCCCTGTGACCTGCGCACGGGCTTGGCCAAAGTTCTGCTCGCCGCCGCCGCCCAGGGCAACCCCTTGCCCATGGGCGGGACCCTTCATCAGCACCATCAGCACCAGCACCATCACGGCCATCATCCGCACGTCCGGGCCCTGCCGCAGCTGCTTTATCCGGCTGGGCCGAGCCAAGTACAGAGACCGGACACGCCGACACGGCGGTACAGCAGTAGCAGCGGCGGTTTAGTGGCCGGCGGCGGCTCCTCTGGCCAGGATCCGTCGAGCAGCGCAGCGGCTGTGATTGTAGCCGTGGCAGCAGCTGCCGGACTGGCGGCCAACAATACAAGTGCCTCATCTGCTGGAGGAGGAGCTTCCACCTCGGCAGCAGCGGCAGCTGCAGCGGCGGCGGCGGCGGCAGCAGCGGCAGCCGGAGGAGGAGGAGGAGGAGGAGGAGGAGCAGGATCAGCGGGTGGAAACTGGACGGGCAGCGTCGGCGGCTCTGGAGGAAGCAGTGGCGGTGGCGGCGGAGGAGCCTACGCCTGCGATAGATGCGGCAACACGTACGCCCGGCCGCACAGCCTCAATCGCCATGTGCGCTTCGAGTGCGGCGTTGAGCCCAAGTTCGAGTGCCCCATTTGTCACAAGAAGTCGAAGCACAAACACAATCTCGTGCTGCACATGCGCACCCATCAACATCGATGATACGACAACAAGTGCTGCTGCAATGGCATCATCCGATGACGCCTGGCTCTCAAGCAACTGTAGTGGCTGCTGCCCGGGATCGTATCGATTGGTATCGTAAACGGGGGATCTGGGTAAAGCGGGCTTCGGGTGGGGCTTCAGTCGGAGTCGTCCCTCAAGTCCCAATCACACACACAGTTCAGTTCAGTTCAGTTCAGTCCAGTCCAGTCCAGAGCGCCGTTTTTTTTATGTAATTTTCCAAATGATCTTGAAACATATAGTCGTTTTTACATATATATCTACTATATATATATATACCAACTACACACTAACTCGTAACTATGTATATAGAAAACAGAAGGGAATTCTTAACAAATTCTAATTCTTAGATCGCATTAATATCCTTGTTTTTGCATTCTTCCCTGATAACAAACAATTTCTTCAGTTTTGTAACTTGTTTTCCGGATTTGAATTGGCAAAAAAACGATAGAAAGAAATAGGGGAAGGGATGAGGGGCGCGCGAGAGGGCCGACGCCGCCGCATGTTGCATGATCATTATGATGATGATGTGTAAAATCCTTAGGAAAACTCAATGATCTCAATGAACTTTTTCTTGATAAAAACAAAAACAAAACAGAAACACGGGAAAAAATAGGGGAAATTTATGCATTTTATTCTAGAAGCAGCAGCAAAAAAACCTAAACATTCACATTAATTATAGTGTAATTTCTAGTGCAGGCCACACTCTCGCGCGCCATCGTCCTTCGCCTCCTTCAAGAGCAAAGCTGGCGAGGATACTACAATATAGGAGTCACGCCCAGACACCGAAACCGCAGTCAGAGTCAAGGACGTAGAGCTTAAGTCATAGAAAAGAGACCCCCGGAGAGTAGATCACGTTGAATATGAAACGGGCACCAAAACAACACATACAGTCGTCGTCCTTTACCTTTTTCACATTTGTTTTTTTTTTTTTTTATAGTTTTGCTTGTTTTATTAACAAATCCAAGGAAAGAACTAAATGTTAGAAGTTTGCTTAGGCACACGCACCACCCAAAAGCCACATTACGCATAATATATATAATATTATATAACAAATTATAGTTAGTAGTTAAAAACGATCTCTATCTACTCTTTTTCTAAAAAAACAAAACAAAACCAACAATTTATTAATTTATCTTGTGCTCATTCCATGTACGTTTTTTTAAATTATGCTTTAATTACAATGAACCACGATATGTGATAGCGGGAATTTTAATTTGACCAAAAACGAAATCAAAATTATCGTGGCTTTGGGTTAAGGGCGGCGCCTCTACACAAGGCAAACAAAAGGTTTTATGAAGACAAACTGAAACTAAAACTTCGACTAAAACTACAACTAAAACAGTTATTAACTATTTGGTAGAAAAAATATTAAGCTTACAAACGAGAGCGCTGGCAGGATGTGTGAGCGAGGGGAGGTAGGAATTGGCAATGT
The DNA here is from genome assembly GCA_035046265.1 of Drosophila bunnanda. NCBI lineage: Eukaryota > Metazoa > Arthropoda > Insecta > Diptera > Drosophilidae > Drosophila > Drosophila bunnanda. Next base: position 16,628,051 of record JAWNOB010000016.1, read on the forward strand.
AAACGTAGAAACGGGTTTTGGGGGAACTCGCATCGAGTCACAGTCAGAAAGGAAATATAAATTGGTATGTGATATAAAGAATATAGTCGTCATTGTAATTAATTGTAATCGTAATTGTATATGTTTTCTTATTAATTATATAATTTACATTTGTCAAAATTGAGGAAGAACGAGGGAAGAGAACCATTTGGAAGCAAACCCTGAGGAGGAGGAGGAGTCTTTGTTATTACAATATAATATTATTTACACACACACACAAACACACACACACTCAACACAACACAAACACGAATTCTAAACGTTTTTTGGATAACTGTTAATATACAAAAACAAAAGAAAGAGCTTAAATGTATAACAAAAACTTAACTAAAAACAATACACACATAGGGGCGCGCGCATACCATTAATTTGTTGTCAGTTTTTAAAGTTTTGTGCCACACACACAAAAAATGTGATAAAAAAGTAAATTAAATTACAGACAACAACAATGGCACAAATCGACACAAAAAAAAAAGAAACAAAAACTAAAAAAAAATGATTATTACGAATATATTAAATGGAGAAAAGTGTTAGACACAAAAAACAAAATTCTTATCGGTCAGTATTCGCGAATTAGGTGAGGAAGGAAATGCTAAAATTGTAATTCGTTGTAAACTTTTGTGAAACAAATTCGATTGGTTATATATATGCTTTGGATCATACACTTATAATTATTATTATGCATTATATATTTTTAAAATAATCGCTTTCTTGCGCTAGTCAGTTTCTAGAGAGTTGTTTTTGCTTATCATTTCGGTTAGAATATATCTAATTCACCATTTGTAAACGTTCGTTTTTCACATATAATCAATAATCTAATTTTTTTCTAAGGTTGTGGTTCTTATTTATATCTATAAAAAAGCATAATAATTTTAATTACTTTTCTAAGCGAAAACATTTAATTTTTTTGTTGTTACAACGAGAGGAGAGCGATGGATTCATCTATTACCAAGCCTATTTTATAATTTATCAACAGCGCATGTGATGGACTCGAAATGTGAACCAAATATACAAAAGGAAGAAGGAAACTTAGGGAAATCTAAGACAGAGTCCGAAATGTTGGCAGAACTTTCGAGTCGAGTTATAGTTAAAATGTAAAGAGAAAGGCATGTGATAAATTTCAATATAATTTGATTAACAAACAAACAAACAAACAATCTATCTACTAACACAAATAAATCCCTCAGAACACACCCAAGGTGCAGAAACACACGCGGAGAAAGAGGGTCAGGGGAAGGACTCCTCTGAGAGAGGGTGTGTGTATAGCCCATAAAAAGTGAAATATTTTTCGAGAAATTGTACTAACACCCCAGATAACAACTCTATTCTACTAATATGTATCCTTATTGATTAATTCTGTTAAATAAAAACAATATCAAAGAGTACACACCCCAAAACACACACACAAACACAAAATACACGCTAAAAAAAGTTGTAAACAAGGAGCTGTGAATGTTAAATTATATGTAAAGCAAAATATATATCTAAATATATATATTAAATACGAAAACAAAACAAACATACATATAAAGGAATCGATGTGATTAATTGTGATTGAAATGAAATGAAACGAGGAGAGCTTAGGATCCTAGATCCTAGATCCTAGAGAGAGGGCGAGGGTGGCAATAGGTTGGGTTTTGGTCAAGTGAAAGGCTTTCTTTTCAAACACACACCACACACAAAAACATAAACATAAACAGATACATACTAGATACAAGATATGCTTTAGGAAACGCTGATATGTTGTTTGCAACACTTTCTGTTTCTTTTTAGTTTTTTTTTTTTCATTTTGTTCTAATTTTATTTCTGGATTGAAAACTAATAATACGAAAATGGGGAATTAAAAACATAGCACACACCATAAAGTCAAGTAAATCAAGTAGCTTTAAGTTAACAAAACAAAAGCGTAAGAGAACGGGGAAGTGAGAAATGATTGTTAATTGCTGTTAAAACGCACGCTTCACGAATAGTAAATAAATGTTGAGAATGGAACGCAAAGCGCCGAGGAAATCTGAAGAAAATGTCCACAAAATGCTGACAAAATACAAATTCGATTCGAGTTGGAACACCTTTGTACCATAGCTAAACGATAATTATACAAAATAACTAATGATTTATATACAAAAAAGGAAGAAATCACATTGCTTTTTGCACTGCAATTTAGAAAATAACAAATTTAAAATAGAAATCAATCTAAATATATATATTTATGAAACATGAGAAATCTAACGAAACGAAACAAACGACGACATTCAAAATGCCAGTTAGACTATGAGAAAAGTGTGCTTAAAAACTTAAAAACCAATTTCATTGAAACAAAAACGAAATGTTAGAACGAATTCAGAGTACATTTAATGATGATTGTGTAATATATAAAGCCGAGAAAACGCCTTAAACAAAATTTGTAAAACTATATATTTTAAATGTTAAACGAGTAAAACGATTTAATTGTTATAAGTATAAACACAGGCAGAATCCAGAAAACCAACAAATAAAAACTAAATTTAAATATATATTGAAAAAAGAGATGAAAATTCAAAAACTTTTAAATGCATTTTGAAAACTTTTTCCTTTTCAGCAAAAAATAAATAATAAAGCAGCTGTCAATCGTGGAAATAACTTTAAAAACTCTGAACTAACATAATCTTTTCTCTTTTTCTAGATGGACATGATATGCATACGAACTCGGTTCCGAAGGATTTAAGCCTGAACGACGAAGGACATCTTTGCCGACACTCCGCATCATGATAATCAATGATATTGTACTGAAAAAAATATATATGCATATATGATAAAATTATGTAATTTAATTTGCTGTATTGTTGTAGTTTTTGAAAATCACACCAATGAGTTACTCCAACACACACCAACACTGACATTTGTTACCCGTTACCTATTTTTCGTTTTTCCTGTATATATTATATTCCGAAGCTTTTGTTTAGATAAATGCTTGAGTGGCTTTTTGTATATGTGGTGCGTACATGTGTAACTCTCCTGGGAATATTGTGTCATCCATACGTCATCTCCATCACCGCATCCCACCACCACCACCACCATCATCATCTTCGTTCATAAAACCAAACATCATCGTCCCCAGCTGCTAACTCCAGAACCCAAAGAAACTCAACAACAACAATCACCAATCCAGCGCGACATTACCATTCAGCGTCTATTGGGTAGAAGACAGACACTAAGTTCTCGATATTATTTTTGATTTAACTTAATATAATTTTAAATGTGCGCTCCTTTATCAATCCAATATTAATTTTGCCTTTGGTTTTGTTCTCCTTTTATTTTGTTCCGACACCGACACCGATACCGATACCGTCATCGACACCTCAATGCTGTGTGTGTGTGTACCCGTGTATATGTTGACCACCAGCAGACATCTATCCCATCCTGGGAAGCCTTCTGGGCGTGGACACCACCTCGACGAGCGCAAATCCCGGCGCCAGTGCCAATGCCGGCGATGAGTTCTACGGCTATCATCTCAACAACAATAATAATAATAGCACAACAATAACCCAAGTGAACACTACTGCGTCCTCCAACCATGCTCCGGCACGCGGTGGCAATGCCAGTGGCGCGGGACTGTCGCGGGACACGTTTATGCAGTGTAAGCACTGCAATCGCTACTACAAGTCCCACCAGAAGCTGCAGGAGCACGTCCGAAAGTACTGCCTGAAGCAGAAGAAGTACAAGTGCGTGTCCTGCGAGTATCGGTCGCGGCGCAAGGATCATGTGCTGCGGCACGCGAAGCGCAAGCATTGCATGCTCTACGAGCAGTCCCGCGACGACGAGGAGAGCCTGTATGTGATACGCAACGAGGATGATCTGAGCAACGAGGAGGAGGACGGCGATCCGGATGACAACGATGCGGATGCGGATGCCGACGGCGGTGGCATGGACAGCGATGTGGCGGCGGCCCTCTGCGAGATCAATTTCGATTTCGCGGGACGGGATCTAACTATTACGGCGGTGCCGGCGCTGCAGGAGAGCGAGGAGGATGACGAGGACTACGACGACGATGGCTAGGCCCAAGAATCCGGGGGAGAAACCACAAAGAGAGAGCAGCCGCTCGCAGAGGCGTAATGTGAAATGTTTACCAAATGAAAATATACAGACAATATATAGTTGCTTGTCCAAGTAGTAGCTACCTCCAAACAACCTTGCAACCTGCAACCAGCAGCCTGCGACCCGCAACCCGCAACCTACCAAACCCGAACCCGTACCCGAACCCTTCTACCGACGTTGTGGCTGAGCTGGCCGCCCCACATTCCGTGCACCAATTTACTTAACGAACTCTAAGCCTCTTTAATACTATTAATTTCTTTGAGCGCATTCCGTTTTTTTACAACTTTTCATTTCCCGTCTTTATGTTTTGAGTTATCGGTCAGAGACCAATTAATTATTTATACAAATACGTACAGACACAGATTCAGATTTATACTATATATGTTGTTTAGTGGTTGGTGTTCTCTCAAAACTCAAATATTCTTGCCAGCAATCAAAGACTTAAAGCGCCATTAGTTTGCCACGTTTTTCAAACAAACAAAAACACACAAAAATACACCTACATATATATTCCTCAGTTATACATTTAATAATTCGGTATACCTACATTTACCTACCTGTAATTATATAGTGTTCTTGGTGTTCTATAAAGAAGCAAAGCAAAGCAAAAGCGAAGCGAGAATTTGTGTACATTTTTCTATTCTATAACTTTGTAAATGCAAGAAGCGATTAAGAATAAAGGATACGAATCATATATATACATATATATGCCTAAAAGCAAAAAAACCAAGTCCAAGTTTATAAATCCCATCACATCACCCAAAAATCCCCCCAAGACGGCCCCGCAGCTCACAGACACACTTGTTTAAAACGCTTACAAGTAATTATTTTATATATTTTTGAGTTACTCATCCCAGCGGATGACTGACCATGGTCTCTCTCTTCTCTTTTTCCCGCCTTCTTGCAGATGGCTACTGGACAATCCTGGAGACTGTGCCCTACTCGATCGCCAACGCAGTATCCACCACGGCCACTACGCTGAGCAACGGTGGCCATGGCAACAATGGGTCGTCAGGACTGTTGACGGGTGCCACTGTGGTGGTCGAGCTGCCGCCCGATGATCTGGGCAATCCGGTGGGCAATATCCAGTACACCATACCGGCTCTCACCAAGAATGCCACCACTAACACAAACACCACCAGCCTGCTGCACAAGCCACAGGCCACCACCATTCAGATTGTGAAGCAGCACCAGCACCAGCAGCAGCACCAGCATCCCCAGCAGCCGCATCGTCAGCAATTGACCATCCAGCATCCACCGCGGCAGGAGTACATCAAGATAGACACCTCCCGGCTGGAGGATAAGATGCTGTTGCGCGATGTAATGCAGTATGGAGCCACCAGCATTGCCATGGCGCCGCAAAGTGCCCACAGCACCACCACGTGTGTGGTGTCCAGCCACGAGTCCGGCTTGCTTCTGACGGATGCGGATGAAGCCGAACGGGAGCTGGAACTGGAGGCAATGAAGGGCAATGATCATCAGCAGATCAATGACGATGACGAAGACCATCATCATCTGCTCGACGACGAGGGCTATGTGGTGGAGAAAATATCCATCGACGAGGATCAGCCGGAAAAGCTGTATATGAACGGATTGTCGAGTACAACGACGATGCACAGCAGCAGCAATAACAACACGCCACACACCACAATGACGCTGCATCAGCAGCAGGTGACCACCAGTGATTATTCGCTGGATGACTGCAAGTACGCGTGCAATGTGTGCGGCAAGACGTACAAGATCAAGGGATCGCTGAAGCGGCACAAGAACTACGAGTGTGGCGTGGAGCCGAACCTCAAGTGTCCCCATTGTCCGCACAAGTGCAAGTACAAGTCGGATCTGCGCAAGCATATGAACCAGAAGCATGCCGATTCCGGGGAGCCGCTGATCCTGGGACATTAGGTCGATTCACATTAACTTAACCCTAAGATTATAGTCTCTATATCTGTTTAGCAGTTGTTGTTGTGATGTATGTTCCATACCGAAGGTTCTACTCAGAAATCTCTGGAGATTTAAGACCGCTCTTGATGAAAATTTCACACCTTACTCAAGATTATTATTATTTAACTCCTTTGTATATATCTGCTGCTCCTCAACGGTTTCTGAATCTCTGGAGATTTCAGTAAACTGTTTGTAATATAGCCAAAGTTATGATCTCAATTGAATAATCATAGATATACTAAGCCGTCACATGAAGTTCTAGTTGAATTGCTCAAACCGTAGACAAAACCAATTTCGAATCAGCTCAAGTCAAGTGTGTAAGTCTAAGTATTTTAAACTCCAAACATTATACAACCCCTATAGAACGTTTTAACCCCTAAAACTAATAATAAATAAATAAATAAATGTTTACAATCGAAGCCAAGGCCAGTAATTATTGCGTCCGTTGTGCAAAAGTCCCGATAAAAACCAAATCACTAACATGATTCTCTTTTCTCTAGGACGACGAATCCGTGGAGCGGGAAGGAACTGACGTTGGAGGAGATGAACCCGGACTGGAGCCGACAAGAAAGGTCTATACATTTAACTTCACTCTCTCTATCTCGCTTAGCAATAAGTAGTCCAATCAATCATATATCAGCCAATAAAAATGTCGAACTGAAACGAATTTGTTGTATTCATCGCCACCCACGAGATCACCTCAGAACCTAGCCCCTCCCTGTAATCCGTGTGTGACTAGAGCTATAGAGCCCGTGTCTGTGACTGTGTCTGTGTTTTGGAAGCTAGCCTAAATCCAACCGCATTCCGTTTCTGTTTCTTCTCTCCCCGCCTGTCCAGCAGATTTCGTGCGCCACGGCCCCAAGAACCAGCTGCTGTGCCAATGCGGACGATACTACAACACCCTCAGCCGCCTGATGCTGCACCAGCGGGAGGAGTGCCAGGACTTTAAGCGCTTTCAGTGCGACTTCTGCCTCAAGTGGTTCAAGCGGCGATCCCATCTCAATCGCCACAAAAAGCTCCACGACGCGGAGCTCTTTCTGGAGCCGGTGCACCAGAGCAAGCAAAGGCCAAGGGCTAAGGCCAAAGGCAGTGCCAGTGGCAATGCCAAGACCAACGAAGAAGACGATGACGGCCTGGACACTGAGGCAGCAGCCATCGATCTCGATCCGGATACGTTGTATACATCTGAAATCAAAGTGGAGACAGAAGAGGAGGAGTTCATTTAAGTTTCTGTTACCCGAATATTATTATTATTATTATACCAATACTAGACCAGTTCTCGTTGATGCCAAAAAAGGAGCCGAAAAATACCGAAGTTTTGTAAATAAATATAAGAGGATAACAAGAGAAATCGTATCCTGTCGAAATCCAAGTCTTACACTTTTACTCAAAATATTACCATTTCTTTTTGATCATTTTCTTCATGAATTTTAAATTTGTAAATATGTATGAATGCGTCTGAATGTGCACTGTGCCGAATATTTATTGTTTATTTTTTTCCTTTCTTATGATTTGTATTTTTATTTTGATTTCCGTTGGTCTATTCTCTCGTTGCAGGGCACAGCGTTATGGAACTGAAGTACAACCTACGCACCCATGAACCCAGCCAGGACTATCCCAGCGGTTCAAGGCCGAAGTTAAGCGTGATCGGAGTCGAACTCAGACAGGATCGCAAGTCTGCAAATAGCCCAACACCTGAAGCACCTGTCGCCGGGGAGCACAAAAGCGAGAACGAGGAGCCGTTGGATAACTCCAGCGACAACAGCCTCAAGAAGGCCATGGCCAGCTCGGACGCCATGATAGCCCTGCAGCAGCTGGCCTCCATATCGACGGCGCGATCACTGCAGCACCTCGTGCAGAACATGAGCAACATCGACACCAGCAGCCTGGTTCCGGGCAGGAAGCATACGCGTCAAGCGCTTGCCAAACGCTCGCCCACCTACGAGTCCAACCGATGTCCACTGTGCTCCCGCACCTATCGCTCTCAGGCCTCCCTCAACGAGCACATGCGTAAGGAGCACTCGGTGCTCATCTAGTTAAGCCTTCGTCCTGGATTCCAAACCCACACACGCTTCGAGATGGATATGGTCTGAGTTTCGTCTACCATGACAACTTGATGATACTTTAAGTTGGAAAGAACAGTAGATGTTCGCAAAGAAACAAGTATTTCCTATCAAATGTTGAGTGTAATTGAGCAAAATTCAAACAGAAACACAGCTGAAATAATGATATCAGTAATTTTTACCAAATTTTGAAATGAAGACCAAAAAATATATAGAATTTTTGTTCTATAATTCACTATTCAACACTTTTCTAAGACCATACCTATAGTTAAGTTGGTACAATGGCCAAGATAAACAGTACTCGCCTAATGGTTAAGATTTGTCTGCTTTGCCAAGCATTTATTGGCTTTTGAGTATAAATAATTAACTAGATTATTAATTAGAAGAGGTGAACCGGATTTAAGATGTCCCAATTAGTTAAACAAGGTCCAATTTAAGACTTTTTATACTTATTGCTAATAAACAAAAATAAATAAATATTGCATTACGGTACTTTGTGGTGATATGTACATGAAATTGTAGCTTAATCCAAATTAGACTTTAGTTTTTTATTATTTATTATTAAAGTCTTGTACGTTTTTATTGTGCTAAGGTTGGTTTTTTTGTTATTCATAAGTTATTTTAATTTTTACTAAAGTTTTGCTTTATTTCAGTTCTCTTATTTAAAGTTCTCTGCGAATAACAATTTATGATTCTTAAGGTTAGTATCTTTTGTTGTATTCCAAACGTTTTTATTTTATTAAATAGTTTTTTTGTTTCTTTTTTATATTTTCAGTTAATCTGTTAATTGGCAAATGTGTTTCAGACAAAAAGGATACTTATAACCTGGCAAGTACACAAAATCTTTCATCCTTTTTCCTTTTTCCCCTTTAAAAATTGCATTTGGATTCAGATTTCCAGACAGAGATACAGGATTGCTGCTAATCCTTTGACCAAACAGGTTTTCGGATAACAATAGCACTGGCTGTCCTTGAATTTGGCATGGCAATGCAAAAAGGAAACCACAAACTAACTGTACTCTGAGGAGAGATACAATCCCAGAGAGGGACTCGTATCCCTCGGATACCTCAGAGAGTTTTGGCTTCTCTCTCGCCCACACACACAAAAATGCATTTGAAAAACATTTGCGCACACATAAATCAGGATATCTGTTTGTGTATTTTGAGTTTTTCTAAAAATAAGTTCGTCTGCCTGCCTGCCTGCTTTGTATCTCTAAGCCTGTGCTGTGTGTATCCGTATCTGAGTATCTCTGAGTGCGGCTTTTGCAGTCGAGCGGGCTTCCCACGTGATTTTTCTCGATTTTTCTCGAATTCCCTATTTAGCCTGCACCATTATCCCTATCGGTGTCTCCTTTTGGGCTTTACCTTCGCAAAGCCAGGATACACACAAGTTTCAAGGGCTGGTTTCGAAGCTATTTGTGTAGATATATTCCCGGAAAATAGTCGGCAGAGGACCTTGATGAACCAGATAGTAAATAGGCGTCTGGGCTGTGTTTACAGATATTTCCAAAAAGAAAACGCATTCGAAGCTGACGATGGCCCTGGAACATACCTAAGCTGGCACAGTCGTCCTAGGGAATTCCAGAAAATTCCAGAAATATATATATGTATGGTTTTAATGGCCCGTTCCATAGTCCTAAATTATTAAGGACTTGGGAACTGAAACCTTTAATTATTTACAGTAAAAGAATTATAAGCATAATCAGACTTTCCGCTTTAAAAAAGAGCGGAAAAATAAGAATAATAATAAGAATAAGATTCTGTTGCAATCGAGTTCTTAGATATCCTTTACGTACGGTGGGAACTTTGCTAGCTCTGCTTATTAGTCTGCATTTTTATCCCTTTCGCGTAATATATAATTAGATTATAATACCTAGCTTTACCTTTTTTAAAGATTATACATCAAAAGAAAGAAAAGACTTGCAGTTAGAACTGAATTATAGGAATGAATCGAAAATCGATCATAGCTAAGCTAAAAATATTTAAATTCTTTGAATCTATATTTATCGATATTTTTATATGTAAATTTTTTTGACAAATCAAAGTTTAAAAAAGTCATAACTCAACCAAAAAATCATTAATTTTAATTAGGAAAACTTTCTTTTGATGGATTTTGATAGATTAATAAAACTGCATCCAATATTTAAAATTGAAAATCAATTAAATGTTTGCCAATTTTTTACAATTTTGACAATATAACCCTTTATAAAATTTGGAAAAATTGTAAATTTTGATGTTCTTTTAGAGATGGCTTAGTCGACTCGGATGATAATGTTGATCAGGAATATATAAGATTTATAAGGTCAGAAATGGCTCCTTCGAAGTGTCACAACCTTATAACTAAAATTATAAAACCCTGCAAGAGCATACAAAATTGAAATATTTCGGTATAATATATTTGCGACTCCCAATTTTTTTTTTTTTTAATCAAAGTCCTTAAATCCGAGGGCTTTGTGTGTATTAAATTATCTAAATATTTAATTTCTAACGACACTTAAAGCTTGAACTTTTATCAGGAAATTTTAAATAATATAAAAAATACTTTTGGACAGCTCTGCATCGAAATTCCAAGAAAATCTAATTAAATCCATTTATGGCTGCTTTGGCCTCCCTTAACTTTTCCACTGCTGACCTTCAAAATCCAGCAACATGTACTATTTGGAACAGATGCACTAGAAGTAGGAATAGGAAAAATAAACAAGGAAAACACCACCGGAAGCTGGCTGAGAAGAAATTCTGTTTAAAATGCTTTGAAAATGCATCTAATTTTCTCTCTCTCCACACACACACTCTCACCCAAGCGAGAGTTGAGTTGCTGCCTCTCAGAGAAAGTTTTCCCCAGTTGCAGTTTTCCACAAATAGAAAGAGAGGGCAGGACCAATAACAATAACAACAACTGTTGAGTTAGGTAGAAAAACCCAAAAATAAATCAAGGATCGGATCGGATCCTAACCGAAAAGCAGGCAAAACTGCACTTGCTGTGCAACAGATACACAGCACACAGGCACACAGATACTCACCCATACAGCCATAATCACACAGAAAACAGGCGACGCAGCTGCGCCTGCGTTTAGGGATTTAGGACTCTCGGCTTCGGGCTTCGGGGAAAATAGAAAATTTGTAAGCTAGAGCCAGCGCCGACAGTGCATTTTTGATTGTGTTGCCGAGCGGACGCTTTTCCTTTCGCGTGGGCGGAGTGCTAATTAAGCTGGAATCAAGCTTGGAAAAGCGTGAAATATTTAAATATAATATTTAAAATCTGTAAAAAGCTCTTCGCCCACAGCAAAAGCAAAAAAAATAAAGCCAAGCAACCGTGCACTCCAACGAAATTAACTTAAATTGTGACAAATAATTAATTAAACTTCTGGTTTCTTTTGCAGGTCGCCAAGGATCCACCAGTGATTAAATAGTGATGCAATTTAAAAGAATTCCAACACTTAGCTAACCTATTCTTCTCTGTTTTCCAGATGCTTCGACAGGTAATGAGTTACATTTTAAAATGGTTTTGGTTCATCAAAAAAACTCACTCATTACATATAAAACCTCCAAAACACCATCATCATCACCATCAACATCATCAGCAACAACATCATCCAACACAAAAATACAATGTTTTCATTTGCCGCTGCTCTAAAAGTTTATTTTATTTATGCCGAAATTATGTGAATACCAAAATTAATAAAACTTATAATTACGTGTACTTTTTATTTGTTTAATTCCACAAAAAAAAAAAAAGAAAAAACGAAAGTGATTTGTGTTTGCTTTAATTATTCATTTGTAGTTGTAGTGTTACCTTTAGTTTAATGCATGCTTCTTCATTTAACAAATTACATTTTTTTTCTGCCCAATCCCAGCTACCCAAGAGTTTTAACTTGCTTTTTCATTTGTGTCACTGCAGCAGCTCATCCAAAGCTTATATCAAAGGACCAATCCTGCGAAGAAATCAACAAAAAACTAATCCCTATCTATGCTTCCGTTTACAGACTTGAGCAGGAAGGAGAACACGGCTCCGGATGTGGTGGACGCCGCCCAGATTCAGCGCACCATCCAGCACAGCATTCTCCATGGCAAGCTACGGGACGCACAGCGCCTCCAGGTGGCAGGATCACGCCGCAAGCGCCTGTCCGTTTCGGAGGTGTCCGACATGCTCTTCGAGTTCTACAAGACCAAGTCCGCCAAGGTGCCCAAGCAGCAGCAGCACCAGCCTATGGATCGCCAGGTGTCTCCCACCTCCGGCGAGATATTGGAGCCCTCGGCCATTGCCGCCATTGCTGTGTACGGTTCGGCCTCCGAGACGGCCTCAAAAAACTTGAATGCTGATGAAATGATGCGCGCACAGAACACCACCCCAATGGTGGGCGCTGCCGCTGGCGCTGTCGCCTCATTTCATACACGGCCTAATTACTCCCTGAAGACAGCGGCGTCGACGCCCATGGTGAAGGCCATACCCACCTCGGTGCTGGTGGCCAATAGCTCGGTGGTGGCACCCCCGGTTGTTTCCCCGGTTGTTCCGCCCGTTGTTCGCAGCCCAAAGCCTCAGGCAGCCGTCATTGCGGAGGCTCTGATGCGAAATGGCCTACACAGCTTCCAGCAGCAACTGCGTGCCCAGGAGATCTTTCGTCAGCAGACTCCCCAACGACCCATCAAGGAGGAGAACGATCCGTCAAAGTTGGGCGACATCACGCCCACCAAAATACTGGAAAACCTATTGCGGAAGCAGCAAGAGCGCGACTTCCGCCACTCGGAGTGCGAGAACGAGCCGGGTTCCTCGACGGAGGACGAAGAAGACGGGCGCTATCATGCCTTTGATGACATCCACCTGATGGAGCAGGGTGGCGGCGGCCACAAGTTTGGCAACCACACGATGGGCTTCTTCAATGCCAATAACCATGGAGGCTCGGCGAGCTCCATTCTGGACGCGCAGACTCAGGCCTTCCGCAATCTGGAGTTCACACTGAGCGACTATGGCGGCAGCAGCAGCAACGGCAGCACCACCAGTCCCAATGGCATCGGCCTGGACGGAGAGCCGGTGTACGAGTGCCGCCACTGCGGCAAGAAGTATCGCTGGAAGTCCACGTTGCGCCGCCACGAGAACGTCGAGTGCGGTGGCAAGGAGCCGTCCCATCAGTGTCCCTATTGTCCGTACAAGTCCAAGCAACGGGGCAACCTCGGCGTCCATGTGCGCAAGCACCACACCGATCTGCCCCAGCTGCCCAGCAAGCGGCGCTCAAAATACTCGGTAAAGGGCGATAATGGGATGAGTGGAGGATCCCTGTCGGACGACTCGCAGGGCAAGCTGATCATCGACTGCAAGAGTGATGGCAAGCTGTTCATCGACTGCAAAAATGAAGGCACCTGAAGGGCTCCAGCTCCGACTCTGAATTCGATACCAAATAATGTTACTGACTATATATGTGTGGGGACCGAGTTAAGCTTCCAATTAATTATAGATTTTATTCGGGAGGAGATTTGTGTGTCATTTGGTTTTTATCAACTAGCTATCATATTATTTCTTGTCATTCATCATGTGTCATCCAAATATTTAATGTTTACTTTGTAGTAACTTATGTAGCATTTAAGCAATTGTAAACCAATCTAATCAAAGCAAATAATCAAATTAGTCCTAAGTGATCACATCCCATATTTCAAGCAATGCGTATATACTCAAGCGAAAAACGCTCCCTACCCTGATTATTATGATATTTTATGATTGACGATTGATTACAAAATTATTTACACAATTTTATATACTTAAGAGCTTATGTGCCGCACTCAAATATTGTTTTTTAGGCCATAATATTGATTAAGAAGATATTAAACGCAATACGCTGCTGTCCAGAAATCAAAAGCATTCTCTTAGGGCTTGGCATGCGCACATTTCCAGAAAAACATATTCTTTGGCGTCTTGCCGAAAAACTTTTGCATTTACCCCAACTCGATCTCTTAACTGGGCTCGATCCCAGCTTGGTGAAAATGCAATTTGTACTGATTGAACCCTGCGACTGAATAAGAGACACTTTGGATATTATTATTTAGACCATCCAAGCCCATACCCTAAAGACATTCGCTTCATATATTTATGGACTTTTAAGACTGAGATTTTTATCTTAAAAATTATATACCTACAAAACCAAAAAACAAAAAAAGAAAGACTTTGGAACACCACAAATACGATTCCCAAACCAAAAACCAAACTTATTTTTTGCTCAAATGTTTTCAACTGATATATATTAATGTTTTGTATTTTAACTATAAGCCTTTGTGGCCCCATCTCGAGTCGCTTAAGACTTGTATCGATTATGATTGTAATTCCCAACTGCAAATACAAGAAACAATTACGAACTGTAGGGCAGTGTGACTGCTGCTAGACCTAAGACATGATTTTATAATGAACTTTTCGTACATCAATGTTTATATACATTTTAAATAAAAACACATCACTTTGTAACTTTTATAAATAAACGTGTATACTTTTATTTTAATATTTTTAGGCGCAAGAGACTTTGTACTATGAGTGTGAGTCGGACTGCGTTAACAAATACTTTTGAAATTTGATTCTGATAACAGGAGATTGCAATATGACTGTGCGGAGTGATGATTAAATAACATTACAAAGCTAACAAACACCGTAAAAGAATTTTGTAAGAAAATGCAGCGATCGCGGAATCGGTTCCTCTTTTCCCCTGATGGCTGTTGGCTATCTGCACGAGTATGGTCCTTTTAGTAACTGCCCGAATAGTGTAGTTGGTATTTAGTAGGAGCAGCCAATGGCCACAGTCAGAAAGTCCTCGAAGCCAATGGTTATGGTTCCATTCTGCTGCGTATCGCGCTGCCTGAAGGCCTCCGTGAAACGCTGCACTTGCACGCACAGCACTATGAACTGGTCCACCGACACCTCCTTGTGGGTCTGAGGATCGCTCTTCTTGACCAGAAAGTTGATAAACTCGGGCGTAAAACGGAAGCCCATTTGAGTGAAGGCTACGGGAATATATTCAAGGATTAGTTGATCTTTAATTTAAAAAATGTTATAAAATGTAAAATTGTTTTATTTTATAATTTGAGGGCCCTCTTTACCAACTCATAGCTTTATGATTCATCAATTGTTTATAAACAAATCTCTTGATAACAGTGAGTCAGGTAATAATTTTCACTATATGAACTAGATGGGTATTGTAATTTGGGCCTGAAATCTGCCATATTAGTTTACGATATTGATCGAATAAACCATTTTTATAGATAATATGCAATATAGTATACAGTTCAATTTAATTCCGATTGCTTTATTAAATAGCTGCCATGAATAACTTCAAATATTTATAAGATTATTGTAGAGGTGTCTTGGGAATTATTATCGTGAATGATAAACTGCCGGGGTATACAATCTTTCGCTTAAACACTTAACTATAATTCCCAGTCAAATTGCTTTAAATGATTCAACAAAATACACACGTAAATCGAAATAAACATATGTTTGTACATATGAAGTTGAAGCCCTTGTCCATTGAAGTTTGCAATTGGATCAGAGGACCAAGATTAAAGAAATTACAAAATGCATTAAACAATTCTTTTGATGATGTTCACAAATATAAAATGACTCGGACAAAGATTATCTCACTGTGTTGCAAACTTCTGACTAAAATTATTATACCTTGGAACAATAGCTTAATAGCGAAAATATTTGTAAATTTAGTTTGATCAGTTTTAGCTAAAGAAGCCTCGATATTGACTAAAAGTTAAAACATACCCTGGGTCAGCTCATGCTCCTCGATGTGACCGGATGCGTCCTGATCGTAGGTCTTAAAGACCTGCAGCCACTGGTTAATATAGTTGTAGAGCTTCTCGAACTCATAAACATCGATGGTGCCACTGGCGTCGTTGTCGAACATGCCTGTTTGGAGCAGAATCAAAAGTAGCGATAAAATCAGCATACATCGCAGAGTAAACAAAAGAGATAGTATAGTGTCTGGCGGCGCCCCAAGGTGATCTAAACAAATATGTACGTGTCCGTCTGAGCTGTCCAAAAACTGGGGGACGGAAGGCAAATAAGTTTGTATCTACTCAGGCGGAAGACAAGAAGTCCCTGCCCTTTGACGTCACAGTTTCTGATGGGGGAGCACCTGTGAGTATTTCGTTGAGACGTGCTTACTTATCATCAGCTTGCAGGCGTTGTCCGAGAAGTGGTCGCCACGCCCATTGACAAGGGCAGCCTGCAGCTCGGATGAATTGATCTTGCCGGATCGATCGCGATCCACCATTGCGAACCATTGCTGCGCCTGTGGCGAGACCTGAGCATTCTGCGGCGGAAATGCTCCGGGGGGAGCAGCATAGCCGGCACCGGGCTGGGCATAGGGGTTGTAGCCTTGACCCTGTGGGACGAAAAGCATTAGTCCTGACTTCTAAATTACTTTCTGGTTTTAAGACACCCACATACGACATTTTTGTCACGAGCTGGAATTAACTTTAATTAAACACAAAACAATAGAGCAGCAAGAATATCGATGTTGCTATCGATGTAATTGGTTTTAGTATCGATATTTGAAATAACTATGCATCACATTTTAAAGGCAAAACTTAACTTTCAACTATTGATAACTATGATAACTTACAACAAAATGTAATACAAAGCAAGATGATTAAAAATATTATATTTTCACAAATCGTACAAAGCGTAGTCACATTGAAGACGTTTCACAACACTAATTATCGAAAGTTCAACTACCGAGGGACTCGCGGCGTGAGTGACATCGATAGTTGATATCTAAAAACCGGCATAAACAAGGAAAGCAAATTGAAAGGCAAAATGGCAAATTTTGTGAATATGGACATCTTCTCGAACTATCAGAAGTATATAGACAATGAGCAGGAGTTGAGGGAGAACATTCGCATCGTGGTGCGTGAGATTGAGCAGCTGGCAAAGGAAGCGCAAATCAAGCTGCAGATAATCCACAGCGATTTAAGCCAGAGTGAGTTATATTTACTGGGTGTTAGTTGGTCAATTGATTTAATTTGTGGGTTTATCTAAAATTACAGTCAGTGGAGCCTGTGCCTTGGCCCGGATGCAGATCGAGGCCTGCTCCGAGAAGTACCAGAAATTGGCTGGCTTGGTGCCACCAGGGCAGTACTACAGGTGAGTCAGGGCAAAATATCCATGGTGGGCGTCTAATGATCCACTTTCTACAGATACTCCGATCACTGGACCTACATTACGCAGCGGCTGATCTTTCTTATTGCCTTGGTCATATACCTGGAGGCGGGCTTCCTGGTAACGCGCGAAACTGTGGCTGAAATGCTGGGCTGTAAGTGGCAACAGCCTCCGCCTAAGAAGTATCAATCAAACTAATATTTATTGGTTACAATTGCAGTGAAAACCAACCAGGCCGAAGGCTTCCACTTGGATGTCGAAGACTATCTGCTGGGCATCCTGCAGTTGGCTTCGGAGCTCTCGCGCTTTGCCACCAACTCAGTGACCATGGGCGACTACGAGCGTCCCCTGAACATCTCTCACTTCATTGGGGACCTGAACACGGGCTTCCGCCTATTGAACCTCAAGAACGATGGCCTGCGCAAGCGCTTCGATGCCCTAAAGTACGATGTGAAGAAGATCGAGGAGGTTGTCTACGATGTCAGCATACGCGGTCTGTCCAACAAGGAGAAGGAGCAGCAGCCGGAGGTGTAGGCTACTCCCAGCCCAAAATAGAGCTAAGAATCAGATTACTTAAGACCTTAGTTACGATGCAAGAAGCAAAATATTCCATTTGAAGAAGCCTTTTATATATTTCGTAAATATATTTCTCAATCGATCAAGCGAAACAAACGTATTTGGCACGCAGTTTGACTTGATTATGAAATTCGACATGCTTTGATTGTTTTCTTTAGCTACGTCAACTTAACACGAGCCAATCAAGAATGTACACAATTTTGCATACTGATCTAAGTTAATTATGTATGCTAAAGTACACATGTGAATGGTTCGCCTTACATTTTATTTGAATCGTAAATATGTATGTATAAAAAGGCATTTAAAACCTGGGAAAAACTTAACTTAAGCTAAATGGGATGATTTGTTAGATTGTTAGGTAATGAGTGAAAGAAAAATGAAAGTGAAGTGTTAAAATTTATTGTGTGTCGTTTCACGCGTTCCACATTAACCTCGGGGGCTTTTTCCCCATTATTTTGTTAATTATTCTGTTAAAGATTTTTTAACACATGCTCACTTGCTCTTTCGTTTTGAGTTTTAAAGGATTTAGAGTTAAAAAGACCAAAGCTTTTATTATTTCTCTTCTAAAGTTTAAACTACGCTTTTAATAGAAAACCAGTTGCATTTGTGTTGGATCGTCTAGGTGAACGTTAGTGCTGTAACCACCACCACGTTGTAGCTCCGATCATATGGTGGAGCATTCGCGCTTGTTGCTGCTCTCTTGGCTGCATCTCCCGTCCTCGTCGCAGTCGCCGCCGTCCACAGTAGCTTCTGATTTCGTTTCACTTCTCAGTCTCTCTTTTACCACCGCAAAGCTTACAACATTGCGCGCGTCTTTGCCTCTCACCGTTGTCGCTGCTGCCGTCGTCCGTTGTACCTTCATTTTGTGTTATTGTTGTTTTCTTTGTGCGCCTTTTCCGTTTCGTTTAGCCTGTTTTGCATTTTCGGATTAAGGAGCTATTACGTTTAGCAAGGACTGCACTTCATTGCTGGGAAGTAAGTAGTCTGCACTTGGTGACGGGTTTTATTTACAATTTCCACGGGAAAACTCATGCTTCCGTTGCCCCAACGACCTACTCTCACTAGAGCGCAACTCTGTCCCGCCCACTGTTTCCGCCCCCTAAAAAGC
The DNA here is from genome assembly GCA_035046265.1 of Drosophila bunnanda. Lineage (NCBI taxonomy): Eukaryota > Metazoa > Arthropoda > Insecta > Diptera > Drosophilidae > Drosophila > Drosophila bunnanda. The sequence goes on from JAWNOB010000016.1 coordinate 16,646,993, forward strand.
TAAGACTCCACAACCTGTTCGGCAATAATTGGGTCACAAATCTAGTAAAAAACAAACTCGTTACCCGAAATAGAGGCTACAAACTAATAGCACAGTATTTATTACAACACCCGTCCTTGTTGTTGTTTGTTTGTTTTAATTTTTGTAGAGCCAGCAAATACATACATAGTTGTTGTTTTCTTGTGTGTTTTCAAAACACGCTTTAATCGAAGAGGTTCAAAGTCCGAGTCGCGTTTTCTGAGCGGCTTAACGGGGCTCTCTCCCCATTGCTGTGCTCTCTTCTTTTCAGCCAGAGTGGGCGGAGGAGAAGGTGGAGAAGCAGAGCAAAAGCTGAGAGAGCGCAGAGCTGAGAGCTTTGCTAGATGGTAAACATCTGTAAAATAAACACACCCACACACATGCAGGCAGGTGCAGGTCTCTTACTCTCTCTATATCTCTCTCGTTCCCTTTCTGGCCTACGTGTCTGCCGCTCAAAGGAAAATGCCAAAGAAAAGCTTAATCTGACCCACCAAAAACAACCACAAACGCCACACACAAAGGGCCAGAGTCCCTAACTCTAATTGATATGGAAAACAGCGAAACTATTAGGTATTGACCTCCTCCATTGAGACTTTTGTTTGTTTTCATACCCGGTAATCGTACAGTTAACGGGTATATTAGATATGTTAAAGCGATTTGTAACAAGCTTGACAAAAGCCATTAAAAGCATTTTTAAAACAATTTTAAGCACGCGAAATGACATGCCAATAATCTAATTAGATTACAGTATTTTGTTATTATTTCTTAAAGCGGAGCAACTAAATATCTATCGACAGTGTTGATGAAAAGTAATATTTAGCATTTTGGAATAAAACAAATAAATTTTACAGGATTTAGGAGTCCCTATAGTTCGATTATCTAATACCTTTTCCAATAGTATTGTGATCACGATTTAGGTAGGTGTCCCTCTGTATCTATAAATTAATGGATCACGTTTTGACGTGTCACAATAATATCTGCTCTTTTGCTTTCCCAGTATCTCACACTTAGAGTAGTGTTTACTTTAAATTTTAGGTCTCTAATCAATATATTTGTGACAAATAAATAATATTTTCACTTGAAATTGAAGTGAAAGGTACTTCTGTGACCCTCTAGAATCTAGTGTCTAGATTAGGAGGATAATAAAATTGTGTATTTCTTAGATTATATAGTAGTCCCAGTAGTTTATACATTTCGTTAGCAAAATTAAACAAATAAGTCAAGCTTATCTAACTTGTAAAATAATACACATATGTATACTATTTTATAATTAAGCAATTGGCCCTAAAAATACATATGTGTTCGTTTCTACATACAAACATTTCAATTAAATTTTGAGCTACTTCCTCACACAAAAAAGAGTTTTTCACATGTATTTTCGTAAAGAAATAGTGTAGAAACCGGGTATCTCACTGTCGAGTATCTTTCAGGTAGCTCTCGCGTTTTTATGAGCATTGTGTTGCTGCTGCGGCAGCTGTGAATGATCTGCGAGGGGGTCGTCGCGGTACAACTGGTTCCCAGCGCCTTAATATAACTTCACCTTTCGTCTCGCCCTCGTTAGACATGCGTCGCTGCCTCTGGCGCTGCCGCTGTCGCTGCCTTGGTCGGTATTTCAAGTTTGCTGCGGTCCAAAGTCCACCGTTGAGATACAGATACAGATACAAGCGCGCCCGGCACATAGCGCTGGCATTCAAACCCCTAATGAGCCCCCCAATTCGGCGAGACTTTCTTCGGGAGAACCAAGATCTCTGCTGCGCGATAAGCAAGGTGTTATTTGCGCCAGGTAGACACTTTCAACGCGTCACCGATTGCACTAGGTTATTCTGGCTGAGGCACTCACTCGACTCTTATCGCCACCGCGTGCTCCAGCCGCTATCGGATCCATTTCGCCGAAATTGCGTACTACTTACTAGAGTTCTCACAGGCCCCCCGCCGCCACGGCGATAGATATTGGACTTTCAACTATAAATAGTGAGCGATAAGCACACTCTCAATGCTGCCTATCTGGGCCTTTCCATTGGTCAGTTCTCTGGTTATAAAATCAAATCATTTAAGACTTGTTTTTCAGCTCCGTTTATCATGTGTGGCAAACAAATAAACAGGCTTTTTAACTAACTAGTGTAACCGCGATAAGAGCCGAATGTGGAGAGTCGATCTTCAGTTTAGAGAAGCTTACATAAAACGTAATAAAGTATAGACGGGATCTGCATAAAGAGCAAAGTTCTTTTGCCAAATTTAAAGTTCATTCATGTCCTTATCTTTTTATGATACCGCATTTTGATGTTACGTGAGCGACACGGCTATAATCTCTACTATAGTCCGTTTATACTATTTTTATAGCCGAGCGAACGATATACTGGATAAGCACCTGGAAAGAAATGAGTATTCTGGGGGGTTTCCTTCATTTTCTTTCTAAAGATATGGGAAATTTTATTAATCAGGTTTCTATCGGGTAATTCAGCGAACAAAGTCCATTCATATTTAATTTTAGATTTAAACGGGTTGACTTATTAGCTTGCAACAAACTAATAAGGTAATTTTGTGTTTATAGATATAACACATTTTGCTTCATTGAAACAAATTCTTTTAAAGACATTTTTCAATGAGTACTTGTTTACCTGTTTATTCATGATTTCCTTGTGTAACTATTGAGATATGGTGCTATTGAAACAGGGCTTATAGACCCAGGAGTTACCAAGAAATCCGGCTAGACAAGTTCGACAGCACTTTTCAAGAGGTGAATGAAAAGCCTAAACCCTTCAGCTGGGAAGTACATCCATCCAACTATGTAGCATACGAGTATGCGTGTATATTGGCCCAATCGGATATCAATTTCGCCAGCGAAATGCCAGCTTATGATAAGGCTCTATCGATCTGAGACGGACCGAGGCAGAGGCGGCGACGGGGGCCAATATCGCCGGTCAACACACTCCACACGATGTGCACCCCTTCCACTTGTGCGGACTCTCGCAGCAACGAGCCCCTCGACTCGTGACGCACCCACTCACTGGCCACCAGTCCGACCCCCACCCATACAAGAGAAGCACGTCGACTGCGTCTCTGTGGCGCTCCGCGGCGAGTGCTTTTAAGACCCAAGTGAGCCCGTTCCGCTCACAGTCGATTCAGTCAACGCTCGGCGTTCAACCGATCAAGTCGCCTACTAAGCAGGGGATCCCCACAAGTCCCCCAGAAGATATATCCCCGTTCGTGTGTGCATCTCGCCTAGGATTTCGACATTGTCATAGGGAAAAAGGCAAAGTTTATAAATACCACCGAAGTGCAATTAATTCTCAGCGTCGTCGTTCTCGAGGAAATCGCTAAACGAATTACAACTAATTCGCTGCGAAGAAGGTTTGTTTGTGTTTTACCTCGCTTTTGCTTTTCCACCTCCGCTGAAGGTCGGAAAAGCGTAAACAACAATTGATTGCCTCGTCAAAGGTTGCCTTTTTCGCGGCCTATGGCGCTGCCCTGATCTTTCCCTTTTTCCCCCGTCTTTATCTCGCTGCCGCTGTGTTTGTGACCCAAATTCTGGCACATGTTTTTTGATAGTTTAAAATTATATATGTTATTTGCCGAGATAGCTGTTATCAGTTGCGCGGCACAGGGGAATTTTTTTAGTTGTTACATAAAACCGGCGGTCCCGCCCCCTCTCACAAATGAACGCAAGGTCGGGGGCCCGCTGCACGAGTATCTAGAAACACATCAATTTAGATTTTCTGCAATATAATTAACAAACCTCGAGCAGGAAGAGATCACACGGCCAATGGTCGACCGACGACAGTGGAAAAAATAATTCGTGGACTTTGTACCAGTCGTGCCCAGCGCAAAAAAAGATCTTGTAGAAAAAAAGGCAACAAATCGCGCATATATTTGCTATTTCTTGTTTTTTTTCTGGTTTTCCTATGCTGAGTGAGTGAGTGAGGTTATTGTAGTTATATAGTTATTGTTGCTTCTCTCGGCGATACGCAAACAAATAAAATAACAATAAATGCCGGCAGCGGCGGTGTGCTCAGCGCTCAAATTATTAAGCATACGCCGCATAGTCGTCGCCTCGAACTGGGTCAAACGAAAACGAATTTGTATCGTATCTCGCAGTTGTGGCTATTTCGAGTTGGAGCTTGTGGCGGTCTTTCTGGTTTATTGATATGCATGGACAATAGAAGGTATATTCGAGCCGATGCACTGACCTTCGCCAAGGTGTTTGTCTGCGCCGAATCAAGGTTTATCTGGTCTAGAGCAGCAGTTCCGTCCCAACAACTTCTATTTGTGCTTTAAATATAGAGAAATATAAATAAACTCGTAGTGTATTAGTATGCAGAGTTCCAAAGCTGAATATATCCGCAATTTAGAATCGCACAAACAAATCACAATGGCCGTAGAATAATGTGCAATTACGACATTCAATCCCGGCTGAGATATTCAATTGCAGCTCGCCTGCTTGGGGAAGCCCAGAACCCATTAAGCGAAAACAATAATAATTACACTCCCAATGCGGCATTGATAGATAGACTAGAGCGAACTTCGATTCTCTTCACTCTGAAGTCCATTCTAGATGTGACCGCCACATGCTAGTCTGTGCCTGCTGCCTAGACCTAGAATCCAATGGATCCAGCTAGACTCTATCTGCAGCCCCTGCGTTGGGGTTATCATCGCGGCATGAAAGCGTTCTCAGTGACGTCAATCATGGATTGCATGCGGAATGTTATGACATCGAATGCTGTGCGAAGCATTTATACTAATTAATTTCTATAAAGCGAAGCCAAGCCGGGCTGTATTTCTCGCTGAACTTTGTACTGATCCAAAGCAAACAATTCCTGAGTAAAAACCTGTTGAAGATTTGATCTGAAACGCATTTAAACGCGATCGCCACGGGCTAACACCACTGACCAAGTTGTGAGTCACATGCTTCAGATGTCTGGCACTTTCCCAGATATCTTATCAGGCATTCATTTTCGACTTGTTACGACTTGGAGCATCTAGACCACAAAGGAGTTAGTTATCACAATTTAAATTAGTGGGCGTCAACCTTTGGGTGGAAAAATTATGGGTTTAACATCTTAATTTTAATTAACTCATGCTTGGAAAAGTGTTCACTTGGGAGAAGCAAGACACGCTAAGGGGCTTAGCCTAGAATTCTTTGAAAGGAAATGGGTTTTTAAACATTTTTAATCTCTTTTCAGCATTTTCCTTTCACGTCGGATATCAAGAGAAGCCGACAGCTATGGCTGAAGCCCATTCTGCCGTGGCATTCTCGTTTGCCATCACCCACGAGGGCTTCGACATCAACTATGACCACGAAGTGCTCAATTTGGTGTGGAACTCTGGCGTTCGATCCTGGAAAAAGCGTCTAGCCCGTGCCAGGGTAAGTCCATGAAATAAGAATAAACTAAAATAAGGTTTGTTGTAAATATCTTTTGGTTACCTTTACAGAACGGCGTACGCAATGGCGTCTATCCGGCGCACATCCAGAGCCTCTGGCTAATCTCGGCCATAGCGCTGGGCCTGCACTTCGCTGGCTATCAGGCCCCATTTAATCTAACTAACCGAATTCTGGTCCACCTGCCCTCCAACACGATCAACTGGCAAGTGGCCGCCTGCTTCGCGGCCGCCCTAGTGGTCTGGCTCTCCATCTGTTTCACCATGAGATATACTCTGAAACTACTGCTCATGTACAAGGGCTGGATGTACGAGTCGAGAGCTCCTGGTAGTCGCGTCTCGCTGCCCACCATGCTCTGGGTGGCTGTGGTGCGAGTGCTCTCCAGCTGGAACAAGCCCGGACTGTACAGCTTCCAGGGATCACTGCCCCGTCTGCCCTTGCCCTCTGTCAGCGACACCATGACCCGATATCTGCGCAGTGTTCGTCCTTTGCTGGACGACGACAACTACTCGCGCATGGAGCGACTGGCCAAGGAATTCGAGCAGACCATCGGCAAGAAGCTCCAGTGGTACCTCATCCTCAAGAGCTGGTGGTCCACCAACTATGTGTCCGATTGGTGGGAGGAGTATGTCTATCTGCGCGGTCGCAGCCCCCTGTGTGTGAACAGCAACTTTTATGGAACAGACGCCATCTTCATGAACCTCACCGATAAGCAGGCGGCGCGAGCGGCCAATGTGATCTCCCTGCTGCTGAACTTCCGCCGGCTGATCGAGCATCAGGAACTGCAGCCTGTAAGTTATAAATAGTACTCTTCTGATTTTAATTTATATCAATACTATGATGATTTTTACCTGCTAGATCATGGTCCAGGGCATGATTCCCCTGTGCTCTTGGCAGTATGAGCGTACCTTCAACACGGCCCGCATTCCCGGCCTGGAAACTGATCGCATTATCCACTACCGAGACTCAAATCATATTGTGGTGCTGCACAAGGGCTGCTATTACAAAATGCCCATCTACTACAAGGGTCGCATCCTGCGTCCTTGCGAGCTTCAAGTGTGAGTGACTCCCTATAATAAATAGTATTAAATTTATAATTTATGAACTTCTTTGCACAGTCAAATTGAGGAAATTCTAAAGGCGAAGGCAACTCCTGTGGATGGCGAGGAGCACTTGGCTGCCTTGACAGCCTGGAATCGGTCCAAGTGGGCGGAGGCCCGCAACACCTTCTTCTCGAGAGGCGCCAATCATGTCTCCCTGCGTACCATTGAGTCCGCTGCCTTTGTTCTGTCCTTGGATGACGAGCCCTTCGAGTTCGATCTGGCCCGTCCCGAGCTGTTGGATAACTTTGGCAAGAAACTGCTCCATGGCAACGGCTACAACCGCTGGTTCGACAAGTGCTTCACCGTCTGCGTGGCCACCAACGGTCGTGTTGGCTTCAATGCCGAGCACACATGGTAAGTGGAAAACGAGTCGTTCTCCCAAGAACAGACCTTTCTTCATCCAAATGAGAAAACCTTGATTTTCGCTATAAACTTAAATTTCTGAAACGATTTGCCAAATTGAAAATCCAAAAGGTCCGATGCCGCCATCGCCTCACACATGTGGGAGAACCTGATCGTCGACGATCTTGTGTCGGAGGGGTAATGATGATTTTCGATTCACCTATGACCCCAGCTTGCAATTTTTGTCGGTTATCAGTTATCAGTTTTCAGTTTACACCCATTATCGTCCCATCGTGGACGCCATTCCACAGACAAATAATTATTTTAACTCTGGTTGTGGCCTAACAAATGATCTTACACCATTATTTACACCTTCTTTATAGGGCCGATGCACCGGTTTTGGGACATCTTTGGGAGTATATATTTGGTGATGATATTTATGGGTAAACACTTAATTCCAAAGCACAACAAGCACACACACAAGCACAAAGCAATTCTAAAAACAATTGAAGTCGTTTTGGGTCGAGCACGATCGAGAGGTTTAAAGAGAGCTATAGCTTTCAAAAGTATATATAGACATATTTCGCTTAGTACCGTAAATATTAGTTAAATTTGTGAAAGTGTCTAGAGAAATATAAATGTATAAATGCCATCAGTAAAGAGATTTAAGATATTTCTACATAGAAACAAATTTCTTCTAAAGTTTTACAAAAACCATGAGAGTTTTTTTGCATAGAATTAGTTAAAAGTAGTTGGTATTATTTAACTATTTATTTATGCAGTTTTTTCCTATATTTTTCCTCGAAATACTCGTTCCTTACATTATTAGTTCGGGTTTAAAAGCCTACAAAATGTATTGACTTGAGTAAAAGTTGATCTATAAAGACGTGCAATGAATATTTACGGCGTCTACCTCCTCGTCTCAACCCAAAAAGGCAACAAACACAGATTAAATGTTAATTTTTATTTCGTGACTAACCACAACCTTTATTTTTACCACAAAATTAACAAAATTATTGTCTTTGGTTTACGTGGCTTGCGTTCTACTGACTTTTAAAATAAGAGTTTCCCTTAGATTAAACTAATATTTGGATGATCCTTTAGATACGATGAGACTGGCAACACCAAGGGAACCCCCGAGTTCCAGCCACCCACGCCCACCCGCCTCAGCTGGGATCTGACGCCCTGCCTGACGCAGATCGAGGAGGCCACCATCGATGTGACCAAACTGATCAATGAGGTGAATCTGCGCATCCTGGTGCACCAGGAGTACGGCAAGGGCTTCATGAAGAAGTGTCGCATCTCGCCGGATGCCTACATTCAAATGGCCCTTCAGCTGGCATACTTCCGGGATGCAGGACGCTTCTCGTTGACCTATGAGGCCTCGATGACGCGCCTGTTCCGCGAAGGCAGAACGGAGACAGTGCGTCCTTGCACCATCGAATCGGCTGCTTGGGTGAAGGCCATGCAGAATCCCGACACAACCGTAAGACATTACTGTTGAAATTTCCTTTAGGTCATAAATTAACCAACATTTTCCCAAAAACAGAACGATGAGCGCGTGAAGATGATGCAAGCCGCCGCTGATCGGCATCAACTGGGCTACCAGGATGCCATGTGCGGTCGTGGCATCGACAGGCATCTGTTCTGCCTGTATGTCGTCTCCAAGTACCTGGAGGTGGACTCACCCTTCCTTAACGAGGTGCTCAGCGAGCCCTGGCGCCTGTCCACTAGTCAGACCCCGCACGGCCAAACGCCGAAGATGGACCTGAAGAAGCATCCGAACTGCATCAGTGCCGGCGGCGGCTTCGGTCCCGTGGCCGATGATGGTTATGGTGTGTCCTACATTATTGCCGGCGAGAATCTGATATTCTTCCATATCTCTGCGAAGACCACGTGCCAGCAAACGGTGAGGAGTAGCCATCGACCTAGTATAGATCACAAGACTTATTATACTTTTTATCTCTGTAGGATGTGCATCGCTTTGCGGCCAACATCTCGCAGGCCCTTGCCGACATACGCAGCATGTTCGAAAAGCATATGAAGGACCACCCGAAGCCCGCCAAATCACTCACAAACGGCACCGCCTCCACATAATCCGTAATGCGTAGTCCATTTAGTCGAGAGATTCTTGTTAGCATTTGTTTTATCCTCTCTAGTTGATCGTTTTAAAGTTAAACACATCTATACATCCGTCTAATGTAAGTCCAAATTAAGTGCAAAAGTCGTTGAGAGAGTTACATATACAGAGAAAACAATGCAATTTTTTATAATCAATTGTGACACTTGGCTGATTTTAAGATTTAGTCGTTAGATACATACTTTTGCACAATATTTGATGTTTCTCAATCAGTTAGTTTGTAATCGAAGAAATCGTCTAAGTTTTAAGTGCTATAAATATATATTTCCTTGTAAGCAATACGTTCTAGTTTTTGTAGTTTTCTTTGTCACGTTGCCAGGGGATTGGCGTGTATGGTGACGCCGTTGATCTTCTTGTCGACATGGGGCCGGTAGTTCTTTGGATTCACGGGCAGCTTCTCAAGCTCATCCAGAGCATCGAAGCCGTCGATCACGCGTCCGAAGAGTGTGTACTTCAGGTCTAAATTGGGTTGGGCGGCATACGTGATGAAGAACTGGCTGGCATTAGCATTGGGTCCATTGTTGGCCATGGAAACCATTCCACGATCCGTGTGCTGGAGAAATTATACAAAATGTTGAATATTCGGAGTGTTTCGGAGTCAGGTTTTTATCGTTTATAATAACTCTTTTGTAATTATTTTTTAAAGATCTTGGACCAAATGCAATTTCTGTGAGCATCCAGCTTGTTGTTTTGTTTGTTTTTAATAAAATTAATACATAATCCGAGACATAAAACAAAACACAAACGCTGCACAGATACAAAACACCTTCTATTTTCGCAACCAAAGTGCTTGTATGTTTTTACGGTTCTACCGCTCACCTTGATAGTTTCCTTGAACTCATCGTCAAACTTCTGTCCCCAAATGGATTGTCCATTCTTGCCCGTGTTGGTGGGATCACCAGTTTGGACAATAAAACCCTTTATGTTCCGGATGAAGACGCAGCCGCTGTAATAATCGCTGGCGCAAAGCGCAAGGAAGTTCTCGCAGGCCTTGGGACAAGCATCGCAGAAGAGTTCTATCTTGAGGTCGCCCACGTCAGTGTGCAGCGTTACAGACTGGAAAATACACCATAAAATCAGTTACAACCGGCTTAAAAGAATTACCAACTTTTGTTTACCATTTTCGGAGTATATTAGAGATGGCAAGACAACGATAATATCGACAAACCTCTGGTGGTCATCGATGCGGCATCGCACAGCTCATCGGTAACCGAACATTGGTATTTCTGTGACCAGCGGTCACACCACGTCTTTTAGGCGCGAATTCTGCCGCATAATTTTTTTTCGCACTTAATTATTGTCGGTTAAAACGTAGCTAAGTTAGTTAATAATATGAAGTGCAAGATACCGGAGATCTCGTGGCACAACCGCGACCCCGTGCTCAGTGTGGACATCCAGCCAAATGGCCAAGGACTCCGATCGCCGACGATCTGTCGCCTGGCCTCGGGTGGCACCGATGCCCATGTCCTCATTTGGTATGTGAACCGCAGCAGCGAAGGCGGCGAGGGTGTGGACCTGGAGCTGGCCACAGATCTGTCGCGGCACCAGCGTGCCGTCAATACGGTGCGGTGGTCACCTAATGGCGAGCTTCTAGCCTCGGGCGACGACGAGAGTGTTGTGTTTATCTGGAAGCAGAAGGCCGACCACGAAGTGATCAACATTGTGGACGCCGCCGATGGAAACAGCGACCAGGACAAAGAGGTCTGGATTACGCTGAAGGTGCTGCGCGGCCATCGCGAGGACATTTACGACCTGAGTTGGGCGCCCAACTCACTGTTCCTGGTCACGGGCTCGGTGGACAACACTGCGATGTTGTGGGATGTGCACAAGGGAAAGTCCCTGGCCATTCTTGACGATCACAAGGGCTATGTGCAAGGCGTGGCCTGGGATCCGTGCAATCAGTACATAGCCACCATGAGCACCGATAGGTAAGCTTCATTAAAATCTCTCCTGAGATAAGGAAGGGCCTCTAACCTCTGATATTCTCTTCTAGGCAAATGCGCATCTTCGACACGACCACCAAGCGAGTGCTCCATCGGGTGAGCAAGTGTGAGTTTCCCGTGCAGGAGGGCCACGAGTTGCATGAGAAGAGCATTCGGCTATATCACGATGGCACTTTGCAGACCTTCTTTCGCCGCTTGTGCTTTACTCCTGACGGCAAGCTGCTCCTCACACCCGCTGGAATCACCGACTACGACGGCGTAATGAAGCCGACGAACACCACTTACGGATTTAGCCGGTATGACCTTACGCGACCTGCTTTTGTGCTGCCCTTTCCCAACGAGTACACGGTTGCCGTTCGCTGCTCTCCTGTGCTATACCGTCTCAGACCGTACAATGCGGAAAAGAATCCACCAATCATCGATCTGCCCTACCGCATGATATACGCCGTGGCCACTAAGAATTCGGTGCTTCTCTACGACACCCAGCAGGCGGTGCCCTTTGCCATTGTATCAAACATCCACTACACCAGGCTAACGGATCTAGCATGGTCTAGTGACGGCACCGTTCTGATCGTGTCTAGCACGGATGGCTTCTGTTCCCTGCTTACCTTTGAGCCGGAAGAGCTGGGCGAGCGCTACGAGGATATGGATGCAGTGCTGGGCGCTGCTCTCAAATTGTCGGAAAATGTGCCCCCGCCCCCAAGGAAAAAGAAACAGAAAACCCGAAAGGCATCTTCAGACGATTTGGAAGTCACGAGAAAGCCTCTGCAGGAAAAGACCAAGTCGAATAAAATGAAGAAGACGGACGATTCGGAACTCAAAGAGGAGGGCGGCGAGACGGATGTGGATGCCGACAACGATTCCTCGTTGCACAGCGCCAGTTCGTCCAGTTCGAGCAGCCCCAAAATAAAGGAGAAGGCCGCCGACAATAAGCCCAAACCCATTGCCTTCAGGCGATCCCCACGCAAGGTGACGCCCGCGCCGACACCGATCGCCATACGGCGATCTCCACGAAAGCCTGAAGATGGAGCCACCAAGCCGAAAAGTGGCTCAGAAGACGCCCCTGCACAGTCACCGGCGCCCACATCCAATCGAAAGAAGGAGGAAGCAGTGGCGAGCGCATCCCCTGTGCCCGCCAAGCGCAAGATCAGCACAGAGGTCGAGCTCCTATCTACAACAGAGCTCTCCCAGCCAGCCATTGGTGTAATTGCCGTGCTCGACAAGGAGATCATTAGCTCCGAGGAGAAGTTCGAGTCGCCCGAGAAGAAAAGTCGTCGGCCAGCGACGCCCATTCAAGTGCGTCGCCAGCCGCGTACTCCGAGCAGCGCCAGCACCTCCTTCAATCTTACTCCCAAGAGCCAACCCGCCACCAAACATGCTACGCCCATTGCCGTAAGACGAACTCCCCGCGTTCTCGTTGAAATGCCTGTCAACTCCCCGATGGGACCCGTGGAGGAGGCCATGGATGCCTGGCCCCTAGATGAAGGCATCAGTCCCCTGCCAGAAACAAAGAAGGATTCCCAAGAGCCGTTGTCAGAGGCCAAGGAGGAAACCCACAGGAAGACAGAAGCAGTCCTTGCGGCTAGTGAGGCGACCTGCGAACGGACAGAGGACATTCGATTAGTCTATGAGGACACGCAGGAGGAGGCCGGAACTCCGGCGAAGGCGATGGAGTCCAAGCCGTCCACGCCCAACAATAAGACACCGCGAAGGGTGTCCTTGCGAACCATATCTACACCCAAATCGAAAAAGAAACTGTTAGAATAGCAGAGCAATAGGTTTTAGTCGTAAAGGATTTTAAACAAGAAAATTATACAATTATATATACACAAGCCCACAAGGTATAGAAGGAAGTTAACATCTCTTTGTAGTTTTAATTCAAAGTTGTAAAAGAGATCATCTTCCAAATAATAATTATGATTGCGCTTTTCGCAAAAATATAATTTATGGTATTTTTACTCCCGAGGCAGCTTGTTTCTGTTACTAACTACTCCTTGTGGTCTAACGATTAAACCAAGAGCAAATATAATGTACCACATTGAAAGGGATCGGTTAATGAAAAAACTGTATGGGATTTCGCTCCTTAAGCATAACCAAATACCGGCTAAAAAGTACAGTCCACAATGAAGTACAGTCGAACAACGCGTGTAAAATTGTTATTGGTCCCTCTGCCTTATGGCCTCTGCTGGGTTCTTACCTGGTAATATCCACCTTTTTTGAGTGACGAAAAGTGTTGCGCTGACCGTAGCCTTAGGATTCGAGCTGCTTGATGTTCTTCTCTACCTGGCTTAACTTCTCTGTGGAAGTTTATAGTTTTACAATTTCCTTCACATCTATAGGTTTTCATATTTATGTTGGTAAACAACAAAGCAATGTCAACCTTCATTATATAATTTAAGTTTTTCAGTTACAGTTTTATATTTTCCCAACATTTACCAAGCGTTTTTTTATACAATTGAACTGTATTAAATTATAGTTATAATAATAAAAGTTGCAACGCAGTGCAGGCGTCATTTCCGATCCTAAAAAGTATATTCTTGATAAGCATTACCAGCAGAGTCAATCTATTTAAATGAAATCTAAAATCCCAATTAATACCAATTGTATGCTGTCTTTTCTATTCTCATTAGTATATATGTTAGTCGAAACAGGCTAGATCGCGCCACTATATCATATAGCTGTCATAGGAACGATCGGAAAATTAGAAAAAAGAAAATGTAAATGTAGAACTGTAACTGTAAAACTATAAATTTAATATGGAAAGGTAAATTCAGTGTAAATTAACTTTAATTACTTGTTGTTTTTCAACATATATTTATAATTTTGATTGTATTGTATATTATTTTATATATTTCAAGCTTAAGATATTTATTTCATAAGATTTTAAAATAATGTTAAAAATTTAATTAAATTTGCATTTTTGCATTTTTTGGCTAGATTGATTCGGCTGTTGATGCTGATCAAGACTATATAAAATAAATAAATCAAGACTATTATAAAATCGACATTGATTCACTTGATGCAAGCATCTGCTTGAGGTCTTTTTGGGGTCATCTGATGGTCAAAATGGAAAATTTCCAAATAGGGTTTCTTGTATAGATTCCAGAATTTAAGAGAAAAGTTTGAGTCCTTCATTTGCTAGTAAAAGTGCCTGCAAGGATATAATAAATTCGATCCCAGTTTACAATCTCCCCTTGACGTTGCGAATAAAACACTTGAGTCAAATATTGTTTTTATTTATATTTATTTAAATTGTAGATGATCTCTAACGTTTTGAGTTTCTTTTACATACAAACATTTTGGTTTTGTTTTGTTCCTTTGTTATGCCTTCATTTTGTTGTTGTTATAGTATTATTTTTAATTTGTTAATATTATTTTAAATTTTCAATTCAACGATTCAAATTCTGTCATCATTATCATTATCATAATCGAGCTTAGTAAGAAGATGCCGTGGCTCGCTGCGTTCTTCGTTTGCAATATTTAAAACTCTTCCATTTGGGCCATTAGCTACACATTATCCACTTGTGGGGGTCATTACAGAGAGAGAAAAGGAGCTCAAGACTTGAGGAGAATCGTATTTCCACGTACGTACGTTATAATAATAAGTATATAAATATTTCTTCTGTTTGCCATATACAAGTTAAACAAATCTGATCAGCTGCATCTCTGGGACAACCAAAGCAATTTTAATTAGGCTAACAAATTAGATTAGATACAATGTCTAAACTTTGTCTAACCTATAATCTTGGTTCCACTTTCCATCATTCATACCTCCCTCCGGCGGCTCCTGGCCTCGTTCCTCGCATCCTTTGGGATTTTACAAAAGGTCGTGTGAGTGTGAGTCGGAGGAGTGCCCCCTTTGCTGACATTTGATTCGATTTAACATCACCTCCCCTCTGTGTTTTTACTCTTTATGAATTTCACTTATAAATGTTTTAACTGCTATTAAAGTAATTTTAGTTAGTAGTGGTGTGCGACTTGCTTCTGTGTGCGGTGTGTGTGTGTGTGGGGCATGTGTGTGTGTGTGTGTGTGTGTGTGTGGAGCAAAGAGGTGTATATGAGCTTTAGAAAAATATGAATTATGTTTGATTCCTTTCCGTCCTTACATCATTCCACGCTATCATCCGTTTAGTATTGTGAAAATATGCAAAAAGTTTAGTATACTGCGGTTATGAATGCTATTAATGTTGCTATTATCTGAATGCTGACTTTACTTATGGTATTTAGTGTGTTTCTTATTTGTTTGCCATCTCTCTTGATACGAAAGTTGAGCTAAGTTCGAGGAGGAGGAGTGGAAATTATAGTCGCTTCCGTATATATATGAGTACTTCGATTAATAATAATTTACGAGAAAAATATAGTACATATGTATGGGTATGTATGTAGCAATTTGTTGATTCTCCATTTACTAAATATATATATATCTGTGTATATATAGAGCGACTTTGTTTACTTTGCGTCTCGAAGGTAAATGAATAACTTTGTTGTGGTTGCTGCTGTGGCTTAATTAAATTGTCAATAAATATATATATATCGTTTGTTGTCGTTAATTGTTATATCTATAATTACATACAATTATTGAACTCTTTGGTTCTTGATCTGCCGCAGTGCAGCATCTGCGGATCCTGCTATTACCCCGAAAATCCAGCAACATTGTAATCTCTACAGCATGCAACATGGCCAAATAATCGGGAAACTAAAGAGAAAAAATAACAAAATGGCTGGTTTTATTTTTGAATAAATAGTTTTATTTGAAAATGGTTTTTGCATTTGTTTTGTTTTGTTCATTTTTTTGTTCTTTTTGGTAGAATTTTACAAGTTGAATGGAAAATACAGACGTATTAAATATTACAGTATTTGGTTGGTGGTTGTGGTTTTTGGGCTGGGATACAGAGGGGCGGTTGGAATCATTAATTAATAAATGTGTGAAATAAATGAAGAGTTCGCTGATCGGTGTTTTCAGCTCTAAAATAAAATTGTAGGGACAACATAACTTTTGAAAAGCCTCACTGGATGATCTGCTACTGGGATGGGGGAGTGTCCAATTATAAAATTAAAAAATTAATCGAAAAAGAACTTGGTTAAGCTCTACGCTTTATGCATTATGCTGTTCTGACTGTCAAATAATATATTTATTTCGCTAATAAACTTACTTAGTTAATGTTTAAGTGGTGTTGTGTGTGCGTGTGTTTCGTATGTGCGTTTACATAAATTAGACTTAAAAACTATAAAACATAAATATTGGATTGGATTGCCGTCCAACTCTAGAGCAGGAGCACAAGTTAGAGGGGAGAGGAGTATAGGAGGAGAAGAAGACTGAGCTGAGATACAAAACAAAAGATACTCTATATAAAAATAACAATATATAAATTCTCATTGCAGCTAAAATCAAGAAATGCACAAAAGACCACGTACAAAGCATATACACAAACATATACACGTAATGGTAATCGGTAATATATAATTAGAATAATAATAATAATAAGTCTAATTGAAACAATTCAACATACTCGCGGGATTAAATGCCATTCGCTAAATACAGTTTACAGTTTGACATACATCAGATACATGTATGACGACGATTGTTGTGTTACCATTAAAAGTAGAGTTTTCTTTATAAATATTATTACATACAATCCTTAGTTTCATTGTTTTGGGAGATTTGAGTTCTGCGTTCCGTTTCACTTTCACATTGCATTCTCGTTACTTTTGATTCGTATTGTGTGTGTGTGTGCGTGGTTGGTGTGTGTAGAGTTGTGTTGTGTTGTGTTGTGCGCGTATTTGTGCGTAGAGATATGGCAAAAATATATAGCATGCTTCTGTGCGCCGCCAAAAGTTGAATTATTTTGATCTTCGCTGATTTGTAGTTTCGCTCTCCGCTTAAATGCAACAAAATCATTATGAATTACAACGAAATCAGCTCGTTAAGTGAATCAAATTAAATATGTATGTAAGTAGTTAGTGTGTGTGTCCATTGTCCAGTGTCCAGTGTCCAGTGTCCAGTGTGTGTGTGTGTGTTTCCAGCCAAACGTCTTTCTATACACGTAAATTCAACAAATTACAATTTACATTGAAATGTGATCGATCGCTACTGTCGCTCTTCTTTACATAAATTAGTTAAGTGGCCACATACATATGCGTTTACTTTACTTTTCTCCGGGTTTAGTTTTTAGCTTTCTGCTTCGTTTTTTTGTTTTTTTTTGTTTGTAAATACAATAGATAGAGTTTTATATCCGCCTCTCAATTATCTTTAAATCCTTTTAAATTAGACTTAAACCTTAAAGATTTGCTCGCTATCTTCCCTTCTTTTGGTTTGTTCGTGTGTGTTTATGTTTATGTTTAGGTAATATTATTTACTTTTAGCCCACACGCTGACACGCAATTCAAATGAATTGGTTATTATTATTATTATTTGTTAGCTCCTCTGCCTTTGTTGCCGTCTGCCGTTTGGATTTGGTTGAAACTCTTTCGAACTTAGGTCTAAACAAGCATGATGCTAATGCAGAGCGTTGATGGCATGAATAATTCCAAAGAGAGATTGCAACAGGAAACATTTAATATATAATATTTATATATATATATTTAAATATATATGTATGTATATGCATAGAAGTGTATCGCTTTGTCCTTCTTACTTTCTTTTTGGTTTAATAAATACATGAGGAAACTAAGGGCTACCCAATAAATTATGAAGTTCTATAAAAATTATTCAGACCAAACAACAACTATATATATGCAATGCTTGCGCTTGTGTTTCGAGAGTGTGCGTGTCGGTGTCGGTGTCATGTCGTACATGTGGCCTTGCATAATGCATATGTATGTGTGTGTTGTATATATGTATGTATGTATAATAGGAAATGCCTTTCAATCAAACTGCTGCTGCTGCTGCTGCTGCTGCTACCAATCAATCAACTCAATCCTCAGTGATCCTCTGATCTGACACTGCATCTCTCTGCACCAAATATTTTCGATATTATGTAATGTACTTGTCGCTTATTTCCTTATATTCTTCATTATCCATCCGGGATCTCCGTCATTGCGCGTTTTTGTTAAACAAATAAAAGTTCTTTGGGCTTCGCTTGTTCAGTGTCCAGGGTCCTGTGGTGTCCAGTGTTTAGTGTTCAGTTGAGAGTGTCCAATGTAGAATGTAGCTGTCCCGTGTCCTGTGTCCTTTGTGTTATAGTTGCGGTTGGTTCCTATCATCGTTTTGTTGCTCTCTTAAATTTGTTTGGTTTTTGATCAATGCTGGTGGGTTGTTGTTGTTGTGCTCCCGCGCTGCTCTTTAATACCGTTACGGTGTTCCCTGCTAACGCCCCCCATTTCTGCTCCACATCATCTCGTTCTCGTTCTCGATCTCGACTTCGATCGGATCCTTAGTACAGACCGCAGCCGCGCAGATTGTTTGCTATGATGACATCGGTGACAGCATCGAATACAAACTGAATGTTATTGGTATCTGTGGCGCACGTCATGTGGCAGTAGATTTCTTTTGAGGTTGATTTGTTTTTCGCTTCAAATTGAGCCTGAATGTAAGCAGCCGCCTCGCCATATTCCTGTCCACCTGGAATAGCCGGATAACGAGGAATGTTTATCACCCGGGAGCAGGGATACTATATGGAGAACTCACCTGTGTATTCGGGGAAGCAAATTGTCAGGGGACTCTTGCGGATCTTCTCCTCAAACAGATCCTTTTTGTTCAGGAACAGAATGATCGAGGTGTCCGTGAACCATTTGTTGTTACAGATCGAATCGAACAGTTTTAGCGACTCTTGCATGCGGTTCTTGAGTAGAAAATAGATCATTTTGTTTCAATTAAATATTTAATTATTAAAGGATATTTTCTTTCTTTTCCTTCGACAAAAAAGAAAGCAACTAAAGATTTAAAATCACTACAAAATCGTTATAAAAGTATGAAATCTTTGCTTCGTCGGGTTTAAAGGAGCTTGTTTTAATAGTCTGCTAATAAATTAAGTTAACTAAATATACAGTAGGTAGCTTAAATGAACTATGCATTAAATTCTCACCGTGGTTTCATCCTCATGCAAGACCTGATCGTACTCTGACATGGCCACGCAGAAAATGATCGCTGTGACATCCTCGAAGCAATGTATCCATTTCTTTCGCTCCGACCGCTGGCCGCCCACGTCGAACAATCTGCAAAATAATAATACAAATTAAATAAAAGACGAATCCCTCGATGGAGACTGCCAGGAGATACTCACTTAAAGTTGAGGTTTTTGAAGGAGAAGTGTACCTCCACGATGCCAGTGGTCTTGACGCGAGTACGCAAGATGTCCTGTTCGGTCGGCTGGTAATCCTTGGCGCCTAACCGATCCAAATCGTCCAGGAAACTGCAAGGAAATAGAGCACAGGCAGAATGTGTTACAGTTGCTGGGGCGAAGAGGCCTTTCATTTTCCCACCCACACCGCTTGACCAGACAAATGTTTGCCCAGCCGTCCTCCTACATCCTCCGTCCTTCGAATTTCCGGCCGTAGCCTCCCGCCAAGTCTTGAGCAAACAATTAAGGCGCAGACCGAAGCGCTGGGCAAACAATTAAAAACAAAAAAACCTGCGCGCGTGTCCTGCACACCAGCAGTGGGGGAAGGAGCCAAGCCACGATGCCAGCACTCGCCACACATGCCAAAGGGGACCGGGACCCTTACTTGGTTATGCAAACGGCCTGGCCCATCGCCATCTCCACATAGGTACATAGACACAGGACTGCATAAACTACATGGCTATTCAGAGCCATGAGTCCCATTTCCGTGACTTGTTTTCTGCTTCTAATTTCCGTGCTTACAAGCCTTATTTGCAATTAGTTTTATTTGCCGGTTGTGTAACCATAGCCATAGCCATCTCCCAGATACAGATACAGATACAACTGCTGTCAGAGATGGAGAGTCTGCGTGCGAGTAAGAGCGTCAACAAGTAGGTCATTGAAGCGGAGAAGGAAGCCGCGGAGGAGCAACAGTAGCTCCAAAGTGTCCAGTTGGCTTACTTCATGTGGCCGTAATTAACTCGGGGCACGCAATGCCTCAAGAAGCATAGGGCTGAGGCGGCTAATTTTATTTGTTGGCCAGGTTTCGGACAGGTCGTAAATAGTTTTTCTTTCTTCGGGGGAATGAATCTGCGCTGGTTATCGCATCAATCTCCGGTTGACTTGCTCTCTTGCCCAAAATCAGATTCATCCATTGGTCAACTGGTTTTCGCTTTAATTACACGCACAATTGCCCAACAACAGCGCCCAGGCCTCACTTGGCCCGGCCAAGGAATGGCCAAGACAGGGCCTGGGCCTGGACCTGCACCTAACCGCGCAAATCGAGCCCAGTCATGCTCGTCCGGCAACGGCCACTTTTCATGCGGAAAAGTTTAGCGCGGGTTTATAATCAAAGCAAATACATAATGCCCACAATATCTGTTACAATTTCTTGGTCAAACGTTAATTGAATGCCGCCTGCAAACGGATGCAAACAGTTTGGGGATTGGGCAACCAACTTGGTTAGCACTTCGCATGCCAAGATCTTATTTAACATGTCCATCACAAAAGTTTTTCCCTCTGTTTACTGATCCAAAACCGCAGACACACATGCATCTGTAATTTGTGGGCCCCGGAAAATGTGTTGCAATCTGCGTGTGTGGCAAGTGGCGCTAAGTTGTGGTAGCAACGTGTAACTAGATCATAAGAGTTGACTTTGGGGTGGAAAATACTAGAAATTATGAGCAAACGTTTGAGTAATTGTTGCCAGATTTCGGCTAAAAAAAAACTATTCACAGAACTTGTTCATTTGGGTAAAGAAGGGCAGTTAAACTTGGTATTAGGTAAACATTTTGGTTACTTATTACGTAATTATAATTTTAAAATCCTGCATTACAACTGCTAACATTTAAACATTTCATTAAACATTATTCCCGCTGAGTACTGTCATTAGTTACCTTTGCCTTTGTGGCTTACAAACTCTTTTTTGTGTCTTTCAATTGAGCGATTTGTGTGCAATTTTGCCTAGGAAATGCCTCGTTAGTCTCAGCTGCGTTTAATAATAATTTATTTATTTTACATAACCCGCAATTTCAATTTCAAACTAAAGACCTAAAAAACAAAACCTTAAGTCACGACCATCCCCTCATTAATGTCAATCAATGTGGCTCTTAACCGTTATATATTAACACAAACTTTTGCTTTTTGATTAGCATTATTTAGGTACTTTCAATTTCATTTCATTTCCAAATATTATAAAATTCATGCCAGAAGTCCACTATTTTCTGCCTAGATAAAACCGGAGAAAGAAAAACAAAGACAGAGAGCGGCAGCAATTAGCAGAAATATCATAAATGACAAAGCCAACAAGAGCGCGCCAAAAAGCTGACGAAAAGTCAACTTGAAATACACGGTAAAAAAAAAGTGCACAAACACTTTGGAGATTTTTATAACATTTTGTTCTTAAAAAGAGATGGTAACAAGCTTTAAATATACATATTTCAAACTATTAATAGTTATTTCTATGTTAAGAAGATTATGTTTAATTTATACAATATATTTATTTGTAAATTGCATCATATTAGAGTTCAAAACAAAAAATGAATCTAACTTGGGAAAGCCGAAGTTTATATACTCTTTCAGGTTACAATTGAATTTTAGGATCGTAACGAAAAGAAAATATGTACGACAATTTTTTAAACAAATCAAAGTTTAAGACTTTTACTTAAGCTAGAAAAACATTAGTTTAAAGTATTAGGTTATTAAGTCTGCTTACTCATTTTAAATTTAACAAAATACAATTTTTGCCAATTTTTGACAACTTTAACGATGTAACCCCTTATAAATTTTTTAATAAATTGGAAACCTTTTTTTATCGAAGCTGGCTAGATCGGCTCTGCTGTTGATGATGATCTATATTTTATTGGGTCGGAATTAACTCCTTTACTGCGTAGCAAAGACTGACTAAAATTATAATACTCTGCAAGGATATAAATATATCTTTATCAGGATGACAATGATCGAAGAATTCACTTTTTTCAATATTATTTAAAGGGCTTTTATCTCAGTGTAGCTTAAAGCCCCTACTGTACACAGTATAAGTAGACTAAGAAGCCCGGCGATCGCGTTTAGTGCGTCGCGGTTGGTCTACGAGGCAACAACAGCTCAAAAACCCGGAGCTCCATAGCTTTCGATTTCGGTTTGGGTTTCTGTTTGGGATTCGGTTTCGGTTTCCGACTCGGATTCGCTTGGGGCCAGGCAAAGGCATCACAGATCGGTGCAACACAACGACTCCGCGTTGCGTGACAAAAGACTTGGCGAATCTCCGCATTTTAAGTGCCGCCGCTCGGTCTTCAAGTCTTCAAATCTTCCGAGACTGCGAGTCTTCGAGTGTCTATGAACGAGTGAGTGTGTGTGTGTGGGAAATTGGCCAAACAACAATAGAAATCCGCAACAAAAGACATCCAAAGCGGTTTTAATTGTGCACAAACAGCAGCGGCTCGAAGTTCGTGGAAAAATCGGCCAACTAAATCGGTAACAAATTGATTGAAACTCAACCTGGAAACTCGATCGAACGAGAAATACGAATCGGAGGAAAATTAACAAGAAACAAAACGAAGTGAGTGTTTTCCCAAAGAGTGGCTTTTCCCCCAACAATTTGGGGCGTGTCGGGCAAACTAGTTGCACCTTGACAAGCTGTCAAAGAAATCAACTGTTAACCGCCGTGAAAGGCCAATTTAATTATAGTGACTATGGGAAAAGCCAAGGAAATTGTCTATTTCAACGGGGGAGTCTTATAAACCAGAGAAGGTGTTTCAGGATAATATTAACCAACACATTGTTTTCTATTTTCTCTTTATTTCTAAACAGTTCACTAATTTGGTAAAAAACAAAGCCAACTTGTTTTAGCCGCACAAAAGTGTTGCAAACAGAACAGGTCTCAGTTAGCAGCTTGATAGACAACTCTTTAAATGGATTCTAAGTAAATATTTGCACTAGCTTCTATCTTTTTAAGGGTCAAGAGAATCAAGGAAAGTGTTATGTTGGCAAATAAACATTGCAAATATCTCTAATGTGCAGAACAAGGTAAAATAACTTTAGTAAGAACCTGGAAAACATAAATATTTCAAGGAGTGGTATCTTTCCATTAGTGACATCTTGCTACAAAATCAGTGCTGGGAAAACATGACATGTAGCTACTTGAAAATCACTCATTTACCTGAAAGATATGTCAAAATGAGAGGCAGCTGCTGGCTGGTGGCCGGACTGGCGTGAAAGCCAATTCATATATGACTTTAATACCATCGATTCCCATGCGAGGCAACAGCCACACCTGTTCAACGGCTACACCTGTGTGTGCATGTTTGCCTCTGAGGGCAAGTCAAAAGGTATTAAGGCAAAGATTTGCCTAACAAGCGGCTGCTGTGACATAAACGGGCGGGATTTTTCGGAGCACCTTTTTGCCAGCATTTAGCAGCTGACTGCTAATAGAATTCATTTTCAATTTCGCATTCATTCGAGTGTGAAGGAAACCCGAGGCGGAGGCGGAGGCGGAGGCAGTGGCAGAGGCAGTGGCAATGGTAGCCGGGGTGTTGCCTTTGGTGGCCTCTGTTGTGGCGTTGGCTTCCATTTCAAACAAAGGCCATAAAAGCCAACGACAAGTGGCTACTTGACATTTCTCCACACATTACTCGCAGGCGCTAGGATTATCACTCAAGTTCATTATAACCGCCGTTGCGATAAAGCCCGGCGAAGGCTGGAGGCTGAGTCTGGGCCTGGGCCTGGGACTGAGATAGTTGCGTGGCGTTGCTTCGTTTCGTTACGCTACGCGAGGACTCAAGGACTCAAGGTCGCCGCTTGTGCGACAAGGGCAAGGATAAGCCCAGGCTCTCCGCTGCTGCCATTGTGCCCAAGACCAAGTGAGGGTACACAAAAAGAAATAAAACGAAAGAAAAATGGCAGCAAGCCACCAGTGTGTGTGTGTGCGCAGATTTCTGTTCCATCAAATTTTCGGCATTTAAATTATATTGCCCTTGGGGAGCAGGCGCACAAGTCGCTGCCAGAGTCTCAACTCCGTCCCAGTCTCAGTTCCAGTTCCATCTCCAATGGCTTCTTCTTCTTCCATTGTTTGCCGCTGGCTTACGCGGCGTATGAGCAATCTTTCCCTATTGACTTTTCGCCGTTTTGGCAGTTTTCCTGCCCTCAGGAGCAGCATCACGAGTGCTCATATTTAATGCCTGTTTTGCGGCTTGTTTTTGCCAGGGAATATGTTAGTTTCTGTATTGACACTGAAGGAACTTTAAAGCCAAAATCAAATATTGTTAAATCATTTGAATTTCGGATGCGCTCCAAAAGCAAATACGAATTCTTGACAGTTTTTGGACTCTGACGTAAGTTGGAAACGAATAAGGCGGTTTATTGTGCTGAAAATCTAACCTTGTAAGTGAAATTTAACAAAACTGCCTTTTAAGATTCCATTTAAACATATTTTAGTGACAGTTAAGGCTTTTCTCTGGTTTTATTGGAGTATAACATGTGCTAGCTCCTATAAATTATATCGCTGTTATAAAGAAATATTAAGTTATGAAAGTTGAACAGCAGCCCAGCTTTATGGGGCCATTGGGAGTATATTTTTAACACTCATTTAAAATATATACTACATGGCCTATAAATTATTAGGCTTGATTCGAAGCACAGCCTTAGACGTTGTTTCACTTAAATCAGACCTTACTTTGTGAAAACTTGGCCAGGGTTGATTGCGCCCCCTTCAATTTTGCGTTTTCTTTGTTTGAATTCACTTTTTACGAGTACTATTCGTAGTTATGTACTCAATTTTACGCTGGCTAACTCCGACTTGATTATTGACTGATTGCGGGCTACCATAAAATGGAACGCACAAAACCAAAGGCAAGTCCCACTATTGCCCAAGTGCTCCCCAGAGATCTGGCCATCGTTTGTTTTGCAACTAGCTGGAACTAAGTGCTGTCAGAGCTGTGGCGACCGATTGGGGGCCAATAAATGTATATGAATATGCGAGTGTGCCATAATATTTGCACTTCAAAGCGAACACCTTTCAGCAGCGGCGTCGATTCTATGGGGAATAATCGGTTGGAATAACAAACTCAAACTCGAGTGGCCTGCCCGCCTTGGTCCTTTTATATTGATTGATTTGCCCCGGGAAAACACTGGCCAGTCGGTCACAACTTGTGAATGCATTAAAAGTTTTCCCCGGGAGTGCGCGGGGGGCAGCACTCTGGGAATCATAAATACACAATTTAGTTGCCGACAGCAGCAGCAGCAGCAGGAGCAGATTGTGCTGCTCAACTTATGCTCAACTTTTTACATAATACTCTTCCCAGGACTCAGCTCGGTTCAGGATGTCGTCGAGCTTAGGCAAAACCTCCTTGGCGCTGATGAGGCGCTCCACTTCCAGCACCACCGTCAGCACCACCTTGCCACATCCTGCGGCAGTGTCGCCGCCCAGCAGCGGTGTGGGCCTGGCGACGGAAATTGAAAAATCAATTGCAATGCAGCGACTGCGGCAAGGAGAGGCGGCGAATCTCAAGAAATTAAATGTCAGGTTAGTGATTTTTCTCACACACTGAAAAGATTTGAGACTAAATTGTTGATAAATATGGTTTTTTCAAGCCCTAAAACCTACTTTAAAGCTATTTCTCCATGATAAAGCTGTAAAATTTGATCAGAATATAAACTATAGTTTTGTAAAGAATGTTTCCTGGTACTAATTTCTTTCTCTACTTATAATCCCTCACTAATTGGCAGCCACCAGGTCATGGCAGCAGCAACCACTCATCCAAAAGCCACCGCTGCAGTTCATGCCCCAGCCACCTCCTCGACTGCGGCTCCCGGGGTCCGTCCCTACGCGGAGGTGCCGGGTCCATATCCCCTGCCGCTGATTGGCAACTCCTGGCGCTTTGCTCCCCTAATTGGTAAGTCCCACCTAGCTCCCTCCCTCTCAAGGGGTACGCGGTTCTCGTTAACCGATATCCGGTTGCAGGAACCTACAAAATTAGCGACCTGGACAAGGTTATGAACCAGCTGCACATCGACTACGGAAAGATGGCCAAAGTTGGCGGCCTGATTGGTCATCCGGATCTGTTGTTCGTCTTCGACGGCGATGAGATTCGGAATATATTCAAGAAGGAGGAGGCGATGCCGCATCGGTGAGTGATTGAACCCAGCAGGCGAGCTGTCATGGTGTCCATGATGCAGTAGAAAAGTTGCGTATACGCCACGTGTGGCACATTGAACTATGAGTTTCCTGCGACAACGATGATAATGCAGCAGTGTGCCAAGAGACAAGTTATGTGATTGATAATCCTGCCATCCTTAGGTTAGATTTCAGTTAGTTTATCTTTGGGATTTGAATTTTTAAAGCACAATCTTTGTGGGTTAATTTTAATGCAACAGGATTTCCTGATTCAGCTAGGTTTTCGCCCCTTTAAGGGACCTTAAACAAGTCCATTAAATTGGTTTTTAAACCAAACATTACTGCCATGTTCCTGCCTGGCTGCACTCGGTCTCAATTGCGAGTAATCCCACGCACATATGCACACCCGCACTCCCATAGCACATATAGCACATATAGTATATATATCCGCGGCAAATCATTCATGCATGGACGCACCCAACTCCCCTGGCACTCCCTCCAGAAAGGCAGCAGTGCATTTTCCTGTTTATTTATGCGCATATTGAACGCTGCCTGTAATTAAATTATTAACTAACGAAGGCAAAAGCGGGCGATTCCGATTGCGATGTATGCGACGCAGGACGGATTAAGTTGGATGTGTGAAAATATTGTGACAGGATTGAAATCGGAGCGACAGATGAAAAACATAATACATGCGCATTTTCCGCGCGTGTGGCAAAGTGAAAATTACATTGATTCAGGTTCTAATTAAAATTCGGAATAAATACAGCTGAAACTTGGCCTTAAAGGGATACATGGCTTTGAGTTTATTTGTGTTTAATCATGTGGGAAGTTTCCAGCTGCAAAAACATTTAAGCTGGAACTATTCAAAATGTATATTCATTAGGGAAATAAATTAAGGATTTTATGGCATCGTTGACGCTTTAAAAAGCCATAAATTAAGGGAGAATGAAACAATTTAACTAAGGATCTCTGATGTTTCCTCCTTATACTATTTATATCAGCATGGAAATCTAATTCCCCATCCGTAAAGATGTCATATAGATTGAATATAATTATTTTTGCTAGCGCGTGATAAAAATAAAGCCATTAAATTGAAATTAGTTGAAAACTTTCACTCCGCTTTTATCCAAACCGTAGATCCGTAGGCCTAGCAACACCACAGATCCAACCCGAAAAAATAATAAAACCGCAGAGCAAACAAAACAAACTATTCACAATTCGGACGGACAGGCGTTAAGCATTTTATTTTTCTTCTTTTTTTTTTTGCATCATAGATATAAATAATGGAGGTAAAAAAGCAAACAAAACGAAAGTAAAACCAACTTCGTGTCCATATCTTTTATAAGCTTTCTTTTCTCAACGCCTTTCCCCTATGATTCCCACTCGGACTCTGGCTCTGACTCGGATTCGGATTCGGACTTATAGCCATGGCCATGAACCAAATTTAACAAGTTACGTTTCTCATAGTTTATGTAGTTTATTATAGGCAACAACATCTGCACGGATCGATGGCGAATCGGGAATCGCAGACGCTGTTGTTTGCTGTTTGTTTTTGGCCAGCACATTTGGCAAGTCATCATTAAAATGAGTGAAAAGAATCGCTAATAGATTGGACATGAGACAACATTAACGTAATGTTGGCTAGCTGGCCGGCAGACAGATTGATGAATGAACCAGGCGCAAGTGTGAAGTTGCCTCCAACTAACTGGCTAACTGACTGACTGACTGACTTACTGACTGACTGACTGACCAACTGCCCAACTGATTGATGAAGATATTTTGGCCAAGACATGCGCCAGAGGCGTCGGCATTGTTGACTTTTTTACGAGGTCCATAAAACTCGCAGAGAGATATGTAAGTAAATGTCTTTGTACGGTGGGAAAGAGGGCCCCTCCCGGGGAAAAGTGTCGCTAGATGAGTTCCGATCGTGACTTTCATGGGGTCAGCTTAGAGTTTAGCTGGGCTTCCCTGCAAAACTTTAACATCTTGAACGATTTTGTGCCAGTGCATAAATTAATTATACAAACAGCGCTGACATAGTCGTGTAAACTCTTTAATCTTAAACATCATCTTTGAACCGGTTTTAAGGTATTTTGTGTCAATCGATGGGGAGTATGAATATTTATTTAAACCTTTAAAACTATATAAACTGCATAAATGGACAATTATGCCAAATGATGCCAAAGTAAGGGCTTGAAAAGGAATACATACAAGGAGTCTTTTTCTTTATCCTTACTTTTCTCCCTTATGGAAACTATTACGCCGCCAGAGCAGCAATTTGCATAATTCAAATGCAGAACGTACTTATTTCATAGACATCTCAGGCTTCAATTTCCTTGGCATTTTATAAAACACAATGAATTTGCATATTTACACTGAGATCTCTGGCATTTAATTGGGCATTTCGTTGCCCGAGGCAACCCACACTCGACCCACACTCCACGCAATGCGGCTAAGTGAAGGGAAATTGGGAAAAGGGCACAAAACAAAGGCCAATAAATACGCTCCGCCTATATGTATTTGTTCAGTGACATGCGAGTAGACAAATATAATGCAAATAATAGGAGCTTCCAGCCTGTATGTGCCAGAATCGCAGGGCGGGCAGAGAAATCGCTTCGCTTCGTGTGTGTGCGAGGAGTGTGTGTGCCTTAGTGGGAATTTGTGTTTGATGTTGTCGTCGCCGGTCTGTCTGCACGCAAGGCCAGAGGCGACCTCAAACAGGGGACCCGGGGTTTTGGCCAACTCCAGCTGCTGCTGGCCGTAGAAGTTCACAAGGCAAAAAAAAAAACCAACTACAAAGTGAGCCATTATTTGGGGATTGCTTAACACAAACTACCTGGGATGTAAAACGGCTTTTACCAAGATATTTTATTAATAACAAGAAAGAAATCTAAATTCGGAAAGTTGAAGTTTATATATTATAGGATCGCATAGGAAATCGATCATAAACAAGCTTACAATATTTGTAATTCTTTGAGTGAAAACTTTTTCGATAATTCAAAGGTTAAAAAAACGCATAACTAAGCCAAAAAAGCCTTTATTTTAATTTGGATAGCTCTTCTATGTTGGTTTTCGATAGATTTATAAATCTGCATAATATATTTTAAAAAAAGTTGCCAAATTTTGACAATTTTAAAGATGTAACCCCTTATAAAATGTTAAAAAATTGATTGAAATTTGTTTTCCTCCTGGACATGACTAGATCGATTCGGCTGTTAATGCTGATCAATAATATATGTGATTGACAGAGTCGAAAATTATTTTTTCAAAGCGTTACAAGCTTCTGACTAAAATTATAATACCCTGCAGTGGTATTAAAATGTTAATTTAATGCATAAGTTAAAATGCATATTAACATGCTTAATAAAAATATAATGTCATAAACACAATTGTAAAAAAGAAATATAATTCCAAATAATTCAAATAAGCCTAAGAACTCAACAGTTAGGATATATTAAACTTTAATATTAATGACTAATCCTTTTAACACAACACAAAAAAATGTAATTGCAGGATGTCATAAATAAATAAATACATTTTAATCTAGGGATACTTTTAAGGATACTTTGACATGTCTATCTAAGCACAGTTTTTAGCTAGGAATTTGCAGTTCTTTAAATTGTTGTTTATTGTTTAACAAAGTTTAAAAATCATAACCACAGTAGTGTCATAGGGAAAACGGTTAGAGTCTGTCATTGTAAATAAAATATAAAAAATATATATTTAAATTTTACCTATGAATTATATATTTTTTAAAAATGAATAATAAATTCTAAATTATATTTTATTTAAAAAAAAAAATTTGCAATATTTTTGCCTACCTGTACTAGTTTAAATCTTCATTTTAGGCCTGAACAGGCTTGATTTAATTTATTTAAATAGTAAGCCGCTGTTAAATGACCTTTTGGGGTCTTTATTTTTTTTTCTGTGCACTCAATCCTTTTTTTCTATTTTCCATAACCGCTCTTTGTATGCGCTGAAACCCACACAAAAAATAACCCGAAACCCAGGCCTTCGATGCCCTCACTGCGCCATTACAAGGGCGACCTGCGACGCGATTTCTTTGGCGATGTGGCCGGCCTAATTGGCGTGTAAGTAATGTGCTTATATAACGGATATTATGGCGGCGTTTTGGAGTGCAACCACCCGTTCCCACTACCACCCTCCGCTCTCTCCCCGCAGGCACGGACCCCGGTGGGAGGCCTTCAGGCAGGAGGTGCAGCACATTCTGCTGCAGCCGCAGACGGCCAAGAAGTACATACCGCCGCTGAATGACATTGCCAGCGAGTTTATGGGCCGGTAAGTCCAACATCTGGGCATTCCCAGCCGTTATGCAATCCAAACACACCCACGTTCTGCATCCCCATCTGCAGGATTGAGGCGATGCGCGACGAGAAGGACGAGTTGCCAGCCAATTTCCTGCACGAGCTGTACAAATGGGCCTTGGAATGTAAGTCTGTTGCCAATATTCTCAGCACTTCCTTTGATTGTGACACATATACCATATACTTTAATGAAATATGTGCAGCTGCAGCTCAATCAGAATGGCTAAATGCCATTTTAAGTCCAAGCATGTCCTTCACTATGTCTAAAATTTGTTTTATTTGCCATTCAACATATAAATCTTCCCTTTAACTGCTTGGGTTGTTTAAATTTAAACATCTTTCCACAAGCATAGCACTTAACCTGCCTGGTGAAACGATTAGCTTAGACATTAATTGCCTTGAAATGTTTTTAATTAAATCAAACTGGGACTTAACACTCAACTCTAACTCTCTCTATCTCTCGGCGGTGTAATCATTTTAGTTAACTTTTAATTGGCAGTTTAAGCGCTCAACACAAACCCCAGTAAAAGTTTGCTGTGGAGCGGCGGAAATTGCTGGGAACATTGGTTTCCAAAGCAACCACATATTTGTGGTTTTAATTATTATTATAATTGCGTTTTAACGGGGAAAACCCAAACAAGTTAACAAGTATTTGCTAAAAATTAGTTTTATATCCAATGCAGCTGTGGGACGCGTCTCCCTGGACACGAGACTGGGCTGCCTGTCGCCCGAGGGCAGTGAGGAGGCCCAACAGATCATCGAGGCCATCAACACGTTCTTCTGGGCCGTTCCAGAGCTGGAGCTGAGGATGCCCCTGTGGCGTCTGTATCCCACCAAGGCCTATCGCAGCTTTGTCAAGGCCCTGGATCAGTTCACAGCGTGAGTGATCATTCCCAATGCATAATCATCATCACAGTGCTGTCATAACTTGTGTAGGATCTGCATGAAGAACATCGGCAAGACCATGGACAAGGCCGATGCGGACGAGGCCCAGGGACTGCCCAAGTCGGAGGCGGACATATCCATTGTGGAGAGGATTGTGCGAAAGACGGGCAATCGCAAGCTGGCCGCTATCCTGGCCCTGGATCTGTTCTTAGTTGGTGTGGATACGGTAAGAGCAGTCGAATTTGAATGCCTCCAAAAGTGAAGCCTCATTTTCCATATCGCAGACCTCAGTGGCAGCCTCTTCCACCATCTATCAGCTGGCCAAGAATCCAGAGAAGCAGCAGCGTCTCTTCGAGGAACTCCAGAAGGTGTTTCCCCACCGCGAGGCTGAGATCAACCAGAATGTCCTGGAGCAGATGCCCTATCTGCGTGCCTGTGTGAAGGAGACTCTGCGGCAAGTCCAAGCGCACTCTCCTTGATTGCGACGCGGAGGTCTGAACCCTTTTTTCATTTGCAGAATGCGACCCGTGGTGATTGCCAATGGAAGGAGCCTCCAGTCGGATGCTGTCATCAACGGCTACCACGTGCCCAAGGGCGTAAGTCGGCGGAAAAGAGTAACCATTAGGACACGACTCTTTGGTAACCACTACACTTTTCCCCGTTTCCCTTTGCCGTTTCAGACGCACGTCATCTTCCCCCATTTGGTGGTGTCAAACGATCCCGCATATTTCCCGGAACCCAAACGCTTTCTGCCCGAGCGGTGGTTGAAGCAGTCCGCAGCGAGTGCGGATGCAGGTGAGGCAATGGTCAGGGGTTCCACTCTGAGAAAGTGATGTTAATTGGTCTTTCAGGGAATTGAAAAGCAATACTTGAGCTGGAGACAAAACTCGATAGAGGTCTGTTCCAAGAAATACAGTTGAAATATGGGTTTTTCAATCTCAATTTAATTTAGAATTCAAGGAAGATGTTATTTATGGCTTGACATAGAATATACCCTGAACCCCTCTAGATATATTTAGTATTGTATTTGTTTACGAAAACACTTTTAAAATCAGGAATTCATAGAGTACAAGTAAAATCGGGTAATTAACCGATAACAAACATGATAACCCGATAATAAAAATGGTTTCTCTTTATATTGAACTTCTGCAACATCTGCATTTGTGTTTAGCAACATTTACTTTTAACTATGTGTTGCGCAACATGTTTCTAGTCAACACTTCCTTCTGCCTTCGGCCCTGTTTAATTTAAGTTTTTCATAAATTACAGCATAATTTGACCAACGAATTAGCCATTATTTCATTGCTTCTTTTAAGTCCACTCACAACTTAAGAGATATCTTTCTTTATTTAACCCCATTATTTTTCCCAGTGCCTGTAATCACTTTTGTTTCCTTTTCACCTTGTTTTTTAGGTGGATGTCCCCATGCCAACCAAAAGATTCACCCGTTTGTGAGTTTGCCCTTTGGCTTTGGACGTCGCATGTGCGTGGGTCGTCGCTTCGCCGAAATTGAGTTGCACACGCTTCTGGCCAAGGTAGGAAGCCACTACTCTTAGCTCTTGAACCCTTCTAATGCCACGTCCAATTCCGGGAAGCAGATCTTCCGCAAATACCAGGTCTCGTACAACTCGGGAGAGTTTGTGTACCGCGTGAACTCCACGTACATTCCCCAGTCGCCGCTGAACTTCAAGCTGACGCTGAGGGACGAGTGAGCAGCTCCCCAAGGGGACACATGGACGCAGAGCTGTGTTCTGCTCATTTCTAAGCTGCAGCCAGACACACGGCGGATGTGTGATATTTATAGTCAAAGCCCAGCTGCTGCTGCTGTTGCTGCGATGTTTCTTTTTAATTAAGCAAATGTACATAATAACGCAGTGCGGACAGTTTGAGAGCAACGCACATCCATGCACAGATATTTATGTGGGTGCGTGTTGCTGAATAAACGTCGTGTATTTATGTGGATACATGTGTATATAGAACCCATTAAATTCTCCCCCATATTTCTAGTTCTACTGCTTTTGTCGGGGAATAATTGTACCTAATAGAGCGTCGAAAAGTATGCAATAAAGCGCGTTGTTTCTGTTGGTTTTTCTTGTCTCGGTCGGGCGTTGGTATGTATTATCATTAATCAAAATGCGAGTGGGCTTAGCCAGTCTGGGGCACAAAGTGTGATGGCTAAGGTCAGGCAAACGCCAATCTATGCGCATGATTAATTGCTTTCAAATTAAGGCTCTATCATTAGTTTTATTGGTTCGGTTCAGAAGGAGAGGTCTAGCTGGGCTAATCGCACAACTGATTTCCCTTTGGGTGTAACTTTAAACACGTTTCGACCAACTCTCAACGGGCACCTTAAAGATGAGGCGGCACTTTACATTTTATTTTTAGAAAATAACAAAGTAAGGGCATGTATCGAATTACACGTTTAATTAGAATGCCAAGAAGTCACGTAGGGAGAAGACCCATTAATAGGGTGAGCTTTAAATAAATTTTCAAAGGAAGGTCAAACGTGATAAGGCAAAAGTTATTTTTGTCCGCCAGAACTGGAATAGCTTCTATCTCTTAACTTAATAAAAGGACTTGTAACCTAACCCAAAGTTTAACCTTATTTCGTTAGAGTTTAAAGTTTTTTGTTGCTGAAAAGCTGCTCTGTGACTTTGTTATTATTATTTTCCCTACTAAATACTAAGTGCTCACGTCTCCTCTCTCCAAATTTAGGCATTTGTTTACTGATTTAAAATATTTACAATTAAGTATATATACATGTGGTTTCGCAGTTTGCCAAGTGATCCGATAAACCGCATTCAAAATAATATTCAGCCCATCTGCCGCCATCACTTGGCACCTCTCTCGCAGCCCATCGTATTTGTTGATACAGGAATAAGTTTATATATGTATTTATATTTCTTGGTGTACTCACTATTTAGCGGAATCGTTCAGTTGGTATTCGTTGCTGCGCGAGAAGCACTCCTGGACGCCGGCGTCCTGCCAGAGCCGTTTCATGGCGGCCAGCAGCTCCTCCGAGAAGGGCTCGGTGTCATGCATCCGCTGGCACACGTCGAACACCATCTTGGCATCGCTCTAAAATGGAAAAAACAGAGGAAACAGGAAAGGAATGTGGCCAGAATGGGGGATGATCGTGTGACACCGCATCCACTGAATAGGTCCGGGATTGGGGCTTACCTCCCGCTCGTTATTGCTGTACTGAATACTTAGGTTTGGCATCGCGCGCAATATTGCAACTAATGATTGTATTGTGTTGCTGTAGACAACCGGTCGATATTGTTTAAAGTCCTCCGCAGTGAAGCCGCTCTCGTGAATGATTTTCATCTGTTTGACTATTGTGCTCTTGCCCGACTCACCGGCACCTAGAAGGAAAACGGAATGGAAAATGGAAGCGGGAGTTAGTGATGCGTAGGGACTGCACACACATATGTGTGCACAATATACTCTAGCAAGAGTTGAGTGTGTAGCCGACAAAAGAGCTTAGGGGTCGTCGCAAATATTTATGCTGCATTTAGTTCTCTAGCACTAAATGTCTGGGCTTTGTATTCCTCAAGTAGGGCTTAATGGCCTTTGAACGACGCACAACCAGGCAACCACCCACCCATCAGGCCACGCAATCCCACACCACGATAACCATCAGCATCATCCTCATCATCATCATCATCGTCAATGTACTATATCATCTTGAGATGCCGTCGGCCACA
The DNA here is from genome assembly GCA_035046265.1 of Drosophila bunnanda. NCBI lineage: Eukaryota > Metazoa > Arthropoda > Insecta > Diptera > Drosophilidae > Drosophila > Drosophila bunnanda. Next base: position 16,681,983 of record JAWNOB010000016.1, read on the forward strand.
AGCAAAATGAGAAAAACGCAAAGTGGGGCTGCAACTATGTATAAATGGCAAACAAAGGATTAATTGTTTGGCCCTGGTCATCTGCCATTGATAACAGGCCACGGCCCCAGTCTCCTTTCTCATCTTAGTTTGCATCTGCTGTCCATCTCCTCCTCCTCCTGCTCCTTCTGATCTTTGAAGGAGCTGCAATTTTAGCAGAATTTCCATCCAATTGAATGCAATTTGTTAATTGAGCGGCTTCTGAAGGGGGTTCTTGGGATAAACGAGATAATCGCCGACAGCTGGCCGATGAGAACTTGGCTGTAAAAATGCAAAGCTAAGCTTTCCCGTGGAAAATGACATAATCTGATAAATGGTAATTCCATTTGAATGTTCGCGACATTTACCAGGCTTAATCATGTCAAAGAAGCTCTGAATTATAATATTTTGAAGAGCTACGGCACAACAATCATATGAAATACAAATTACCCTAAACAAATAAGTAAAAAGTATTAAAACGCTCATTCTATTCCACTAAACTTGTTCAAGGAATTAAACTGGATATTACGATACATTTCTGTATAACTTTAACTTCACTTCAGAGTTTATTGTTTTTTATCTTGAACTTGTTCAGGAAAGAAAACATTATAATACATTTTTGTATAACTTTAACTTCACTTTACAGTTCATTGTTCTTCTTTGTGTTCAATATAAATTCGATTTAAAGAAAGTCTGTAAAAGATAAATTAAATTCTCATTTCCCTGCAAGTTCCTAATTACAATTTCCTGAAAACCATAAAACAATTTGAGAAAGAGAGTGAGTTCATTGTCCAGCACTTGAAAAACTCAGCACACGCCGCCTTACCAAAAATATTAGTATCTTCTTTGGCAGGAGTTTTCTCTCCGTCCATAAATAAAGCACCGAAAACTAAGGAAAATGTTTAGATTTTCCTCAAACTCAAGAGCAGGGAGCAGAACACTTTTCCAAGTATTGTTTACAGAGAGGCGAGAGATCGGGGAGTGTGGAGAGCTGGTACCTGAGATTAATGCTTTGTTTGTGTGGAAATCGAAGGCAAAGTGCTTAAATTTAATGCCTCTGTAGATCGCAGGAAAACAAAAGATTTGGCCAGGGGCAGAGCCATATAGTGGGGCTTACTTGCGTATTGCCCCCGATTATTATTATGAATTCTTGAATGCGCGCACGGCAAGAGAAGGAACCGTTTTTTTAAATAAACATTTCCAGTACACTCGAGGCACACAACACACACTCGCACGCAGCAGTGGGTGTTGCCCGAAAATTAACATTTTCATACTGAAACACACGCAAAACTGTCAGAAATTGAAATCTTTTTACCCTCCCCCTCCCCCTGGGCCAAACATTTTTCAGCTGAGTCCGGGCAAAAGAGGAAATTAAATGAAATACACGAAATGTAAACAGCAGCAGCCAATGGTTGGTTTGTGGGGGGCCGGGGGAAAAACCGGGCGGTGCAGAGTAGGTGGAAATGGGTTGGACATGCAGCCGGAGATGAGAGATGAGAGGCACTGCCAAGTGTATGGGAAAATATACGAAAATTACTCATTTTCAGATGTGGCAGAGTGAAGCACAAGAAGCTCGAAATGCTTCCAGAGTGAATGCAATTTTCCTACATTTTCCGCCCAAATTTGGTCAATTTGCACACATTTACTATACCATGCTGTGGGCTAGCCCGAGTGCCGGAAAAGCCACGGAGCTGGCTCCTCCCACTCCTCGCCAATGCATTTGCAATTTTTCATTTGTTAATGTCTCCCGGCGGACATGTTTATTATGTCCCCTTATCACAAATCGGAATCCAATTGCAATTACAATCAGCCCGCTATATGTACTCGTAGGTACATACACTTTTCCATCGACGAGTGACCTTGAACTCTCTGCCTGATACATATGTATGTGCATACCGTATGAAAATATTATTGTGATTATTTAATTTATGGCAATCGCACTAAGAGAGGGAACTGTGCCAAGAAAAGGAAAGCAGAACCTGCGGTTCTTTGGTCAGGAATCGATATAGAAAATGTGTGTCGAGGAGGTCTGCAAATGCAATAATAAATTATAATTAAACCTTACACACACATCTCCCGTCCCGGATAAATTAATGGCCTGTAATTGATAAGTTGTTGGCAATAAGTGGCTGCTTTTCTTATCCAGACCAAGCACTTGTGTACACGTGCACTTGATGTTTGAATAAATTATGAAGCTAAGGGAGCCTAATTTAATTTAAGCCAAGATACGCCCTGGAGAGCATTTTCTAGCTTCATTGTATACATTTTTCCATAAGAATGTGGTTCGTTTCATGGGAAATAGGTTTGCATAAAGTGAAATTGCAATGTGTTTTATTTGGCATTAAAAAGGAAGGGAACTAAGGCCATGTTTAATTAAAATTAGTGAAATATATATATGTATATATATTCATTATACAACAAGAATTGTCTCGGAAATATGAACAACTTGATAGTGAAGAGAAGAATTGGTTACGATTACGATTTTAGTTTGTCAAATTCAATTTTCAGCTAACTAACCTTTAATTCAAAGAAATCTCTAGTTTCCTTAGTTTTAGCCAAAAGACTTTCGTTTATGTTAGTCGAAAGATATATTTGTATATGAAAATTCTCAGAAGATACATTGGATTTGCTAGTTTCTCTGAAATGGATATAAACTCACAAGTGCATTTAGGGGGTTTCCCTCAAAAGAAATAAACTTTAAGTTTACTCAACATTTTTAAAGATTAAGCTCAGATGAATGGGATTTATAGTATTTTTAGTTAAGAATTGTGTTTACTGGATTTAAAGCCATTTCAATTGCACATTTATAAATATGTATTTGGAGCTTTTTATTATGTAAACCCATTTTGAATTGTAATTTTCTATACCAAACTACATAAATATATGAAAATAAAATATTTAAGGAAAGAAGTGATTATACAAGTATCAGTCCCAAAAGGAAAATCCTTTGACACTCTCTTTTTATGCGCTTTAATACACACCCCAGTGTGTATTATTCAACCGATGGCAAAGTTTATGGTGCTCCGAATGGAATTTCCAAAAATAGCTTGGGTCAAAGGGCAAGGCTGCACCACGGCTACGCGAGGAGGGAAAGCCACTCACAACCTAAAACGGGGAAAACACGGATGTGTGTCCTGGGCCTCTCCTTTTAATGAGTCGCCTGGGCAGCAGCCGGCCGCCGCCTGCCGCCAAGTATGCTACACTAATTTTAGCAGAGCCGCGAATTAAATATTGATGCGCCTGGCTTATGGCGGCTATGCAGAGTCCTGGGCTCCCGCCCGGAACACTCACCCAGCAGCAGGAGTTTGATGTCCTTCGCCGCCTGTATGCCGTCCTCCTTGAGATTGCGCTCGATGAGGCGACTCCTGGCGGCTGCGGCTCGCTCCTCGGCAGACTGTGCGCAGCCCATGGTGCGTATTGCCTCGACGCAAAACGTTTTGAAGGTCGTTTGGTATCGGCCAACTCAATGGCCGACTACGTTGCCAGCGAAGAAAACCAAGGTGTACGACGACGGCGGCTAACTTTTCCGGAGGGACAATTATATGGGACGACGGGGGTCTTAACTAAATCGGGTATCCGAGGGGATCGATTCTGGGGCACTTTACTTTAACTTCAGTTTTTATTATTCGTATATCCTTTTTAGCGATGGCACTTGTTTACCACTTTCTATTGAGTTTTTTATTTTTGGGTCCTTTGCTGCATTCAATTTATAATTTTTCACATTAGTTGGGCGAAATACTCAACATATTATGTCACCAACATCAGTTTTGTTTTTATCTGCGCATTTTGTTTTGATCGACGGGGAGAAAGGATGCTGGCTCAAGGATTCGCGATTTGTCCGCCAAGGGGAAGGCCCAGTTGTAAACTGAAAAATTCGCGTGTCCGAATGGGCGAAAGGAAATTCGTTACTCGCTTGAAGGTGCGGGAAATTTTGTTGTCTTTGCCTAGAAAAACTTGAAAACTAGAAGATGGAGCAAAGAGCGAACAGTGAACAGCGCGAGAGTAGCGAGTGGAAAAGCTCTAACCGAGGGGGCTTTCGGAGTGTGTAATTAAGGAGCTTGTCCAAGACTCTTTATTTTTCATTAACCAAAATTCGTAATCCCAAACAGGAACGAACATGTGGCGCAGAAAATCAATAAGTTATCACCGCATTTTCTGCACATTTTGTCGCCTTTTGTTCTGCGGGAACATCAGCAGTTGTTTCCTGCGGTTTATTGGCATGCACAATGTTTGCCATATAGATTTATATCTATACACGATTAAGAGCTCCGTTGTTTGCAACTCTCCACCATATTATTTTTCCTTCTCCACTCTACAAGTCTTACAAGTGGCCATAAACAAGCGAGAGCGACGAGACGGGGTGGAGAGTGGAGAGCTTGGGCTGGAAAATGGGCACATGCTGACGCAAAGGCAGCGAAAAGGAGGCGAGTTTTTTTCGTTGTTGTTTCAGGCAAATAAAAAAGCACAAACAAAACTTTTCTTTTGTACACTTTGCAGCTATTTGTTTTTGTATTCCAGCACGCTGAAATGATTCATGCGTTATCCAAAAAATACAACAAAAAACAAAAAGAAAAGGGAAAAGTTAAAGAAAGCAGGAGAGAACTTTCGCCAATTGTTTCATTTCCCATAGGCTGATCAAATTAAGCGCCAAACTAAACTATAGTTGGTAACACGATTTACACAATTATCTCAGAATGCTTTACACTAATTTTTCGCAGTTTTTAATATGTTAAAACCACTAATTAAACGGATATTTGCATTTTGCAAAGCTCTCTTTTGTGCGAGTTGGCTGGAGAGCTGGCAGAATTCAACTGAAGCAATGGAACTAACGGAACCGTGCGTGCCTGGATGCGAGAATCTTCTTCTCGCTCTCTCACTCGCTCTCCTGGCCACGGTGCCGCCCAAAGAGGCGAGCTTTCGCATGTGTACATTCCTCAATGGCGAGGCGAAAGCTCTCCTGCGTGGGAGAGACACAGTGAGAGGGAAAGCGCGCTTGCGCCGGCGCCACTGGAAAGCTCGAAAGTCAGAGAGGAACATCGAGCCTGCGCAGTCCAGGCAGCAGCGAGTAGCTGAAAGACAAGGACAACCAAAGCAGCGAGTGCGCCCACGCGAGATGGTTTTTTGGTCCTTTTTCCCATATTTCCATTCTTCTTTTTTTTTTTGGGAGCAACTTAAAGTGGCTTTGCAGTTTAAACGGAGAATGCTCCTCCCCCTCACACGCAATTAAGTCAGCGGCTTTAGAACTTTGCCACGTTTATGGGCCAAGCCAAAGCGCATTAACACAAACAGCAGGATCCTCTGGCTCCCTCCCTCCCGCTCTCTCTCTCCCTCATTCGCCCGAAAATTGAGGCAATGCCAATCATTAGATAAAACAATCGCATTGTTGCGACTGATAGAATTCCGATTGCGATTCCATTGCGGGAACTTTGATTGAGTGTCTCCTCGACATGCTGCACTGTAAATCGCGATGGCTGCAGGAGCGGCTTGATTATGACCAAATCAATTAACGGTCCAATAAAAGCAGCCATTGAGCCCCAATTAGAGAGCTGCCTCGGTCCATCAACGGGCGAAATGGCGGCAATTATTTATACCTAAGTGTACAGTAGGGCCAGCCTGCCATGAATTGATTGCCCGGGCCTAATGGATCACTTCCTTTGGAAGGAGAACTTAATTCGGCTTGGAAAGTGTCTTGAGAATTTGTTGTATGAAGGTTTAAAAAAGCAACTAAGTGGATTTAGTATAAGTTCGAAATTAATTTGTACATTTCTTAAACTTCATATTTCGTTTTTTAGTTTAACAAACATAGTCCTGTTTTCCTTGGAATTCATTTGATATCCTGAATCTGAATTCCTGTTAAATTTAAAAAGCTGTTCTTTGCTTCCAAGAAGACGTTGCAATGCCACATTGCTCTTGTGAACTAGGACATCAAATTGGGTACTGACATCCTGATTTCTGAACAAGGCAACATGGCAATCAAGCAGGAAGTTTTCCTGGTACAGCCTGATTTTCTGAGAAATTATAATAGCAACGCCATTGCCCTCACAGCCAGTGCAAAGTTAAGGCGACGATAATTACCCAAAAGGGTTGAAGGAAAACAAGGCAATTTGATGTTCCACGAGCGAATGGCGTGACAAAAACAAAATGGCCAAAAAGGACATTGCTAATGGGCGGAATTCCACTGAGAATGACTTTATTTTCTCGCCCTTAAATCACATAAAACATTGCACAGGTACAAAGGAAGCAGTCCTTAAATTATAATAGAAAATGCCAAAAAGCGACACTGCAAGGACATTGAATATTTTACTTTTCATGGTCTGCTTTGTAGGCGCCCTTTATAAGCGATTTGTAGATCTACTTTTTATCAGTATATATTTATATTTATAAATATTTATAATATTTATGTTTGTGGATTTTTAATAATAATAATTACTGCCTTTCCCCAGTGTATGTAAGTATAAAAGCAAAGGGAAACCCCTTAAATGTGTTGCCCCTCGATCACCGTAACGAGCTTAATTAAATTATCACTGTGCGAATATGGACCAAAGCTACAGCAGCACAGGGAAAAAATTGAAAACAATGAATGGGCAAATGAAATTATTGAATGAATTGGGAACCGGCGGGGACCAGGGACCCAGAGGACCGAAAGGGGGAAATGCCGCAAAACCGCAGCCAACGACAAACGGCAAACAAATTGACAGCGTTTTTTTATCACGCGAACTCTTCGCTCTTCGAATGACAGGCAGCGGCAAAGTGGAGCACTTGTGCACTTGTCGCCTCCATCCGTGCCCCGGTAGCTCCTCCGCCGTGCCGTCCGTCCATTGCCATTTGGCGTGCCGTTTTGCGGGCTGCAGCCAGCCAGCTCGTCGGAGGTCGCAGGTCGCGGGCTTTGGCACTCGGGCGACATTTGACTCTGCTCAATTAGGTTCGATTTGTGTTGTACTTGGCATCTTTTATAGTTTATTTAACGAGCCTGCTTATTTGCATTGCCCTGGGCCTGGCGTTTGGGAGCGAGAGATTCGATTCCGGGAGTCGCGGGTCCAAGAACCTAATTGCTTTGCTACATTGAATTGTTTGGTAATCTAGATTGGATCTGGACATCGATGGCTATATTGAATGACCTCAAAGATAGGTATTGCTTGAAAGAATAAATTGAAAGACATGTTGAGAGGACAATTGAATAAGTTCGGGGTGTGAAAGTGAATTATTTATGGAACAAGATGGACTTCTAGAGATCTATCTCGTACTTTGTTCGAATTTTTTTACTTAGAGCATATATATTTATATTTAAGAAATCTTTTGTTATAACAAGACATTATTCAATAGAAAATGTTCATACCTAAAAGCCAACTTCGTTATCATAAACTTATCAGTATCAATTACTAAGTCTAAGATACTTTTACTTCCCGATAATATTATCTTTATCTGTAGTATTAATAAAATGTTGCCAAAATCTTGGGAAGGCAACAATTACTAATCAAATTCCATAACAAACACAATTAACTTTATAGTCTTAAATTTGTTGTTATTTTAAAGCCACAAATAATGGAATATTGTATTAAAATCCAGTTCTCATTACTTTTAACAAATAATAATATTCATTTATGTATATCAATTTAACTTTTATTATATGAAATTATTAACTAGAAAGGAAATTATTTGCGGAAAGCCGAAGTTTGCAGTTTGTAGTCGAATTAAAGAATCGAATTGGAAATCGATCATAGCAAAGCTTAAAATATTCGCATTGTTTGAATCGATATTTATCGATTGTATCGACAAGCTAAAGTTAACAAAAACTAAGAACTCAAAAAAAGGATAGATTTTTGTTCGAAAAGCTTTTCTATGTTAGTTTTAATTAGAATAATTAATTAGCATATTGTTAAAATTACAATTTGTGTCAATTTTGAAAAATTGTATAAAATTATGAAAAAAATGGTAAAAAAAATTTTCTCCCTGAGATTGCTAGATCGACTCGGATGTTGATGCTTATCAAGAATATATATGATTTATAGAGTTGGAAATGACACTTTAACAGTGTGGCAAGGATATAAAAACAGTTCTTATTTTACAAATAATAATATTGATTTATGTATATTAATTTAGCTGTGATTAAATTATACACTCAAATGCACTCAATTTATTTATCTAGATCTAAATATAGTTCTCCTCTGAGCAAACACCTTCAGGTAGTCCCAAGAACTTGACGTATATATTTGTCTATCTAGGCACAATTTCCAATTGTTCAGCAATGGAACACTCTCCCTCTGCTGCCGTATCACTCAACACACAAGAGTTGGAAAAGAGGCAAACAATGTGGAAAACTGGCATCGAGAACGTTTCCTCAATAACCTTTGGCTTGAGAATTATGCTTCAAGTGGCAGTTTTCTTCAAAACTTCCGCTTGCATCGCCGCTTCCAGCCACACCCACTCGCCTTCTGCATGTCGCCCAACCCTGCACCCACCCCCAGCGTTCACTCTTTTCCTTCCGTCCTGTGCCGTCCATTGTTTCGTTAGTGTTTCCTGGCCGCCATTCGATGCTTCCGCCTGCCATTTATTGCCCCTTCTCGGCCCACAAGCTACCCGCAACCCGCAACCCGCTTCCCGGCAGCCACTCCACCGCCTGAGAGCCATGTTGCAACATGAGCTGCAATCCACAGGAGCTGCTGCTGCACGCCACTCCACTCCACTTGTGCTCCTTGTTGCTTGTTAGAGCGTTTAAAAGTTTTGCCTGATTGCACAGAACAACAGCGAGTTACTGTGGCAGGATTAAAACGCCTACACTTGTGAAAAATTCTTGCGAAATACAAAATATTGGGGATTTTTCAAAAAAAGAAAGTACACAGATCAAGGAATAACAGGCTTAAAGAATGCGAATTTTGTAATAATTCTTTCAGTGCACTGCATCTCTGCTTCGTGTGTTCGAATATCCAGGAACACGCTTGTGTGCAGGATGTTAAAGCGAAAGAGAACCACAGGAGCATGTTGCAGCTTTGTCCTTTCGCCGCCTGCTAGCTGCATCCTTTCCTTTCCTTTTTTGGCGAGTCAAAGTCAATAGGATTAACTGACATTTCAATGTCACTGGCCCAACCTGGTTTTAACCAACACAAACACACCCAGGCTATAACATCCTCCCTCCCCCACACATCCCGCCCAGCTGGCATACACACGTGCGATTGTTTCAATGTCAAGTGGCGTCGATTGCCTTCACTCGCTGGAGGATGCAGACGCACTTCTGGCTAAATCTCAGCCTAAGGCTAAGGCTAAGGCTGCAGCCACTTGCGGATTGGGGTTGATGTCAACCATGGGGATGGCGAAAGTACTTTAAGTTTTTGTTGCATGAATAATGTTTTAAATTAAACCGAGTGGAAATAACTTAAGTCATAAACCTGACGCATTATCATTACTTGTTTCCTAGTCTTTTGTCTTTCTTTTAGGCTCTTAAATTTCCTCAGAATTTCACAACTTAGCTTACAATATAAAGCATTACCCCTTTAACCAGCAAGTTCTAAGAAGATCTTTGTAATTTTCACCTGTATTTACAATTCTCCATTTCCTGAAAATATCATGAATCAGTATCCAGTGAGTGCCACTGCACCACTTGAGTAGAGGTGAGGCGAGGACGCTCCAGAAAGCCACATGGCTCCTCCTCGACAATGTTTAGTTTTCACACTCGACCGGCGGAGGGGCAGATGCAACTGTTGCTGCTGCCATTGTTCTTCATGTTGCTCCTCCCTTGCACAGTGGGACAAGGACTTGCAAGGCTAAAGATAACCCTAACCAATTCTAAATAAGCTTAAGTCTTAGAGTTGGCAAAGCCCTAAAAGTGTCTGTTTTAAGCAGTAAACAGTCGTAAAATAGAGTGTTAACATCTTGTATTCCAAAGATTAATATAAAGAAGTTTATTTTCGGTATCTGAGTGAATCATGTCATATCCTTGAGTAACCCCAAGGCAATTAGAAGTCAGAATAATAGAAAAGATACCTTATACCGGATATATGAAAACGAAAAACCTCCAAGTGCTCTGATAATAATTTTAGGATTAGGCAAAAGCCCGGCATTTCCGCCACTGTGCGGTGAAAGTGTGTGCAATAAATTTTCCCCTATCTATCGGCACCGAAAAAACCGAAAATACAATTTTCCAACGCACTTAGTCAAGTGCCCTGTTTCCGATAAACGTTCGCCTGCGTTTCCCGTGGAAAAATATCTACATAAAACAAGTGATCGCTGGCGCAGCGATGAATTTCCACATCCGGTGAAAAGAGCTCACTTACCCAGAAGCAGGAGCTTGATGTCCTTGGCCGCCTGAATGCCATCCTCCTTGAGATTCTTCTCGATCTGTTTGGATCGCTGTATGGCGGCGCGTTCCTCGGCGGATGTGGTGCAGCCCATTGTGTTGTTTCTGTTTTTAGTTTCGGGATTCGGGATTTGCGGAGGTGCGTTGGAGTCTGGATTTGGATCTGGATGAACGCGGGGACTTTTGCCAATACGCCTTTCGCTTTCTCTTGTCTCCTCTCTCTCCCTCTATCTATATATCTCTTTGTTGTTGCCTTATTTGTTTATGTACAGTTTAACGGTCTCCGTCTCCACTGAAAACAATAACAAATGCACACGGGTCAGGCGGGTGACTCACGGGGGAAGTGTGTAGTGGGCCAAACAAGGACAACCGTATGGCTGCTGTCTCTGGCAGTAACTGAGCCTACTTTTATGGCCGGCACTGTGTGTGTCCAATAGGGCGCGCACTGTGCTTCAACTAGATGTTATTGTTGTTGTTATCAGGCAGACGCAAAGCAAACGCCAAAAGCAAAGACAATGGCAAACGCAATGATAGCCAGCTAATTTGCATATGGAGCATGTTTTCCGATATCGAAAAACAACATAAAAAACAAAAAATTCATCAATCGCCCTGATAAGATAAGGCATGGGCCAGATCTCGATAAGCGAGCTAATTTATCATGTAACTGAATTAGTTTTTGGGGAAAATATATCCTTGCTTTTGCCTCTACTTATTGCGCATCTTTAGTTTATTTGTTTAATTGATTTTAAATGTGATTTGTAACCGTTTTTTAGTCCGTTTTGTGTTCTTTTTTGTGTATGTATTTAGCAGAGGGCGTAGGCGCAATGTGCCGGCTATTTGGGAAAACGCGGGCGGGGTTTCGGCTGTTCCGGGGGGCGGGCTTTTCCCCTTTTCGGGGAAATTAAATGTTGCCAAAAATGTAAGCTCCGTTTTTATGCGCTTTTTATGCAAAAAGAACTGTGCGTGGGCTTCCCGATTTCGATTGTATAAATTTTCATTTAGTTTTCGTTTCACTCACTCGCACACACTCACTCACAGATACTCACGCACACACTACGCACTCTCGCGCGCCACACCCCCCGCCCACTGGGCCGCGCCACCCACCACCACCCATTTCAGTTTTCCTTTCCTTTTTTTTGTTCACATTTCAGCTTTCAGCTTCACATTTACCACCGCCTAGTTTTCCAGCCAGCCGTATACACACCAGCACAGTGTGCCTGTGTCTGTTTCTGCTGCTGCCTCGCGTGAGTGTGTGTGTGTGTATGCGTGCTGCAGGAGAAGGCTTTTCGCTTCCCCCCAGCTTTCGGCCCTTTTCCCAGCGCTTTTCGTATCGCGTTCCGCTTGCACCCGCACTGATCGTGTTCAGCATTTACCGTTGCACTTGCCGAGCACTTGCACTTGTACTTTTTGGCCGCAGTGATATTGGTAAATTACACTTTTTAGTGTGCGAAAATTTTGGCTGCTCTCTCGCTTCGTTCTCTCTTTCAAACTGCAGAGGGCGGCCAGCTGTTTGGCGCAGCTCTTGCGCAGCACTGGTCGCGGCGGGGGAGGGTGTTGACCAACACTGGTCGCAACAGCTGTGCGATCGATTTGAAAATCAAATTGTAACAAAAAGCGCGTTTATTATTATTTTATTTCGGATAATTATTTTTCCGATTATTATTTTTCTGATAAAAACTTTTAAAGCATTAAATTAGTTTAATTAAAAGAGCATTTTTGGGCATAATCCTTAGTTTAACAACTGTGGAGATCTATTTAAAATCACATTTTAACAAAACGCGCGAGTTAATTTGAATTTAAAAATATTACTTTTTAGACTTTTATTATGATTAAAGATAATATCATTTTTGGGTACAACTCTTAGTTTTCCAATTAAAACTGTAAACAATCAGTAAAATAGGCTTCAGAAATTAGTAAATAACCAGATAAACATTTGTTGATTAAAGGCTAATAATGAATTAAAGCTCTACCCAAGAAATGATTAATGACACAATATCATTTTATTTATTAATTGTTGTTCAATCTTACTTTTAATGTCACAAATGTTATTAAACTAAGCATAATTGTTTAATATAGAAAGCACTTTTTAATGAAGATACTAAACTATACGCTCGAGACACTATTCTAGGGCGTTCTTTATGGTTTTAATTGGTAATATCATGAATTAATTTGTATTCGCTGGAAATGTTACCTTGGGTCTGAGGAAATGTGTGAGAAAAAAGGGCTTCGCCCGCCGAGTCCGCCACTTTCTGTGTGCTCTTGATGATCTTGTGCGTGCGTCGCATGTGTACGCCCAAGCTGACGCGCTCCGAGAAGCGTGTGGTGCACAGAGAGCACTGCAGCGTCTTCTCCTTGTGGATATGCCGATGCTTGACCAGGGCATTGGCATTGGTGAATGTTTTTTTGCAGATCTCGCACACCTTGTCGCGGATGTTCAGGTGCGCCTTCACGTGATCCTTGAGATCGCGCTTGGTGAGAAAGTCTTTGGTACACATGGTGCATTTAAAGGCGCGGATTTTCGTATGCACCGCCGTCACGTGGGTGGTCATTTGGATCTTCTGCTTGAACGATTTACCGCAGAACTCGCAGACGAACGGCTTAGCCACGTGTTTTTCGTCGTGGGTGCGCTTGTGAGCCGCCAGTTGGTTGTTGAACGCGAAGCTCCGGTCGCAGAGGTCGCAGGCGAACCCCTTTTTCATATGCACCCGCTGTATGTGCTGATGCAGGTGGCATCGCCGATCAAAGTTCAATTCGCACACCGTGCACCTGAACCAGCCGCCGTCGCCCATCTTGTGGTCCCTGAACTGGTGTGCCTGCAGAGCATGATCCGTGCTAAAGGCCTGTTCGCACGCCTCGCACTTGAGCTTCTGGCGAAACGTCTTCGTTGGCATGAAGGCCCTGCAGCGTTCAATGTACCACTTTTCGGCCACGGAGAGGCCCACCGATTGCACATCGGTGAGGGTCTTAATCCGACGCGAATACCATTGCCGCAGGCTCTGAATACTGTCGTATACCTCGTAGTGCGTGTGCAGGTCCAATCCCGAAATTTCAGAGCTCAGCAAATCCGTCATCTCCAAGATGGCCGACTTGCGTTCGCTCAGATTCGAGAAGTGTTTGTGCGCCGGATCGTACAGATGCGGGAACTTTGCGTACAGATCGATGAACAGGCTGGTCAGCCGGTTCTCCTCCGTAAACACCAGCTGCCGGGGAATATGCATCTTCAGTTAGCTCTAATCTACATGTTGTCTCCAAACAACCCACCTTGATCTTGGCACATCCCTCATCTTCATCTGTCTCGGCCTCCGCGGGATCTCCACACTTGGCCAAGAAGGTATACTTGGCATGGTAGTACAGCGGCACTTGGGTAAGCTTTTGGGTCTTCTTCTGGCGTGTAATGGACGCATATTGGGAGTGCAGGCTCGAGATGCACTTCTTCAGCTTGTACACAGTGAGATGGAGGTTGACGGAAGTCTTTAGCTGCTCCAGTAAATCCTCGTAGGCAGCAGTGCGCCTCTCCTTGTCCCTGTACGCTTCATCCGCTGGATCCCACAAGCAGGGTGTTTGCTGGTACAGTTCAATGAACCTTGTGATCCTCGGACTGCGCCGGTAAAACGTGGGATTGAACTGCACAGGTGAGAGAGTAATCAGAGATCTTGATTGATTGTGTAGTTTTCTTGGCCCCGCAGTGGAAGTGGCTTACTTTAGACAAAGGGCTGAAATCTGTGACTCCCGGCTCGCCGTCAAGCGCCAAGCTGGCATCGTCCACATCTCCGTCTCTCGGCTCGCTACCAGACTCTGGCTCCGAGGAGACGGGCAGGTCCACGAAAATGTCCTCGGCCAGACAATCTTCCTCCTCCGCCTCCAGCTTCATATCGCTGTTCTCGCTGTCACAGAGCCCGTCCTTCTCCTCGACTTCCACTTCTGCATCCGTTCGCTGGTGGTCTCTTATGTGCTGGATAAACTCCCGCCACCTCTCCAGCTCCATTTCCACAGGACATGGGCTGTCATCGTCTTGGCAAGCGGCACCTGTACATGTTAGCATAAAGTGCTCGTAGTTGTTCCACGCCAAAAGATTCGCACAAATCATAATACGGACAATACTGCCAATTTGGATTTTTTCCCGTCAAAACAGGCTTTTTTTAAGGCTAACGGCGGGAAAATTTTGTGAATTGCGGGAATTGTGAAAAGCGGGAATTCTGGTTTTTATCGATAGTTCGATACTTTTCCCACGAGAGAATTCTGTTAGCTTACGCTCACCCCGTCTTAAGTTAATCTCTCTCTCTCTCTCCGATCTGTTAATTTCTACATGAGAATTCGACGCCAAACATCTTCAAACATGAGAATTCGACCCCAAACATCTGTAAACGTGTAGAAAGGTTCTGTTACTGTGTCAAAAGCAAACTGCAGTCTGCAGACGTGTAACAGTAAAATTTTAACTTTTGCGGGACTTCAATTATAGGTAATAGATATTGCTTGCATTCTCACTGCCCATGTTTGTGATTAGTTGTTTAGTATATATTATTAAAAAACCCTCGTGTTCTTTTACGAGTAATATTTGAAAACTGAAAATGAAATATTCATGGTTTATTTGTAACTTTGCACAGGTCAACTTCTATGAATATTTATATATATTTTTGAAAAATAAATGCATAAAAATAATAACAACTATTAACTTAATAAATTATATACATTTGTTTTTAGCTTTTTATTGGATTTTTTAATAATTTTTTAAGCTTTTTTTTATTTTTTCCCGTCAAAAACAGCTGTTTTTGTTGGTCAAAAGTTGGCATCACTGAATACGGATGACAACGAAATGCAATAGAGGTGGGGTAAACCGACACCGATAGCTCTCAGTGTATCGAATGTGTCACCCTACATCGACATCGATAGAGGTGACAATGAAATAGATTATTCAATAGTTTGAATTTTTCTAAAACTGTCACCTGACACAAGGTTTCAGTTTTATTTATTTTTAGTAACTATACACAAACCTAACATGGAAAACATATCTAAACTTAAAATTTTAAAAATCATTCGTGTGAACCATCTGGTTCTTCAGCTCCGTCCGCGTCTCGTGCACATGGGCTACCACATTCCTCATGTACGCCTGGTAGATGCAGTAGTCCTGGATATTCAGCCGGACCTTGTTCTTCTCAACGGAGCCGTAAAGGTACGAGTAGACGATCTGATCCACGGGCACATAGTACTTGAGCCAATTGCGCGTGCGAGCACTTTAAAAAGGGGACACATAAATGAAATAAATTCAACATAAAACGAATTGAATGAAATGAAAATTCAACAAGTACTTACACCAACTCCGATCTGTTGTGCATGAAATTGACAAACTTTGCCAAATTCTCAACGTCTTTACGCAAACTGTGAGTATAAAATGAAAACTAGTTAATATCAAGTATACGAGAAACCTGTGACACAGGTCAACCCACTTCTCCTCCGTTTCGGCGATGGTGGTACCGTCTCGTATAAGGCGAACCTCGAGGTAAAAGCCGTGACTGTACTTGTATCGCAGATACTGCAAACTGCCAATGGCCAGCATCTCGCCATGTGTAAAAAGGAGAATGAAATCGGCCAGAACCTTGCACTCCATCTCATCATTGGTTGCAAAGATTATTGTCTTGCCGCAGTATCGCATGTATCTCAATATATTCCAGATCTCGCGCCTTGTCGTCGAAGGCATTCCGGCCGTCGGCTCGTCCAGCACCAAGATCTTATTGTATGCGACCAGGGCTAGGGCAACCTTAACCTTGGCCTGCTTCTCTGCCGTAAGGAGGCCGCACCGTCGGTGCATCCATCCGGTCATGTTGAGCATCAGGCACAAATCGTGTATCTTCTCGCCGATTTTCTTCTGCGGAACGCCGCGGATCATGCACAAAAGCCGGATGTGCTCCCTTGGTGTTAAATTGGGCAGCAGGCCTCGGTACTGCGGACTGTAGCCCATGTAGGTGTGGATGCTCTCCAGGTCATACTTGAAGTCCAAGCCCCGCACATAGATCTCACCGAAGGCGAATCCCTTCTCGCCCACCAGCTGCTTGATCAGATGGCTCTTTCCGGAGTGGCGGGGTCCATAGATGCCCATGCTCATGTATCTGAAAATAATTTCAGTAAATGGATTGTTACTTTGGATACTTCAATAAAGAAGTTAATTTCTCAATCCTCAATTAACTGGTTAAAATTCGTAATTTCATCCCTTAAACTCACTTGTTCAGGGCAAAGGATATGGTGTGTATTCTGTTGCCCGTTTGTGGGATCTTAGCTTCCACCTGGTCCACCAAAAATACAGACTGCTTCGCCTTGGTATTATCCGCCAGGGCGATCTTCTGCTTCACATCAGCCACATCGCCGTCGTCGAAGGGATATGTAGCGGACCGCATTTTATGAAGGCTGCATGAAATCCAAAGGAGCACATTCAACAATATATTGACATATGTATACTTCTGACTTACTCTCTGGAGGAATGGAATTTCTTCTCCCGACGTTGTAGCTCGATCCAGAAAATCAGTACCAGGGCTATAATGGCGCAAACGGTCATACAGACCATAGCGGGCAAAATTCCCGGAGAAGACCATTTAAAGTAGGTGTCAACTATGGGTAAAATAAGATATAATAAAAAAACTACATTATTTTCATAAAAAAAGATACCTCGCACTTACATTTGCAGTTCGGCACTATCTCGTGCATGTTCTTCGGTGTGCAGCCACGGTAATTCAAGCACTTGGTCCTACAGAGCCTGTGCTCCACGGACTGCGTATATATGTTGCTGATCCCGTCAAGCAGCGAGAAACCCGGTGACATACAGGCACTGTAGTAGAACAACGAGTTGCTGTTGGCCACATCCCAGTAGATGATGTACAGCACGAAACCGGACATGCCCTGCAGGATCAGCGAGACCAGATAGGCACGTAATATGCTAGAGTTCACAAACATGGTCACCAGATAGGTGATCGGCACAGCCGCCAGTCCAAAAAAGGCCAGCAGTAGAACGATGATCATGTTCTCGAACATCCCGAACCCTCCAATCCTGAATACAGCCATGATAAGCACAATGATGATCGAGTATATTACGAAGTGGAACCAGTCCCAGAACAGATTGATGGTCCAGTAGACCGACAAGCTCATTCCGGCAAGATGTTCCATAAACCGGAAGTTATAGATTTTCTCCTCCATCAGCGAGATGACAAACACGGATACGGTCATGGGGATGATGCATCCAATCGCCAAAGGGACGTGAATGTGAGCAATCTTGTTGTCCAGCAGGTTGATCTTCTTCGACAGTCGCGTGGGCATGGGATTATTGGTCACCATAGTCATTAGGTCGTCGCGATCCGGATATGTAAGTCTGACAAATCAGAATTAATTAAAGCACAAAATGGAAGCAGTGAATTAAAGAACGTAAAATTAAGCAAAAATGGAGAGGATAAATTATATAGTCGTCCAATTTGGCCGGTTATTTGGATAGCTCAAAAACTGAGCATAGTATCGGACAGGCAGACAGATGAACATGGCTAGATCGAATCGGCTGATGATATTCATTCAAATGATATATATCATAAAGCAATATAAAACCAACTTACTTGAGAATAATGTTGTGCATCAGATTGAGAACCATGGGTGCCGAGTGAAAGATATCCGTGGTGATGAAGCCATGCATTTCGTTGCCTCCTTCTGCCGACTCCACGGCTCCAAAAGTCTTAATCTCGGTCATCTGATTTAATTCATCGCGATACGATCCTTTCCCGCAAGTAAACGAGTCCGTTGTAAAAATCCTTGACAACGCAACACGATTGGCATCTTCCGACGAGCCGGTATATGGCGTTGTCGAACTAATGACAATGTGACCGCAACCATTGATATCCGGTATAGCCGCAATAGCCGATGAATCCTCGAATCCGATGCGGATCGAGTTGGCGCGATTTTTCGTCGTGCCGAGCAGCAGCGTGATGCGTGCAATCATTGCGACCAGTACAAATGTGACGATGATCATGACGACGGGCCAAACATTCGGCGCCGAATTGATCATTCTCTTGTAGAACATGGCCCGAATCCGCTGCCTTTTTAGCTGTTTCTTGGACACCACCTGGTACTTGAAGGTTTGAGCTACACAGTGATGGGAAAACATTCCCATTATTCAGTATCCATTATTTCATAGAACTCTAACTCACTGACATCCGGAATGATCTGCTGCTGCAGTCGATATGAGGTGACAAGCTGCATATAAATATCGGATACCTCTGAACCCACTACCTTGAAATTCTCTATACCCAGCCTCTTGCGTTCGTTCTCCAGGTGAATGAGCATCTTCTGCAGGCGTGGACGGAACGCTGCCGGTATTTGGTAGGTTAGTGTATCTCCAATCTCGTTGTCTGGCTCCACGAATAGTTGAAACATGTTCATAAATTCTGTAATGGGTACATCTGGAACGTGTGGTTTCTTGATGATAACCTAAAAATTCATAAATATGCATTTCAATGCAGGGCAACAAATATTAAATATAGATCGATGTCTCGTAAGGGTAAAAGTGTAGTTTTTCGAAATACATACCAGTTCCACGGAGCTGTTAAATTTGGATCGCAGGAAAAAGGGCGTGCCACTGGCCTCCAGCACGCCCATGCTGAGGATTCCGAGCCTATCCGCCACATGCTCCGCGTCTCCAAAATTATGGGTGGCGAAAACGAACGCCCGAGATTCCTTCTCCGTGTTGATAATCGACCAGAAGACCAGCGCCTCCCGATCCGACAGCTTTTCCGTGGGCTCTTCCATAATGATGATCTTGGTGTCTCCGGCCAGGCAGCAGCACAATGCCACCATTTGCTTAGTGCCTGAATTCAGCTTCGCTATTTCGGTACGCCTACTCTCGATGAGTGGATCGAGCATTGCCAGCCACTTGCGTTTCTCGATCTGATATCGATCCGAGTCGTGCGCCGTCAGCTTGAGGCGCACATGAAAGTCAATGGTCTGCTCCACTGTTAGCTTCTCGTTCAGGCCATGCTCTGCGAAACGGAAGTCAACCATGTGACGTTGTTCGCCTAAAAGTGCATGGTAAGAACTTTGAAATTACACTTCCAGCTCATCACCAAATGTGAATTGTTGCAATATCAATTATTTAAATAAATATTTCAAGACCCCTCCCCACTTACCGGTGTTTACAAAAGGCTTGTCCATAAGCAATACACTGCCGCGTATTGGGAATTTCAGCCCAGCCATGACCCTAAGGAGGGTCAGTTTGCCTGATCCGATATGGCCGAGAATCACGTACACCTCACCCTGGTATATGCGAAGGGATATATTCTTGAGGATCTTTCGCTCCGAGTCTCGGTGTGTGGTACAAATGTGGCGCAAACGCATTAACTCAATGATGCCAGCGTCGCCAAACTCGAAATTGCTGATGCTTGGCACCTTGCTCACGTACATAACGACCTTATCCGAGTCCTTCGCCTTTCGCGCACGATTGTTGACTACTCGCCGGCTAAGATACCTACCCGGAATCCGCCACTGCAATGCCAACAGGATGAAGTAGTAAATTATGCACGATCCTATGGCCGAGACGAAGAGCACCACGAAGTCGTTGGTTTTAGTGAGTTCGGGGTTTTGGTGGGAGTACCTAAACAGCTCCATGGCGAACAGCATCTGGCAATTGAAGAAGCTAACTAGGATGAAGAAGACATAGTACTTGTGGGTGTCCCAGTAAAGCTCCAAAACAGTAGTGAAGGCGGCATATGTAAAGAGCCACACGACCAGAGCAAATAGAACCGCGTTGATGGGATTACCGAAGAGCTTGGCCACCACCAATGCAGTTATAATTAGCTCCACGGTGAACAACACCACGAAGCAGATGAAGGCCAGAATAGCTAACCCGGATAATTGTGTTTTATGTTCTCCTAACAACCAGAAGCACTAAAATGGATAGAAGGAAAAATACAAATAATAGTAAAGGATAAGAAATATTTATATATATATTATAACTGAATCAATTGTACAAGTTTTACAATAATTTTACTACTGATTAGGGGCCTAAAGAGACACAGATATGTGTGCTCTCGAGTATGTTTGGACCAAGTTACTAGGTTATTTTTTTGATTGTACTTTTAAATATGTTACAGTACTTTGACTTACCACAACAATCAATATAAAAATGGCACCAAGTATAATCAATCGCAAAAATAACACACAAAATTTTATGGCCCATTGTGTTCCAAAAGAGTATCCGTAGTACCACTGATGGACCATTACACCATCCTGAACCTGAGACGCCACGTTCTAAGGGAGTTTAGTTTTATTATTAGTTGCTAATTATAAATACATTATCTTTCCATTGTCTCGTGTGTCTCTTTAAGTTAAATATTCAAGGTGATGTGGTCAATTTTGTATGAACATATGTACACATATGTATATTACATATATATCCACTGTAGAACATCCTTTGAATCCCATGAACCTTATAATAATTTGTACACACTAATCTCTAACGTAGTTAGTCTTCCCATACTAAAAACTTTAATTCTAACCCACTTAGTGCACATGCAAGCAAACAATCTTGCACTATGCCGGTAGTTAATTTCCTCGTATTCTTTTCTATATTTTCTATCGCGCTAACCCGAACAGACACGTGATTGGTAGTGCATCAACGGTTATTACTTAATTAATTAAATTATATATTGGTATGTGTTAGATATTACGATTAGACTCACTCGGATAATGTTCAGGAAGGGGAGCAGGTATATAAAATAATACAAGAACATGGGCAGCCGGGCAAGACTCATTGCGGCGCAGGGCTCATCGGCAGCCTTAAGGGGGACGCTGTTCATGATGACATTTGGTTCCGCATATTCGCTATCAGTTGCGGCGCGCAATAGACGGTACCACTCTAAGAAGACCTGATGCTGCAGCTGCAGGAATCCCTCGCGTATGTATATATCCTGCTTAACATTTTTGCTCACTTGGTCCCGGTCGGCATCGATGAGTCCCGAGCAGCGAGTTATCCAAAGGCGGTCCCCGGTTTGGTAGGATTTTACCGTACGGAGCTCACTGGGGAATCGGATCAAGACATCGAGGTTTTTGGGCGTATCCTCGAGGTCATCTCCCCTGAAAACCAATCCCGCCAAGGTGGTCCGTTCGTCTAATTGATTCTCTAACTCGTCCGCGCTCTCGAAGGGTATTGTGGCATTCAGCTCCAGTGTCATCATCACCCTTGCGGCCAGGCCAGAAACAAAAGGCGTATTGGGTGTGTAGCCCAGGTTCAACCTGGTCTTTTCCCGCCTCGAGTCCGTCATACTCCTAAGGTATTGAAGTGGGTGAAGGTCAACAAGGAACGCCTATGTTTCGAGCGCAGCTTACTGTAATATGCCGAGGTCGCCCAGCGTGTGCGAATCGATGCTCTGCCCCTTCTCGTGTTCGCTGCGCTTGTAGAGCAGGCGCTTGGAGTGGGCGATGGGATTGAGCAGGATCACCAGGACCATGATTATTAGGGCGACTGCCTCGAAAAGCGTGGGCCGCCACATATTCAGCTCAATGCCGATGTAGCGCCTGAAAAGCAGACCCTTGGTGGCCGGCATTTTGAGAATGTGCCGGTGCCGGTGTATGCGAGAATTATGTATGTATATTCACAATAAAAATACGTATAACAAGTAAATGGGAGCCAAATCTGTAATAAGACTCAGGATTTCGAATGTCTAGTTTTTTTTATAAATTGAATTCAAAGCACATTGTGATGATTTTTCAGGTTATGACTCTGATTAGCTGATAGCTGTAAGGGAGTATTCATACATTTTTAAATATTCACAATAATAATAACAAATAGAAGAGAGCCAAAATTGTTTTGGGACACAGGATTTGAGGATTTGTTAGATATTTAATTCAAAGGGTGTGAGGGTGTAGCTCATGTAGTTTATGTCCACAATAAAATTAAGTCTTTGAATAGTCTAGAAAAAAAATAATAGGACAAGTCGCTCTAACCACTGTTGGAAAAAGTTTTAAGTTTTAAAAGAAACTTTAAAAGTACTTTTCAATATCGGTCATTTTTAAATTCAAATGCAATATATCGATACGGATGTTAGATATTGAATTCAAAGGGTGTGAGGGTGTAGCTCATGTAGTTTATGTGCATATTAAAATTAAGTCGTTAAAAAGTCTAGAAAAGTAATAGGACAAGTCGTTTTAAGTTTTAAAAAATACCTTTAAAATTATTTTTCAATACCGGTAATTTTTATATTCAAATGCAATATATCGATACGGATGAATGCGTACTATTATAATCCTAATCGGGTTTTCTGCCTATCGATAGATATACGAATCGAATAAGCGCTGTTGTACAACAGATTAAAAACAAGCGAAATTAAATTTTCGTTTAAAACAACACACTAAAGATCTTCAATGCACGAGGACTTTGGACAGGACCAGTGGTCAATCGGGGACGACTCACTGTTCCAGGCATGCGGACTGATTGTGGCTGCGGCGCACGCCGGCAAGTCGATCTTCATCACCTGGAATCAGTACTATTTGCTTAACTTTCGTTTTAAGACGCCAAAAGCGGACAGCAGTCGCGTCAAAATGACCAAGGTGCGGATACCACTGCCCACGAGGACGAGTGGCAAGTACCTGAGGAGCGTGCACACGCTGAAGTTTAACACCATGCTGCTTATGTCCGACGGCGGGATCTACTGCTTTGGCTCCTTCAAGGCCCTGCATGCCATCCAATGGCTTAGTGGAGTACGCTGTTTTGCCATTGTTGGCAATGGATTCAGCGTAATAAGGGAACAGGAGCAGCGTCTCCTGCTGCAGGCCTATCTCGATTTACCCGGCTTGGAGAAGGGCGAGAGCACGCTGCAGCACACATTCGACATTACGTACGACGAGCAGAACATATTCCAATGCGACTGGCAGCATGACGAATACACACTGACCACTATAATGGTATCCACTGAGAAGGAGGAGCAGTTCACGCAGCGCCTGTTTGGGGTCACAGCTGCCCAGCAGGAGTACGTCCACATCTTTAGCATAGGCGGACATGTGTTTGCCCTGTGCAAAACCGAGCCTCTTGAAGAAGGAGCAGATAGCCCGTACCACATCGAGCTGCTTTGCGTTTACGCTGCAATAGTAAAGTTCATCCGAATCCTGCCCGACCAGAATCTCTGTTTAGTGTTCCTCAATAATGGCAGCGTGGACATGTGGTATGTTTCCTGTTTGCTTGAAATCAAGCAGCGACAGATGCATCATACGGGCGCCGAGTGGCTGGATTACGATGCGACCAGTGAGAGCGGTGACTTTTACTACACCGATGGCATGCAGGTGGTGCGCCTGAGATTCAAGTACAACGGGCAGCTGGACGAGTGCTACGTCGACACCATGGTCAAGCCAGTGCCCGGCATACAGTGCTGCACTTTCCTGAACCACAGCGAGCAATTGGTTTGCCTAAGCGACAACAACATATTCTATCGCATTGGCTTCGAGGCAAACGATCCTAACAAGGACTCCCCAATGGCGGACTTTACAGCCGAGGCCATTGAACGGATACGGA
The DNA here is from genome assembly GCA_035046265.1 of Drosophila bunnanda. Taxonomy (NCBI): domain Eukaryota; kingdom Metazoa; phylum Arthropoda; class Insecta; order Diptera; family Drosophilidae; genus Drosophila; species Drosophila bunnanda. The sequence continues at coordinate 16,705,820 of JAWNOB010000016.1, forward strand.
ACAATGCCCAAGCCCTGGAAGCGTATCAACGGCAGCCTGCTATCCTTCGGGAGGCCCTGCAGAAGGAGTACGAGAAACAGCAGCTGATTGCTGTGGGCAGAAATAATTTCGACGAGAGCCTTCGAGCATCGCTTGAATTCCATCGTCGAGTTCCCGGGTACGAGGACGAAAATGTGCTGCTTTTGCAACCTGAACCTGAGGTGCCGACTCTTAAGGCAGGCAGCCTTTATGCCGTGTTGAACCTGACGGTCATTAATAGCCAACCCCTACAGCATAGCAATAACTGGCAGCTTTTGATATGTTTTGACCACAAGATACAAAGCTTTCTGTTGCCCACGAATACGCTCTTGAATAGAAGATGTCGACTTGTGGTGCCGTTAAGGAAGCTAAAGAACGAGTTTCTGCCTAGATTCAACATCAAATTGGTGGCTTTTATTGAGATCAGCAGCCTGATAAGTGCTGTGCTTCTTCCTGTATCGGTGACCAAGAGTGCAGCCACTTATTCTTCTCTTTTCAGTTCCACTCGATCGTTTGCGGATATTGGCTCGGAGGATCTGCTTATACCAACGACCAAGGCATCAACAAGTGAACCTGTAATTCAGCATACAATTCGTTTCGGCAACGGCTTGACTCTACCTCAAATTGCTTGTCTTTTTAATGCCTCTAAAAACGGAAACGATGGTTTATTAGATTTGTACTTTCTGGACGACGCCAAGCTGAGACTCCAAGGATGCTCGAATGACTCAATGGGAACTTTAGAGAGCGAAGACGCTTCAGCGATTTACTACTTTAAGCAGCATTTACTCCTGAACGGAGATACCCGGGACCCAGAACCCATAACCTTGGATCAAATACTGAAATTTCAGTGTGAAACAAAGCGATTGAGCAGCAGTAAGCAATATGAAAATAACTTAGAGTCTGGAGAAAATGTCACTATGCGTTTGGAGTCTAAATATAGAGCCTTAAGAAGTGTCATTTTTTAACATATAAAAAGTTTTATTCCTAAACAGTTTTTAATAGCAATTTAGTTTTTTTTTGTTTTGAGGAACGTTATAGGTAAACTTTATATAAGGCACTATGGATAATTATTGAGCTTAATTTTTGCTAAGGCAAATGCCTTGTTTTAATCTACGTATATAATTAATTTATTATTTTACAGATAAATAAGCTTTTAAATCGTAGATAATTATAAACTAATTCTGTTAACATCTCAGCGCGAATTCGTTGTATAAACTTTCTTAAAAAATAAATGTTTGTATTTTTTTTTATTTTTTAATTCGATTTAATATTTTTTTAAATGACTTCGATTGTAAATGGAATACGATGGGATACAATATTGATAAGAAATTATCATTTCAACTAATCTAAATTAGTAACGTCAAGAAGTTTACATCGGAACGCAGAAGTTTGTATACTCTTTAAGTTTCAAATTGAAACATTAGAAATCGATCCACTTTGGTCAAATAATGATGATATACAAAAAAACTAACAGGATATATAAAATATTTTAAACTATTATATATTAATACTTAGTTTGTAAACTGTTTCCTAAGTTTGTACATGTAATTTTTTATTGTAAATGTAAAACAATTTTTTGAAATCATACAGAATACTCTCAGGGTTAAAATATATACTTAATAATAAAAAAATATTAAAATAGATATTAAAAACAACGAAATAATAAAATATTTTAAACTATAAAATATTAATACATATTTTACAAACTGTTCCCTAAGATTGTAATTGTAATTTTTTATTTTAACAATTTTGTTCTCTGTGTACAAGTCACGTATCTTCTAGCGATAAATTTAAAATTCCTAAGAGAGAAAATGTAAATCATTTTCATTTTCATTGTGTGAAATCAAGAGAAGAGAATCGCGCACAGAGTATTTTATTATGTTTGTTGCCTTTTATTACTTTATTATTAAACTTTGTCAGCATGACTGGCACTTTCTGATCAATTCTCTTAAATTAGGTACTTTATGAGGTAGTATGGCAAACAATATCTATAAAACTTGTGCAAAAGTAGGTGGGTTTATACAGTGTTATCTCAGTTATAAACTTCTGTTTTTGTAAATATGGTATTGGGATAGGTTCAACAACTTCATAATTATACATATATAAATTTCTTCCACATCTATGTAGGATTTGATAAATTTCAGCGATTAAAGGAAAACGGAAAAGGTAAAAGCTCCAAGAATGATTGAAAAATTTAATATTCTCTTTAATTAACATATGATTAAGCCAAAAATATCAGTATCTATCAATTTCACATTTGTACATATCCCTACATATTGTTCCTTGTAAATATACAATATAAACTCATACATAATATACATCTAATGGAAGCAAGTCCTCTCTTAAACTTTCTCTTTTAATGACCCACACAGACCCAATAAACAAGCTGCTTCTCCACTCCCAGCGATCAGTTGTGACCGAGACCCCCTAGCGACAGTATGGTTAAGTTGACTCTATACGGCTTGGATCCCAGCCCGCCAGTTCGCGCCGTCAAACTAACCTTGGCAGCTCTCAACCTGCCCTACGAATATGTGAACGTTAACATTGTGGGTCGGGAGCAACTGTCTGAGGCTTACCTGGAGAAGAATCCCCAGCACACGGTGCCCACGTTGGAGGACGATGCTCACTTCATTTGGGACTCGCATGCCATCATCGCGTATCTGGTGTCCAAGTACGCGCCAACGGATGACCTATATCCGAAAGATCTCCTCCAGCGCGCGGTTGTGGATCAGCGGCTGCACTTTGATACGGGCGTGGTCTTCGCCAATGGCATAAGAAGCATATCGAAGCCCGTGATTTTCTTTGGCCAGACCACAGTGCCCAAGGAACGCTACGATGCCATTATCGAGATCTATGACTTTGTGGAAACATTCCTAGGGGGTCACGATTATATTGCCGGCGATCACCTAACGATTGCCGACTTTAGTCTGGTCTCTTCGGTGTCTTCTCTCGTTGCCTTCGTGGACATGGATCCGGTGAAGTATGGAAGGATTAGTGCTTGGGTCAAGAGACTGGAACAGCTGCCCTACTATGAGGAGGCCAATGCCAAAGGAGCTCGGGAATTGGTGGCCATTGTAAAGAAAACGAATTTTACTTTTGAAAAATAAAAAATATACTTGAATGTAATAAATGTTATGATAACAAAAAATGTTTTTAATAGAGGATTTAATTATTTGCAAATTAATTTATTGCTTCTACATGGGAATCTATTTCTTTACCCAACTAAATATATATAAAATAATATAGCCAGTTTTATTTAAAAACAATAAATGAAACCTGGACTTAACAGAAATACATAAGATCTTCGTAAAAAAAAATAACAGCAGCTTTGACTATAAAGGTTTTTCTAAACATTGTCATTGATTCTTATCAACATCCACTTAATGAAAAGCGCCAAAAGTTACTTCTAGAATTAGTAATATTAATTTCAAATATGTATTCATTTCAACACACTTGGGAAATAAAAGCCTAAGAATATTCTAGACGTTTTTCTCAGTGCACAAGTGGCGTTATTATGGTGAAATAGAAATAAACGTAAAGAAAGAGAGAGAAATGCCTACAACTAAGTATAACTACTTTATTTTTTGCTCTTTTCTGATTAGGTTTGTGCTTCCATACTCTCTTTTGAAACAAATAAATACGCGGGAACCTATGAACTCAGCATTCAGTTGTAAAAAAGAACCCGGAGAAGTAACACAACATGACCAAATTGATTCTCTATGGTTTGGAGGGGAGTGCACCCGTGAGGACTGTGAAACTGACGCTGGCTGCTTTGGGAATTCCATACGAGTTCGTTGAGGTGAATACTTTGGCCAAGGAGAACCTTTCGGAGGCGTTCCTGAAGAAGAACCCGCAGCACACGGTGCCCACGCTGGAGGATGATGGTCATTTCATCTGGGACTCGCATGTTATCAGCTCTTATCTGGTGTCCAAATACGGCAAGGACGACAGTCTCTATCCCAAGGATCTCCTGCAGCGGGCTGTTGTGGATCAGCGATTGCACTTCGAGTCGGGGGTGATTTTTGCCAACGGTCTGAGGAGCATCACCAAGCCCCTGTTTTCCGCTGGCGTGACCACCATTCCCAGAGAGCGATACGATGCCATCATCGAGATATACGATTTTTTGGAAACCTTCCTCAAGGGTCAAGATTACATTGCCGGCAGCCAGCTGACAATTGCCGACTTTAGCATTATTTCTACCCTAAGCTCGCTGGAGACTTTTGTGGAGGTGGACCCGACCAAGTACAGCAGAGTCACTGCCTGGATTAAGCGACTGGAGCAGCTTCCTTACTACGAGGAGGCCAATGCCAATGGAGCACGAAAATTCGGAGAGATAGTAAAGAAGACTAATTTTAAGTTTGCCTCTTAAATGCAAATCAGAATATATACCCTGCATTAATTTCACAATAAATTCTAGAACAAATATTGTACGTGTTGAATGGAATATCTTGCATTGAAATAAAAAAAAATATAAATGTGTACATGTATGTATATTCTACTTATATTTAACTAATATATTCTCCAGCACCCAGAGAGAAAGAATGTTGTTGTTTTTAAAGTTATATATACTATTACCTGTTTATTCATCATCAATATTCTACTTTCCGTTAGAACATTTGTTTTGATATTCTCTATCCTATAACTGCTTCTAGTTTCCCAATCTCTTTTCCAAACATTTAAACACAAATCTCATTATTTCTCTCTATTTGTGCTCTTATCTCTCGTACACATTAATCAGTTACCGTGGTTCGAGAACATATAATTTGTCAATAAAAATAGTAGATTTTCAGGCAAAATAAAGATTTTTGGTATTTAACAAAAAACTCTGTTATATTAAATTTTAATGTAATTTTTAAACGCGTTTTATGTGGCTAAGCCTGACGGACGACTGGTAGCAATAGATCCTAACTAATGGATGGCGGAAAATATTCGATTCTATATTAATATTTCACCATATTACATATATCGGTCTAATATAATCAAATAAAGATATATACATTATTTTTTGATTTATTCGCTAATTTAATTTTAAAATCAATATTTTCCGATATTTAAAAATTCGTTAGAGGTATTAATATTTTCGATACAAACAAGATATTTTTGTCGATATATCTTATTGAATCTTTCCGTTTGATATACAACCCTATCTTAACTATCCCATTGTGAAGATACGATTCGCTTAATAAACACCTATCAAGATTTCAAAATTTTCACTTCCATACAATTGAGAATAAAATAGAAAGAGATATGATAAGGCACTGGACTGCCTTATGAAACACCTGACCACCTTTCCGGGGGACACCTTCAAACAATTAAAACGAGTGCCTTATCACAACTCGTATCAATTATCTAAGCACAGAACTCTGACAGCAGATATAGCTACAGATATGTATTAGAAAATATATTGGAACAGTCATGTCAATCACGTAGAAACTCAATTACTGAAAGCATGAAAAGCTTTGAATTACAAAGTGGAATTAGTTTAATATATGGAATTAATTGAAGCCAGCAGCGCATTTGTTGCTGCGGTAGCCGGCGAACCTGCCTTTAGTTTTGAATCGTCAAGCGGAGAGATCGGACGACAATGGGGAAACTAATACTCTACGGCGTAGAGGCGAGTCCACCGGTCCGGGCCTGCAAGCTGACCTTGGACGCCCTGGGGCTCCAGTACGAATATAAGCTGGTCAATCTCCTGGGCGGTGAGCACAAGAGCAAGGAGTACACGCTTAAGAATCCTCAGCACACGGTGCCCATGCTGGAGGACGACGACGGAAAGTGCATCTGGGAGAGTCATGCCATTTGCGCTTATCTAGTGCGGCGTTATGCCAAGGACGACGCCCTGTATCCCAAGGACTACTTCAAGCGCGCTGTGGTGGATCAACGTCTGCACTTTGAGTCCGGTGTGCTGTTTCAAGGCTGCATCCGGAACATTGCTGTGCCGCTGTTCTACAAGAACGAGACGGAGGTGCCGCGCTTCAAAATCGATGCCATCTACGAAGCCTACGACTTCCTGGAGGCGTTCATCGGCAACCAGCCGTATTTGTGTGGCTCAGGAGTAACCATCGCTGACTTCAGTATGGTCTCCTCGGTGACCAGTCTGGTTGGCTTGGCGCCTATCGATCCAAAGCGGTATCCCAAGCTGACCGGCTGGCTGGACAGGATGGCCAAGCTACCAAATTATCAGTCCCTCAACGGCAACGGTGCCCAGATGCTGATTGACATGTTCAGTTCGAAGATCACCAAGATTGTGTGACTTTGATCCGTGTTGTTTAGAGGTTGTTTTTAAAGGTTAGAAACGAGATAGGCGGCCGCTACTGCTGGTGCCGGCGCTGATGATTACATAAAAATAAAGCTTTTATTTGTTATACACTCTACAAAAAATGTTTTCAAAATGCTAACTTTAAGTGCAGGGGTTCCCGGTTTCGACGCACAATATATCACATCTAAAAGCTTAAAACTTGGTGTAAGAATATAGTTAACCATCTAGGCACTTATTCGACGGGTTTCTTTGATTAATAAACAAAATATATTGCACACATATCATCGCCCGATGGCCTAGCCTCCCTCTCCACTCTCCTCCGCTCGATGACCGCTGCTTGCAGCGAGACTCTTTCGGTTCGGGTAACAGCCTTTCTCCGTTCTCCGACAGGCATTGAGATGACAGGCTGCTCCGAATGCATAGTTTTCGCTGATAGTCGTTGTTGTTTAATGTATCCCACCGACTCTGGCTAGCTATTCGTCTTGCGCTTCTCCAGTGCCTTCCAAACCAGTTTCATTCTCTGCACGCAATCGCGATGCTGGGACTCCCACAGCACTGTGGTGAGTCGTCCAACAGTGGCCGCACCGTTATCGGCGCTGCGGGTCCACTGCAACAGTAGCTGGTAGATCACCTGGGAGAGAATGGGGAGCGTTAATTAATCGGAATTAGTCATGCTATCATATCATAGCGAAGTGTGTAAGCTTTGGGTTAAGATTATACATACATATGTATAAATTTAATAGCAACTTTAAATTACAAATGAAAAAATAATAATATTAATAAATAATAATAATATTAAGATGGTATTGGAAACTTCTTCTAATCTAATCTAATCTCCCCATGTAATCTTAAATCCATTAGACCCTTTCGAAAAATAAGTTATACTTCTAGACGAACATTTTGCGTTTTTTAAGTAAATATAGTTTTGTTCGTGCAGCGTTAAGGGTCAAGTTGTAATGATTTTTCTGAAATAAATCACATTTTAAAGATCATTTTTAATACTACATTGAAGTATTATACTTTAAAAAAAAAACTTAAAGATTGTTTCTGAATATTGAGCGCACATTGTAACATTTCAAACAAGGGAAAGTGATATCAAACTTGAGTCATGATGGCTGGTATTTCCGAGCTATGGCCCAGAAATCTGTACAGATATGTATGTATTCTTAATATTATAGTCTATTTTTAAACGAGTTGCAAATATTTTATAAATACATTAGCAAATTGCAGACACCTATGACTATCCCATTGAATTGCCTTTAAAATTCCCCTAAATAAGAGGTCTGACGAAGAGCTTATGGACCTATTTCCATGTGGAACCATTATCCTTACCTCTCTGATATTTCCATGCATTTGATGATCGATTATCGCCTGATCGATCTGTCCCTCCGACTGTCCAAGCTCCCGCATCACCTGCTTCCAGCCCTCTCCCAAATGCGTGGCTACCGCATCCAGCAGGCGAATATCCGGCTCTTCCTGCGACTGCATCATGGCCACTATGCTGACCGTTTTGCGAGTGGCCATGGAACGCTTGCCGCCTTCCGGTGAAGCCATCGCTGCTCCTTCCTCGTTGGTACTGGTGCTGCCCTTCCGCGAACTGCTGGCGCTCAGGTTCTGGTTTATGTTGTAGACGGAGCCAAAGTGCAGCCCGCTGGCATTCGAGAAGTTCATGACCACCTGTTGCTGCGCGCTGTGCACGTTCATGGTGTTGTTTGTTTGCAAATTGTTGGTCAGCGCAGTACCCGGGAAATGGGCGGACTGCACCACGTCCATGGAGTTGTAGTTGGGGTCGCTGAGCTCGCGCAGCACGGACTCGGTGAGATCGGCCGATGCAGTCGGCGTGCTGATGGAGGGCAGCGCCAGAGCTCCGCTGTTATTGTTATCTCCCTCGCTGTCGTCCACGGGCGCCGCGTCCGCTTCAAGGCGTCCTTCGGATGAATTTTGCGCCTCCTTGCCGCCAAAGATGGTGGGCAACAGGTTCCTGAGCTTCGGCATGCTGTTCGCTGATAACTTGCCGCGATGAATGTGCTCTCTTGTCTCCGGAAATTCCACAGTTTGGGGTTTTTGCCTTTGTGTTTCTTTGCGTTAGTGGTGGCAGGCCAGGGATGACACTGACTATCGACGGGGATGGGACTAATCGATACATCAATCGAACTTAAGCATTTGTGTCACCACTACGCCCCTTAATAATAAAATGTTTTTATGAAAATATAAATATAAAATAGGTTGGTGCTTTCAAAGCAAACAACAAAATATATAGAGTTAAAAAAAATTAATTACAATAATTAATAATATTTGAATTTTTATTTAATACGATCATAAGCAAAAACATTAAGCGGCATTAATAATTCATTTACGTTTCAATAATGAAAATGACTCTTTTTAACGTTCACGGTCATTTCCAGTTCAGCCCAAAGGCCGGCCACTGTTCTTGCAGCCACAGCCGATAGACCGTTTGACAGTTCCGCAACGGCCTATCGCCCATCTCTATTTGCCACGTTCGCTCATGTTCATTCACATTTTACTTGGAGTCGGTGAGTTCCGCGTCCGTGTGTGCTGCCTTCCAATAGAAAGTCTGGGTGTGAATTTAACAGATTGAAGTGCGAGTGGCGGCCCAAATTGGCCAGTGATCCTTGCGGGGGCGGGCGTGCGGTGCAGTTGCATAATTTACGCCAAGAGAGTGCACGGATATACAGTTATAAAGGGCCGGATGGAGCAGGCGGTGGAGGAGGCGACGGCGGCGGGGCGGTGGTTCGGTGGCCGAACAAGAAGAAGCAGCTACGGCTAAAGAAAATTCAGGCCGCCTTGAATGCAAGAACAAGAACATTTTCCCTAAATTCGGGCGCTCGGCGGAAAACAACGTGTTTTCCAATGGTTGATAATACACGGGCGGCGCACTCTCACACCAACACAAAGGCGGCGGCGGCGGCGGCGGCTGCCGACGACGTCGTCGTCCACGCATACACGGTCATAAAATCACATGCATATGTGTGTGTACGTGTGCGCATATATGAGCATATTTGTCCGATTGGAAGGCGCGCGTGTTGATTTTTTTGTCTTTAAACTTTCTGAAATTCTAGGGGCAAGTGGTGAAGGGGTACTGAACCCCGCCCAGTGACCGAAAAGAGGATCCCGGCATAACCTTTCACCTGACTGAAACATACGGCACTGATTTCCGCATTCCATACAAACGTTCTCACACAAACACAGGCACAGAGAGGCACGCACACCCACGCTCTGCTCCACTTTGACAAAAACAATTGTCCAATAAGCAGCGGCCCGCATATGTTGCCGCTGCCGCTGCTACTGCCCTACAAAAACGCATACATCGCCGCTCGCCGCAGACTTTCTATTGGATTGGGGGAATATGTGCAGCATGCCCGACGAACTGCAGTGTAGGGCATCCATCCTGTGGATGCCACGACGATCTGCATCTGCTAATTGCATTAATATTGTACCAATTGTCTTGCAGTCGACACGCCAAGTTATCAAACTGGATTTGGTCAAAGGAGAGTAAACTAGACCGGATTTTTTGGATTTTACAGTACCGTAAGTTGAACAACCTTTGCTTCGTCAGTGTCAATTTGCATAGTTTACCATTTACCAAACAACAACAAAAACAATATCAGAAATACTATTCAGAAGGTAACGGTTACCTGCTTAAAACTGGCTACGTCAGACTTTTTCTTCGGTTGGAAATTTACAAAAACAAGAATCAATCCGATATGTGCATACCAATCTGTATTTATGTATTTATTTATTTAGTTTTTGGTTCAAGCTGAACTTTAGCGCATTGTATTTGTGCTTTGTCTTCATTTGTCGACGTCAGCGTCGCTGCAGGCGTCACATACGAACGTTTGTGCGCTGGTATTTGCTGTGTAGGTATGTTGCTTGTTTTCGTTTTTTTACCTGTGCCTTCTCGAAAGGTGCCAACACTCACACAGCCGCACACGGGCGAAGAAAAAGAGCAACACAGAAATGTGCAGGCACACACACAAGCATAGGCCCACTGGCACTCGATCGTTTTGTTGTAGTTGCCGGCTATCATCCGGTTTTATATGGAGCTCTGTGCTCCCCTGCTCCGTTAAGTTACTTCGCCAAGCTCTCGCTCTCGCGCTCTCTCTACCGCTCTAGTCTCTTCTTTTGACACATTTTTCGTGCACACGCACACAGAGGCGGCCTGCAGAGGAGGATTTTCAGGGGGATTTCTCGCAACCGCCCCCCCTCCTTAGGAATTTCTTTTGAAAGTTAATTTAAAAACGTACCATTTCATGTATTGTAGTAGCTTTTCATGGTCGATTTTTATAAAAAAGCCTGTCTTTTTAAACCTTATTTAAACTTTTTGTGCCACTAAATATGGGGCGCATTATTAAAGTGGACTTAATATTTGTATTGAAAGTTATTAAACAGCGTATGAATTTATATACAAACATCTCATATTTAGTATAGGACTGTTCTTGAAAATGGCTTTCTTTTAAAATGTCACATTTCGGAGTAGATAAGTGCAATAGATAAATATGTTGATAGAAAACAAAGCTGTACCTTTTATTTAATTTTTCTATAATTACTATGACAGCCATGAAATAGTGCTGTTGATGCTGATAATGAATTTATCTCCTACAGTGCGTTGTAAAAGTTTCTAATAAATATTTCTAAAAAACCCCCCATTTCATTAAAAATCCTTGCTTACACCACTGTTCTTGCACACACCACTGTAGACACACACACACAGAGACTGGCGATAGTGGCAACTACAATATCTTTGTTGTTGTTCTTTAGGTGGAGAGTAAAATGTAGGCTACGAAACTCGTTGGGCATTGATTTAGAAAACAGCTTTTTTTGGTCGAACAAGTGCATGGTCTCTGCCAGAGATCTCTCCCTGGTTCTCTTTCTCTCTCTCCGCAACCTTTCACCCAAGCGAAATCCGACTGATAGCAGCTTATTTCTGGAGCTGCACTAATTCCCATTGTGTGTGTGCTGTGTGAGTACCCAGATATCTTCTGGGGAACGATCGGTCGACGACGACGCTTATCAGCCGGGAGCAGCCGATAGCTATCACTCGGCCCCTGAATCTGCCTGCGTGGCCCAGTGCTTTGGCGTTGTCGTCCACTTATCACCGGCAATAAGCGGCGCAGGCAGCGCCAAGCCAGGCAGGCACTTCATCCCGCCGATCTCGCCTAGCACTACGTGGCCTTAGCTTTGGCTTAGGGAACACTGAATCTATTTCGGTTTATCAGCGTCAATTCGACGCTCCCCTTTTTGGATTCACCTTTTTCGGATCTGCAGCATTCCAAAATTTCACTTGAAACTATTTAAATTAATTAAACTTAAATAAATCTTCGAAATGTACTAATATTTACCCAAAAATCATGAATAATAAGCATATTGACGATAACAAGTTAGTAACAAACTATTATAGTAAAATAAATAAACTTTCCCAGAACATACAGTTTATTTTTCCTATAAAACTATTAGTTGATAATGCTATAAACCCTGAAAGTAAGACAGTTCTTTTCTTTGCATCCAAGTCAGGGTAAGATCATCATTACCATCTATGATCTAATGAATACCTCGATTTATGAAAACTAAGAATACGGAATGAAAAAATATGTTGTCAACTCTGGGATGTTTTAAAGATCTAATCTTATTTTTTAATACATATGTACATATTGTGCGTATGCCGATACTTCTTACGTATTTAGCCCTTATCAGCGGATGGCAGCCACATGCGGGTCTTTGGGTCGCACTTATCAACACAAAAAGTTGTTTTCGGTTCATCGAAAGCAATGGGAGATGAAACCCGAAGCTAATGAAATTTGTATTTAACAAAATGAAGTACTTTCCCACCCATCTTTGATTGATCGATCAAATTGTCCGTTAATCCCGACCCAAAAATAAAAAAACAAAAACTTTACCATGACTAATAATCATTAGCTTTATCAATCGCTGATAAACTCTGAGTTTTCGATAGGTCCCCCATGGTGTATTAGTTTTAAACAGTGTTTGATAAGCTATCTTTGATTCTCCCTTTTCAGTGTACTGTAAACGACTTGGAACGAAAAAGGACTCTTCTCTTTTTTTAAGTAATGCAAGCAGCAGCAGCAGCAGTGATGGAGGAATCTAACGGTGAGTTGGGGCATCTATATATTTAGAGGAAGCGTAATTTAAAGTGTATTGATCGCACAGCAACTACCATCGAGCAACAACCCATCGCCCTCATCAATGGCCAAGAGCAGGTGTCCAACGAGCAGCAACCATCATCGCCCACCACTTCGGTGGCCACGCCCACCAGCACCACCAGCGGCGGCACTGGCAATGCCACACCCGCCTTTAGCTACGATGACCTCTTCCCGGCTCTGCCGGCCAACACCTCGGCGCCGTCGCAGTCCGGAGCTTCCAGCTCGACGATAGCCCGTGTGACTAGCTCGCAGAAGACGCAGGTAACCACGGAGCTGGGACACACAAGGACGATTTTCTAAAGAAATAACCGTTTTCCTTTACAGGTTTTGCATGTTCCCTGCGAGGAACGCAAGTCCACGGAGTCGGAGAAGTTTGGCGAGGGCGAGTCGAAGCGGATTTGCCAGCAGATCACGAAGGAGACGGGCGCCCAGATCGAGATTGTGAGCGGCAAGAACCAGTCCCTTACTTTCTTGATTAAGGGAAAGCAGAGTGAGCTGCTGGACGCTCGCCGAAAAATTCTAATGAGCTTCTCGACGCAGGCCAGCCGTCAGGTGGCCGTTCCGCGGGAGCACTACCGTGTCATCCTCGGCAAGGGTGGCCAGCGGCTGCGCGACCTAGAGCGCCTCACCTCCACTCGCATCAACATCCCCAGTCAAGGCGACGAAAGTGAGTTCATCACCATTGCCGGCACCAAGGAGGGCATTGAGAAGGCCGAACAGGAAATCCGTCAGCTGTCCGCCGAGCAGTACAAGAAGTCGTCGGACCGCACCACGGTGCCCAAAATCTACCATCCCTTTATTGTTGGTCCCTACAGCGAGAACCTGAACAAGCTGCAGGAAGAGACGGGCGCCAAGATCAAAGTGCCGCCGCAGCAGGTGCAGAAGGACGAGATCATTATCTCCGGCGAGAAGGATGCCGTTGCAGCGGCCAAGGCGAAGGTTGAGGCCATCTACAAGGAGATGGAGAAGAAATGCTCCACCGTCAGTGTGGAGGTGGCCAAGCCGCAGCATCGTTACGTTATTGGTCCCAAGGGCTCCACTATCGCAGAGATCCTGAAGTTGACCGGTGTGTCCGTTGAGATGCCGCCCAATGACTCCACTCTGGAGACCATCACTCTGCGCGGACCTCAGGTAGCCTTGGGCAATGCCCTCACCGTGGTTTACCAGAAGGCCAACTCGGTGAAGTCGGTGGAGCTCAATGCCCCGCACTGGATCCACAAGTATGTGATTGGTCGCAAGGGCGCCAACATGAAGCAGCTAGAAGAGACCTGCCCCAACGTGAACGTCAACTGCCTGGAGGACAAGATCAAGCTGGAGGGCGATCCCGAGAACGTGGACCGGGCTGTCTCCTACCTAAACGAAATTATCCGTAATTACGAGGATAATTTCACCTTCGAGGTAATGACGGTCAATCCATCGTACTACAAGCACATCATCGGTAAGGCTGGCGCCAATGTCAACCGGCTAAAGGATGAGCTCAAGGTGAACATTAACATCGAGGAGCGGGAGGGTCAGAACAATATCCGCATCGAGGGGCCCAAGGAGGGAGTGCGGCAGGCGCAGCTTGAGTTACAAGAAAAAATCGACAAACTGGAAAACGAAAAATCGAAGGATGTGATCATTGATCGCCGTCTGCACCGTTCCATCATTGGCGCCAAGGGCGAGAAGATACGTGAGGTGAAAGACCGCTATCGCCAGGTGACGATCACGATACCCACGCCCCAGGAGAACACGGACATTGTAAAGCTGCGCGGGCCCAAGGAAGATGTAGACAAGTGCCACAAGGATCTGCTCAAGCTCGTCAAGGAGATCCAAGAATCGTCGCACATCATCGAGGTGCCCATCTTTAAGCAGTTCCACAAGTTCGTCATCGGTAAGGGTGGCGCAAACATCAAGAAGATCCGTGACGAGACGCAGACCAAGATCGATTTGCCGGCTGAGGGAGATACCAACGATGTGATCGTCATCACTGGCAAGAAGGAGAACGTCCTAGAGGCCAAGGAGCGCATCCAGAAGATCCAGAACGAGCTCTCCGACATCGTTACCGAGGAGGTGCAGATCCCGCCTAAGTACTACAACTCGATCATCGGCACTGGCGGCAAGCTCATCTCCTCCATCATGGAGGAATGTGGCGGTGTGTCCATCAAGTTCCCCAATAGCGACTCTAAGAGCGATAAGGTAAACAATTCCTTTCCCTAGCATTAAATTCTGTTTTCTAACGGCACGATTTTTTGCTTTAGGTCACCATTCGCGGTCCCAAGGACGATGTGGAGAAGGCCAAGGGCCAGCTGCTGGAGCTAGCCAACGAACGGCAATTGGCTTCATTCACCGCCGAGGTGCGTGCCAAGCAGCAGCACCACAAGTTCCTCATCGGCAAAAACGGCGCCTCCATTCGCAAGATTCGTGACGCCACCGGCGCCCGTATTATCTTCCCCTCGAACGAGGATACCGATAAAGAGGTGATCACCATCATTGGCAAGGAGGATAGCGTGAAGAAGGCCCGCGAACAGCTGGAGGCGATCATCAAGGAATGCGACGAAGTCACTGAGGGCGAGGTAGCCGTCGACCCCAAGCACCATAAGCACTTTGTGGCCAAGCGCGGCGCCATCTTGCACCGCATTGCCGAGGAGTGCGGCGGCGTGATGATCTCCTTCCCCCGCGCCGGCACCAATTCTGATAAGGTGACAATCAAGGGCGCCAAGGACTGCATCGAAGCGGCCCGACAGCGCATCGAAGAGATCGTTGCTGAATTGGAGGCGCAGACCACCATTGAGGTGGTGATCCCGCAGCGGCACCATCGCGCTGTAATGGGTGCTCGGGGCTGCAAGGTACAGGAGGTGACCTCCGAGTTCAATGTGCAAATCAAGTTCCCCGATCGCGATGCCACCGAGCCCGTTGAGGGTCTCACCAATGGCGGTAGCGGTGTTAACGGCGCCGGGGATAGCCAGGATGGCGAACAGGAAGCGGAGGCGGCGGAACCAGTGCGTCAGTGCGACGTTATCCGCATCACGGGCAGGATCGAGAAGTGCGAGGCCGCCAAGCAGGCCCTGCTCGATCTTATTCCCATCGAGGAGGAGCTGTTGGTGCCCTTTGACCTGCACCGCACTATCATTGGAAAGCGTGGAGCCAATGTCCGTCAGTTCACGTCCATGCACGATGTCCATGTAGAACTGCCGCCCAGTGAGCTCAAGTCGGACGTGATCAAGATCTTTGGAACGCCCACCAGCGTCGCTGAAGCGCGCAAGGCCCTGGAGAGGATGATCGAGGAGTACGGGGCCGACCAGGCCGACCGTGAACTTCGCTCCTTCGTCCTGCTGATTGAGGTGGATACCGAATACCACTCAAAGATTGTTGGTCGCCATGGCGCAGTGATTAACAAGCTGCGTGCCGATCACGACGTTGACATTTCGCTGCCCAAGCGCGAAGATGAAAATCAGCGCATCATCTCCATCACCGGCTACCAGGCCAAGGCTGAGGCAGCGCGCGATGCCATCATGGAGATTGTCGGCGACCTCCAGAACCTCCATCGCGAGGTTGTTGAGATTGATTCGCGCATCCACTCACACCTTATTGGCCATCGCAGACGCAACATTCGCAAGATTCTCGTAGAGTGTGAGGTGAGTGTGTGTACCAAAAAATGTTAAGTTATTTTCTATAGCTTTTATTATTATTTCGATCAGGTGAACATCAAGTTCCCCTCTTCCAACGAAGCTCAAACCAATCCCAATGCCGTGATTATCACTGGCAAGGAGGAGGACGTTGAGAACGCCAAGGATATGCTGTTGAGCATGGCCGAGGAATTCGAGCGTGACTACTTGGAGAACTCGCCGTCATCGCCGCAGCCACAGACGATCGGTGCCTTCCTAACTGGATCCGGTTCTGGCAGCGGTGCTGGCGGTGCTGCCAGCGAGAATGGTTTCGTCATTAAGGACGCGCCGTGGGAGAAGAAACAGCAGGCCAAGAATCTGACTGCGCCCAACACTCAGTCGCAGGAGGACTTCCCCCACTTTGCTGCTGGCGGGGCTCCGGCCACCACGCCCATCACCTCAGTGTGGGGGCCCAAAAACTAAGATCGCCCAGCAGCAGCGGCAGCAGCAACAGTAGCAGCAATAACTAAGCGTCGGGGTGCGCCGGGGATCGGAGCTGGGCTGAGCAGCGGCGGCAGTCGTGCAAACGGATGTCTCCTTAGTCGAAAACTAGTGTCAAAAACAAACGGTATATAGGTTGTCTCCCAGGAGCTTTTGTACAACGCAATTTGTGCAGGTTAATTGAAAAAAAAAAAGAAATCGTGAATGACAAAACAAAACCAAGCAACAACTATTTTTGTATATGATTTGATACAGAATCGAACCCCAAAACACACACGATCGCTGAACATACAAAAACAACGACACTACCACTCACACACGATGAAATTGCATTTATACAACATAGAATACAAGGACCGCGATATGAGAAACAGACTCACACGCCCACCCCAACCCGTTCCCCGTCACCCTGATGTGTCACTTTATACATAAAACACCTTATTGCCAATTTCTTTTTTGATATAATAACCATTCTTCATTGCAATACAAAACAAAACTTACATACATAAAAATATTCTAAATAGTTGAAGAGAGCTCCCCCCTAA
This sequence comes from Drosophila bunnanda, assembly GCA_035046265.1. Lineage (NCBI taxonomy): Eukaryota > Metazoa > Arthropoda > Insecta > Diptera > Drosophilidae > Drosophila > Drosophila bunnanda. The sequence continues at coordinate 16,722,909 of JAWNOB010000016.1, forward strand.
AAAGTATGGTTTTGTTAATTGAATTTTGAAAGGAAAAAAAGAACGAAAGTACATAATTGTAAGCATAAAATGTTAATTATTTACATTTACACAATCAATCTGTAATTTCGATCCTCTGTCTCTAACCTCTCCGCCTCGCTTTTATCTTAGCTTGATTATATTCCATACTCAGATGTTTCGTTTTTGGAAGATTCCCCTCCAAAAGTTAGTGATTATTATGATTTATGCGGCGGAATATAAAAGCCAACTAAATGTTATATAAACGTTATTTGTATTTGTAAAAACGTTTCCTTGAGAGAGAGAGAGAGTGGATGATGGAGGCGAATTTTATTTGAACAGCAATTATATAATTATACAAAAACGTATACATTACAATTTACACTCTCTGCTCCTACTCCCACTCTCCCAGATGCTGCAAAAGCGAATCTACACATAACACATACACACCCCTACTATTCACATTTCAAAATGAGTACCAACATTTTAATTTTGTGCAATCCCCTTGATTTATATTAAATTGTTTTCGACTTATGTTTTCCGCTCTAAACTTAACTTTGTATGCGCCGCGGTGTGCAAGGCCTTAAAAAAGGAAAAAATATAGAAAACTTCCGAGTACCAGCAGTGCTTTGTTGACTTTTCAGTTTTTTCCACCGTGCATTATATAATTGACAGTTGAAACACAAAAGTATGAGAAAAAATTTTAATTTTTTACTATTACTATTCAATAAAATGATGAAAAACAAAAAATCATATAAAACAATAAATAAAAAACGTAAACAAATTGTATTTTTTTTCGTTTCTTCGTTTGGTTTTCTTCGTTTCGTTTTGTATTTTTGGATTGCTTCTTTTTTTTAAGAAAAAAACTAAAATGATAACACCAAGAATATAACAGACCTGATATTGTAAATTTTTAAAAAATATACATACATATTTACAACAACTGCATTAGTAATTCTAAGCACGTAGAGAATACGACGAAATGATATAAAATGTATATATTTTCCTATATTAACGGACAAAATCAAATGTACGACGAAAAAAGGCGGAAGGCGAAGGCAAATGGTGGCATTTTGCACAGGCTGCAAACCAAGATATTTTCACTCACGATTCAACGTTTTAATTAATATTATTATTATCATTTTCAATGCAGATATATGTCAGAAACATTCATCCGTTTATATTTATTTCTTTTGAAATACAAAAGTTTTAAACTGAAACGTGTGTTTAAATAACGGTCAATTAATTTTGAACTGGCAACTCTACAAAGTGTGGGGAAGCTTCGATTGATATTCGATTAATTAATATTTGGCGAATGCAACTAAATAATGTTATTAAAAACAGCGCATAAAAATGTAAAATTCAGCTCTTATCAAAACATATCTTAAAAAAGAGGAATTAAATGTTATTTATAAAAATCGATTAATCGAGTAGGTAAGTTATCCCCCGTTGGGCTTTTTGCTCGTGGCAATTCTCAATTATTGAAATACGGTCACACTGCTAAGAAGCTCGAGCAACAAAAAGTAATTTTCAACTTAAAAATTTAGTGACAAGTACGTTTTCTGTCGAAGTAAATAACGAAATTAGCAAAGGACCACCGGAGTTAACGTCGCCATGGAGGACCGTAAGTGTCCCGCTCCGGCGGAAAGTACAATCAATGCAATTTACAAGCCGCTGCACATGTTCCGGCAGAGGTGTATATTCTTGCCATTGCTGGGACATCTACCCTGTGTACCTTTGTTTGTGCGGTGCCGCCAATTAGGGATTCATTGTCGCAGGACACTGATTCAGCGGACTTCTTACAGGTGTAAATGACCTAGAGTAAATAGGGGTGTTAGGTCTGGCCTTGGAGCGGCGCTAGAATCGGCAGATGAGTCATGTTTCTGATTTGCGTAGGGTGAAAGGCTTTCCAACAACCAAGCTCGCCAACTCGTGGGAGTCGTTCGACATGTCGTGAATGTTGGAAGAGGAAGAATGTGAGAATGAGAATGTGGAAAATGTGAGGCGTAAACATTTCTTATTTTATATGGACGTCGATGTAAACACTGCACTTTATACGGATGCCGATGCATACGTGGCTGCAACAGCCGAAGCGCAAATTCTGAAAAGCCAGTGATGGGTACAGGAACGCCTCCTCCGCTTATGTGGTTTTTATCAGTACATATTGGTGCCCCGTTAATTGTCCGAGCTTTTCTTCTTCATCCAATAACTCTGAAGCAGCCAATAATTGGCCATTGCCTCCACTTGTTGAGCGTTCGATTGGCCCTGCCACAACAACAAAGGCGTAAACAGAAGCTCTGGAAGCAGACTTCTACAAAACCAGAGCCAAATACTCAACATACATACAAACATTACACACATATAGATAAAGTAAGTCCTCACAAAGTGGCACAATTACATCATGTGCTTGTGTGTTCAACAGTGGACAATGGTTGAAGTAAACTGGGAGAATGCAGCATAAAAAAATAATTATGCTAATTGCTATTTAGTCTCTAAAGTTTTCTTAAGCTTAGGTACGGTAAATACAAGTTAAGCTGGACCTTTGTCCAGCTTTATGTTTTTGCTGAGTTTATGTAGAGTACAAACTTGATAGAGTTTGCTTAAATAAGATATTGTTGGTAAAGAAACAATTTCCTAGTGGTAATTATGCCACATTTGTCAGAAAAAGAACTATTATTTAAAATTCTTTTTTAAAGTACAGTAAGAACTATTCGAAACAATCTGGCTTTTCCTGCTGTAAAGTATAAATGTTAAACTATAGTTGATAAATTATTTATTGCGCTTATTAACGAATGATAAGCCTTCATCAGTGCATTGTTCTCTCGAACAGCGTATACAGTACACAATCATTACAAGGACTTTCAAAATTGTTATATATTTTAGAGTTTATCAAATTCTTTAATTAAATATTTCAAGCCTAGAGCCTATAACCAATTTAAGACTCTGAACTTTCTGAACTTTGAACTTTCTGAACTTGAAAATATAAATAATCAACTTAAATTCTGCTTTTGTTACCAATATATCAAAAAAATCAGCATACTCTACATCTGACTCATCACATTTTTGATGATTATCATAGAATAATAGATAGTGACTTTAATTGGATATTTATCAACAATTTGATACCGACAATTGTCGCTAAATTGATTTATTTAGTAACAAATGGACAGAGGATTTCGTAAAAGCAATTTGTCTGAGCTACTGTCACTCTTTGCCCATCTTCACTGTATTTGGTAGTATTTACTGCTGCTGCTAGTTGCTCTTTTTGAAGTTGCCCCTTTCTGGTTTGCGCTCTTTTATTTTTTGTGGCATTTCTTTCGTCTTTCGTGCTGACACGAATCATCATGGCAAGCGGAGCCAGCCAAGCCAAGCCAGCTACAACTTACCATTTACCTATTTCTAAGCCAAGATTGAGTCAGTTGGCTCTTGGCCGTAGGAGAGCGTGGAAGCAAAGGCCCAGAACCGGAACACAAACCGCTGGCCATACAGAAACTGAAACCGAAAACAAGCTCTGCGATCAAATATTGGGAAGCAGGGGTATATTTATGTGGAACTCGGCGGTGTACGAACTGAAAGCTCAGCAAAGACCCAGAGAGCGAAGAAAATGTGCGCCAGCGCTGACCGTGGAAACTTGATACGCGCCCAGGTGTAGGCCAAGAGAAGACCACATGCTCCTCCGCCAGCAGCTGCCTCTGCCGCTGCCACGTTCAAAATAGAAAGTGTTGTTCGGCGGCTGCCAAAGATGAAACAAAACGCCGCAGTATGAGCGAATCGGAGCCGAATAGCCTGGAGTTCATAGAGGACTCCTACCTGCCGGGTATTGATGATCTCACCACCTTTACCCCGTCACTGGATCCGGATCCGGCTCTTAGCGATGCCGATGATACCTTAGATTGGTACGGGGAGGCGCCCGAGGATAGCGAAGCGGAGCTGTATCTGCGCAATCTAACGCTGGATCAAATCTTTTACGATGTGGACTCGGACTACACCAACAGCCTGGAGTTTCAGGCCGTGGAAACGGAGATTATAGGCACTAAGCTGGCCAACCAGCCACCCACCGCGTCGATGGCCAAGCGCTTTCGCCTAAAGTTCTTCGCCAAGCGAACCATGCGTGACCTTAAGGTCACGTTCATAGACTTCTCCAAGCCGTATCTGGCCAAAATTTCAAACAGTGATAACTACAAAAGGTTCCTCAATATAGCCCAACGTAGCAAAGGTACCAAGATGGGGTTTTGGGTGTAGCTAAGAGTTCTTGTATGATATTTCCCCCATTTAAGCCCATGACTAACCGAAGACTAACTTCTCTGCCTTTCTGTCTCTCCATCTTTCTTCTTTCTTCTTGTGTGCCGCCGCCTATCGGCTCGACAGTTTGTGAGTATTTAACCAAAAACTAAACCCGAAAACTAACCTAATTAACCAAACTCATGTCTTTGCAAATTGTACAAAACAAAAACGAACTAACCGAATTCGGTGTACTCACAGCCTATGACAAAGTCTTTGAGGAAGTTGCTTTTAAAGGAGGTACATACATTAACCCAGCCCTCCCCCGCAGACAACATTCAAATTAAGCTACAGACAGTTACCCCCTTCACAGCACTCGATTTTTACCTTGTCCCCCCTCTGATTTATGGATATTTAATGGTCTTCGATTTTTCCTTGTACAGATAATACAGCCAACCTGTCGGAACCAACATCTCCAGCCGCTTCTGTGGCCTCTGCGGAAATCGCCGCCGAGTTTGCTGCGCTGTCCGTAGAGGAGAAGGAACAGCGGCGCGCCGAATGGAGTCAGGTGAGAAGATTTGGACGATGAATTCCGAGTTAAAACGAAACTGACACTTTCAATTTCGTAGGAGCTGGCCCGCGTTGAGGAGGAGATCAACACGCTGCGCACAGTTCTCGCCTCGAAGACGCGCCATGCGTCCGATCTCAAGCGCAAGCTGGGCATCACCGTCTGGAAAGAGGTGACGGATGACATGAATCAGGGACTGAAGAACATAAAAGAGAGTACTGTGTAAGTATACTATATAACTTCAAGTCCCGACTTCCAGCCGCTGCAGCCGTTAATCATTAATCTCCTCATTTTTAACCAAGCTTTTGTTTTTGAACCCATGTAAAACTCTAAAAAACAAAATGTATTTATATTTAGTTACCAATCGGTGGAGCAGAGCGTGGAGAGTTTTACTAAAGCCGTGCACGAGGCACCCCTGTAAGTAACGTGGGTTGTGGATCGATCGCCTCTCGGGTCTAACGCCGTGTTTCACGCATCTTCCTCCTCTAACACAATAATATAACTACTCCCGCCTGTTATGTGACTAAAAGCACTTGCGTTTGCCCACTTTATGTTGACTGGATGATCTCTTTCAGATGAGTAAATAATGTTATGGTCATTGATGTTCTTCCGCAGGTACCAGCGGACTGAGTCGGTGCTGAAATCGACGGGAGAGAAGACCGCCTCGGTATTTGGCAGCATCACCAGTGGCATTACATCGAAATTGTCGCAAATGAAAAACTCCGAGTCGATGCGTTCTATTGAGGCTTCGGTGGGCTCTGCCTACGAGAACGTTAAAGTAAGCTATGAACACAACAATTTTATGTGCCAATCTCATGCGGTAACTACTATTTTATTATATATCTTTCTGTCTCTACACACATCTCTCTCTCATACTGTTGCAATTCGTTTCGGTTTCCACTAACCCATGTCCATTGCATCTTTCACACACTTGCTCACGCCCACTCTTAAACTCACATTCTGAATTGGGACTCTTCGGTTGATTTTGCCTGCTTACACAACGAACTCCTTGGGACACTTTGGCAGCACTTAAAACTACTACAAACTGTGTCCGCTTTTTTGTTCTATCTATTGTAGACCAAGGTGACATCGCGTTCGGGTTCGGTATCCAGTTTCCCAGACGCCCTGGACGAGAACAACACATCCTCGGGCCTGAACTCACCCACAGACTCACTCACTAAGTAGAGGTTCCTCCAGATGGGAATTCTATAACTAAGCGTCAAAGAGTTGAAAATCGAAGAAAATTATTCTACACACACACACAACACACAGTACACTAAAGACCCCAAAACCACACAAAAAACACACACTCTACTAACTTATTAAGCTAACTGCGAATTGTCGTGTATGCACACTAACACCAGGATCAGAATTTAATCTAAAGATCATCATGTACGTGTGTGGTATATACATACATATAACTGGAAATAACTATATAACCTGTGCAACATAAATTGGCATGATGGGAGCACATAATATGCTCGAACTGCATGGATTGTTTTCTGAACTTCAAACCAAATTCATATATTTATCCATCAGTCGAATGTGTACGTGAAAAGACTAAATAATTATATTTGGAAGCTGTCATTCCCAGGGTCTTTTCTTTCCAATACTTTAGTTCAAGTTTTAAGCTGATAAAATATATGTATATTTTATTTCTTCTCTAGGCTTTGAGTCACGTGGTTAGATGGCGATCCCATTGAGAAGCAAATTTCCAAAATTTCCTATGATCCTTTATATTTTTAAATTGCGATTCAGAGCTTGTGAGCAAAAACAAAAAATTAACGAAAATCCATTGGTAATTTTAAGAAGAGCGGGTACAACCCGTGCTGCTAAAGAAACGGAAAAAAAATGTAAATCGCACCCGGTTTGTTGCTAAATAATGCTGATCTAAGATTTGCTATATGTGTATATGAAAAACTTTGAATAAATGCAATTTTTTTGCCCCCTGTACGTTGATCTTTTGATTTTATTCATGTTATTTTGGGTAAATATTTGGGGGAATCTTGTGAGTTTAATGTATAACTGTTCAATATTTTTTACTAGCAACGTAATATTACTATTTATCATTGTCTGACGTCGTTGATGAAAACCCATTTCAGACAGTAATTAATTTAATCGTAGTTTAGAAAAAACAAAACGTTCACTTATTGTGCATAATTTGTATAAAAAAATTTTATTCAAGAAACAATTGAATTTCTTATTGAAAAGCTCAATGAATTTTATTGAAATATTAATTTCTCAAATTTTAATTTTATATTCATAATTTACTAAACTTTAATTTTAATTTCAAAATATGAATATAATTTAAATAAAATCTATTTACAGAAGTCTTTAAAAAAGGGTTTTTAAATCAATTACGTTATACATTATTAAAGATGTCTAATATAAAATTAAAGAGACATTTTCCATATTAGATATATTAACATACAAATTTAACTATTTAACTACCTTTGTAAGTATTAATTCAATAAATTTTTCAATAAACCCGCCAACACGAAACACTTGACTTGGCAACCCTACGAGAAACCAGGGATGGACCGCATCAGCAGCTGATTCGACCTAAGGGCTGCTGTATCCCTGGTCTTTCGTATTCCTCAAACTTTTTTTCCACCCGCAAGCAAATCTTTGGAAAAATGATTAACTTTAAATGAAAATAACGTCAAAGAAGAGCGCGTCGTGATGCCGGAGAGTCAATAAGCAGCTCCGAAGTGAAGTGCAATTAAATTTTATATTTTTAAACAACGGAAACGGGTGCGCTGACCGGAAGAAGGCACAGCAGGGGGAGGAGCATTGTTCTAAATGCCGAATTATTACTCATTTTTACCGAAACGTATTTGTGTGTGCCTAGTTAGCTAAGTTAATTAATAAATTAACGCCAGACGATGAACTTCACGTACTTGTTCGTGCTCATTTGGCTGGCGCTGCTCATTAGCAGCGGAGTGCTGCTGTTCTCGCGGGGATTCCTGCTGGCCCGTGTCTCCAAGACGGAGACGAGCTCTTGCCGGATACTATCCACGAATCCCAACGATGTGAGCATAGTTTCTTCCCTTAAATCAATGAAATTTTATATGTTATTTCGATTTGCAGGAGTATTTTCTCACTCCCGAGGTTGTGAACGAGATCTTTAAGGATGTCAATGCCTCCGCCCATCTGTGTCTTCCTCAAAAGACAAAGGTCATTGTCCTGGTGGTGGATGCGTTGAAGTACGAGTTTGGATTATACAAAGAGAACGTCAAGGAGCCTCTGCCCTATGAAAATAAATTGGTGGTACTGAAGGAGCTGCTCGAACGGAGCCCGGATCATGCTAGGCTGATGAGATTCCGAGCGGATCCGCCCACCACCACGATGCAGCGCCTGAAAGGTCTGACCACCGGCAGCCTGCCCACATTTATAGACATCGGTTCGAACTTTGCATCGCCTGAAATCAATGAGGACAATGTGATTGACCAGATTGTAAAGAGCCATCTGCCGCTGGTCTTTCTGGGCGACAGCACCTGGACGGATCTGTATCCGCGTCGGTTTAAGCGCGCCTACTCCTATCCTAGCTTTGATATCTTCGACTTGGACAGTGTGGACAATCAGATAATGAAGCATCTGCCTAAGGAGCTTGCCAACGATGATTGGCAAGTGCTAGTGGCCCACTTTTTGGGGGTGGATCATTGCGGACACAAACACGGACCCATGCACGAGGAAATGGCGCGCAAGCTGGGCGAGATGAACGAGGTGATACGGTAAGAAGTGATGATGAGCTCACCAGCAACTAGCAACTACAATTTCTCCATATTTAGATCCGTGGTGGAGGCCATGGACAACGAGACCACTCTACTGGTGATGGGTGACCACGGGATGACTGCATCTGGGGACCATGGTGGCGACACCGATGACGAAACCAATGCCCTACTGTTTGCTTACACCAAGCAGCACAGATTCTACAGCAATGATACGGGCTCAGATAGCGAAATGCTGCAGCAGGTGAGATAAGATAGGACTAACGGTAATCTCTCGGCACGTCACTGTGATATCTCTTTACCAGATTGATCTAGTGCCCACATTGGCCACCATTCTCGGCGTCCCCATACCGTACTCAAATCTGGGCCTGATCAACTTCAACATTATACCAGAGATCCCGGTGCCGCATTTGAACAGGTTTCAGACCTTGCTCCTTCATGTCTGGCAGAATGCCCAGCAGATCTATCGGTACTTCTTCCAGTACGCCCTGGAGAACAAGCGCACCTTCAATGTGGACGAGATGGACCGTCTAGAGACCGAGTTTATCCTGCTAACCCATCGAGTGCAGACGATATACAATGAGGCAGCCTTCAAATCGTTTGTACGGGACTTGAATATTCATTTACGCGACATTCTAAGCACCTGCCGCGAGATCTGGGTGAGGTTCGAGCCCACGCAAATGATGCACGGGCTGCTCTTCAGCTTCCTGCCCGTATTCTTCATCTTTCTGCTGGTCAACAACTCACGGCCGGGGGACTATGTGCGCATTTTCAAGGCCAAGGAAGTTTTCTACACTTACCTGATAAACCTGGCAGCTGGAGTGTTCGGATACCGCTACTTCAAGAACTTTTCGTTCAAGACGGAGGAGCACGGCGTGATCTTCTTCACGGCGCTGGCTAGTGCTGTCATCCTTGCCTTCCATACGCTGCGTCACTGGGGCAGCCTTGTCGAAAACTGGGCTGCTGTCAGGCGATTCGGACACATGCCCACTCGTCTGCTTCTGTTCGGCTCAATGGCTGTGTTCTTTTCGAACAGCTTCGTCATCCAGGAGGCCAAGATGCTGTCATATCTGCTGGCGGGATCCATTCTCGTGCTTAGCCACGAACTCCTGCGATTGAGCATCCGGGTTGAGTTTAGGAGCAAAATCAAGGTCTCCCAGGTGCTTCGCTCCACTGCATTGAGGCTGATCCTGGCCAGCGTCTTGGCAATATGCTTCATTCGCTTTGCGTACACTCTATTCCGTTGCCGCGAGGAGCAGGGCAACTGCGTGGACTTTGCCACCAGCGGTGGACCGGGATTCTCGCTTAAAAAGCCCGGCACCGGCAAATCCTACATCCTAGCCGTATTTATGATTGTGGTGTATACAACACTCACGCGGTTGTACCTCCGATCTTGCGGCAATCTGACGGGGAACTCGGCTAATGTCCTACTGGCTCGCTACGGACCTACGGTGGCCTCCATATGCGCCGGTGGGCACGTGCTGCTCGCCCACAGCTCCATCAAGAATATCCAGCGCTCCCATATTGATGCCATGGCTTTGGTCATCTACGGTCTACTCCTGCTCCAGATCATTGTAGTCTCAGTGGCTCCGCTGATGATCTTCGTGCTACCCCCAAGGACTGGCAACACGGTAACGATTAACGGAAACGAGAGCATTGTCCCTGAGATCTTCAGGAAGATGAAGCGCATGTACGAGGGCAATGACGATGACGTGGAGCGACGAAACGCCATCCCAGTGGTGTACGGCTTGGCCACCGTTTACTCCTCCATTGTCATTGCCTTTGGCGTGTTTCTGGCTTTGGTGATGATCGTGCTCCTGGAACCACGCGCCTCCATCGGTCTAGTGTTGTGTTTGGCCGTCGGCGCTATTCTGCTAAGTGTGCATGGCATTCTGCGATATCGCACAGCTACCAGCTTTGGTAAGTCAAACTCGTGGAGAACGTGCAAGAGGTATTAAAGCAAGAATTTATCCCCCGACAGAGAGCTGCGTACAGCCCACTTTCACGGCCTTGGTGGGCTGGTTCCTGCTGGCCCATTTCTGTTTTTTCGCCACCTCGCACCAGACGACACTGTCGCAGATTGAGTGGCGCGCCGCCTTCGTGGGTCGTACCACTGGCCTGGGACAGTCCAATATTATATCAGGTTGCCTGGTGATCCTGAACACCTTTTGCGGTCCCATCTTTTTCTTCTGCATGTACTCCTTGCTGAGCACGGAGACCTTTTCACTGTTTGCCCTGTTTCCCAACCTAATCCGAAGCTGCAGAAACAATGCTGCCAAGACAGATTCTACGGCAACCTTGTCGGATTTGGCCGATGAGGCGGTAGGCTTCGATATGACAAGGGGCGAGCTGACACTGTACGAGTATGAGGATGATTTCCTGGGTGCTAACTTCAAGCTGGCCGCGCAGTTCTTTATGCTGCAGGGACTCAAGGTAAGGACTCTGAGTAGTATGAGTACAACGGATTCAAACGTTGTATGTTTTTATATATTAAGTTACATCAGTATCAATATTTATTCCATTTTGTATCTTGCAGATTTTCTGTGCCATGCTCGCCTGCACCATTCACTGTCGCCACTTGATGGTTTGGAAGATATTTGCGCCACGCTTCATCTACGAGGCCCTGGCCACCTTTGTCAGCCTACCGTCCCTGATTGTGGGCTACCTACTCCTGCTACGCATCCACCGCGCCGTGGACACTCTGATAAAGCGCATCAATAAGACCAAAGTTCACTAGTCAGTCCCAGTCTCATGCCGAAATGCTACACTATTTATTTAATAAAATAAAACCAACTGCTTTTGGTGGTCTTGTAGTTTTATAGTCTTATTTACTTTTTTTTGTTTAGCTTAGAGTTACAGTTAAAAGTATCGGGTTCACAATTTCTCCAAAAAGACACACAGGAAAGCGTCAGCTATGGATTTACATACAAAGTGTGGTAGGATCTAGGTTTTATGGCTTACAAAATTAACACGAGCAAACAAATGACAAGAAAATTAAGTACGGGCTTCGCTTTCGAGTTACAAACTCTAGACTCTACGACACATACGCCTCTCGTTTACAGTTCCTCCATCATCTTCCTGGGGGCGACTAAGTACGCAAATAAGTAACAATGTTTGTAAGGTGTGTGTGTGTGTGTGTGTATGTGTGTAATCAGAGCACCCTCCACTCGGGTCTCTTGCACTTAAAGTGTCTGTTTCGTTTTGTTTTTTGTACATTTTGTTGCCAGGTCATTGGTGTTGCTTAACTGTCGTGTAATATAATGCGTGTGCAAAAGAGATTCAGGGACAGTTCTGGAGCCTACTACTGGCCATTGAGGACCAGCGGCGTGCTCGATACTCCGTTAGCTATAAAATAAACAAAAAAACAGAGATGTCACAGATGTCAGGCCGAAATCATAAAGAGGAGATATAAATTTTAAAGCGAAATGGAAATGTAGGCAGAGGCTTATATTATGTACAGCTGCGGAGGGGCAAGCTTTTGGTTCCATGTTCTTTGGCTAAGCAAAATAGTTGATGGCGCCTATGACGATCCCACGGTCTAGTCGCTGTTCTCGTCATAGGGATGATACTGCTTCGGCGGCGGCGCCGGCTGCTGTTGATCCTGCTTACCGTGCGTCGCGGTGCGGCAGAACTTCTTGGAGATGCTCCAGTCCTCCTTCAAGGACAGATTGAACATGGAGTAGTCCGGATCGCCGGTTACCTCCTTGACAATATTCAGGAACTTGGGCATGCAGTTTTTCAGGGCGTCCCCGGTGAGCGATGAATACGTCTCCAGCAGCACCAGTCCCTTGCAGCTGCAAATAGGAAATACTTCTATATAAATATATTTGTAGGGGTAAGAATAAGTAGTCAACGCACCGTGGGTGGCCTGGCTCCTTGTAAATGTCCAGCTGGAAATATTGGTTGTTGATGAGGAAGCAGCGTCGCTTCTTGTAGATGGTAAAGTGGGCATCGTCGCGCTGCGCCAGCAGGTTCATGTAGTCGCGATGCGTCAGCTGGGTCTTCACCTCGATGCGGGCCTGCCCGTGGACGTTGGGACGCCTCTGTGTGTGGATGTAGCTCCAGTGATTCTTTTGCCCCCGCTTGCGTAGGCGTGCCTGCACCTTGGGCCCGGCGGATTGCAGATAATGATGCACCACTTCAAAGTCCTGGAAGGGCGGAAACTCGCTGTCAGCGGGCAAGGCGGCAACTGCAAGGGATAACCAGATCTTTTAGAATGAGTTTCTCTTAGATAAAAGGGTTTTCTATTCAGAAACCAACCCAGATATTTCAGCTTGCGCGACGTGGCCTGCAAACGATCACCGATATCGATGCCTAGTTTCTGGCACACCGACTCAATCATACGATTCATCTTTGCCTCAAAGTTGGTGGAGTTATCAATCACATCGAAGTAGGGGTGGCCCACCCAGGCGGCAGCCGACTTGTAGTCCAGTTCCCTGGCCAGATCAACGCCCTCGGAGCGGCAGGCGTGGTCCTGAAATAAACGAACATAAGATTAGTTAACTATTGCATTTAGAGTGCTTAGCCCTTAGCGCCGATTAGAAAGCCACTAAAAATAGTTGGAAAAACACGACTGTCATTAAAAGTATGGTCCTGACGGTTTTAATTAAATTTACAACAGAGCTTTTATAAATATTTCCCTTTATAAAAGAGTAAATACAATTATCTTTTTAGCTATTAATATTGAATTGTACAATTAACATCCTATAGCGCGTACACACTACGCTCTACGAAAGTTATAATAAACACAATTAATTTTGTTTTAAGTAGTAAAGGCTAAAAAACAAAATACAAGGTTTTGTCGTTTGAGCAATATTCATCGGTATATACGAGCTACATCCTCTTCTACCATTAAAGCAGAGCTTAAAATTCAAATGTACAGAAACAAATAAATTATCCTTTTAAATAATATATAAATTAAATATAAATAAGTACTATATATGAGATCAAACTGGCGACCATTTCATTGGATACCTGATAGTGGCGCTTTCTGTTCTACCATTTTTATCGGGCGATTAATTAGTGCAGACAAGAGAATTTTAGTCAAGTGAACAGAGCTTTGCTGACCAGCGGGAAAACACTCACCTCTGTGGAGTAAAAGTCCTCGGCCCCGTTGGCAGCCGAAACCAAGTGAAGGATCTGGTTATAGCGATTGTCGCGCATCTCCACGGGATTCCATTTGTTGCCCGCCATCATCTTCTCCCACTTGTCCTTTGATATATCTGTAAGAAAGGGGGTTAATGCGATTAATAATTCTCTGATTTAAAATCGGGTTAAAGATCTAAACTCACAGGCACTGGCATCCATAACGCCGCGATCGCAGATAATCAGGCAGTTGCGGGTGCTCGAGTTGCCGAGCTCAAAGTAGGTGTTCTCAATTTGCACCATGGTGCGGATCAGGTTCTCCTGGAACTTGTAGGCTGCGTTTGAGGGAGGAAGGAATGAATGGCAAACGTTACTCTTTGGACTCTCTCATCGCTTTGATTTGAGTTTGTTTTTTTATTTACTATCAAAACAAATAGAAATCGAAATACAATTGCAAGCAAATTCGAATCGAAGGAAATTTAACACTGTGGGCATCGAATTGTAAGAGAATTAATTGGACTTGGGCTCTGATTCAAGTGGGATGACAGTGCTGTTGATGGACGATGGCCAGTATCCAGTTCTGCGAGTTCAGCGGTGTCAAGTCGAGGCGATGAAACCTAATCTGAATTCGAGTCGATGGAATGAGCGAGTGAGTGGCGGGCGCACGAATCGAATTCAATACAGTTCAGTTCAATCAACTTGTTGTTGTCATCGGGGATCGAAATGCTGTATTTTTTGTTTCCCCCATAAACGGTTTCTAATCAGCTGGAGGTTAGAGTGCTCATCTGCTCCCAGATGTTACTGCTTCAACGGATGGAATGAAATGTGACTTTAGGCCTGCCTTCCGCCTTTCAATTAGATTTCAATGATGATATTGATTTGGAAAGCGGTAATAGGCAGTCATATTTCTGGTCTGCTTTAGTAATTTTTTAAAGCTTGAACGGCTTGCAGCTTAATGCTTGGATTTGCAACAATGAAAGTAAGGAATATATAATATAATGTTTAAGTCTTTTAGGTTTACTTAGCTTCTAACTTAACTTTCAATTTGCGTTTGAAATGGATAATAATGGTCATGTCACGTCAATTTATTTAATTGCTTGCCGTTTAGTTTTGGCATTACCTAGTGTTTAAGTTTTATTGTTTTTAGGTTTAAGAAAAATATTCAATTAAACCAAAATATTTACCACAAAATTCTGTGATTTTCGTTCTGTCCACTAGATTAAAGCTGTGTGTGTCAGTCGTCAAAATCTAAAGCAGTTCAAACAAGTAACTTAATGGTAATCTCCCACTGCGTCACACACAGCCTCAGCTGATTCAACTGGCGATGAGAGGGATTTATTCCCAGAGACAGGGAGTCACCATTAGCGATAAGATTTCTATATTTCATAACCGCACACTTATTTATTCGCAGCACAGTGAATGTTCTCGAGCAGTTACTAATCTCTTAGAAATAACTAAAAATAACCTATATTGTTTTTAATTATAAAAGCTTAGGGGTGTTATTTGATTAAACAAAAATGCATCATCAGTTTGTTTTGTAAATAATTTAAAGGTATATTGTCGCATACAAATTAAACCATGTAATTTTGTACTACAAAAAGTTACATTTCACCAAGTCAGCAATTGAATGTCTGAAACCCAAGCTTCCGGAGAAGGAACAGTTTTTTTTTCCTAAAAATTATCAGCTTTATTTTGACTTTGTCAACAATATATTTTGCCTTATTGCAAACATGAAGAAAAAACGGCCAAACTTATTAAAACCAAGTAGAAAAGCTTCAGTCGAGTGGGAGATACCCGGTACCCAAAGCATTGTGGGTGAATTGCTCGAATTTATACAAAACTTAAATTAAACAGGGCGAAAGGCAATTTGAAATGTTTACAATTTAAGACAAATGTTGCCAGAAACATGTTGCGCAACATCAAAATTCAGAAAGAAGTATGTTGACCAAAAAGGTAATTACTTGGCAGATTGTCTTTTCGAAATATTTTTTATTTCAATAATTCTTCACTTAGGCAAGTTCCTCTGTAGTTGTTATGAAGTGAAAGGCGATGTCAGGTGGGTTCGGTGGCTATGCTTAGAGTCAGGTGCATTTTGGGGGAGCGACGCAACAACACTTGTTGCTATTCTCAGTCGCGTGCAGTGGCGGAAAAAAGTGCACAAAAATGCACTGCTGCCTAACGAGAGCTGCCTTTGTTTACGCATTAGCTTGTGCCTTTTTGTTTATCGGTTGCCATTTCTATTGATATTGCAATTGCATTGAACTTGACTCGCCGCATCGTGTGACAGGTGAAATGGATCGATTTGTGGGACGCTGTTTGCTTGTTTGCCATTGTTTACTGTTTTTTTTCTTAATTTTATTCTGTTTTTGCTTCTGTTTTTGTTCTAATTCAATTAGCAACGATGATGCAAGAGAATATATAATGAAAACAAAAACCTCAAGATTGTACATAAGCGAGTGTACGCGTATTTGCAATTTCACCAGCTATTGCGCATTAGACAATGGCAACCTGTACACTGGAAACATTAAATAACTTAATATTAATAGCTTCAATTTTCGCATTTAGTTTTCCAATTAAAGATATATTTTGATTATCTATCTTTAAGACTATTTTGAAAGCCAAGAGCATTTAATTAATTCAATTTGGCAAATACTTTCGGTGAGTATACAGTTTACATTTGAGAACTCTGGGAATATTGTAAGAATATCTTGTCCCATCATACGTTTTTGATACTCTTTTAATGATCAATTGGTAGCCTATAATACAAATTATGTACTAGTTGAATTTTATTGCATTGTGGAAGATGCATACATTATATTATGTATTCAGTATCCTATATATTTGAATGATTCTTTTTAGTTCTCTAGAAATTCTATATAAATGTAACTGAAAACTACTGTACTTCCCATTACAGTAATTAAATATTTTCCTGTGCACTGAAACATCTGGATGATTGTCTTAAAGCTGAGATAGGCATGTATGTTGACTGTGTGAAATTCTGGCGATTGTGTGTGATTGCCCAGCCAACCTTTAATGGACTCGAGATAATAAAAATGTATGCAGATTAGGAGGTTCTTTACAAACATACATACATATATAATTAGTCAAGTTAATTTGCATAAGCAAAAGATTTGCCTAATGAAGGAGTTGGATGGGTAACTCATATATGTATTTATATATAGATTAAATCAAAGAAGAAGGTAAATGAAGGGCGAAAGGCGGGGCAGGGGGCAAATCAACAGGCAAAAAAAAAAAAATAATAGAAAAAAACAAACAAAATCGTTTAGCAATCAATTTGGGGAAATCAATCGAGCAAGGAGGACGGACCACCAGCAAAACTGACAGACAGACGGACAGCCAAGCGACGATAACGAGTTCGAACGAGAATTCTTTGGCAAGACTTGTGACAAACCCCTCCCCCCACACCACCCACCTGCCCCGTCCAGCCCCCTTTTTCCTTATACAATATCTATCAAATGTTCCTATATGTATGTACACATGTGTATACATATCTGCATTTGTGTACAACTATCTCACACAGAACACAGCTGCGGTTGAAATATTAGCATTAACGTGAATATGCGAAATATATAAAAATACACGGAAAAGTAAATCCACAAGGTTATTTTAAGAAAGCTATTGTGTATTTTTATGAAATATCTAATACTTTAAGTAAACGTGAATTACAAATTATGAAACTATTAGTTTTGCCCACAATTTTGAGTAATTATTTTACATTTTATCGTTCAGTGTAATTTATTGGAACTTATACAAGGGCCTTGAGCAAAACAAATCATTATTACACAGACATATTAAAACAAATCAATATTTAAAGCATGTTTTTCAAAAAGGAAAATAAAAACGAAAGCGAAGTTATTTTTTTTAAAGGTACTATTATTTTAACAGGTGTTTCTTGGTGCGTTAGTTTGGGTAACTATTTGTTGTAATAAACAAAACCTTTCCTAGGATCTTACTCCTATTATTTCAACCCTAACTGTTTAGGAGAACGGCATTTAACGACCAACTGCGAAGAGAGAGTAAACAAAGGTCGGATCGAAGATCGAAGAAGGGGGAGGATGGAGGCAGTGGGAAGCGGATGTCGAACTCGCGTCAGCATCACGAGCACACGTGACGCGATGATACATTTCACATTTCACATTATATTCATCCCATGATACACACATTTAATTAGCCAGTCTGAGGCATATAGGATAAATACCAAAGAAATAAATATAATGCCGAACTGAAAACGAAAATGGCTTTTAGCTGGGAAACTGCCATGTGGCCATGGCTGACTGACTGGTCGAGAATCATATATGTATATTTGGCATATACAGTGAGTGCTAGGTAAGGTAAACGGTATAATCTTGAGAGCTTATAAATTATATATTTTCAAATATATATAACTTGATTGTGCTTATGAATTTATGGGAAAAGTGATTGATAAATTGAATTGAGCTATTTTCGGAAATAATTAATTTGAGCAAATATTAAAGGGTCTCCTTAAGAGACTATGAATAATAAAAAACATACACTAAACCACAAAATGGAAAAGTAATAAAGATAAAAAGAAAAGCTTTAGGTGGTTATAATTCCTAACTAATGCGTTCTTCAACCAATTCGGTTACGTTTCCTATTGGAAAACCCCCAAAGGGAGAACCTCTTGTCACGTTTATAATAATAATAATAATAATAATGTGTCCGTGAACTAATGCTAACTCTTTTTTGAAGCAAACAGCTAATTGTATGAAAAGAGTGAAGTGGTTTATTAAACAAACCTCAATTTTTTCCGACCATTAGCAAATAAATAAATACATTTAATCGTGTTTTTTGCAAAGACCCCGCCCAACAATTTCATCTCTTGAATGTACATTGTCCAGATACCTTCCCACACACGTGTTCAGCGACACAGGTCCCACCAGACCAATGACCAAAATGTGTATATATTCGTCTTTCAGCTCATAACATATGCTGCGACTGGCTAAATTTAAATGTCCCATTTAAATTTGCTGAAAGTGTAGCGACTAACGACGAATTGCAGAGGCTTGGCGTGAAATATTGTTATTGAAATGAGCAGATATATATTATCTGTTAGATAGAATAGATGTACACAAGTGTTGTTAGATGGACGAGGCACATAAATCATAGTAAAGAAGCCAGAACAAACAGAGAACACACACATCACATACACTATATAGGAGTTAATAACGAGAGAGAGAGGGGTCTGTGTTTGTCTGTTTGGTGAAATGTCATTTTAAGTCATTTTAAGGACGGGACACAAAGCAAATATACGTGTGACAGCCGGTAACGGGGTCTCTTCCAAGACTTTGCCGATGCCGGGTTGACGAAATGCATTTAAATTTGAAATAATTAAGCAGCTCAAGGACGCAGGTTAAAAACAGCAGGAGACTGGACTTGGACTCGGTTCGGTTAGAGCGGTTTGCGCAGCTTTTGCAGAACAAAAGGATATATATATATATATATGTATGTAACAACCGATCTGTGGCTCCTTTGTGTCGCAACTCACCTTCGCTGCCATTCGGCCGGGATGCAGCCTTGGCCAAGCAGCGCGGACAGGATGCGGTTAGATCGATGAGACTGTGCTCCGGAGCGGCGAAGGGCAGATCTTTGTAAACGAACGTGGTTGGCGTGGGCGGGTCTGTGAGTGTGGTGGCGTGTGGTTGGTTGTTTTGTTTTGGTGTGAGTGGGTATTAGATTAGCCCTGGCCAAAGGTTACAGCTCCTCCCCCCAGTCGTCCGCGTCGTTGTCGAGTGACTCATAAGCCCCCAGCTTGTCCTACAGCCCAGGCTTTGCAAGGAATTGCGACAGGAAATCGACAGACATGTGATCACAACTGGCCACCTTCTTATCTATATATGTATCTTATCGGCCAGCGCTTTTGGCAATCTAAAGACACCCCCTGCTCTTGCCAACCCCCTGCACTGCGAGTTGGCGAATCCATTAATAACCATAATTGACAAATTGTTTGCGCGAGTTAAAAGGAAGACAACTGCAAGTGAAATGGCCTCGAGTCACGCAATCAGGATATCGAGTAGGAATTCGAATCGTACCATGTCCAACGGCATTACGTAAGGTTTCATTGAAGACGTGACTTTGGCGGGGGCCGTCGCCTAACTATATATACTCAGAGATATAGACTAGATATACTCATCTATACTATCTATATAGAATGGCGGCTGTCGCACTTGCCGATTTTAAAAATACCCCTAGCATGTATAGTATAGGGATTCTTTGTGGTTGGTCGTCTCTCTCTCCTCGGAAAGTAAATATTTTGATTTATTTTCGTTGTTTCGAGAAACCGCACACAGCCTCTGCCCCGAACTTGACAGTGTGTGCCTGCTCGCTCGGAAAATGCTTGCAATGTAAGACTCCTCACTCCTCTGCTCCGCTCCTAGCCAACTTCAACTCTCGGTTCTTCCGTTCGGTAGGAGCACCTCTTTCTGTACTTACCCTCTTTCTCGGTCAGGTCGGAGAACTTCACGCCGCCACTAGAGTTCGGATGTTTGGGGGAAGAAACAGAGAAAGACAGAGAGCGGGGATTAGCATCTGTTCGTGGAATATCTATTGGTATTCACTAGGCAAAAGGAGAGTTATTCGGCAACGAGACTCGAATTAATCTGTTTCGGAATGTATACGGTGATCGTCTCAGGCAGAAGACGAGGAGCAGGCAAAGCTACTAGGGCCCACCTCAGGTGGCAGCCTCCTTGAGTGGCTCCTTTCGCTTTGAGTGCCACGATTAGCTTGTTTTTTACTTTAGTTTTATTTTCAGTGTAATTAAGTGTGTGGAGAGAGCATTTACCTGAGTAAAACAGTGGCCGTTTCAGGCACGCGGAATACCTGAAAATATTTAACATGCTCATTGCTTTGTTTCGCTTTTCAGGGGGCAATAGAAATGTTAAGAGAGGAGGGAGTATCTAAAAGTAGTGCTACTCCTCATCATCCTCTTCCGACGTCGCCCGCCTCCGCTGAGGCACCACTTACACTAGGATCGGCTTAGGATCCCCCAGAAAGCCCCCATGGTCCCATCCCATCCCATTGCATCCCCACGACACTCACCTTCCATCCAAGGTTCTCGAAGAAGGTGCACAATCGGGACTGGCCCGTCGTCTTGCCGCCACAGGGCCCTGAAAATGCATAATATAATAATAATGTAATGTAATTATCTTTATTTATTTGCAGCCAGGTTAAGGTTAAATTTCGTACAAAACAATGGCCTAGATGTGCTATTTACTCTACACTTTAAATCCACACAAAAAAAGACACGTGTAATTCCCTGATTATCATTTTATGTTATTATAACTTGTTTTAAACAAAGAAATTTTATTCTTAACACGCGAAAGTAAACAGTTACGAAGCACTAATTAAGTTTGTAAATTTATTTAAAAGAATCAACATTTTAAAGTTGCTATAAAATTTAATTTAAAACGTAGACAATAAGTTTCTTTAATGAATTTCATGATGACTAAAGCATATTTAAATACTTTTTTGCTGTCCAAATTTGGATTTCTTCAATTTCAAGTTAATCGTAATGCCAACACTCATTTCTTTTCAAGATAAGAACGCTACGATTCCTTTAAAGGCACGTAAGTTCAACCTTCAGTTTCCCTTAATTGTGAATTGTTTGGATTGACGAGAAGGAAATAATGTGTAAAGACTGGTGCCCCAAATACCAGTGAGTCAGCTGCTCTAGAGCTCGTGGATTGCTTAGCCCAGCCTGACCCTGACTGCAATTACGCCCCTTGATGGCCACCATGGTCGATGCACTGTTCACCGATCAGGGGAAATCGATCCGGAGTGCACTCGACAAGAGCTAGACAGTTTGATACATATACATACATACATATATATATATATATATATATAAAGAAAAGAAATCCCAGCTAACCGATAAGCAATTCTCTGAATGGGAACTTAGTGGGAACTTTCTATTAAGTACCCGCCTCCCCACGTGGCGATGGGGCCTGTCTTTTATCAGCCACCCTACCCGCCTTTCTTCTTCCTTTAACGCGTCACCACAGAATTATTAGCTTTCTGGGTGGAGGAAGTCAGCCCAAAACGATTGCGATAATGCACAGGGACAAGCAATATACGTATATAGGAGAGATATGCCCGCCAATACATCAATGCTATATGTACATATACTTGTTTTTGTGGGGCTTCTAATCACAGCCATAACTTGAGCCAAATTAAATGATTAGACCACGCGCCCAACCACTGCTCATATGATGGTGATGGCCCGGGCCAAAAAAAAAAAAAACTGGTTTTATGGTGGCTCTTGGCGTTTTACATACGTCACGCAGCGCGGGGGGCTTTGAAAAATGCCGGTAGCCGCAGTAGCTGTGCATAATGAATACAAAATATATTCCTATCCCGCTGTCCAGGTGGGGGAAAAGAAGAGGGGAAACGGAAGGCCGAAACATTGGAATCCGCGTGGCGGGGAAGAAGCTGCGCGCAGGACACAATCTCTACCCCTCAATCGCAGCGCGACGACGACCTTGACACAAATCGTAAACAAATCGGAATTCGGGGGTGGGCCCTGGATGCGAGGATACGAGGATACTCGGACACTTGTAACAGATACACAAAAGCCAAATTTTGTGGCTGCCTGGGAAAATGAGCATAACTCACCGCCAGTTAGGACAATCTTGTACACCCGCTTCTCCTTTTGGGACACGGAGCCCATTTTGATCAACTTGAGGCTGGGCATGGCTCCGGGCTTCGGTGAGGTGGACTTGCTGATCACAACCTGCTGCTCTTGCCCCTTCTGCTGCTGCTGCTGGTCCTGGCCATTGCTGGTGGCCATCATCGACTGCTGTCCGTTGAGGAGTGCGGCGGCAGGTGGTAGTTGGTCGGCTGTCGTGGCCATGTCTTCGGTATTCTGTCGGAGAGGAGCCGACTGACTGTGTGTGGTGGCACGCAGAAAACTCTTCTACGTCGCAGCTGGCACACGGTGCACGTGCCTTTTTAGGTTATGCCTGTCTGCGAATTGGGAGCAACGCTCGGTGCTGCTCCTGCGGTACCTGCGAGGACTCGGTTCGGTCTTCTAGGTGGGGTGGGGAAATCCAATCCTTGGCCTTACAGACTTTGCGCTCTGCAATTCAAAAGGTCGAACTCGCGTAGATAATCATGCCCAGCGATTGCGCGGGACACTGCAGTTGCGGAAAGCCGACAACTACTGGGTTATAGAGATTCACCAACAGTGACCAAAGGGCCAGCGTCAGACTGTTTGAATCCGTGCCGCATCCGACAAATTGGACGATATCAAAGTTTATTTGTTTTATAGTGGCACAGCATTCTGTTTACGAGTTGACACCGCATCAATATTACACAAGTCGAAGCGAAATAACGAATAGCATTGAAAATGAGTGCCGACCGTCTTATACTTTTGTCGAAAAGCAATGTGACCGAGTGCTGATGCAGGAAAATACCGAAAAGTTATCGAAGGAGCAGGGCTGAGCTTTATGGTCATATTACGAAAAACAGCTGATGGAGAGCTTTGAAAATAATTAAGAATTCTTTTAAGTCAACAAAGGCACTGCAATTTGTAACTCGCTTTTGATATATTTATATTATATTTTAGGAACTATAAAATTTTTCTATAATAATGATATGAAATCTAATACAATAGAATACAGTAATGAAATTTAACTTCTTATTTCAGGATAAATAAAATTTTATCATTTGGACTACAGAAATCCCCATTATAGAAGGACAAATATAATTTTTTTGTATACACAACATTTAAAATGTCGGTATGGCTATTTTTAAAATTAATTTTATTTTACATATATAAGCTTTTCGCTCTGCTTCTTTATTAATTTTCCTAGTGTGGCCAGATTGTTAAAGTCTTGTAGTGGTATTTCATGTGTTTAACGCGTAGTATTAAATTGAAATTGCCCAGGTATCACTTATTATTCCTACTGCGGTCACACTCTATTATTTCCCAATTTAAAGCGTAGTTTATCAAAACGGGCGCGGACGTCCCCAAACACTGCAATATTAAATTAAGCAACTCGCCACCAGTGCCACAACTAGTGAAATTGCATTACCCAAATCTGTATTATCAGACCCACAAGCCCTGGTGTGTGTGTACCTTTTCACACACCACGTAACACATGTGCGCGAGTGTCAAAATGACAGCAGCAACAACAACGAAAACAACAACAATAGCAGCAGAAACAAAATCCACCATAACAAAAACAACAACAGCAGAAATATAGCCAGCCAGCTGTGCGAGGTCGTGTTTTCCCTCTCTCCCGTTGACAAAAACGAATTAGAAAAAGAAACAACACAAATTTTCAACAAATTTTCGGTTATTTGGCGGAACAAGAGCAAAAAAAGTAAAACAAAACAATAGAAGACGGGAGACAGGAGAGAATAGAGTCCAAAATTGTTCGTTACTTGTTACCTCACTGAGCGTGTTATGAACATACTAAAACCAGACAACCTCAAGTGCATCGTTTTTAACCAACTGCGTCACACTTGGACGTTTCTATTGTTTGTGGCGACTCTGCTGCGGCCACTTCTCCGCCTACCCCTGCTTCCACGTCCACGGCCATCCTCAGACCAGCTGGAGCCATCGATTAACAACAATAACAACAATAATAACAACGAAGTGATCATGGAGCAGGACTTGCCGGAGGAGGGTATGGACCACCAGGCCCAGGAGGAGCAGCAGCAGCAGCCGCCGCCGCAGCAGTTTCTTCCCGACCTGCTGCCGGGAAATCAGGCGGAATTCATTGCCCTGCAAGTCTATGACGGTATGGGCGAGCCCATGGATGCAGCCAGCGATTTGGACGACGAGGAGGAGGACGAGGATGACGACGATGTGGATGTGGACTATGGCGACACCGATTCGGACCCGGAGTTCGAGGATATGTACTCTGATGATATGACCAGCTCCAGCGATGAGCTCGAGGAGGACAAGGAGAGCTCGAAGAGTGTGGTAAAGGCCTATCAATCCCCGAATGAGCAGATGGATCAGCAGCCATGTCCCAACTACGCCTTCCAGCCGTTGCGTCTGGTCAAGTGCCAGTACAAGAAACACTCCAAGGGCGGATTCCCGCTGGAACGCAGTGGCCATCGCATAATCGCCTCCAACTCGCACCTGTACTCGCTGGGCGGCTACAATCCGCGCAGTGCCCTGCGTGCCTCTCGCCGGGGACATTGCCTGCTGTTCCAGGAGCTGTGGAGCTTCAACTTTGCCACCCGCACCTGGAAGCTGGAGCTGAATGCGGATAATGCCAGCAATATGCCCGTCGAGCTGGCCTCCAATGCGTTGACCATTCACAATAACGTGTTGATTGTGAGTATCTATCGGGGACTATCTAAATGGGGAGGCGGGGCGGTAGTAGATGTGCAGGAGGGGGCAGGAGGGATGGTTAAGCAGACAAAAATAGATGAGCGAGTTTGATTGTTTCTCTCTCTCGTGGCATCTCTCTTTATGTTTGTGTGTATGTGTGTGTTGGACAGCACTGAAAGAAAGAATCCTAGCTTAAGATCACTAATTCCTTTTATATTTTTTTAAGTGATTAATTACAACTAGCATTACCTTAGGCTTTTATGGGTTGTAATTAATTGTAATTCTTCCTTATGAAAGAAGTTAGTAATAGTTTTTTGTTTACATTGATGGACAAAGGTCTTAGTAGTCATAATATAAGCTCACCAAGGGATCAATTTCTGTTTGCTTTGTGTACGAAACCGAAAACCATCAATTGCAAATGAAAACTTGTTTGTGCTTGAAAAGTTGAGAAAATACAATTGAATTTGTGGTGAAATGAGAGAGGAAAAAATCACACACAGCTGATCGCACGGAAGAGAGAGTGTGGTGAGCGAGATAAAGAGAGGGAAAGAAAGAGGGTTATTCTGGGCACTAAAATCGAGGGAATCGAAGAATTGCCAGGGCCAATGCCACGCCCAGCTCTGAGTCCCAGCACCTCTCCGCTCCGCCGCCTCTGTCGCTGTCCCTGGCTGTGCCTTTGCCTCTGCCTTTTTGTTTATGCATTCTAAACACCCGAAATGTCAACCCAAACAGCTGCCCATGGCCATTGCCATTTGCCTCTCACTCTTTGCCCAATGGCAGTCCCAGTCCCAGACCCAGTGGGCCACCACCACCTCCTCCTCCTCCTGGGCCTCCCCTTCGACTCTGCGCATGCCAGGCAACCCTCTTTGGCCGTCGTGTTTTGTTTTCCACTTTTCGTTACTACGCAGTTGTTGTTTATGCTGCTGCCGCATGCAACAACTTGTTTTCCAGCTTTCCCCACCTCACTCGCTCGCTCGCTCGTTCACTCGTGCTGGAAAAACTCAAAACATTGTATTTACCATTTTTTATCCAAACAGCCAGCCAGCTGAGTGCGCGCGCTTTTTCTGGGTGGAAGCTCTGGCGGGGCAGAGGTGGCTAGTTGTGGGGGAAAATTGAGGAAAACTGAAAGCAACACCAAACGGGAGCTGTTGGCATTTTATGCTGGTTTCCCTTGGTTTCCCCAATGCATTCCACAATTAGCTATAATTTGATGACGAATCATGGCCCGATACATACACACACACCACAACAACGGAAAAACACACTGGAGACACATGTTTCCGCTTATCTGGACTGCAGCACAGCCTCTGTTCTGCTGCTGCTTCTCCTCATACTCACTCTTTCTCTGTCTACTCCTCCTCCATGGCGTTGATAAGCTGCTGCTCGAGTATCTGCTAATTGAATGCAATGTCAGGGGCGTGGATGCAGCCCGCTTAACTTCCTATATATGGATTACATGCATATACGTATGCATAGTAGAGAATATAACTGAAATGTCTAGGCCATTTTCTAATAGTTTCAATTAATGAATTTCATAAGAAACCAACCATTTCATGATATCTCGCTTTGACTTCTTTAATTTTACATTGTAAAACAATAACTTAATTAGTTATATATCTCCTCTTCATAAACCCATAAAATTAAACTTAATATTTAATAAGCTAACTCAAAGCATTGCATTAATAATTCATCTCATTACCTTTTCAGTCTCATGGTGGCACTGGCTATCCCTTTGGAGAGTCCTGCTCCAACGACTGCTACGTTTATCGCACGGCAAGTGCTGGCGCGACACCTGGGGTGGAGCGGCTTAAGGTCACCGGCGAATTGCCTACGGCCCAGTACGGACCGGGTATAGTGATCCACAAGCACTTCCTTTACACAATTGGCGGAACGACCGGCTTCGACTACACCTGTGATGTGTATCGCTTGGATCTGCAGACCCGTAAGTGGGAGAATGTGTACATTAGTCGCCCCGAGATGCGCGATGATCCGGAGGGACGCTATCGCCACGAGGTCGTCTACGATGGCAAGCACATCTTTGTGCTGGGTGGAGGTACATCGCACTCCGTCTACGATCTGCAGCGCATTCCGGCCTATAATCTGGAGGCAAACTGCTGGGATTACTTTGATACTCATCCCGATCGGCGAACAGCTGACATGGATGATGGCAACCGAGGCTATCCGCGGCCACGCAAGTGCTTCTCCTGTGTGCAGCACCAGTCCTCGAATGGAGATATCGAGGCATTCATTACAGGCGGTCTACAGGTGAGTTTTTATGGTAAAAAAACGCGTTGAAAAGTTTCTAAGACTAAACATAACTTTGCATTTGCAGGGCGACTTCTCCACGTATTTCTCGGACATATGGAAGCTGAATCTGCGCACCAAGCAGTGGTTCCGCATCGAGACTGCCACCCTGCCGCGTCCCCTGTACTTCCATTCGGCGGCCCACTCGGATAACGGGTGTATGTACGTGTTCGGCGGCATTGAGTACAACGAAAAGGAGATGCGTCGTCGCAAGGACCTCTACAAGATGTGGATGACGGTGCCCAAGCTGAGCGAGATGTGCTGGGACGCCATTACCTACTACAACGACAATCTGGACTTGTACGACCGGAAGACGCTTCTTAGTGCCGGTATTCCGAAGCGTTTCGCTGAACGCCTACCGCCACAGCGAAGGAAGCTGATGGACAAAAATCAGTCGGACCCGTCAATCCTATTTTCGCTGTACTCGAACCCGAAACGTGCCCGCTCCACAACGCAATAGGCGTGCCCCCGCCCCCGTCCCCAAAAAAATAAAAGGCGAAGAAGTGGACAAAGAGCGGACAGAGCTTCGTCTCGCCGCCATGATTCTCTTTCAGTTGCAGAACTTTTCGTTACTATTGTTTAAAAAAGTTTTGTTTTACATTGAGAGCGCGCGCTGTGATCGAATACGAAGGACATTTATAGTTGTACACATACATATTTTGATATTTCGTAGACTCGAAAGAAGGATGAATAGGCGAAGGACATGTTAAGCATGTAAATAAGAATGTAATTAATTTTAGCTAGCGGTACAACAGCCAGAGACAGGCCATGCGTATGTATTCTAAACTTCAGCTTACGGATCAGCCAGCGCACCCCACACCGAATCCTCCAAATTTGCACCTGCTAACACCCTACAGAATCTTACTACCAACCAGGTCGTCCCTCATTCACTCGCCATATAGCACGGCCCTGAAAACTGTTCACCCTTCTTTGAAAATCCAACACCCCCTTGCCCACTGTACACGCAAAACGAACCAATATGGAAGGCTACACCAAACAATGTCATATAGAGGGGGCCCCCAAAGCCAACCCCCCGATGTATTTTTGTCAAAGTGTACATAATACTTAGCGGTAGTAATATTTAATTAACATAAGACTCTCCATCATTATTGCGATATCATTGTACCAATGCAGTGCGTACGGTACTGCCAGCCCCCGTAGCGAACGTCGGTTTGCTCGAATTATATATTATTACCCAAGACTAAATTTGGTTGAATCTAAGTTAATAAATAAATTTATAATGCAACACCATCACTCGGCATCGCCTCTATTGTTTCCGTACCATCCGCATCCTGGCACACATCGCATTGTCCGCGGCGTAGTTGTCAATGACCTAGTTCTCGTTTCGGCACGTTCATGGCTTTGAAAGTCCTCGAAGGGATGGGGGCTAGAAGGGCTCCGCTGAGTCATGCGCAATTTGCAATCTCAAAATGCACCCTGCCAGTAGCCACGATTTTCGGCTAACTGCGTGTCAGCACCAAAGTACAGGTATTCGGGGCAATCAAGCGTTTTCAAATCCGGTGGTTGAAAAGAAGACGACGACGACTGTTGCTCTGACCCTGCGGAGCGCGCTGATGCATCACGCTGCCTGGGGGTGAGGGAGAGTGCAGTTTCTGCTGCGTAATACATGGGTCCGTGACCTGGTTTTTTGGCTATGACGTCACCGATTATGCCTAAAAATTCTCACTGAGCCGGAAGTTATATGGCTTTGAAGTCAAAGATAATTTAATTGCCTATGGTGCTAATGTCGAGTAAGGCAGCGATAAATAAAATCATTATAAGGAAAGGGAATCAAGGATACATGCATTGATATGGATAATCTTGTATTTAGAGAGACAGAAATGAAGTAAATATAAGGTCACCCAAAGACATTTAAAAAACTAACTAAATACAAGTGTGTTGTACAATTTCGAAATTATTATAATAATAATAATTTCGAAAATATATAAAATTATAAATTATTATAAAATGTTGCAACTTTAGAATCTTGAATATCGACGCATTGTTAGGTACCTAATGCCTCACCAAAGACAATAGAATTATTAAGATGAGTAACGCCAAAGACAAAAGAATTATACTAATGTCTTTGGTCTCAGTACCCTGTGAAACGAAACGGTGAAAAATATTTCCATGATTTTCGCATTCCTAAGAGATTAAGTCAAAAAAGATTCTCCTGTAAAATTAGATATTTCAATAAACGATACATTCGCGGAAATGCGTCGATATTTTCTTTTTAATAAAGATCATTAATTTTATTTTAATATTGGAATAAAAATTTGTATCGTACTTTAAGTAGGTATTATAAAACAGTCACTAATATTTACTATTCAAAACTTCTGACATCAGTTGAATTTAGTGGCTTTCGCAGGGATCAGTTATTAAAATCTATATAAAAGCGAATGTTTAGTGTTTGTTTTGCTAATTAAAATTTCTAATCTATATATTCTTTTATTAATCAATGAATTGATGGTGAGTATTTGTTGGGGTAAATAGGTGTTGAATCTGAAGTTTTTGCATTATCGGTGAAACAGGGGGGTTAGAGTTATTATATAATATTATTGAAAAAACTTAAAAACTTGATTTTAATGCAAATTTTTATAAAAATGTTGCGTTTGTATGTGTATATTCAACATACAAGTCGATCTAGAACGTAAACCCTTGTCCGCATTTTGCGCTTATATTTTCCAATTCAAATTTGCCGCCATCGAAGTGTCATTCACACCGCAACGCGTTAACCTTATCAGCTGTAAGAGTCTGAGTGCAGTGTGAATGCTGATTTATTGTTTTTTATTTCTTAGTTTACATTAAAAATATAAAGAAATGTTGAAACCCAAAGCTTTGACGCAAGTGCTCAGCCAGGCCAACACCGGGGGCGTGGAGAACACACTGTAAGTGTATACTCACCTAAAAGGATCCAGTAATTGATATTTCCGCCCCTTTACACAGCCTGCTTAGCCAGGAGGGCGCTCTCCTGGCTTACTCCGGCTACGGCGACAAGGATGCCCGGATTACGGCCGCCATTGCCAGCAACATTTGGGCGGCTTACGAGAAGCACGGAAGGAATGCCTTCCGCGAGGATCGCCTCACCTTCGTGCTGATCGACTGTGAAAACGGTCATGTGGCCATCACCCAGGTGCGTGCTTGATTCCATCTCCCAGACCACCGAAGACTTACTTCTTCTGTTGCAGGTGGCCAGCGTGTTGCTGTGCTTGTATGCCAAGCAGACTGTGGGCCTGGGCCTGCTGAAGCAAAAGGCCATGTCGCTGGCCTCGTATTTGGAACGGCCGCTGAAGCAGATCTCTGCCTCGTAAAGATAATGCGTTGTACGATATTCCAGATGGCGAACTGAATATGTTTATAAGTGTTTGCATAAATAATTAATTAAATATGTATTTAAAATGTCAGAGAATTCGAATTTTAATATCTTAATCGTCCTAATGTCAGAAAATTCGAATTTTAATATCTTAATCGTCGTTAAATTCAATTTTTTAAATAATTTGAACTACATTTTAGATAGAGACGGTCAGGTGTTTATTATTTTGAAAGTTTCGTTCACATTAATTAAGATATAAGTATGGTGAAAAGAAAATCAGATTTTTGACTTAATTACTAAATGTCTGGACTCCTTAGCAAGCGCTTATTCGATGGCATATAGCTTCAGGGTGCGGTCCATACTGGTGGATGCGAGGTATTGCGCGTGCTTGCCGAACCGAACGCCTGTTGCCAGGGCTGTGTGGTCGTTGAATACCTTCAAGTCCTGCCACTGTTTGCACAGGTAGACCCTAGAAATAAATAGGAGGCAGCTTTAGTATAGGCTTAGCAACAGAAAAAACAAGTTCTCCGGAGAAAATCATTGCAGGAATATGCGAAAATTCAAGCGAAAAGTCTATCGCGAATATGAAAGTAAGTTTAGCACGGAGACGAGTGACTATTTAGCACTAATTCTGTGCTCGACTAGAATTTGTCAGACCCAAGACCCATGTGGAGCCGGAACCACCTAAGCCCATCAATTTAACAATTGAAGATTTCAATGCGGTAGGAACATGTGATGTATAAGCCTCAGCTTTCCCTCAGTAATACATTCTTCCTAGCGCGGTGAAATTGCCAATCCTCGTGCTCCTTGTGTGGTGACCACTATTGATCCCGACTACATAAAAGATGCCAGTTTGCAACGCCTGGCCAGAAAGTTTCGCATGAAAACGTAAGGTATTCATGGAAACTAGGCAAACAATGACAGTTCCATACTTTTCAGGGACGTTCTGCTTCTGAGAGAGATCACGCGCAACCGTTTCATGTACTATGCCACTCAGGAACTGTTTCTGGACAGAAAACGCGAGAAGGAGCATCAGGACAGTCTGTACGAGAAGGCCGAAGAGTTCCACAAGTTTGCGGAGGATTCACTCATTAAGATGGAGGCAGAGGAGTTCAAGAAAATGCTGGAAGCCCAGGAGAAACTAAAGGCACTGAAGGAGAGTAAGGTGGCCGAGGAGCTGAACGAAGTAAAGTTGGAGCACCAGCGCGTTTTGATGGAAGTGCAGGAGGTCTACGGCCGCTTCCAGTATTTACTGAAGCTGATAAGTTACTTTGACGACACGGTGGAGGAGGAGCAGGTCGATGAGGAAGCCGAGAGCAGTGGGCTCGTGATGCCAACCGAAATTGCAAACATGGAGATAACCGAACGGCATCCGGCGGGCCTGGAGCAGGTGCGCCAAGTCCAGGCCTACATGGAGAAGGTGGTGCGACCCTATCTGGCCAAAAGAAATCACCTCAATGCCGAGATCTGGATTCGTGGCTACGAGAGGAACCGCTTGAAGGTCTCGAACTACAACAGGCGCTTTACACATCTGGCCATCTTAAACCACATTGTGGGCATCCTTCACGACAGGTCCCAGAAGACGTACGAGCGTCAGGTGAAAGCCAATGTGTTCCTCAAGGATCCGGCCTTCTTGCAGCGACGTGTCGCTGCTCTTCAGGAGCGCGCCAAGGCACTGCTGGATGACTACGAGCACAGCTACTGCAGGGAGTGAGTTCAGATAGCTATGGTCTTATAATTTCAATCTTATCTGTTATTTATATCTTTCAGCAAGCTGAACATTAAGCTAAATAGCATTGTCCCCGTGATCCTGAAGCAAATCCAGAACAAAGTCCAGCCGGAACAAAAGAAACAGGTGGCAGAGCCGCCGCCAAAGCCGTTGGCAAAGAAATCATCTAAGCAGTGGCGCACTCTGGAGGATATGCAGGCTCCACCGCCGCCGCCCAAGTCCACATACGAGGACGAGCAGGACACGACGCTGGCTAAGGTGGAGAAAATCCAAGCTCATGTTCTGGTAAGCTGAAGCTGTGCTTTTCTTCTTTTTGGGTATATACAATAACGAATAATTTATCACAGGATCTCTTGGCCAAGTTGGATCACATAGAACCAAACAAGCTGCGCTGCGTGGAGCAGCAGGTACGTCGCCGCATGGCTTCTGAGAAAGAAATGTCGCGTCGGGCCTTGGTCAAACAAAACCGCCTCCACAACTGGATGGCCCATTTCAAGAAGCACCATCGGATACAGGTGGAGCAGCGAAAGAAGAACAGGGTCTAACTAACTATTGCATGCAACAAATAACCACTTAAAAGCTTAAATATTCATTGAACTAATTAGATTAAACTTATGAAATATGAGAAAACACTGCAGGATGCCTTGCAACTCACCTGACATCGGTGCCGGCAATCGCCAGGTAGGTGCCGCTCTGGTCAAAGCATAGATCCTTCACCTCGTACCCATCGTCCAGCTGGATCGTCTTGAA
This sequence comes from Drosophila bunnanda, assembly GCA_035046265.1. Taxonomy (NCBI): domain Eukaryota; kingdom Metazoa; phylum Arthropoda; class Insecta; order Diptera; family Drosophilidae; genus Drosophila; species Drosophila bunnanda. The sequence continues at coordinate 16,755,930 of JAWNOB010000016.1, forward strand.
GTTCTTCAGCTTTCGCAGATCCCACAGCTTCACACAGGCATCATCGGCGGCGGTGGCCAGATAGTAACCGTTCTCAGAGAACGAAATTGCCGAAATGGGGCCCGTGTGGCCAGGGAAATTAGCCACATTGCTTTGCTCCTTCAAATCCCAAATCTTAACCTGAGAGTCCATGGTACCCGTGCCAAAGATCAGGCCGTCGGGATGGAATTGTGCCGTTGTAAGTCCTACCTCGGCTGTGTCGATTACCTTGGTGAGCAGGCGGCCTGTGCGTATATCCGAGAAAGCCCAGTGCTTGTCCGATGAGGTGGAGAGCAAGTAGTCGCCAGTGGGGTGCAGGGAAAGACCCGTAACCGGGCCCTCGTGGCAGCGCAGAAGCAGCTGCGTCTGTAAGGTGGGCACGTGCCAGATGCGGATGTTCATGTCCGGTGATCCCGTGATGACTGTATCCTCGTTCGGGTGATAGATGACTTTGGTGATCTTCTTGGTGTGACCCTTTAGAATGGCCACCACCTGTTCAGTGTCCTTGTTGAAAACTGTGGCGTTCTTGTCGTTGCCGCCGGTCAAAATCTTGCTGTGATCGGCGCTGTTGATGTCCAGGGCCAGAATGCCGGGCACCGAGGCCGAGTGCAGGCCGGGATGCGAGGCGACCGTGAGGAAGCCCTTAACCTGATCTGGTGTGACCAGATCCTCGGGCACAGTGCGTCCGCGCTTCTTGCGCTCCTGCGTCAGCACAGTCGCTTTGTCCTGCAGCTTCTGTATGACTTCGGCGCTCATTCCCGCCTGCTCCATAGGATGGGCAGCGGCGCCACCGGCCTCAGCAGCCAAAGCCGGCTGTGGAATCGCCGTTGGCGCATTCACAATACCCGCTTGAGGCTTGAGCGTGGCCAGAGCCTCACGGGCGGCGGCCACCTCCTTGTTGAGTCGTGCAATCACACGGCAGGCGGCATCGTGTTGGTATAAAGCGTGCGATAGCTCCTGGCGTGTTGTCTGCAGCTGCTGCCGCTGTGTAAACGAGGTGATCATCAAGGCGTCCCACTCGTCCTGCATCGTCTTGAGCGTAGCCGGTATGCTGGTGGCGCTCGGCGGCTTTGGCTTCACCACAGCCGGCGTCTTGATCTCGATCAGTTCCTCCACCTTCAGCTCCTTGCCGCTGATCGGATCACAGCCGTTTTCTAGCAGATACTTTTCAATGACCCGCTTCTCGAAAACGGCGCCCGAATGCGGGGACACCACGGGAGTCTCGGGCACTTCGTTTGAGACTACAACGAAAAACAGCGTTGCATGAGTCCAAATACCGTCGAAGGGCATTTTGAGTACTTACGTGCGCAAACCAAAGCCATTGCTGTTTGTGTTTCGGTTGCCGGTCGCGTAAAATAGCTATTAAATTAACTTTTTTACACGTTTTTCTAAAATTTGTCGGCGAAGCCGCTTCTCAGAGATGCAAATCCTTCGATATTAATATTGATAGCAGCACGATATTAGTATCTATAGTATCGATACACCCTCAAGCTATTGGCGTTGCCAGACTTTATATTCAAAAGATATTGGCGCTGCCAGACCATTTTCAAGAGTTGGCACCCCTGGCACCTTGTGCTTGTTATTTAATGTTTACCACAACATAATTTACACAGTAACTGCCATTAAACAGTTCAAAGAATGTTGAAGACCCTATCACGGTGGCGCCTGGGCAGCCAGCTGATACGAGCTGCCGCCCCATCAATGCGACATGCATCGGATGCCGCAGAAAAATCGTTCGCCGGGCCGGAGGAACACTCGAAGAAGTACGTCAATCCCTTTTCCCAGGCGAGACCCGCGGCACCGGCTGCACCGGCGGCGATAGAAGAGACCAAGGAGGACCGGGAGAAGCGTCTGAAAGTGCTGCAACTGGAGGTGGACATAGCTCACCAGGAGGGTCGCCGGGTGCCAGCTCTAAGCTTCATGCAAGACCATCACTGGGAGCACGTGCTGACCCTGCCTACAAAGTCGGCGCGCATCAAGTACTTTGCCTATCTGTGGCAGATCGAGATGAAAAAGGAGTCGGAGCAAAAAAAGAAGGCCCAACGGGCGGAGGACACCGAGAAGCGGCTGGCGGAGGTGCGAAAGGAGCGCGCGGAGAACACGCACATTATCTACGGCCTGGGCCATACGTCCATGTTCCTGCGCATCTACGACTCCACCATCAATCACTGGCAGAACAACCGGCTAACCAGAGCCATTCAGTTTGCCCCCAAGATCGTGATGGACTGCTCCTACGACAGCCACATGAATCGCCGGGAGGCGACTTATGCCGCCAAACAACTGATGCTATGCTTTGCTGAGAACCGTCTTAATGACGAGCCCTTTGATCTGCACTTCTGCAACGCCCAGATGGAGGGTTCGTGCATGCAGGGTCTCAAGAGGTTCATACCCACCATGCTGAATCCAGAGTTCCCAATGAACGTGCATACACAGTGTTTCACGGAGCTTTTTCCTAAGCAAAATTTAGTCTACCTAACGCCCCACTGCCGCGAGGATTTGGTCACATACAATCCCGATGACATCTACATTGTAGGCGCCATGGTCGACACTATGAACAACGAGCCACTGTCGCTGGCCAAAGCCAAGCGCATGGGTCTGCGTATGGCGAGATTGCCCCTGGATCGTTACCTGCAATGGGGCTCCGGATCGGGCAAATCCCTCACCCTCAATCAGATGATTAACATTATGCTGGATCTAAAGAATACCGGCGACTGGGAGACGGCGCTGAAGCATGTGCCACGGCGGAAGGTGGTCCAGGACTCTGAGTTTCAGCAGCGAAGGGAAAAAAACCAATGGTCAATGGGAACGCGGGCCAGGAAGCTCAACATACGGGTCGACCACCTACTTGACTACGTAGATGACCGTCGGAAAGTGTCATCTTTTGGGACACCAAAGAAATTGAGAGAGCGTCGGGAGGGAATGGAGTTTCAACTGGACACTTGGGCCACGGGAAAGCAGAAAAAGAATCAAAGACACAATTAAAGTTACACGTTAAAATTGCTTAAGTTCGTGCTTTATTTAATTTGATTATTAAGAGGATTCATCCTTTTCTTGATGAAGCTCTGGATTCGAGGTAGGTTCTCCGACCCCTTGATTAGTTTCTGGTTTAATCTCTTCTAGGATAAGAGGGTCGCGTTCAATCGAAGGGTATTCATGGAGTGTCTTTTCAGGGTCTGCATTGTGGCTTTCTTCTTCAGTTTCTGGCTCCGCCATAATCTCTTCAAGCGTCAGAGCCTCTACTTCGCACTCGATCGAGGTCTCGTTTTCGGGCTCAACTTCAGCCTCATCTTCTGGTGCATCTTCCACTTCCTCCTTGTCAGTCTTTTTGTATTTAAGCAGCATATTCTTGCCATTGATGGCCTGGTAGTTGATGGCTGCCTTCAGGCCAGCTTGCTTCATCATTTCCTTGGCCTTGGCCTCGTACTCCTGCACCTGCTCCCTGCGCTCCACCGTCATAAGCTTGGTTTCCAGCACCATGAGAGCCTGCGAGCGAAGGGCCAGGAAGAAAGCCTGACTCAGGAACGTGAAGTAATTGTAGGCCACATAGGCGATATCGAACATGCTATTCCAGCGAGGAGCGCCCTGCTGCAGCTGCAGCATCTCTGTAGGCGACAAATAGTGTACGGTTACTCCTGCCACTGGGATCCAAGGACGGTCGTAGCTGGCCTGCCCATCGGCATCCACCTCCTGGTGGTTGAGTAACGGCGTCATTAGCAGGTGAACCGATCCATAGCGGCGAGAGCGCGTGGGATCGTGCTCGTAGGCCGTCTGCGTCTGAAGCTCATGGAAGAACTCCATTAGATTCCGTTCGGTTACATCAGTGGCTCGGTAATCGTTGTCCCCATGTACCGAGTGGTGCATACGCTCCTCTGTACTGCGCAACCCAAACCCACAAAATGGTCCTGTCTGAATGTCGCCCACATAGCCGCGATGCAGGAAGGCGCGTCCATTACGCACCAAGCCGGCAGCCAGTGTCTTGTTGGGCTTGCACTGCTCGTATTCCGGAAAGACGAATGCCACGCCGGACTCGCGCCAGTAGCGGTACTCCTGCGAGCAGATCTGCTCGCCACCGCGACTCTTAAGGGTCATGCTCAAGTCCCAGTCGAAAGCTCCGTCCCGATGGTCGTATCGGGTGCCCAGCAGAGCCCTGGACCTCTTCTCCCAGTAGCTGGTCACTTCATACACGTGCCACGGCTGCGGCTGCCAAAAGCTGAAGGCCATCTCCAAGCCATCGCGCTCCTTGTACTTGAGGCCATCGATATTTAACATGGGAGCCAGGCGCTGCAGCTTCTCTTCGTCTGTGACCATCTGGAGCAGAGTGCGTGCCTTGGCGGCCATGTAGTGGTGGGAGCTGGGACGGATCACCGCATTTCCGTACAGGTCCATAAACAGATGTGCCTTGGAAACCAAACTGAAGGACTCTGGATCCTCCAGGGCTATGCCCAGCAGTAGCATATTCCTGGCTATGATCTCGGCACATCCATCCAGCACATATATATTGAGCTTGGGCTGGACACCATGGGAGTATCTCTTGGCCAGGGTCTTGATCACATGGCGGGGATCAGCGCCGCCACAAATGAGGATGTTCAGGGTATTTAAACCGTCATCTCCGCCGGCATTTACTTCGCCTGCCACCGGCTCATCCTTGATCTTGAAGGCCTTCAGATACTCATCGTACAAATCCAGCGCCGAGCTGAGTCCCCAAAACATCGTGTGCCTGTTTTCGTATTCGTTATTCGCAGACTGGGATGCGTTAGAAACTATCAGTTTTCAGTCTGTTTTTATTCGATTGACGTCAGTTGCCAGGACTACTTGTTGTCGCCGTCGTCCCGGCAACGTCTTGGTCGTGCTCCTGCTCCTGCTACACTCATTTTCCTGCATCCGCTGCTTGGATTATGGAGCCGTGGCAACCATAACGGAAATTGCTTTTCGATATCAGTGGCCTGCAGCGGCAGCCGGACAAATGGCCCCGTCCTGGAGGGATGTGGTGCTATGCATATAGTATGTATCCAAGGGAGGAGCATGGCGCTTGACGGGGATAATGCATTATTCAGAGTTGGATGTTTGCTTTCAGCTGATTGGCGAGGCGACCGGTTGCAGCAAATCTATCGGGGATTGCTTCTAGGATTCATAATTGTACGATTTTCAAAAGAAAATGGAAAGTCCTCTCAGGGGAAGTGTTTTATGCAAATTGAAAAAAAAAAGCTATCAAGGATTGTTTGCATTTAAGTAAATACAATTTAATGAAATTATTGGTGTATACCTATTGAAAATAATAAATAAAAACACAACAATTTATTGACATAAAGGAGCCGAAAACGTGCATTTTAAAGACAAATTAATAAATTTTACACTTTGGATAAATAAATTCTTGAAGCTGAGAACTTGCAAATATTAATTATATATTTTAGAAAATGACAGACAAATTTAAAGACTTTTTTCCGACAAATCTTTCGGTGATTTTCTTAATATATACATTTTTTAATGATTAATATTATTATTATTTATTATATATTAATTGACTATTATTTTTTGACTAAGGCAGTCATATAGAAAAACAATTTATTTTAAGAAAAATCCTAAATCTACCCTCTCGGTTTCTTAAATCTAAAAAGCGATTTAGTAAATTTCCTGCCTTATTTTTTTTTAACTTGCTTAGCGAAAACAAATTTCCAAAACGAGATAAGAGATAATGCGTGTAGTTTTTTGGCCATTTATTTTTATTGCTGGCCTGCGGAAAAATCGTTGGTGAACAACTGAATGGATACGGGGCCCGCGGCAAGTGGCTCACTTAATCCGGACACATTTCGGCTGCCTTCAGTGCTAGTTTTTTATTCAGTGTCAGTTTTGTTTTTCGCGTCTTCGGCACATCTTCCGCTGCTAACTTTCGCCTGACAATGTCGGAAAGTTCCCAATACATGGTTAAGTCCTTACCATAAAGTTTCCAGCCTTGGCTGTTCGTTCGAGATGCCATTCAAATGCTCCTATGTTTCTCTCGTTAAACGCTGCGTATGCGTGATTTCATGGCGATAGCAGGGAAAAAGAGAAGCTGTATGTGCTCAGCAGTGCCTCAGTGAGGGCTTAGAGGAAAGCACGGGAAATGTGACCTAGATAGCTGCTAGAAAATTAGGTAAATGTCATATTCGTTAAATGGAGAATTCAAATATGAAAGATATCCTGAAAGTATACAATTTTCTTAAAGTGTATTGTAGACTTGTGGAAATTATTCTCTGTGTAGGGTAAACGAGAGATGGAGGAAAATGCACATTTGAAGCCTTCTGTGCTTTGTGCTCGGCTGCAATTATGCGAAGCCCGAGCAGGAAAAATCCATTCAGATGCACAAGTATGATGTGGAGGCATCTCTTCAAGCCTTCAGCAGCGTTGGCATTTTTTCGAGCATTTTTTATTTTCGACATAAGCTGGAGGCCCGCAGGCGACTGCCGTTTCGGGTTTCCCATTAAATTCTCCGAAAAACTCAAAAGTAAAGTCCCCTCACGGTTTCCCTTTAACAGCCTCAGGAGTCCCACATTCTAGGGCATCCGCATCCACTTGATTTGTCTGCGGTTCGCTAGATTCAATTCATCAGAGCTTGGTCCTTGGTTCTTGCCTGCTTTGCTATGGCCTTTTGTCTTTGGCCAAAAACCAACCAAAAAAAGAACAAAAGTAATTAGAGAGCAAAACCAGAAAAGGGTTGACCCAGGCCCAGTATTTTTTCGTATTTCCTGGCAGCTCATTAGACGAGTGTATAACAATCGATCAAGGAGTCTGTGTATGTGGATGATGGGCCTCCTTTTGCTCACTGGGCTGTGGACGCAACCCACAGACATGAGCTCTTATCGGGAGCATTCATTGTCAATGCTTTCCGCAAACTTTTCTCATTAGACAGTGCAAACAAAATGGCTGCGTCTGCGGTTTGGCCCGGCCACTACACCCACTCGCTCCCACTGCCAATCTCGCCCAGTCACCGCCCATCTGCTGATGTGGACGCTTTTGGCTTTTGTTTGACATTGGCTTGGCAAATGGTGTCATAATGGCCGGAGAACTGCAAACAAACAATAGCAGGCGGCGCGACGGGGACAGATGCGGCGGCGAATAATGGAGAGCGCAGGATGAAGGGCCGCCTGCATAATGAAACAAACGAGGACGACGGCAACGGAATTAATTGTTGCCAACTCGATGCATATGTCTCCGGCTCGACCTTGACACAGAAGCCATTAATTCAGAGATTTCCGAAAAAAAAACAATTAAGGATTTTCACACGTGGCGGAGATTATTGTGGGGGGACTGTGAGGGTGAAATAATAAGTAAATAAGAAATTTTGTGTGGGTTTTTGAATTTAAGCTGATTATTAAAATCAAAATTCAGAAATGTAATATTTGATTTATTATTTCAATTGTTTCTTTATTAATAAAACATAATAAATATATAAATAATAATATCCTAGTAGAGTTTAATAGTATAATTAATTCAATTAAAAAACTTTCGAAAATTATACTTCAAAGTGGGCTGTTCACTAAAAGTCAAGCGCCGTACCAATAGAGATTGGTTGTCTTTTAGAAGGTGCAATAATTTACAGAATATTTTTGGGCGCAATTTCTAATGTTTTCCAATCAATAGAAATTTCTGAGCACCTCTTATGAAATTATAATCTGGCAAATACCATTGCCTACTTTAGCGCCATCATTAATTGATTTAAAATTCACCAGTGTCACTTAAAAGAAGAAAACTTGCAAATGCTTTCGCTTTTCCGCAGTAAAGTTGAGTTTAATTTCGATTTAATAGACATAGACAGGGTGTACATTTATCCGTGTTTATTCAGTAAGTAACCATATCGCTATCCGATTTCCATTTCCGTTTCCGTTTCCAGACGCATAGTTCCTCGGGAGATGCTCGTGGCTCAGCTACAGAGGTGGACACTACACTACACGCTACGTAGACATTAATTGCTTAGTTCAACGAAGTTTCACTTGTGGCATGCATAGAAATATCCAGTGTAGAAATATCAATTTGTTGTCATCAGTTGAGTTATTCCTTTGGTTTTTGTATTTGTGTTGTATTTTTGTTTTCGTTCTAGGCAAGAACCTCTGATTGTCAGAAAGTTATTTAAGTTACATCCGAGGGAAGTGCAAGCCCGTGATCCAAACAGGTGAGATTCGAACTGAGGTCGTGGTTTTTAATACTAATAATCTACAGCGAACGGGGCTGGGATTATTGGGAGGCTTAATATATATACATTAGCTTAATATGTTGCATTAGTGTTTGCTCTGTGCTTGTGTCAGTGTACTAAGTGTTGTCCTTTGTTTGTTTCTTGTGTGTTTTTAAGCATAGTTACGCTTTTAGCCCCTCAGAGAGTTTGTATTTGCATTTCTCATTTAAACAGATTCTAAGTTATTGCGCTATTTAGCTCGAGTTTAGTACATAAAACACTCTACGACAATAAAATGTCTAAATTGGCTCGCTTAATGCTATAATTCCTACAGAGAGTCTGAGACGGTGGTTTATCAGATTTAACTATATATTATTTTGTTTGGGTTTTTAGGCTTCTAGGTCTTAGGGGTTAGCATCTACACACAGAAACGAAGGGGTACGGGGAATCCCCCAGCGGCCAAGAGCTCAATATGGGGGGTTGGGAAATGGGGGTTAATCGTTACACTTGTCTGCCCCATTTATTGCTTGCCATTCTTTGATAAGTACTCCGCTTAATTGCTGGGGTTGTTGCCTGCAGGACCTCAGGCCTTATCCTTTGTGGTATCCTGCTCCTCCTGAAGCGAAATGATCTGCGTAAATCGACAACAAATTGGAAAATGTTCGTTTTAGAATGTCTGTCGTCAGTGGCATGGGTTCAGTGACATGCCTAACACCGAAAATCGAAGTACGGGTACGAGTACGAGTACCAGTACTTGCTGGCCATGCCAGGCTCTAGTTCAGCACTAAAAGGAATAAAGCAGGCTGTGAGTGGAGACCACTCTCCAGGCTAGACAGCCGTTGTGGATGCTGCCAAAAATAAGGACTTCAAGCTCTAAGCTGACTCTAAGGGCTAAGGTCTAAGGCTACTAGGAGGGCACCTACTTACTTGCTGGCATCCAATGGGGCTGTGCGGCGTCGTTTGTCGGTTATAAATATGGTTTTATAGTACGCTATATATCATATATAATTATAAACTGCATGTAGAGTTCTCAAAAGTGTTTCAGCATTTGCATTTGAGGTATGCCCGTACATTCGAAAGGTATGCAAGTGTTGCCTAACCGGATTAATAATACTTTTAGCCTAACGTGTCCTATTATCCCCACTGAAAGAAATCGTCGAAGTCGTCTAGAAACGAAATATATATCCGAAATTAGCCAATTGTATGCATAGTCGATTTTGGGGTGCCGTTCTTTTGGTTTTTCATTCGGAAAGTGCTCTGTATTTATTTTTGATGTAATTTAGAGAGAAAAAGTACTGGAAGTTATCATGCCAATCGGAGTGGGGAGTGCGTCAGCTAAATGTTCTCATTTCGGGTTGTTAATTAATTATTTAATTTAATTATTTATTCACGATGCTGCTGGTGCTACGGTGGCTACGGTTGCTGCCTTGCAGTTGCAGTTGGTTTATGGGAGCAGTGAGCTGCGGGAACTGGTTTTCGAACTGTGGGCGGTGGCTGTTGGTTGTGGTGGTTGGTGGTCATTCGGAGTTCGGATAATTGGAATGGAAAATGGGAACTTCATTGTTCATTGTTTTTATTTTTTAATATATATTTTTTTGTTAGAGCAGCAGAGTGTCTGGCCAACAACGGAACGAGTATTTAAATAGGCAAAGAGGAATATATACACATCGAGAGAGAGAGAGCGTAAAATCGAAAGGATTGGAAAATATTATATACTTAGAGAACGAAAGCAGGTAACACGGTATGGTACAATACACGGATACGGACATTGCATGGGTCCTCCGAGTTGGGATTTCCGTTTCCCGTAAGCGAGAAAAAAAACATGCCTGACGAGGATGGATGAACTTAGAGACAAGGAGAACGGCTTACCTCTCTGGGCACAGGATGAAGGTGGAACCCTCAAACCCTTGCAGTTTCCCTCAAATCGATTGCCTTAATTCGCTCAATTCATTACCCAACCATTGGGTCTTTCTGTTTGCTTATCGAGTTAATCGCGTTGCGAATTTATTGATTGCACTTTTATGCATTGGCATTGCGAAAAGAGCGGTCGGGATGGGCACTTAATATTCATGACGCTGCTGCCAATTACCCGAAAGCCATTACAGTCGAAAACACGCGGAGTTGGCTTGTCATTACCTGGTTTACCCCAGGCAAAACTAATTAAAATTAACAATGGTACACGGTATCCGGACTCGCGTTACACTGAAGTTTTATTGCCATTAAGTGTGGAAAATGTTTCTCAAAACCTTTTGGCAAGGAACTTTGTAAGTCTTAAAGTCTATAACTTTTGGGTTGATAATCCTTAAATAATTTATCAAAGGAACCCATATCGCAGAGAGTCTGAGATACCTTTCACGTATTAATGCTCTTATTTAAGGTAGGTTTGGAAGTCTAGTCGTTTCAGGATGTGTATTGTAAAGAATTCTCCCATTTGATGTTTCATTTTTGTGACCTTCCTATTTGTTTATATAAACATTTAACTTGGTTTAAAATATATAATACGACTGATCATTAACAGAATGATTTTGTTCAAAGAAAAGTGTATCAGGTTGTTCATAATGTGTTTTTCGTTATCACCACAAGAGTTTTTAAGTAAACTTTGCTATTGATAGGACTTTCGGTATCACAGAATACAGACTTGAGAATTTTAAGGCATTTTGTTTAGGCAAAATGTGCTTTTCCCTTAGAATACTGCATCTCTATACGTGAATTGTTCTTGTTATTTTCTTCCATTTAATTGTCAATTATTAAAAGCAAATCTTACCTTATTTTTATTATTATTCTTATTTTTTTAGATTTGTTTTGTTATTTATTAAACTACAGGCTTTGTTTTTTGCCAGTGTACTTACCTGAATTAAGCGTGTGGCTGACAATATCAATAAAGTAAAATTGCTTATAATTGAACGAGCAAGTACAATAAAATAAAACGAAATCAAATTTTGTGGAAATTTATTTAAAAAATACTTTAAACGGCGAAACAACTACGCATGGCCAAAACTACGGACAGAGAGTTGCAAAAAAAGGTGCTGGAAACCGGAAGTGAAGGTAAAGGTAAAAGTGGAGGAGGAAGTGAAAGTGGTGTGTGGCTGTCGGGGCTCGGGTCGGAGTCGGTGGTCATTGGGCAACGCATTCGTTGCAGTTGGCCGTGGGATCGGGGGTGCTGCTATTCGAGTGAGACGTGCCGCCCGACTCCCGGATGGGCGGAGCAGGATGTCGGGATCCGGACCGGGCGGACTTGGAGCGCAAGAGGTGCCAGCGGCGCCGCCAGTAGCTGCCAGTGGACGCCTTCTTGGCCAGTGGCTGCTCACTGCCGTTGCTGTTGGCACAGCCTCGGCCGTCCAGCTCGATGTGGCCAATGGAGGCGCGACTGGATTGCGGATGCAGGATCAGATCCGTGCGCAGCTGCCGCACATTCCGGCCGTCGTAGTTCTCCACCACAATGATGGGCGTGGGCCGCATCTGGATCCGTTCCGGCGGATTCAGGCGGATGTGCGGCTCCAGGGACTGGCAGTTCCGCTGGCGACGCCACAAGTGCGACTTGAGGCTGGGCCAGTGGAGCAGCTGCCTCAGCGAGATCCTTTGCGGTGACTCGGGTGCAGCGGGCAGTGCTGATCCGGAGACCAGCAACAGATCCCTGACCAGATCGGGGGCGGTACTCTGTCCGGGGGTTAGCTGTGCAGGTGTGGTGGGGTCATTCGTGTCCAGCTGCTGGCTGCTGCCGTCCTGGGAGTTCTGTGGTGGTGGTGTGCTCACATAGAACTTGGTGCGGGCGGACCGCGAGTGCGGCCGCTTCACACGCAGGCTGTTCGTCTTCCATGCATCGTGCAGGGATCGGAGGCCGGGCAAACGTGCAAGGAGGTGGATGTGGTCGTAGGAGGCGGACAACATACCTGCGCGCTCGTCCTGGTACTCGTCGTCGTCCGAGGACTCCAGGCGGTCCTCCACCAGCGAGGTTTGCCTCGACAGGCCCTGTTCAATGGGTTCAAATTGCAAGTTGCATATTGCACATTGCATGTTGCATGTTGCAGGTGGCACATTGGTGTGTAAGCAAACAGAGAGACGAAGCGAAATGAACCGAAAAGAAAGAAGACGAAACAAAAACGGAAATCGTGAGCGCATCTACTACGTATATACCAAAGGATTACAACCACTAAAGCGAACTGCAGCTAAGGTCCTTTCGCCAAATATCCATTTCCTCCTTCCGCGCGGGACACAGAGGGAGAAAGAGAGAGCGAGAGATGGCGGAGAAACCCCCTGACTTACCGCATTGTGACGCCTTCGCGGCGGCGACCGCTTGTTCCACAGCGCCTCCAGCTGGTCAAAGTGCTGGGACTGTGCCAGAGCCGCTTGCTCCGGCCCCAGGTTCGCCTGTGAGGCTCCCGTCTTGGTCTCGGCGATCTTAGAGATCTCCTCCATGCTGGCGGATACGCTGAAGCGCCGCTTCAGGCGCTCATCCACCTGGGCCATCATCACGGACGAGGTTAGGTGGCCGTACTTCTTCTGCCAGGTGTACGTGTCCAGGGAGACTTCCTTCTTTAGCAGCCGCTTCATCTGGCGCTTGGGGCCCTGGGGTCGAAGGTCTGGGAAGTAAATTAATTTAAAAATTATGTTCCATGAAGATTCCTTCTCCTTAGAATGAGCATCAATCCTTGCGCACCTTCAACATCCTTGCTGGGGCCCGAATACGTTGGCAGCTTAACATACTGCGCCGGGGTGTTGTGCAGACAGATCACGGGAAGATTGTAGCTGTCCACAAGCTGGACCAGGACTCGGGACACCTCCAAGCTAATGTCAAAGTGGGTGAAGGGCACATGCATTTGTAGCGAGGTCAAGGCCAAGCCGCGCTTGGTTTCCCATACGATCAGGGTCTTGTCATCACTGCCGGACACTGCAGTGGAGCCTGCAGGATAAGAGATCCGTAATTATTGAAAAGATTCATCTATTGAGTTCTTCCACTCACCATCCGCTGAAACTTTAACTCCTATCACAGGACCGAGATGCCCCGCCAAGGTGTGCACCTCCTCGCCGGTGAGTATGTCCCAGATGATGAGATTCGTATCCTTGGAGCCGGACAGCACCTGGGTCTTGTTGCTTACGGATACGGCCACGCAGGTCACGGCATCACTGTGTCCCACTAGCACCTGGCTGAGCTTGCCGCCCGTGGCCTGCCACACCTTCAGGGACATGTCCCGTGATCCGCTGATGATGTGGGCACTGTCCGCACTGATCTCGAAGCAGGTGATTTCGTCGGAATGCGAGACCGAGTACTTTTCGTCCTCCTGTGTAAGTGACCAGATCTTGAGGGTGTTGTCCCCATTGGTGGAGGCCGCGAAGCGCATGTTGTTGGTCACGGCCAGGCTCTTGTAGGGACCCTGGATGGTCTGCAGCAGATTGCCCGAGTCGGCCATCCAGACTAGGAGCAGAGAGTCACGATCCGTGGAGATGACCCGCAGGGAATCCATTAGCACCACCACCTTGACCACCGGAGCAGCATGGCCCTTGAACGTGTTGCTGATCTCGCCCAGGGACAGGTTCCAAATGAGCACCAGCCGATCCTCAGAGCCGGTGGCTAGAAACTCGCCGTTGGGGGCAAACTTCAGGCAAGACACGCCCGCCGCATGGCCCTCCAGGCTGCACTGGTACTCCGGCGTGTTGATCCGCATTAGGTGGACACTGCGTCCGGAGGCAATGGCCATCTGCTGGGAGTCCCGCGACAGATCGAAGCAGGTAATGGGCGGCAGGGTGGTCGAGGGAGATCGCTGCGCCTGGGCGTGGCGCTTGAGGCTCCGCTTGCGACGCGGATGCCGTGAGTAGGGATTTATGTAGAGCTCCTCGTTCCGGAACGAGTAGAAGGTTATTTTGTTGCCGCCCACCGTGACCAGGAAGTCGTCATTGTCCATCGCATGAACAGCGGTCACTGGCCCTGGATTCGGGGGCATGGATCGCACCAGTTTCCCGGCATGCATGTCGTAGATCAAGGCTCGAGTATCATCGCAGCCCACCACGCACCGCTGGCTATCCTTGCCAATGGATATGCTGCGGATCTGGAAGGGATCTCGGTGTGATTAAGGCAGAAAAGGGGCTTAAAGGGGACCCACCTTTGACTTGTGTCCTTTGAGTGTATGCAGCTCCTTGCCGGTGGCCAGGGTGCGGACATAAAGAGCATTGTCCTCGCACAAGGCCAGCAAGAAGACCTGAAAATAAGGGTTATAGATGTAGGCAGAAGTACGAAATTAGGTTCCTAAAAAAACTAATAATTGTAATTACTTATTAACTTAATTATTTGAACTTTCAATCTGATAATTTGTCAATCAGGAAGTACTAATGCTAAGTAATTAAGAAACAGCTTCTTATAAAATAATTGATTAAATTCCTTGCCATTAAGGCCTCCTTGCGGGCAAAATGAATCGAAAATAAATAAATTGCATTTGCGCCACAAGGGGAGAGGAGACACTGGCTGCAACCAATTCCAATTTGAGGACATCTCCCAGGAAGCTCGTGCCGAGACCACAAGTGCCACGAGGAGCCATCAGGATGCCGGGCAAAGTGTAAGAAAGTTGATTTCCTTTTGCCATTTGGCCGAGGCTAAGAATCCTGCCCAAGGGGCCCGGCTCCTTCCCCCAACATATATATAGATATATGCATATATATACTGAACAGAATCTGTATGCTTGTAACCATGGCTGGTTGAAATTACATTTCAATTTTCAGGTTACGACGGGGGAATGGGAAATTTTCGTTCAGCGGATGTCCTTGTTATCGCGAAACAATTTTTCCGCCTGCTTATAGGCAATTTACCCCCAATTTCGCCAGCACTTTTGTTTAATGTGTGAAATTGTATTTTCGGTTGTGGCAATCAGAGGAGGACATCATCCTGGTCTTCGTTCCTGAAGCAGCCTGAGCCCTGTTCCAAGTCAGACCCGATGGTAATTGAATCGCTCTTCTGGTCTATCTTTTCGCTCTGTCTCTGGCTTTTCAGTCTTGGTTTTGTGTTGTTTGAAAGGGGGAACGAAAGCTAGCTCACTGGGAGAAATTGTATCCTTAGCTTAGAGATTTTTTATAGAAGAAGTACAAGCTTTATTCAATATTTTCCAAATACTTTCTTCTAAGTTCGTAGGCTTTCCAATCTTTATTTTCTCCTCAATTGTTAGGCCTTCTTTATTTTCTGAGTGCATCCCTGTCCCTGGTATGTGTCATCTTAGGAGATTCTCTTGAGCCTGAAGCCTACCCGTCAGCCTCTAGAGCTGCACACCCGGCACACACCTTGAACTACAGTTGCTTTTTCCTGATGTCTGTCTATTGTGGATCTGCTGGAGCGGACCAGATGGATGGCTGAATGGATGGGGAGGAGCGAGACCCAAGTGGAAGCACGCATCAATTGCCGTTGGTACGGAATGGGGGATACAATGGAATGGGGACAGCAGTTGCCATTGACAAAGGACGACAACAGCGTCAGGGAGCTGGGAGCTGGGAGCTGGGAGCCCGTCGCTATCTTGATATTATTTTGCGTGCCAAATTGCTGCTAAGTATGCAATACTTATTGATAGAGGCAGGCACGAACACAAATACCCACACACACTCACGCACACGTTTGTCTGGGGCTTTTTGTCAAGCTGATTGACAACAAAGGATTTGGCGCGTAATACGTCCCCAAGCCGGAATCACTTATTAGAATTTCGCCTCTGCCCCGCTCTATCCATCATATCTAAGCATATCTATTCGCCCCTCTATCTATTGTGCTTAGCTTTAAACAGAATTCGACTTTCACTTTGAATTCGGGGATTTCGTAGCCGGTTTCCACTTCCATTTCCAGTCGCTCTCTGGCCGTTTGTTTTGCCCTTAAATTGCGCTTTTCGTTATTGGGTTACTTGGGATGCTTCACTCAAGTGGAATATGGCTTAAAGCTTTGCATTCTCCTCTTTCTTGGGCTCTCTCTTTTTTATTATTATTATTTTTCTCCTCTCCTTTTGTATGTGTCTCGTGTACAAGAATTTCTTTTTAAAGCTTTGCTGCTGAGCATGATGAGCAGGGAAATCCCCTTAAGGACTCAACTTTTGTCTTTGCCGCTAAGTTTGTTCGTTAAATTTGAAAAAAGCCATCCAAAGCACAAGTGTGTGAGAGTGGGGAGTATCCACCAAGGATGCACTCCCAGGCTCAGCCAAAATTAATCCTTCCTTGGCAATTAATTTCTGACATAAGACTCACCGAGTTCCAGGAAATGTCGATGCGTAGCACGGGACTCGTCATCTGCATGGTGTTCAGCAGGTTGAAGTTCTCCAGGTCCCAGACGCAAATGGTACGGTCGTGGCTGCCCGAGATCAGGACATCGCAGGCTCCGGCCACCAGGATACCGGTTACTGGCCCGCGGTGATGGGTGATGCGGTGTTTCTAGAGGGAAATCGAGAATATATTGGCTTAGTTCCATTAATTTTTCTACCTGTAACACGACCCGCTATCCTATCATCTATGCTCATCGAATGCCATTCGGTTTTAGTGTCACCTAAGCGAAGGGATTTTAAATATTAATCACTGGGCTGGGGACTAACTCTTGCCCTTCGCTCGCGTGACACATGTGACGTTGCCTTTGTTTTCAGCTCCGATCCCTTATGCCTCGCCCCCTTTGTTTGTCACATTTGGTATGCATTAAGTTAATTACCACCTAGCATGCGAGGTTCCCTTTCCCCTTTTCTCCCGGAAAATGCCAAAAGTTTGATAAATTACACGGACTTTAAAAAAGAAACAGAGAGGAAAAAAGCAGAGCCGCGGCGACATGAAAGGAAATGCCAGCATGACACGGCGTATACGTAATATCGTAATTAATTCAATAAGAGCTCGTAATTGCAGGTGTGCGAAAGTGTGTGGGGAGGGGGAGTCACTTCCGGCCATAAAAATAAAAACGCGTGTTGCACCCTCGCCCAGATTGGCGAGTGGAGAGGATGCTCAGCTGCCGACGAGTCAGCGAAATTGACTTTAAAATATGCCCGGGGCCAACCAAGTGGCAATAAATCTAATTTCTATATATGTGTCAACAGGACAACGAACAGAAGCGAAGAGAGGGCGAGCAAGGACACGGCCGGGGAAGCACCGCGAAATATGCAAACACGGCGCATTGTGGGTAATCACAGTTTAATGTGTGAGTCTCTGAAATATCAACTTGGCATGACTTATGGCATCGGGTGGGAGTGAAGGTGGAAAGTGGAAGCGGCAGCGGAAAAGTAGGACACGGGACCCAGGCCACGCTTCATTTGCCAAGCCGCGAAATGTAAATGTGTGAACGAAGGCTTCCACTCTGGCTTCCACACCAGCTCCTGCTCCTGCTCCTGCTCCTGTTCCCGCTCCTGCTCCTGCTCCTGTTTAACCCATGTTCAACAAGCAACGCACACATGTCTGCCAGATGGCAACGAACCCATTCGAGGGCCCATTCCCTCCTCACCCGTGTGACCTTGCCTCCGCTGCCGTTTGATGGAAGGCATGTGTAGCCATAGCAATTCGGAATTTATTTCGGGGCTATTCGCCGGGCCTGGAGAAATTATGCAAATGCATTCGGTTTGTCGGTCTGTTTGATCTGGTTTTGCGGCGGGGTCTCGCAATTAGCTTCAACAAATGCATTTTTCATTTCCCAAATGGAAACGCGTTCAATGCATTTCAATTACAGCCTCAAATTAAAGTCCGTGGGTGAAAATAACTAATCAGCTAAAGCTGGGGATGCTTGTTTGCAGCCTAATCGATTTGCATTACAAGTAATTAATATGGATGGGCAGGCATTGACAGGATTTTTATTTATAATTAAAGCATTTAGTGACTAAATGGTTGGGAAAGAAGTTTTAAATAATTGAAATTTATACTTTATACATAGCTTGGTTGCTCAAATATTGTACGGAGTAAAATTGTAATCAAGCTGTCAAATAAACTGTAGAAATATGTTTGCTCTGGCAAAGATGGTTTGCCTAAACTTATCTTGGTTGGTTTGAGTAGAAATACCTCAGCATTTCTCTCTGTAAAATTATTATTTTTATATATCAAGCAAGCTATCTTCGTTCTAGATTCAAATGCTGTCTGTCAGAGGAACTGTCTAGCTTTGCTTAAGATTAAATACAGATACCAAATATGCATCTAAGTAAGGAAAAAGCCATTTATTTTGGCAGCTCTGTTAGCAGAAATTTAATGGGAAATGCAAGTATCTTGGTTTGGACTAGGGAAAAAGGATAATAATAACAATTATAATGGCTCAAAATTTCAGAAAGTAAAAACTTACTTGTGCACTGTATACTTAATTATAAATTAAGCTACAGGATAAGTGTCAGCCATAGCTGGTTTATATTAAAGTAAGTACATTATTTTGAACATATTTGAATTAAAACCTCTGAGATTTCGTTTCTTGTCATAACTATTAGAAAAGCCACTGTTATGGCACTTCCCCTCGAATTAGTCTTTCCTCATGTCGAAAAGTCCCTCTAAAAGCATACCCCGTCACCATTGTCCCACTTTTAATGCGCTGAAAATAACCATTACAGCGGCCATTATCCCTACACCCCGCTACACCCAGAGCAGAGTCAGAGTCCTAAATGAATCCGCTTACACGAATGGGGATTGTGTCGGTTTCTAGGTTCTGGGTGTGGGTTTGGGGTTTGGGTTTGGGTTTCTTGTTTGTGCTTGCTCACCAGTTTGCCGCTGGCCAGGTCCGTGATGGCGATGGTTGCATCCTCGCTGCTGCTTATGATGAGCGTGTTATTGACGCCGGCTGCCACGCCCGTAATGGGAGCCGTGTGGGCGCTGCAAGGATACAATGGAAGAGTCAAGAAGGCGGTGAGGGAATGTTTAGATAAATTGCGCCTGCAGAGATTTACAAATTACGCTCTGGGCGATGAGTGGCAAAATGGGAATGATTAAGTAGACTAGAAGTTCTCGACAGAGACAGAAAAATGTCAGCGAATTCTAGGAAATTAAAATAGGAAAATCACAACTTTACAACTTTAGACTTTGCATTTAATTTTAAAAATCATATGATTGTTCCTTTTATGTAAGATTAGTTTAAATATTAATTACCCTTAATATAACATTGTTTTTTTCTCTTGGTGTACTCACTTAATGTGCCCCCGACGCTCGCGGTGCGCAACGTGCCAGACTAGGACGCTGGCATCCTCGGAGCCGGTCAGCAGCAGCTCCGACTCCGATTGCGGGGCCACCAGGAGGCACGTGACTGCCGCAGTGTGTCCTGCCGCAAATGGAAGTGTAAAGGCAATGGAAACAGAGGCAGTCAGGCGAGAAGGGAGAGACGTTCACGATTAGTCTTCTCAAATGTCGAGGCATTACGGCCCAGCTCAGTACTCACCCTTAAAGATGTGCTCCAACGAGTTGCTCATAATGTGCCACTGCTGGACGTCACCGGAGCTGGTGGCCAGGATGAGATGCTGCTTCGATGGCGCCAGCCACACGGCTCGAATCATTCCCGTGCCGGTCACAGTCATGGTGCGGATCTGTGAGGGCAGCGGTGCCGGTAGCCAGCCGGTGAGCGGCACCAGGAGCGGCACTGCATAGCCATCACACCAGGCCGTCGCCGAGCGGACCGTCATGCTGAGCAGCGAGTTGTCATCGTCGTCGTGCTCCCCAATGGGTCGCAGCCATGAGATTAGCTGCGAGCCCAGCTGCATGGGATCGCGGGTGAGGACGTCGCTGGACTTGCGGATCGTATAGTAGATCAGTTCGATGTCCCTGTCCAGGATGTAGCAGCGCACGTGCTCGATCAGGCAGCGCAGGTAGCTAATAGACACGGTTTGCACCTGCAATTTAATACAAAGGAGAGGGTTTATCATATTTAATTCTATTTTGTATGTTGAAACAAGGTAAACAAGTGAAGATGCGTAACGCCTTACGATACTGTATAAGTTGGTATTTTCTTATGGGAAAATGTGTTAAAGAAAATATTCATTTATTTCTTCAATGAAAATATACGTTTATAAGATGCGTAACGCAATTTTTTTTGTATTAAAGGAGGTATCTAAAAGAAAACGTGAATAAGTGTGTTTATGGATACTTATATAAAGAAGCTAAAAATTTAGAGGATGTCTGACGCTTTTAAGAATAACTATATGGCCCTGGCTGATGGTAGTAAAAACAAACTTATTTTTTGGAATGAAAACCACGATTAAAGCTATGTTTGAAAGTATTCTTAAGGACTTTCAATTGCCCCTAACTATTAATTACCTTTTGTGTAGCTTTTAAGGGTCATTCAATAATTATTGCCTCTTTAATTTTAGATATGTGAGCCGACACTCCACAAGGAAACCCCCCATAGAGATGACTTAATTACTAACTTTACATTTATATATGATTAAAAGCCCATATATCGATGACAAAATTGAGGAGACAACAAAGCAGAGTTAATTAAATAAGATGACAGATTCATTGTCTCTCTTTAGTTACATTGAATGATATAACTTGGCTTTTTCCTTTATTTAAAATAAATTGGGAATGTATCAAGGCTAGAGTTTAAGCTTTAAAGGCTTTAAATGGGGCCTGGCCAAATATCGATTAGGTTATGTCTCAAATAACGTTGCTTGATTGAACTGGTCGTTAATTAGAATCAAAATTGCTCATATTTTATTCACGCCGCTTGACCAACTTCGGTTTCCATTACTGCCCGGCGGGCACACAAATATTGACAGTAAAAAATCGTATACCAAATTTGCATTACGTTCGTTTCAATTGAGAAAATAAATAGCAACAAAGGAAATTAATTTGATTGGCTCCCCAACGTGCGCTCTCTCTCCGCGAGTCACAAAGGTTTAATTGCATACTTTTCAGCGCCAAATAAAGCGAATTGAAACGGAACACAACGGAATAAAATTAAATTAAATAATGGGGAAAGGGTTGAGTGGGAATCAGGAAACAATGCCGGATGGCAAACTGCAACGAACAATTAAGTCAGAGAACTCAAAAAATCGTCTGACAGCTGTCGGAGATTTGCTTAAATTCAGCATTTTGCAAAAAAGAAGGAACCCAGCGAAGCATCCAGCGAATGTAAGCCTGCGTCTGATTATCACATTAAACTATATTTTTTTTGGTTCTTTTCATCTGTCTTTTTTAAATAAAATAAACAAAACAATTTGTCAAGTTAATTTAGTAGCTGTAAGAGGATTATTTGCAGAGATTTAGTTATTAAACTGCATTTAAATAATTAATACATAGCGAATATCTAAACAAGTCAAGTACAAATCCAATTTATTAAGTGTAAGCCATGTTTTGGGGTTTTAATACGAAATTTAATTTTATTTTCTTCCCATACTTAAAAATGATTTTTATAAATCATTATCCATAAAGAACTGTAGCAGAATAGAATCATATTCATCCCTTCTTATTAAATTTGTTTGTATATATACCAATAAATTACTTTTATTCACTCTTTTCCATTAGTTTATTTTTAAATACCAATAATAGAGGTGTGAAGTGGTCAATAAAGGTTTATTACTTTGCCCTAACACATAAATATTAAGTGAAGCTGTCACTTTCTATGCTCCTTTATTCCCTGCAAACGATATGGCCTACCAGCTTCCAACTACCAATAAGTTCGAGGTTCAATCAATGATTTTATTTCGGCCAGAGTGACAGCCAGTGAAAGGCAGCGGCACAATCAATAATAAATAAATCATTTTGCTCTGTAATTTAGTTTCGCTTCACTTGTCTGCCTGTCCTTTGAATGCGCAAATTAACTTTGTGCCATTTAGCTGGTGCTAAATTTTGACATGATTGCGAGCGGACGACTGGCAGCTTGACTGCCAAATTAGTTGGGCAATTAAGAGGGCTCCGCTCTGATTGCATTTCCACTTTCACTTCCTCTTAGGAGTAGTTATTAAAGGGAGCTTACCGCCGCCAGCAGGAAGTCAAAGTTGCAAACGGCTATTTGCTTGAACCGAGTGGTGTCATCGGATCGCATAAGGTGGTGCCAGCTCTCCTCCACGTGACGCATGCTGTAGCTCACATCTGCGGCAATGGGATTGTAGAAGGTGGAGGTGTCGTCGTTGTGGTGCGTCGAGGAGGACTTTCGGCCGGCCGAAACGGCCGACACCGCCGACAGGGAGTCCTTCTCCTTGTCGCGCTCTCTGTCCTTGGCACTGATCACCGACCTGGCCTCGCTGGCATTCGACTCGTTCTCCAGCGTGCTCTCGTCCTCGTCCTGGGGAAAGAACAGGTTGGCCAGCTCGCTGTGCAGGCTTCGTGTCCGCTGGGCGTCCATGTAGCGACGCTTGGCCACCGCGGCACAGTAGTTGTGGCGCCACTGGATGAGCACCTTGCCGGACATGATCTTGTCGTGCAGCAGCAGGAGGGTGTCTGTGGAGGAGAGGGGATTTAAGGATTCTAAGAATCCCTCTAATAGCTATTAACCGAGGGCCTACTCACCCATTTCGCGATGAATCTTCTTGAAGGTGGCAAAGCTAAAGTGTCCGCTCTTGGTCTCGATCAGCGACTCCGGATCGTCGGTGGGCATGAGCAGCTCCAGCAGCTCCGTCTCGCTCAGCCCGTACTCCGAGCAGGTGATGTAGGCGGCCAGTCCACCCACTGCCTGTTTGCCGTAGTGCCGCTCCAGCTGGTCGAACTGCTGCTCCACGTACAGGGCGAAGCTCACATCGCCCGGCACGCACTGCGGCGGTATCTTGAGCCGGGTGGCAAAGTCGCCCAGATTCAGGTCGAACTGGTACTCGGCAGACTTGAAGCGATCCCGCTGCATGGGCGTGAACTTGAGCTGCTCCACGGGCGTGGTGGAGCTGCAGATGATCTGCACATTCCACGGCAGCGATGTGGGCAGCCAGGACAGGGCGGTCACTATGTCGCAGTCCAGCGGATTCAGCAAATGCAGATCGTCAATAAACAGGAAGAGCACATCGTTGCCCATGTCCTCCACGCGGCGCAGCAGGTTCTGGAACCAGGTGCTGATGTACAGCGGATCGAAGGAGGCATCCTTGGGCAGATAGCCCTCCGGTATATTGAATATGATGGAGATCTGCTGGCACACCACTCTCAGTAGCTCCAGATTGTAGGCGGAGCGCGGCGTGGCCTTGGCGAAGCGGATCACCCGATGCACCCGCGTGGAGCCGAACCAAGTGCTCACCTGTCCGTACAGGTGGCTCATAATGGCGCTCTTGCCGCTACCATCCGCGCCGCAGATGAAGTACGGAGCATGCCGGCTGCCGTTCCGGAAGTTGGCCATTAGGTTCTGGCGCAGCTGCTGCGGCACCCGAGACTCCACCAACGCCGCACTTGCCGTGTGATCGCGCAGGATGCGCAGGTGGGTCGAGTGCTCGTGAAAGATTTCCTGGAAGTGAAATGATATGAAAATATTATTAAAAGACATCTCTATGACCTTAAATTGACTTTAAGTTGCAGATGATTTTAAAATAATGGTATTTTAAAGGGATGGAAATTAGAGACTATTTGGTAATGCACGTAAGTGAAGTAAAAATGCCCCATGGAGTGCTGCACAGAACAAAGACTTCTTTAGAAGTGGCAGTGACTTAACGAAGGTTTTATATTAATGAATTCTTTTTTTTAATTTTTATAACAATATCTTCAAAGATTGTTATTAAGAACATAACAGAGAACATCTATTTCCCCTTAAATCCCTTTATTTGCTTAACCTCTTAGCTTGAAGCTCTCTCCCATTAAAGTTTATATTTCAAACAGATTTCTCCCCTGCTGGCTTTGCTTTGCTTCCGTTAGAGTGTGATAAATGGGAATTTAATTTAATGTTTATTTATCCAACGTCCAATTAAGCCAATCGCTTGCCAAGTGATGCCAGCTGTAACTATAAACGATAACCTCATGTGCCGCCAGTTATAAAATAAAAGCCATTTAAGCTGTGCTCCTGTTTTTGTTTTAAATAACATTTGAATCTGTTGACTCCAGGAAATTGATTGCTTAAACCGATGGATGAGTTCATTTAAAAGGCTTTAATACTGGCAAATCCATAACTTATGTTTTCACACAAGGTCAACAGCAGTTGGAATGTTATTTTTTCAGATTGTAATTATTTTTGATTGCTGGCTGCTGAGTATGCACATAATTTTCATAGAAATATATGTTATATATTTTTTACCCAGTTGCTGCTTTGGTTTGTCGGTAATTGGATTTACCATACAGCAGCCAACAGGCACCTGCCACCAGCAACCGCATCTCCATTTCACCCTGAGACCCAGTGTCCCGGTGTCACTTCCACAGCATTCACCTCCTTCAGCCATTCATCTCGGGCCAGCTGCTGCGTGTGACCTCTAAGAGCTCTCTGCCGGCTTACACCTCAGATATGTCAGATATATACTTGCACCTCCTACATATATGTATATTCCAAAGTGTCCCCGGCTTCCGTTCTCCGTTCTCCGTTTCCTGTTCCCGAGGACCGACCACGTCATCATCATCCCCATCAGAGCCTGAATGCGAGTGAGTGGCATTCAGCGTGTTTGCCCCGTAACTTTGTTTACCTTTGCCATTGCCATTGCCCCTACAATTTTTTGCCCACCTGCTGGGTAGCTTGGAAGAGGGGTTTTATTCGAGACACTGAGAGAAAATTGTGATATATATGAAAATCAGGGCTTAGCTGGTCTAAGCATTTATACCTTTTTCAAATCACAGAGACACCTTTCAGAAAGCGAAGCGTCTCATGTACATGAATATATTACAATTTTCAATAAGATTTTTTTACCCGGATGTTAAGGTTGTCTTATTTTGTGAGTGTGGCTCACCTTGTCTGGCCGTGGCATGTTTGCCACTAACAAGTAGTCATCGCCATGTCCTTGCCAGGATCTCCTTCACAGACTGAGTCTGATGATGATTCCGATTCTGAGAATCTGCGACTGAGACTGAGTCTGCGACAGAGTCTCTTATGCCACTTCTTGCCAGTAAGCGGCTTTTGCTTTGTAAATCTCATTTGACAGCATCTGCGTAATGCATTTCCCGGGGACATGACGGGCGAATCAATATGGCCAGGAGCTGTTGCCGGTAGCTGGGAAAGTCGCCTTAAGGCTATCACCGCAGTTGCCGCTTAATTAGTTGGCCTTTGACTTGATTTAATTTCATTTAAGGCGAGTGCCAGCGGTTGCCATACAAGAGGTTGCTCATACCACACGTTGTACCAGGTGTAGTTTAGGGCGGAAAGAGTGTGAGGCTGCTGCACACTTTGCATATTTCTTGGTAGCGGCAACGAGTGCCACAACATTTTGTCAAAGCCAGGAGATGGGCGATGGGCGATGGGCGATGGGATTTACCTTTGCCAACACTTTTATCCGCATTGGAGGCACTGGAGGGGTGCAGGGGAATGGGGTCGTGTTGACCAGAACTGGATGCAGTTTACGTTGCTGCATCGTTAAGTGCAAACACGGGACAACCTGGGCGTGGCTACATTGTGCCCAAGCGTAAGTGTGTTAATATGTCAGAGGCGACGGGGCAGGAAAAGCGGAAGGGTGTTCGTAAAGGAAAGCGACCCCGAGCCGTGAAAGGAAAATGAAGGAGGCGAAGCTGTAGCACGAAGCAGTGAGCCGGTAAAAGGCGACTTGCCACGGTAGCTGTTACACTAAGAAAGTGTAATTGAAATATATTTATGTAATTCTTTAAAATCTCAATAGAGTAAGCCGTATAAGCAGGAGAATCATTGATTTTGTTGGAAGAAGAAATCAATTTTGAATTTTAATAAGCAGAGAATAAATCTTTTCGTAATTTTCCTCACAATTTTCACCACTTATTATGAACAAAACTTTCTCCAAGTGCCGCATTCGCACACATCCGCTAATGGCAGCGACCAGTTCGCATTACGCCTCGTCCTTCGGCTGCGACCGAGCTGAAATGTTAAATGCTTTCAACAAAAGCCAAGAAGAGGCGGGTGTGCCTGGGGGCCTGGGGAAGCTGAGCTGGGAGTGCAACTTATGCAATGCGGGCCAAGGCAGAGAACCGCAACGGATCGGAGAGGAGCTGTAATAGACCGGTCTACTCCTTGGGCTAAACGGTTCCGGTAGCCATTTTTTGGGGCAACTCAATTGGTTTTTATTGCAGGAAATCTCTCTTTCAGACTCAATTTCGACAACTGTCATATGCAAAGCATACTTTTCGGGCATCCGTTCGCATACAGACGTACAGACAGGACGTGCTGCGAACAGGTTTAGTTGGATTTTCGTCGAAATTGCAATTTCCAAAACAATCTCAGCGTGTTTCAGGTGAAAGCAAATATAAAGAGAATCTTTAAACTGTTTTTATTTGCATTTTTCGTTGCTATTTGTGAGTTTTTCTAAGCGGTGTTTTGGTTTTATGGCTTTATTTACATTTCTTCTAAACTATATTTTGTTCTGTAAATGACAGCCTTATAGTGGTGTTATTAGAGCCTAGATAAGTGCATTTCTTTTGAGCTTGTGTCAAGATTTTACTTTAAAATTTCCCTTTAAATTTCGTTACGTGTTATTCCACTTTTGTGTTTTCCCTGCCACAAACTTCCTCCCTTTGGGGCATAATTCACCTGCCACATGCCGAACATTTAATTAACACGCTGCCATTAGCCAAAAGCACGAGACTCTGTGTTGGCCCGGCCAATATGCTTTACCGCAAACAATAGCTAAGAAGCCCAACCAAGGCTCGAAAACAAAAATACCAAAAGAGGAACGAAATAATGGCAACAAGGTAACTTGGAACCTCCTCGCCTCCTTTGTTTTGTGCGTAATTCTTGGAATTAATTTATGACTACAACGAACAATCAGAATGGCTGTTGATTAAATAAGCGGTCAGCGGTTAATAGGTGAGAGGGCCTTGCGCGGGCAACTGTTGCGAAAAATCCATTTAATTTAATTCGCAGCCCCTGGCGTTTTGTAGCCTGTCTGTTCGGCTAATGGGGCTCCGTTTCAGACCCATCCCCACCTGCAACCAACCAACTCACCTGCACAGTCTTTTTCCTCCCCTTGATTACGTCGGGATCATTGGTTATGTGCGCCTCGATTAGCAGGCGGAGCTTGTCGGTGACCTTGTTCTTGAACTTGCTCAAGTAGGACTCGTGGTCCTCGTTGTCCGGATCGATGGCCTCGCTGGCGGCACAGCCGGGCACCCTGCAATGGGGAAATATTAAATGGTAATCAGTAAGTTTAATGTAATTTCATTTAAACTTTGTAATTAACAGGAAACACTTACACTAAGGTTGTGTGATTATCTGTGGAGAGGTTCATGGTTAGCTCGTCCTTGATCTTTCTTAGCCGCTCACTGGCCTCCACATCCCTTTTGCTGGACTGGGCAGCTCGCTCCCTGAACACAGCCAGGATCTTCTCGCTGGTGAGAGCTACAGAAAAATTATATTATTTAACAACTTAATAATTCATTGAGTATAAATAATAATTACCCATGGCCTGCTTCACTTCCCGCTCAATCTGCGTGCGCCTAAGCTGCTGAACCCTTTCCACAAAGTCCGCTGATCGCTCGGATGCACTTGCTCCCTGGACCAAGGATTGCAGGGCGCTTTCCAGGAACTTTTGCATTTGCTGCGATTCCCGAAGCCACTCGTTCGCGGGCAGCAATCTGCATAGAGGGAAAACTAATCAATATATCTGGCATTTCCATATTTACCCTGTCCATTTCCGTATCCTCCCTCCACTGCCTGCCAAATATTTACCAAAGTTCAGCTCCAATTGAGTTGCCAAACAAGGCGAAAGTGGCACATGGATAATTTCAGTCAAACAATGAACAATGGAACGGAAATGGTTGCAACTTTGACAAATATTTTGCAACTTTGTTCGTTTGAAAGTGCCATCATAACTATTTCGGTTACAGTTTGCATTTTGGATTACGGGATAAAGAATAAAAAATAGCCTTCAGAGCGAATTGAAACAGAAGTTAGCTGCACTGATTTAATGGCTGAAATTGCAATATATCAATATTCCTGATATATAAAATGGCAATTCTATTTTCTCTTTCCACAAGCCAAGAGTCACTTGTCTGCTTTGGTAGTATAGATGGCACTTATCGGGATTAAGTTGGTCAACAAAAGCAGAGCTGGGTCAACAATAATGTATTATTATCAACAATCAATCGAGTGTTCAGTTGAGTTTATTGGTTTTTGAGATTGACAACAGAAGGAACCTATAATCCTTGTAACCCAATAAAGTTTCTCATTTCAAAGTGTTTCTAGTGTAAAAGTTCTTCTTAAGTTTAGTTTACGTTTCCTTATCCACTCACCGATAGTCCTGCTTGAGCTGCCGCTGGGTATCAGTGGCATCCTTATCGTACCATTTAACCAGCAGCGCCTCCTGGTCAGCGGATGTCCCCGGATCTGCCAGGAGGGCGGCAAAGATGTCCTCGTCCAGGTGTGTGGGCAACAGCAGGCGACCGATGCCATCGCCCACCAGGACCATGAAGAAGACACTCTTCGTGTGGGCATGGCAGATGTCGATCTCGTGCAGATAGTCGTGGATCATATAGGGATCCCGCTCCAACTGGTTGACACTCAGGTCGCCAGTGCCAAAGTGCATGTCCACGAACTCGAGCTGGAGCAAAATATGTTGTCTGCATATTTATCTCTCAAGGGAAACAGTGTAATAATGGTTCTCACCTCAATCTGCCTGTCATCGTAGAGGGTCTGCAGCTCGGGACCCACCAGTTCGAGGAGCATGCGGCGCTCCTGGTTGAACTCCTGCTTCAGGCTGGCCACGTAGATCTTGATGAGCAGCGGCTTGGGCAGGCGGGTATTCGTGGAGGTGACGCCCCTCAGTGCATTCAGCACGCTCTCGTCGATGGGCGCCGCCATGATGCCTTGCTGCCTTCCAAGGACTTGGTTGTGTATGCTAGTCAGTGGGTGGGAGTAACTGTGTTGGGTGTGAGTGTGTGTAACGCCCGCTTGTTTATTTAACTTGGCCAAAATCAAGCAGCATCGTCACCCTCGCTGCGGTTTTACCAGAATCAACTCCGAGCAGCCCGCAGCCTTGGCACATGTTCAACTTCAGCGGCCGCGAATGTATCTGTATTCGTATCCGTATCTGTCTCTGAATCTGTATCTGTATCTGTGTCTGTATCTGCCCTCGTATCCGTATATCTATCTGCAGCCGCGCTCCTCGCTGCTCGGACCCGGACCCGCACGATTCCTGGGCATAGCGGGCCGAAAGTTTATCCTTCTCGATTCAGCTGCGAATAAAAATTGAAAAGAGCAAAAATTGTATTTATAGCTGGTCTTCTGCGGTTGGGGTAAACTTTTTGCATAACCCCAAACGTAATAAAAAAGCAACCCACACGAGACAGGGAAAGTTTCATCAGATGATCAGGCGAGGGATAAGTCCATATATACCATATATACTATGTATGCGAAACCAGCATAAGTTGGACAAGTCAGCAAGTGTTAACATTTGACTGAGTTTGTTGATTGAAACATTTGGCCAAAATATTTCTGCGGCATTTCCGAGAAGGGGGAACATTGTGTTGTTCGCAAGTTTTAAATTGCAAGAAGCGCTCTTTGTGTCCCTCAAGTGTGTCTATTAAAGTTATTATTTCCAGGAATTTAATGCAAGAGTACAGACAGTGGATAATTTATTGATGAAAGGTAAGAGTATAAATGCCCTTCTTCTCATTTAAATTTAATGGCACAGTAATGCGCACTTAGTGCAGTTATAAATCATAAAAATTTAGTTAATCCCATCTATTACCATCAGCATGAAACCGCTTAGACAGCCTTAAAGCGTTTTAAAACGATTGAGACCACGCTTTAAGACAAACACCGACTTGAAAGTGGGCAGTGGGGCATGTCCTGTCGGAATCCTGCTGCTGGCCTGCCACTAATGAAGACCCTTTCCCTGCGCCACTTTTCCGCCCTTTGGCAGTCGTCCCGTCTACCGACCGCCAAACAAAATCGATTGCCATTAATTCCGCTTCAATGAGTTGGCTAAATTGCTCGTTAGGACAGCGCGGCGAAGGACGCAGGACGTGGTCCTGGCCATTTTATATTGCGTCCACAGGGCTCCCCCATTCCCAGCCGGACTCCGAGTGCTGCAAGGTGCCAGGAGTGTCAGTTTCAATCAGCCTTGGCAGCACACACACGTGTTCCTGTTGGCCAGCCCTCAATCCGGGTTATCTCTTAAATATTTGATTCCCAACGAATTAAGCTTAATGAGCATGGCCTCCGTCGCATTTCCCGCCAGCTGGCCGGCAAGTCAAAACGTTCTCAATGATGTGAAAATTATACGACCAGGCCAAAACGGTGTTTAAGCAGTTAAGCCAGTCTGCCGATGGAACGAATCCGCTTAAAGCACTTCTTTATTCGAGCGGTCAGCTTTTGATCATAAAATCTAGATTAATATTTTTCCCATTCCCAAGAAAAAAGGGGGAATTGGGGAACACAATACTGTTGTCAAAATAAATAATAATTGGGATTTTCATGAGCTCGAAATTAGAGGAAAACCCATTAAAAACAATAAGCTTATCTACACTCATTATTCTATGGAAATTTATGGTGGCTAATTAGTTGCAATCAAATGCTTTGAATTTATATATCGTGGAATATGTCGATAAACTAATTATTAAGTTTTTGATAAAAAGAATAAATAATTATTGGGTAAAGTGTGACATTAGAAATATGAGAGATGTGCAATTTCACGTTTATTTTTTATCTTTTAAAACGAAGTAAAAATATGATTACATTTTAAAGTAATACACTTGGTAGTTCATTATTTTTGTTGCGTAGTTCATTATTTTACATATTTAAAAAACATAAACCAATTGCATCATTACAAAAAACGAGTGGTCTCAGTAAATTATTCTCTCCAATCTATGGCAACCTGTGATATTCTTATTCCTGATATTAATACAGGACATTGACATTGCACATCATTATACAAGTTTTATAGTGAACGTTTAGAATCTTTTAAAATTCTGCTAAAATACGAAATATACATTTGCGGAGTATCCAATTCTGTAGACATTTGAAGCTCCTGCTTTGCTCGCACAATTTCCCTACGTTCTCATCTCTTTTTCGATATTTTGTCCCCGATTTCAGCATTTTCCCAGAGCCCCCTCAACTAGTATTGTGCAATACATACCCTGGTAAGCTACGATTACTGGGTAAACACGAGTAATTCCATGCTTTAACACATGCCTAATAGCCTGGGTGGCAAGGCGGGAGGACTGCACTCACGTTGAACAGACAATTTACCTTTTCTGGGAATGATCGTTATTGGCGATTAACCCCATTATTAGTCAATTTCCGTCGTTTTAGGCCAGCGTTTCGTCAAAACTGTCAAATAACAAAGTGTCCTTGGGGGCATGGGGGCTGATATTGGTGTGAGTTGTGGGGGGATATTAATGGCCCCTGGGCAAACACAATTTCTTGTTGTGTTGGCAGTGCCATTACTCTTCTATCGAGCCTCCCATGCCACCGAGAGTGGCAGTAGTGGGTGTCCTGTCCTGGCTGAGTGTCCTCGGCTATCTCGGCTCCTGCGGGTGTCAAATGGCTCCCGTTAGGGGACAACGGGAAGTGGCAGGGCAACCGAGTTGCATTGAAGAAGAAATGCTCAGAGCTAGCTGTCGGTCGGTGCCATCGATATCCTGTTAAATATTAACGGCAGGCAGAAGGATCCTTTCAACGCTGGCTGTCCGGTTGAAAGTTTTGCAATTGCTGGAATAAATGCAGACGGCATTCCTTTGGCATTTCATATTCAATCGATACGTCATGAAGAGTTACTAAATTGTTAATTCATGGCAAAAGCTTTCCAGCTGGGGGTGACCTTATTATCATTTAATTGAAAAATTCCTAACAAGAGAATAAACAATCTATAGTATCTCTCTCGTTCTCCCTTTCAGGACAGATACTGATGTGAAAATAGTACTTAATTTAAGCTCTCAATTGAATTAATTGTAATTTAACTTTCAACTTATTATTTCCCACAATTAATCATGCGAAATTCGTTAAAGAAAAAATACATCATTCCAGTTAATTGAACAAATTGGAATTTGTATTATTTTCGTATCCCAAACATTTCACTTTGATGGAGGGCACACCGTATACCATTCACAATTCAATGAACGCATTATCGTGGCAATCTCTGGACTGGATATTGCAATATTTGCTCGGCAGGTTTATTAATGGGCCCAGCTCGGGCGCCAAATAGCCTTAACCTCTGACCCTTGGTGATTCGCACAATCGAACGAGTGGCCGGCATCCGCATCCGCAAACTAAAATGAAAATAAAATATTGCCTCTGACGCGCTAGACATAAATAAATAAATAAATGATAATAAGCCAAAGGCCGCAACAGGCAGAAACGGAACAGTGCCGCCAGAAGCCACAAAAAGGACGAAGGCAGGCCAAGGTCCCGGGGTCCTGGGCAAACATGGAGCGGAAAGCCGAGTCAGCAGATTCAGCGGAAAAGGAACAAACACGGAACGGGCTGAGCTGAAACGTATGGGGAGCATTAATAATGGATCCGCTGCAGCAATCCAAGCCAGCCTCGGTATGTGTGTGTGCACATGTCATTGTGTGTGCCCGCTTAGCTGCTCATTTTTTGTATAAATATTTAAGGGAAAACAGAACAAAAACAGACCGAATTCCGGCCGGGCCAAAATTAGAACAGTCGCGTTTCATTTGCAAATGCCAGCCTCCCCTGGAGTTAGTTTTCCCAGGCGTTATTACCTGCATTTGTAAGCCAGGGAAAACTGCGCCGAGAAGTATGCCACACAACTTGCCGGTCTTGTTTTTCCTTCTTGTCTTCTCTCCTTCTCCTTTGTGTGTGTATTGAGTGTGTTTCATATTTTGTTTTTTTTTTTGTGCCCAGCTGGGACTGGTTGTCGCACACTGGGTGGATTTTCGCATTTTTTGGTTTCCTTTTCATCATGGGTTTAAAGCCCACATGTCGGCTGAGTAATTTTTGTGGTAAATATTTAAGCATTACGTATACGTACTATTTTTGCATATTTAAATACAGTTTTATGAGTCAGCTATGCGGTTGATTTGGTGATGTGGCCAATAATGAAATGCCATTGGAAATATTTCACAAGTCAATAGTACGGTTGAGTAAGTTTTGATGTAAATATTTCAATTTCCATTTAAGTAACTTTATGTTGTATAGTAAAATATTACAGTTCTGCCTAAAATGATTGCATTTTTTTTTTTAATTTCGGGGCTAACATGGCGGATAAGTAATTTGGTTTAAGGTTCTTAAATGACAAAACAAAAGTTATTGCAATCAAGAGAAAGCAGTAATAAAATTCTGTAATTTAATGGAATTACTGATTTCTCACAATCTATAAGTTGTTCAAAACCGATGAATGAAATCAAAACAGATAGCTACATGAAAATGCTGTGTTTATGGCTGAGAAACCCCTCCATTTTGACCAGTGTGCGGTGGAATGGCGTAACTGCTCATGGCTCTCATTGAAATAAAAGTTTATGCCGCCATCAGGCCAGACGTGGCTCCTGCCTCCCCATCGGCTTCTTTGATAAATACAAAATGAGCTGCCATTTGCCGAAAGTTTCTCCTCCCTCCTCGGCCTGCGGAGTAGGACAATTGATTCCGCCGTGTTCAGCTCCATGTTGGCTTCACCTCTCCTGGTCCTGGTCCTGGTCCTGGTCCAGCGTGAAAATTGAGCAATTTCGGGCTTTAACTGCAGACCCAGCCTGCTCGAAAATGGCCACCAAATTGGCCATCGTTCGATCCTGGCCGGTTTCCTGTAATCAGCTACGTGCTCGGACGCATTTGGCAGTGAGCAAGCAATTTGCATGAATCGAGCTCTGATTTATGAGGGGAATTCGGAATGCACATCCCCTGGCCTAGGCTTAAGCTCCCTCCTTCTCCAGTCGATGGAGTGGAGTCAATTCTGTGGGGCTTCGATGGCCCTTGACTTGCAACCCTTTTCAATCCCAGGACTCGACGAGCCAGAACCAATTGTGTCCCCGTTTTCGCCCGAGGCTTTTAATTTTCAGGCGCCCTCGCCACCAATCCTTTGACAATTTTGTGCTCTGCTTACCTGAAGGTCATCGCCGCATTGCCCACTTTCAAAATTTCAAAAGCCGAAAGCAGCAGCTGCCAGGCCCGCATTTTATTTATGCCGAGCAGGTAGCAAAAAGGATACTGGGAGGGGGCAAGGATCGAGGGGAAAGTGGAGAAAACCGAATGGAAAATGAAGAAAAGAAATGCAAAAACAATTCCAAGTGTGTCTTTCATTCGGGGCCCCACTTGTCGTCGTCTCTTTGGCTTCTTTGTCTTTTGGCTCCTCCCAGCCTTGGTCCTTTTTCTATAATGGAGGCGCCATCAGTGCTGGCAGTTATAGTTTGTTTATTTTATGCCCCATAGCTAGAATTGTCGGTAAATCAGAATAAAAATAGCCAAGTGATTTTAAGAAGGAAAATAAAAGAAAGTACCTTTTAATTATTCCATAGGACTTTTTAACTGGATTTATAAATAGACCCAAAGAATAAATTTACTTCGGAAGGCTACTCTTATGATTTTAGTTTTTGCTCGACCTCCAAATTAGCCTCAATAAAAGGGATTAATAATCTACTTCTACAAGTCTTGTAATCCAGAATAAAAATACAGAAATATCATTAAAGGCTTGGCTATCAAAATATGCTAAGAAACGTATTTAAAGATACGAAAAAGTTATTTTTTCTAGCTCTTCCCCTCTCATATACCAAGGAAGACAGATTGAGCCAGAAACATATCTGGGTTAACACCACTGGCTGTCAAAAGTAAATAAGCTTGCACAGGCAGCTCACGCAATTCATGGCTGAATGAATCGAGCGGCGCAGGCAAATCTAGGGTAGCGAGTCGGCCTAAAACACGACAAACTTATGGAAAGTGCGGCATAAATCAGAAAACATGTCGACAGCAGTGGCAACACCACACCGCCTCCGTGTCTGTGTCTGTGGAACTCAGGCTTGAGGCTCGAGCTCGAGCACACCCGCACGCACACATGGACAGACAGTGGTGTGCGCATTTCCGGTCGCTTGGCAAATTCGATTTCATGGCATTGTCACGTAAAATGCTCCCCGAATTTCATGTCAATGAATTTTCTTTTTTATGTCTGTCTCTTTGTACACTGTATAGCCCGCGTGCGCGTGGTGTGTGTGTTAACTTATTGTAGTCTTAACGTTTTGCTCAAATGGCTCTCTTTTCCCCCTTTCGCAGCTCCCCCATTCAATTTCTGCAAACTTGGCCCGTCCAGAGTCAACAATTTTGATTCTATTTACACATTATTATGGCAGGAATTTCGCCCCCGATCGGGCTGTCGTGCTGAAGGATGATGGCTGTGGGAGGGACTTGACTTGGGAAAACCCTTGCCCGCCATTTCGTATTTAATTATTTAAGGATTTACTTTTGCGTTGTTCAATCTTTTGTGTAAAGCCCTGGGAATTCGCAAATGCGAGTGATGGGAAGCTCGGAAGGAGTGGCAGGTGTCAGGTGTCACGAGTATCGTTTGAAGAGCGCTCCAGAAATAGTATTTAATGATATTCGATTAGCACTTTGGTTCAACAACCCAGAGCCTTCTGGAGGATTATTAAAGCCTATTGTAGTTATATAATGTAGAAAACGCAAAAGGGATTTAAAAGAAATAAATGTGTATAAAATATATAACAAAGCTTTTCACTATTAAATAGCAAAGTCCATAGGATACCACTGAGTACCACAATTTATAAGCTTAGCAATTTGAGATACGTCCCGTAATTAAATAATTGATTGCAGCACATTAAAAGCAAAGTATATTTGTCCCATTAAATTCTATAATGGAGTGGCCTTAGTGGAAATGCGGGAACTTTTGTGAAAGCCCCTCACTTCTCAATTGAAAATGGAATCTGCACCATTTGAAATTTGAAATTCCTCGGCTTGATTGTGGTTGCTTTTATTTTA
This sequence comes from Drosophila bunnanda, assembly GCA_035046265.1. Lineage (NCBI taxonomy): Eukaryota > Metazoa > Arthropoda > Insecta > Diptera > Drosophilidae > Drosophila > Drosophila bunnanda. Next base: position 16,791,932 of record JAWNOB010000016.1, read on the forward strand.
GGAGGATTTTTAGGGAGGGCAGACCGACTCTGCCCGCCATTCGAATTCATCGCGTAATTGTACAATGAGCAAATATGATAAGCAGCTTTCAAGTTAATGATGCGTGCTACGTGCATGCCCCACCACCACCAGCAGCCACCACCATTAGCGCGGTTCCCCAGCGCCCACTCGACCCCACTTATCGGTGGAAATCAGAAATCACAAATCATTTTCATGGGAATGTTGTGCGTGTGCTCCAATTAGGATACCAGCAGGCAGAAAGAGGCAGAGGGGGGACAGCGCTTTGGATAATTCAAAAATATTGATTTCCCAAGTTTTCGTTTGGGAAATTCCGGAATATCTCCGCTACTTGCAGGCATATCAATTGCGGCTTTTTAAGCTGCGAACGTCGCACCGCCCACCACCGCAGCGAACATTCGTTCTCTTCCATCGACATACAACATTTTGCGCTTTTCATTAGCCAAATTAAGCTCGCAAAACTTTTGCTGGCGCCCAGGAAAATTTAATTTCCATTTCCATTTAAACTCTTTGTTTATGCAGATAGAAGGAAAAGAGCTCTGAAGAGGGTTAAGCTGTGCAGGATGGGGCAGGCTCTTGTCGCAGTCCTTGTCTTAGTGCCCATAAAATGTAGAAAAAAGTTTACACAAAGGAGAAGTCAATTTTCGTGCTCTCATGGTAGCACAGAGAGAAAAAAAATCAAAATGAATTTTAAAAAATTCTTTAAGTTTTTAAAGGCTGATAAACTTAAAACACAAACTTTAATTAAAACAAGTAGGAAAGAGTAGAGTTAAATGTGACCCAAAACATTTTGTGAAGTTTAATGGAACACAGCAATTTTATGTTGTTTATTGAAGCTTTAATTTATGAAATATCGAAATTAAAGAGAGCGGAATGCATAAGAAAATGTTGACAATTGCTATAACATAAGCATAAACTTCATTGTCTGAAACCCCCCATGTTTAATATAGGAAAAAATAAGGATATAAATATATATTTCTACATTTTTACAAGTACTTAGGTCCCTGCTTAATTTTGCTAAATTTCAAAACTATGAAAATCATTTTAGTGTAAACATTTATTATAGGATTTAATGCATCAGGGATAGTCTAATAGTTTTTAAAATATCTTTTGGAGGTACTAGCAAAGATACTTCCTGAACCCGTCTAATGAGTTTTCAGGACGCTTTTGTAGTTCTGGTTTTCTCTACAAAAACGAAACTTTCTCTATGGTATATAAAAAATACAAGTTTTCCTTTCTTTTCCCAAGTGTGCCTGTACATGGATTTGCATGCATAGTGCACGGCTCTGAAGTTGACCTAAAAGTCGGGGCAGCACAACACGGTGCTTCTGGTCCTGCGGCCAGCTGCAAATTGGTTTTACCGGAGGGTCTCTGGGTCCTGCCCAAGGTTCTGCCGCCTCGTTTGGCTTCGTTGCGTTTCATTTCGCTGGATGTGCATTGTTGTACTGCAGTCCGTATATAGCCTTAGCTTCCTGGTGCAGTTTGGCAGAGTGCAGCCTGCCGTTTCTGTGGCTGGTGCACGCCAAGTGCCAACATTCATTAAACGGCCATAAACAAGTGGCGCAGATTGCGTTGAGAACAGAAACCAGCCACGAGCAAAGGCGACAGCAGCCCCGTAAATGGATGCCACGTCCGAACGAACACGCAACAGTTCTTATTTATGAGCTGCCTTTCCTGGGTTTTCCTGCTTTTCCCGCCCCACAAAGTGCTCAGAAAAATCTAAGAAAAATCGTTCTTGTAATAGTTTTGCTTTATGAACTTGAAAATCCTAATTTCTAGCTAAGAACAAAGTTTAAGGCGCAGTCGGTTTTTAGGTAGAAATTCGAATCTAAGTTCAATATGTTCTTTGGTATTTCAACCAAGAAATAGCACATGCACCATATGCAAACAATAAAGTAAATATCCATATGTATTGATTGATATATTTGATTTTTAAATAATTTCTTATTTTTCTGATTGGTTGAAGTTGTTTCGGGTTCCTTTCAAGAGCTCAATGACACCTTTTGTCTGGTCGATCAACAAATTGAGCAAATGCCCAGAAAATAATTATAGAGAGCGTGACTAAGCGCGATTGGATCTCGCCTACTATTTAATAATTTAGCAAACAACTCGAACGAGTTTTCCTTGGAATAAAATATATGGGGTATATGCACTAACTGTGACTGGCAGTGACTAAATCGGCGATGACAAGTTTCCCACACTTCCGTAAGTCGCGAATTTGGTGCCAAGTTTCAAGGCAGGATGCATAGGAAATTGGGGGGACGGAAATGAGGCGGAAATATTTACGGAAAAGCAAAGGTAGTGACACTTAGGAGTGTGTCAATGTAAACTTTAGAAACTGATACGCTGAACTGCAACTTAGAACAGTTAAAGTTATTTAAAAACACACGGAATATATTAAACTGCTTATAAGGAGGAGAGTAAAAATATATTATTTCCCTTTGAGAAAGGAAAATTTTAAAAATATTGCATAATATACTATAGTACTCAAACTTGTTGAAGTCTAAGTAAAAGCAATGAATTTGTAAAACAGAGTGTGTTCAAATGAAGAGCTTTCTGAGAATATTTATTTTAAAAATAATGCATATTATATTAAGTAGAGCACAAACTTCTTGAAATCAAATTAAATACTCTGAAGTTGTAAGTCAAAAGAGTATTAAAATTAGAAGCTTGCTGATCATTAGAATATATCTTTGTAATTTTAATAACATATTTTACAGATAGTTTTTATATTTTTCCCTAAAAAACCTAAGCAAGATAATGCTCTTCTGCATTCTTAATGCATTTATATGGAAATAAATGATAGTGATATATTTTTGATTTAAAAATCTCCAACAATCTTCAGACTTTCTAACAAAGAACATCCCACATTCGTTGTCAATGGCTTTCTAGTATTGTTTGTTTGGTTTTTGTGTATCCATTTCCAGCTGTGCCCAGCGGAGGCTGGCCAAGGCAAGCGCATTTCATATTTAATTAAAATCGGGGCACCCACAGACACCCGCAAACAAACACACAGACACCCATGCAGGCACACTCGCACACTCGCACACCAGCAAAATACGTATGCATAATACAACAACGACTTAAATGGGGGCTGACTGTGTGTAAAAGTCAGTGTGTGTGTGTGTTACCGCAGCGACGTCGTCTGGAAAATGGTAATAACAAAACGTTGTGCAAATATTTAAAATCTTTCGAATGCCGCATTAATGAGCTTTTATTTTGATGGCGATAAGAGCAACACACACACACACACACACGCACACACCATGGCACACCCGCCCACACATGCTAACTTGGTAACAAATTATGGCTAATTCGCAATTGCTTTATGCTAAACAGATGCGAGAATGGGCAGAAAACAAAAATTGGATAATATTTTGCCAGCGAGGAAAATCAAAGCAGAGTAAGTGCGGCGCCACCAGATGCCACGCCCACCGCCCAGCGCTATACGCCCCGTTTTGGCTAGCCAGACAGGCGTGGCAATTAAGGCGTGTGACGAAAACATTCCGCTGCCACGCCCACGAATTATCCACCAGCGCGGGGATATGCCATAGTGCACTGGGAAAACTAGCTAATTGCAAGTTTGGAAATTAATTGTTAAAGGAAATTTTAATTTTAAAACGGTTTTAGATGATGTTTTAAGAAACTGATTTAAAAAGATTTGTAAGAGATTTTTAACATTATTTTATCCATTAGATTCGAGTATTGAAGTTTTTGTAAGTAAAAAGAAAATATAGAAAATTTTGACTAAGAACTTGAGCCTTTTGGCATTTTTTTCGCCATGTGCGTTTACAATGCGAATTGTCGGCATTTGTTAATAATTCTATTTCAATCAAGTTTCCCTTCCATCCGCCGCTTTTCTGCTGCTCCCCGCATATTTTTCTTTGTTTTCGCAGCCATAATTCATTTCGCGCTTTGCTGGCGGCGGCGCGGTGAAAAGCGCGGGGGGAAAACATTGAAAGGGCGGCGAAAAATGCGAGGAATGTGAACAGAAAAAACAGACACACAGACACACATACAGAATTGGGATCGCCTGTGTGCATTTTCCGCAGCGGATGTGGCTGTGTGTGTGTGTGTGTGATGGTCGTCCTTATTAAGTGGTTCGAGTGCTGATTTATAGCACTTTACCATCCAGTCACGGCAGTTATCCCGTCAGCCTCAAACTGAAGGACAGGACAGGCACTCGTCCGGTGTCCTTCGTGTCTTTGGCGGACACACCCAGCTCATTCGCTTAAAGTTTTAAGCGTTCACTTTGCATCCAAAGTGGGTTTTCGCCAGATAAATGTTTTGCACGCGCATTACTCATACGCCAGGTAGGTTCGATGGCTCCTTTTTTCCCGCCTGTAAACCGAGTTGAAAACAAACCGCACTTTGCCTAATTGAAGCCGACAAAAAGGTAACAAAGTTGTTGATTAATTTAACCCCTGAAATTGGATGCAAATAAAATTGTAACGGCTTAACTTTACGGTAAAGGATATAGTCGGTCATATACACGTTTTTTGTGATGATGATAATTGCTTGTGGATAACTTTTCTTTTTGATAAAAAAATGGCTTTAAAAGAGTTTATTTAAATATTTCGATTCACTTAAATATTTTATTATTAATGAAAGAAAAAGGTCTTAAGCTTATTTCATTTATATATTTAAATTCTAATTAAAAATTTGTTCTATTCATTTGGATTGAAAAGTCACTGTTCTACTAAATTCACAGTTCCATTAAATTCAATAATTACTAGATAGTATAGTACTTAATTTATTATGGATTTAATACTGTTCCGGTGTATCCAGTAATTACTATAATAAGTGAATTTTCATTTTTTTATGTTTATCTTAGTACAATTAGCGATTTCCCTATTTCTTGTTAAATAATATAAAGAAGACACTATGTTGCAGTATTTGATTTCACGTATATATTAATTCTTTCTGTATTAATCACTTGAAATAATAATTCACCATTAATGAACTTCTATTAATGTAATAAAACAAATTCAAAATAAGCTTTAAAACTTGTTTTTTACAATGTTTTGCGAATTAAAAAAATACCAAAATTGCATATTATATTTCATTAATAAATAATTCTATCTACGAGATAAATTTTATTTCTTATAACTCCCCTTGAAATATTAATCATTTGTTTGTATTTATTTATTTACTTCACTTGATATTTCATTTATAAATAATTTGTTCTATGAGTGAAATTATATTTCTTATAATATCACTTGAACTAATAGTCATTTGTTTATTGTTTATTTATTAATTAACTAAACTAAAATCGCTTTTCGGAAATGGCTCATAATTCCAAATATTTCAAACATGTTCTTCGACAGCTTATAACTCATTGTCTTTCTGTCTAAATCGTATTATTATTTTCTATTTGGCAAGTTGCAAAATTGACTTGAACTAGATTCTCCCATCTCAGGCGCTTCCCGATTGTTTACACTAGCACTCAAAACATATATCTTTCGCTGCCCATTCACAGAACAAAGAACGGAACGGATGCAATAAAAAGGTGCCAAGTCTGGGGCAAATTAATATATTTACGGATCCATGGATTGCCTCAGCAGACGGCCGTAATAAACTGGGCTGTAAAATTGACTTATGGACATTACTCTCTCCTACGTGGGATCGCTTCGATCGCTGCCGGATTTGGTTTGACCCAAATAAATTTTCCACCCAAATGGATTTTTCGTTGGGGTCAAGTGCAACAGCACCGGCCAGCGTGGGCCGTAAACATTTTATAGTTTCGATAAATATAAAATTTGAGAGCCATTAAAATCGGACCGAATCATGTGAATGGGGGAACAGCATTTGCATTTGTTTGTTGCCGTTCTTTGCAATTTTCCGTTGCTTTTTTTCCCTCCAAGTTTTATGTCTTCTAAATAATGTGCGAGTGTGCAAGATTTCGGTATACGATATTGTGCAGCATTGAGAATCGCTCGTGCAAATATAAACAAGTTTTTATGTTTGTACACAGCTCAGAGACAGCAAATTACGCATACGCCATGTATGGCACGAAGCTCTCGAAAGAGTTTTGGATATAAATTCAACTGAAAACGCAATTCTCACTATGATAACCTTTCAGTTTAAGTCGATTATAAGCAAGTAATTACAATTACTCTCCTAGATTGGATTATCCGCTTTCCCTGGCCAAAGTTTGTCTTTCATTAACACATTTCAGTTTCTGTTATGCTTTGCCTTAACTTTGTTAGCAGAAAGACATTTTGTTGCCATTTTCGGCTTTGGCTTTTATTTATTTTGCTTGATTTCTTCACTGCCAGTAAATTGCGGGTAAACAAAAATGAAAGGAAATTCGTTTCTCGGTACTTAATTTTATTTATAGCGAAAAGGAAAGCTCACTATAACCATAAGGAACGTTTTTTTTTTTGATGCTTCTTTTACAAGAAATTATTTTATTTAGGGGTTTCTAGTTAAATTTAAGAAATAACTCATTAAACATTAAATTCACTTTGTTTAAAGTGTAAAATGTTTATTATGCAATAAGTTTCCTCTAAAATACGGTTTATTTCTAACTTGCCCTGCCTGCTTTCAAAATGCTACATTCTTATTTGAATTCTTATTTATATTCTTTTTTAACATTTTTTATGAAGTTTAAGTTGTACAAATATTCATATAAATTATTCTTAAATTCCCAAATCCTATTAAGTAATAAATTACCCCAGTTTTATGTTAAAACTTTCATCTTTAACTTGTCCTGTCTGCTCTCGAAGTTCAATTCTAATGCTAGACTTTTCCAGCCATCGGTTTGCCTTGGCTGTCTAAATGAACTGGCGATTAATTATTTGCCAATTTACCCTCATCAACTTCTTGGCAAGACCTCTAATTAGAAGGGCGCTAACGCTCAGCATGGGCTCAGGAGTGCCACGCCCAACTATGCCGCCCCCCCGGCAATAGAGAACTCCATGTGTGCTCGCCATGGGTAAGGGGGAAAGCCACGACATTTTCAGGGAATTATCAGACATTAAACTCTTTATGAAAATGGTAAATAATGAACCTGGCGAATCGTAAAACTGAATGAAATACCGGCAGACATTTGTGCCTACATACGTATAAATATATAGGTATTTATGTACAAGAGTTTGGGTAATTTTTTAATAAGTATTCAACGCTTCTTGAAGCACATTTTCCAGGAATTTACCTGTGTGTTTCTGTGCGTGCGTCGTAAACATTTTTATTGGCCATTTTCAACATGAGAAGCAATGAAAGGATATGCCGGGCCAGGTCGGAAAATGCTTTATGATGGTAGAAAGACAGGGAAAGGGAGAGAGAGAGAGAGAGACGGGGAGAGCAGGCAGAGGCAAAGGCATAGCAGAAGCAGAAAAAAATGAAACATTTTCATTTCCATTTTCGTTCTCGCTTTCGTTTTTGTTGTTTGTCATGGGCCATTCAATTATCTTAATATTACGCATACGCCGCATGGGCTGCCAAAGCATATCTGGCCCAGGCCCAGGGCCAGTGGGGAGCTGGAACTCATCTCAGGGGTTGAGTCTGATGGCAAACCATTACCAATGGGCTGCCAGAGGAAAAACTAATTACCAAGTGAGCCAGAAAACGGGAGTGGGTTGCGAAAACAAACAAGACTCTCGAGTATTTCGGCCTGAATGCGTTTATTGATCCCGGAATGCGGCCTAAATGAGCCTGGAATTGTGGTTGGCTCGCGGCTGGCACTTACCTTCTGGCACAGTTCCAACGGAGTCCAGTATCCTTCATTCCCTTAGATCCTTAGTCCTTATCTTAACTGATTCCAATTGATTCACAATTTATTTTCACTTCTTCATTTGCACTTTGGTTTCGTACACAACACGCTTGGCTGGCTCTGAATTTAATAAACAAAATGTGTTGTCTTGGGCTGTTGTTGGCTGTGGGCTTGGCAGGGACACTCGCTCCTGACTTTGGGCTCGGCCTTAGTTGGGCATCTCTCATTTACATTTTATGCATATTTTAATTGCGCGCAGATACGGCCAATGGCAGAGGGAAACCCACCCGGAATCCGCACAGGATTCGTTTTCAGTAGCAACTTTTTAGCCCCGAGGCGGAAGCCAACAATGGACCGTGAATGGGTCCTGGGGCCCCTGCTGTGGTCATTGCACTTGGCACAATTTCTTTTCCACTCTTTGTTTTCATTTAATTGAAAATTAGAGCGAGCCGGGGGGCTAGAACTTTGAGCTGTCCTGTGCAGGACAGGATTTGCATCTCGCCCTTCCGCCTGATTCCCGCCCCACACCGGGCCGCTTTGTTTATTAAACTTCAATTAGGCAAGTTTTTCCAATTAAAATTCTGCTCGCTGCAATTTTAAGGGTTCTCCTTTCTGGCCGCTCCAACTTTTTCAAGTGGTTGGTTTAATTGGTTTTCGTAGCCCCTCCAACAGGGGCTCGGCTGCATTGTGTCCCCATATCAATCTCAGTCAGCTAAGCGACGACATTGATAAATGCAAGGGGGCATTGGAACCGAAGGGAAACACAATTTATATAATGGAGGAAACACCTCTTGAGGGAAGCTAAACAATTTAAATATTTATATTTTCTTTAGATACGATTGCTCTTTGTTTGTCCTTAATGAAAAGGGGGAAAACAGGTGGGAAGAGCTACATAAATCAACTTGAAGTATTCCAGTAATCAGCCTACTTATTGTTTAAAAATCAATTCTTTACGTATAAAAGAATGTCTTATTGTTATTATATACACCTAGAAAACCTCTTAAAAGTTCGGGTTCCTTCCTATTTAAATATTTATGAAAAAGAGCAGCAGCAAGACAACTTAAAAAGCTAACTCTTATATGAGTTTAAAATGAAATCTGCTGATAATGGATGACTCTTATCCTAAGCAAATAAATTAGCTAATCAACTTAGAGGGTTGTAAGGTAAAATATTATGAGAGAGACCTCAAAAAGGTTCGAAATTTCTTAACTGCGCAAGTATTCGATTAAGTGAGGGTGGGATTTAGCCTAAATATTGAACAAAATATATGAAAATTGAAGAGTTATCGCTTGATATTCCCAATGTCTATTTGCATTTTCTGTGTCTTAGTTTCAGTATTCCATGATCTTGTGTAAGCTTAACAATTCTCTAGGATGATAAAGCTGTCATAAGATGTAAAAGTTCAATAAAATCCGAGCAATGTAAGGTAATTGCAGGCACCTGTTTTACCAGGGAAGGGGAGGTCTGGATGCACCAAGAATAAATATAAACAAATATAAACAACCCCAACCCCCAACCCTTGATCGTTCCCCTGTCTAATGCCGAAACTCCGCTGCCTGTGAGCGTGTGTATCTGTGTGTGACGGAGTAGTATCTGTGTGTGTGTGGGAAATTTCACTTATTTACACTTCACTTCGGCTGCTGCTGCTGCTCACTTGTTCGCGCCCGTTTTCAAAGTTTTCCCCTTCTCGATGGGCTGTGTTTTCCGGGTGCCACCTGCGTTTTCACCGCTGCGAGCACCAGACGCTTTCAACTTCGACGAGGAACTGAGCGCCGGACTAGTGGCTCGGAAAAGCCGAAAGCTTTCGGCCCAGAAACAAACTGGAAAATGGAACACGGCACAGAGAGCTGGCAACTGGGAACTGAGAGCAAGGAATTGAGGGAGCGGAAAAGCGCGAGCTTCGGGTGGCTGTTGCTGCTTTGTTTTCCTCATTTAAATGGGCCAGGAACGGGGCAGAAACACTTGTGGCTCAAAGGCAGCGGCGGGCTGGCCAGGTAGCTGGCAACATGGGCAAAATGTTGCCGTTGCGATTAAATGATGTTGCCATGTGCACTTCTCCAGCTCTTATTTTTATTTTATTTATTTTTCTTGTTGTTTTTGTGGGTCAATTAATATCGACGACCGCCGCGAGTGTAAACACTTAGCTGGCCATCTGTTTTGGCCAAACTGGCGGCCGATAAGATAAACAACACCTACGGTGAATCCCCTGGCTGCCTCATGTTGCCCGGTTCGATTGCTGGGCTCCTCTCGGTTCCCGGGCCACGCGGAGCCGTCGGAGCCATCGGATGCGGCGAGCTTTAGGAGCCAGCGGCTCCTGTTTCACTTCCACTCCGTTTCACGGAGGAAAACCCCTATTAATACGAATCTCTTAGGCATCCGACGAGGTGACAATTCCATTTAGGAATTGCGGGCATAGCTTTATACACCGCCAGGCAATTCCAAGCATTTTATGCCACAATGAAAATAGCCATAGCTTTGTCTCAGACTTTGAGGGCAGTCACTATTGGTCGAATCCTTGTAAATACTGGAAAACTAGTATAAGGTTTAGGTTTAAGCGGGACAGTTTTGAATACATTAAGGTTAAGGATCTAAGCCATTGTTTAAGGAACTTAAAATTCAATAAATAAATAGCTAAACATTTAAACATTTATTTAAAAAGTATAGAAATTGTGAGTATTTATTTTATTTAACGACGATTTTAATTAAATTTAGATTTACGACTTAAGCTTTGATCAAATTCTGTATATTTTTTTATTAAAATATCAGGGATATAGTCTCCAAATGGCTGAAGTTAGTTTCTTTTAAAGAACCAACAGGGTCACTAAGCCAAGGAACTCCGATCGAGAAGCACTTTAAAACAATGAAATATAAGGCAAGATAATGATTCAAATGGAATTATACGAATTAAAGTAACTCTTAAAAATAATAATAACCTGATTATTTCTGATACTAAAAATAAATGCTTTGCTTAGAGGATCAATTACATGCAATGCTACAGCTACGACACTTAACCGACAGCGAAGTAAGGCACCTCTAGGATTTATGTGCCGCCAACGGATACACTCCATTAAGCCATCCCACGCCAAACTTGAAGTGTAATTAAATAGTTAAAGTAATGAATTGCTGTTTTCGAGAGTTTACATAGACATTTACATAAAGGTCTTTATTACAGGGGGCTGAAAAGTAGAGGTAGTTGGTAGATGCTGCCGCGGGGCTCTCGGAAATCAAGGCCAACGAACTTTTGTTTTTCGCAGTAACAGAATGGGGCAGGGATGTCGGGATACCGGGATGCCTCAGGTGGCGGGACAGAGTCCTGTCCGTCTGCAGCAAATTAAATACGATTAGTCAGGCAACGGGTTGTCGGCGCTCCGCTGGGCATTAGCATAAGGATAGCGCAGCCCAGAGGGATCTCCATCCCCAACCGCGGTCCCTGGGCTAAATCAATTTCTATAGTTAATAAGCCGCCCGCCCGCTGTGGATCATGCTGCGTGCTCTTTTCCCGCTAGTCGGAGGCTGGTAATTAAATGGATGTGTTCCGTGCTCCTGTGGCTCATTGTGTCACTATCCTGCCCTTCGCATCGTGCATCCTTCATCACGCCTCCCTGTGGCTAATGCACTTGGTCCGTTGATGTTGCATAAATTAATTGATTTATCAAGTGCCCGGCGGGCGCCTGTCCGTCCTTGTGCTAAGTCTTAATTAGCATTTTCTGCTACTGGTGGCGCACGGTGCGTATACGCAATTAATACATATTTGCCTCGTTAATTACCGACCCATGTACACAAGCTGGTCGCACACACTCCCGCCGACACATTAGATAATGGGCCACACGTGGCCAGCTCCTTTCAAGGATTTATGGGCAAAGGTTCCAGCGTCGTAACCTCCATCCTTGCTGGCCGGCCACCTGGTTAACGACCCATAAATCCAAACAATCTCGCTACGGCACATAAATTGTTCCAATTCAACGCAATAAAATAAAATGTCCAGATAATGCATTTCCAAAAACCGAAGAAAAATCAATTTTCTATAAATATATTTAAGCTTGAAAATTTAAGCTTATACTGGTCAACATGGGAGGGAACTTCCCCCGAATCAGCGGATGGGGAAGTCAAAACATTTATTTTAGTTGGCCACAGAGCACATTTTGGCCAAAAGTGCAAACGGAAAAGCTGGTTAACGGACTGCCACAGCTTCTGCTGCTGTCAAACTTCCAAACGAAATTCTAATTCTGCGGTTGGCAATTGAAATGCTTTTCGCATTCGAATTGTTTCGAAAGTGCTAATGGGATTAAACAGTTCCTGATGGGGATGATGATGAGCTCTTTTAGCAGGATTGCCATTTAAAGCGGTAGCGTCGTTGAGAGTCTGATTATTTTCACATATTTCTGAGTTGAGTTGAGAAGCTATAAGCTATAAGGATATTAAGTGAACATTTTGTTATAGGGACTTACTATTGGTTTTTGTATGAAAACTTAAGCTTATGTTCCTTTAAAATAATTGATTTTAATTGGGAAGTATATAACCCATAACATATGTTATGTATTCTATAGATTTCACTATACAGACCAAGGAAAATATATAAGTTTTTTATTCAATGGCAACTTTTGACATATACTTTTTTTAATGCACATATACAAAACAGTGATATAACACATCCCATACACGTGCTCAGCCTTTCATTCTCATCATGATGCATTGAATGGCCAAAAAGGCTTAGAACAGGGCCAGTGGAGCAAAATAAGCTGAGTCGGACCAAAGCCTGGGCGCTATGGTGGAATACCACCTGTTTGGCTTACAGTGCTAATCCATCAATGGCAACAAGGCAGAAAGTGCCAACAGCAGCTCCGAGTGCTTTAGCCAAAAGCAAACACGAACGAACCCAGAAAAAGGCCCAATAAAATTCCCAATGCTCTTGTTTAGAAAAACAGCAACACAGGAGCTCCACCAGCTCCATTAAAATACATATTCGAAAAGCCCTAAAAATCCATTCATTCAGGTGGGTCGTAAAAGCGCGAATGGCCGCAAACCACCGCCCACATGACAAGGGATGCGGAATGGCAATGGCTCTCCATCATTCATCCACTGGGGATGTAGATTTTTCGCCATACACTGTAATATCCTGCAATCGGAGTTGTTCTAATGCTTTATATGCAGCAGGGAGTGTTCTTATATCGGTTTACTTACTTAGTTTAAAATCAAGGAAAAGTATTTATACTATTTGTAAGCATTTATTAATAATTGTAATTCCAAGAAAAGATTTCATCGCAGGTGTTTCACGTAGACCACAATTGGCGCGGTTCAGCTTCACTTAGTACACCTTGATCCGGCTCGAAGGACCAACATGTTTTGGAGGAGCTTGAATTCAATTTGTACTTTCACTAGGTAAGTTAAAATACCTCGACGTTCAGGCTTCCCTAATACATTCGAAATTGTATTACTAAATATAAGAGCATACAAACTTCGTCGCTCCGATGTAAGCTTCCGCTTCCTTTTATTTTAGCATATTTCTTAGCAATATGCTCTCCGTTTTATTTATGTTCGCATTTTTACAGTTCAATAAAGTTCAATAAATTGACAAAGAGCACAGCGAGGCGACTTGCAAGTGGATTTCGCTGATAAGCGCACGATTGATCAAACAAATTAAAGTCCAATGTCTGCCTCCAAAGGAGATGCAAACAAGGAAAAAACGATGGTGGCCACTGGCTTAGCCAGTCCTGTGTCCTGCTCTGAAAACTGAACTGAATCTGACAGTGTCAGCGGGCAGAAGGTCAAAGGCGGAGCGGTGTCGGGCTGGCATTGATGGACGAGGGGAATTTGCCGGAGGGTGAAATCCCCGTGATGACGGCCGGCGGATTGGGAAAACGGGACTGGAAACATATGCCAAGGTCATCGAAGCTGACATGTAATCGCTGTTAAGGCAGTTTACAGTGTTAGCCATGTTTTATCAGAAGGGAAATCATACACTCTAGAAGGTTTAAAAATGCTTTAATTCGGGTTATTTCAACGAGCTTTACTGCTTAATTTTAATTTTAAATGTTTTCAAGCTCGGGCTTATCCAGAGTTTTTCAACTTGAAATCGTGACCAAATAATTGGTGTTATTTTCACACTTTGTCTGTCAAGTGGATATGCCAAATTCCGTTTAAATCAAAAGGAGAAATAGGAATTTCGGCTATTTCGTTGGATCAACTCAACCAAAGCGGCACTTGATTTGCTGGAACAGTTCAAGGACCCCTCTTCGCATTTTTTCTTCAGACTGCATGGAAACGATTGTCATTGTCAGTCATCGATGTCCTGCCTTGGTTTCTTTTTTTTTTTTGGTTGCCCTTCATTTGACTTCATTCTGCCTTTCACGCTTCATATCTATATCTAAATAATGGGATGTCACTTTTAATTTGAGCCTCGATTTATATGGGACTATGCCCATACCCATGGAGAGTTCGGGCTTATTTCCAATAAAGAGGAAAGCGAAAATGACAAAGGCAGAGTGAGCTGCAGGATATTTTCATTGTGCTTATCAGATTCGTGGAAGTACTGGGACACTTGTCCCTCGAACTCACTATGGATACTCCCACTCAGTCAAGGAGCGGCAGAGAGAGTCCTTATCTCTGTGTGTTTTAGAGGGAAGCTGGCAAGCAATTAGCTCCGTGTTCCCCGCAATTTAATTGTTATAAATGCCAAGGCTGAATGCGAATTAAGTAATATTTATGGAGGGCGGCGAAAGGATATTGGTGGGGGCATTGCGGATGCCAGGAAACTCTTTCCACGCGTCGAAGGATCATTAATAACAGTGGATTTTGCACTCAAACAGCTGACTGTGTGGGTGTCCGTGTTCGTGCTCGTGTTCGTGTTCTGCGGCATGTGAGAGTCCTGGGCCAGGCCATTATCCTATTACCATTAATCTCATGCACAGTTTGGCGCCTCGAGAGCGGCATCTGCTATCTAGTCCTGGCCTCGCTGTGATTTCAATTAAGCAGCCAGCAGAAGGGGAAACAGAAAAAAGAAGCCAGCCAGCCATCCGAGTTATGAAGATAAATGTCACTCGTCAAGTGGCAATCAATTAGTTAATGCTTTCAAGGCTCTCAAAATGCCTCACGGGACATAGTTGTCCCCCTGGTGCACAAATAAACTTCAGGGACTCTCTAGCTCCGGCTCCGGCTCGGAGACTTTGTGTTTGTCACAGAAATTATTCAATTACCAAATTAAATTTAATGCCCTGTACTTCGGGGGAGAGTGAAGGACGACGCGCTGCTTTTGATCCCACTAAAAGCTTTAATAACTGAAAATTGCTTTCACAAATTTGTCTTCGAACCGAGCTGGAAAAGCGGGGCGGAAGAGGGAGGACTCTGAAGGAGCTCTGCCCGCATACCTGGGCAAACATTTTTCTCATTTCGGTTCCGTCCTCGCCCGTGACCAAATATTTAAAGGCATTCGACGTGAGTCGCACTCTGAGTTCGCTGAGCAGTTCACGAGTTCGGGTTCGAAGGCGAAACGTTATCGACTTTTTGCCCCGCTGCATTCCAAATTAATGTCTCTATCTACCTGGGCTGCGACGACGTCGAGCATCAGAAATCCAATTATATACACTTTATGTTCGGAAGAGCTCCTGCAACTCGCGCGCGCTCTCGGTTAAGTGAATCCCTGAAAGGTGCGCCTCTGGCCTCTGAGCCATTAACTAATGCCGAAATCCGCTTAAAAATTTAATTTTTTTCACCTTTCGCAAACTGTGCCGCTCCGCACGCGTAACGAAATAAAAGGGCTGCCCAAGGGGACGTCGAATCCGCTTAGTCAGTCACCTGTTCGGTGTGTGAATTAAATAGGGTCGAACCCCCCAAGAAGTGGAGAAATCATTTACATTGAGATGTCAACTCGAGCGGTGATTTTAAGGCTATTTTCGGACTTATTTGGCCTAAGTAGATTTATTGATTTTTAAAGGAATGTAAGCAGTAGCCTTGAAGAACCATTACCATTATAATTTGACTTGAAAAGGGACAATGAAAACAAGTTCTTCGGTTCTTCATTAAATTTTAAGAGAAATATACTTAATTTCATGGAGACTTCTATCGATTTATTCCGAAGTAAAGCCTTTAAATATCTTTCTCTGTAAGTAAATACATTATTTAATTGCTTGCTTTCAGCTAAAATTACTTTTTCCCTATGTTTGTTGATAATTCTGATATTTACTTCACAGAGTATTTATATTTAATATTGCTACATATTGTGTATACTTTTGGGCAGCAAGGGAAACACATAATTAAATGGTATCTTTAAATTAATTAATAAACAGGTTTATATGGTTATAATTCATATTAAACTTTTCATGATTAAAATACATACTTATTTAATATATACTGATTCAAAATATTGAAATATTTATTTTTGATCACTTTAAAACAGCATATCGATCACCGATTTAAACACTCTACATACAATAATTAATACCAAAAGCTTTTCAAGAGCTTCGATAACAAAAACTATCAACTTTATTCTATATTTCTCTCAGTTTTTAGTTACGTTTCATTGTTTGCTTCAGCCGGTCGCCTTTCAGTGAGTAAAGCAAATAGCGGGAATTAATATTTGCTTGGTTTGTTTGTCACACGAATTAGTAATTAACCCATTATATTTCGCTTCAGCTGCTTTGATAATGTCGTCCAAGCCCATCCTCTACTACGCACCTCGCAGTCCCCCGTGCCGTGCCGTTCTGCTGACCGCCGCCGCCCTGAATCTGGAGTTGGATTTACGGTGAGTTTTTTATGTGTCTCCAGCTCCGCCGGTTTTTTTTTTGTGTTTTGTGGTAAACCGGTCTCCCCACTGATAACCGCTTCTTTAACCCTCACTATAAGCTATGGGTCACTAGGGACCCAAACTAAAATGCATAGTTTTTCTGGTAATATATATATATTTATATATATGT
The DNA here is from genome assembly GCA_035046265.1 of Drosophila bunnanda. Lineage (NCBI taxonomy): Eukaryota > Metazoa > Arthropoda > Insecta > Diptera > Drosophilidae > Drosophila > Drosophila bunnanda. Next base: position 16,808,573 of record JAWNOB010000016.1, read on the forward strand.
ATATACAAGCAGAAAACGTATAGTCGGGTCTGGTCGACTGGGATATACTTGGTGCTTAAGCTTTGTGGTTATAATTAATAGAAATATGGACATGGCTAATTCACTTTGTCTTAATTATGAAATTAATGAACAAATTTTAATTAAACATAATAAAAGGCAGAAGAAACTGATGACCCTTTAGTTGAAGTATTGCTAAAAATATGTTGAGCTACACCAATATAGGGACAAATGTTGCTAGACGCATGTTGAATAAGTCCAAATGGATATGTTGCAAAAGTTTAATATACCATACATTTAAACTTTACTGTCTAATATTATTAAAAATATCACTATTATTATCCGATTTTACTAAATTAAAACACCCTAGTATGTAATGGGTATCAGGCATCATTAGGCTTCAAGATATGATAGGAATTCAATCAGTCTGATAACGCTTTCAATCTTGAAGTCAACGAAAGTCAATGAGTTTGAAATATTCCATCTTTAAAAGAATGTTTTAAAATCTTTTTCTATTTCCAGATTGTTTAATTTTCAATTTACAATGCAAAAATCCACTTATATTTTATTCTCCGAAAAAAACCCCTCTAACCTTTCATCTTAATATTTATCTGCAGCACTGTCAATGTGAAAGCCGGCGAGCACAAGTCATCGGAATTCCTCAAACTGAACCCCCAGCACACGATCCCCGTGCTGGACGATAATGGCACCATTGTCAGCGATTCGCACATCATCTGCAGCTACCTGGCTGATAAGTACGGACCCCAGGGAGATGACTCTCTTTACCCCAAGGATCCGGTGCAGCGGCGCTTGGTGGACGCCCGTCTGTACTTCGATTGTGGTCACTTGTTTCCGCGCATTCGGTTTATTGTGGAGCCTGTGATCTACTTTGGCGTTGGCGAGGTTCCTGAGGATCGGGTTGCCTACGTCCAGAAGGCCTACGATGGTCTGGAGAGCTGCCTGGCCAGCGGACCCTATCTCACGGGTGACAAGCTGACCATTGCGGATCTCAGTTGCATTGCGTCGGTGTCCACCGCGGAGGCCTTTGCGCCCATCGAGGCGGATCAGTTCCCGAAACTGAAGGAGTGGGTAAAGCGCCTGCAGGCTCTTCCTTACTATCAGAAGACCAACCAGGAGGGTCTGGACATGTTAGTGGGCCTGGTCAAGGGATTGCTTGCTGAACGTCAGCAAAAATAAGCTCAGACAAAGGCAGAGAACAGCATTTATCTGAAGTCTTTTATTGTAGTAAATAAACTCTTGTATTTTTGTAAAGTTAAAACATTAAAAAAAACCTGTGAAAATTATATTTTTTCCCCAAGTTTTTTATATATAATTGAGACATTTTTGGCAGCTGCTGGATCTTTTTTGAGCAGGTTCTTTGCCAGCGACTCTACTTGAAGCAATCAATCAATACCGGGCGTAATAAAAACATGAGTTTCATTAGACAGCAGCCGAGGACGATGAATCAGGAGCCGAACAGCAAACAATAATAGGATATCCCATCCAGGACGAGGTGGCGGAGACAGCGGCAGCGACAGCGACAGTTATGTGCAGCTGGTCGAAAAGTAATGGCAAAACTTTTTTATGGCCAAAAGCCGGCTGCGGAGCAACCAGCAACCAGTAGCCGGGAGCCAGTAACCTGAACTTGGACTCGCAAACTCATGGACTCCATGGACGCCACGGACACGGACACGGACATGGACTCCCATGGACTGCGAACTGGGTTTTGTGAAATTCAAGCCGGAAAGTTTTCTTTGAGCCGCTTCTCCTAGCGCTCCCTTTCGGCTTTCTTCCTACTTTCTCCCTGCTCTCTCCCTGCTTGTTTTTCTTGGTTGTTTGTTGTTTGGCTTGTCCGTGTTGTTGTTGGTTTCTCTTTGTTTTTTGTGTGCTCTGGTTGTTATTGCCGTTGTTGTAGTTGGTGTTTGGACGTTTGGCTGTTCCCGTTATTGATTACAAGCCGTAAGTGATCGCCTTTATAGTTGTTAAAGCTTCTTTGCCTTGTTGCGGCCAAACTCTTGACTCAGACTCCCACTTTGGCCACTTAAACGGAAATAAGTTGATGCCGCACAGCCAGAGAGTATGCCATGGATTTGCTCTAACTTATGGTGGTTTTAAAATTGCCCAGGTGCGAGAGAGGATAGTTCATTGAAGCTGATGGGAAAAGGTGTCTGCGGCCTGGGGAATAATAAGTCATTTTTACAGGCTGTTTGGGTTGACATATTTCCCTAGCAAAATCAGATTATTTATCATAATTTCTATATATTTTCTCTTAATAAAAACACTTCAAAAAGAAAAGACATTAACTTACTAATACGTTTATAGTGGTTTAAATTGTTAAATATATTAAGGATGCTTCAGATATTAATTTAAAACCTAAACCTAACTTTTCGTTAGTTTTGTTTATATAGTTAAATATGTTAAGGAAGGTTCAGAAATCAATTTAAAACCCTTTTAAAATTTACACTGATTTCCTTACCTAAATAATTGATTTCCATACTTTTAGACACAATTATTAAGGAAGGATTTCAGGAGCACCCTAGTATATTTTTTATCAGTTTAATTTATACATTGTTCACATGCCGGAACAAACTATAATCATATTAATTTTATTTAAAACCTTTTGTTGAAGTGTTGCCGGGCTTAATAAAGGCGACATTGTGTGAAAGTGTATTGCATTTTCCACAAGGGAAAACTGAGTTTGTTTTTATTTTGGATTTTGCATCAAAATATTTAGCTTTTTCCACTCGATGCATCCGGATATAGTATGGCCGCGTTCAGCTTTCCGCAAACGCGATGTGACACTTCACTCTGCACTTACGGCCGGAGGCCATTGTCGATCGGGGAAAGGGGCCTGGATCGGGTCCGGGAATCGGAATGGGAATGGGAACCCTCTCCACCCGGAACTCGTAACCCAAAACCGGGAGCCATCAGCCGCAGGGAGGCACTCAGTTCCGATTAAAGTGCAACACTGCGCGACAAAAGTTTCGCCGCAGTCCGTGAAACTAGGTTTGGGCCACGTTTCATCGTGCTCTTTTTATTTATTTTTTTTTTTCGGAAAAGTGAAATTTCCAAATGCCATTAACTGTGTGGCTAAAAGGTCGGGCTTTTCTTTTTTCCCTTCACCGGTCTGTGTGTGTCTTTGGGATTAAAATTTAATGCCGCAAAAGGAAAAAGGCAACCTAAGCGCGTGCCGGTGAGGAAAAGTAAACCGTCGGGCCAACTGTAGCTACTCATGATTAATGATGCCTTTTTCGGTGGCTCGCCGCCAGGACCGTCAGGACCTTCGCCCATTTCCGGTTCGTTTAAAGTTGAAACGTCGCTTGGCCATCTGTTTGCTGGCCGGGCTCCGCTCCATTGTTTGCTCTGCGGTTGCGGTTTGTTTAACAATGAAATTAACTTCTTCTTGCTGCCCAGTCAAGGTCCCAGCCCCACACAATTGTCCCGATAATAATATTTCCAAGGAAATCAGCCAGTAGTCGCCATTGAACCCTGGAATCAGAATAATTAAACTAATTGGAATACACATTTATTGTGTGCAAATCTCGATTCGGTCCCCGCACTCCTCTTGGATTTTGGTTTCTTGGCTAACAAAGCCAATTAGCAGCGTTAACGATTTGGAAGTTCGATATGTAATTATGACATTGGGGCATTGCTTTCCAATCAGGGCAATCCATCTTGGGAGCCCAGTGATGGGCAGGGTACTGGTACACTTGTACTGGTTTTGTACATATAAAAATCAGATATTTTACCTATTAAGTATTAAAAGAAGTTTAGAAGTTTATTAATATATCTAACTATATAAATTTTAATAGGACAAAACACTGTGTTAAATAATGACTTTATGAGTATTCGTTAAATTCCATGTCAGGAAGTATAATTACTTTTTATAAAGTGATTAAAATTATACCACTATACAACCAATAACCAATATATCCAATATAACCAACCAATAATAACGCACTTAGGTAAAATTGTATTTCTTTAGCAATCTAGACATATTATAGCCTTAAAAAGAGTACCAAACCGTGGAGCCGGGTACACCTGTCCCAGTACTCATCATCTCTGGCCACAGTGGCGTAGGGCCCACTTGCCCTCGACATGATTCTGCTCTTGAGTTGAGTTGAGTCGGACAAAGGACAGGTTCTCATGGGGAATTCATGTCGCCACTCAATGGCCGGACATGAAGCGTTGATGGCCGTGCTCCGTGCCCCGTATCGGTATCCTTGTACGGTTGTCCGGACATTCGTTGGCAATTCGATGTGAAGTTGGACACTTGCTTCCATAAAGCATAATGTGGGAAAGTTTCTCTCCGAGCTAACTAATCACCGGGCAATAAGCACAAATCTGTTTTGAAAAACTAACCCAACTAAAGCACTCTGCCCTTGAGGGCGAGTGCACTTGTCTGTGTACGTCTGTGTGTGAGCCAGGACAATGGAAGGCGATTATCCTGCTCAACTGTCCGGCTGTCTTTCTGCCCAAAGGCCTAGCAGCCCGAAGGCCCGAAAGCCTGATGCCTGGCTGGCTCCTGATAAACGGCTGCACAAACTTCTGGGCATTGTGCCGGGGCCAGGTCACTGCGAGAGCGCATCCTGCGCCAGACTGCCAGGCTGCCAGGACCCGGGCCAGGATTCAATGCATGTTGATTAAGTGCTCGCAATTCGAATGCCGCCTGCTGAAAGCAGCAACATTTGCATTTGCATAATTGGATATGTATGAACGGAGCAAACTTGATCTGTAAATGCAGATTCCCAGCAGCGCGGCAAGTCCGAGAGCCGGGTTTCTCATGGCCGTTGACATGTCACTGCACTTTCATTTAATCAATATCGGGGGAGGACCTTTGCACACCCCCACAGCGCCTGCCATACCTGCAAGGAACTTATGTTTTAAGACTATGAGAGTAAATATTTGAACTAGTTTCTGACTTTTTGCAGCTCTGAATTGAAGGATAAGCCGAAGGAATGAGGAAGAGAGAAATCTTTTCATTTTAATATTTATTTCAAGTTGCATATATTTTTTACACCATCATATATATATATTTCCTGCATCCTTCGCCTCTGTAAGCCAGGTTGCTGCGTTGTTAACGCTGACTAATTAATTGGTAAAATGTGTTAAAAGTGTAATCTTTCTGGGCCGGAGCATGTTGCAAGTGTAATTAGCTTTAAATAATGGAGCACAGACAGCCGGGGATGTGTCAGATTTCAGGGCTGTCGTTCTTTATTCATTACCCATTAGCCGGAAACTTAAAGAGCCAAAAAACATACAAAAAAGAATGAATAAAGCAGTCGCACATACACTTTTTAAGGAATATAGCGCAACAGCAGCAATTATAGACAATAAATTCGTTGACACTAAGTGCTCGACAAACTTTTCCAATTAGGGGCAACAACAGGCGAATTATTGCCCCGAGGCATGGGGCGGAGAAGGGGACTGGAAATGGAAATGGAAGTGGGCTGGGCTGACTTGCAAATGAATTCATTCAGCCATATGACTCCAGCCATGTCCGGGACTGATTACAGGCCGCCGGCAGCTCCTAAGCTCCCTGCTTTCACGCCGTTTTCACGCATCCGCCTCATTGCGCTTCGCCTGGCGCCTACCGCCTTCCTGCTCGCCACCGCCAGGATTGCCTTCAAGGATTCCGGCCACCAGCAGGTCTGCCGCCTGCTGCCTGCCTTTTCGCCACCTCGATTCCTCGGCGCCTCGCCAGGCAATCTCCTTAAACCAATTAACTTTCATTTGCCGCCACAGCACGACCACAAAATTTAGCCTGCCAGCTTCATTTACGGGTTGATTCCTGTGTTTACAATGTTTGGCCAAGTGCGAGTGTGACCTGGTTTACCCGGCATAAATCAGAAAGAGCCAAGCCATGCTATGCATAACGAAGACTGCATTGGGACTGCAATACACTGAAATAAATGGATTATTAGAAGTACTTATAGTTGTTTGAGGAATGCGTATATTATAACACAAGAAGTATTTTAGGAAAAACTGCTAAGGACTTCTATGGTTGAGATATTTTTAGACCGTTTTCCAGATAAAGCTCCAAAACGCCATTTTGAGGGGATTTCCCACACTCGAAAGGAAAACTACAATTTGGGTAAATGGAATTGCTACTCGTCAGGTCCCGAATGAAGTTGGTCCTGCGAGCCGGATCTGCCAGCGCTATTGGTCAGTATTATACCAAAGACTCCAACATATATACTTATATAGATATATACATATATACTTTATATATATGCTATTAATTCAATATAAATGAACGATGAAAAGATTTTTATGTTTTTCCTTTTATTTTTTTCACTGCAAGAAGAACTGCAAATCTCCGAGGCGGTCTCCATGTTTTTATTTGTACAACACCAGTTGCCCGTTGCCTGCCGCCAGATGCAACCACAAGCCGCCCATATACACCAACCCTTCTGTCCCCACACAAAAAGCTTTTGTAATTGCCTGAATCATGGCCCACATGACGTATACGTGTTTTGCATACGTGATTCGACCAGCTCCAACGATTCCCGCTGCCACATTCACCCATCGCCCGCTATCACTCTCTGTCTGGTTCGCAATTTTCGGGCAGCTTTTGTAATTGCTTTTGACTCGACCTGTGTGCCAGGTGGGGGCAGGTGGCAGGTGGCAGGGGGCAGGGGAGATCCTGCTTTAATTATGAGCATTATTCCTATTGAAAGGAGGAGCCTGGCTGCGTGAATGCCATTCCGAGCGACAACTATGCTGAACTTTCGGGGCCAGGGGCTGAGGGCTGAGGGCGCTTCTTAATAACTTGGCAACAAAGCGTCAACATTCCTGACGCCCCCAAAGAATGGGGGATAAAGCGGGAATTAATTATCTTTTGACTTTGACTTTATTTAAAAAAGTTTTCTGTTTTTATTATTTTAGCGTAGATTAATTTGCAGTGGGATAAACGTGAGTCTAGCGAATTCTCACGTCCCCTAATACAGTGAGTGCTGGCATTAACGTGAAACAACTGTCGGAAATAAATACCACCTTTGAACTGTGGACATGAGAGCACTGGAAGATATTTTTATTCATTTCTAGTAAGTTAAGTAACACTAAACATAAGGTAAAATCATTTATAAATAAAGGAAATATACATAAATCTCTTTCTCGATGGTACACTAAGGTTGTTATTGCAAGGCTTTCAAACCAAAATAAACTGAATCTGGATTATTTGTGTATCAATATGATTTCATTTAAATACATTTTAAGTGTTACAGTATCCTTGCTTTATACTATATAAATTTAACATATTTAATGAAAAGAAAATATTAATTCTCATGATAACAAAGTCCTTGAGCCCAGCTTTAATTTTGTACCCTGCTCCCAGGCTCCTAGTGTAATTTTGGCTTATGTTTAAGCATTATAAACTCCCCGAATCCATTATACACTACTATACTATCTACTATTGTATATATTATCCACTCCAATTCGATTTTGTTTTGTGTGTAAAAATGGGACCGGAAGTTTGGGGCTGCCCCATTCAGGAAGCTCGGGAACGAATTCGTATTTAACTTTGTCTAATCCTCGTTAGCATTAATTTGGCCAGTCCAGGTGTGTTTGTGTTTGCCGGAAGCAGCTTCAGCCAGGAGCTGGAGGATTTCATTTATTTGAGGCATGCACGGGGCCCACAAGCACACGCATCATTCAGGACGCATTACTAAGGGCCATTGTTATCCGCACTCGTTGTTGCTATTGTTGTCGACGGATGGCAGGCAGGTGTGTGCGTGAGTGTGTAAAGTTATTAAAACCATTCAAAACGTTTGCTTCGGATTCAGATCCCGATATATATACATATATATATATATTGTACGTGCAGCCATGTGTGTGGGCGTGTAATTTGCATAACTACATGCCAGGACCAATCCAGATACTGGCAGGATGTGAATAGGTTTCCGGCGACCTAACATTCCTATCCTCCGATAGTCCCAAATGGGGACACAAACACATACAAAACGACTCACGGAATAACATAACCGTTGCAAATTAGCACACAATGGCAGGTGTAAGGAGACAGGCAGTCAATTCACTCCGACGAGCATTGTTATACCGGGTCCCGGGTCCACGTTGCTTGGTCCTGTTGCTTATTAGAATCGGATAATCGTTTGAATGACAGCTCCGGCTGACCCAGCACTATTACATTTATTGGGACATTCACATATTCGGGACTTTGCTTACAAATTACTAGATTTACACAAAAGGTAGATATTTCCCATGTATATATTACCGAAATTAGCCTAAGATAATGAAACCGATATGGTGTAGTAGCAGTAGTAACAAAGTATACATTCAATCTGTATTAAATAGGCAAAACTGTGTAGCAGTTTGTAGTAAACTTCCTCTGAAACAACATTGTGAGCTCCGCAGAAACAAAAACGAAAAACCAATTAAAGCCAGAAATGTTGGTGAAGGGCAAAAGAATCGACTTCATCTCTATAAAATAACATGTTTATGGCTGGCCAAGTTAAGGCTGCCTTGCAGGATGCCATCAATGCGGTGGTTTTTATGTTATTCCACAGGCAGGGGAGCATTTCCCTAGCCGAAGACAATGTCGATGGAAATGCCAGTGAAAATGTGTCAGGGCCAATGGCCAGTTGGCCAATGCCCGCAACCCGCAACCTGCAACCTGTTGTTGGCCTCGTCAGGAGCGGGAGCTGGTGCACCATCCCACCCAGTACGGTGGCTCCCGGGGTATAAAAGAATGCCCTTTTTGGTTTGGTATGTATTTCAGCGGAATATGAGAAATTGGCTTTGTGGTCTTCCAGTCAAATGCACCTCGAAATCGTTTTCATTCGTTTCGAAATTCGAACCCAATGTTGCGGGGCTGTATTGCCCGAAGGTGGAATGGAAATTCATTAATACACACTTCGCTTGGCTAACAGAAACTAATTTCGTTCGACTCCGAATGTAGATGCCTTTCGTGTGGCTTTTGTGGTCCCTTTTCTCGATTGCCTTTTGGGCACACGGAAAATAATTCACAGGAATTGCTTCATAGAGAGAAATATCTATAGAAATGTAAGGGAAGCTGCGGGAGATATGCTTTTCAAATTGTAAACTAGAGAATTCTTATTGAAATCCTTAAGGCTGTAAAAGTACAATTCCACTTTGACTTCCATCAAATTCAAATAAAATATTGAATTAAATAAAACACAGGTTACCTGTAATCTCTCTGGTTATTTCTGTAGAACCTGCTTACATTAGGTATATTTGTAACACAAAACATAAAGCATTTCCCAGTGAAAATAATTACATTTTGTTTCGTGTGCATTGTGCTTGGTCCCTAAAAAAAGGAAGCTATATTTAGAGCCTTTCGTGCCACGCACAAAATGTCTTGTTTTCACTGCATAAAAAGCACATTTGTAATTTGTTTGCCGGGAATTTTCGGGGTCTGCTCCTCGTCCTGGCCGTGGTCCTGGTGTTTTTGGATGCTTCGCAGATTTGGTCGCCTGCATGTTTCACTCTCGGGCGAAATGTACTTGCATAATTTATGCGAAATCAGCGACGTGGCTGGAAAAACAACCCCACAGGCCATACCACAACACACACACACACACCCTCCGAGAGGGATGTAGGGAGAGGAGCACTTTATTTGCCAGTCGGTGGCACGTAAAATGCTTTATCCCCGATTCATTGTCACCGAAAAGATGCTTTATCGCTGCCAGACTACAAATTCCAGCGCAGCTAAAAATATTAACGCTTGAATCTCATACTAGACAGGTATAATATCTGGCAGGTGGAAAAGTGGGTGGCCCTGTGGGTGGGCAGCTTCGAGGACATTGCTGCAGGGCAGGCACAGAGAAAGGAAATGGAGCGGGAAAGGGAGCCGGAGCAGGAGCCGAGACTGAGCCCGCATTTATCTTCTGGGCAGGGGAAAAACTTTGTCTTTAGTCATTCAATCCAGCCAGCCACACGGATGCTTTTTTTTCGGGGCAGGATTATGGATAATCACCTTGGCGAGGAGGAGCAGAGAGGAGAAAGATGATGGCCGGGCAGAAGACGCATTTGTTTTTATCGCACTTTTTACTTTGCTTGGGAACAGAGAGAAAAATTACCATTTTCTTTATTTATAATTTATGTAAACAGTGCAAAAATTATATTATATGTTAGAGTTGAGGTAGCGCATAGAAAGTAACACATGTATATATCAACAGTATATATCAACAAGAAGCAGTCTGGTCGATCAAAAAGAACACACTATTCTAATTTAAATGAGAAACCAACTAAATTAATTACTTTCAAAATAATGTAAACTATAAAAATCAATATTTCGATGCTGAAATATTACTTTGTTTACAAGTTGTGGGCTTCTTTTTGTAGTTTCCACAAATATTTAATATTATTTTAATAAAACTATTATTAGAATATTACTGAACAAGATTAAAATTTTTCGATTTAAGTCGAGAACCAGCGATTCTTCAACCAGCTCTTATAGAACTATAATTAAATGTTAACAGACAAGAAAATATAGAAAGCAATACTGTACATAATTACATTTAATATTGAAGCACTTCCCCTTTTTCCTCATTTTAATTACCATAATGACATTTATCGATCACTTTTCGCTCAATGCATTTTCGCTTTCCATTCACTTTGTTTTCGCCTGTTTATTTTTGCATAATTTTCTAAGCGTTGTGCCTCAGTTTTAGTACATTTTCATTTACCTTGTGCCGTGTGTCACAAGGGGGGAAAGATGGCCGTGCAAATTTGTTTACCTTCGTGCGTGCGCAAGTTTTTCCAGATTATGCAAAAGTTGAATTTTTCATTGCATACGCTCGGGCGTATTATCCTCGCCGCGTGTCAATGCGATACAACAACAGACGTCGCTCCGTCGGCGGCCATTTCATTCCATGGGAAATTCAATGAGACATCCGCCCCCTCGGCCCTCAGCCCCAACAAGGCGTTTATATTAAATTGTATTATTCTGTATTTTCTTTGAGGGCGGGAGCCTCATTTCGTGAGGCCTGTGCTGCCCACGGGCCGAAGATGTTTACTTTGCTGTATTTTCTGTAAACTTGCCGTTGGCGAAGCTATTGCCACTGCTGTTGAAGTTTTTTTTTCTGTCTTTTGAGCCCAGGACTTGTCAGCATGCCAGGCAAATGAGTTTACGAGAGGGGAAAGGAAAGGCAAGGAAAGGAAAGGCATGGAAAAAGCGAACAAGGAAGGCAAAACTAACTTTGTGCACATCTTACTTAGTTACAGGACGCCCTTGTTTTCTGTCCTGGCTGTTGTTCGACCCTCTTCTGCGGCGTTTAGTAGGTTCCCCCTTTCACTGCAGACCCGAAAAGGATACTCTTCACTGGGCCAAAGGACCACTTGCGAAGAAGTTCCGCTTTTTAATGCCTAGGATTTTAAAGCTTAAGTTGGCCCAAGTCAAATGTTTTCATATTGCAAATAAATACTAAGGCCTGAGTTTAAAATTAAGACATACTACCAAAGGAGTAGAACAAATTAGTAGCTTTCAGAGAAGAATATTTCTTAAAATACAGTATAAGTTATTAGTCTCAAGCATTATCTCTCTACTTTTAATTATAAAAATATGTTCTACAAAAATAGCTAAAATTACAATATTTTAAAAAGTGTTGGCAGCCTTAAAAATGTTGTAATTTTGTAATAAAATAAAGAACCCCTTTAATCGAATGTAAATATTTTAGTAAGCATATTAATGGCTTCGGTATTTCCCAGTTCAACTGCCTCCTTGGTTCATACTATCTTTAATGTGCTCGTGTTCGCTGGCTGGGCCTGGAAAAGCAAATTTCAAACATAATGAGGGTCAAACAATATTTGTGATTTGGTTTTTTGGGCCAACAAGACGGGCTCTATGTTGTTCGCGATGCTGGCAGTGTTTTGTTTCCCTTTTTTCGTGTTTTTTCTCCGGCCACGAAACAACATTACGAGTTTGTGTACATGGCGTACATATTTAACCTTTCTGGAGTCAGGGGCCACCAAAGTCTTTAACATTTTTGTCATGTTCCTTCAGACTTGGCAGAGTTTTCATTAGGAGCCAGAGTACACTTAATTTGTTTGCCATATTAGCTTTGATTTAAACATAATTTACAATTCAATTACTAGTTTAATTTTTGTTTATACTTTTATTGAAAATATTGAATATAAGTATTTACGTTACAATCGGTTTGAAAATTATTATAAAATAAGTTAAATAAGGAAGGAAGTTTTAAAGAGACGTTTTAAAAAGGAAGCGTTAGAAGTACTTTTCCACTAAAGCGTCGGATAGACGGGAATGGTGGAGATGCCGCACTGGTTCTTCCCGTTCCTCAGCATCTTGATGTAGCCCTTGTCGCCCCATCTGGTGCTCCAGGAGTTCTTCACCAGCCAGTAGTCCTTGCCGGACTGCGAGCCGTAGCCCACAACCGTGACGCCGTGATTCAAATTATCCGAGCTGCAGGTTGGCTCGTTGTACACTCCCGAGGAGTAGAACTGGAAGGACCTGCGAGAGGCATCAATGGCCACCGAAATGGGTCCAATGTTGGCCACCGCATCGGCCAGCTTGTTCTCATCGCCCTTGGGTAGAATCCTGAATCCCGTGACAGTGGCTCCGATCGCCGCCTTGTTGTACTTGCACTTGTCATTGATGCCCTTGTAGGGATACGAGGCCTCCGTATCGATGCCACCATTATCCCGGATGTAGTTAAAAGCGTTGGTCATGAAGCCGCCTTGGCAGCCATGATTGCCCCACTGTGTGGAGCAGTCCACCAGGTTCTGTTCGGACAGGGCGACCAGCTTGCCGGTCTTGCGGAATTGCAGACCCTCCAGAGTTCCTGTGCTGGCAAAGGCCCAGCAGCTGCCACATTGCTTCTGGTCCTTTACGGGGGTAACGGCGCCCTTGGAGCGCCAGTCCACGGAACGGGGCCGGCTGACGGACTCCGGCGAGAAGAAGGTCACATCGTCCCAGCTCTCGTCGGCAATGCTAAAGGATTTTTAGAATAAATAAATGACAAATTACAGGACATGCTGAATAAAGTATTTATAAATCTGTAGAGTTCACTTACTGGCTCTCCTTGTGCAGCGTGTAATTAAAGCCATTCATCAACTCGTTAAACTCTTCGCTCGTTAGGTCTGCGTACTCGTTAATGGCCAACTTGAAGCTCACCTTGCCGGCAGCGAATCGCTGGTTGTGCTCGACAATCGAGTTCCTGTTCTCGCTGAACACCTTTAGGCGGAAACGCTCCTCGGCTGCATTTTGGTAGGTCCTGCGATGCTGTAGGGTGAAGTCTCGCCATTGCTGATCAAGGACTTGGTCCACCGCATTGCTGACAGCGAGCAAAGCCAAAAAGGAAAGAACAAGGGATTGGCTCATAATGTATCACTTGAAGGATTTTCGGGAAGTTAAATTAACTCTCTAAGAAGCCGGTATGCTTTCTGAATATCCAAAGAAATTCGCACCGATTTTATATACACTCTCAGATAAGGGGAAAGTCGCGTTAAACAATTAAATATACGAAATCCACCCATATCTTATCGTTCAAAATCTCTTTATCGACGCTGTGACACCTCTTTGGGCTATTGCAATCAGATTTCCTAGCAATTTCGGTTGCTCCCTTATCAACGCATTGTTAATGTGGCTCATAAATTTGACAGTCTTCCGTGTGCGCTTTGTCAATTAAAATTACGCCACTGGAAAGGGGGCCACTCACGAAACATATAAGGCATAAGCATTGGTATTAAGTGCTTTTTATAGTAGAATTAATAACTAAACTTATTTAATCAGATTATTAAATAAGTTAGTATTTCCCACAGATATACCATGTGTTTTTTGAGTACAATTGTTTATTATTTAACAATCAAACCTATTTTAAATGCTTAGTAGCTACAAATGGTTTTTACACTTTGTTTTTTTTTTTTAAATATAAAAAATATTTGGTCATTAAATTAAATAAATAAAACAAGAAGGGAAGCTAAACATGTAAAACCTAAGTTTATATATCCCTTGCTTCTTCGTTACAATACACACCACGAGAACTGACTTTAAATATATTTCTTTAATGTTTTTCTTTTTTTCATTATTATAAGTAAGCCAACAAAGGAGTTAGTTTAATTTTTTGACAAAAAGTTTAATCATTTTAATTTTGTAATAGAGAATCCATAGTTGGTTTTATACAATAACTTATTAAAAAACTGTTGAAAACAAAGGGTGAGTTTTATTATTCTTTCTTTTCTGATAGACATGGTTTAATCAACTCTGCTGTTGACACTGATTTAATTCATTGAAAATACATATGTTTGATTTAAAGGGTTGGAAATACTTCAATTCAATATTCGGACTAAAATTATGATAAGGGTATTAAGGGTATAAATAAATTTTTTGAAAAAGCGCGCTCTTGTGTTATTAATCGATACTATCGGTATTTTCGATAAAGTGAACTCTCATCCCTTATGGTGCGACTTTCTTCGAAAATTCGAAGAGTTATTTATTTCGAAAATGTAAAATAATCGTACTGGAACTAGCGCCCCCTATTGGCTGGCAGTATTCCAGCGCCCTGAAGTCTGCAATGGAGAGTTGAATTTTTGTGGCGGTTATTTTTCAAATTAAATAAAATCATTTTTGAAATGATTAAAAATGAATTAACTAAAACCAAAATGTAGTTCGTTGATTTTAATAAGGTTTATTGTAATTAGATGTTTTACTGTATATTATAGTTTATTATAATGTTTAGAAATCATTCTCATAATATTTTAAGTCCTTCGCTCTTTTTCAGCTCTCCCATTCTCTCTCTCTCTCTCTTGCTCTTCCTGCGACTTCCTCTCGCAACCACCACCCCTAAATCTGGCATAGCGGCGGCATTTGCGCCTTCAACCCCGCCAAGGAGCCACGTGCTCGCCGAGCTTTTGGCCTCCTTTCGCTGGCGGCTGGCGAATCAATGAAAGTGAAGCTTTGCCCAAATTAAGCCCGCTCGCAGCCGCCCTCCGAAAAAAATTTCCATGCAGAGTCCTGTGTCCTGCTTCCTGCGTCCTGCGTCAGCGCCTTGCCACATATCCACACATATTGCGCTGGTGGTGGTGCGGCATCTGCGTAGTGTGCGTGCATGAGAATCCACCACCGAAATCCGACAATCCACCATGCGAACGGCGAGCTTCGCGCGGCGCCACGCGATTCCGATTCAGTTTACAACGGAAAGCACAAATCAACGGTCGTGAAAATCGAGCAAAGCTCCCCGGCGCGGAAAACGGAAAAACCAAACGCAGAAAATTCGTCGAACGAAACGGATTCCCGAAGAACCGAGTGTGCATTTCGCTTAAGCGTTTAGTCAGTATTAAAACGCAGTTTTTCCAAGTTAATACAGAAAAGGATTTTCCCGATTAAAATTTAAGCGCGATTGTGCTTCTGTGTGAGTGTGTGTGTGTGTGTGTGTGTGTGTGTGTGTGGAAAATCCGCCCTTAACAGCAGCCAGGAATTTGTGTTGGAGTCGCAATCCCGAGAAGCTAAGCCAAGACAAACTTTGGTACGAAACTCTCTGCCTGACGTGTCCTGGCTACCAATACACGCGCACACAAAGGACCTTTGTCTCTCTTTATCTCTCTCTCTCTCGCTCTCTCCCTATCTCTCTCTGTTCAGAGCTCCTCTTCTTTTTGATAGAATAAAATACATAAAAAAAGTCGCGGGTTTGGTGGTTTGCACGTGGAATTCCATGAAAAACACTGAACCCTCTCACATGTAAATTTCAATTGTTCCGTGCCTTTGAGCACCCAGCGTAAAATCTGCATTTTTGTGCATTCTATTCGAGAGTTTGCATTCCAAAACACCAACAAAGTGCACAAACTTGCACGTTGTCATGCCATATACTACTATACAGATGTTTTTGGGGTATGGCAAGCATCAGATTTTGGCAAGAGCCCATGGCAAGTGATTAATCACTTGATCGGACCGAACGACCCACCAGCTGAGGGTAAACAACAATTTTTAATTTGATCTTAAGGGTTAGATAGAGAGAAAGGCAATTAGAAAACCCTTTCTTTTGAATCTATCCAAATCGAAATCTCTGGGGTGCTTGGGAACAATATGCATTTCCAAACTTTAAGGGAATAGGAAAGGTATACGGTTTTGGGGATTACCTTTAGATGTTCTTTTTATTATTTAAATACAGTTTTTAAATTGATTATATTGGCACTAAAGAAAAGCATGTAATTAATTTTAGTTGAGATTTGGAATTCTTCATAAGATTTAGGTACACTTGCACCATAAGAACAACAAACTACTACATTACTACTACAAAAAGGAAAATCATTAAAACAAAAATTGAAAATGACCTGGATAGTTAGGTACAATTAACAGATTACTTATATATTTTTGGTATTTTTTATACTCCAATTTTCCTGAAATTTAGGAGAACTATTTTGAAGTTAATTCTACATGAGATTTCATAACATTCCAAAATACTTTTCAAGAGCAAACATGTAATTATTCTGGAGATGCTGATAAAATGCATTGGGGCTGGCAATGGCATTGGCCATCAGGGGGTTGATTTTCCTCCTATTTTTCTTTGGTTACGGAAAGCTCTTTCCACCCTTCCCAGTGTCCTCAACAGGCCAACAGTTGATGCTGTGCCAAAAAAGAAGAAAAAAGGCAAAGACAAACAGAGAAAGGGAAGCACAAGAAATTGAACTTTGTGCCTGTCTGATTGCATGCCACCTATTCTCTCTCTCTCTCTTTTATTGTTTCCCCATCTCTCTCAGCAGTGAGAGCGAAAGTTGTGCATGTTCGGGGGATATGATATATAGTCCTATATAAGGCACTGGCATTTTGGCACTCTGCTCGGCCAGACGAGTGCATGTGTCCCCCAGTGGGTTTTTGGCCAAGCGAACGCTCTTGGCTAAAATATTAATGCTGTCTTCGGTTCTTGGGAAAGGAGAATATGCTGTTTATTGATTGTTTCAACCAGGCAGAAAGGTTAAGTCGCACGAAGGATCTACTCTGAGGGGTTAGAGAGAGAGTCCTTTTGGTATTTTTAGAAGCTTGTTACAGTAGTTCCAGAAAATGCCATTATAAACATTTAAATACCTATGATATTGGTTGAATAAATATAATAAAAATTTGAAATGTTAACATCATCTAAATGGAGCGATTTGTTTTTGGTTATATTAACTTTCTGAGTTTACGGTACCTTGCTTAATACGTAGAATTGTATGTTTATATAGTTCTAAATTACAATGATTACTTTTATCTACGAACCTCACTTAAACAGAAGAAGAATAAAAGGAAATCGGCATATTCAAATGACAATAATAATAACAAGTCATCAGTGATTGAATTCCATATAGCAATTGTTGGCTTTATTTTCAACGAAATGAAATGTAATTGCATTTTTTATTTGTAATTGAGCGTAACTCGTGCAAAACCGATGGATTGCCAAACAAAGCAATAGTTTTTATAACAAAAGATAAGGTATTTTATTTGTTTATTCCAATAAAAGTTGCGTCTGTTTTTAAATCAAACTTAAACAGCACTGGCGCTCTTGAAGTTGGTCGCATTACATTTTATTTTTCTGACTAACTCAGCCATATTTTTCCTGGGAAACCACACTTGACACCCATTATTCTGCAGTTCTAACCGTAAACTGGTTAAAATTGGCTGAAAAACTTTCCATCAGCTGCGTTTATTTACATAATATTGTTGCAAAAACAAACTGTCCTTCGACAGAGCAGCAGCTGACCAAGGTTAGGCGTGCGTAAACAATACGGGGATCCGGAGACGAAGACGAAGCCCCAGACGGGAGCTGGAACCCAACACCGGGGCTGAGAGGCAAGGGCTTCCCCATTGTCAGCAATCCTCACCAAACAGGCGCCGATTGCCAGGCGACTATGCCCGAAGATGCACACATCGAAGGCAGGGTATCAAGGTCAGGCGGAAGCGGAAGCGCGGGTGCTGTTTTTTGTTAGGGGATGGCGGCCATGTCCTCGCTGGATTTTCGGCGCAATTCTCACCTTGGCGCCAAACGATGGCCAAATCAATTACTATCCTGTTTTCCCTTACTTCATTTGTAACGAAAAAAGCCACGAATTTGCAATAGAACCACTTGCGCAATGGGGGTTTTGTGTGTGTATTTCGAGGGGATCCCAAAATAGCCACAAATATGGCACTAATAGTTGGCATTTAAAATTCAAGAGCAGCGTTGCGAATATTATTCATGTGTGGCGTAAACAGAAACCGCAATGTATGAAATGTGCAAAATCGATTGCATAAACAGAGTGTATTTCATTGGCAATCAAACTGCCCGATTTATGCAGAATAGGAAAAGACAGCTGCCAGTCCCCGCCGCACTTTCCATTTTCCATTTCCACCCAAGCACCTTCCCCCCATGCTTTATATTGCTTCTTATCGATTTAGCCTGGAAACACGCCATGTCATCGGAATCGCGATTCCATCGCTCTTTACTCTCTCTTTTTTGTTTTAAACTATTTCGAGGGCCCTTTAACCCGAGTAGAAGCTTAAAGTTGGTCTCCAATTCCGATTCCCTGACCCGCGCGAGATGAAAAGGGGATGAACTTGTTTTTTTCGGCACATCCTTTTTGCTGCGACGCAATTCGGTTGGTCCTTTGTGCTCCTTTATGACGGGATTTAAGGGCACCAAGCTTTTCTACCTGTGTGTGAGTTGCTTTGGGGTAGCTTTGTTTGTGTGTTGCTCCCGGTACATTTCCATTCATTTAAATTCCGCCCGGAAATGTTTTCTTAGCTTCGAATATTCGCAAACTGTGCACTGGGGAAAATATTATTAAATTCTTTTACAATTTCATAATTAAAAAAAATACAATAATATGTTATTATGCCACATATTATTTATGCCACACTTTAATTATAAATCCGTATTGACTTAAAAGAATTAAATTATTGAATAAAGAGGATATTCGCAGTCCTATTTTCTTACAATACAAATATTTATTCACTTTAAAGTTTTTATAACTAGTCTAAAACCGTTATTAAAATATTATTACTTGAAAATTTTGCATTTTTGAGCAACGAAATAAGAATACAAGAACACTTAATGTACACAAGAAAATAAATACTCACAATTTGAAGCACTCCAAAATAATTTGCAGTGAAAACCTTCCCCAAAAGACTCACAAATCTGAAAGTTTTCTGAATATTGAAATCAAAATATCCTTTCTGTAAAATTCCCATTAAATATTAAGTTATATGCCACGTGTTGGGATAAACAAGGGAATTATGTAAGAGAGCAGCCGCCGGGATCTTTGTTATCCAATTACATCCTGTCAAAGCCAATCAGGCGCACTTTGCGGCCATCAATCTTGACCCCTCATTGAGTAATTTCCTACGGCAATGGCTTAAGCATTGTGTTTTTAGCCAAAGTGGGCCAAACCGTTCCAATGACAGGGCCATGGCCGCCACATCCTCGCCACAGCCACAGCCAGAGCCAGAGCTTTATTTAGAAAACGCCGGTGACTGTGGGGGGTGTGAAATTCCGAGCAAGTTGCGACGCAAAAAGCAACAGCACAACAATCACAGGACTTTAATATTTTCACACACTCGTCGCAGGTTTACGTAACAGCCATCCGATTGTGTAATCAGTCCGTCGTCCGCTGAGTTTGCCCCCTCGCAAAGATGTCAGAGGGCAAAGGAGGTGTCTCGGAGGTGTCTTGGGGGTGGACAAAGTGCACACAGACTGTCGGTGGTCCTGTGATTATTATTGACCATTTTCTATGCAATTTAATCAGAGATGCGGCAGCTTGAGTCTATAATTTTCGGTTAGTGCATCCGCGAGATACATTCTGTGGCGTGGCAATAGATGGGGAAATATTTAAACCGAATGGGCGGCAGAAGCGCAATCCGGACAGCCATCAAAAGACGTCATAGCGCATTACGTATACGCAGGGTATGTCGGAATAGGAAAGGAATATATATAGATTTATATAGGGGGGAGGGAAGTGTATCTCTGATGGAGGTGTGCGTTCCCCCTGGGTCACCCCGCTCCCAAGTGTCCATCAATGAAGCGGCAGGACGCCAAAAGCTTCTCCGCCGAGCTTTCCTCTCTCTCTCCGAGTGGTGGATTTTCCACCGATAGCTGCTTCTTGCCACACAGCTGCTGCTGCGAGCAACACACCCACGCTAAGGCCATCTCTTTCTCTCTCTCTGTCTCTCTCCCTCTTGTGGCGCCATCTCTCTCTCTGGCTTTAATTTACTACGTCAGCAACAGAGGACGAGCCTCCAAGTAAATAGCCACCACATAGACCTCCTCCACTCGACCCAACCCCTTGCTTGCCTTGCTCTTTTTCGGGGCTGCTCTTTCAATTTACAACGACCTTCTGCGGTAGTCAACACAGTTTTTGGCTCTGCCCTACACCGAGCAACAAGGTTCAGGAAGTCACGTTTCAGGGGTAAAGAGTGGGTGCCATGTTAATCGATATTAAACTATCAGATTCAACTTGAAAAGCAGATGTTAGGGGTTAAAGCCTTGTTGAAATGGTTGGAGAGATGTCGATTCCTGTGAAAATTCTTAATAATATAGGTTTAAAACTATTTTGTAAACTGATAAAACTTTACAATTATCTTGTAAATTTTGCAGCGTATATTTATAATTTCATTACTCCGACAATAGAGCTTAATATATAACCCTATTTAGTCCTGCACATGGAGAGGTCACCCTGTTTCACTTCCTCGCTTACCGTCCCTGGAGGTCCTTTTTTGTTTTTGTTCAAAAACTAAGGATCTAATTAACCCACGACCCCTGACATTCATACGTGCTTGAACGAAGCATACATATTTTGGCATGCTGAAATGAATGAATTAGCGTTAGGGAATTATGCAGAAAACTAATAAACACACATCCTGCGTACACACACTCCACGGACTCGAACGCAATTTGCATAGTAATGGAATTACGAAAAAGACAGTAAATAAAGACAGGACTCTGACTCTGAAAGTTTCCTAATGGCAAACAATTAGGGCCCAAATTGAGTTAGCAGCCACTAGAAGGCGGTCTCAAGGACGAACCGCCACACAAATGGGCAAACAAAGCCAAGCCAGGGAGACTCGAGGAGTATCGATCAAACAAGAAACCAAGTGGAGCGTGCCTTTCCTAACCGATTGCTCCACTTTTGCAGCAGGTAACCACGGACCCGGACACGGACACTTCGCCAGGTAAATCCGCACGTTGATGGCTGCCACCAAAATCATCGATGCGCCGCGCAACGGCCACGAAATGGCGCCACTGAACACACGGGCCCGGGGAGATGGAACCCACGGAGTGACCATCGTCCTCACCGCCCCGCAGCGCAACTCCGTGCAGTCGGTGGACATTCCAGGAGCCGAGCCGGAACGGGCCGCCTGGAGCGGCAAGATGCAGTTCTTCCTCAGCATCATTGGCTACTCGGTTGGCCTGGGCAACATCTGGCGCTTTCCCTACCTGTGCCAACAGAATGGAGGAGGTGAGTAGGGGAACATAAGGGGGAATTATTAGAAGATCTCTTTACATATTATAAAATAAGTATGGATTTATCAGAATATATAGTTTTCTTTGTGTTAACTAATCATCAATTCACATCGCCTAAATCTTAAAGAACTCTTTTCATTAAACAAGACTCAAATTTAAATCTGATTAGTTGGCTATTTCTGTATGAAAAAAAAACCTAATACCGATAACTTATTCCTTCCCTGTCCCTGCCTGAGCTGGTCCGGAATGTACCGCTGGGCCTCGGATTACCAAATGCGCCAACTGCTGCAGAATTCTCCAATCAATGTCTGGCCGGGTGCACACGTCAAGTGAGCGATAACGCCAAATTGGGTAATAGCCCCTCCACTAGCCCCACATGTCACATTCCATATGCGATGTATCCAATATCAGTTGGCCAACGAACTGCAGCTAATCAGGTGCATGGCTCTGACAATAACATTATGGGATTTAATGTGCACTAATTGCACGGCTTTCCGACGACGGAAGGGCCCAATTGGTGGCCTTGGGCGGGGCGGGCTCTGAGCACGCACCATTCTGATGGCGAGGCAACCCCACCCTGCTTTTAATTCAATTACAATTACAATTGACATGGTGACGGAGGCATCGAATCCGGAATACTCTCTAGTTTCCAGCTCTGCCAGCCAGAAATGCAAATTTCCGGCCTGCTGGGCATTGATTTTGTGTCGGGTTCGCTAGTCAATCAAATGGATTTGCGAAAAAAAGGAAAATTAACCAATGGTAAAGGCATTCTTTTATTCTCTCATGCTGTCACCCCAATTAGGGTAAAGTAAATGTAATTAATTAATTTAAAATAAATTCGTTATTAAATAAGTCTTTAATGCCCAAAAGCTCTTAAAGTTGTTCATATCTTACATAAATTCAAAATCAAATCCGGTTTTAGTTGATGACTCAAAAGCACAAATAGACTTTATTAAAATATATTAAATTGGTATGGTTCTCATTATAAATACATTGAGTATCATGCTTCGTATTAAAGATAAAGTTATGTATTCAATATTAAAATATTTTCAAGCTCTTGAAGGCAATTAACAAATCTTATATAGTTATATTATAATAGTCTAAGTGAAACATTATATTATATTTCATAGGTCCAAAGGTTTACTTTTATTTTCTTCGCAAATGTTCACTGTGTAAAACTAAACCACCTCGATTTTTCCCGTGCCAGGTGCCTTCCTGATACCCTTCATGATTATGCTGATACTGGAGGGCATACCCCTGTTCCTCATCGAACTGGGCATTGGCCAGAGAATGAGATTGGGGGCACTGGGTGTGTGGAACACCATCCATCCCTGGCTCGGAGGCATTGGCATCTCGTCGTGTATTGTGACGCTATTTGTGGCTCTCTACTACAACGTGATCATAACGTGGGTGTTCTTCTACCTCTTCAACAGTTTCCGGGTGAGTACAGAGCGGGTTTTAAGGTAGTTATACCCCTGGGATTTTATTTATTTGATTCCTTCCTCCCCTAGTACCCGCTGCCCTGGTCCACCTGCCCCACGAATGGCACAGGCTTCGAACTGGAGGAGTGCGCCAAGTCCTCGGAGACGACGTACTTCTGGTACCGCACGACCTTGGACGCTGCTCCCTCGATGGACGAGCCCGGCGGCCTCAAATGGTGGATTGTGCTCTGCCTGCTGCTCTCCTGGACCATTGTCTTCTTCATCGTGATGAAGGGCATCCAGAGCTCCGGCAAGGTGGTCTACTTCACCTCCCTGTTCCCCTACATCGTGCTGACCATCTTCTTCATACGCGGCATCACGTTGCGCGGCGCCGGAGCCGGCCTGATGCACATGTACACGCCGAAGGTGGAGAAGCTGCTGGAGCCGACGGTCTGGCTGGATGCGGCCACCCAGGTCTTCTACTCCTTTGGCCTGGCCTTTGGGTCCCTGATTGCCTTCGGCAGCTACAACACGCCCAAGAACAACTGCGTGCGCGACGTCCTGCTGGTGTCCGTCTGCAACGCCGTCACCGCCATCTACGCCAGTGTCGTCATCTTCGCCATTCTCGGCTTCAAGGCCACCGTCAATGTGGACCGCTGCATAGCCAGGTGAGTCAGTGGGTCGGGAACTGGAACTGGGAGTGGAGTGAGCGTCACACGCATCGGTGGTCATCAATAAGCCGACCCCAAGTGACCGACCAGTTGTAACCGGCGCAGGGCGAGCGCCGCCTTTGTATCCATTTGCGTATCAATGAGGGTGTATCTCCCGCTCGGAATCGATACATGGAACCGATGGAATCGCGGTCGTGTCTGTCAATTTGCATCAATTAACGGACCCGGGCCCACGTTGAGTTATGCACAATTGCTCTTGAACCGCCAGTCAGTGTCCATCGACGGGTTCGAACCGATTTCATCCGGAATTGGAATTAATTGTGATTTTCTTTGCCCGTCTGTTTTTCCCTGTAGCAATACGGAAATCCTGGTGAAGAGTAACCTGCTGCCCAGGAATGATACCAGCACACAGGCCTACGAGCATGCCATGAGCCAGGTGAACAGCACGGAACTGAGTCGTCTGCAGATGAGCGAGTGCAGTCTGGCCCACGAATTGGACAATGTGAGTACTGTCGAAAGGGAAAACCAAATCCAGGGGGGATAATTAAAGGATCTGTCTTTTACTACACTCCCACGTAGGCTGCCGAGGGCACAGGCCTGGCCTTCATCGTCTTCACACAGGCCATCGTGGAGCTGCCTGGTGCTCCCTTCTGGGCGGTGCTCTTCTTCACCATGCTGCTCTCCCTGGGTCTGGGCTCCCAGATCGGCATCCTGGAGGGCATGCTCTGCACCCTGTTTGACATAGACATTATCAAGCGGATTAAGAAGCAGCACGTCACTGGCGTCGTGTGTCTCTTCTGCTTCATTGTGGGTTTCATCTTCTGCACAGGTGCTGGTGAGTACTGGCTCAAGATGTTTGACTCCTTCGCCGGCACCATTGGACTGGTCGTGGTGGCCCTCATGGAGATGATAGCAGTGATCTTTATCTATGGACATGAGCGGTAAGCTGGGAGTGCTTTCTAATCCTGGAGAGTCTTTAAGGAAACCTCTCTTCCACAGCTTCACCGAGGACATTTACCAGATGACAGGCTACCGACCCGGTCTCTACTGGCAGTGGACCTGGAGGTACATTGGCCCAGTTATTATGGTATGCATTCTGGCCTCCTCCATAATCTTCATGGTCATCAGGAATCCCACTTACGGGGCTTGGAATGCCGACTTGGTATGTGGATATAGAAAGACTTCTTGTTCGATTCCGAATCTAATTGTTTGATCCTTTACCAGGGCATGATTGAGCAGAAGGACTACCCCAACTGGGTGATGGGCATCGCCCTCGCTATGATCCTGGCCGGCGTCCTGCCCATGCCCATTGTGTTCCTGATGCGCAGCTTCCAGTGCCTGAAGGTGGACCTGGACATCCACCAGGGATCGATCCGGCGCAACGAGACAACTGCCTCCACCAAGGAGATGATTGACAACGATGACGACGTAAGTGAGGACCCCGGTCCAGATCGATTCAGCCTGGACTTGGGCTTTCTTTGTGCCATTCGTTGTGTTGTTAGGCTAAGCTAGTTCTAAGCTCATCTCTCTCTATCTCTCTGGTCTTTACGTGTGACTAATTGTGTCTTTCTCTCACCTAACGATCCACTCCTCACTCTTGCGCTTGCTCCTCCTATCTGACAATGCTTACATCCAAATACCGATCTAATATCGATTGCATAACCAAAACTCACGCCCATTGTTCAGAACATGAGTCCGGATATGCCACCGCAAGATTCACTAGCGGCGACACGCTTCACAATTGGAGACTTTGAAGTAAGTTGTGTCCCCCTAGAAGGGACAGAAGAGGTCCACTCCGAGCCACCTCCTGCACACACTAACGCTAATCACACAATTCTCTGCTCTTCTTCCCCTCTGCTCCCGCTCATTGGTCAATGTTTAGAATTAGAACGAACAGTGATCCTGGAGGGACGTACTTAAGGGTAGCGCCAAGTTTTAACAGAAAACACACTCGAAACCAAACCAGACACTAGGATAAGCCCGAAACACTCAACAGACACACTCAGAAAAACGTTTGGACAGTGCTAAATTCCACGCGCGAACTCAAGTAGAAACCAAGTGCTCATCCCTCAGTTAGCAAGCAATTACCTGTACTCAAAACACCAAGAACTAATCAACGCACAGCAAATACTCGTAGCTAGCCAACTAAAACCGAACTAAGTTAAACCAAGATGCTCTTTTAAACCGATTGAAGCCAGAACACTGCAAGGGCCAGCACAATTATTTACCAGAGGGTTAGGTTTAGTGTTAGGGAAAAGACTAGCGAATCGCTTGTGTGTGCTTGAACCTAGGGCCATGCGTGTACATAGTGTGTGTACTACTATATATATATATCTCATATATCGAATTGGCGGCTGATCGAGGCCCATATACAGGTAAAGTAACCGTGCGAGTCCTCGATTTTCCATTTAGATTTTGTTTGTTGGTTTGTTGGTTTGTTCGTTCGTTTGTTCATTGTTTTCGATGTTTTTAACCGACAAAACAGGCGGCAGATCCTGTGACTTTGCTGTAACTTACCTTTACCTACATTTTACTTGACTTTACTATATGTTTTTCGGTTGTATTGTACATTTTGCCGCCTCTGAGAGCCACCTGCTGGCCGTGTAGAGAGCTTTCGCTTGGGCTTGTGTAGAATATCAAGTATACGCAGCGTGGTGTCAGCCCATTTGATTTATGTTCTATCATTTATTCGTAAGCAACTCTTGATTTCCTAGAGGACTTTCCTTTGCCACCATAAATATCCGACTCCTTACCATTTGTTTCCTCTCCTGTACCCCTTTAGGAGGACGAGGACGACGAGAACGATTACAGCGGTCCGGCGCTGGGCGGGCATGTGAAGACGCAGAGCGACTTCTCCGACGACGAGGAGGAGGACAAGCCCATGACCATGCGGATGATGATGATGCGTCCGACGACGACCGCCAAGACAGCGAATGTGCTGAATGTGCCAACCAGCAGAAAGCCCAACTTCAAGAAGGAGGCGTACGACGTGTAGAGCAGCCGCAGTCCCCCAGGTGGAAGAACAGGTAGAGTCCAGGTGCGAACCGAAACGATATGGCAGGTGGTTGAGACGACGGGAGCGCAAAACACATTTATAAATATTTACTCTAAGTATTTTAACATAATTTAAAGCTAAACTAAGTGATTACCGATTACCAGAATAAACGACCGGAGGAGCTAATTGAATTCAAGTTCGAGTAACTAAAATTGTTGAAAACTGATCTAAGCCCAAAACTAAACTAAATTTAAACAAACTATGTACGAGTACAATGAGAAATCCATTAACTGACACGGGTTGCTAAAGGTTTAAATTTCGATTATGTAGCATTTAGTTGGAATGCTTTAAGCTTTACAATTAGACACTCGAGCACACAAACTGAAAGTATTTCTGAGCATCCAAGCCCCCCACTCCTGCCCAAGTGCCATTCCTCGCACATCCCGAATTCCCGTCCCTTCCTGACCCCCAAACCCCACAAATACACTTCTGTGGCAAACGCTTTATAGCCGACTTAGCCAGCGCATTTCCAACGAGTTTAACTCAACATATAGTTTTAGTTGTAGTAGGGATCTGCCATTATAATTTTGACTTCAAGTGCGAGTATATATGTAATCTAAACCGAGTTACACACTTTAAACTTACTTCAAACAGGTTAAGTGCGTTGAGACCCCCTATTAACACTTCGAATTCTAGTTGAGTTGAACAAAACTACCTATACTTATACTATATTGATTAGACAAAGATACATGGAATGTGTGATATTCTAAATAATATCCTCAAAGCTTAGGTCTTAAGAGTCTTCATCCTTAATCAGTCCAACCCCCAGACCTAGCTCCAGCTCCCAGCTCCAGCTCCCAGCTCCCAGTTCTGTTCCCCCATTCAAGAGTATTTTCCTAAACCGACACTGAACTAAGCGAAATGGAAACAAAAACAAGTAAATAAACTGCTGTGAATAGTTTTAGTGGTTGTAAAGTTCTATCGAAGAAGGAAAACCATAAAGCGTCTAATATTTAACTAGTTATTAAGTCGCACCCACCATTGTTCACCCCCTGAGTTGGTCCCACCACGAGTCCTTGCCTCAATTCCAAATTCGGTTTCTGCAAATGGTTTTCACACACCCACACACACACTCCTCCCAGCAACTTTCCCTCATTTCGGTCAAGGCAAGGCACCACTAATTTCCGATTTCCTATATCTGATATCTGATATCTGTTATCTGGTATCTGGTAACTGAGAGGCGACAACTGAATCAAAACACATGGAATTTCAAAGTACTCAAAGTCAATGCTAAGGACAAAGGACGGCAGAACGTCGAAGACAATAAGACAATTATAGGAAAAATACTTATGAAACGGCCCCGTCGAGTTTAGAGAGATTTGTAGTTCCCGACGCGGAAACCTTTCCACTTGAACCCCTTATTTTTGGGATCCGTTTTGTACACCAGAGACAGCCGATAGTCAGCCGATTTGTACGTACGTTTTAATGACTGTAACTAAAGACAGAGAGCATTAGTTCACCTCCGCCAGCAGCCACTCATCCACTCAAGAATCCAAGAATCCTCGCAATGGCGAACAACGCTACCAAAACCGAAACCGAAACCAAATACATAGTACCAAGCCTAAGTGTATAGTTTACTTGTTTACGCCACTATATGTACGAGCATAAATCTATATATATACACACAGTACATATTAATCTATATACCTAGCTCTACCATAATTATGATATATCAATTATTGTCGTAGTGCTAAAGCCCCGAGCGAGATGTGTAAATTTGAATGAATTAAATAACATAAACAGAGACACTGCAAAGAGAAGAATACTTATATGAAACATTATTGTACCGTACGCAAGAAATTATTATTAATAAAGATATTTCAAGATTTAGAGTGTTAAGTTGAAGAAGAGCAAAACGAAGCAAGAGTGTCCTTACTTTACTTTAGGGGTTTTTATGGGTTTTCCAGGGAGAGGCTCTACTGTATCCCCGCTGGCACGTTTCACGCTTGGCAGACGCATCTGCAGTTTGGACGATCCGCATTTATTGGATTTTGATAGACGACACAATGTTTTGTATTCGATTTGCTGCCCCCTTGGTCAGAGCACCTTGGACCGAGACTAAGAATCCCCGATTAGGCTTATCGCCCAGGGGAAAGTTTCGGTTTGTTTTGTTTTCTTGCTTAAAGGAAACATATCACTAGGGGGCGAGTCAGGCCCCTCAAGGGACTTCGGATTCGCAGTTTCCAGGGCAGCGAAGGAAGAGTTTTCCCTGGGCTGACCTTGGCGGGATTGGCCCGGTTTTTTATGGGCAGCAAGCATCGTAAATGGCATTGGTCTATAAATATGCTAACACAGGTAAAACGATAATGACCACCGGCTGGAAGCCACGTTCGATATGGCTGAAATGATAAGCCAAATGCAGGGGGGGAGAGACAAATCAATTTGTTAAAACACCGCACTTGGAATAAAAATAAACCGAGTACAGGAAATGGATTTTAGCAAGATGACTTTCGGAGAATACCCTTTCTTAAGTTTAAATAATAATGAAAATTTCCATTTTTAAATGCATTCATTTATTAAAAAAGAAGGTTTAGTTATTCGAATTTATAAGCTTTAAGATTGTAAACTTAAAGGGTCTTTTATTTGTCAGTCAAGAGAGTTTTTTGATGGTTTTAAGAGCAGCTTCTCTTGCAAATATGTACTCCCTAGATTTTACACTAGAAAAAACCATTATTTTATGATTTATATACTTGTATTTTTAAGACAATATTTATTGAAAATACCCCTTTACCATATAGTTTTCAATACTGGTATAAAATATCTTCTTTCGATTCTTGATTTCCTTACCTTTTTATCAGTCAAAATTAATATATTTAAGTAAATTGTACAATTTGATTGCTTTCTAATTTTAATTTATATTTTTAACATTCAATTTTTCTCAACGTGTAGACACAGATCAGCGATGGCGTAACCTGTGTGATAAGAGCCACCGTCGCAGACATTGCAAAAGTCACCCGTGGACCGGTTGTGAGGCAGTCTGCTACGCTCCAGGGGGGCGTGGCCTGGCCAAAGACTCCTCTGGGTTCCACCAGAGCTTTCCCAGCCGCCGGGTGACTATGCAGTGGGCGGCACGTAGCCCGTGGCAAGTGCAGCACCAGCAGCAGCAGCAACAGTCGAGTCGCGTTGCGTCGCGTCTTATCTTATCGGAGCTACACTACTCTGTGTGTGCCCCAGCCATGAGAACCGAATCGAAACCGAAATCGAGGGGCAATCAGATGGGACATTGTGAGAGCCAGGGAGCGGGAGCAGAGATCCAACCGAAAAGGCAAAACGCTCGACTGGGCGCGCACACATGTTACTTGAGCGCAGCGAGTGCCGCATGAAGTCAGTTTGGCTCGTTGTGCCAGCGCAGCAACAAGTGCCCGCTATATCTCAATCCGAACCCGAATCCGAATCCGAGTGGAGGTATCTGCATCTGCAGCCCAGTATCTCAATCCGAACGCGGGACTGAAACCTAAGACGAAACCGAAGCTGAGGCTGTATCTGAAGCGCATCAAGTGCTCTAGAGAGTTCCAGGCTCACTCAATTGGCGAAAAGTGCATTTGACGCTGCTAAATAAATTCAAATTAAGTCGGCAATTTCATCACATTAGCGGCGGAGGGCCAAGCGGAACGGAGAGGAGAGCGATAAATTAATTAAGGCGGAGATAAAATTGCAACTGCGCCAAGAAAGTGAAAGCGACCGCAGTCGCCGCTGCCAGGTGACAGAATGCTGCTCAGGGGCGCTCAGCTGCTGGGATGCGGGTGAGTCCGGTGGCATTCTATGGGATTCCCACAAGGCGGTGTATTGACAGGTTCAATGGGTGGCACAATCGTAGTTAGCAAGAGGTTCGACTGGTGAATACCCTATAGATGAGAGGGGAGCCTAAAATCACTTAGTAAAGTAGACATATAGGTTTATTCGTTTTATTTGGTTTAAAAATTATTCTTTTTTTTTGTTGTTGTTTTTTTTATTTTTTGTCAAATGTCTTTATTCTTTATTGATTATTTTTATTGTCAATATAAATATATAATATTTTTAGCTATCATTGATTTTTGTCCTTTGTATCCCTACCAGAAAACCTAAAAGATAAAAGTATAAAATACAATTTTTTTTTTTATTTAATTGATATTTTTATATTGTAATATTATGGGCAAATCAAAGTTTTTCAAATACGATGACTAATCCAAAAATACATTAATTTCAACTCGGATAGCTTTTCTGTGATAGTTTTCATTGCGTTAACAAATCTGCACATTAAGTTTTAGAATTTATAAAAATTTAATTTTTGTCAAATTTTAACGATGTAACCCCTTATAAAATTTTGGAAAATTTTCGAAAAAAAAAAGTTTTTTCTACCTGACATGGCTAAATCGACTGTTGATGCTGATCATTAATATATATGGTTTATACGGTTGGATATGACTCTTCATTGCGTTGCAAGCCTCTGACTGAAATTGTAATACAACCCAAGGGTATAATTATAAAATTAAATAGATCATATGTTAAAAATACATTAGTAATGAGGTTTTGGGAACCAATTTCAAAAGCCACATAATTTTTTGTGTTACACTTGCTTTTTAAAAATTTGCTACAGACAAACTGCAGTCTTTATCTTTTTTATCCATACGACTGTACTATGTAGTATTTGTTTTAATTAAAAATATTATTATATAATCTTAAAGAATAAAATAATCACCAGTTCTTTTAGGTGCTTGCTCGAAATACCCTCTGGTTCACAAGATAACCACAAACACTTTCAGATATAATTATGTCTATCAACTTATAACCAGTTCTAACTAACACAATAATTTGATTAGAAATTCTGTATTTTGGGACATCAATCTAATCTTATGAAAATGTAAACAGCATTTATCTCTGTTATTTGGGTACATATTAATTCAAATTATAATCACAATTGTTTAGCTTGTTTAATTGAAAGCATTAGCTTATGCTGAGTACATTCCAAGATCAAATCATAGTTAACCCTTAGGGGAAGACATCTGGAATAGAAAAACGATGTCTAATAAATTATATGTGACATAACAAACACACTCTGCGGATGATTATTTCATTTTTGCCTGTAGAACACTCAGAATTGTGTTAATATAAATTCGAAAATAGTAAGCACTCAGAGAAAAGTTTTAATCTATTTTTATTATTCACTTTATTTGGTTAAATTTGAATAGGTAATATTTTCTTTTAAATGAAAATAAGGCACAAACTATTGTATTATTATTTTTTCTATGAGAAGTAAATTTAATAAAATGCATAATAATCTTTAAATATTAACTATTTTCATTTTCGTAGCATAGCTAGTAACTTATATACCTTCAAAACCCCAAGTAAAGGGTATCAAAATACCAATTAGTTGGCATTGTGTGGTCTGGTTGGCTTACAAGCTCTAAGGTAAACCCAGCATTAGTATTCATTAGCAACTAACCTACCCCAACTGCGATTGGTTACGACTAGTTTCTGATTCATTCCAATCTAGTGTGTGGCGGGAAAATTCCACGCCCTCCGAGACTCGCAGAGTCTGTTACACTTTCATTCACGACGTAAACAAGCCTCGGTACTTACTATAATCATCAGCCGCCCATCAATGTTAATGTCACTCGTAGCACCAAGATCATTGCACTCGCTGCTGTGCTCTCAGCTTCTGAAGCTAAATATATATATGAGTGTGGAAATGTACTTAATTTCTCAGTTGCTGTGTTGGTTGTATTTCTCTTCGCATGCTCTATTAAAGCTTAAAAGTTATAGTTATGTGGTAATTATAAAGTAAATTAAATTTATATTAAAATACTACATTTATTATTTGTAGATTCTTGCTAGATAAATGATATTTAATAACAGTTATAACTTGTTTTTAAACGTTTCTCTCTTATCACTGCTGAGCATTTCCTGATAAGCCTTCGCTGCTTTGTGTTGCCTACTTTCCGGCTTTGGGTGAGTGACCAAAGCCATTGAAGTTCATACTTAGCGCCTGGGCTTATGCAACACTTGCCTCCTACAACTTTTGTTCAATGAAAAGCTTTCCGCATTCCCGCCACTTCCTTTGTTCGTTCTTTATCAGTGCCCACCTCTTGTTTTCTTTTTTTTTTGCTGTTTATTATTTTTGTAGTTTTGTTTTGGCTCGTTTTCTTCAGTGCGTGAGTGTGTGAGTGCGTTTGATCAAGTTGCTCGACTGGCTCTGCCTCTCTTTTCCGTGTGTGTGTGTGCGTGTGTGTGAGGCCATTAGGCGTAATCAAGCAAAAAATAAAAACAAAGCAATGCATGTGTGGGTTTTTGAGGCCGCCTAGCAACAAGCCACTCGAGTCTTTGTTCCCCGCCTGTTGACTGTTTTTATTTTTTGGCTTCTGTTTTGCTAAGGTGGCGTGTTTTGGCCATCAGCAGAGGGGAGAAGCAGTTGTTAAAAAAGCCACTAAATGGAGAAAAGAGGCACTAAACAGCAGAGTCATAGCTCATCAGCAGCAGTTAATTTTCCCCCGGTATCCCTAAGATACTTGTATGTATCTTCAAATGCTGTTTCAAGCTCCGACCAAGCAGCTCCTAGTATCTCCCAGCTGCTGGCTGCCATTGATGATAACCTTTAGACACGGCGACGACAGCAACGACACCGAACGTTGAAGACAACAAAAATATTGTTGTTGACACCAAAGCAAGCTATTTCTTTCATATTTTTTCCTCTCTTTTTTCAGGCCGAGCCCCCGTGGCAAAAATTTTGCCACAACACAAATAGCATTACTTATGCATGGCAGGAATCAAAACAATTCACTTAAATGTAATTGTTCGGCGGGATTTGGCATGTTATTTCTGCTTATCGGCTGGAGCCAGGGGCACGCGCCTTTCCCCAAGGCCCCATCGATCAGTGATTTATACGAGAATTATGGGTAACAAGTCCGGCCTATCAGTTAATGGTTTGTTTACCACATACTCCCAGAATTCCCAGAAACTTCCAATAGATAAAATTGGTAATTGTGACGCTTCTTCGCTTTGTAATGCAGTGCGTCACCCCATTGATTAATTAGGCTCCAAACCGAATACCGGCAGAGTATTTTCCGCTAGTAGTAGTTCGTGGAAATAACCCGACTAGACCATTACCTTATACACCGATTCGCGGAACACTTAATCTACAAATATGTGGAATATACGAGGTATTCATGTGGGAAGCGTGGGCTGTCTGGGACTGGCTTATCAGTCGGTAAACAAAATACGAAATTAGCTGGACTTTGATATGCGGTAATGAGCCCCCGCTCTATATGTACGTACAAACTATCCTCCAGACTGAGTCCAATAATTACCAGTTCCGACCGGGTTTCTGTTATAATTTCTGCGTAGTTTATTGAAGAAAGGAATTCGTCAGCGCCATTCGTAAAGAGAACCAAGACGGGGAATTACTCACGGGTTCTTTTTGTTATTTCTAAAAATATATGCATATTTTTTATAAATAAAGTTCATCGAAATCTAGACAAAGTGTGCAGATGACGCCCATCATAATCTGTCTAGTGGAAAACTTTTCAGTTCTATCAAGTGATAGTGCAGTTTCCCTCTAAACAAAATCCGCGTCATTACTACATTGTGCATAATAAAAAACAATTAAGGAAGCGTCACTTTGATTCTGACGAAATATAACATGCGCATTTATATGGGAAGTAAGTCTTTTACGAGTATATTTCAAAGTATTTTTCACTTCATGGAATGAAAAAGAAAAACTTCCATATCACTTGGGCAGGGGTAGTCATAAAAATGTGACCACTGGATCCTACGGCTGATAAGCCACAGATTGGGGCAGCCCTTCGCCTCCATTTGATACTCGATTTAAGGCGCAGGGCCAAGGCTAATGAACCCCCTTGTTTTTTACTGATGGGACCAGTTTCGTTCATTTCATCAGACTGCAAGTACAGTTTCGAGGTTTTTCGGGAAAATGTATGTAGTTGAATCAGCTGACACCCCCATGACTGTTGCCAAGCGTTTTTTGGGGGAAATTCTGTATCACTACAAGTACTATTTATAAACAGATATGTTCTTTTTCCATATAAAAACACGCATACATTCAAGAAACACGCGCTGGCTGAAAATTCAACGTATTTTTACGCCTCTTTTTGCAATAAAAAATACAAGAAAATACGTAAACACAGAAAAAATGAGGAAAAAACAAGCAAGGAAGTCAACGAAGTTGGAAGTACTCTATGTTCAGAGATTAATTTTTGGATTAAAAGTGTGAAGTAAGATACATAACATATTGTATCTTATTGATTGAACCCAAGCTTATCTATAAGATACAGCTGTAGGTTAAATTCCTTGATGTTGTTTACATATTTAATTACAACTTTTTTATTATAAGTATTGTCTGAGTACAATTAAAATATCTCTTTTGTTAGGGTATCTCTGAGTGCCAACATAAAATGTGATCAGTGCTCAGTGGTCAGCATTCATGGCGTCACTGGGACGGAACTTTGAAGAGATTCAGAGACTGAGTATACGTAGTAGTTGCCATTTCGAAAGGCCAAGAGACATCCTCGGTTATCTCCCGAAATAGCATCGAATACGCAGCACTTTCAGCTTCCAATTCCGGCGCGTGGCCCTAATCAAAGAGGCGCTGTGACAATTCGAGTGCTGCTCAAATAATTAGCTTAGCTGCCGCCTCCCTTCCGCCGCTGCCGTTGATAGTCTAGCTCGGGGTATTCAGTGGGATTTGGAGTACAGCGGTTATCGATGCCGCCATAAATATTGTGGCCGACTATTTGACTAGCATTCCATGCCAGAGATCCGGCATTAAGCACACACACCTCCTCTCGAACCCCCAATAACTAGACAGAATAACCACCAGATAAAAGCCAAATAAAAGCCAGACGAAAGCCACAAAAGCCCCTGAATAAGGCCCAGCCAGAGCAGGCTTAATATGATTGAATTAAAATTTAATTTTCACTTAATTTTGCGGCTTAATTGGCCACCTTTGGCTGTGTGTGTTCAAAACAGAGCCTAGCCGAGACATCGCCTTCGGTTTTATCATTCACCTCACACGCCCCGAGCATGCAGACGACAGCTTATGCTAATATAAACCAGGCCAGATTGCTCCGATACCCGCATCTGGGGAGCGTGTGTGGCGGAGAAAACTGCGCAGTTCCCAAAATGTATATAAAACATACATTATTTTCGGGGTATTTCTGCGGTTCAGACGCTCTTGTGACGTCACAATTGGGGCAACCCTGACAGCGCGTGTAAATGATCATTCCGCTGGACTTTGGACTCCCTGTAAGCAGTCGTCTGGGTCACAGATACTCCCCGGATCAGTGGTCAGTATCTGGTCAGTATACATATGTATCTGCCGGAAGCGAGGGTTACACACAGAGCATGGTATGGTGGCATCTACCTGCTGCCCCTGAATCTCTTATCTGCTGCAGCTCGAACCAAAACAAACCAAAGACCAGAGACCAGAAAAGATGATGAAAGATTGCATCATGCTGCCACAGGGGAACGGGAAGCGGGGAAATCTCGACGGCGGGGGAACCCGCTTCTAATGAAAGTGACGTGGACACCACCAACTGGCACCAATACGACGAAGGCTGGAGTTGGATCCCCATCCCCATCCCCATCTTTGCGAATTGCCTGCACAGCAAGTTTCTCGAGTTTTTTGGAGTGGAGCTCTCGAAACCAGACCGACCAGACGAACAGCTGATCAGCCAGTTTGGCCGTCTGTCTCTTGCCTTTTATTTGTATCTAAGTATCTCAGTATCTCGGTATCTCGGTATCTCGGTATCGGTGTATCGCTGTATCGCTGTATCTGTGTATCTTTGCCAGCGGTGGCGGTGCGTTACCGCTTAGAATTTCAAATTCACGTTACGAGGCCCATGCCGGTGGTACAGTTGTGCTTGGCTCGGCTAGTCAGCAGTACGACGGCGATAAGACATGTCAATAGATTGAGTATGGGAAAGGGTCTCTTGAGTAGTAGTAGATAGCCAAAAGAGAGCTAAAGGAAGTCCACAAACCACTCTTACCTGTCAGTACCTTAACCTAGGGTAATAATAATCATATGTAAATAAAATAAGTAATAAGTAAACAAAGATGTTGCCCTACTTAAACTCAACCTTACTATATCCCTATACAGCCTGGTCTCCCCGGCCGCCCGAAGCTACAACTTCCGGCTGACCTGCCGCTTCCTGTCCGTTCATTACGGAGACGCCAAGGCACTCACCCCCGCCGTCAAGCAATATGTGGAGAAGTGCGTGGATCTCTGCAAACCGGAGCGGGTCCACATCTGCGATGGCACTCCTGGTGAGAGCAAACTCCTCCAGGGACTCATGCTGAAGCAGGGAACCATCCTGCCGCTGCCCAAGTACGATAACTGCTGGCTGGCCCGCACCAATCCGGCGGATGTGGCGCGTGTGGAGTCCAAGACCTTCATCTCCACTGCCAGCAAGGAGCAGACGGTCCCGGTGACAGAGAAGGCCACTCCGGGAATGCTGGGCAATTGGATTTCCGAGAAGGATCTGCAGGCGGCCATTGCCGAGCGCTTTCCCGGCTGCATGAAGGGACGCACCATGTACGTAATACCCTTCAGCATGGGCCCAGTGGGCTCACCTCTCTCCAAGATCGGCATCGAGATCACCGACTCTCCTTATGTGGTCGAGTCCATGAAGATCATGACGCGGGCGGGCCAGCCCGTGCTGGAGTTCCTCCAAAGCGGCGATGGTCAGTTCGTCAAGTGTCTGCACTCGGTGGGCACGCCCAAGGGCGGTGTCCAGGCCCAGGCATCCTGGCCCTGCGATCCCGAGCGCACCATCATCCTGCACAAGCCGGCGGAGAACGAGATCGTGTCCTATGGATCGGGATACGGCGGCAACTCGCTGCTGGGCAAGAAGTGCCTCGCCCTGAGGATCGGCAGCACCATTGCCAAGCGCGAGGGCTGGCTGGCCGAGCACATGCTCATCCTGGGCATAACCAATCCGCAGGGCAAGAAGATCTATGTGGCCGCCGCCTTCCCCTCTGCCTGTGGCAAGACCAACCTGGCCATGATGACGCCCACGCTGCCTGGTTACAAGGTGGAGTGTGTGGGCGACGACATTGCCTGGATGAAGTTCGACAAGAAAGGCGTCCTTCGTGCCATCAACCCGGAGAACGGCTTCTTTGGCGTGGCGCCTGGAACTTCGAGGAGCACCAACCCCATTGCCATGGACACAATCTTCCGTAACTCGGTCTTCACCAATGTGGCATCCACCTCGGACGGTGGCGTCTACTGGGAGGGCATGGAGAAGGCGCAACTCAAGGATGTGACCGTCACAGACTGGCTGGGCAAGCTCTGGTCGCCGGAGTCGGGCAAGCCGGCTGCCCATCCCAACTCCCGCTTTTGCACCCCGGCAGCCCAGTGCCCCATCATCGATCCCAGCTGGGAGGACAGCGCCGGAGTGCCCATATCGGCCATCCTCTTTGGCGGACGTCGTCCTGAAGGGGTTCCCTTGGTGTATGAGGCGAGGGATTGGACTCACGGAGTCTTTATGGGCGCCGCCATGAGGAGCGAGGCCACCGCTGCCGCCGAACACAAGGCCAAGACCATCATGCACGATCCCTTCGCCATGCGACCATTCTTCGGGTACAACTTTGGGGACTACCTCGCCCACTGGCTCAGCATGGAGCAGCGTGGCCAGGTGCCCAAGATCTTCCACGTCAACTGGTTCCGCAAGAGCGCCGAGGGCAAGTTCCTGTGGCCCGGGTTCGGGGATAACTCCCGAGTCCTGGACTGGATCTTCCGGCGGGTAGAGGGTGAGCAGTGCTTCGAGGACTCACCCATTGGTCGCCTCCCCGCCAAGGACTCTCTGAACCTGAGCGGCATGGACGGCAGCATCGATCTCGAGCAGCTGTTCCAGCTGCCCAAGGACTTCTGGGAGCAGGAGGTGAGCGCCATCGAGCGCTACTTCGAGGAGCAGGTGGGCCACCACCTGCCCACCCCGGTGGCCGAGCAGCTAAAGGAGCTGAAGGCGCGTGTGGCCGACATGTGATGTGTGTGTTCCATAGGTTACTCCCTCCTAATCTAAGACCCTATTGCCTAAAATAAACCGAAACGAAGCGAGATTTTTATAGCGGAATTCGACTTTTGGCTATGGTTGGGCATCGGTATTCGGGATTGGGGCTTGGGCACTGGGGCGTGGCCTGGTCTTGGTCTCTTATCGGTGGCGGTCGGGGCGGAGGCCCGTCCGCAATTGGCGTAAACAAGCGTATAAATCCATAATGCCGTTTAACCTGAGTTATCAGCAGATCGGGGCGATGGAAAACAAGCAAATAAAATGCCAAAAGCAGCCAAAAAAACTTTATGGAACGAACTGTTTTCTTTTTCTGGCCGAGGGTTGGGTTGCCAAGGCCTGATTGCGCCTCTGGACGCGTGTGGTGTGATGTACACTCCAATGGTGGCCAAGTGATAAGAATCCAAAGAAAGCCAAGAGCCCCAAAAAAGAAGCAAGGCAAAGAATGGCTAATCCCTAGAATCCCTAGAATCCCCAGAATCCCTTGAATCCCTAGAATCCCCAGAATCCCTCGAATCCCTTGAATCCCTAGATCCCCAAATGGATGATGATTTTACTTTGGAAATTTCCTGGTTACCAGCACAGATCCGGGTGCTTTCGTTCTATATTTGGACGAAATCAGAGGCTCGTCCCCTGATAACCCATCGCCGGAGACTGTCTCACATAGCAGCAAGCCGATCTCATATTGATTTTGCATATTCACCGGCCCCTTCGATCGCTTCAATTGACGTAAATCCCTCGTAAAATAAAGCCCAACTCATCGAAATGCGCTGGGCAAGGTGCGGCGAGGTGAGAACAGGAGCGAAGCAGTCAGCATCCCAATCCGAGTCCAAGTCTGGGCTGTGCAATTAGCGGCGATGATGAAGATTATCAGGAACAACTAGAAAAACAAGTCCATAGTTTATAAATAAACCCACCGAAAAACGAGGCGACGACGCGTGTAGACGAATTCGATTAAATTCGAAAACTGGACTTGTGGCGCCAAACGACCAAGGGAGGGGGAGAAAGGAGCTAGGCAGGAGCCAAGGATGAGAGCCACTTGCTGACCAGGTTTCCCGCCAAGGCCGTTGGGCGCCCAGTCCCTTCTGGGTCTAGGCTAAGTGAGCGGTATTTGGGTAGAGGAACCTGATTTCCAACGGTCACTAAAAAGCGGCAATTGCACTGCCGGAAAAATATAAATAAAATAGCGGTATTAAGTCAAGTGTTTATAAATTAATTATATAAAATTATGCTCTATGGTTGCTTTTATTTTCCAGCTTATATTGGTTTATTATAGTTTATTTTCTATGACAGAACTTTATATTTACGCCATGTATCAACATTCCTTATGTCAATATGCTAATCATTTTGATTAATTAATAGTAAGGAAAGTTGTTAATAATATAAATTTAATTGTAATATTACAAAGTAAATATTTATTATATTTGGTATATACAATATCTATTTATTTAAATTGTTAAAAATTGAAGCACAAATTGTATTTAATAATATGTTAGAAATGTTTATTTATTTCTATTCTTGTTATTAGTGGTCCCCGTTTTGTTAAGATATTTGTTAGTAGGCTTTAATTACTCGACATACATATAAAGTATCTTAAAAATAAAGCCACCTTTGGACTTTAAACCCAACTATTAATTTCTGCGACATTTATTTGTGGTTAACTGGATTTTAGGGGGCCAAATCACACCACCAGCCGGCAGCAGCACCTTCATTTCTCCTTCCCCAGAGGAAGGCACAGAGCGTGGCCACATGACAACCATCGGGTGGCTATTCTTGGTCCACCAAAAAAAGCGGTCACATGAATGCTGGCCTCCAAAACGGCCATGGCCAATTGGGGAGCAGACCGGGATCCACGATATACTAATTTTCCGTCACCGATTCTGCAAATAAGCGAAAGTTTTTTCGATTTGGCGAGGCTCCAACTGAGAGCGAGACTGAGGGAATGCCATGTGATGAGGTGGCGGCGTAGGAGGGCGCGTGTGAAGGCCTACTATTCAAGAGATGGCCATAATGCACTAGGAAAAATCGGACCACTGTTTAGGAGCACAATTAAAGTTGTTAATAAATATTAGTTACAGCTTCAGGGAGACAAATCCAGCAGCATTTTGCTGGTTTCCATAGAACTACCAGCAAAAAGTCACTGAAACATTACCAAAATGAACCTAAATCTTAGCATTTTTGAGCTTAATCTTATGTTAAATATATATTTATCCAGATTATTAATTTTTTTTTTATTATTTTGGCACGATTTCCCCATAGTTTCCCCCTCAAGTGCTGGCGTTGCACATTGAGAGGCATCCAGAATGTACGCAGCTGCATTTGGCAGAGACAACTGCTGTTGCCTCAGCTGTCCGTGAACTGGTTTCTATTTTCGCCCGCTCCTATCGCTGGCGAATCATAAACAAAATAATTAAATTAACAACGGGAAAGTGGCAAAATATCGGCAGGGTGTCAACATTAACAACAATCGCTCTTATCAATGCGAAATGCCCCTAAACGCACAAAGCTGAACAAAAACTAAGAGAGAATCAATATATGTATTTGTTCCACAACACAACAACACTGGCCACTACTGTTGCCAAGTGGGATCGGGAATATATACTTGTGTGTATGTGTACTGGTACCCGGATGCCGCTCCCCCCGCCGCAGATGCCCCCGTGGAGCGAGAAAAACCAAAACAAGCGCCGAGCCTCCGCCGGCGACCAATCAGCTCGTCCGGAGTTTGACCCTCTCTCGCTCGGATCGGGTCGGAATATAGCGCTATATGCCGATCGTGGGAGCCGACTGCCGCCGATTCCACCGATCGGCGGACTTGTTCTAGTCGCCTCGATGCCGAGGCGTCGGCTGGCGAGTATAAAAGGCGGCCAGCCCGCGGCAGCTGGCATCAGTCACTCGGGGTCTCAGTAAATGGAAAGATCAAGTGAAAAGCCTACTTTCAGTGGTCTGAAAATCAAGCTGATATTTGACAAAAAGCTGTGGAAGAACATACGGAACGAATAGTCGTCGCTCGCAGAACAATAATTGTGATAATTAACCCGCCATTTGTGATACAACAAGATTTAGCCAAAGTGCCAAAAACCCCTTCACGACATCAGCAAATTAAGTAGAAACTGTTGTGCAGTTTATTCCAAAGTTTTCAGTTTTCGATTCGAAAAATACACAAAACACACAAGCAAAATGCCTGAGCTCATTGAACAAAGCAAAATAATGTAAGTATTTGAAAATAAGTCCTTACCCTGGGCTTAACTGACCCAAAAATCGTCTATAATTAATTAAGAATATTTAAGAAACTCAACTAATTAAAATTTTCCGCCATTTCCCATGCTCTCTCTAGCTCCGGCAACGTGTGCGGTCTGCCCCAGCTGCACAAGCTCCGCCAGGACAACTGCGGCCTGTACAGCCACATCCGCGGCATCCCCATCTTCTACGGCGACGCCAACTCCCTGACCGCCGGCGTCCGCAGCTTCGTGGAGGAGGGCATCGCCCTGTGCCAGCCCGACCAGGTGCACATCTGCGATGGCAGCGAGCAGGAGAACAAGATGCTCATCAAGAGCCTCCTGGAGGCGGGCACCATTGTGGCCCTGCCCAAGTACGACAACTGCTGGCTGGCCCGCACCAACCCGGCGGATGTGGCCCGCGTGGAGTCGAGGACCTTCATCTGCACGGATCGCAGGGAGGAGACCATCCCCACGCCGCTGGAGGGCGTCAAGGGTGCCCTGGGCAACTGGATTTCGCCCAAGGACATGGAGTCCGCAGTGCAGCAGCGCTTCCCCGGCTGCATGAAGGGCCGCACCATGTACGTGGTGCCCTTCAGCATGGGCCCTGTGGGCTCGCCTCTCTCCAAGATCGGCATTGAGCTGACGGACTCCGCCTACGTGGTGGCCTCCATGAGGATCATGACCCGCATGGGCGCCGCTGTCCTGCGCCAGCTGGCCAAGAAGGAGGAGTTCGTGCGCGCCCTGCACTCGGTGGGTGCCCCTGCCAACGGAGTGGTGGAGCAGCCCTCCTGGCCCTGCGATCCCGAGCGCACCATCATCCTGCACAAGCCCGCCGAGAACCTGATCGTGTCCTACGGATCGGGATACGGCGGCAACTCGCTGCTGGGCAAGAAGTGCTTCGCCCTGAGGATCGGCAGCACCATTGCCAAGCGCGAGGGCTGGCTGGCCGAGCACATGCTCATCCTGGGCATCACCGATCCCAAGGGCGAGAAGAAGTACATCACCGCCGCCTTCCCGTCGGCCTGCGGCAAGACCAACCTGGCCATGCTCAACCCCTCGCTGGCCAACTACAAGGTGGAGTGTGTGGGTGACGACATCGCCTGGATGAAGTTCGACTCGCAGGGAGTGCTGCGTGCCATCAATCCCGAGAACGGCTTCTTTGGAGTCGCTCCCGGCACCTCGATGGAGACCAATCCCATTGCCATGAACACCGTGTTCAAGAACACCATCTTCACCAACGTGGCCTCCACCTCCGACGGCGGCGTGTTCTGGGAGGGCATGGAGAGCAGCCTGGCTCCCAATGTGCAGATCACCGACTGGCTGGGCAAGCCCTGGACCAAGGACTCGGGCAAACCCGCTGCCCATCCCAACTCCCGCTTCTGCACCCCGGCAGCCCAGTGCCCCATCATCGATGGCGCGTGGGAGGACCCAGCCGGAGTGCCCATCTCCGGCATGCTCTTCGGAGGCCGCCGTCCCGCCGGAGTGCCCCTCATCTATGAGGCCCGCGACTGGACCCAT
This sequence comes from Drosophila bunnanda, assembly GCA_035046265.1. Lineage (NCBI taxonomy): Eukaryota > Metazoa > Arthropoda > Insecta > Diptera > Drosophilidae > Drosophila > Drosophila bunnanda. The sequence goes on from JAWNOB010000016.1 coordinate 16,851,859, forward strand.
GGAGTCTTCATTGGTGCCGCCATGAGGAGCGAGGCCACCGCCGCCGCCGAGCACAAGGGCAAGGTGATCATGCACGATCCCTTCGCCATGCGACCCTTCTTCGGGTACAACTTTGGCGACTATGTCGCCCACTGGCTCAGCATGGAGAAGCGCGGCCAGGTGCCCAAGATCTTCCACGTCAACTGGTTCCGCAAGAGCGCCGAGGGCAAGTTCATGTGGCCCGGATACGGCGAGAACTCGCGCGTGCTCGAGTGGATCCTGCGCAGGATCAATGGCGAGTCCTGCTTCGTGGACTCCGCCATCGGACACATTCCCGCCGAGGGCGCCCTCAACCTGGCTGGCATGAAGGAGCAGGTGGACGAGAAGGAGATCTTCTCGCTGCCCAAGGACTTCTGGTCGCAGGAGGTGAAGGAGATCCGCACCTACTTCGAGTCGCAGGTGGGCGCCGATCTGCCCGCCAGCATCTACCAGAAGCTGGACGACCTCACCGCCCGCGTGGCCAGCCTGTAAGGATCGATCGAAGGATCGATGAGGAGCCCCCAAGCTGTCACATCTTTACCCGCCTCACAACACCTGCCCCACATACTCACCCGCCATATATCTATCTATCCTGTCCTATATCCCCCCTATATCCCTGCCCCAACTTAGTCGTTTCTCTAGATCTTAAGCCGAAGACTTCCAGACTATTTATTATGTAAGCAGCTGTAAGATTAGTTATTAAACAAAACAAAATGAAAAAATATGAAAAAATAAAACAAGAAGATTTTATAACCCACAAAAGATGAGAGTTTATTAATTTAACCCAAGAATGGGCCACCTTTGAACATGGTAATCGAGCTGGGAATTAGTAATGATTAATATTGATTATTGCTAATAGTATTGCTAAATAGTTAATCACGATCTATTGTATATTTTGTTAAAGAAATAAAGAAACCAGTTCATCTTTTTCGATTTGCGCAGATGGATCAAAAATAAGAATCAAAACAAATTCATTTAATTAAATTTTAATTAGGAGTTTGCACATCCGCTGGAAAATAGATTTTTTGTCATGCACTAGATTATTAAGAGCGAAAAAAAAATTGTATAATTGATTTGGAAATAATAATATTAAAGATGAGTGTGTAAAATGGTATAATATTATTTTGTAGTTGATTCAAATTTATATTAATATGGTAAATATTTTACCCCCGATTCATAATGAACACGATCAATCACTCTGTATCCTAACTTATGCTAAACATTATATATATACTACTTATTATTGTTAATTGTTCCAAACAATTATTTACCGAAGGTCTCAACTTCTAGATGTCGCATACTAAGCCAGAAATAAGCCACAATCATTGAAGCTGTATTAACAGGATAGATCTAAGTTTATTTTGGCTATTTTTCTCAGTTCCTTTAATCTCAATCAACTCCTTGGTAATAATTGTATTATAAATATGTATTATTCATTCAGTCTAATAAACACCGAAATTATTTCCATATATATACAAACTCCACATTTAATATCAACAATTCCTAAAGGACTCTTGCAGCATTGCAATAATTCATTGACCATCATTTCCGTTCCCAAATCCATTAACCATTAATCCAAAAAAAATCATAAAACCGTTAAAAGAGTGCCAGAATCATCTCCCACAATGTCAAGAGTCGACTCCACTGCACTTGGCGGCAGCTTTCACTGGCTCCATTTTCCAGTCCAGTGGAAAACCCGAGGAAAGCTCAACCGAAGCCGGAGCTTTGGCAGCACGGTTTGGCTGCTTGGGGACTCGGCAAAGGTAGGCGATTCGGCGAAGGTTCACAGTTCAGCTCGAGCAGCCGCCGCCGCAGCTTCGTCCGGGCGGAAGTTGGTTGGTGCAAGCGGAAACGGAAACGGAAGCGCAGGCGGAAGTGCAGAGAGTGCCGAGCGTCGCTCCGTGCAAACTGTTGCGCTGCGCTGAGCCAGCCACCAAACTGGTCGTCGTTGTCGGTGTTTGTTTTAGTGGCATTTAGTTGGCGTGTGCCTTGTGCGTGTGCGTGTCCTTTGTGTGCGTGTGTGTGTGTGAGTGTCTGGCACTTTGTAAGCTGCGATTTGACATGTTGATTTATGCGCTGCTCTCACTTTGCCCCCAAACGGCAATTGCCACCCTCCCCGGCACCCCTGGCTGGGATTACTCGGGTCCTGTGCCTGCACCTACCCTGCCCTACCCCGACACTTGTTGCGCGCACAGGACATTCGCTTAATTGCTAATCCTCGCGCCCAGACGCGTCTAATTACACGTAAGTTTGCGCCGTTTCTCTCCTGCCAAAGGACATCATCACTTTGTCCACAGCCCCGGCGGGCATTTAAAGTGCAAATTGGTCGTGGGGGCAGGACTGTGCAGGGCGCGGTGGGGTGTCCTGAAAAGCGGAGGTCACTTAATATGCCATCAACATGAGATTTGCACAAATGGGCCCCGGCCTCAAGAATTATGTGTTGCAATAAAATCGATGCGGCCGGAGGTGGGCGCCTCAAGTGGCGGCTAATGACCAACTTGCGACGTGACTTTGGCCAGGATTTGTAATTTGCGAACTGGCCGCCGCCCCCGCACACACACACACACACACACATAGAACAACTCACACATATACAGTCATTGATCTTAAGTGTTTTATGGACTTTCCTTGTTTGCCCCGCACACACACACTCCACAGTTTATTTTTACAGGCAGTGTGTCTCTGTTGCTGTAACGAGGAAAGTGAGAAAGGGGGCAGCAGGGTCCATAAAGTAGCCCCCACTGCGAGGGATACATTAGGGCCTGGGATAGTGGGCGGTGTTAAGTATGCGTTTAACGGGTGCGGGCTTAATTACAGGCAAAGTTTACCCAAAGGGTTGCCCCTGTCCGAGTCGCTCCGAAACAGCATTGTGACTTATGACGGCGGCCTGCAACTTAATGACGGTCCGTGCAGGAAGAGTCATTACTCTCTGGCCGCGATGATGATGGCGGAAAAGCCCACGCAGACGGAAAACGGAAAGGGAAAGGAAAGGCAGACGGGAAAACGGTGGCAAAAGCGTAAGCAAAGGGCGGAAAAGGTGCCAGATTGGAGCTCAAGTTGGGTATATATGCAAATGCAGGCCACACATCGTTCGGAGTCCATGCATAACTTACCAGCCACAATCTGTTTAAAGTTGGAACAGGACAAGACGAGACAGGAGAGGACGGCGCAAGACAAGCCAGGACATTCCATCAATAATTCAATACCCAACGACTGATTGGGTTCGCATTTCGTTCATAATCCATAAATCTGTGGCAATTATTATCTTACACAAGCTTACCTTTTCTCCGGCCAGCAAGGAAGACAATAAGCTGTCCAGGCTCACATCTCCCAGGACCCTTGACAGCTCCTCGTTGGCCTTTATGCATACACAAAACCGTAGCAAAAAGGAGGAAAACCCAGCTTTTGAATGCGTCCGAACTGTGGCGTGGAATGGCAATGCGAATGCGAATGGCTCGGATTTTCCTTATTGATTTGTTGTCTGCAGATTTTTGCAAAGCCAAAAGAGAGAGAAGGAGGCACAGACAGAGAGAGACAGGTGAGCCCTGGACTCTGAGCCACTTTCACATCAACATTTTGTTATCAAACGGAGACCCCAAAGGCCCCATTCCCTCCATCGATTCGTTGCGTTGGCAACACACCATTATATTACGTGAAAATTCAAAATACGGCAGAAAAAAACACACAGAAAGTCGGAAAGGGGATGGGGGAAATCCAGGTAAATTCGAGGAGAAATGCGGAAAATGGGAAATGCGAAATGCGAAACGAAAAGGTAGCAGCAGCAGGAGAAACAACAAGTTGACAAACACTTGAATCAATCACTCGAATAATTGATGCCTTGTAAGTGGTATTTACCGAAAGATTCTCCCCAAGATTCGAGGGCTTAAATTGAAAACTTTTAAGCGGACAACTTGGGAGCTCATTAATATGCAAAAAAGGAAACTTTCGCCTAACTCAAACAATCAACAGTCGATGGGAAATTTATGAAAATTATGGAGATTTTTTCGGACAACAAGTTAAACAATGGAAATGCTGCACTGGTTTTTAAGGGGGAACTTTAACTTTAACTAGGTTTTTATATTAATAATAAAGCTTTTTAGGAGATCTTGATGAAAGAAACTTATCTCTTAGGGATTTAATATTTGAATGATCAATTGAAATCCATTTAGATGTTTGCTAATAGAGAACAAAAGCAATAGGCGATACTTCTTCAGATATCAATATGCGTTTTGAAATCCTGGTTAATTTGACTTATTCTTATTGAAACAGTGTACTTTATAGCATATTTTTGATTACGAATTCATTATTTATTTATTTAATTCAATTAAATAAAACGTTTGACTAAATAAATCCACTTACACTGAAAACTACCTATACAAACCAACCGAAACTCTAATGAATACATCCAAGTTCCCAAATTAATGAGTAGTTACATCAAATTATCGCAACATTTGTAGTCTCTAGTTCACGCAACAGTGACTCACTTTCATTCGTATTACACGAAACTCTACTGAAGGACATTCGACTGTATTAGGTTGCAGGACCACTACAGCAAGAACCAGAGCCACAACTACCAAACAAACAGACAAATAACAGGAGCAACAGGTAACAGGTAACAGGTAAATGAGCAGGTATGCTGCTGCGGCCATTATTCCGCACTATTTGCTTTGCCGTATGGACACGTACTCGCGTTCACGGATGTGCGTGGCTGTGCTCCGGCTATTTGTAACCGCCGTAGATACACACAAACGTAGATACGTAGATAGCCGTAGATAGATAATAATGGCCCAGGGGTCACAGTCGCACATACGTGTGCGAGTGTGTGTTTGTGGGGAAACTTGAAGCGGCCACGTGTCCAGGGAAAACTAAACGGCATCCAGCTGCTGCTGCTGCTGCTGCTGCTCCAATGGGAGGCAGGAACACATGCTCTTGGAAGTGCAGCTCGGCACAGGGCACTTGCAGCAAATCGCCACTGGAGAGCAGCATCGTATAACTAAAGTGCCTTGCTAACATATAAAACACTGAAAGAAAAATGGAGTAAGCAAATTTAAACTCCAATAATACCAAAATAACATTATCAAGGGTGGTAAATACATCACTAGAATATTGAAAAACTCAAAATAGTATCCAAAATTAGGGTACAACATATTGCACCGTAAGGAAAAAGGATGTTTAGAACCTAAAAAAAAGCATTGCATACTTTAGAACACAGTATCTTTTTTTCATTTGTTTATTGCAAGGAAATTTAACATACATCCCAATATTTTGTTCCTATACTACAGAGTAACTACTATAATAAGCAACCTATATTTCAGTTAGTTAGTTAAAACCTAGTTAAGGTGCATGGTTAACTCCAAACTGATAAATTTTAGTCTCTTAAAATAGTTATAATCTTGTGATGCAAGTGTGGCAAGTTTAGTAACTAAACTGCTACATGTTTATAAACAAAACTTTAGTAAAACTAAACAAATAACTATCTTCTTTGACTTCGTTGCACAATTCCTGCAATTGTTAGTGCTCCTACTGTTAGCCAAGCGTCTGGAAAATCCCTTTGCAGCTCGATTAGACCCTCAGAAATGGCCAACACTTTGCTGTCTCTGGGTGTGCTGCCTCTGGTGTCTGCGGCAATAATCAAGTTCGTGGAGGCCCAAATGTCGACAGCAGTTGGAGGCACAAGCTCGAAGACCTCGCCTGGCTGCAAGTCAAACTCCGGAGCTGGCAAATCCCATTAGGGAACTTTGTCCCCGCACCGAGCGAGCGAAGTTTGCCGCAAGCCGATTGTTTGCAACTCGGGCGGCGGGCGAGGAAACTTTTGCATAAGTTAGCAGGGGAGTGGTGTGTGTCTGCGGGGTGTGTGTGAAGGTGCTGACAGCTCGGGGGAAAGTGCGGTTGCGGGGGCGCTAATAGGGGCAGCCACTTATGCCACCAGCTCCGCTCCACTCCCAAGGAGACGGGAAGAGGGGGCGCACATTTAACAATAATTGCCTGGCCAAATAGAGCACTTCCCCCGGAGAATGACTTGCGGCCATGCTGGCCTCCATCCCCATCCCCATCCCCACTTCCATCCTGGCCAGCCGCCTCCATTTGCGGTCGGACGTGGGCGTGGCCGGGCCTTTATGATGCCTGGTTTCTATTGCCCGCTTTTCATTATTTTGATTAAATACAGATAAAGCCATAAATTATGTTTACTTTGTGCCCATTTGGGCCGGGCTCTGCACGGTCAGGGGCGCACTTTGTATCCTCCAGCTGGGTGTGCGGTGTGTGTGTGTGCGGGATGAGTAATGGCCCATGATATTTACACATGAGTTGGCCATCAGCGAGTCGTTCCCATCGCATCTTCTCATCTCATCATCTTTATTTAAGTCCAAGTGCACGGTGCAAAAAGAAGTCATAACTTTTTGCATTTCAAAGAAGGAAGAATAAGTCTTTTTCATTACTCTGAATTTATATAGAAGTCATACAGCTCTTATTCAGGAGATAAAATCTTAAACAAGACAAAACACAAAATCTGCAAGTACTAAGCATTCTTACATCTTGTAATAATAAAAGCTGTTATTTTCTATTTTAAATTCAGAGGCAGAACATTTATTTCACATCATAATTTTTCGCACACAAAGTTCTAGTTTGATAAATTTTTATATACCCAAAAAACAATGTAAATAAGAAGCCCCGTTAACCCACAGAAGTCCTGAAATGGCACAGCAACAGCGCAGCTGGGACGAGGGGGCAGTTGGCGGAGGAGGTGGGGGCTCCTACGGGCATCCCCACTCCTCGCACCACAAGGTACCAGCACGGGCCGCCAGCAATCCGCTGCCCTGCAAGGGAGCCACTCCCAAGCTGCCCAGGTAAGCCATCGTCAACTCCTCCATCAACTTTTCAGTTTCCTTGACACTCCCTGCCAGACAATACCACGGTGGAGGCAACTCCGGCTACAGCTACGGCGGCTACGAGACTCCGCGGAGTCCCAAAATCACCACCACCTTCGCCAACGACAGCTGCGATGATGGCAGCAGCTCCACGCCGAGCTCCTACTATCAGACGCCTTCCTCCGGCTCCATAGACGACTCCGCCTCCCTGCTCAGCGGACGAACCACCGCCCGCAGTCCCAAGTCGCCCTGCCAGTTCGTCTTCGATGCAGTGAGTCCCAGTCACGGGCGAAAGTTTGAGTACTACGAGCCCATCTCTCCAGACGACGGAGCCCTGTACTATGATCCTCCAAGTTCACCGCGTCGTCAGGGCTCCAAGAAACTGATGCGGGCCAAGACGCCGCTGGAACCGCTGCCCCAGCTGACCACCACCGGGGTGGATGAGGGCATGGCCATGGCCCTGGCAATGGGAGGCTCAGGCGGAGGAAGCAGGGAGATCAAGCGGCAACGGGACGAGTGGGAACTGCCCGTGATCAGCAAGATAGAGGCCCGTAACCTGAGTGCCGTTGCCTCCGGCTCGGGAGGAGCTGGCTCTTCTGGTGGCAACTACTATGGTCTGAAGAGGGATTCCTGCGTCACTGACTGTACCCAGCTGTCAATGGAGTCCGGCGAGACGGGCACTCAGCACACGAACAGCACTATGGTGACGCACACCACCACTAGCTTTAGCTTTACGGAGCCAGAGATGGACCCGCACCAGGAGGGATCCGCTACAGGGAGACCTCAGTCCAACCGCCAGCGCCGGCATGCCATCAACATCACCTCGAACCCCGGCTACCAGGTGCTGCACAGCTCCCACTCCACTCTGGATCGTACCTGCTCCGATAGCGTGGTCTCGCTGCGTTATCGTAAGTCCACCAGTGACCTGACCCAGGACGCCGATCACGAGCTGAGCGGCTGCAAGCCGGCCAAGCCCAAGCGGGAAGCTGCCCACGTGGAGCACAAGCCGCGCCGCAGGGGCAGCTCCAAGGGCGGACTGGCCTACCTGGCCAGCAGGCGCAGCTCGCGGGAGTCGATGAAGAGCGCCTGCTCCAATGCCTCGATAGTGTCCAACGATGATGTGGGGCCTTTAGCCTTCCAGAGCTCCAACCGGGGCCGACAGCGTCGGACCTCCAACTTTCTCGAGTTGCCAGGTGGGGAGATCAGCCTAACGGGTTAGGTTATGATTGTTCACTTCCCAAATCGTTTCTTTCCTCCAGTTCCCGACCACGTTAGACCCCGCGTCTGCTCCCTCCCGGAGCGTCCGTACAATCCCCGGGCCAGTGACGACCTCTACCGCCTGCGGCACTTCTCCATCAGCAAAGGCAACGTGGTCAACTGCGGCGACTCCATCATCTCGCGGAGATCGCGGAGCAACACCAGCGTCAACTCGACCAACAGTCGGGCCAGCGAGCGGTCGCCCTTCGAGGGCAGCTGCTGTGGTGCTGGCTACGCCAACGTGGACTCCCTGCCGGCCTCACCGGATGACTCCGAGAACCTGGAGCCGCCGCCTCCGGCCAGATACCGGGTGGTGATGCTCGGCGACGCCGGCGTGGGCAAGACGGCGCTGGTCAACCAGTTCATGACCTCGGAATACATGCACACCTACGACGCCAGCCTGGGTAAGTAGTACTCCAAAGTGTGCCCCAGTCCCCCCAGATCCTACCAAAGACCTGGAGCAGCAGGGAACCAGGGAGCGCAGTGAGTAGCCGTGACAACCCCTAGCTGGAACCTATGTGTGTGCCTGACCCCTAGCTTCCCGGCTGCCACTGGCGTCCTTAGAGTTTAATTCTGATCTGAGTTTTAGACGACGAGTTCGGCGAGAAGACGGTGAGCGTGCTCCTGGACGATGAGGAGTCGGAGATGGTCTTCATCGACCATCCCAGCGTCGAGATGAGCGTGGAGAACTCCCTGTCCACCTACGAGCCCCACGGCTGTGTCGTAGTCTTCTCGGTGGTGGATCGCAGCTCGTTCCGGGTGGCCGAGGAGATCATCAACTACCTGTGGCAGGAGAACTACACGAAGGACAAGGCCGTCATCCTGGTGGGCAACAAGGCGGACCTGGCCCGCGCCCGTCTCATCACCTCACAGGGTAAGCACTGCCCCGGTGTCCTAATTATGATGGCTTGATTTCATTTTATTCCCCTTCCCCTTCCCCCCTTCGATCCGAAGAGGGCAAAGCCCTGGCCGCCTCACGCGATGCCAAATTTATTGAGACGTCCAGCGGCATACAGCACAACGTCGATGAGCTCCTGGTGGGCATACTGAAGCAGGTGAGTCCGAGCTGAGGGGATAGGGGTCCGCTGTGGTTTCTAGCAAGGTGCGAACCACACGCAACCCACCGATGCATGGCCGGATTGTGCAGGAAATGGAGTTAAATGGATTTAGCCAGACGGCTCAGGTTACCAGGCCACGTCTGGACTTGGGGTTGGACTGGGGCTGGGCCCCTGCTTCCGGATCGGCTCACTAATTAATGAAAATTGTGCGGTGAGCGGGGCAAGCGGAAATACGGTCAGCTAACCAGATTGGGTTCGCCTGCCCTGGGTATTGGGAATATAATACCAGAAGTTGGCAATAGGGCAAACGTCTAGGATTTGCACTAAGTAGCTACAAATGAGGCCTGGATACTTAAGGATTATTTAAAGCAGAAAGACTATATATAGAATATATAATATATGGAATATTGTTGCCTTCTCTGTTGTCCTTAGATGCGCCTGAAGGAGAAGCGGGAGAAGAAGGCCACCGCTTCCAAGATGAAGACCTCGCGGACCCACATCTCCCTGCACCTGGCCAAGGAGCTGCTGCAGAAAATCTGTCTCAGCGACATTTCCAAGTCCAAGAGCTGCGAGAATCTGCACGTGCTGTAAGGACAACCAACATGTGCTGCTCCTGGGCTCGTCCTCGCGGAATTCTGGGGGACGAAATGATGCTGTGTGTGTGCTTGTATGCTGTGTGTACAAAGGAGAATTTTATCAAAAGAGCGGCTGGCTGCCTGGCGAAATATTCCAAATGCCATTCGACGGGGACACAGATGTGTTCATCTCCTTTGTCGGGGCTTCGTTTATTAAAAGTTTAATGCCGGGTCGCAGTCTCTGTCTCGGCCTCGGTCTTGGTCTCGTTTTTCGGCAAGTCATTGGCTGTGGTCAGGCCTCCTCCTGCCCAGCGATAATCCGCTTGTTTACGGCGGATGTTTTGGAGTCTATGTGCTGGGATTATCATGACCAGACGAAGGCCGGACCGATAAGAGAGCCAACGAGGCGTGTGCAGCCTCCACCCCGAAAAAGTCCAAAGAGACAGAAATGCTGAAAATAGGGGGCGGGGTTTTATTATTATTATTAAAACAATATATACATATATATATATATGAAGGTGTATATTTACATGTGTACTTGCATAGATGTGTTCCACTGAGAAAGTAACTTCAATTCCAATAATGCGCTGTCAATTGATTTAAAAGAAGGAGAGACACTTAAGGTGCAACACAAGAGGAACTTTATAAATGTTAAATGAGGACATTATGTACACGTGACCTATATCCGATAAGTGTGAGCTATCCGTAAGTTAGGTTTATATACATACGTATTTACGGTACCTTCGCCACCTGCTTCGCAAAGAAATGAAATGTAACTCTTCCAATTGACGTCTCATATCGGAATGACTGTTGAATGTTGACTGTTGTTAGTCTAAGCCAAGAACAAATACCGTTTAATCAAAGTATCCGACTCAGAAGCTATATTATATGGATGTACCTATACAAACAGCTAGTCTATAACTCAAAGTATATATATACATATATTATGCATGTACTTGAATGGAACTTCTAACACTTCTGAACTCATACGCTTATATTTGAAAAATACCTTTTACAAAATGCGAGAGGCAAAAGCGAAAGCAAACGAAACGAAAACTAACTCTAACTATTTTCATACGCAAACTTACACATTAGGGGGATGACGGAGATTGGGATTGAGGACCTGCCTGCCTGCCAGGCGGATGTGTGGCCACCGGCTCGTCCAAAGTCGAGCACTCGACAGCTGTGCACTCATGTTTGCTTTACCCCTTTCCTTCCGCTCCACGTGCCACGTCCTATTTCCAGCCCCAAGCCCGGCTCCAGCCCCGGCCTGCGTCGAGTGCACTTTATCATTTTTAACATTTAGCAAACAAAACAGAGCAGCAAACTTGCTACGGCCAAAGTTTTAATTTGCAGCGCAGCATAAAAACAAAACAGAACGACAAATGGCCAGGGTTCGAGTATTTCCAGAGGCCGTGCATCGCGCATACGCCCCGTGTGACGAGGCCGAGGCTTTAATTTGATTCGCGCCAAACTTGATTTCCAAAATCGAATCACCAGCGAGCTGTAAACGCCCACCGAATTTATTGTGTAGAAGCCGTTAAAGAACTCGAAACAAACGAATGCTAAAATAATAACAATTGTTTCTAAATGGAATATTTTATTGCAGATTTAGCTCGGCTTAAAGCGTAACTGTAACTGTAAAGATACAACCCACTGCGTATGACATATATACATTATATAGATATCTGTGTGTGCGTGTATGTGTGTGTAAAGATCAATGTCATATATATTTATATTTTTCCAAGCCAAAGGCAGAGACAAAGGCCTATACACGAAACTCTGTCTCGCAAAAAGCAAACTGAACCTTGTGCTGCATAGTTTAATCCACAATTGTACACTTTCGGCTTGTCACCGAGATGAGGCTGCAGAAAAAGCAAATTAATTAGAGTACACGGAGATAAAATCCGATTTCTCCTACAATACATATATATATATATAACACTCCCTGCCAATCCGAAATCCGTATCCTCCGTATCCTCCGTATCCCCGCTGTCTCGATCCCACAAAATCCGATAAATAAAGGACAAGGACGCTCTGTAACTGGGTAACTAACTTGTTTTTCTGCTCTGGAAGCCGGTGGGGCTGTGTGGGGCTGTGTGGGACTCTGGATCTCCTGCAGCTGACTGACTCCGGGGGCCGCAGCCAATGCCAACTCATCCGGATCTCAGCTGTTGCGCACTTGCGGTTCATTAGGGGCGCGGGAAATGTGTTAAGTGCCGGTTGTCAATCGCACCCGAAACTTGCTTTTGCCGGATTTCATGCTTCCGTGACACGAACACTCTGGCACAATATTGGTTTTCGACTCTGCGGGTTGCTGTTGCTGTTGTTGGATTGTCGGGTTTTCCCTCTGATTTTTCCGTTGAATCAATCGCCAGGCATTGGGCGGCCGTAATTAACTTACGCACCACCCAGCCAGATGAGAGATGAGCGGCTGAAAAGTTGACAATCCGGCTCTGATTGATGGCCAAGAGTCCTGGCATGGCAACCTCGATGCGAGATTTATCTGCCTTTCGCAGCGCGGAGGAGCAAGTTGCCCGGGACCCGGCACCCGGCCTCCCTTCCGCCACCTGCTGGGTCTCATAATTTTAATGAGCTTATTTTATTATATTTAACGCACCAAGGAGCGGTCGTTGCCGTTGCCGTTGCCTCTTCTTGTTTATCCTGGAAATTGTTCCTTTTTGAGTTGTCGTTTTCGTTAAGACGAGATTGCTCCTGCCGCGCTCCGCGTCCTTTTCCCGGTGTCCTTTGTCGGCGTGGTCCGGGCTCAGTGGCCAAATCAAACTAATTCCAAGTTCAATAAACAAGCGTAAATGAATATCCCGCCCCGGAGCCATTCCTTAATCAGCGTCGCCCCCTCGTCACCAGCAGCCTCGGAGGCGCTGTAAATTCTTATGAAAATAAGCAGCGTCGGCTGCTTGGCATTGGGGGATAAGCCAAGGATGCGAGGGCACAAGGTTCCTTCTCGCAATCGGAGAGTCGTAATCATAATCGAGTCGCAGGAGAGTCGACAAAAATCGATTCAAAGCTTAAGCGGCATAACGCTTAAGCCAGGATATTCCGGCGGAGCTTAATGCCCGGCACACAATTAAAGTGAGGTCGAGGTGGATTAAGCGGCAAATGTATATTAAGCCAATTAAGTTTGTGGGGCGGTAAGGCGGCAGGTGGGAATTACGGACTATCCTGCATTCGGACACCTCTCCTTCTCCTCCCAGGCTTTGTCGTCCTGCGATTCCATCTCGAAGCTCGCATTGATTATACGGCACAGATAGGAAGGCAACGAAGGAAGGCCTTTCCAGCCGGATTACTTTGTCCTAACCAGGAAAAAAAGGGATCATAAGGGATGCCAAAACACACACCATTTTATAGGGCCGAAAGCTGTTGGCCATCTGCTTCGTGCGTGTGTGTGTGTGTGTGTGTCTAGTACTCGCAGCAAAGTACTAAAAAAATAAGGTAAAAATCGAGGCCACTCAGACGCACAAACAAACAAACTCTCAGGTATTCTCGCATCGCTCCGGAGATGAAGAAATATTCACGCCGGCAGCCAACACTCTCGGGGGATTCATAACCAAATAAGCCGAATTTTTAAAGCATACTTCTCGGCGCTCCGGTTCATTTTCACCGGAGGAGCGAAGAGGGAGAGGGAATTGGGATTCCCCGCAGCGGCGACGAAACTGAAAATTTACGAAAATGAAACTTTAAGCAATGTGGAAAATGAAATTTAAATAACGATTTATCGCCTTTGAAGTATGATTATTTGCACGGAGGGACGGAGGGCGATAAACAAACAGCCGACGACGCGACGAGTCACCAGGATGGAGGGTCACGTGGACTTTGGAATGCCCTGAAAATATAGTTTAAGCTGTAAATGGTAATGGTAAAGGGTGCTTTTCCGAAGGTTCATATACTCTGGCTGCTCTGAGAATATTGCATAAATTATGAAACTAATTGGTAAACTACTTTATAAATGTAAAATAGTAAATGTAAGGGTAACGAACTTAATACAGAGAAGTTAAATTATCACATTAAGTTGTGATTAAAGTAAGTAAAACTATTCCATTTAATTAACTTTATAATTAAAGTAAGTAACTTGTAGCTTCTTATATTCGAACATTAAAAAGCCTTTTAAATGCTTTATAAAGACCTATTTCGGGAGAGACTTAATGGTTTTTCTGTTGCTAGCTTTCTAAGAAAATAATTGTATTTTTAATTAATAAATTATGTATAAATTAAAATTTTTAGATTTTTAATCAACTTAAAAGGTACAAACTTTAATTTTCGATTAATCATTTGATTTTAAAAAGTAATGAATTTTCCGCAGCTATTTAAAATCTTTACTTCTAGGTAATTTTCACATCTAAATCATGTTTAAAATATATGTCATTCAAAATATAATATAAAAATATTTGAAAACATAAATAGAAGGGTATGTGTGCTTCTTACGCTGCTCAATAAATCCTTTGCATGTCCAACGAGCGCCCCATAAGCGTAATGAAGAGCCGGGCATCTGGGATGCATCGTGGTCGTCTGCAGGACTCCTCCTGTCCCTGCTCCTATCCCCCCGCCCCCCTTTACCTGTCTCCCAGCACCTGTTCCACCTGTCCGCCGTCCGTGTGTGTGCGCCGGGTTATCAGAATCAAATGCCAGCGGCTGCTCTGCCCTGCCATGCAGCATTTTCTACTCCTGTCGCTGTCAATTCATCGCATTGGCATGAAATTGCTTTTTGCGATGGCTGAGAGGCAACAGCAACAAGTTGCGCTGCCTGGACTAAGGACTCAGGACTCAGGACTCAGGACCACGGACCACGGCTGTATATATATGTATGTTTCTGTGTGGCATAGTGGGTCCTGGGTGTCTACACTGGGGCCCGCTCGCTCCACAAAGGAAATGAGAAAAGGTTGGCGGTGGCTTCCACTCGGCTGTTTGTTTGCCTGTTGATGTTTGTGGGCCTCGATATACTTGCAAATTTGCGCGGCGCAGGAAACAGGAAGTTGTCCGGGGTGGAGGGACTGGAGGGCCTGCTGCTGCTGGGTTTGGAAAATGGGGAAAAGCGGGTTTGGGGCATTGTTTGCTCTACGGCAGAGCAGAAGGCGGGAGGGCAGCAGGCCGCAAAAAGTCGTCGCAACCCGAAGGATACGATACGAAAATGCGTAAAGATACGAATACGAGTGGGAGTGGCACTCGCGGCATGTAAATTACAAGCGGAATTTCGATTGTAGCCGACGACGACCTTCGGCAAGGGGCGGCCGGCCAGGGGGTCGAAATTAAATGTGAAATGTGAAAGGACCACGACAAAATAATCTCTCAAATGTAAGAAAATTGTTAGGCGGCCAGCGGGGGGAGCGGAGCTTCGCCGTTGCCGCTAAATGCCAAAATGGCAATTTGCTAAAGTTTTCCCCAGAAACGAGCAGGACCAGAGACCGACCTCCGATGGGGTGCCAGACGGGAGGGGTGGCTGGTATCCTTCCTGGGGGGATGGCTCAGGCTGGTATGAAAGTCAAAGCTTGTCTGTTACACTCTCTATCTACTTGTGCACTTGGAAAATAATACAAGTGTATATAGATGTATGGCTACACTGCTGCTTCTACTTCAATTTGTTGAGTAGCGATGTACTTGAAACAAGACGGGGAATTGAGTTGAGGTAGCAGGTGTGACAATGTAGTGTTTCCTTAATAAAATGATCAAAACTAATGGTAATAAATTAATCATTTAATGGGAATAGCATACGCTCTTGTGTTAATAAATATAAGAAGCTTACTAAACTTTTGTTAAGGACATGATACTTTGCAAGACTATTATCTTATATGTATTATGTCCATCTCTTTTAGAGCTCGTGTATGTTAAATAGGTTAACAGGACAAAATATATATTGACTTTAGTGAACCCTATAGAACCCCATAATAGTAGTTATCCTGCTTCTTATTTTAATACAAAAATACATATCGTTCAGCTGGCTTCAGTTTAAGTCTCTTAACTTAAAACTTCTCCCAACTTACCCTAAAAAAATCTTCCTTTTAAAGTTACATTTCCTTGTTAAAGAGTACAAAGACTAAAGAGTACTTGAACTTTCCCCAGTGTATGTACCTCCAGTCACAGCCTGTTCTGGATGCTGGAACTCAGCTGCTCAGCGTCCTGCGAAGGAGGCACTTGTTGAGCGTTTTGCAAACGAACAGCAACAAGAACGTGTCAAAGAAATTGAAATTCAGCCTGTGTGTTAGTGTTTTGTGAGCTGTTTTTTTTTCTCCGTGTTATATTTGGGGGGCCAGGTGGCAGGTGTGCCAGCGAGCAAGCTTTTTGTCCGCTTTTTTGCGATGCTGACACACACTGACGCTGTCAGCTCCCCAAGAAAAGAGGGAAAGCGGAAAACGCAGGCGACCTTTGTGCCAGGCCATGCCACCACCAGAGGGGGCAAACTCAGTTACGCAGACTGTGTGGCAGCCACATAATGCAGTCAGGGCACGATTGGCAAAACGCTCGGGGAGGAAAACAGCACTGGGTCCCGGTGTACAGGTCCCTGCACCCAGCTTCCTCCTCACCACGACCTTGGGACCCGATTGAACGACTCCATTTGTCCAGAGGTCCACAGTCGGGCTTTGGCTTTGGCTTTGGCCTAGACTTTCGACCTTGCCCCGGCCGTCAAATGGGCTGTGAACCCACTTTGGCCTTCGCTGCCCCTCTAGCTCCGCTTGCTCCTCGTCCCGGGTTCAGTGCCATAAAATGCAGGCAACTCTGTTGCAGCCGTCACGGACATTCGTCGGAGATCCTGTGGCCGATTCAACCACAAGCTGCCCGCCAGTTTTGAGGACTCCACCGGTGACCATCGAAAAGCTACCGCCAGTGTGCTGGCATGTGGCTTCTGGCCAAGGGCGAGCATTAATTGTCGTCAGCCGGACCATGAATTATGCAAGCGCCAATTTACGTGGAGTTTTCACTCGCGTTTCCAACCAGCCGGGCCTGTGTTGACAGTGGCGATATGGGAATTTTCGCGTTTGCATTTAATTTTCCACCAGATTACGCTGACGTTTGCCCACGGCCTGATTTTCGTCATTGTTCGATGGCGGAAGCCCCGAGAGAATCGTCCTGCGGCCTCCGGGTCCGGCGTTTGCATAATGAGTGGTGAGGCCATGGCACGGCCAGAAGAGTTCCTGTTCCGTATGAAGGGATTATGCGATGGATCCGGCATTCAAATTATAAATTATATTGCGCCATAATTATCAGACGATTAAGGTGCGGGG
The DNA here is from genome assembly GCA_035046265.1 of Drosophila bunnanda. NCBI lineage: Eukaryota > Metazoa > Arthropoda > Insecta > Diptera > Drosophilidae > Drosophila > Drosophila bunnanda. Next base: position 16,868,868 of record JAWNOB010000016.1, read on the forward strand.
GCAGAGCACTTGATGACACACCATTAAGCGGGTAATAGAGTTTTCATTAAAATAAATGCAAATTGCTAAATGTTAAAAATCAAATTATATGATGTTCGACGGGGGGATGGGGGAAATGGAATCTAAAATAAATAGACAGATATTCTTACTATATACTATTAAATTAAAGCAATGACAAAAGCCTGATCATTGAACTGAAATTGTGTCATCTGCTTCGACTGATCTATTACTATCTAAGTATCAATTAAAACACTCGATTAACATTCTAGGATCTAGTTAGAAAATGTATTAACATAAATTTAGCAAAGATAATTTTCATATTTTCAACTATCTTCTTTTTTTAGTGTATTTTAGAATTTAATTTAAACATTTCACATATTTTCTAGAATAACTCGAAATAGTTACGTTCTTCACCTGATTTACAAATATACGATTCTAAATATAATTAAGAATTAGGAATTTAAGAAATTTTAAATCAATGGCTGAGCCTAAAAAAAATATAAATATATTAGACTTGATTGCTTTTAAAACTGTATAAAATATATATATATTTAATATATATATTTAATTCAATCATTTTCAATGCCGTATTTTTGTTGCATTCTTTGAAGCTCAAATAAGTGCTATTTTTAGTTGCATACTCTCGAGCGAATGCCGTATAACACTCGATACCACCATAGTTATAAACTGGCATATGTTATTTATAGTGACCCGGAAAAGCTTGATGGCAGTCCTGAATTATTGCTATAAAAGCTTTTCGCTGACAAATTATCCTAAAGCTATACTTTCCAGGCGGATAACACAGGGTATCAAATTGATAAAAGTTGTGTTAGCTGTGTTAGACATTTCAAGCTTATATCTATCCTTATCGAAGTGTTATCGTCTTAATCGATTATATCGGTTGGTAAATTTAAAAAGTCTTTAACTATTATTCAAATATAGTAATATTTTGTTAATTTTTTTAATCATATTTCATTCATCAGCCACAAAGAACACACTTTATTCTGAGTGATTAATAATTTCGTTCTTTCTTAATGTAATGTTATTGCTTCTTTCAATGTTCTTCGTTTACGATTAAGTTCTTAATTATAAAATATTAGTTACTTAAACTCACTTTCCTCTTATATCACAAACATCAGCAGCATATAGACGCTTCTTAAACTACTAAAACTAATTACAAATTTTAATTAAATGAGCTCTCCTTTTGTATGGAAAAACTATTAGTTTTTCCTATCAAAACATTATCGCATTAATAGATGTTGTCAAATACTTTCTTGTGAATCAATATCTTTTCAATCCCCCCCAACCATAATCAGCAAAAAAACATCCTTTTAATAATATTCAAAGTGATTACAAATTTTATTAAATGACTCTGCGGTTATGCAACTAGACTCTAAACATAAAACAGTCGACTAAATGTAGTATCTAAGATTAGCATTGCATACGAAGTGTGTGTGAATTTCTCAGACACTTAGAACTATGTACAAATTACAAAGGAATTGTGTTTATGGCAAACAGGGGAAGAGCAGCCGCTTGAAGGACTCCTCTGCCTACTTGTTGAAGTTCTCGATCTGCTGAAGAACCCAGCTGCGGGAGGCCGACTGGCAGACGATGACTCCACCGGCTGCTCCGAGTCGCAGCTGATCCTTGGCGGGCTTTGGGGCAATCTGTGGGGGATGGTGTTGAGAGTGAGAGGAGGGCGGACGTGGTCCCAGGGGAGGCGGCGGCGGCGGTGGACTGGTGGGACGCCGCGGCTGCAGCTCATAGTCTCCGGGACGCTTGTCATTGTTGTCATCACTGTAAATGGCCGAGTCCCGGAAGTCGTTCTCCAGACTGTCCTCCACCTGCTGCTCGTACTCGAAGCTGCCGGAGGAAGCTGGAGCCGGGTCCACGCCCGAACGCTGCTTGCGCTGCTGCTCGCACATGCTGTCGCTGGAGGAGGAGGTCAGCGAGAAGACCGAGTCACGTTCCGAGTGGTTCAGGAGCGGGGCCAGGCCGAAGAGGGTCTTGGGGTCGGCGTAGTCCACGTGGGCCATGCGCTCGCCCACCGCCTCGCTGCCCTGGCGATGGAGCACGCTCTGGCGGCACATCTCGCTCACGTCGGACACTCGACGCTCCGGCGGGCGATTGGAGCGACCGAAGGCCATGGTCAGGTTGTCAATGGACTTCAGGGCACGTGGCAGCAGCGAGCTCTCCGAACCCGAGCCGGAGACCAGGCCCTTGGGCACCGCCTCCATAGAGAGGTTAATCACTGTGCTCTGGCTGTCGCGCTTCAGCGTGGAGCCGGATCCATGGGACGAGCTGGAGGCGGACGTGGAGGAGGAGCTGCAACTGTCCCGCTGCACCGCATCCTCGCCCACGCGCTGCAGCACTCCGTCCGGCGAGTAGACCAGCGTGACGTAGTCTGACTCCGGTCGCGGGGCCGGAGGAGCAGCCTTGGAGCGCTTCTTCAGCAGCTGAGCCGACTTGGCACGTCCCAGGACGGGCGAGAACTTGTAGGGGACGTGGACGTTGCGCAGCAGGGTCTCATAGATGGGCTCCTCGCTCCGGCCAGCATCAACGGCGTCTGCCTTGGCCTGCTTCAGCTGCTCCTCCAGTTCCAGGGGGGGCGGAGATCTCGAAGGCGGACGCGGTGGCGGCTGGAAGGGACCGCGATTCATGTCCTGGACGGGGCTCACGGGACTCTCACGCCGCTTCTGCTGCTTGTTGTACATCCTCTCGAACTCCTTGGTGTTCTTGAGCAAGTCCAGCACGATCTGGGCGTCGCGCTTCGACTTCTCCGCCGGCGAGAGCAGATCTGTCTCCGCCTGGTCCCTGGTTGCGTAATACTGATCCGACGAGGATTCGTCCAAGGTGGCTGCCTCCTGGGCCAGCTCTATTTCCTTTTCGGGACGCAGCTCCTCCGTGGACTCGGTTATCTTGAGCACTGTGGCACTGCTGCTGTCGAACTCGCTGAGGTCCATGTAGAACTTGGAGCAGCTCTTGGTGCTGCTCCGCTGCTTCTTCATGGTGGCGATCCTCTTGGGCATTGTCTTGTGGTTGTACTGCCGCACCTCAAAGAAACCCTTGCCCTTGGCCTTGCGCTCGCTGAGATCGGGCTTGCTGCCCCTCAAGGAGGCGGCGCTGTCCTCGTCCTGCTCTCGTTCCCGCTCCGCCTCCTCGTCCAGGCTGAAGCCTCCGATCCGGGGCACCGACTTGCTGCGCTCCTTGAGGGCTTTGTAGCTGAAGACTGGAGACTGTGACTTGGTGCTGCGACTGCGCTGATCCCGCAGGATGCAGGAGCAAGGATCTGGCTGATCCTGCTCCGGCTTTGACTCCTGACTGCACTTGCAGGCGGCTTCCTTGGGCGGAGACTTGGTCTCCTCCTTAACGGAGGCATCTCGCTTGCGGTACCTCATGGCCGCGGCCAACTTCTGCAGGGCCGTGTCGTCCAGACTGTTGTTCCTTGACAGAGGCTTCGATGGCTTCTCCTGGCTGGGCTCTTCCTGCTCCGCCTCCAAGGACTCGTTGAAGCTGTCAAAGGAGCTGGAGTTGGTCACCGTCTTCCGCTTGAACTTGGAGTTCCGCTGCCGGATCTCGCTGCGCCGACACGCGTTCCGCCGCTCCAGGTAGGTGGGCGTGGAGTTGCTGCCCGAGTGGAGGCTCCACTTCCAGGTGCTGCGATCCGGCGTCCGATCTGGGATTAGGTATAGCGGATTAGTCGAAGGCTGCACTTGTGCTTCCCGAGAACAACGAAAGCGGCGGCGGTGAGTGAGATGAGGGGGAGCAGGAGGTGGGCGATAAACAAACACCAGTGAGGATGCATTCTAACTAAGGATCATGCGGTCGAACGGGTTAGTGGGTAACCCTTAAAGTTAGTCACTTGGTTAGTGGGTTAGTTCGGTCTCAGTTCGGTATGGGAAATACAGATCGAGACGGGAAAAATGCATGCAAACAAACACAGAGCCCGATCGAGTTAGGAGGCCAATTACAGCTAGCAATCCAGATACAAGTACGGGTGCGGTTCTCGCTATACTTACTAGGCTCTTCGGACACCAGAGTTACGTTACGCTAACGAGAGTTCTACGATTACGATTAGGATGTTTACAGTTAGATGTACTGGTTGGTTGGGGGTTTACAGTTGTCTACAGCCCTTAGTTTCTGTCTGATCGGTTTGGATTTATTTTATGTATATATTTTTGGTTGGTAATTAGATATCGGTCTCAGTCTCTGGTTGTGTGTGGGGTTTAGCCTTAGAACGAACGCCTTAAACACTAGTCAAAGTTCTTTCGTTTCTTTGTTTTGGGGTGTTTAGTTTTAGAATGCATCACTGGTAGTACTACAACGGTAAACATATAGCAATTCATAGAGTAGAGTTAGATCAAATCGGCAGAATACATAGATCATTAAAATTAGTACTAGCCTAGGACACCACCTTAGCGCGGAGGAGCAGGACCGCAAAAAGAAACCCCCAACGATTCGGATATATTGCACAGATATATGTACAGACATATTAACAAATATATATAAATATATAGTAGCACCAGGCTTGCAATTAAAATTTCGCCTACATCGGGCCCAAGTAATAAATCAAATCCCGGCCGACGAGGCGTCGACAGATTTGGCACGATTTTGGCGAAAGGCTGGCTGGAGTCGCCACTTGGTTATGTCACTTCACCGCAGTCGCCGCAGCTGGAGCGTGCGAATCATAAGTACACTGAGAGAAAAATGGTACCTACTCCCAATTTGAATAAGCTGGGAGTAAGGAGAACCATCGTGCACATAGAGTAAATAAGCAAAAGTTAAGGTTCTTATTTTCTACTAATACAACTATCTTGAGTAAAGCTCTTTTTCCTTGAGTTGTTGATGTTATACCCATATTAATATATTAATTAACCAATATTCTAACCTAATTCCGATATTTTATAACGTTTAGTGGGATAAATATATATTCTGCCTTATATATCGAACTGTATCAGTACTATAAACTGTAAACTTCACTATTTTTAAATAACAAACATTACAATTAAGAGATGTTTGATAAATAGAAAGTATTTTCGATATTTTATATGCGATATTATTCTATACATTACATTTCGATATACAAAACTGTTCGATATAATTTTGAGAGAGATATTTTTGACACTATAAGTCTTCCTACTCTTATGTTCTTCATTTGTAGGTTAAAAAATTGCATTACTTTAAAAGTAAATGCGATATGTTTTGATATAACTATTTTGATTATGTGAAAATGTACGATAATTTTGATATGATATTCAACGGAATATGTTTTTCAATATATGTGATATCAGCCTTTTCTCTTGATTTATGTAAATTTCTAATCAAAGGTTTTCAAACTCAAAATCAGTAATTATTAAGTATCATAGTCTTAAGGTGGAGAGTTATAGAGAATTAAATTTAAGGATAGCTTGTTTCTCTAACCAACACGTCTCTTTAAAATCTAGATAATATACTATACTAATTATAGTGAATTTTAGTTCACTATATAGACCCTTAGAAGCCCGACTTGAAGCCATTTCTCTCTCTGTGACTTTCCTTCTGCCGACGACTACGACGACGACGACAGGTCGACAGGCATTACCCAACTATAACAAGTACCCGCATGTGCATAACTGTGGGCACTTCATCATCTCGTGCAGTCCCCAATCCGAATCGTTAGGTGTTTTTTTGGCCACATGACAAACATAACAGCAACAGGAAAAACAAAAACAACAACTAAAACACAACAAAAAAAAAGTAAAACAAAAACTTAAACCCTAGAGCTAAGCCAGAAAGCTAAGCCAAGTCGGCCAAGTTAGCAGGCAATCCAGGCGGGGAGCGCTCACCTTCCTCGTTGCCCAGCTGGTAGACCAGCTCCTTGGCGCGCATGGGAATGTCGAGCTTCTCCAGCATGACACCTTTGATGTGCTGCGTCCAGATGCGCTTCTGGTCACGATTCCGGGCCGTCAGCTTGATCTGGTGCCGGGGCTCGTCGAAGGGAATCACGTAGAAGCTGGTCGGCTCCCCGGGCAGGTGTTCGCTCAGCATCAGGTTGTTTTGCTGCCGATTGATCGGGGATTAGGATAGGTGCGAGAGGAATGCCGAGGATACTCACCGATATGTAGGTCTTGAACTGCAGGCGCCCGTCCTCCTTCTGCTTGGTGATGATCAGCATCGTGGCAAAGAGGAGCACCAGGCGGGGCTTGTTGTGCTGCTCCATCAGCAGGCCCTCCTGTCGCAGTTCGCCCAGGACAGTTAGCTCTGGAATGGGACATGGCAAGGTGACGGTTACATATGATCCCGTCTAGTGTTTCCCCACAGCTGCTGCACTCTCACCTGGTCCCAGCCAGCCGTCCAGTATCCCAGACAGCTCCTTGACACGGCTCTGCTGCTCCTGCTTGCGCTTCACCTGGTCGATGTTGTGCGCCACCTGGCGCATGATCACGTGGGCCTCGGCCACCTCCTTCAAGTCACAGTGCTTGCGGAGGCTCTGCAAGGAGGAGAGGAAGTGGAAAGTCATGTAGAGTCACTCGTGGCCTGCCGTCACCCACTTTCCCCGCACTTACGTCCAGCAGCAGATGGTACTTGAGGATGCGCTGCACCGGCTTCAGCAGATAGGAGCCGAGGGGCAACCGGTGCTGGAGTCCCTTCTGCGTGGAGGCCAGCAGTGTGTAGGTGTAGGTGGCCTGGAGCAGCTTGGTCAGCAGCGAGATGGCCTGCGGGTAGCTTGTGCTGCGGAAAGGAGAAAAAGGTTGGATTTATGACACATGTGACATGGGCCTTTAGGTCTTCATCATCGAACCAGGCATTAAATCTGAATTTCAAATGGGAATCGGGGGAGTCAGGAGGCCAGAGGGAGCGGATGATGTATGCCAACGTGTCATTGGGGGCGACAAATCAAACTTTGGCCATCGGACCGAGCTCTCCAAATTGGCATCGCGGCCAGGTAAACGTCAGCGTTTAAATGGAACATGGCGTGCCTGGATTGCCAAGAGACGCCATCGCCATCGCCATCGTCTTGGCCATCGTTTCGTGTCATGCTGCTAGCTAGAGCTTGGCCTATCGAGATCGTTTTTGGCCTGGTCGTTACCGTTCTTGGCTTAAGTCTCAGTAACAGTATCGAAGATGGAGCGAACACGCCATGCGGCGATGGTCAGCGATGGCTGCAATGTTTTTTATTTTGTAGCTCCCATGAAAGCAGGAACAACCAGGTCGCTGCGGGAGCTTGCCTCATAATTACGTTGATGTGTGAACAAGCGTCAGGATTAGGCAGTATTATGTATAATTACGGAAGAGTATGAATATCGGAGGATAAGAATAAGGAGTCTTGTGGTATTTAGTATTGAATATATAGATGCTTTTAGGGTACTCCAAATAAACTACAAAGCCTCCGACTTTTGATTTATTCATTGAAGTAGTAAAAAGCAAAAATATTGTACAAGAATTAAGAGTCTTATGGTATATTTTACTGAGAATATAGATAGATTTAGGCAAACATAGAAGCCTGTACACCTTAATGTTAATTGAGTGTCTGTATTTCCTTGCAAAGCTTTTCTTTTGTTTAAATTTCAACTAAATGTATTATATGATTTTAAATATGGAAAGTACAACTATTTCATGAAGCTAGTCATAAAACAATCTCCAAGTTAATGTAGAACTAATGACTGAACTTGGTATGTAAACGATAAGCTGTGACTGAGTAATTTTTTAAAGGTTCTGCCTGATAAGACCCAAGTGTCCAAGGTACTTCTGCTGATAAGATTAAGCTACTTGGAAAGTATTTAGGGATTTCCCCCAAAAACCCACTTTGAGTCACTTAGTCACTCCCATCCAGACACTCACCAGTAGGTTGTGTACACATCAAAGCCATCGCGCAGGTCAATGAAGCATCTGGCAATGCGGCCGGGCTCCAATCCCGTGTTGACCAGTCGCTGGAGCAGCATCGAGTTGAATTCGTAAATCTCTTCAATGTTCGCGAAGAGTATTTGCAATTCGTCCACGCGCAGGCAGGCGCGCTCCCTCCAGTCGTTGAGGTACCTTAAAAGCCCCAAGGATATATATATTAGTTACTCTTTGGACATCTAATGTAAAGACTAAACTCACCCCTTGATGACCTGACCCAGATCCTCGACGAAGCTGCGCTCCGAGTCCACAATCTCCAGGCAGGTCTTCTCCAGGACACTCATGGCGGGCGGATGATGGTGCGGATGATGATGGTGCGAGTCCCCCAGGTCATTCTCGCTCTCCGCCAGGCTCTCCACGCTGGCCAGGTACGAGGTGGCCGTGAGCTTGCCATTGAGCAGCTGATCGGAGCCAGAACTAGAGCTGGAGGAGGTTGAGCAGATGGAGGAGGAGGACAGCGGCCGGTTGTTCAGTCGGGCCAGCTCACTTAGCCGGGCGGCAAACTTGGGCTTGATGTCGGTCAGCCGGTCCAGACTCTCCGCCGACAGCTTGTTGGCCTCCTCCAGCTCGGCCAGCTGCTCGGCGGTGGGCAGCTTCAAAGGGACGCCGCCGCCCAAGGTGCTGGCCTTGGCGCCCAGACTCTTGGTCCGGGCATAGGTCAGCAACGGTGAGCTGGAGATCGTGGAGGCGCAGGCGGCGGAACTGCTTCTCACCAGTGGCTTGCTCACCAGCGGCTTGTTCACCGCCTCGACGAGCTCCTCACCGGGCCCGTCCATAGCCCAAGGATCGGCCAGAGTCAACCGCTCGATGTGCTGCGCTACCAAGTCAAAGTTGATGGTGTCCACTATGTCCACTGGACTCAGGGGCTCGCTGCACACGAACTCCTTGGCCTTGGGACTGGGCTTCTGGTTCTGATTCTGATTCGGAGTGGGTGTCGTTGGAGTTCCGGGCGTTCCAGGCGTTCCTGGTTTCGCCTGCTGCAGCTGCACACTGGTGGCCGCCAACTGCTCCATCTCGATCAGCTTGATGCTCTGCTGGGAGTCGTACCGCGGCAGGGTCAGTTTGCGCGTCGCCTGGAACGGCTGTCCATCGAAATGGAAGGGCGTTCCCGGCACTGATTTGTTCGTCGGCGTCCGATCCTCGTCCTTGTCTGCTCCTGGCTTCAACTTCTCGGCGGCGGCAAAGTTCAGCGATTGCAGGTACTCCGTGCTGGAGTCAAAGGTGGCCACCAGTTCGCTGCCCGACTGCGTGGACAGCTTGCCGGTGATCTTGGACAGCGGTATGTGCGAGAGCTTGAGCTTGGGCGTGGAACCAGCGCCCTGCACCGGTGACGATCCACTGCTGTGGGTCTTGATGTACCGTCCCTGGGTGGGACTCCTCTGGTTCTGCTGTTGCTGCTGCTGCTGCTGCAGGGCCTCAATGGACACCGCCTCAACGGGCTGGATGTCCGAGTGCGTGATGATCCGGTGAACGTTGGGGGACAGAATGCGAATGTTGCTGCCCCGTCGACTGCCGCTGGAGGCGAGGCTGCTGCTGCTGCCGTGGATGCCGCTCTGGCTCTGGTTCCGCTGCACCACCAGCCGGCTCAGCTGTGCGCCGTCGGGCTCATCGCGCAGACCCGCTACCACCAATGGCAGCGGTGGCAGTGGCCCCGGGTGGCTCGACCGGGAGCTGGACTTGGCTAGCGTGTAGCTGGCGCTCTGGTCATCGCTGGTGGAGACACTCGCCGAGGAGGAGGAGGCGGAGGAGGAGTCACTGGTGCTGCTGCAGTTGCTGTTGCTCCGCTTGGGCGTCGAATCCCCGCTGCTGGAGGCCTTCGCTTCGTGGGTTGTCGCTGAAGAGGATGTCGTGGGCCCCGCGCTCAGGCTGTTCGTCAAGGTGTCGTAGATGCCCAGCAGCGAAGGTGCCAACTCTGTGGTGCTGCCTATAAATGAAACATAAATGAATATTTTAGTTGTATTTCTTATGATTTAAATATCCTAAAATATTGAATATTATGAAATGGATCCATGGAGTGGTGACTAATTTGGTTAAAGTATTTCCAAGCGCGTGTCCCGTGGGCGTTGCATTCCCATTCCCTGTCCCGAACACATGCAACACCCCAGCGATCCATATCGATCGATGGAGGTGCTGCCATGTTGATGGCCACGCAACACACACGCTCGTAATCCTCCGATATTTGCCATAATTTTGTTGCATAAAATGATTTATGCCGGGGCCAAACAACAGCGGCAGACGGAGGACAGAGGACTGAGGACGGCGCTGATGTATTGAGTTGTTTAGCCGCAGGATGCATGGCCAACGAGCCGCGGTCAGAACGTGGCCATCAGTCAGTGCAGGCTAGTGTTCTGGCCCGGCTTCGAGTTGCTCTCGGCATCGCAATCGGAGTCGCAGTCGCAGTCGGAGACAGAGACGGAGACGGAGTTGGTAACTCGGCCTGGTCGGCCGCATAAATAAGTAGGTTGCTGCTGTTCGCCTGCCTGGCGGCCTGACATGTGAATTGATATGCCAACGCAACATGGCAAAACCACAACGCGCAGCAGCAACATGGCAACAGGCAACAGCAACACCAACACCAACACCAACACCAACGTGGCAGCCTGGCAACATCGACAAAAGACGCAGAACATCGACCCAACCGACTCAACGGCAATTGGCATGGACATGGACATTCCCCGAGCCGAACAGCCGTGGCCTGCTGCTCATCATTTCCCACAAACGGTTCAATTAATCAATAGCTCTCGCAACTGCGGATTTAATAACATTATCGACAGGGAGACCTGATCTATAAATTATAGATCGCGTCACTCAGCAGTCAATAGTGCATGCTGGCCACTTTTAATGATTGCTCTTTGTTCCACACATGGAAAAAACTAGATCGAATTGCGATGTTAATTCTAGCTTATTAAATAGGAAAAGTCTGTACTTAAGTGTAATATTTATTTATACCTATGTAAACATGGTTTAATTTATAATGTCAAGAGAATTGTTTAAGAATGAAATTATCTTCATCAGTGACTCTTCTTCGGAAAGGATATTTGTCAGTTTTGGTTAAAAAAAATAAATTTTACCATTAAATTGTTAAGTTAATCTTAGAACCTTGGTTAAGTTTTAAAGAATCTCTGCAGGCATTCCAAATAAAATTCTCAAGTTACATAGAGGGCTTGGTTTCACATTTATCTTGCCGAATTCCCAAATTAATTTGTATTATATTTTCAAGTGGCTTAAATTAAAATTTAAAAAGCACTTCATCTCGATTTTTTTCTCTACACTTCCAGCCAACACAAAGGCCCTAAAATTGCACTTATAGCCAAGATCGTAAATTCTATAAATAAAATACCAGGCAGGAGGTTTCATTTGCATTCTGCAGTCTACGATTTCAGCATCTGCATCCTCGAGTATCTTCAAGTGCGAATGCCCATGCTAATGCCTCCCTACTCGCCCCCTCTTCCTTGTGGCAACTTCATTAAGGCCACAGTTTATGCGATTATCGGTTAGCACATTTGGCTAACAACATAACAGCCCATACATCTCACTTCCCGCTGGCGAGGCTGAGCAAATCAGGCAATTAACTTTTTCAAGACAAAACTGCGGCCCACGTTCGTCGGCTACCGGGTGAATCGCTGGAGCTGGAAGCTGGTTTTCAGCTATTCGAATTCTGCCAGAGCCACGAGCATCCTCCCATCCTCTCATCTACGGGAGCCGACGGGCCACTTTTTCCCCTAATTGCGAATGGTGTCAATGTGGCCGGGAGTTTGGGCCTCGCGACTCAACATGTTGGGCAACATTTTGCCAAGCCACGAACAACAATTAGTTTGCATGAGTGCTGCCACGCCCACCGCCTTTTCGGGGAGACTGACGACAAGTCGTAAACATGATTTGTACATTTAATTTTCCATCATTCTGTCTGATTATTTTGCGTGGGCAGAAAGCGAACGCAGCCAGAGCAGATACTCCACCGGAATGACCAATAGACAGTTTGGATGCCTGGATGCCAAATAGCTTTTCTTCTTATTGCCAGATACTACTCTCGCACTAGCCGTCATCCTGCAGGCTGACCCAGTTTGACGGCGAAGCGTTTTGCTTAATTGCCAAAACGTGGGCCGTGCCGACAGGTTCCCCAATGGGTAACCATGCAGAGAGGAAAAAGATGGGTGGTATATAAGATATTTCGGGAAAATATATAGAAAGGAATTGGGAATCTGAAAAAATCTTAAATATTTTATGACAAAAGAAGGAAATTTTATACTTACAAGTAAGTAAGCTTTAGTTTTTTAAGAACAATATTTATCTTAAAGATACATCCAACGTTTTATGCAAAACAAACTAAAGAAATTTACACAGAAGTGGGGACTTAGAGAAATATATTGCTTAGTCAGTCTGAAAGAACCCCTTTTTAATTCTAATTAAACTTTAAAGAAATATCAATACATTTCCTTTAAAATTGTTAAAAACTTTAGTGACAACTTTTTCGCTGTGCCGGCAATGTTGGCTATAATCACTGCCACTTGCCGGAGAGCATTTAATTAAAAGCCAACAGCTGTGGCCGTTCCAAAACTATTTATGGCATAATTCCGCCGAGACCTGGGAAACTGTTGGCCCAGACCAGACCAGGCCAGACCAGGCCATAATCTGGTATCTGAAATCTGGAATCTGGCCGGCGATCTCCGGCAGCCGGAGTGCTCAAACAAATTCTGCCACAGACGCCTGTCCAAAACGGCGAAACAATGCAAAGTGAGCTCTCTGTCATTTTGCCATTTGCAATTTGCAATTTGCTTATGCTTTTTTTCTCCATTTTGCAATTGGAGTAGCCTGCTCACGGCCAGAAAGGGTGTCAGGGCCAGAATGTGGATGTGGATATTGTCGTGGACGTGGAGGAGAAGGAGACCCCAGATCCGAGATCTGAGACCCGTCTGTTGGTTTCATTTTCCACAAGACCCATTCCAAAATCCAAATCCCTTTAATGCCCCGGCGACAAAGTGTCTTATGGCAGCCGGCCATTCCGAGTCGCTCGTAATTTCCAGCGGCGGCTTCAGGTGTCCACTCCCCGGCGGGCGCCTCGCCTCACCTCACCTCGCCACCTGGGACAAGCTCCCAAAGCCGGCAATTTATGGCGGGCCTGACACAATTTCATAAGGCTCCCCTGGTTACTGGCCAAAGATTACGCGATTGTGGCTAAAAATAGTCGCAGCTAAAGGTCATCCAGCGCCTCGAAGATGCAGCTGCTCTCTTGACGGATTCGCAATTTACGTGCAAGTCGCTTACTGAGCCACTCGACGCAAGGGAAAGTGCTGTCATCTGCTGGATTCGTATCTGAATCTGAAGCCGAATCGGAATCCAAATCGAAACCGACGGATGCCGACCGGAGACACCTTATTTATGCGCGGCCAGCTGTTGAGAGCATTAAATTAATGCGCTTAGTCGCCGCCATCGATGGATGGCCCAGGTCCGCGTCTGGCAATTGATATTTTAATCGGCATTTCATTTTGTCTCGGCCCCGGCTTGGCTTGGCGCCATGGTTAGTCTGCTGTTTAGGGAGCCGTTACAGGGAGAGAAATATTTGAATATTTGTAGGAGTCCAGCTTGAACGGAGGAGGAGAACAGAGTAGGTTTCCATAAAGGTATTTTCAGTTGGTATTACTTCAGGATTAGGAATCTCTTTTGAAAGGAACAGTCAGAGTGGATGCATCGACAAAAATATCTAGCTTAATGTCAAATCGAAAATTTCGTTCTTTTCCGAATCCAAAAATATCGAAAAATATCGAATTGAAATATATATTGAAAGGAACAATCAAAATTAAAGCGTCGACAAAAAATATCTAGCTTAATGTCATATATAATATGTCGTAGTTTACCGAAACTAAAAAATGTCAAAAAGTATCGAATTTAAGGTTAATATATCGATATTATCAAGGCAACATTTATAGCTGTCTTACCTCGTCCCTTAATATTTAATAATAAACCCTAAATTTCTTACTGTGCACACCTTATCAGCCAAGACTATTAACCGAACCCCATACGTGTCCCCTTGGGTCTTGGCTTATGGGCACGCATTTTGCAACTACCAATTAAAATGTTATTCAATGCGTCGCCGTTGAACGCGACTTAAAAACACATTTCCCTCGATAAGACGACAACCTGGAACAGGGCTCTTAACTCAAACGATATTACCATAAACAGAAGCCAACACAGAAACAGAAACCGAAACTAAAGGCTGGCAAACGGAAATGGAATCCGCAGGCAAAACTTGGCAAGTGTGTGTTGGGAAAACATGTGTGGGGGAAAACTGCGTGGAAATTACAAAGGAAATGGCCCATATGTTTTAGCGAAAACATGGAAACTCCAGGCAGAGTAATAAAAATAAAATAATAGGAGACGGAAATGTCTAAAAAAAATTCCATTAGGAATTTTTCTCTATTAATTGTTTGAGAACTCTAGCTAAAAGACTAAAATCCACACATTTGTTTTATTTATTTATAGCTTCAAATTAGTTAAGTTTCAAGAACACATCCCAGTCATGCTTGGCCATTAAAATTAAGCCTCTTCCTTGAAGCCAATTGCATCTAATGCTCCCTAAGACCCATTGATAATTTCTCGAGATTTAAGGATCGTTTCCGCTTTCCTCCAGCAACCCAAGGGAAATTCTTTTGAAATTGAGCGAATCTTGCAGACGCATAAGCATAAAAATTCCTCAAGATCTGGCTCCCTCACCGAGGGCAATGGATTTGGTTTTTATTTTTAGCCTCCTGCTGGATATCCACTGGATCCACTTAAACGATGGCTGCTATAGCTGCGAGCTGCGAGCTGCTCATCCAGGCCAATGCAATGGCAAATAACACGGCAACTTTTGCTTTTAGTGCGCAGCTCCTCCAGCCCCAGCTCCTCCGTTTCCAGCGAAAAGTGAAATCCTTTTAAAGCGGCTGCAAACAAAATCTAGGAAAATGTCGCCGCCAAAAAGTTATAAATCTTGTTCATATTTGCACGTGAAGCCAAAGCCAGACTCTGGCCAGGAGACCCACTCCCGGACCAGGTTGGGGAAGCCATAAATGTCACACGGCCCGGCGAAGAGCAGCCCGGCTGGCAGGCTGGCAGGCTGGCATATTAGTTTTCCATGGAGTGGCGGAGTTGCAAAACGTGCTAAATTCCATGGGGCAGACATCCATTAAACAGCCGCGGCCGGGCCGAAACATGCCATGGCTGAAAAGTGCTAAAATCTCATAAAACATAGCCTGACTGCTGATTCTAAATTAACTTTGGCTTCCTTGGGAGCACAGTGGTTGAAGAGAGGGGAATATCTAAAAAGGATATGGTGGATTCCTTTTTATGAGGCATAATTTGAAGTCATAAGAGTAACAGTATAAGTAATATTCCAAGCAAGCTTAGTTACTTATTCATTT
Organism: Drosophila bunnanda; assembly: GCA_035046265.1. NCBI lineage: Eukaryota > Metazoa > Arthropoda > Insecta > Diptera > Drosophilidae > Drosophila > Drosophila bunnanda. Next base: position 16,884,146 of record JAWNOB010000016.1, read on the forward strand.
CAGTTGGGGTTTCCTGGTTGTGGATCCACTGTGCCTCTCTCTTTTCTTTCAGCCATCCTGGCAGGCGACACTTCACTCGAGGAGCGGAGTGTTCTGAAGTGGAGTGGAGCAGCCCAAGCTGTTGCACTTTGCACTTCAGCCCGGGAAGATGAAGGGGCGGTACTGGGTCTGGGCCTAGGCCAACTCCGACATGTTCTTGAAGAACCTCCCTTCCTTGGGTGCCCTCTCAATGGCCCGCCTTGACTTTGACGTGACTCTGGCATTTCGGAGGATCTCCTGCGCGTCTGTGCGATGTGATGCGATGTGTCTGTTGATGAATGGCAACTGCGCGAAATGCATAAAAGTGTAAACACCACTAAATATAGCCACAGCCGAATCCAGTTCATTGGCCTGAATGGCGGTGCCAAATGTGGCCAGTTCAAGGGCTGCCTGCAAGGCGATTTCTCCGGGCCAAACGGAGACATCACCGCTAGAAAGGAGCAGGCTGGCGCATTATATAAGGCGATGGCCATCGGTTTTAATTAGCAGCTGGCGCTGCCATATGCTAACCACTTTCCACGCTAATACAATGACCCAAGAAACGCTAATCTCCGCGGACAGGCAGACATTTCCATGCGGTTTAAGTTCGGCGTGCGGTTTTCGCTTTCGAAATCAATTTGATTTTCAAACTCCATATCGCCGTATCGCGCACACACAGCGCACGCAGGAAATGTCAGTCAGGGCTTAGGCTTTTCCCTGATTGATTAATGTGGAGCACGGATTGCATAAGTGCTTGGATTGCAGTCCCCGAAAATCTTGCATCTACGTGGGCGACACACACTGGTAACCCATTCGGGTTACCATCTCAGTCAGTCAATCACTCACTTGCTACGGAGGTGGAGCTGGCTCTAGAGCTGGCAGCAGAGTGGGGGAGCCGCGTCTGTCTGGTTTGAAGGCCAAGACACCTCACAGATAGGGCCAAGTGTGTGCTGGAACCACTCGAGGGCATGCTGTTGACTCTAGATAGGAGCTGGACAACTGAACAACTGGACAGATCGCATTGGCTTCTTGGTAATGGCTTACCGCTAATGAGCTCCATAAACAAGCTGCTCCGCGTATCGCATCGCTTGGATAAATTTGCATTCGGGCCCAGATACGGGTATATCTCTGTTAACATTGTTAACAAGTTCTGCTGGCTGTCCATATGACAAGTCAATCCTCAGCGGCTTAAGTCTAGGGCGGGGTCTGGGGTCACCGAAGGTCTCCCTCTTACAGTTTACAAACTCAAACAAGTTGGAAATACTTTAAAGATAAAGAAACTACTTCAGTTTGAGAGCAAATAGGAACTGCGGTTTTAAATAATAAAAGATATTTAGAGGTCAAAGCCTTCAGTTACATCACGGCAAAGGGATCCACACTCAGCCATCGAAGCCATTCCCCTCTGGATAGATGAATGCCCCTTTTTAGCAAGGCCGCATCCATGGAATGCGGTGCCTTACCCCATTAGGATTGGATCTGCGATCCGGAGTGGCTGTGCCAGATCACCGCCCAAGGCAATGGACCACATGCCGCAGCTAGATCCAATGTCAATGCTTTTGAAAGGCATCAATTAATGGTCAATGCTCTCGGAGTCAAGTGAGCCAAGTGGCTCACAGATTTTCCAGCGAAAATATGCCGCTGGCCAAAGGAGGCGCAGAACGCGTTTGGTTCCATCGACAGTCATCCAGTTCGGGCCAAGATCGGTGTACACACAGAGACCACCGGCGGTGTGGCAGCTGTTGTTGTTTGGCCATGGCCGTAATTGGCAAGTGGAAAACTGGCGGCGTGGCCATAAAAAGCAGGTCAGGCCACAGCTAAGACAATCAAATTATGGCCACTTCTTTAATTGATGATCCAGACTCCGACTCGCGACTTGGCGCAGCATCTGCAACTCGAGTTGGGCTTGGTCTGGTGGCATCATAAAGAAATAAAGTTTCACTGCCCCAATCGCCAGGCTGTGCCAAGTCCCGATCCCTGCCAGATCCCCCGGCAAACATATGTTAATGAACCTGAACCAGCCGGTGACTACGATGACTACGATGACTACGACGACGAGGATGGCGTGATGAAAGACAGGAAAAGGCGAGCAACAATTTAGCGCTTTAATTTGATGGCCATGAGGAGCAAGGAGTCCCGGGTCCCGACTAGTGCCAATTCTATCAACAGCTCCGTTGGAGCGTTAGATGGCCAACACCAGATGTGGCTGGACGTGGCCGCGCTGGGCAGGCAATTTATTTTAATTACTGCCCGGTTAAATGCTCGGATGGCTATCCGAAAAAGCGCTAAAGCCCTAACAAGAGAAATCAATTTTCGCTGGCCCAACTTGCAGCATGTTGCAGCATTGTTCCCTCCACCAAGATCGTTGAACTCTTGGGCCGAGGACCGAGCACAGAGTATTGAGGCTGAAGCTGGAGCTGGAGCTGGAGCCTTCGGGGGTCTTAATTTGAATTGACTTCCGTCAACAAAGAGGCGGCAGGCCTCGGCTCGGCCCGAGATTCTAATTGCAACATGTTGCAAAGTAAGTGCGGACACTTGCAATTAATAAGAATTGCTGCTGCTGCTGCTGCTGCTGCGGCGCACAAGGAACCCATAAAAGTGCCTGCTCTTGGCCTTAGCCTTTGTCTGCATTCATGGGATATGGAAACCACATTGAGAAAAAGGGGGAAATTGTGATGTATTTCGAGAAAATAAGACTAATATGATATTGCGACGTAAATCTACAAATATCACATCGAAAATATAGTGTAAATTTAGATATTTAAAATTTTGAAATATTGCTTTTAACCTTATTGATATTTATACGATCTAAAGATATAATCAAATTTGTCCAACCTAATCTAACAATGTATAGGCATGTTTTATACATTAAATTTCACATACCTATAAAAATTAAAATATCGTTTTTATTATCGATTGTCATCGACCTTTGCCTAAAGCTCTGGGATATATCCCACTTCCTGTCAGAAATGGAAATTAAGGGAATTAAAAGAAAGAAACCAATTAAACATTTTAAGAAAAATATATCACATCGAAAATATTGTGAAGATAGATGTATCAATATTAGTAATGTCGAAAAATATTGCACATAATCGATATATAGGAATTTTCTGACATCCCTAAGTACTTCGCTTCAAAAATCTTAGATAAAATATATTATATCATTCAGATATCTCTTTAATTATGTATCGTAGGCTCTCCTATTTCCCCTGACACAAATATAATATACTATGTTGTATGTTGTGTTTATGAAAATCCCCATTTCGTTCAGTGCCCTTGGAGATTGTGCATTGGTCCCTGGATATTCCTTTCGTGGTCTTGGATCCGCGCTGCCATAGCCGAAGGGCTCGAGTCGAGACTCGGTTCAAGGAATGCGGCGTAACGCCAGCAACATTTCACGCTTAATTATAGACGCCAAGCGCTAGGAATTTTTCATAAGACATAGAGGACCATAGAGGAGAGCTGGGACCAGAGATGGGCACCGAGGAGGAGGCAGGCATTTCCTATTGCCATCATCTAATGCCCGGCCAGGGAAGAGCTTTCCACGATTATTTATGTGTGGGCCGTTGTTTTGTAATTTAATAAGCAATGCAAAAAGGGGCGCGACAAGAAAGTGCAGCAGATCCACCGATCGTTGGATACTCTATGGATTCTTTATGGGCTTCTTTGCAAGGTTCTGTGCCATACCGTCTGCCTGGCTCAGGACAGAGACTCTGGCCCGGCTATTAGTCAATCCACCTACACGTTGTGGTTGGAATGACGACGACAACAACGACTGCGGGCACACGCCGTTGACGCCTCTGACGAGGATCGGCGCCATGGAGCAAACCGCTGACTCAGATCCCAGCCGAGGCCCCAGGAATGCAGCGATGTTGCATATGCAATTAATAATTGGTTGCACATGCGCAGCGGCAGCAGCAGCAGCAGCAACATGATGCGGCAACACACGACGGCTAAAAATAACTCCTCTGGACCTTTGACACTGTCCATGTCTCTGGAAATTGTGACTAATTAGTTGCTCCACGGAGGAACCACCTCCGCGGATGGGATCGGGGCCAGTCGCTCTCCATGGGAGATCTGAGTGGAGTCCGACATTGCCACACATTCGAGCAAAATTAAAACACGCAGTCCATTCATCAAGCTCAATTGAAGATGGCACTTGGAAAAAATAGGGTCAGTTGGAGATAAAATATATAATACAGGATTTTGAGAATATATTTGCATTTTATAATTGGAAATTATTACTATATTTCTGGGAATAAATAAACCATTTTGTTTGACAGTCTATAAATCTATGTATATTAGGTATTTTAATTATATTTACATGACTTTATAATTCATAACAAAACCAATGTGCGCTAAAGTCTCTATAAAAATCTGACAATAGCTCCAAAGTTCACTTCTCGCTACCTAATTGAACCATAAAAAATAAATTAAAGAGACAATTCTATCTCTGTTTTGTGGGTCAAGTTTAGTGTCAGAGCCTTGGCCATAGTTCCCCCATTTCTCCTCTTTACTTTTGGGATTTCCTTTATTTTATTTTATCTGGCGTCTGGCTCTCTAATTAAATGCCTTTCCACAATAATAATTTATGGTAATTTAATACTTTATTGTCAGAGGAGAGCAGCCGGCCAAATAGAAGATTTATGCAGTCTGCAGAGTCCCAGGGAAGGCAGAACAAATTGCTGGCAATTTCAAAGGCTTCTCCTCTCTCCCACCATTACAATCTGGAGAAGATCTTTTCAATAATTTGCGCCAATTAGAAGCATATTCAGAGTCCCATTCGGAGTGAGTTGGGAGCCCTCAATTTCCATTATTATGTCTGCCTGCCTGCCTGCGCTTGTGCAATGCCCGAGAAGATCCAGATCCAGAATCTACTTCAGATTCAGAAACATTTGGCCCGATGGACTGGCGATCGACTGCGTCTATAAATAGTTCCGTGGGCGCACTTTTCCCATTTCCCCCACATCCCCCACCTTTTCTCCCTCAGTTTTTCCACTGTTGTTGTTGAGGCAACATGATGTTGAAATTTTGATTGCGACATTCCGCAGCTCATTCCTCGGACAAATTGTGCCAGGGCAAAGGGAATGGGTCTGTTATTTGGTCTAGGGATTACTACACAGCGAAGAAATGAGGTCTATTAGCAATCATTCCCAGTCATTATCGTGTAATCATAAGGATTACAGTCTTTAAAGTTACTTTTAACATTCAACAAGAAAGCAAATTAACTTCCGGAAGCCGAAGTTCTTATGCCCTTGATATATAGGATCGTATCTTAAATCTATCATAACTAAGTTTCAAATATTCGCACTTCGATAGATATTTATCGATATTTTTATATGAAAATAACTTAGCCATTAATTAATAATTAAAATTATAGTTCCCTGTAAGGGTCTAGAACGGTTTAAACATTCTCTAAGCTATAATGGTTAATGATTTATGACTGCTTTAATAAGTTTTATCTTTGATCCTTAAAATTCTTAAACAGATTTCAGAGCAGCATTTTCCTCAGTGTACTAAGATTTTCTGTGGGGATCTAGGGAACTCTGCGCATTTGATTTACGGCAAAGGCCGTGTTGACATGCCGCAAAGCTTTTCGCTTAACGACTGCATTTTCCTCGGGCTTTCCTCGACTCATGTGGCGTGTGGCGGCAGTCGGATGATGATGACCTGGAAAAGCCCATCCAGTATAGAACAGAATTTCCCACTCCAGCTGGCTTCTAATTAAATTCCCGTCGTGTGTCTGCCAGCGACACGCCATCATTATCGGTGGTTCCGATTGGTGACTCGGCCCCGTTTGGTTTATGCTAATTCAATCGTGCCGGGATGTAACTCCGATTTTTCGTCGACTTTATTTTTTGGCCAACTTGAATGGCAATGCCAACAACATGCGGCACCTGCAGCCCGCCGCGGATCGTGATCAAAGGTGGGCGTGTCTGCGCTAATGGTCGCGCAATAAAAACTACTAATGACTAAATTTCACATCGCCGGACAAGGTTTTTAGGAAGCAAATGTTAATTAAATTTAATCACGTTTTCGGCCGCGACAAAAACAATGCAATGTTGCCAGTTCAAGGGTTAAGTGAGTGCCCCAAAAGTGGCCGCATTCGGCTGCAGGCGACACACCCCAAATGAAATGCGAGACACACGCGGCCAAAAAACAAAAATAGAGGAAAACCGAAAACCAAGAGGAAATCCAGCGGAAAGCCAACATATGCACGTCTGTGTGGCGAAGAGCAGAGCGTGGCATGTTTGCCAATTTTTCATTTCCTGCTAAAGCTAAAAACCCAAACCTGCCGCCGCCGGCGGCTACTCTCAGGTTGCCGTTGCCGTTGTCCATGCTCCAAGTTGCAACTTGCTGGCAGATGCTAAGGCGGCGATAAGGCGCCAAATGTGCAACAGCCATGAACCAGGTAGCCACGCGGCTGCAACAGCAAAAATAAATGTATAAAAATAAACAAAAGCAAAGTGCAGCCTTGGCCACATTAGAATGCCGCAAATTGAATTTGTCTGATTACGTTTGCGCCGCGGTCCGGTCGCGGTAATCGATTGTCTCCCGGGACTCCGACGCGGACGCCATCTCCCCCAGACTCCAGACTCCATCCTGCGCCTCAATATTTGCCTTTCGCAGGACCTGCGATCGGAAAGAAAATGAAAAATTGTGCCAGCCGGGCGGCAGATAAATGATTGCACTCGAATTGCATTTCGATGATTGCAAAATTGCCAAGTTGCAGATGCAACGCACAGCGCAAATTATGTGCTGCATGCAGCAGATGCGAAGACCTAATGGAGATTATAGAGTGCGAGATGCCAAAACGGAGAAGGTGAGACACTCAGAGAACATCGAGTGAAAATATTTACAATACTAGATAGTTTATTACCTTTATTTAAATATTTTTAAGTTTTTCGAATATTTGTAATTGGATATCACATCACTTTTCCAGTGTAAACAACATCAAATACCTTCAGTTCCTTTGATCTCTTCAGATTTGTAAAATTGCAGAAATAGAACTTGCTCCCGCGCCTGGGATACCGACCCCTGAGCAAATTCCACATATCGATCAGGTTTAGGTTGCCAAAAAAATAAAAAAAAACTAATCGGAGCGGATGTTTATCGCTGCACTGTCACAACAAACAGCGTATCGATTACCCTGCCGGCACTTTCGGTCGTTCACACGGTGCCCCGATAAATCCGGGCTCTGGAGAGTGATGCATGTTCCTTCGGGGCGATGACTCACCCCCTGCAGGCCATAAATTCCTTCAGATTTTATTATGGGAAGACTGCGAGAGCTGGGCGGGAGGCTGTCGGAAATGCGGCTGGAGGAGAGCCTGGTTCAGCGATCTGGAAACAAAGCGCAGCTGTTTCATGTGATTCTGATTCTGCGCGGCCAGAAAGTCAGCGCTTCGCAATGCGCCGAACAGGAAACATGTGCTTCTGCCCCTGCCACGCCCACTGAGTTCGCCTCCACGCTCTGGCAAAGCCTTACTTGTTGTGTTATTTCTTGCGATTGCGCTTTTCCTTTCACGAAATGCGTTCGCCCAGGCAGAGCCATTAACATAAAAATAAATTTCGCTTTTGCTGGCCATATCGCGGCTACCAAATCGCTGCAGCGAAATGAAGTTGTAAGCCTCGACTTTTGCGCCTTTTCCAGTTACGTGGCAAACGCTACAATAACAACAAAATACAACACAAAGTGCAGAAGAAATAAGATCGAAACGCAATAAATTTCACAAACGCGCGCAACAATTAGAAACCGAGCGCCACGTCGCGCGCAACATCGATTGCAACGGCAACATCGACGCGGACTCTGCGCGCATGCGCCTCGATAATTTCTTGTTATCGACGCGCCATGATCACGTAAATTATGTCCAAAACTGAAAATAAAATCAGGCAACACAGGCACAGTAACAGGCAGCACAGCAACAGCGACAGCGGACAGAAAAAATAAATAAAAATAAATGCCATGCGACGGTAAATTTCGTATTGGAATCCAAGCGATATGCATTTTGGGCATTCAAGCGCCGCTGCCTATAAAATTCGATTTTCCTCGATTTGTTGTTGGCATTCGATTTTCGATGTGCATTTTGTTGTTGTTGCCTTTACCGCTTGATTAATTTTTGGTGCGTTTGGCAACAGCGAAAAACTTTTAAAGCGTCATTTTCTCGATGTCGCTGAGTCTGGCTCCGACTCTATGTGTGTGTGTTAGCCGATTGATTAAGTAAAATCAATTTTCGTAGCTCAGCGATTTCTAATTAAATGCCATTGGCCTATGGGAAATTGGTTTCAGGATAACGTCAAAGAGCTGGCTTTGGAATTCCACAAAATGTAAAGCCAGTTAAGTTGAGATTAGCACAAAGTTAAGATATAAATGAATTCTGATTTTTTAGAAGGGGGTTCGGAAAGGATTAGTCCGAGTTTTATTCCTAACATTTATGGATGAAATTGAAGTAGTTTCGATTAGTTCACAACCGAAGTTAATCTGAATATATTTATTACAAGTATGCCCTGTTCATGACCTATTTCACCAGCAAAACCCCTTATTTCTTGCAGTGCTTTACAAGTTCTTTATCCCATAAATAAAAACGTTTTGCCAGCTCCGGTTAAATGAATTCATATTCCCGCTTAATAATGCCAAGTCTCTTAACAGTTTAACCACGAATGCAGCTGCTATTTTTAGGCATCCTCCACATGTCACTGCGGCAGCTTGCCAGTGATTCATGCAATTTTTACCTGGGCCAACGCCCCGCCTAATTAAGATACCATAAATACACAGATGCGATCTGCAAGGCATAGAGATGCTATGCTGCTGCCGGTGTTGCTACTCGGACTGATGTTGCTAGTGTTGCTGCTGTCATGTCATTGTCGCCACTGCCTCCTCCTCGACATAAACAACACAAGCGCCACCTACGTGAGCCGTTCTCCTGGCTGCATGGCCACAAGTATCTGTGTCCACAGATCCCCATTCCGATCCCAATCCTGCTCGCCCTTGCCCCTGGACTTGTCCTGCGCCTCCACTTGCCATCCAGCTCAGCCTACGGCAAGTTGCAAGTTGCTGTAGTTGCTGCTGCTGCTGCTGCAGTTGCTGCTGCTGCTGCAGTTGCTGCTGCTGCTGCAGTTGCTGCTGCTGCTGCAGTTGCTGCTGCTGCGGAAGTCAGTAAACTTTCAGGGTTATTACTATGCCAGACTGGCGGTGGGCCAGCTTGGAGCCAGCTGGAGAATCACCGTTTCAGCTGTCAATGAGTGGGAACGTTCCAGGTACGGAATTTCAATTGCCAAAATAAAGCTGTTCCTGAAGCTCCCCTCAGCTGTTCACAGTTACTTTGGAGTTTATAAGCAGCTTTTCGAATAAAATTAAAAAATAAGTTTATAAAAATAGAAAGGTTATTTACATTTAAAAATGTATAATTATTTATTTATAAGAAGTAGAGCTTACATTTTGGGAAAGTTAATGTCAGAATTCCATTTCCTCTCTCATTAGCTATAAATTATTTGTGTTTTCTCCCTCCCGCTGTGTGAAAAATATCAGCAACTGGCACTCCCTTCCGGGTTTCCCCCCTTTAAAAAAAAACCTCAATTTCCATGGGCTTTCCCTACAGAAACGGAAAAGGGCAGGGAAATTGGTCACGCTGTGGCCCAGATGGCAGGTACGAGTCGAAGGCGAGAATGCGCTTATCACCAGCGAAACATCGCAACAAGCGAGGGTTCACTGTGCGCTAACTGTTGCCGCGAGCGTTGAACTTCTTTTGTTTCCCAAGTCCAAATCCACTGACCATTATCTTCGTCGCTTTTGCGTCTCAATCCGCTCACTTTTGGGCTTCATTTGATAAGCGGATTGTGCGGATTGCGGACTGCGAATAGTTCACACCCCGCACGGAGCGATGACAGATAGTGACCCCAAATAGCGGCGGCTGCGCTGATTAATTAGCTGCCATAGAGATATGGATATGGCGAACCAATGACTTTAACGGTATCATCGGGTTTATGGCTCAATCTGCGACGATCTAGTTAGGAAACCGTACACCAATTATGCGGTTTTTGGCCCCACTATATCTATATCTAAGCACAACTATCCATTGTAGCAGACGCAGCCCGTACTTGGGCCCAATATCGCATTACTATATGGTGTATATGGTTTATGTATGACTTTTCCTTTTGTTTATTAATTTTAAGTGCTGTTGTCGCTTTATGTTATGTTAATCCGTTTTATCTGCCGCCCTCGCATGTTCGCTTTGTCTTTGATTTTTGATTTCAATAGAATAGATTTATATCTGAATCGTTGTTTGTGGGGGGGCCGGAGATGTTTGAGTTTTATGAACTGAGAGAAATATATGGAGACTATTAAAAAGCTATTGGGAAATGAGATAGTATCTCAGGGTCTTTTTTATTTCTCGTAAATAGAATAGTCTTTTATTATCATTGTATTTCGAAATGAACCCATAAAATAATGTTGGTTTAACGTTTCTTAATAAAATCTTTTAAATATAGATTTTATAGCTTATGTTAAATAAAACATTTGTTTTCTGTATTCATTTTTATTCATTTCTGTAATCAAAAAATGAGCTAACACATTTTTTCTTTCACTTGTAAACTATTTTATTAGATTTACTCATCAGTACCTTTCCTCCCAAGACTACTATCTTTCTTTAAAATTATCATATTAAAATAGTTTAAAATCCGTATTTCTATGTGTATATATTTGTATCTCTGAGATGCGGGTATTCAGCAAATGTTTTTCCTTTTTTTGGGGGGTGGACACTGACACAATTCCCGGACGAGTGCAATGCCCTAGCCTGGAATCCCTTGGTCAACATCCTCCTCACTTGCACTTGGTATTGATGCAGCAACATTGTGGCTGCCCACTCACCTGGCTAAGGCAAATGTTTGCTCTGCAAATATCCAATATCCAATATGCCGCGGGTCCACTGTACCCTCTTAACCCGCTTCTCTCGACTGGTAATCCAATAAAGACCAATAAAGAGGGGATATGTAGTTCAAGTGGAAGTCTGATTGCAGAGCGCAGCAGCCGCGCTGATAACAAGTTGCTGCCGGAATGCAATTATGGGCCGAGAGATACGGATACTATAAACTATATACTTTAATTCCAAGACACACACACACCACACACTATACTTGTTGGTTCACTCAAGTGGAAAATTTACATATTTCATTTATTTACGATTTACAGTAAATGCACTGCACTTAACTTTGAACTTTACTGTTGAATTTCGATTTTTACGTATATATTTCTTTTTTGTTATCGGCAATTGGAAATGCATTGACCTCGTTTCGGGGCAACTTTGTTGCTAAACTTCGGGGGAAAACACACACTGGAAAAACTGAAATTATTTTCTTGCCTGTTGTGCCAGCGGGGGAGGGCGTGGTGGCCAGTGGCAATTGGTGCAGAACGGAAGCGGTATTATGCTGCGCTCAGAAACTATTTAAATGCATCGCTGCACACACACGCACACACAACTACTAGGTATCGTTGTTATTTTTTTCGGTTTTCGGTTTTTGTTTAAACAAAAAAGCGGTCAGCTGCACGATTTTCAACTCGGTGGCTTTTTGCTTTCCTGGTCGCTCTGTTCACCGGTCAACGTGAGACTGAAAACTGAAAACAGAAAACCAAACGACAAAACAAAAACCCAAATCAAAATGTAACAGTCGCCCGGAGAGAAAGAAAAAGAGCCAGTCACACAGAGAGAGAGCGAAAGAGAGGTGGGAGTGGGTAGCTGTAACTAAGAGAGAGAGGGAAGAAAGAGCTGCACATGCGCGTGGGCGCTGTGGTCGCTGTTAGGGGGTGACTACTGTCGCCCTGCACTTGTATCTCGCTCCACCAGATGCGCGTATCTGCCGGATGCACTGCACGGGCTCGTTATGCCGCCGCGTATCTCAAGGGTTGCGCTGCCCTAATCTGGGGTAATAGGCGCATTCACTGCAAGATGCAGATGCTGCCCTGGCTCCCTTGGAGTCGAGGGTCTTCCACTGGAGTCTTCCACTGATTTACGAGTATTGACGACGGCAGTGAAGCCCCGCTTTTGGGTGAAAGTGTCTCCACAACTCCCCCACATGTAAGCCATCCGGCGAAGAAAGAGATTTTCACACACACAGATGCAGGGGAAAATAAGAAAACAATGATATATATGGTGATGAAATATTCCCTTTATGTCATCCATGAGTTTATTGTTTTCTTTCTTGAACAAAATGTGCATTTTCATCAAGAAATGTGGTCATAAATCATTGATCTTTAATTTAAAAAAAGATGTAAAAATAACAGAGAAAAAGAGTCTACTAAAATATATATAATTTATTATTAACAAAGTATTGAATTTTCTCAGCAGCTTCCATTAAATTGTAGGTAGCTTTAAACCTCTCTGTGAGTACCTTAATAATTCCCTTTTCCCTTTGATAAATTGTATAAAATAAATATTATAGAATGTGTTCCAACCAGACACCTTATTTATTATTTATATCAATTTATTTTCTCCCTGTGCAGCCGCCAATTCGAGTTTATTCAACTCCAGACCTGTGGAGAAGAGCGGAAAATCAAGGGGATGGGCTTTCCCTTTTTCCCTCCTTTCCAAACCTGGGGATGCTGCGCTTTGCGGCGAAAACTGTTGCGTGCCTGGAAAATTGGCGCACTCGTGCACTGGGACAACAAATACATATATGTTCGAGGGCTGGCCATTATGGGGTTGCTCTGCCCGACCCCTGCCTTTCAGGGAGTGCCATCGCATATTGTATAATGTGCAGTGCAGCACATATCCTCCTCCTTATGCCTAGGCGAAGGGTGACTTCGCATTGAAAGGGAAACCCGACTTTGACACGCAATGGCTGAGGGGTGAACGCTGACATCGCAATCTGTTTAATTGAGGTGTTTAGCACGGTGAATAATTAAAGCCGAAAGAGATCCCCTCTCACTGCCTAGCAGACAAAGGTCAAAATAATAAATTAGACACGCGTCTGAGTGGTTTCTTTATAAAAAGAGTGGAGTTTATAGGGATGACAGATTATTGACAGTTGCCTCTTTTCAAAAATATTTGTTGAAGATGTTCAAAACATATCTTGGGATTCCCCTGAAAAGATCTTGGCTTTAACCCTCTTCGATTTCTCCCTTTTTCCTGCTCAAATTTCACGCTGTCACCACTAGCTGCGGAAGAGGAGTTATATTACCATCATTACCAACTTTAGGGCGATAAAACTGTGTCTGAGCCACATTTCGTGACCAGGCACACGTCATTAGCCCAAGCAGGCAAAACAAATGAAGGCTGCACTACGCACAGGCCAGAAGGAACCGAGCCGCCAGGCTGGAAACTGTGCCACCGTTGAAAACAAACACAGAGCACTGAACTAAGAGTAATAAAGCGTTATTATACCAGCCAGGCATGCATAGTGAAACCTCATGCAAAGTGTCACCTACACGGAGAGGAATTCGTCAGAGAATGGGTTCTCTATTCAGAATTTTTTTTGGTAGTAAGAACACCCAAAAAAGCATTATCTAAATAGGTAAAAATGTACCTATGACATAACTTATAAATGTTGTCTAGGATTTTATATTCGAGATCTTATTCGGTTCAGTTTTAAATACATAATTCAAGACATGATATCAAGACATGATATCATGATATCAAGGTTTATTCCAGAAGCCTGCTAATCTGTTCCTAGCTTCAGATTGCGTCAATGGACTGCGATCAAACTCATCACACTAAAGTCTAATTAAAAGACTTTGTCCCAGGACTGAGACTTGAGAGTTTCCTCTGAATTTTTCACCTCTTGAATGTTCCTTGGACTTCATTATAAAATATATCTTAAACACATATTTAATCGAGGAAATGTATATGAATGAGATCCAATAACTACAAATATTTTATCTAAAGATAAGTGCAACAGACAGCTGTTTTGGTTTGAACAACTGTCTTGCCAGCCTCATTTACTGATAATAAAAATATACTTAACATTGGTTTAAGAATAATGATTATATGCCATATACAAAAATATAATGTTGATTTATAATTTAAACATTCATTATTGATTATAATTAATCAAGAAAGAAGGCGACATTTTCTCAACTAAACTTGCTAAGTATATTATTTACTATTATATTAACCCCTTTGTTTTCTCCAGTGCATCCTTGTCTCAGTCCATCTGTATCTCTTAGATACATTCCGCATTGCAGCTCAGAGATCGCGAGATGCAGTCGCTTGCGTAAGAGTGGACAGTGGGCTCGCAAAGTAATGTGACAGGCGTTAAATGCGCCGGCAATCGATTTGATTTGCAGTCGCGATGCGAATTTAATTGAAATGAAAAATAGACGCCCATTCCTGTGGACAGTGGACCCTGGACAGTGGGCGTGGCACTGGGCGGCTGCGGAGGTTGGAGGACAGGCCGCCAAACAGCCAAAAAAAAAAAAGCTGAGAGGCAGCTGGTAAGGAAGTCAGTCGGTCGAATGGTATATTCAAATGCAAATGCAAATGCAAATGCGAATGCCCACGCGAAATTATGAAAAATTATGAACACCGACCAGGCAAAGTTGGAAAGCTGCCTTCTCAACCAAGGAGCAACTGCAACTGCTGGGAACGGACAAAAGTCCATTTCACGCTGCCTAATGAAACAAATTATAAGTGGCCACTGCGGAAACACATGTGAGCGGAGTCTCCGACTCTTTTTTGTGGAGTTTTTGGAGTTTTGTCGCTTTGCATTTGTTGTATAATGTGAAACCCAAGATGGTATCTCTGGAAATGCGATACTTTCTTCGGTCGCGGCTGCTGTTTTGAATTTCTGCTTATTACCAAATATTTTTGTGGCGCAAAAACAAAAGGCGAAAACGGTTTCGGTCTCTGTTCGCAGGTTGGTAATTTAACTCTCTCGCAGGCATAATGATCTTCATAATGATGACGAATGTCTGGCGCGTGACGCATGCGCACAGGAAACAAAGAACCCAGGCAGGGATTCATATAAAAACCCATATGTATTCATATATAAGAAGCCGGAGGGACTTGCATAAGAAGAACCCATGTCAGAAGCATGTCATAAGTCTGCTGTGATTCAGCCTCAAAGGGATGGAGATTGAGCTTGAGCTTGAAGTGGTCATAGAATGAGCCATAACATTTTATCTATATACGACTTTGGGTATTCAATTTTGATAAGGGGTATATGACTATAATTTGAGGATTACCCAAACCAAAAAGACAGAAGCTTTCCACACCATTCGTATAAAGTATCTCCAGCTTGGTATCTGCTAAGTGGATTATCTCCCAACACTGTCACTGTCCCACACGGCTTTTACTTTTGACTCACTTTAATGGGTCTTCTCACCTTCGTCTCGGGCTTCGTTCCTCGGTGTTTTCTTCTGTTTTCTTCGGTTTTGTTGTTGGTATTGTTGTGGTAACCCTTTCAACATTCCATTTCATTTCAGTGCCCTGTGGACCTAAGCTACTTTCGTTGTGCCCGTTGTGTTCTTGGGCTTATTTTCGCTTTTAATAAGCCACCCAAGGAGCCCCACTTGACCGTGATTTGTTCTTCAGCTCTTAATGTGTCACTAATGTGAGTGAGTGTTTGTCAATACACAGAGGGGTTAAGTGGGGAAAATAATGGGAGGTGCGTATGGGAGGGTTAAATGTATTTCCTTTTTTAAATCGGCTTGAAAACGTTGTAAATATTTTGTAAAAACCAGAGCAACCAATTATAAATGATAATTTATTTATATATTTTCTTAAAACTTTGTTGTATCGAATTTCTTACACGTAAAATGATGAAATATCATATTACAGCGAAACTGTTAGCAGTTGGAATATATTAAAAATTGGAAAAATCACAAACACTTTCTATTTTATACAAAATTTTCTAGGTTTTTAATAAATTATAAAGATTAAAGGCGTAGCTTCGTATTACACTTATTTTTTGATATATGTTTAAGAATTTACACCTTCTTCAGACTAATTTTCAAGGCTATATAAGTAAATCTACTACCCACTTAATATTTTTTTTATTATTTTAACATGCTTCTACTTTTTTAGAAAGGTATAAAGATTTCACAGGTACAAATGACATTCCGTTTTTGTTATATTTTCTTAGATCATCTTAAGACTCCTTTCTAAGGTTATTAAAGTATTTGTAACACTTCCTTAGTATGCATTTATTGTTTTAAGAGAGACTCTCCCAGAAGGTTATATATAGTTTAAAAGGAAGCATTAATCGGATCTTCACATTTCATTTCATTTTTGATATATATTCATAAGAACTTAGACTTTTCAAGTATAAACATTTTTCTTTTGCTGCTTTGGTTAACTCTTATTATTGAAACCTATCTCATACTTTAATTTCCTGTATAATATATTTATACAAAATATTATCTCCTCATCAGATTTACTTATTTCAGAAATTAATTCAATTTAAACAGCTTATGCTTTTTTCGTTGATATTTCCCCAACGTGTACGCAGTTTCTGTTGTTCCTGGAGCAGACTACTTCGGCATTAATCACTGTCAGAGGCCACCTCATCGTCCGCCCCCCGAGTCCCTGGAATCTCCTGGACTCCCCAGAGCTCCCCAGAGCTCCCCAGAGCTCCCCAGAGCTCCCCGGAGCTCCACAGACCTACACAGAGCTCCCTGCTCCTGGCTCGTCTGCATGTGATTTCATTAATTTCGCATTCCAATGCACAACGGCGAATAAAGACAGACAGAATTCCGCATGCCCGATGCACGAGGAAGTGCAAAGTGTTGAACATGTGCAGAGCATGGGCTGGCGCACTTGCATTTATTCATTTTATTCACTTCTCATTTTATTTATTGCTCTGTGCGCATTGATCAATCAATTCGGCCGGGGGCCCTCGGCCTCGGTGCCTCTGCGCCACGAAATATTTTAATTGAATGATCAGAATCGGGACGGGCACCGGCGGCTCCTCGGGGGCTTGTTGAGATCGAATTAGCAGCGGATGGATATGGATGTGGCAGTGCAGCGCTGCCACTCGAGCTTAATTGCACAGAGCCAATATGAAAATCAATCGACGCCAGCTAGGCGCCAGTTTCAATTTCGATTCCCTCCAAAGCGACCGCCTGACCCACAAATGCCGCCAAGATCTCGCGTCGCGTCGCGTCGCATCGCATCGCCAACGCCAAATTGGGCCCCAAGAGCGACATGAGCTCAGGTCCCAGTTTCAATCTCCATCTCCGCCTGAGACCCCATCCCGGTCTCTGGGACAGAGACCCGCAAAAGGCAAATATAAAATATTTGCTTATTATTTATATTTGAGATTTATTTGCCGAGAGGCAAACACACGCATCTGCCAGGCCGATCAGACAGCGGCTTCGATTCCGACTCCGACTCCGACTTCGACTTGGACTGCCAAAAACACAGCTGCGACTTGGAGTGCTGCCAGCGATGGAAATTTGGCCATTAATCGTGCTAACGATATTTTATTTATTCATTTGAATATTTTTTTTTGGGAAGTAGTTATCGATTTGAAATTAAATTTCTAAAAAAGGAAAGTCTTTGCCTTGGTTTAAAGTGAAAAGGAAATTAAATAATGCAATTTTCATGGGTGTTGAATTATAAAAAATAATATGAAATATATATTATATTATACTATAATATATATGTATTAATAATACATAAATATATATAAATATTAAATAAAAAAGGTTTCAAACTAACTTAAAGAAGGAATTTCCATTATGTTCTTAATAAATATCAAGGAAATGGAAAAAACAAGACATACTTTTAAACTAACTGAGCATTTTAGTTTCGTTACTGAAATTCTAGAAATAATATACAGAGTTTTAGATGAGTATTGAATACATTTAACGTATATTTAAAACTATACCCGAACTAAATAAACCATTTTCCCAGGATTTTAAAAATAGTATTTATAATTTCTCCATTAGTATCAATCACAACTTAAAAATAAATGCAGAAACAAAAGCAATTTGTGGCTTGCATAACATTGTAATTCCTTAATTAGTTCTGGAAAATTTAATAATGCAGTTTTTGCTAAAATTTAATATATTTGATATTTTAAAAATCGAATGAAATTTAAAAATTAAAATTTTAAACAGCTTAAACAGGACATTGTATCTTATTTCCATAAATATTACTCGCATATCAATTATAAATGGGGAAAAAGATAAACATGGCTTTGAGAACTTTCTTATTCCTTCAATTAATTTAAAAAATCATATAAAATAGTAAATTTTTGAAAAATTCAATCCGTTCTAACTCTCTCTATCTCTCTTCAAATATATTTCGAAAAACTCCCTCCAGCAGAATCACGGTGCCATCTTTTCCCCAGCGAACATGTCACCATCACCTTGTCGCCTCTGCCTGGCTAAGTCGGTCGCACATGTCGCCGTTGCCATTTTAGGATTTGTGGCCAAAAGAGCACCAAATGAACAACAACAACAAATAAAATAAAGGAGAAAAAATAACGTGAAAATAAAAATAATACAAATGTGTATGGAGACTATATGCAACATGGCTGCTTATTTTTGGACAGTCGGTAGAAAGTGCCGCCGGCGGCGTCGGCGGCCGTTAAAATAATGAGCTGCAACTGCTGTTGCACTGTGATTTGTTGTTGCCGCTTTCGGTTTTCAGTGTTCCAGCGTTCCGGCCTGTAGTTTTTGGCATTCGAAATTCGAAATTCGGTTTTTGGATTTCAGTTTTCCTTTTGCATATCACCATTAGCGCTGACAAGGCAGAACCAACCACAAAAGAAGTCGCCAGTTGAAAGTGAGCGCCAGCTGTCGCCAATTTCCGCATTCAAAAGGCCGCTTCCTCTCGCTTTTCCTTTTCCCTTACACGGAAAGAAATTTTATTTTGGCACGTGACAAAATATTGGACATTGAAAAGTTGAACTCCAAGTCTAGATTCTAGAGATTCTGGAGGGTTTAAATGGCATTATATTTACGTTAAAAAATATACATTTTCTGTCAAGATACTGATGAGGAATATATACATAGTATTCTTAATTATATATGACAATATATTTCCCAAAACCTACTTAAAAATATATAAAATTCTCTCACTGGTCGTTCCGTTTGTGCTATTAAGTTTAATAGCTTAAAATCGGATTGTTTGAAAGCTTTTTGTTAAGCAATTTTAATTGAATCATCTCAAAATTATAGCTATAGGTAAAAAAAGGACAAACGAAGTGAAACTTATTTCGCAAGGTAATTTTTGTTCCTTAAAAGCCATTTTCTAATTCCATTTGCTATTTTAACAAGACTTCAGTCAACGCTTCCATATTTATATTCTTTTCTATGTGGATTTACTAACATTTTGCAATAATTTTGTTTTACTATTATCTTTCAATCCACTAAACCTTCATCTTGACGAGATCTTAGTTAGTTTTTGGCTCAAAGTAGACGTTTTATTATTTTGTTTAGATGAAATTGCCAAGAATAAGTAATTTCCGCTTTCTTTACTTCAAGTAAAATTGATAAGGTATTTTAAACTCAGAAGTGAAATAAAATAGCTTATGAAAAATTTATATAACTACAAAAATAATTTGTACAATATTTCTCTCTGTGCACTAGAGGATTCTGTGACCCCTGCATCGCTTTCAGCCAGCAACATGTTGCGAAAGTGAGTCGCACAAAAGGCATTTTGCATGTTGCCGGCGCTTTTAATTGACAAACAAATTACAGGCCTGCCTGCTCGCTGCTCGCTGGTTTGTCTTTTGTCGTTGCCTGTGTGTTGTGTTGTGTTGTGTGTTTGATGTGTGTTGTGTGCTGTTTGCCGTTTGTCTTTGGCCAAATGGCCAAACCCCTTCGACGGATGACATGTAAGACCAGTGCCGAATGACTAATTGGTCGGCGTAATGGTCAAGCCGGGCCAAGGCGGGCCATGGTCCGGGCCAAGCCAGGTCCGGGCCATTAAAAGCTCTGCTCCGCACGGTGGTCAGTTAATCATAGCTTTAAATTATTATAAGCACACTGAGCAAATAGGAAAAACTTTATAATTAGTATCTAGTCTAGCCTAGATATCTCTCAGAGCTTCAAAAACCCCAGAAATTGGCTCAGAACCATACGAAATATGTGATTAATTATTGCCTGAGAGCAGCATGTCTTGGTCCCACTGTGCACCATGGTCACAGCAGTTCGTCAAGCCATTCACACACGATTTAGAGTCGCCGCCGCGGGGCACAGGAGGCGGCGGCCGTCGAGGGATGTGGGCGGGAACATGGGGCTTGGATAGGGGACGGTACGGGACACTCATGTGATGAATTTGCCGCCAAGGCGCCGCCGCCGCCGCCGCCACTGACGCTTGGGTGGTCAAAATGGGGCTGGGCGCCACAGCGCAACTCCTGCGGCTTAAATGTTTCCACAAACAGTTCGCTTCGAACGACTAAATTATTCATTGCAGGATTTATGCAGCCGGCGGCCGAAATCACTTTCGCTTCAGCCCCGGTCTTGGTCTGTAAGCCCGCCCCGAAATCATGAGCTGGCTCCGCTCCTCCGCCCTGCCCTCCAGTTGTTTGCTCTGGGTTCAGAGCTCAGGCAAACATTTGCCGCAATTAATGCACATGACGCCGCTTAAACTTTGACTTGACAAATGGCGTCGCCTCCCCCCAAGGAATGTGTCCACTCTAAAATGCATAAACCCTCAGACATGCACTGGGGAAAATTTTAGAGGGTTCTTCAGGGGGAACTAAAGGGAAAAGATGCTGCAGGAACCTGACTGACAATGGTTGTTTCCCTGGGAAAATACTAGGAGGTCCCTAAAGGAGAATAGAAAGAATATAGGTACTGCAAGTAATGTCAAATTTAAGCACAGAAATACATCTTAGAATCTGGTATAAATCTCCCCAAGATTCCCGCATTTTCTTTCTTATTTCTTCAAGTGTAGTTAACTCATTACGCGAATCCCGGGACCTGCCATCATCAACCAGCCCGGACGCATTTGCTGCCCGGCGTAGTCTGGTAGATGACGCCTCTGTTGCCATTGTTGTCTACTCAGAACGGGGAGATGGGACGCAGCTGTGGATGCAGAGGCAGTGTCTGGCCGGGATGAGGGGCGACGCCCACCTGGGCTGCCGTTTAATGGCACTGGCAAATGGGGGCTAGGCCCGGCTCGGCTTGGCTCGGAGCTGTCATCGTCTGGCATCTGCATCTGCATCTCGGCCTGGCCTTCTCCGAGTATCTGGGCCTGGCCAGAAGCACGCGCCGGCTGCATTGTCTGACTGACAAGGTGATTTAGAGAGTGGGGATCGGGAGAGTCAGTTGGAAGCGGGCACCAGAGGCCTTTATTGTTATTGAAAAGCTGGCAGTAACAACCACAGGCACTTGGCCGATCGCGGAAAGGTCGAGGACGTGCAGCTGTGGCGAGGTCTCATTTTGTACAAACCAGATTTAACCCCGTTTTACTTTCGCCAGCTTACTAAGAGATTCAATCAACAAGAAACTACTTAAAAATAATGTATTTCTAGTTAAAATAAATTCAAAAATATAGTATGCGTTTGTATAAATATCTTAAAGAGAGGATGGTATGGAAGTCTCTAATGTATAATGTTACTTCTTTGAAAATATTCCTTACTTTATTTTAAAATCATAAAACTGTAATAATAATTTTTAATATATTTAATTCGCTAACCTTTGAAATTGGCTTAAAGTATTTCTTTATAATAAATATTACTTCCTTAAGAAAATGTTTCTGATCAATTTATTTCTCTTTTTATGCCGCACTATTATGCGGCTTATAGCTTATGGCCTTCGTTATGGCCCCAATAATATTTGAAATTATGATTTCAGCCGCTTTCGTCGGCATGCCACACACTTTGGGCTATCGCAGCGGGCGATCGCCTTGCAGCTCCGCGACGAAACTGAACCCCGCTGTAATAATAATCAGACGCTGGCCATTTGCCACAGTCACCCACAAAAGACAACTTCCTCATTGCCGCAAAACGCAGCAGCAGCAGATGTAGATGCAGAAAACACAAAGCACAAAGGCAGCAAGCCGAGCAAATCAAAGCATCAGCCGTTGCATAAGAAAATGGCTTTGAGGGAGGCGCTGCCTGCACAGAACGAAAAAGCGTGTGACTACTTACAATAAATTAAGTATAAATAATACAAATTATTTCAAATTTTAAAAGGAAGTTTTTGTAGCTTCAAATGCTCTGAAAAACCAGGAACTCTATACTCTTTCAATTTTGTAATATTTATTAATAATACATAACATATTTTCCCCGACTTTCCTGTGTACTTGACTGCAACTTGAGCACAGTTTAGCCTTATTTTGTATGCACCCAGTGGCTTTTCCGATCCAAATTCAGCCCAACACAAAGTTATGAATGAAAACGAAGCGAAACAGAAATAGAAATTGCATTGCAAGCGGAGCAAATGAAAGAGCGGCGTCTTTGAGGGCCAGGAAAATCAGGAGGGGATCCGGGATAGGGAGCAGGGGATCAGGATTGGATATACTCTGGGCGATCGCTGTCCGAGGGGGAGGCCAGGCAATTGTCTGCGGCTAAAATGAAAGGCATGAGTGCCTGGCAAATGATAGACAGCCGGCTGACTAACTGACTGACTCCGTCTCCCGACTCCTACTCCTACTCCTGCAACGTGCAATGTGCAATGCGCAATGTGCAACATGCAACGGAAGCGCAAAAATAGCAACAAATAGCTGGCGTTTACTGAAAACCTTTGGCTCGGCATAATTTGTTGAACTTTCGGCGGCGGCGTTTGACTTATTGCCTACTGATTCGCAGACAAATCGCCAATCGCCGGCTCTGTGTGGGTGCTGCCCGTGCTGGGCAGATAAACAAATTGCAATTTAGTGCGGCGGCGCAGGATGCTGCAAATTCAGCTTGCAGATACGAAATGAGACCCATGCCAAGCGCCAGCTGTGCCGAAGAGAAAGTGAATGTTTGCTGACGTTTGACAGGTTCATTTGAGGCACTCGAGTGATGGGGAGCAGCACGGTGACCACCTAGATGCGAAGCTGCATCTTTTGTGACTCTGAACCCCTTAGACTTTAATTACTTACTTAGTCGAGTTGTGGCCTAGCTGTTAGCCAAATTAATACCTGCACTTGTGGCATTTCTAATTGCAGTGCCAAAAATCAGGTCAGGCGGTAGGCAGGCAGATAAATCATGCCACTCGCCATTTGCAACATCAATTGCTAAATGGCCAACGCCCGTTGCACTGCGTCGGGGCTGATTTCTGATTTCCGCCTTGGGCCAGGCCGACTGCATTTTAACCCAATTAGAGAACAGGTTGCCGGCACCTCCGCGCACACACGCCAATTTCAATTCGCAGCCGAAATATGGAGCAGTCGCAATGAGATCTTATCACCAGGCGGACCAGCATCATCTAGCCCCCAGATGAGATGTAGGGAAAAGCGCATTTAATTAACCCAATCCCATCCGATCCGATCTCTCTGCGGGCAGGCCCATAACTCATCGAGTGGAAAGCGCGCCCCGATAATGGTGACACATATCAATAAAGATATCCCACATGCAGATCCGATCGTTTCGATTCGGATTAGGTTGAAGATCGTTGGATGGTTGGATGGTTGGATGGTTGGATGCTGCCGCCCTGCGGGAAGGCTGAGGAGCTGGCGGCGGCGCCACTTGTCGCCAAGCAAGTGGGTCAGTGGTGCTCGGCGGTGATTTGTGTTTAAGATGCTTACCTGCAAGGAAAGGAGAATACAAAATAGAGTTAGACGGGTGAGAAAAAGCAATTAAGCGGCTGCCGCCATAAAAGAAGCTTACAGATACTTGGCTCCACTCAACTGCAGATGAATTTGCCAAAACCGAACATGACACGAACATGAACGAGAATATACACAGAGAGAAATGTGATTTAGGAACTGAAAACTATCATCTATAAAAGTAAGAAAGCCAGGTATATATATAGTTTTTAATATAAAAAAAAATCTAGTCTTTTATAGTCATCATCTATAAAAGAAAGAAAGCCAGGTATATATATAGTTTTCAATATCAGAAAAAATCTAGTCTTTTATAGTCATCAGTAATAGGGATGTGGATATGTCCTTACAAAAATTAGATATGATATAGCTACAAAAATATGCTAGTTAAACTCGTATTAAAAATATCTTTATTATTGATATATGGAAATTTTACATATAAAAAAATGGCATTCAACTTTAAAATGAACTTTTCTATGACACAATGTACGACTATATTGTTCTATGTCAAATGTAATATTTATTTTTCACACATGTTTTGGAACTTAAAAAAATATTGATTTTATTATCGACTTACGCACACATATGGACACATTATTTACATACTGTTATATCAATAGTTTTCGATATTTTTCTTTTTAATAATTGAAAAATCGTTTTAAATGAAGCTAAGATAAAATTAAAAGGTCCCAAGCCTAAATTTTTTGACACTCTGGTACATGACAGTTTACTGTAAAGATCCGTGGTGAAAACGAAACAGACAGTATAAATAAACCCGATTCATTTATCTTCTGACACAATATCTTTGCAAACTCACACAATAAAGACTAGTTTCAACAACTGCGGATGATCAATTGAGCAAAAACCATTCTTTTTTAAATTAATAACTGAAGCATCAATATTTCTCTCACTGCAGCAAAATAAGAGACAAAACCCGAGACAAGGTAATAAAAGAAAGCCCCGCATTAGACACAGATAATGCCGGTGCTCAGCCGTAAGAAATCGGCCAGAACTGCAGCTGAGATCGGTGTGTGAAAGCCAAACAAATCCAATCCACAGAACCAGCATGATTTATGCCCAGAGAGCTTATATCATCGCGGGGCAAAGCAATTAAAATTCAAAAGTTAAAGGCTTAACGGCCTATTAAAGTTACACAAAATTAAATTTTTATGCCGCATGCTCCGGGGAATTAACATAATATTTCAAACGCTGAATTCCACGGCATTCAACATATGAAATTATAATTTTTTAGGAGTCTGCATCTGTTGAATTTAATTGCTTCATTTGCGCCTTGGGTTTCGTGTGCGAGCTGGCATTTCTTTAGGTCTTTTGCCACACTTTTGACTCTGGTGCTGGCTCGGGATCTGGCTGGATAATAATTGCTTGTCTTCTGCACTCTCATAAATTATGCATCCCGATGCAAATGCCAGGGCGGCTAATTGGTTTATATAAGAGACGAAAACAATTTGCTCTTTTATGGCCATAAAAAACGGGAGGAGAGCGTAAAGCGAAACAATAACAATAATGGCGTAATGACAACTGCACGACATTGACAAATAAAAGGAAAGCATGCACTCGGAATACCCAAAATAAATCCACAAAGAAAAGAAAATGCTGGGACAAGCACATTACGCATACGCCACCGGGTCGCGATTGCGCAAGTGGGGAAAAGGTTTAAAAATAAACACAAATCCCCTTATTTGCTCCACACCCCAATTAGGGCGGAGGTGCAGCCAGCAATTACAGGTGCTAATTATGAGGTCAACTCCCGGGCTCACCCACTCCAGTCTCCGATCTGCGATAAGAAATGGTCGAGAGCCCCTCGGCCATATATGTTTTTTATGCTCTCCGTGTGCCCAGCTTGCTAATGGCGATCGATTTGACTTAATTTGATTTGTTTCGTGTTTGCCTGTTGGCCAGCTTGTTTCGGTTTGATTTGTGTCAACATGATCCGGCCAAAAGGTGCCGACGGACTGCCGAGATATACTCCAAGTGGCTTTCCCATGTTCGACCAAATGCAAATGAATTTATGAGCATTACGTGCGCGTTTTGGTGAGCGTTTTACGAGCGCTCATTATGCCGCTCGAGCTGATTTCTGCAATTGGCAGCAGAAATGCCATTAAAATGTTCAATTAATTGCAGCGTGGCAAGGAATTTTAAGAATTATAAACAATTTTAATTGGAAATTTCAAGGAAACGATGGGAACGCATGGGAAAACTTTTATTGTTTTCTAGGGTATTTCTTATTATTTAATAGTTTAGGGAAAATTATAGAGAATTTATTTAGTGTGTAATCTCTTGAAGAACTATATAAATCAGTTTATAGACGTTTGACAGATTAACAATACTGAAATAAATTACTCGAAATATGTTTATTACAGAAAAGGTTATTTAAATATTAACCCATTTATTTAAATTAAAATTGCACATCAAAATTGATCGTTTTTTAAGGTATTTATTACCTTTCAATAATTTAGCGAAGATTGTAGAATAATGTATAATGTATACTAATTATTCTGTAACAATTTCTTTGACTATTTTTAATTAAGGGAAAAGGTTTCATAAATATTAACCAATTCATTTTTATTAAAATGTTAAACCAAAATCGATTTATATTAAAGATATTTTGAAGCTATTAAAGTAAACAATTAATTTTAATCGCTTTTTATAGCCTTCTGAGGTTTAAGGTTTTATATGATTATAGAGCATTTATTCAGTTAATAATACAAATTATTAAGGAATTAACTCACCGAAATTCGTATTATATTATCCAATTAATTGAAATTTCATTTTAATATCCAAATTGATGGCTTTCTCATTTTCCTCTTTTAATAATTTTAGTATAAATATTAAATATGTTCAATCTGTACTTCTGAGGAAGTATATAACAAACTATTAAATAAATTCCTCTGAATATATTTAAATCAAGAAAAGTTTACTCAAATTTTACTCAATAAATTTAAAAGTATTTCAGATAATTCATTTATTTAGTATATAATCTCTTAAAGGGCTATAAAGATCAGTATTTAGATCATTTAAGAGATTCATTATTAAGCATTTATTTCACTGAAATTCCTCTTAAATTTTAACCAATTAATTTTAATTGCAATTTGAAATCAAAATCATGTAAATCTCGCTCAAAGTAAACAAGAAACCCTCACAGATGTGAAAACTACACAATGTTACCAAAGCGGTTAACTTGATGTCTCACAGCTGG
Source organism: Drosophila bunnanda (assembly GCA_035046265.1). Classification (NCBI taxonomy): domain Eukaryota; kingdom Metazoa; phylum Arthropoda; class Insecta; order Diptera; family Drosophilidae; genus Drosophila; species Drosophila bunnanda. The sequence continues at coordinate 16,911,014 of JAWNOB010000016.1, forward strand.
GTGTCTGAAGTTTATCACCTTAATGTGGCCCCATAAATAAATCCTAGCAATAATGAATTCAAATGTTTCTTGTAAATCAAAATCCCAGCGCTTAACATGAGCTTTGGAAAGTGTGATTCTATTGATAAGGTCTTACAAGACCTATTGGGACCTCTCACTCACTCTGGACAACAAAGTGTCCAAATGGGCCAAGCCAAACGCGTCTGGGATTTATGTATATGCTGGCCGTAAGAAAAAAGTAGAAAAATGTGTACAAGCCTTAGCCGGAGCCTTAACCGGGCCATTAAACCGAAATCCGAGCTTTTGTTCGGGGCACCTGACTCAAGAGGCGTAACCATGATCTTTTCCTTTTTTCTCTCCAGTTTTTTGTTCGATTTTCTGCTTTTCTTGCGGAGGTCATAAAAACTGGCAGTGCCACCAAATGAGCCGCAGAGAGATAAACCTCCGCCGGTCATATCGAGTGGGTGTTGCTCCAGCTCCAGCTCCAAGCGTCCAGAGACGTGCCACAGATGAAGGAAAAAAAATGGGAAAAAAAAGAAACTAAATCCGAACTTGCAGTTGCAGCAATATCGAGGGGCGTGGCAGCAGGCTGCACCACGCATGCGCGCCTTGTTTGTGGAATACGTGTTATCACGACCAAGTAAGTCTTTCACTTTTTTCCACATTTTTCCCGCATGTCCGCACAATTTGTTGCCGAATGGATTGGCCGCCAGCCCCACGGCATAATCGTTCAATAATCGCAATGGAATGAATGTAGGAAATCCATCCGTAGCCAGCGAACTTGAGAACCGACTCGAATTACAACAATGAGCGGCGAGGTGTAACCTTAGACTTGGCCGGGCATCATTAAAATCATACGCCACGTTGGCCAATGCCAGGCCCCATCATCATGCGGAATAATGTTGTTAAATACAAATTCATTTAAATTACAAAGCCCACAAAAGCCGGCGACAAACAAATTGTGTGTTTTTTGGGGGCCCAACCTAGATCGAAGGTGAAGGTTAAGGCAGTGCACGGAAACAAATTAAAAACGATTTAAATTTGATCATAAAAATAAATCTAAGAGAGTTGAAATACTGGATAAGTACAGAATAAAAAGAAATATAAATGGAAGATTAATATAAATGTGGTCTAAAGTTATACCTTTCTTAGCTTCTTTTAAATATCAAATGTAAAAGTAATATTTAAATAAGACCTAATTAAAAATACAAGCATTTTTGATGGCATAACATAGCTTGAACTTTTCTCCAAGTGATTTTTATGGCTCACAGTGGCCTAATGAAAAATTAGAGGGTATCCGTAATGCCGGTCACGCTGCTTGCCACTTTTTAATGAGCCTGGCGTTAATTTCCCGGGCAAATATTCCGGACCCATCGGGGAAAACGGGTGCACAGGTCATGGGCCCCAAAGCTCCGATCGTTCGAATTAATTAGAGCGTCGTCGGTACGCAAAGCAAACTCATAAATTCCCAACTACACACACTCGTCGGATGCTGTATGATCATTGGACCTAGCTGGAGCCGGAGGAGCTGACCCAGCTCCCAGCTCCCAGCTCCCAGCTCCCAGCTCCCGGACCCTCTTTCCCTCTCTCTGAACAAGCGAGTCTTTGTAATTTTTGACATGATATGCCGCCCAGATTGTGGAGGAAATTAATAAGAGGAGGGAGAACGAGCGGCGATCATGATGCTGATCATGATGATCATGACTATTATATCGGAGAACAAGTTACTGGAGATCATATATATATACATATATACATATATACCGACTGCATTCACTGCAGAGTGCAGACGACAACGAGTTTTCCGATTTTCATGCAGCAGGCGCAATCAGTGCTCATGATCTGTACATTAGCGTCGTGTGTTGATCACGCAGATTGCTCAAACAGACCGTTGAGTGATATGGCCATGGCTGGCAGGTTATAGCCAGTTTTACCGTGTTTCCACCGACCATCGATAGTGTCGCCGCTTTTTTTTTTTGGCATAAATCTGGCTGGCAGACGCCTCTCTATGCAAATTCGGCACTCTTTCTGCATTTTTCTGCAGCGAACGTTCGGTTATAGAGTCATCGCCGTTAGGAAATGCCATTATGCAAACACGCTTTTCTGTTAGTTTTTAATTCGAAAATTATGCAAAAAGAAAAATATCTCCCATACTGGCATTTAGCAGGTGGGCGTGGGTGAGAGGGGCGTGGCCCGGGTGCAAAAGTGCCACCGAGAAACTGGAAACTCGGGATCCAAAGAGCAGCGGTCTCCCGGTGATCATGAATCAAAGATCGATAAAAGATCACACATTAAACTGTGATTGGGAAATGTGCTTTTTTGTACATGTTTGAAAACTTAAGTGACTTAATAACCGATTTTCGATAACAACTAAAAGTGATTAGTCATAGCTCTCGTGTGATTATTAATAAAATCTCGATAAAAGATCACACATTAAACCATGATTGTGGGATCTTTAATTAAAATCGATAAAAGATCACACATTAAAGTGTGATTGGAAAATGTGTGTTTAAAATTTATGTTTTGCGATTTTCACCTTCGTGCATTTATTAATAAAAAGATCGATAAAAGATAAAAGGGTAATTGAGATATTTTTTATTTTTACAATTTTGACCTTGTGATTTTTTATACCCACTGAAAGAAATCATTCCTTTTGTGTGATCGTTAATTAACGATGGATAAAAGATCACACATTTAAGTCCGATTGGAGAATGTGTTTTCAGATTTTCGATAGCAGTTGAAAGTAATCAACGATTGGCAACTTGCGAATATTGATAAAAAGAACAATAAGAAATCAGAAATTATGATCTTTAATTAAAGATCGATATAAAATCGTATATTGAGCTTTGATTGGGAAATGTACTTTAACAAGACTAAAAATTTAAGTGCCTATAAAACCGATTTTTAATAACTACCTTTGTGAGTGCTTTAATCAAAGATAGATAAACTACAGCTTAATTTAAATATAAAGCTGGTCATTTTAAATGACTGTATTATTGTGATCATCCATAAAAAATGATCATTTGAAAATACACAACATTTTGTAAGTTAAAAGCGGCTTTACTATTTATTAAGCATTTTAAATAAGATTACAAGCCGCATAATAGACCCAGAAAGACCATTAAAAACTGTAATTATTAAGAACAATAGTTATTTAGTAAAATTGCTACCTTGTGGCCAGCTCAAAGCCCGTAAAATCGGTGTCTCAATGCCACTGAAATCTTAATCACCAGTCATATATCTTGTAATTAACGAGGAATGTAATTCTTCACTGCCCAAAGATCGTTTACCAATAAATTTGTTCTCTTTTCTTTGGTACAAAGCCGCGCTTAAAGATCTTACGTAAGCAGCTTTTTCGATTTGTCTTGAGCAAAGTTCAGGTTCTCGCTTCTCATTGTTTGCTTTTCACGGCTGCTCACGTTTTTCCCCCTCGCTCCCTTTCATTTTATTTTTATTTTTATTTTTTCCTCGCCTCAATTTTGTTGAACTTTTGCGCCAAACAAGGCAGAGAGAAAAAAATGTAAATAATAACACAAAAAAGTAGCAAACCTGTTCAACAACGCACACATATTTTCAGTGATTTTTCGGTTCAGAGAATTTTTGCATTCGCCTGGCTTTTGAGAGCAAAGTACACACACAATTCTAACGCAATTGGTTTTGGTTTGAATCGGAGGTGGGTTGTCGCAGAAACAGCTGTATTTGGCCAGGTATGTTTGGCCAAAGGTAAACAATATTTGCCAGCACATGAATATTTAAATAATGTCCAGACTGTGGCTTTGTTTGATTTGCGAACGACGACGACAACGACGGCGTGAAATGTGAGACATCGTAACGAGAGACTGCATTTTTTGAACGGAATTTCCCAGACACTCGTTGGGGTCTTTGATTTTTTAATTTCTGTTTCTGTTTTTTAGTATTATTGTTTAACCCGTACGCTTGCATTTTACACCTAAACTCTGGGCTCGAAGCAGAGGCTCAATGTAAAAACGGTCGCTGACATTTGAAGGTTGTCGGCTCGTAAACTTCGTTACACCCCAAGTGCTAGTGGCATTTGTGCGGTACAGTGCGTTTCAGAACTGTAAGACAGTCGGGAGTTTCAATGCCACGGATCAATGTCATCGCCTGACTCGTCGACTTTAATTGGTTGCAGACAATAATTCAATTAAAATAATCATGCGAGTATATTAAAAAGTAGTTTAGGTCGGGCGATATGTACTTTTGAAATACTCTCCAATGGAAAAAATTCCATTGCTTTTCTATTGTATGGAAATTATATAGAAATTTCCATTGATTATACACATGCAAATATTTTTCGCAATAAAAGCCAGCAAGATCTAAGGCAATGCGGAAGCTCATTGATCGATCCACAGAGAAGAATTGCCTTATTCGTCTTAATTTTGCACTCATCTAAAATATGAAGTGAGTTACCACACACATATATTTATTTGTTCGATCTTGGTCAAGTGCCTGAAATAAGCTATTATGGCAAGAAAGAAAATATACTTTTTGTTTCAATTCCTAATGACTTAGGCAATAAAAGCTTTTAAAGTGAGTCACTGACTTGTAAATCAATTAGCAGATATATGAATCCACTTAAAGTTTTCGGCGTAGAAAAGTGTTTAGAGATCGTAAGTGACCTTGACTCCGGTTTTAGGCCACCCCCTGCTGTTGGCCAAAAAATGCGGTCAAGAAAGTTGGTGTAGTGATAGCCCCCAAGGCACATTCACTCCAACTCCCGCTGACTTGGTTTTGGCATTTGCAATGACCCAATTTCGTTCGGCATGGGGCATAATTAATCAAAGAAATGGAGCTTCGCCTCATCTGTGCGGGGGAAAAAAGAGAAATAACGAGCCGACATTTGTAGATTTAACGATCAAATAAACCAACAACTGACAGCCATTGTGTTTCTATGCTCAACGAAAAATGTGGAAATCTAAATTTAAGTATGAATGAATGCGTTAATCGTAAATGCAATCTTATCAATTCACATTTGAAATACGCACAAAGGGAATACACAGAGCTTTGGGGCCTGAAAATGTCGCAAAAATTTATAAAATTCATAAAAGAATGCCAATAAATTCAGAATTTTGATACAAATACTATAATACTATATAAAAGACAATACGTTACGACTATTTCTAAAGAGATTATGAGCTCTGATCTTAATTTTACAGAAAACTGAAAAGGTTTTCTCTTATAAATATACTTAAATAAAATTCTCTGTTTTAATTTCTTCATTGTCTTTTCATTATATCATTAATCATATCAAAATGAAACAAATATTAACTTATATTTTTAGAAATTCTAGCATTTTTTCTTTCTCTGCATGAACCGATTAATAATCGTTTAGCATTAAATGCAAATCGAGGAGCATTATGTCAGCAATCGACGAGTGCATTCGATGAAAGCGAAAGTGTGTCAGCGAGAGCGAGATGGCTTAACCGCCAGCCACCAAGAGCAAGTGAGATGGAAACAGAGGGCAAAGTCTCCGAGCGTGAAAGATTCTCCACTGCATTTCACTGCAGCCAGAGGGGGGGACTGAGCATGCGTGCCTGCTCAGTGAAATGGAATGGAAAGAAGGTGGGAGAAACGGCAGAGTAAGCGAGTGTTCGAGAGCGAGAGAGAGAGCGAGTGCAGTGACAAGAGCGATGACTTTCACTAGAAACGAAGCTTGATAACATAACTGTTCACAAGCTCACCCGTCACTCTCTTTTCTCGATTAACACTCATGACTCACGATCGTGCCGGGCCTATCGATATCCGAAATGCGAGTAACTCAAACACACACTCACACCACTCACTCGCATGTGGGTTCTAAGCGGCTTAAGTGCATGTCAGAGGTGCCCATGCATATGTGTACCTCTTGGCCCTCTCGGCCCTCTTAGCCCGCTTATCCCGCCAGCGGTGGGCGTAAATTGCCAAAGCAAATGGCATTTTGGCAAGGAAGTTGTAAATCTGCTGCCAAATAGAATTGTGAGCGGGATGGATGCCGATGCCGAGTCGCAAGAGCGCTCATTAAGGCCGGCGGAGACCCAACAGCGGCGCATTAAAAAAGAGCGAAAAATGTGCCAGGCTCTTTAAAGCACTGCTCCTGGGCACCGAGAACTGAATACCCTTTTCAAAACTATGATTTTTTTGAAGTAGCGACAAATTACTAACTCGCTAACAGGGGTGTTACACAATTTGTTAATCGATAATTAATATTCCATACAAATATTACCACAAAGTATGGCTCCAATATTGATTTACGATTAATATTTAAGTTTGTGTACAACTTAATAATGCTAAATCTAAATCTAAGCTCCAAGAAATACAGGAATACTACACGTTAGAATAGCGAAAACAAGGGTGCCATAAAATTCGTTAATAGATAAATGATATAAAAAAATGGTAACCCAACTTTTCGGGGTAAATCAATAATTAAATTCTAACTCAAAATTGGAAAGTCTACCTCTTATCACCATATGATTTATATCTTTTCATTTTGTTTTTGATTTTAATCCTACAAATTGTGAAATATATAAGGAATCTCTAAAGCCATTCCATTAAACAATCAACTTGCAGGAAGGAATAGTAAAAATCAAATGAAATTTAATAAGGTACTACTACTAATAAGGTACTACCTTATTAAATTTCATTTGATTTTTACTAATATGATTACCCAAAAGTCTTGCTATCTATTAACCCTTTTTCTATTAGTTTATGACAAACATTAATTATCAGATTTCAAACTCCCAATTTAGGGTTAAGAGTATATGTGGCCAGACACTCTGTAACTCCATTGAGGAAAACGTTTCGGGACGTGCGTGCACAATACCCAGGTTTTACGACCTTCTGCAACGCCCACAATGGCAGTCATTGCACTGAGAGAAATGCAATTAGAGAACCGTCGAGGGCCTAGCTCTGCTGCTGGTGCCGCTGCCGAGAGAAGTTCCATGGACGTCGACAGCCGTCAGAGAGCCGGCCCACACACAGATCACTTCAGGTCTGGTCTGGTTCTGGGATATGACTTGGGCTTCAACTTCAACTCCGTTTCCAGCTCCAACTCAAACTCCAACTCCAAAATCCTACAGTCTGGCTAAGTCTCTGGAGCTGGAGCTGGAGCTGGGGCTCAGGCAATTAGAGGGGCAAGACTTATGGCCAAGTTGCAGTTTCGCCAACTCGACTCTGGCTGTGAAGCTTTAGCCAACTTTAAAGTTAATAATCCCATAAGTATTTATCAATTATATAAGAGTTTTCATGCATAATTTAATTTTCCGACAACTATTTCCGATCTCTACAAAGCCTGGATGAGGTAATGGCATTAACATTCAATTGGCCAATGAACCCGCCGACCGATTATGAAACCGAACTCTTCACTGCATGCGGTTGATTCCCTGAACTTTGTAAATTACCTTAATTAAGAGGAGACCTTCTGCCCTTCGTTGGCAGCGGAAGTGGAGCAGTGCGAAACTGACCTCTTAACACTTTTGGAATTTCAATTGTGAGTAGACCGCATGTGCCTATGACTATGCCCATGGTCGGTACATAACTTCTGGCCTTGTCGGCATTATCAGAGAGTCAATAAATAGCTGCGGGGCAATCTTATCAACTCCTTAGTTCGTCGTCCATCGATATCTATATCTATTAGTATTTGTTGAATAAACAAAATATGAAACGCAGGCCATCGTCGTCGAATAAATGTCACAAACGACAAAAAGGGCAACGCAACCGCAGAAAGGCCAGAAAGGTTTCCCCAGATCACAATCGGCGACAGTATCGAATGGGCCGGGAAGACTCCGACTCCGACTCCGACTCCCGTGGTGTCTGTGGTTGTGCCCCCACTCCACTTCACTCCACTCCACTCCCCAGTTATGAGAGGTAATAATCCACCGACTTGACCTGAACACACTATGCACTTGTGTCCACAGCCAACAAACCGAAAATATCTCTCCTCCGTTTTGTTTGTTTGTCGAGCCGGAGGAAAATTGAGGAGGCAAACATGAGGCAAAAGGAAGGGAAAGGAACGACCCGGGGAAACTGAAGACTTGGTGACATTTGATAGGCCATGCGGTCAACTGCCGGCGATATCTTTCGGCGGTTCTATTTATAGGTCCCGATGCAATCTGGACCTGCATCAGGCCCCCAGACGGAGTCACGTTCGGTGGTCGTTTCCAAATGTCAGCCACTCGCAACCAAGTCTTTATCTCGTGCTCTGGAAGGGCTTTTGTATTTGCCCCCCTTAAGCTGGGGAGGATCGGAAGAACAAGCCCTTTATTGCCTTGTTACTGCCCCGGACAATCTCACAATATGATTCATTGAGAGCGGGACGAGACTACTCATCAAGTAGCTCTTTAATTGATATCACAAAGGCCCCTGGCTGGGTGGCAATGGGTGGTACTTCTCTAATCAATCATATAACGTGAGCTTCTATAACTCATGGATGAAAACATGAATGAAAGTCTATAAAAATACATTTCCTGGTGATTATTATTCATTTACTTAATATATTTGATTGTTTTTATCTATGAATATAACTTAGTTGGGTATTATTGAATGGTATTATTTACATTTTTAACATACCTCTTATTAATTAAAACACTTATATAAGGTAGCCTGGTAAAAATAATGAAATTTTATAATTTAATGCTTACAGATTTGGGTACAATGGAACATAAATCTATTTACTTTTTGACTTGTTAAATCTAGCTCCTTCTGTGACTTGGGATTAAGTAAAAAAGATTGGTTCCTAAGGGCAATCTTACCAGTAAGCTTTGCACTTTAACCAGGGGTAACTAAGTAACTAACCTTATATTAATGCAGCTATGTATTTCTTAGTCGTTTAAGTATCTTTCCCACTTTGCCTTAGAGTTAACTAACATAGCCTGACAGCTAAGAGAAACTTTATCTAACAGCTTTCTTTCTTTTCGTTACCTAACACTCTCATTAACCTAGAGTTAACTACAAAGACGTATGCTTTTTTTACTTGTCAAATTGAACCCCCGATTTACTCTGTGGTTAGTTAACATAGCCGGGTAGCTAAGCACAATCCTATCTAACAGCTAAGCTATAACTTTCTCAATTTGTTTATATTTAAACCCATCTTTTTACTGAGAATTAAGTAACCCGAGGTTAACTTAACATTAATCTAACCTTATCTAACAGCTTGTAAACTTTACTTACTTCTACTTTTTTCTTATCTAACCGTCCCTTAAACCTGGAGTTTCGTTTCTATCTGTCAACTTTAACCTCTGCTTTAACATGGAATTAATTACCAGAGCATGATAGCTAATGGTAACTTTATCTAACAGCTAACTATGACTTGCTCACTTGCATCTAACCACCACTTAATCTGGGATTAATTAACAGTGTCCAGTAGCCTTATCTGTCGTTGTTAGCGAACATGCAATTATCATGAAGAACGTCAACGAAAAAACCCGATACACACGCTCGACAGAATGAGACTTTGTGACTAATGCACTAATTGAATGAAAGCTTTCGGCGAGGAGGAAAACAAATGCAACAACAGGCTGAGGGCGAAGAGGAGCCAGGGTGGGACTGGAAGGTCTCTGTGACCGAGGCAAATCGGAATCGTCACAATTAAAGTGGGTCAGCAAACCGCATGGAGGAGACGCCGCCCCAAAGCATAAATTGCAAATCCCGAGACACGGGCACCGACCCTTTCTTGGGCCACACTTGTATGGTAATGTGGGTCAAAAGCCCGAAATTATGTATTATCATTAAATTTCATTACGGCCGACTTTTCGAGCGCTTAAATAATGCCAAAAGACTCGGACTTTGCGGGCAAAGCGGAATGCAAAAACAAAGCGAACCCGTTACACCGCAAAATTCACGCATTGCCACCACCACTCAGCAGTGGGTTGTTACCTTATTTCTTATTTTATTTCACTTTTTGTTGATGCCCTCGCCCCTCATTGTACAGTTATGGGAACGGAACGGAGCCGCCAAGCAGCCACTCAGAGCCACCGAATGCAATCCAAGTCCAGTCCGAGTCCAGCCAAAGAAAGGCAAAACGATGGTCGGTTCTTGCACGCATGTCCATATCGGGAGTTCTTCGGGAATGCGTAGAATCTTGCGACACGGAAAGAAACTCAACTTGCGATAAGGTTTTTTGGCTAATATAGTGTCACTTGTCACATTCCGCCAAGGGAAATAATTCAACTGAATTAAGGTCAAATGTGAGTGCTCTTCACTGTACTAATTACTAACTATACTTGGGATAAGCTTTAAAGTTAAATGATTATTGTTTCTTGTTATCTCTCATCGGGATACAGAAAGTGAAGCCTTTCAAGAACCATATAAAATGATCTATCTGAAATTCAATTGTTTTTTATGCTTACAAACTGATTTTTAATCACAAATGTAAGTCCTCTTGTTAACATTTAAATTTCATTGTTAGCTTTAGTTTATAAATGCTTTTTTTTTACATTTTCTGCATATATTAAATTTATATACATAAGTTAGGAACTTTGGTTTATTGGTTTTTCGCAGAATTCATATTTTTAATTGCAAGAAGAGTTTCAGTTGAAGTAATAAAAATATATCAAAAAATCCCTATAGACCTAAGCTATTTTTCAAATGCAATGATTTATTTATAAACAATGAAATATTGACCAATAAAATGATTTTATTTTTATTATCCAAAATATAAACTATTCCTTAAGGCAACGAAATAGAAATATGATTCTATGAAAACTTTGCCCTGACTGAAGGATAAGTAACTGACAGATACATTTCTCTCGGTGCCTTTTCAGTCATGTGTCAGTGGTTTTCTGCACGAAGATGGAGTTCAGTGATCCCGCCCGCTTACCAAAAAAGTCCTCCCATCTCTCGGAGGTGTCCGAATCGGATTCTATGTCCATCTTGGTCCTCTCCAGTGGCTTGATTTACGAGTGTCTTGGTTTTTGGTTTGGTTCGCCTGGGTTTTCCCCCGGCTCTTGGCTCTCTGTCTAAATATAGAGACGACTGGCTTTGGCCTTTACGGCTGCTGCATTAGATATCGTAGCGTGTAGATACTGTATCTGAAGGAATGACTTCACCGCCGACTGGGAGCGGAAAGGCAAAGCTCAATCAATGACCGCCGATAAGATAAACGCGCGATTTAACTTTAAACACTGGCACTGCAGAACACTGTGCGATTTTTCCCGACGTTCTGCCTTGTTTTCCTTCGTTTTTATTTTTTGTTTTATATTTTTTAGCTGGTATTTAGCGATATCTTATCGCGAGGCTCCAAGGCAGGGCAAATATATGGGGATCCAGGTGCGGTGGCATTGCAGCCAACAACAGCTGTTGAGGAGCGTGAATGTATCTCAAAGCTGTGCTCGCCGGCTTCTTGTGCTGATGACTAAACCGGCTCGCGAACTTGTATCCGTTGAATGTATTTTCGTTTATTTTCGTATTCAGCATTTGTTTGTGCTTAGAACGCTTGAGCAGAGATACACACGCGGGCTCAGGTTGATCTCGCTCAGATCGTTGATTGAATTAAATGGATGGCTTTTCGGATGGCTCTTCTCACTTGTTGCGAAACGAAAACAAAACCAAAATGAAAATTCACAGAAATTAATGATCGCGCCTCGCTGATTTTCCAGTTTCTCTCGTGCAAAATCACCTTCGCACCGTTACTTCTAATTGCGCCAAGCGAAACAAAAACAACAACACAGCCAAGGCGGCTCACACAGGTACACTTTTCTTATTTATATATATTTTTTGTGCCTCTCTCTCGCTCTTGTTGCCGTTTCATTCGATCGACGACGATACGCACACACACACGCTCACGCGCTGGGGGAGCTCGAGCGCTCCGGGAACGACATATGTAGACTTGGTCAGTTGCGCGATTGGGGATTCACTTGGCTTCAGTGTGGCCAGTTTAGCTCACTTCAGGCTATATCTAGCATATTTGAAAATGGAAAAGCTTGTGAACTTTCCAACTAGCTTTTTAATTTGTGTCCCAGCGAAGACCAACCGATCCGAAATTCAAACTTGGCCGCTGAGCAGACCGTTCGCACACGATCGCTGTTGGTAAGCAAGTAACACGGCCACACCACGAGATTTGTTTTCCAACCCAGCTGAGTAATCAGTCAGGGCTGCCAGTTTAGCTCGTTTCAAGCTATATCTGGCATATATGAAATTTCAAAAAACTTTTAACTTACGAAGGAAGAAGAAAAATGGTCAATGAAGTAGTTATAACTTTAAAAATTATAATAAATGTTAAATTTACTAATCAAACGTTTTTGCAAATGAAACGATCAAATAAACGATTTACTTGTTTAAAATCGTGAACTCCTCTCTTGAAATGTATGCTCTAAAACCCAAAATCCCCAAAACATTAAAACAGAAAACTACTTAAAGCTGACCGGACCGTTTTTTAGAATGTTATTCATTTAAATTACATTTTAACAAGGAAGCGAACTCGGCGCGCCGCAGTTTGTATACCCTTGAAATTTGGAATTCGCTCATTAATAATTAACACAATATAATTTATATACATTTATGTTTAAAATAAAGGAAGTAATTCTTCTTTCATTACAGTCACCTATACTTATTATATTTACAGTTCAACAGTTAAAGTTTTACATTCACACTTTGGCATTTTCCCCTATATTTAATAATAGTGTCTAGTGCCTTTCAATAGAGTCCAAACCCTGCACAGTTGAGTATTATTATTATTCATACATATTAATATTCCGAAGCTAAATTATAATAAAACTGGATTTCATTGTTTATATAATTTTTGTAGCATTACATTTATTTTCGGATTGGTTGGGTCTTTAGCAGATCTTAGAGTTGCACATGACTTGGAGTTGCCGACGCAATCGTCAAAGGTTCCACCTCAGTATCTTGTATCTGTACGCAACCATTTGTTCCAACTCGAACGCGCTCGCAGCGAACATTGCGCGAAGGTTTGAGTCCTGCCTAAAGAACTTTTCGACATTGCTAAAACAATTTAAAAAACAAACAATTAATCTTAGCAGTCCTGTGTGCAAGATCGACAGCACCACCAGGTGGAGATTATGACCCACAGATTGTACACCTCAACTAAAGGATAAAAAACCAATAATAATCAAACTGACATAAACATTTGACCTACGTAAAATGATGAGGGCGCCGAACAACCAGTACAGAGGATTTTCTATTACATCGCATATAAAAAACACCGTAGCAATCAGCAGGCCGAAGGATATGAGACCAATTATGAAGGACAGCAGTATAGCCCAGCACCTGTCCTGCCAAATGCAAAATTAAAATAAGACCTAAGACACAATCAGCAACCGTATAATCAAGGTCTCAGACTCACCCACATCGTGCCGAAGAGCAGGCATACCCTGCCCAAGAAAAAGACCAGGGCAAATACCATCGCAAGCACCTTGATGAAGAAATAATTTTCTTGGTTTCGCACCAGCTCGAAGAGGCCCACGGAAAAGACCATCACCGCCTCAATCACGCCCACCACTCCGATGATAACGCAGCCAATGTATAGGGAAAAGTAGCCGCAAAAACCCTTAAGACACATTTTGTGTTTGGTTTCGTATTACATTACTTATATCATTACGAATTTTGAAATAAACTTCACTTTTGAACAAAGGGCTCTGAGAGGAGGTAAAAAGTCCTCACATCGATCGCCTTATGTTTCGCTCTTTCTTTTTAAATCCTCTAAGTTTTGTTTTGAAATATCTTCTAGAAAAACTTCAGGCTTTCACTTAGGGTAGCCGATTTTACAACCAAATTTCAGATTAGGTTAACGTTAGCGTGTAGAATTTGGGGGATATGTAAGCTAAATGTTACAAAATATGGAACTATTTAAAGAAAAAATAAAATGTGGATTTAATGATTAAATAAATACCAATTACTTCTGTCAGTTGCCATAAATATAGCTTGTACAAAAGGGGTAATATAAATATATGATAAATAATAATAAATAATACAAAATACGTTATATGTTTGGTTTCATTAACATTATGAAAATGAAAATAAGTAAATTATTTTGTCTGTTTTTAACAACCTAACATAATTAATTATTAAAATATCCTTCCATTTAATGTTTTTTTATAAAGTTTATTTATTTATATAGGGTTAAAATATAATGTTAAAATACATTTTAAAAAATTGACTGTTCTTTTAGCTATATTCACTGTTAAATCAGTACGAATTATTTGATTTTTTAATTTTTAATAAACCAAAACCAAATAATTCAATTTCTAGCTATCACAACTTTTCGGCTTTTTTCTAGCTATCTTCAAAAGAGTTGGCAGCTCTGCTGGGAGATAAAACATAATAAAAACAAATGGATTTAACTGCTTCGCCTCCTAATAAACGTGCGCGAAAGCAATCCCTCACCCCAGTTGAGGAAAAGGACATCACTGGGATCCGGGCCATTCTCTCTGATGAGTTTGATCGGGATATAGAGCTGGTAAAGGCGCACAGCTGCCAGTTGTCGACAAAGCAGCAGCTGCAGGCGGTGATCCAGGAGTTGTCCCAAAAACTGCCACACTTCCAGCATCTGAAGCGCGTACACGACCGCAGTGTGCTCATCTGTCCCAGCTCCGATATCAAGGAATCGGAGACCCTGGAGCAGCACCTGCAGCGCTTTGCTTTCTCGGATCACGTGCTACGGGCCTTGTGCCAGGGAGTGCGGGTGGTGGAGGTGCCGGGACGCATGCCCCGATTGCGGGTGCAATACGAGAAAACGCTGCAGCACTGGCCCTGTAAATTTCACCCAAACCACTATTCGGAGTCCCTGCGGAATGGCAGCAATTTCAGCTTGGAGCAACGTCGATTTCACAAGCGAATGGCCCAGCTGCTGGTAAGGCTCTCGCGAGATGTGAATGCCGGGGGACCAATGGGTATCTGTGTGGACCCGCGGCGACCAAGTGTCGTGGCCATCGCTGGTGGTGAAGAGTCCCGCAGTCCGCACGAGCACTGCAGCATGCTGCTGGTGGATTATGTGGCACGCAGCCAGCAGGGAGGAGCCACTGAAACAGACCTGACCTTCGCCGAGGATCCAGAAGCTGAAGCGGAAACCACACTGCGAGGCATTCCCACAGCATACTATAATTACCTAAGCAAAGAGGAGGAGTACAAAGACCTGGCATTCGGAGCAGAGACCAGGAGAAGCGACGAAGTGCAACAGCAGCAGCAGGCTCAGGGAGCGGACAACCTGGTCAAGTTCGGGCCTTACCTCTGCACTGGCTACGATGTGTACCTACTGCAGGAACCCTGCCTTATGTGCTCTATGGCCTTGGTGCACAGCCGAGCAAAAAGAGTGTTCTTTTTGAGGAGCTCCGAGAACGGAGCTCTCGCCACACGATTCCAACTGCACACGGTGCGGGAGCTGAACCACCATTACGAAGTGTTCCAGTTTACGACAAAACAGGACGCGGAGTTGACGTAACGATTAACGAACCTTTGTTTAATGCACAGAATAAATGATTTAAAGGATGTCTTCCATCTTGGGCGCCGTTTTGGTCGGCGACTGGCGGGTGGGCGTGGACAGGAGGCCTAGCAGCTGGCAGTCGGCCTCCAGGATGGTGATGTCCTTGGATGAGCCTAGGAAACGGGTGGACAGTTCCAGGTCCTTGACGCGCAGGCGAACTCGGGCTCCCTTGACATAATCACTGCGGACGGAATGGAACTCCATGAATTGTATTCAATCTTTGGGTAAAGAGTAATATCTTACCTGGCACTGCGAGTCGGTCGAGTGCAGACGCAGTGAAACTTCCACCCAAAGTCTATGTACAGATCATCGCCCACCACATGGAATATCTTGCCGCTGACCACCTTGCCTTCAGCACTGCCCAACTGCTCACGAAAATCGAGAGGTTATTACATAAACCAAATTGGGAATACTCTGCCGTCACTCACATCCACGAATTTGGAGTTTCTCAGCAAAGAGGCGAAAGTCTGGTTGTCCTCAGGCGGCCGCTCGGGCGTGGCGGGAGCCGTGTATTTGTCGAAGGCACGGGCGAATCCTCCCTTGCTGCCGCTGCTCTCCGTCGCAGTCTCCACGGGAGCCACCACCTCCACCGCTGGTCCTTTCTCCGTTTCTGCGCTGAGCAAGCGCGAAGCCACCGGCATCCGGCGGCGGCCAGTGAAGGAGCCCACCTGGAGCACTGATTTGCTAAGTTTTTGCAGTAGAGACATGAGTTTAATTCAATATTTCCGACAAAAAAGAAAAACAAACTAGAAAACACTCAAGAAGAAGAAACTCTGTTATCGGCGAACAAAAAAATATCGATAAGTTGTGGCTAAGCTAGCGCATCTCTACAGTGACGGTCCTGACATTTCGAGTTTCGATCCCTTAGATTAAAACAAACAACAGAAAGTAATCCACATTTTAATTAGCAACATTATTATCATTATCCTGAAATACGTTGATATACCATTACTGTTAATCCCAACCAGATGAGATGCATACGTCAATTTCTATCAGGATGGAACCTCCTCCGCGGACAGAGTCTAGAGGTTCATGGATTGCTGCCTATGATCAAAGCCCTAAAGTCCAGCACGAACTGGAAGAGTTCCAGGGACTGCAGCGTTGCTCCATATCATGTCCCAAAAAATTACTCTTGTACTCCCTTATTAACCATAACTGAATTATTATTCCTTTTTCTTTTCAATGCCAGGACGATATCAAAGCAGAAATGCCGTTCAATCCCAAAGAGGATCAAATAGTAAAGTTCCAAGTTAAATTCGATCGTTGTGTCATTCACTGCGTGGAATGATGGAGACGATAAAGACTGTGCTCTCGAAAGGATCGAAGAAGTCTCCAAGTCTTACTAGTAGGTTGTTAAAACTCGTTTACTTTAATTAGTGAATTAGTTTTACTTCCTCTGAAGGCATATTTCCAATAGATTTCTAAATACAAATTCATTTGATTATTTTTTAAATGGATTAAATAATTTAAAATAATTGTTTTAGAAGAATATTGCCTATATTTCAAACATCGCTCCACGAAACATCGATGTCTTTGATATCAATTAATCAAAATAACAAGATAATCGATAAATCGCAGCTGGACTAGCACATCGCTAATATTACAAAAAACACGCTGCCGGCATTTATTTTGATATTACGAAATCAGTTTTTTGGCGTAAAACTATATTTTAAATAGCAACATGATCCAGGCACAACGTCAACGCATCGAGTCCGCCGTAACGGAGGCCATCGAAGACATGGACAAGACGCACCTTCGCAGAATGCAGGTAAGTTGCCCGGCTACCTAGAACATGGAAACCATCAACCGGCATTGTTTCATCATTCCTGATCCTAATTAGAATGAGATGCATCTGTGCGCCGCCAAGTGCTGTCAGGACGGAAACTCTTCGGCGGACAGTGTCCAGAGGTGCGTCGATCGCTGTTCCACGCCCATGACACGAGCTCAAAATTATGTCCAGCACGAACTGGGAGAATTTCAGGGAAGACTGCAGCGTTGCGTCATGGTATGTCCCAAAAATGAAACATATAAATTCCTGTTACCTAATACTTATTAATTTATTATTTATTTCCCTTAGCAATGTAACGACGATGTAAAGGTGAAGATGCCACCCAATCCCAACGAGGACCAAATAGCCAAATACACCGATCAATTCGAGCGCTGTGCCGTCCAGTGCGTGGACAAGCACGTGGGTCTTATACCCGGCATGATGAAGACAATGAAGGCTGTGCTCTCAAAGGGACCCGAGAGCATTCCCCAAGTCTAGCTGCATTTCTATTAACCTATTAAGTAGTGCTCGCAAGGTTGCGTATCACTTAAAGTCACCGAAGTTCCGGATGCCTGGCGACTCGATGAAAAGAAAATATGAAGAAAACTCTCAACTCTTGTAAGTTGCTTGGGAGAGCATTCAAATGATCAAAATGATGGAGCCCATTTTGCGAGCTCTGCTAT
This sequence comes from Drosophila bunnanda, assembly GCA_035046265.1. NCBI lineage: Eukaryota > Metazoa > Arthropoda > Insecta > Diptera > Drosophilidae > Drosophila > Drosophila bunnanda. The sequence goes on from JAWNOB010000016.1 coordinate 16,928,895, forward strand.
TAAGTTGTTGAAACTCGTTTACCTTAGTTACCGTGCAAATATATAGTGTTACTAGCTCTGGAGCCATTTTACACCTTTTCTAGCTTTACAACTTCCTGGAGTCATGTTTCCATCACATTTTAAAATACAAAATTCATCTGTAAAGCTGTCAAAGCCAGATTTAAATTGTTTATTTCTAAATTGTTTACTTTAAAAATTCGGTCAATGGCGGAGCAGCAGAAAAAACGCTTGGAGAGTGCCATTAGCGAAATGATCGAGGACATGTACCGCACCCACTTGCGTCGGATGCAGGTGAGTGTGTGGTCACTCTCTGGCTAAAACCTTTTTCGCTTACACCTATCTCTCTGATATGCTTGTGCGAAGTCCACGATGCATCGCTGCGCGGCCAAGTGCTGCGACGATGAACGCGGAACGCTGGAGACTGTGCAGAACTGCATCGAGAAGTGCGCCGGACCTCTGATGGATGCCCAGGATTATTTGCAACACGAGCTAGGACAGTTCCAGAACCGTTTGCAGAACTGTGTCAGGGTAGGATTCTGTTCTTGGTTTTCAATTCTTGGGTTTCCTGAGCTTTTTAGGATTTGTTCGGCTACTTAGACAATCCTCTTATGATTTCCCAACCGCTTAATTAACTACAAACAAGATTTTTGAATCTACAATCTTTATCAACCCTCTGGTTTATTTTATAATTTAAATCCGAAATGTGATATCAATTAATTGGGACATTTCTTACCACCTTAAGCTCCCTTGTCCCATTCAGTTTAATTTTTTGGGGATTCCAAGAAGTCGTCCCACGCGGTCTGTGATCCGTAAATCATTTAGGAAGCCACTGTCGAATTGCTGGATTGAGGCGGATCGTTTTTTTCGATTTAAGCTAAAATACATGTAACTCGTACTGCTATTCTAATTTTCACTATCATTTAAAGTGAATTTTACCTAAAATAGACTATAAATAGTTTCTGTCAGTTTAAAGAATGAAGATCACGACTTTTCATTTGAATATCAACAAAAGTAAATTTTATAAAAGCTACTTAAGGTTCGCTTTAACTTAGTTTCCAGAAGATACAAAGATATTTAATATTTCTTCACTAATCGTTCCCACAGGATTGCAACAGCGATGCTCGTTCCAGTCTGCCCAACAATCCAAGCAACCGGGACATGGCCCGATCCCAACACATCTTCGAGGGCTGCACGGGCAACTGTGTGGACAAGCACATCGACCTATTACCCGCCTTGCTGAAGTCCATCAAGCAGACCCTGGAGCGCGGTCCACCCAAACGGTCCGCCATGCGGGACACCAGCTTGGATATCTGATTTTTTTTCTGAAAATGGAAAACCATCCGGGAACCATTAAATACACCATTCGGGGAGTTGTCAATTATTTCACTTATATATTGAAGATTTTTGGTAGAGCTAAACTAATGCTAAAGATACACTTAGTACGAAACTGCGATCCGGGAAGACGGATGGGCTTATCGGAGGCGGGCTTATCAACTAGTCCAGTGCCCACGTGCCCCTCGCTCGCCCGATTCCGATCCCGGATCTCCTTGGGCCCTAACACGTTAAATATCTAGTAATAAAGATTCTTAGCAATATGCAACAATAATTGTATTTGGGATCGGGCTGGGATCTACTGCTCGTTCAGCTTCGTCCTAACGCCGTACTTGCTCCAGAACGTCACCTTGGCGGTGGTCTTCTTCTGGCTGTCCTGAAACACCGAGCACTGGTCGAAGGGCGGACAGTATAGATGCAGCGAGACGGAGGTGTCCGAGTGACTGGGATTCTCCACGCGATGCAGTCCCAGGTTATCTGCGGAAAACGAGGAAAGGAAAAGCCCAGAGTAAGTGAAAATCCCCGTGAGCGTTTGAGTGCTGTTTTCTCACCATTTATATAGGCCACATCGTTGACGGCTATGGGTGTCTCCCCGATCTCCACCAGCTCCCGGCTGTCGATCTCGCCATCGGGATGGTGACCTCGTCCCGTATCTCTGCCGGAGCGATTGGGGTACTCGTAGCGTTTCTCACGCAGATCCCCCTTCAGCATCTTCATGAAGCAATGGGAGTCAGCATGGTCATGCACCGAGGAGCCGTGTCCTTCGCCCCAGCACAGGATCAGCAGATTAAACTTGCCATTTCCGGCATCCACCAGGTTCCGGGTGTAGCTGTAACGATCGAACTTGGCGTACTTGCGCCACTCCCGGGGATTCGACTTGTAGGAGAGCATCAGGTGGTTCACCATCTCGATGTTGACGTAGTTGGACTCGAACTCGCGATGAAGCGCGGCGATCAAGTCGGGAAGGCTGTCCACGGCAGGCCCGTACTTGAGGGGCTTCTCCAGTGCCTGATAGTAGCTGGTAGCCTGGCGCAGGTACTTCTCCTGGTCCACCTGCTCGATTTCCGAGTCGATCTTGGACAAGGCCATTTTGGGCTTACTCTGATTGACCTAGGGTTCGAAGGCGGAAAAGGGTTAGGGACTTTGTTCAATCAGGGATCACACAGAGCTGAAGGGCGTGGAAAACTACCTCTATAAATATGGAGGAGAATCTCTATATAGCTCGTTCAATTGATTTAGATGAATTACGACGTTCTATGATCGATGATCCTATGATCGATGCTAGCTGATAGCTGATAGCGGATGGCTGATGTCTATATATATATATATATGTATATTCCGATTGGTTGTTGTGTGAAAAGATTGAATTCGCTTCCAGTAAGTGTAATCGCGACACGTTCCACCTCGACTGACAATTCCAACTGAACTGACACCCCGACTTCTGGAGATTTACTCTCCTGGTCCGATCCTATATAATCAGCACGGATCGATCGGACGTACGTAAGGCGGAGGCACAAGCCCGGACAAAAACAAGAAGTGATTATCGCCGGGCCCACTATCAATAGCTGGGCATCGAATGTTGCCAGGAGGGGCTCTCCAACAGATGTGCCTGCCTGAATTTCTGGACCAGAGGTTAACGACGCTCTAATGGGACCGCTCGACGAATAAAAAACAAATTTCTATTCTATTATCTGCCCAATGGCCGAATATATGTTTTCTTGTTGCTGATAAGGACGGTCCCCGTTTGTCACCGATGATAGCTGGTTCGATTTGCTCGAATCTGGCTGCTGACGCATTTCAGCTCTTGAGGTGATTTTTACTTGAAAAAAATATTTGATCCTTGGGGTTTTACCATTTTAAAAATCGCCATTTTGTTGCTCAGTTCAAAGGTCTTAAAATTCGACTTAAATGCAAATCTATTAGCTTTAAAATTGTGCCGAACAAAGGCCAGCTTTCTCCGCAAAAAGGGGTCAAAGTTTAAGAGCCAATAAATTATGAGAGGTTTAAATTCGTTTTGTTCTTAAGTATGTTGTCAAAAGTATTGCCTACTTTCAGGTACATATATGTAGGCCTTAACTGTCTCCTTCATCTTTTAAAAAGTGGGCTTAAATTAAAGTCATCGAGTGGGTGATGCATTTGAGTTCTCTTTGTGATTCAGGAAGTTTGTAAATGACTAATTGACCTTACTTTCTCCCTAAAAACAAACAACTGAGCAAACAAAGGTTCTTTTATGATTGTCCCTTCTTTCCTTTCCTCAAAAAAGAGCTTTAAATAACATGATGAAAACACTTTTCCAGGTGCAATGTCACAACGCTAGTGAACTTAGCGCCATAATAATAATAGTTTTTTTTAACGATCCCCCGAGCTGTGTTATTAAATAATTTCCCACTAAGCGTGCGCCACATCATGATATTTTGGGGTTTGGTTTGGTATTTGAAAAAGTGTTTTGCAATGGACAACAGCTCTAAAGTGCCAACTTGGCAGTAGCCAACTTTCGCAACAAGTTAAGGCCAATGGCAAAAACGAGGCAAACAAAAACATAACTACAAGCTGCGTCAATATTTAGCCAACAGAAAGCACAAGCAATTTGGAAAATTGCTGAAAAGCCGGAGGCAATTTTCCAGCCAAGTTCAATAAACCGAACAGCTTGGGAAATTCAGAAAAGTGAATGCTAGGATGCAGGACTCACCATTTTGCTGGACTTGTTGAACTCCTCTTTCTTCTTTTGCAGTAGCTGAATAATTTTGAGTTTTTGTAACTTGCACTTTTGAAGGAATAACTCTTGCTTTCACAGGACTCAATACTTGCACTTTTTCTAATTTGCACTATGGCTAAGTTGCCACCTTGGATGCGCGCCACTTGGTTTGTGTGCCGTTTTGGGTATCTTTCACCAATTTATGGAGATCTTGGCCGGCAGAGCCGCAATTTCCACTCAAAACGCAATTCGAGTGACAACTTTCGACGCCGGCAGAGGCAACGCGTCACTCGAATGGCATTTTGAGTGTTTTTAGCACCTGCGAGTCAAAACTCAAAGCGGGTTCCACTCACCGCCGCAACCTGGCCTGGCCTGGCCTGGCTCGGCTTGGCTCGGCTCGGCTCTTCTTGTTGTTGTTTGCTCAGTTGTTGGCCCGAAATTTCTGCTACCGATGTCAAGATCTCCGAGGTTGAGCTACCTGGCCGATACATTTCTCCTTCCCCTTTCCGAACGGCCTAAACTATTAATTATAGGGTCTGTGCTGTTTGGACAGTCTTCTTTCTTCTTTGAGTTTTTGGCCAAGAGAAATGGCGGTGCCTTTTTCACATTCCCAAGTCGCATTTTGGCCTGGGGTCAAAACTGATGAAAGACGAAATGTTTTTCGAAACCTTTTGCAGCCCCGTTTCGATTTTGGTGTCAAGTGCCTTTTGCAAATATTTGTTTAGCTCAAAACACTTGGCCTGACTCTGTTTTGATAATGAGTTATTTGGAGTTGGTACAAGAAGAGCCACAAATAGTCTATATTTTTCTATAATTTTTTATTGAATTAAAACTATTCATTTACATTCTTTTCTTGTATTCAAACACCAACAACCAGTTTGAAAATGTCAATTCTCATTCATATATCTTCACTCTAGATTGCTAATAGTTATAGTTGCTAATTAGAGTAACAGTAACAAACATATTGAACTAATGAACACATTTTAAAATTAATTTACTTAAATGAACAATTTTGCGTGCTGTAGATTTTAAATCACCTTAAAAGCGGCCGATAACTATGCTATTAAATGTTAATTTATACAGTGGGCATCAAATTTGCATAATTTGTTATATATTTGCATATTCTTACTACTAATAATACTGCTATAATAAAATAAATTAGTTAACAAAATAAATAATGATTATTTAGATTTAAAATAATAAATATTAAATAATAATATGAGATTTATAAATTAAAATCCCGAGTGTATCTATGTCAGCTATCTTTTCCACCATTTTTTGCTGCCCCAAACGAGAGCTATTTAGCATATGCGTTCAGCTCGTGGCTTTCTAACCAAGTTTATTCAACTTTGAACTATTCTTTTCGCAAAGCTAACCCACGCGAATCATTTGAATATTCCCGAAAAAACAAGACAATTCAAGAGAAAGAATTCAACTTTGTTTTCGTGCGTTTGGGCTTGCCTTGAAAAATGCAGTTAATAAAATGATTTCATTGACCGAACACAAATATTTTCATATTTTTCAATCATAAAAAGCGGGGGAATTCTCAAATCAGAACAATATTTTGCGCGTTTGAATGGGAAGCTCTTATCAGCAGGAAAACATATTCAGCGAACAACAGGGGCCAAAGGCCGGGACTTGTAATTTAACGGAAACTTTATTGTATTTATACTTAAAATAGGTAAAGGCAAGTGAATCCTTCGATACCTTTGAATTTATAATGTCCATAATAATTTAAACAGCTATGTTACCATATTTCATTTAATTTCAGACGGTTGTTATACAATTTACTTAAGACTAAATAAAGTACATGGAAAAACATACATTTTTGGCTTACACATTGAACTTTTAAATGCTCCTGTAGCTTCGTTAAAACATACTCTCTGGAAAAATCTAACTTTCTAGCTCAAAGACTCGATAAGCTGCATTAATTTCGAAGCAAAAGTAGTGAAAATTAAATAAATGCGACTCTTTAATCTTCATCCTCCTCGGACATATCGAATTCGTCGTCATCAAAGTCTATTATCTGAAATAAATGAACGCTTTAATTATTTTATTTTAATTTTAATCAATATGGCCACAAACCTCGCTATTCAAGCGCTTAAACTCCGAAATTCCAGTCAAATCCTCAAGATACTTTGCTGTTTCAAAAGTTTTAAAGAGGAAGGCATGACCCTCTTTTCTGTATGCCTCCAAAACGGGCTGCAAATTTATTATTATTATTCGTTATTATTAAATTAAGTTCAATACTATTCTTACCGATGAGCAGGCAATGCATTGGGCAAACTTCTGGGTTGCTGGCAGGATGTTCTCATAGTTACACAGCATGCCACGGATGGAGTGCGGTAGAATGCCCAGCAGACCCTCGGGCACTTTGCCCGCCGCCTCCTCCTCCGCTTTACCTCGCACACTCTGAGCGTAATAGGCCGGCGCCAGTTCACGCCGAGGATGCTGGAGCAGGGCCACCAGCAGTTCTACGGCATAGCTCGCTGCAATATTGGATACTCCAGGCCGGGTCACCGTACACTGCTGGTCCAAAGTGCGATCCTTAAGAGACTGCAGGAAGAGAAAGCAAATAGCAAAATTATTTTAAAATAATATACTTAAAAAATGGTCTGTGAATAAAAAAGTTTGTCAGAGATCATAATAAATGTATCTAGATTAAGGGGGTGTGAAGCTCAGCGCCGATGCAGTGGGAAGATCGAAAGCTTTCCAAGCTTTGCAGTGTCAATAAACGAGCAAACAGAAATGACGTCTCCAGGGCGAGAACAAAACAAACAGCTAGTTAGTCCCATACACAAAATATTAAGTTGCGCTCGCAGTTATAGCAGTTACTCAAGCAACCATATTTCCCGCCGCTGCTCCGCCCGTCCGTGTCTGATTAGATAAAGTTCCGACAAGCGGGAGAGCCGGGAGAAGGCGAACTCCAGTCTCTCCCACCGGCCCTAAAGCATTTTGTTTTCGTTCAGTGGACAGGCGATAGTGAGTTCGATTGGTAATTGCTGGCGAAAAACAACCAGGAATCATGTTAACCGAGTACGCTGGCAACTTGTCCCATCCGCTGGAGTTTGGCCATGTGCTGGAGATCGTGGCCAAGACCATTGATGGTGCCGCCAGGTAAGCACAAGAGTAGAAGTAGGTTGCTTGGATCCCGCAACCCCTTCCCCGACTTATAGCTTGTCCAACTAGCTTCCTTATCGGGCCGATGACTAATGCTCCGATTATGATCGCTGTTCGTCTTTTTGGTAGGTTCCACATCAACCTGTGCACAGCCAAGTGCACGGTGGATCCGGACGCGGACATCGGTCTGCGCTTCTCCGTCTATTTCCGTAACGATGTGATCGTAAGGAATTCCCGCGTACACGGCTCATGGGGCGAGGAGGAAACCCATGTCCAGGACAGGAATTCGCTGCCCAATCCCATCGTCAGTGGGGAGTTCTTTCTTGTGTATATCCTGTGCTGCGAGGACAGTTTTGCCATCTCCATAAATAGCAGGGAGTTCTGCCGGTTCCGGTACCGCATCCCACTGGGAGCGATCCGCGCGCTGGAAATTCGTGATCAGATCCAGGTGATCAAGCAAGTGGATCACCGCACCGTGTTTCCCAATCCCTGGCCCGCGGTCCATGCCTCGGACTACTTTAAGGCGTTCAGCAATGATCAGCCGATCCTCTTCAGTCCTGGTCATGTGATCGTCATCACAGCCCGATGCTTTGAGAACAAGAAGGGCCAGTTCATTCTCAAGTTCATGGACTCGGACACCAAGCGCGAAGAGCTGCACTTCAGCGTGCGCTTTGACGATAAGGCGGTGGTGCGGAACTCTATGAACAAGAACTTTGAGTAAGCTACTATCTATATTTCCTTCCCATTGCTCACCTCCCCTTCTTTTAGATTCGGAAATGAGGAGCGCCACGGTGGATTCCCCTTCGTTTTCAATCAGCAGTTCAAACTGGCACTGGCCTTTACGGAAAGAGAAGTCCTTACCGCCGTAGACGGCTACAACTTCTTCAGCTATGCATGGCGCACACCCAACGCCATGATGAATCTGGTGGGCTTCAAGGTGACCAGTATTAATGGCCTGGTGATTCAGATAACGGGAGTGGATCACCTGCAGACGGGCGATCCTACATGCGGCGGCTTTGAGAAGTATTCCCGCCACGACTACGAGTGTGTCTAACTGAACAAAGTCTGAAAATATATACGTTGTTAACTCACATTTCCCGGCGCCGTTACATCATTGCAAAAGTAGCAGCCCAGCTGGCTGCCACCGATGCACTTTAGTCCCTCAATCTCTTGGCCTACATCGCCAGCCTCATCGCGTGTGCTGCCATGTCGCATAACCAGGTAGCTATCGAAGCCGAGGGCTGCATTAATGACCACCTTGAAATGGTCAAAGATTAGTGGGATTTTGTAGGGAATACTTTACATATAGCCAACCTTTTGGTTGGCCGCTCCCAGCAGCGTGGGAAGCCAGCGGCTCTCGCGTGAATCCGTGAGCAAGAAGATGACATCATGGTCCCGCACCTGCTTTTCGATCACCATCAAATTCTCCTCGGTCTGGGCGACAAGCGATTCACCAATTGTGTGACCGGGCATGGGTATTTCCAGCACATGTCCCTCTGTTTCCGCACAGGGATTTATCTCACGCAATCTCTCAGCAGCAGTGGTGGCCTTCATCCTATTGCCTGCCACGGCATCGGCATGGGTGTAGAGATTCTGACGCACGGGATTGGAGAATCCCACCTTGCCATTGTCCAGCAGGGTGATGTGCTTGAAGCCCCAGGACTGAAAATTTACAGGAATAAGGTTGAGTGCTTTATGAGTACATGTGACCTCACCAGGAGATTTCTGGCCACAGCGCAGCCTAGAGTGCCCGCTCCAAACAGCAAACATTTGGTTTTGGCGATGACTTCCAAATTGAGATCGGGAACCAGGCGCCATTTCATAAGTTTAAGGTTGAGATTGACGGAGTTTTCAGCCAATCTACAAAGAAAAGTAGTAGTGTGATAGTGAGCAAAGGTGATGCATACAGGGATTCCCCTCCGAAAATTCTTATCTTTTAGGCCTTTTGCTACTAGCTTACTTGGCCGGATCCATGCTGTCCCTCATTTGGGCCATTCTTGGCCCCATTTTGGCATTCTTATTCAGCTCCCATCCCACATATTTTACGTCACCGGACTGTGTTAGATCGAAGGCCTCAGTTTGAATCACCTGCCAGATGCGACTGTCGTCCATTTGCATTTGTTGATTGTAACGCAAGCCCAGAAACCTGAGAGTTTTTCCAACATAACTGGGACTATGGTAGAATAATGAAAAAATTAAACGAGATATTATTTATTACATGGAGGTACCTCACCATTGCTGGAGCAAGAAGGCAGCATAGTTCCGCATCAGCCAGGCCGGGTGCTCGTACTCGCTGGGATCGGCAAAACCAAAGTAATACTGCTCCACCTCCTCTTCTACCAGGGAGCTCAACATGCGGGCTTCATACACTTGCTGCTCTGCATTCACATACAGAATAAAAAAGTTCTGCGATTCGGAGGGCAGGCTTTTTAGGGCCTCCACATAGCTGTTGACGTTTGGCAAATCCCGCAGCTTTCGCACAACCCCCTGCAGTTTTAATGTGGGCGTCAGGGGGCAGGGAAAGGCGAACCAATAGTAGTAGCTGTGGCACTTCAAGTCGGCGAAGGAGAGAACAAAGAAGCGGGTCAACACACTGGGATCAGCCAGCACACGACCACTGCACATATCGGCCAGCAGTTCCTTGCCCTCGTCGGCCAGCAACTGCAGTTTGTCCAGGGCCTTGAACTCCTCGATGGTGTTCTTATTGTAGATAGTGCCGCTGGCAGCGTGACTGAACTTTGGCGGCTGCGATGACCTGGAATCCATCAAGATTAGAGATTACTTTTGGCAGACTCAGCTTTCCACAGAATTCACCTGTTGTAGGCCGTGTAGTCCACTTCCAAAAGACAGCCGCTGGCATTGCGATTCGAGTAGTGTCCCGTTATGGATCTCTTTGTGTCCGAGAGGCGATCGTGGTCCAGCTTAAGCTCTGCCAGTTTGTGCCAAAAAGTTGGCGACACAAACGACTCCCAGGGTGCAAATTGCAATATCCGTTCTTGTTCGGAGGTCATTCTTTTTTGGGGGCGTTGTTTACGTCGGAACTGGCTGAAAATAATAAACAAAGCTCTCGGTGGCGATATTCCAACAATAACAAAAGTATTAATCGACAACTGCAGTAGCGCTTGTATAGTGACGAATTCGTTTAAAGCTTAAACCAAGGAATATTCTTGACTTATGGATCCAAAACGTTTTATTTACTCGATAAAAGTTAATTTCATAACTATAATTAATTGTTAATTTTATAGTTTAAATGAATTTTATTTATTTTAATATCCACAAAATCCGTCCCATAATATGTTTTTCTTACAGAACCTTTACTGTACTCATTTGAGCATCGATAATGGTGTTTTTTCGCCATATAGAACTGCGGTCACACTACCGCTCTTACGAAGATTGGCCAAAACAGAAGAGGAAAAACCTAAGAAACAAAGTAAATATCAAAAATGGATCTGCAGCAGCTGGAGGAAGAGGCGCGTCAGGCGGCGCTTAAGGATATACAGAACATGCTGCAGCGACCGGGGCAGCTGGAGAAGGTGGAGCAGTACCGCCACCGCATCGCCCGCAAGAAAGCCTCTGTGGAGGCGCTGCTCAAGACCGGAATGCAGAACCAACTGGACGGAGTTCGAGTGGGTCTCAAGCAGCTGGAGACGTGCATGCAGGATGTGCGAGAGGTGAGACGGCGGATGGACGAGGTGGAACGCCTACTACAGGGCGTCCCAGAGGTGTACGACGCCCTGGAGGTCGTGCGGGAAGAGAACACAAAGCACTCGCAGTACGCAACTGCCATGGAGAATCTGAAGCACATCTTCAACGTGGACGCCAGCGTGCAGAAGACGATGGCGTTGATCGAGGACGACAAACTGCTCAATGCCCACCAGTGCCTGGCCGATCTGGAGAATTCGCGGGATGACCTTCTTTACGAACTGCACAAGCAGCCAAAGCAGCACGCCTCCGACAAGATCACGCTGAAGCGCCACTTTGAAAAGGTAGACACTGTGTCCCGGGAGCTGGAGAAGAAGCTACGCATCAATATCAGCCGGACGCTGAACATCCTGCGCAAGAAGCCGACGATCATCGTCACCGCTCTGCGCATCATCGAGCGGGAGGAAAAGAACGACCAGTTCGCCCTACAGCAGCAGAAGGTGACTGGCTTCCTGCCACCGGGAAGACCAAAAGCATGGCGCCGCATGATCATGGACGTGCTGCAGCAGTCGGTGGTCACGCGCATCGAGGGTTCCAAGCTGGAGGAGCGAGCAGACAACAAGATGTGGTTAGTGCGCGATCTTGAAATTCTGCGTCAGATCATTCTCGAGGACCTGCGAGTGGTTAAGTCGCTGTGCGTACCATGCTTCCCACCGCACTATGACATATTCGGGGAGTACGTCAAGTTCTACCACGAGGGACTGTCCAGTTATGTAAGTTACCTCCTCCTTCTCAGTTCATTTCTGAATAATCTTTTCCTTTCAGCTGGACAATATTGTGCAATCTGGGCTAGAGGGCAATGAGTACGTTTCCATGCTAGCCTGGGTCACGCATACATATCCAGGCGTAGAGCTGATGGCTCACCCTGATCTGAATGTGGATGTTCATCGGTTAATAGGACCTCTCCTGCGACCGGATCATCTCAAGGCGTTGGAGGATGAGTACCTCCAGAATATGCAGCGCAACTATCAGGAATGGATGACCAAGGCTGCTGAAACGGAGAAGCAGGAGTGGTTTTCTGAGATGGTACCCGATCAGGACGAGCACTACTACCACACTTCGGCACCGGTGATCATCTTCCAAATGATCGACCAGCATCTGCAGGTGACCAACACCATTCACCAAGAGCTGACGTTCAAGGCGCTTGTGATGAGCATCCAGCAGGTGGAGATATTTGGCCAGACGTATCTAAAGAACGTGATCGAGCTAAAGGAACACCACTTCCGCAACCGCGACCAGATCAAGTACTTTACTCACTACATCATCACCATCGTGAACAATAGCCAGCAGATGGTGGAGCTGGCGCAGCAGATGAAGCAGCTGTACTGGCCCAAGTCGCGGACGGAGCATTACGAGGACTTTGAGCGCCTGCTGGTTACATTCCAACGGATCCGGGCGCACGCTGCCAGCTACTTGCTGGAGGAGGCATTCCTGGACATGGAATGTCACTTCAACGACCTATTCACAGCCAAGTGGCTTGCCAGCAACATTGCCGTGGACACCATCTGCGTCACGCTAGACGACTATTTCCAAGACTACAACCACCTGCGGCCCAATAACTTTGAGATGGTGATCAACGAGGCCCAGAAGCTTCTCGCCAAGCGTTACATACGGGCGCTGCTCTCAAAGCGTCTGTCAAAGCCGCGCACCGAGTGCGATGCCATCATCCGGAAAATCAAAGCGGAGGCCAAACGTTTCAAGCTATTCTTCGAAAAGATCGCCCCTAAGATCTCTCTAAGTGACTCCCCCCTAGACCTAATCTCCATTCTTTCGGCACTGCTTAGCTCGGATATTGAGTTGCTGGTACTGGATCTGCACACACTACTGGGCAGCTATCCATCCTTAAACGAAGACCATTTGGTGCGCCTCTTCTACATCCGGAATGACGTAAAAGCAGCCGAAGTGCGCGAGAAGGTACAGGATGCCATGAAGTCCAAGAAGGCCAGTATTGTCAGTATTGCCAAACAGGACTGTATCTTCAAGGAGATCGTGTTCAGTGACAAACTGTGGTAGGCAACGCTGTTGATCGCCTCACCCCCATTCCGCATGATCCATTATGTGCAGTATCGTATCTACTCTTAAGCTGGGATTGTAAAATATACATAAAGTGCTTTATCAATGAATTAAATTAAATTATTTTATTCTTAACCGATGAAATAGAGTTTTTAACTTTGAAAATAATGCTTTAAATGGGAAAATGTCTCAGGATCTGTAAATTGCTAGTTCTAAAGTAAAAATTCGAATATTTACCATAAAAATGACCAAACCTTGTCCTATCAAAGATTACGCAAAGATACCGTTTTTATATCTGGTTTATTATTTGTAATGCTTCATGTCATTCACGACTTATAGGAAAAAAAAAGTAAAAAAAAAAAAATAGGACGAATGTTTGGTCTAATAAGTTGTCATCAATAATTAAATTTTATGATACTTTCATTATGTTGATGAATTACTGATGAACGGTACGGCAGAAAAGTGTATAAAGATTGCTTAACACTTAATTAGGAATTTCTTCAAGTGTAGTAGTTTTTAAGTTCGTTTTAAAGTTTGTAAATTGTAAAATACAAATAAAGGCCAGGAGTTTCTGCAAAATATGTGTAATATTTTAATGAATAGTTTAATTTAAATATTATTAATAATAACTGTACCCAAAAAAAATAAGATAAAGTATTTACGATCCTAAATCTAAAACTGTTTCAAAACTAAAATTTATACAACATGGCCACAAAATAGCTGAAGGAGCTGTTCTGTCGGGAAAAGTTCTGTGTGCGATATCGCGGTGTTGGCAGCTCTGGCTAGAACATATGTCGGCAGATTCCATTCCTAATATATATTCTGTTCGGATCACTCCCACGTGTCAGTTGTCTTTAATCTACGCCCCGAGATGAGCTTCAAATCCCAGCCGAGCGGCTTCGCCACCAAGTCCATCCACTCGGGCCAGAGTCCCGAGCAGTGGAAGAGTGCCTCGGTGATCCCGCCGATCTCCTTGAGCACTACCTTCAAACAGGATGCTCCGGGCGAGCACCGCGGCTATGAGTACTCCCGCAGCGGTAACCCCACCCGGAATGTGCTGGAGACCTGCTTCGCTGCGCTGGATAATGCCAAGTACGGCTTGACCTTCTCCTCGGGACTGGGAGCCACCACCGCTGTGCTGACCATGCTGTCCAGCGGCGATCACATAATTATGGGCGATGATGTGTACGGAGGAACCAACCGTCTGATCCGTCAGGTGGCAACTCGCTTGGGCATCTCCGCTAGCTTCGTGGATCCCACCAAATTGGATAACATTAAGGCTGCCGTTAAGCCTGAAACAAAGCTGGTGTGGATCGAGTCGCCCACAAACCCGCTGATCAAGGTGGCAGACATCGAGGCCATCGCCAAGATCGTCCATGGCATCCGAGAGGACCTCATCTTGGCGGTGGACAACACCTTCCTCACCTCCTACTTCCAGCGGCCCCTGGAGTTGGGAGCCGATCTCGTGTGCTACTCGATGACCAAGTACATGAACGGACACACAGATGTGGTGATGGGCGGCATCACCATGAACTCCGAGAAGCTTTACCAAAGCCTGAAGTTCCTGCAGAACGCGGTGGGCATTGTGCCCTCTCCCTTCGATTGCTACCAGGTGAATAGGAGTCTGAAGACCCTGTCGCTGCGCATGGAGCAGCACCAGAAGAATGCCCTGAAGATTGCCAAGTACCTGGATAGCCACCAGTTCGTGGAGAAGGTTTTGCATCCTGCCTTGCCCTCGCATCCCCAGCACCAGATCGCTCTGAAGCAGACTTACGGCTACAGCGGCGTCTTCTCTTTCTACATCAAGGGCGAGCTGAAGCACTCCTCGGCGTTTCTCAAGGCCCTTAAGGTGTTCACGCTGGCGGAGAGTCTGGGCGGATACGAGAGTCTCGCTGAGCTGCCATCCGTGATGACGCATGCCTCTGTGCCCGCTGAGGATAGGAAAACCCTGGGAATCACCGACGGTCTTGTCCGCCTGTCGGTGGGACTCGAGGATGCTGAAGATTTGATCAAGGATCTGGAGCAGGCTCTCGATGCTGCCGCCAAGGCCTAAATTACTCATTGCAAATATGTATTTGTATTGTTAGATCGCTAGGTCATGGATTTGTATATTTTACCCACCAAATAAAAGTGATTTTTCTCAAGAACTATAAATTTTCAGGTTTGCTATATCCAACTAGAGCAGGGCTGGGCAGCGAATGCACCGCTGGAAGCCACAAGAATTACTTTCCAAATGTGATTATGAACCTATCACTTGTTCCTCGTATACTTTTTGTACTTCTGAGGGCGTGGCTTTTCTTTAAAAACAACTTCCAAACTATAAGTAAATGCCCAACCTCACAGATAAATCATAAATATTAGAACCAAAAGTTTTTTTGCGGGAAACTAATAATATTTTTTTAAGAGTTATTACCCGCCGTTCAGCTTTTAAGACATTTTTACATGCATTCATCAAACGTTTAACGTATACAATTAATAACATAATTAAATGTAAACTTGTCGCACCATATTTTTAAATAAGCCCTATAGTAATGGCGTAAGAAGCGGTCTCCTTGTGACCCCCCAGCTACAGCCTTGAAAATAACGAAATCGGCTATTGTCATGTGGAGATTATCATAAACAATGAATCAGCACAATTTATTTTCGCCCTATCTCTAATCATTCTAGTATAAGCGATAGAAGTCAAGAATATTGGACATATGTTTCTCTCGAACGGATGTTCCGATTTCTACAAACAAATACGTTTCGATTTGATCAACTTTTTAATACCGTTTCCTTTTATTTAAACATTATTTTGCTAATATTTGCTGATGGTTTTATCTTATCAACGCTTTTCTCTCCGTATAGCACTTGATGGGTCAATAAACTTTATAATGGGTGACAGAATAACGAAAGAAAAAGTCTGAAGAATGAAATGAAAATTGTGGGTTTTATTCAACGTTTCCCGGTACTCGACTGACAGAATGTAATTGATTAAAAATTAAGCTTTAACATTATATGTACGCTACTACCAGAACCATACCATACTACTACTGTGAAGTGTGTGTGTGCATAGGATTTGATGTACAACAAGAGCCATATATCGATATAATAAGCAACTGCGGCTTTCCAACATTCATAATTTTGCCTTTTATATATATTCCTTAAAAAATGCATTCAAATTGCTTAAAATAAACCAAATAGTTCATGTGCAATGCTTGTCCTTAGTACTTATAACGATAAATGGCGACACCGGCCACGCCAATCAATATGGTTCCCATCAGATAACCCAGCAGCTTCAGCTGAAAAATAAAAAAATATTAGAATATAACTGAAACAAATTATTAATCGAGCTTTTTTACTTTAGAATTGTCTACAAGGGGCTGCTTTTGTCTGGTGGCAGTCTTTTGTTCCATTTTCTTGGCCTGCCCGAGCATCTTCTGGTACATTTCCTTTTCGTTGTGTTCCTCGCGACGAGCCTTGATAAAAAGCCTCGCCAAATCCGACTGAACGGCTCTGTTTTCTGGCTCGAGCGTGGCCACCTTTTGCAACAGCTTAATGGCGCCCTGCGTGTCAGCTTTGCCCTCCAATATCTGTAGAGTGAACAGTATGATTATATTGAACCTAAGTAGTTGGTAAGCAGGACACTTACTCTGCCCTTGCGGTAGAGGGCCTTGGAATTGTTAGGCTGGCAACGCAGGACATGCTCCACCGACGTCAGCGCTGCGTCGTAGGCGGCGATTTTGATTTGCGTCATGGCCAGGTTGTTATACACAATCAACCGATCCTCCAGCAGAGTCTGCATGTCGCTGTTTGAAAACTAATCAGGGGAATGAAGTTGAAGCTCATCACGATTGTTTGCTACATACCGGCAGATCTTCCTTAAGGAGTTCGGCTTCCGGATCCCCGTCTCTTGTATCCAAATAGTCCAAGGCCCGCCTGTACAGATGAATGGCGGTATTAAACTCCAAGCGCTTGTAGAAGAAGTTGGCGCGTTCTTTCTTGCGGTTTCTAAAAGGATAATTTGTTTTTATTAAATAAATCTCAGCCATATGGCAGGTGACAAGTCAGACACACACCCATATTTGCGCAGTAATTCGAAGCTCTTCAGATCCGCAAAGTCTTCGTATTTGCTGTCCACAAGCTCTATTTCGTAGGTAAGCTGCAAGATGTTTATTAATTTAAGACAGTTCCCAAAGGATTTTAGTCCCAACTTACATTGGAATCGGGTGGCACAACGAATTCGGACTCTCCATCCTTTTTCAGTCCAATGGAGCCGTAGCCGAAGCGGGGGTCCACGCTGACCTGGCTCACCTCGCCGACCAGCATCATAGGCAGCACCATGTCCAGGCCCTGGACTACCTCAAAGTCGCCAATGTGGCACTGGAAGCCCTTTTCCTCCTCAACCACCTTTCCGTTGCCCAGTTTGCCGGTGAAGTTGATGGTCACCAAAAAGCCGCGACTCGGCTGATCAGCTCCCTTTGGCGCCTTCTTGATAATTCGCTTTATCAGCTGCTTGTTGCCAAGTATATCACATTCGTCCTCGCCCTCCACTGCAGCCTCCGACTCCTCGGCTGACGTCTTTTCCACGCCAAGGTCCGTTGAGGGGGTTGCGCCATCCCCGGAAGCGGCTTCCGCCGCCACCTTTCGAATGTCCTTGGTGTCCTCGGCATTGGTCAGGTCCTCGAAGGAGCTGCTGCTAGACTTCTCCGTATCCATTTTTACCTGCAGATCACGAATTGTGAGAGGTGGGCGAGAAAGTGTGTAAATCACTGGAACTCTGAACAAAGGGCAAAGGCAAATTGAGTGAATGAACGTGCTTTTTGAGGTCGCCTGGGCCACCAAAAACCGCAACTTACAGTATTAGCTGAATCTGGTCCTGTATTTTATTAACAAAAAGTCTTAGTTTCCGAAAACAACATGCGTAAATGCTGAAGGGAAACGAAAAAAAAATTATTTTACGATTGCCTTTGGCATTTCACTGCCTGCTAGAGGTGGACAACTTTGGCCGATCGGATATGTCACTGTGACTGGCAACTATCGTTTGCGGTACGGCAAATTCACAATTAATAATTTAAGCAAGTTCTAAACATTAAAACGGCTGTTAAAATTATGTTTTTATTTGGAGATCTTGAATTGTATACTCTTAGTTCTTTATATTTTTGGTTAATATTTTATATATGGTTCTGTTACCTTCTATCGATAACATGGTACCGATAAGCAAGGCAGCAGTAATGTGGCCATACGCGCGAATAAAACTGAAATTGAATTCAATTCAAATTCCGCAGCTTCATTTTCCTTTCAACGGTTGTCCCGGGCGGTTGGTTGATCAATGTGAGCGATCCGCATTTCCGTCGCGATCCGAGATCGAGTTGGCGAGATAAAACCGCGAATGCAAAAAAGAACGCCACCACAGCAGCACCAGCCACGATGTAAACAAAGAGATGACATTTAATATTAGCTGTACACACACGGGGACATAAAATACAGACGCGAATCGAAACGAGACGGGCTCGAGCACGGGCACGGCACTGTTTGTGCACAAAGTGAAATCAGCTGGACAACAAGTGGATTTTGCAATTGCCTTGGCTTGGCTTATTTTATTTTGTGCCACTTGTGGTGTTGTACCTGCCGTTTTCTTTGAAATTAACACCCTTTCTATTGGCAGCGATGGGAGGTATCTCCCAGTTGTACCGAGACTTTGTTTGGGTACTGGCTTTGAACCTTATTCGAAGTACTTATTAGCCTTTCGATTTTCTATTGTGTTGTAATGGGCTTATATTTTAGCCTATTTAGTCTAAAAACTTTCAGTGATATCAGATTTTACCTCCTAACTTATTTGCGCTCTGATAAAATAAGCTTTTATTGGCTTTTAGCAACAATTATAAATATGGATATTGTGTTAGAAAGTAAAGAAAACATGCAGATGAGAATTTAAAGCTTACATAACAGATTATAGAATTACTGAAGCACCCAACTATCTTTTCTATTTTAATCTATTGAACTATTTATTAAATTAATTCACATGAATTAAGGATCGGAAATGTACATAAATAAATGTAATTTCTTTCACAACAATTTAGTTCTTCTGAACTGCAAACTAGTTTCAAAAATGATGTTGCACATTTTGTGTGCGTAAGTAAACCTTTTACCTATTACAAGCAAACAAATAATGATACCTTTCTCATTACCGTCTCTAATTGTGTTGAGCTATTTTTCCATGCTGTAATGCCAAAGTCGTGAAAAGAAAACCGACTTCCTAGTTGTCTTGAACTTGATGCGCTTGAACAAACATGTACAGAGTATGTACGTCCATGTTTATAAATCGAGCGATGCACCCGAGTAACTCCATGACACAATTGATGCATCCCGGTCGGAATTTCCTCGATTAGGCCTTTTCGCTTTTTCCCCGGTTTTCTTTTTCTTTTTTGCAATGCGCAATATCTGCTTTTCGCAACCCGTTTTCTTTCGCCTGCAGTTTGGCGCTGGCTTTTCCTTTACGTAACCCGCCGCGGCGGCGCTGGCCGAGCACGAGTCAAATCCGAAGTGAAGTGTAAATAAATAAATAGCCAGCGCGAAACCCAGTTTTGTGGTTTTCACTTCTTGACCACTTCAGTCTCCAGGTTTAAAGCCGGTACGGCGGTAGCCAGCACGATTTCATTATCGCACACTTCCCCTACGGAATAAACAATCGCGGTTACTTTTTGAGGAAATGTATAAAATGTTAATCCGTAGTTCGTTGGCCAAGTGAACCCGTCACTTTGTGCATATCCAAGTTGGATTTAATGGAAACAATACCCGATTTCGAATTCTATGCAGCTTGATAGTGTCGGGTGCTACTTAACGCCACCGTGCCAATTCTCTTTATTTTAGTGTCAAATATCCAAAGTGAACTCAACAATAAAACAAACAAATAAACAATTATGGGCAAACAGACGTCGTCGTCGGTCGTGGCGAGTGGTGTTTGGCTTTTGTCCGGAGTTTTACTACTAAGTTTTACGGAGACAGAGGCCTATGGATTTGGACGTTGCCCGAATTACCCATCGATGCCAAAGTTTAACATGAGCAGGGTGAGTGAACAAACCGGAAGTGCTTTCCATTAATATAAAATAAGTGAAGAACATCCAATGTCAAAGCATTCTTAAAATAATACGACTTCTATTCGAATTATTGCGAGTTTTAAATGAAAATACCCCTATAAGGAGTGGGCCTATACATACATAGATCTAAGGTTGAAGTAATGCTCAGTTTCTCTACCAGTTCACTATCACTAGTATAGGCTAAAGGTCAACTGCCTTGCAAAATTTGCAGTAAAGCAATCAGAACCCGTTTTTACACAGATCAATAGTTCTTGAACAAACCAGAAATTGTAGAATAAGCAAAATAAAACTCTGGTGTGTAAAGAGCACTCTAGTGATCCTTAAACTTTTCTATAATCCTCATTCACTCAACCACACTTGCCTCCATTTTTACAACATTAATATGCGGTGTAAATTCCTCAGTGTCATCGGTTATTCGCCGTCAACCCTCGAAACGTGTCACATCTCCGATTAATTAGCACAAGGCGTCGGAGAAGACCTTTCTTCATTTTATTTCGTGGATTGTGCATAAGATGAACTTGAACCAATTTAAGGCCACCAATCCGAGATCCGCTGTGTAAAATGCAAAACCTGTTTTACAGAAGGAGACGAGAGGCACAAAGCTTTATGGCCTGTCCAATGGTAAACAAACCACTTAGTTTATAAAGAAGTAAATCAACCAGTACCAAAGTCGAGAGACATGGGCATGCCAAGGACAACCAAGTGAACCACAGTCGAGCATCCCTAACTGGAACTTTGCACAAGTTGCATTTACTTTTTAATAATTAGAAATGAGAGCTAAAACTTGAATGTTTAACTTAATCTTTTCCTATAGACTAAAATCCTTTCATATTCCTGAAGTAAGTAAAACCTAATTCAAATACTTTTTTAAACATTTGTTAAATTTCTACAAAGAATTATTTACAACCAACAACAAGAGTTTCCGTCATTTTTCGCACAACGTTTACAACGTCTTTCTGTAAGAAATAACAAATTTCGTAAATTTCTTTTTGGAATAAAACCAGTTTCCTAGACTTTCTGTATTTCTTAGAATTTTTTAAGGTGGATTTCATTGAGGCACTTAGTTGACTGAGTCATGCCAGAGCTATGCTGTTAATTTACAGATTGCGGCCATAGACTAGAAAATTGGCTCCATCAATTTAGCAGCTTAAATTAAATTGATTAAGCCTTGATTTGCATAAACGATAATGCACCATAATAGTACCCGCCGCCGTATCTGTGACTCCAATTATGTGGCGGGTCTCTGCTTCCAAGTGGCACACCAACCACTTGAGCTGTTGATAGGCGTGAATTAAGCCACTTGTCATCCTCGCCCACTGTTGACCCGGGGCAAAGACCTCGGCTCGTTGGTTAAAAGCCAGCTACTGGTCATTAAGTCCGCTGCGGCGCCCTGCGACTTTGAACTGCATTAAGATGAGAGAGGAGCGCCTGCCAAAAGTGCGACGGAAACTCTTCTCAATGGGCCAGCAGCCAAGAAACCAGTTTCCAAAAAAATGTTTATGTTTTACGCATTGTTTAGGTTGTCGTATTAGTAACCCACTTTGGTATTTATTGGCCGAGAGAAACGCTGCTGGGTGCCACGGCCTCTGCCAAGTCTGAGTTCTCAGCCTTCTGGCTCGCTTCCATATGCCGGATGCATGATAAAAGTGCCAGAGATAATGAAACTATGGTGTCAATAACAAGGCAATGTTTTGATAACTGCAATGCAAATAGAGAACATATGTATATAACTATAACTATGTTAAAATTCTACTAAAAACCGATGAATTGACACAAGTTTTCTATAGTTTCATACAGAATATATTCATGTACACGGAGCTATATGCATCTTATATATCAAAACCAATCTACATAACTTTTGTAATATATCTACCTTTTTTTAAAGTTGTCCAAGATTTATATAAGTAATCAATGATATTATTCTTTTTTTAATCCAATTTATTTGTTAAATAATACTCACGTGAGTGTAATATCTGCTTCTGCTGCAGGTTCTTGGCCATTGGTATGAAGTGGAGCGTTCCTTTTACCTACCGGAAATAGCCTCCGGCTGTACTACCTTCCAGTTCCAGCCGTACAATAAAGCAGAGCAGTCCAAGTTCGCCAATTTTAAACTGGCAGTGGCCATCAAGAACATCAATCGCATGTGAGTGAACTCATAAACCATCCTCATCCGCAAAAGATACTAATATTTCCGAACCCCTCCCAGAACTGGTAATCCAAATGTAAATATTGGCTATGCCACGCCTGAAAATAGTCGATCCTCCATCATGGATTTCAAGGTAAAAGTTTGCTTCGAAAATGTAATTAATTATTTATTAATATTAAACATATTTTCCGCAGTTCACCACCCGTTTTCCGGACGTGATTGCCCGCCTTCTGCCGGGCTCTGGCAAGTACCAGGTACTCTACACGGACTACGAGAACTTTGCCATTCTGTGGTCCTGCGGCAGCATCGGCTCCCTGGGCCACTCCGATCAGATCTGGATACTGGGACGCGATCGGGACTTTGAGGTGGACATCCGCTCTAAGGTTTACGATGTGCTGAAGCGACTCTCCCTAGACCCGGATAGGCTGATCATCAGCAAAAACAAGAACTGCCCCGAGGCGCTGTGAGAGAAGCGGAGCATCTTCATCCCCATCCCCATCCCCATCTACATATATATTTAAGTTCATTTGGTTAAGGAACAAAGTCCCATTGGATGCCTAATCATTTAGGCTGCTGTGATATAGAGGAGAGGAGTGTGTGAGTGCTGAGGGAGGAATATGCAAATACAGAAACAAATAAGATTAACTCGATCGGGGAATTTCAGTATCTTCTGGACGCTTGAGTTCAATTAGCGATGGAGTCCTAACTAGTTGGCAATAAACAGAATTTCCCAGTCATTCCAAGTCAGTCGTGATTGACGAACGGATCGATAAGGTTCTGAGCTGGCGAAGATGTCCCGATTATGGATCTTGGTGTGTGCAACTTTGTGCCTGACCCTCTGGCATATGTCTGAGGCGAGAGGTGGCGGCGGCGGTGGTGGTGGACATGGCGGAGGCGGCCATGCCGGAGGATTCGGAGGAGGAGGTCGCGGTGGGGGCTTCGGAGGCGGACGAGGTGGAGGATTTGGTGGAAGAGGCGGCTTTGGAGGCAGAGGTCCTGGCTTTGGAGGCAGGGGTCCCGGTTTTGGAGGACGCGGCCCAAGAGGTGGAGGTTACTGGGGAGGAGGCCGTCCCTATTACGGCTATAGAGGATATGGCGGATATGCTGGTTATGCCGGAGTTGTGCCTGTTCCCGTTCCTTAACCTGCCATCTACAACCGTTGTTACTACGGCGACTATTACTACAACTATTACTATTGCTGATATATGCTGTTATGATTATGGATGGTTTATTTATACAAATTACATTCAACACGTTTTGTTTTGTAGTCACAAAGATTATGTAAAGTTACCCCAGAAAGTTCGGGCTGTAGACAGTTCTCTAAATATTCCGTATCTCATATATTCCTTATTGTTTTGATGGTCTCCGGTGTGTGGCTCCTTCCTCGCGGAGTGTGCTCCGATGGCAGTGCTTAGGGCTAGTCAGAAATAAATTCCATTAAAATGCAATCTACATATGCGCATCTATATGTAATAACTTAAACTACGAACTAGATATGAGTACACGAGACGTTGCTGATGCGTTCGTTGTTGTGGCAGACTAATCGATTGCTGACGGACAGATCAGAGGGCAGAGAGTAGAGTATTCAAAACAAATGTTTTTGGAGTGGAAGCATCCGAATCCGATAAGAGACTTAGTTTGGAAGCGTTTCCCTAAAGATATGGAGTGGTCTTTAAACTAACTTAATCACAACATCCCTCTGATCTCGCCTATTGCTGCGTAATTCAAATCAATATGCATATAGGTTTAGTACAAAAGTGTGCGAAATTACACTGGCATAAATGTCGAGGACAAGGCATCTTAACGGAGAATAATAAATACATTTTCTCCCCAAGATGGCTCAGACTTCTCCAACCACTCAGTGTGTTTATGTGTGTATATATATGTATATGGTTCTATTGATTGCCCGGAAGACAGCGGACGAACGTTGTGTGATGCACGGATTTGATTTGTTTTCTCTCTCTTTGGAGTATTCCTCTACAGCATAGCCTTGCACTCGCTCTCGGCGATGCTGTGCTGGATGCAGTGGTTTATCTCAGCGAAGCCCGGCCGCTCGCTCGGCTTGCGGTTCCAGCAGCGACGCATCAGGGCGTAGACCGAGAGCGGAGTGTTGTCCGGACAGCCGAGGACGTTGCCCTCCTTGATGTACTTGATAACCTCCTCGTGGGTCAGGCCGAAGTACGGCTGCAGGGCAAAGGAGAAGATCTCCCACAGGCAGATGCCGTAGGCCCACACATCCGACTCCAGGGAGAACTTGTTGTACAGTATGCTCTCTAGCGGCATCCAGCGGATCGGGATGAAGTCGTTCTCGTCGCCCTTGTAGTAATCCTGCAGATAGATCTTGTGAGACAACCCAAAGTCGGCAATCTTCACCGCCATGTGCTCGTTGATCAGGCAATTTCTCGTGGCCAGGTCCCGATGAACGAACTTGCGCTCCGAAAGGTACAGCATGCCCGCCGCTATATTGGCGGCCATTTGGAGCAGGTGCAACTCGTTGAGCTGCAAGCGATCACGGTTCGGCGCTTGGTGGGTGGCATACGGTGAGCAGGCGCGCAGGAACTCGCTGAGATCCCCCGGCGCCATGTACTCGAACAGCAGGCACATGGGCCGGCCCAGGGCACACACGCCCAGCAGCTTGACGATGTTCGGATGATCGAACTCGGCCAACAGGCAAGCCTCGCGCTCGAAATCCATTTGCATCTGATCGCTGGCATCATCCTTGAGCATCTTTACAGCCACCAGCAGGTCCTCCTGGCCGGGCACCAGCCCGGGAGCTCTGGCTTGAAAGACACGACCAAACGCACCTTGACCCAGGGATCTCACATATACTATTTCGCCGCGTGGATACTCCAGCTTCTCGAGACGCGCATTCTGCTTGGTGCCCTTCGCTTCCTCCTTGGTGATCGTGGTGAGTGCCACACAGTTGCTGTGGACGGTGGCCGTACTTCGGATGGTGCCCCACTTGCCTAAAGTGTTGGTGTTCGGATTGCCGCCCAGGGTCTCCCGACTAGTGTTCAGAGTAGCGCCACACTCTCCTATGCCCCGCATAGAGATGCTGCACTCATTGGTGGTTGCTCCCGCCGGCTGTGAGTAGTCCTTGTGCTTGGATAGCTTGTAGACGAGCAAGATCATTAGATGCAGAAGAACAATGGCCACAAAACCAATGCCAGCCAGCAGGAAGATCATCGATGGAGTAAAAAATTTCTCCATCTTGATGGGAGTGTTTATATCGCCGGCATTGGGATCCACATAGTCCGCTAAAAGAATAACCAAGTAAGGATTAAACTGAAATGATATATAATCGACAAACTTACGGCATAAAGGTATATCGCAGTGCTGCCAGCGCACTGACTCGTCCACCGTGTAGCACCAAGGATGCGGTTCCTCGCCACCTGCATTGCGGCAATAGTTCTCACCTTCCAGAAGCTGGTGGAAGACCAGCGGCGGTTGGATGTGCTTGTGCGGGTATTGAGTGTCCCAGCGCTGGCAGGGAATGCCCGACTTGGTCAAATTTGCTGTGCCCATGTAGAAACGACCATTACCATTGCGGCAGTCATCTGCAGCAGATTTGTTTGTGGGGTTAAAAGAGGCCGCTTGGAAACCAGATAGATGTACTCACAGCTCACTTCCGACTCCTTGAGCTCGGTTAGGCCGATGTAGGAGCAATTGGGCCGACGCATGGAGGCATTGTAGTGCGGCAGGGCAGAACAGTTGGGCAGCCGGAAGTGGCCACGGCTCTTGATGAATATGTTACGCTCCTTCTTCTCCTCGATGAGCACCCAGTCGTTGTAGCAGAACTGCAAGTGCGTGGCCTGGCAATCCTCGAAGCAGAGCGGAGCTTTCACAGCCCGTCCACCAGGACCCTCCAAATGGCAGTTGGGAAAGGCATAGGCACAGAGCATTTTCTGCAGGAATAGATGTTAATCTTTGGATTTCAAGGGAACAGGCTTGAATCAACTTACCTCGGCAGCTTCGCGACACAGGCCCGAAAGATCTGATATAAGCTCATCCCACAGCGCAGTGGTCACCTGCTCGTTCTTCCAGCCGCCCGTGGGATCCTCCAGGCTGTACCACACCTGACCGGTTATGTACTGCTTGCACACCTTACCATTATACGGGGCACAGTAGCCGCTCTCCTCGCGCTGCTGCTGCTCCCGTTCCCGCTCGTGATGCCGCTGGTGGTGGCGCCGGGTGACGGGTTCCTCGATGGCGTTTAGGGAGCTCGCGTGCGTGGCGCTGGTAAACAAGAGCACGCACAGCAATATGGCAGGCGAAGCGCCTGTCGATCTGCCACCCACTATCCCCTCAGGCACCCCCAACCACTGCCCGGCCGCCATGGCTGCTGGCGTTTTCTGTATATGCCTTGTTTTTTTCTCAACCAACTCTACAGGGAACTCTCACTAGGATTCACAAAATAACTCATTTCACAGACGAATACTAAACTATACTCTCTGCCCGCATTTAACCGATTTTTAGCGACAATATTAATCAAAGTTAGTCGGCGAAATTTGTGTTTATTTGCGCGCCCGCTGCACGACTACGACGACGACGCCTTTTCACCGAATACCACACACAGTTTGACGACGGATGGGAGACTTTTGCCACCCATATTTATCCCTTAGGGGTGGTTTCCTGGCACACACAAGAACAGGGTTGTTAAATGCGCGGCAAATGCCGAGAGTCCTTTATTCTGATTAGGAACTATGAAGCCGAAATGTTTACTGTTATTACTTTGCCGCCTTCTGCTTCTTTTCCTCTTCCTTTAGCTGTTTCTCCCTCTTCATTTCCTCCTTCTTACGTTTCTTTAAGGCCTCAGGATCCTCGTAGTCATCGCATTCCTGTTGATCTTTCGGGTCCTCCTCTTCATCGGGAATTTGTTCGAGCCCCTAGAAAGAAATGTCTCTGTACACCGAAGGCGGAAATACGAGGGAAACTACAGGAAAAACTCTACAAAGGCGACCAATTGAACTATCAATTTCGCACTAAACGCATTGTTTATTCACTTTTTTGCCCTTAAGCTTAAAGAAAATCTTGACTTAATTCAAACTAGTTCTTTTTCTCATCCGGTATGGCATCGAGACCCTGCAAGGAAATCAGAATCGTTCTTTATAGAGGAGGTTGGGTCTAAAGGCATAGACGATGATCATGCATTTTTTTGTTTTCAAAAATAAAACAAGTGTTAGTACACTAAGAAAACGAAAGCATGAGTTTTAAAACCCGATGAAATTTGAAATCATAAACAAGGAATTATGATAAAACTGAAATATTCAAAATCGTGAATGTAGGTTGGTGTTAGTACTTACAATTCATATTTATGATCATGAAAACACATTAAAATATTTAAAATACACAAAAATTGCTAAAAACGGTAATATAATGAGATGTACGAAATAAATGTCTATTATCATATTTCCTATTTCCTGTTCACCTTGCTAACACACTAAATATTGATAATTGAATTGGTCAAAATTAAGATTAATTTAACTTAACGCACTTTATAATTCTTATTTAAGTCTTTTTCTTATTATTTAATAAGTCTTTTCTTTGTGATATCAGTCTTTGGGGTTCAAAATTTGTAAATGGTTAAGTCTGAAGCAGTGTTGGAAAATGTCGAACAATAGGGATGGACTAATTGGAAAATGAACACCATGAATTATCGAAGTTTGGTGATAATTAATCAATTTGACGTGCTTCAAGTTTAGTTTTTTGTTCTGATTGTGGAGCCGTACATAGTATGGTCGGAAAAACTGTCTGTAGTCCTGTTCGAACCGAGGGGACCGCTTTCCTCCCTAAGCCTGATTTGTTTTTTGTTTTTAATTTATAATAACATATGTCCGATTTTTAAATGAAATCAAATTAAACAAAATTTCCGAACCTATTTCAAAATTTTAAGTATACGCCTATATTTCTATTGAATATATAAACCATAATTTATGTGTTGTTGTATCGAATGTGAAAGAATAATTTTGGAGATGACTGTAGGACAAAACAAACCACAAACCGTGCAACAAGAAATTAAAAACAAAACCGTGGAAAAAACAAACACTAATGCTGGTCAACTGTTGTTGAAAGCTGGCCAAAAGATTAAACATTAAAAACATATCACTTACGTTCATCAAATAGGGATTGTCGGTCAGTCGGAAATCGCGCTGGTACATCACTCGGCTGAAGCGCTCGTCCATGTTGCGACGGAAGGCCTGTGGAGCATACGAAAAATATCAGAAACCGCGCATTAATCTATCCGGCATCCAGGCACACTCCTGGCGACAAGTGCGTGGCGTAATTATGTTAAACAAAATCCGTTTAGTGCACAACCAACAGCGATTATATAAGAACTTCAGGCTGCTCGGCCAGAGGGCGACCATCAAACTTACATTGCCAATCGTGAGCTTCTGCAGACCGTACATGGCGTATATGGGCACCGACAGGAGAGTGGTGATGATCACAGCGCCAGGTAGGATTTCGAACCACATCTTGACGGGAAAATAAGATTTGTTATGATTTTTTCGACAAGATTCCCAGACAGTGTGACCGCGTCTTGACCGTTTTAAATATCCCACGAGAAGGTGACGTTTCAGGTGTCGATAGATAGTGCATCAATAAGTTATCGGCCGCCTAGCGATGGCATTGTAACTAGTCAAAAGTAACAGTGAACCGTTCACTTGTAAACTGTGACTAGACACTTGCCAACAAATCTTGCGAATCTCAATG
Source organism: Drosophila bunnanda (assembly GCA_035046265.1). NCBI lineage: Eukaryota > Metazoa > Arthropoda > Insecta > Diptera > Drosophilidae > Drosophila > Drosophila bunnanda. The sequence continues at coordinate 16,957,693 of JAWNOB010000016.1, forward strand.
TAGTGTTTTACAAATCAAAAAATAGTATAAAATTATTAAAATTTCAAAATATATTATTTATTTAGCTTTATTTTGATGCTATTGCTCTATATCCACCCGTTATACATACCTTACAATTTGAATAGCAAATACAACAAATACATATTGCTTTCTTTTCAATACTATATGTTTCAATACCAGTTTTCGCAAAAGTTATAGTTTTTTTTAAATGAAATACGTAAAGCCATTAAAAATCGAATTTATATTAAAAAAGAATTGCAAGAGCTATCTGCTCAACACTGCTGCTGTGTCAGCTATTTATGCAAACGACTAACGGTCACACTGAACCCCCCCTTCGATTCTCCAGAAACAGCGAGCAGAAAAGAATTCGCAAAGTGTTCTGAGCGCAGCAACAACAACGAGAGCCACAAATCAGCGGAGAACAGGAGCATGAGTATGGCCACAAGCGGTATTGTCGAGTCATTTCCCACGGGCGCCCTGGTGCCCAAGGCCGAGACGGGGGTGCTGAACTTCCTGCAAAAGTATCCGGACTACGATGGCCGCGACGTCACCATTGCCATCTTCGACTCCGGTGTGGATCCTCGGGCAACGGGACTTGAGGTGAGTTGGCATTTTTTCGCAGCACCCAGCAAACGGCGGCTAATTGTTATTTCTGCTCGGATGCAGACACTTTGCGATGGCAAGACGGTGAAGGTGATCGAGCGCTACGACTGCTCCGGTTGCGGCGACGTCGACATGAAGAAGAAGGTGACGCCGGATGAGAACGGCAACGTGAAGGGACTTTCCGGCAACACGCTTAAAATGAGTCAGGAATTGCTGTCCTTGAACACGGATCCCGAAAAGACTGTGCGCGTGGGCCTAAAGAGCTTCAGCGATCTGGTGCCCAGTAAAGTAAGAAACAATATCATTGCCCAGGCCAAGCTGAAGAACTGGGACAAGCCGCACAAGACGGCCACCGCGAATGTCAATCGTAAGATTGTCGATTTTGAGTCACAAAACCCAGGTGAGCCTACAACCATTTGTCCCAACTGCAACTGAGTAATGAATCCTCCCAATAGGAGAAGCCTCCAAGCTGCCTTGGGACAAGAAGATCGTTAAAGAGAACCTAGACTTTGAGCTGGAGATGCTCAACAGCTATGAGAAAATGTACGGTGACATTAAGACCTCCTACGACTGCCTACTCTTTCCCACGGCAAACGGCTGGCTGACGATCATTGATACCACGGAGAAGGGTGATCTAGACCAGGCTCTTCGCATCGGAGAGTACTCGCTCACGCACGAAACCCGCAATGTGGATGACTTCCTGTCCATATCCGTGAACGTACACGACGAGGGCAACGTGCTGGAGGTGGTGGGCATGTGCTCGCCCCACGGTACCCATGTTGCCTCCATTGCTAGTGGTAATCACAGCTCACGGGATGTGGATGGCGTAGCTCCAAATGCCAAGATCGTATCGATGACCATCGGAGATGGCCGCTTGGGCTCCATGGAGACAGGTACGGCCTTGGTGAGGGCCATGACCAAGGTGATGGAACTATGCCGGGACGGCAAGCCCATTGACGTGATCAACATGAGCTATGGCGAGCACGCGAACTGGTCGAATTCTGGGTAAGAAAGTCATGGTCTTGGTTACAGCTAATCCTAGAGTTGTGGCTGTCTTTTAGGGAATCGGTTGAAGTGCGTCGCAGGCGAAAGAAGATGGGTGCGTCGAGGTAAATGGCAGATATAAGATATCCGAAAACTCTCTACACACCAATCCTCTTGTCTCCGATACACTCCAGCCGCCATCCAATCTCCAGCAAACACATCACTTCACGCTGACAACAGAGTTGCCTAAACTGTACCCCTAATGACTCTTTATCTTTCTCTAATCTCATGTAGCCGTATTGGGGAACTGATGAACGAGGTAGTCAACAAGTACGGCGTCGTTTGGGTAGCCTCGGCCGGTAACCACGGCCCTGCGCTCTGCACCGTGGGCACGCCGCCGGACATCAGTCAGCCCAGTTTGATCGGAGTGGGCGCCTATGTGTCCCCCCAAATGATGGAGGCCGAGTATGCGATGCGTGAGAAGCTGCCCGGCAACGTCTACACCTGGACATCGCGGGATCCGTGTATAGACGGCGGCCAGGGTGTGACAGTGTGCGCTCCGGGCGGAGCCATTGCATCTGTACCGCAGTTCACCATGGCCAAGTCCCAGCTGATGAATGGCACAAGCATGGCAGCACCCCATGTTGCAGGAGCCGTGGCGCTACTTATCTCCGGACTGAAGCAGCAGAATATCGAGTATTCGCCTTACAGTATTAAGCGAGCGCTCGGCGCCACAGCCACCAAGTTGGGCTATGTGGATCCCTTTGCCCAGGGCCATGGACTGTTGAATGTGGAGAAGGCCTTTGATCACCTGATGGAGCACAAGCAGTCCAAGGACAATTTGTTGAGGTGAGAGGATGGAGGTTTGAGCTTCAGCTACTTCTAACTAACGAATCACCTTTTCCACCTCCTTAGATTCTCAGTACGCGTGGGCAACAACCAGGCTAAGGGCATCCATCTGCGCCAGGGCGTCCAGCGGAAGTTCGTCGATTACAATGTAAACATTGAGCCGATCTTCTTGAACGACAAGGAAGCGGGTATGTTGACAATCACTGTTTGAAGATAATGTACTCATCATTTTTTATTCCTTTGCTACAGACCCCAAGGATAAATTTAACTTCAATGTCCGCCTGAATCTAATTGCCTCGCAGACATGGGTGCAATGCGGAGCCTTCCTGGATTTGAGCTACGGCACCCGTTCTATTGCGGTGCGCGTCGATCCCACTGGTTTGCAGCCGGGTGTGCACAGCGCCGTGTAAGGGGCTCCGATGTCCCGACTTATTTTCCTTTAACTGGTTTTTCTCTATTTCCAATCTAGGATTCAGGCGTTCGACACGGATTGCGTACAGAAGGGATCTCTATTCGAGATTCCCATTACTGTGGTCCAGCCCCATGTCCTGGAGTCGGATCAGAACACTCCTGTCTTTGAGCCCGCTTCCAAGACCGTGGAATTTCAACCGAACACCATCCAGAGGGACTTCATTCTCGTGCCGGAGCGTGCCACCTGGGCGGGTGCGTAGTCTACTCCATGAAATAGCTTGGGATCTCTTAAATAACAGTTATTTTCTACAGAGCTGCGCATGCGTATCACCGATCCCAATCGCGGCAAGGACATTGGCAAGTTCTTTTTGCATACGAACCAGCTGCTGCCCAAGCAGTCCTGCCTTAAGCTGGAGACCATGAAGATCGTACCTGTCGGTTCGGAGCATGAGTCCACCACTGTTTTCAAGGTTAAGGTAAGGTTGATCTGACTAATATCCTGATCCTTTTAGGCAGCTCACTTTTTTTCCACAGGGTGGCAAGATTTTGGAGCTGTGCATTGCCAAGTACTGGTCCAACTTCGGGCAGAGTCACCTAAAGTATAGCCTGCTGTTCCGGGGCCTTGAGGCCCACAATCCCAATGCTTGTGAGTGGCTTTAATACCTTATTTCTTTCCTTTTAATTTACGAAACAATTCGCATCACTCGTAGATGTCATGCATGCAGGCAGTGGTATTCACCGTCTGGAGGTCGAAGCCCTGGTGTCGGAGGATTTGCAGCCACAGCTTCAGTTAAAGAACGCTGTGGTGGTGCTGAAGCCAACCGAGGCCAAGATTTCGCCACTAAGTGCCACCCGGGACGTGATTCCAGACGGACGCCAGGTGTACCAGAACCTGTTGGTTTACAACCTGAACGTTGCCAAGGCAGCCGAAGTGTCCTTGTATGCACCGATCTTCAGCGACCTGCTCTACGAGTCCGAGTTCGAGTCGCAGATGTGGATGTTGCACGATGCGAACAAGGCCCTTGTGGCCACCGGCGATGCCCGATCCCACAACTTCTACACGAAGCTCGATAAGGGCGACTACACCGTGCGGCTGCAAGTGAGGCACGAGAAGCGCGACCTGCTGGAGAAGATATCGGAAGCCAATATGGTCGCCTGCTACAAGCTGGCCAATGTGCTCTCCCTCGACTTCCATGAAAACTACAATCAGTGTATCGTGGGTGGACGCAAGTTTGTCTCGGCACCGATGCGAGGCGCTACCCGTGTTCTCTACATTGCCCCTATTTCCCAGGAGCGGCTGACAAAGGCAAATCTGCCTGCCCAGTGCACCTGTCTGAGCGGAAATCTAATCTTTCCCCAGGACGAGGCTGGTCGTCGTGTGGCCCAGCATCCCTTTCAATATATCCTAAATCCCGCTGAGAAGAAAACGCACACGAACGGCGCTAGCAACGGTTCTCCTCCGGCTGGCTCCGCTGCTGCAGCAGCTGCCGCTGTCACTGCCAATGGCACTAAACCGAAGGCCACGCCCCAGGCGGCCACATCTGTGGCTAATCCTGCGGCCGGCGATGGCATCACAGTCCAAAACGATGCACCTGTGGAGAGCGGTGCTTGCCCAGCCTCGCCTAAAAAGGGCAAGGCCAACGCCGATGATTATGCCGAAAGCTTGCGCGACTTTCAGTGCTCGCACATCGTCAAGTGCGGTGAGTTTACATGAAACCGAAAATTTGTATGCTTTTAAATGTGCATGGGGGCAATCTGACACTTTTGATTTCATTTGTAGAACCCGATATGGCCGAGAAAATTTACAGCGAGGTAATTGGTGCCCATCCCAAGCACCTGCAGGCACATCTGCTGCTTATCCAGAGCATTGAGACCTCGCAGCTCAAGTCACAACTTCCGCTGACTTTCGTCAATGCCCAAAAGGCGTCGATTGAGGAGTTAGGAGAGGGTTCCGATAAGCAGAAAGACGAGCAAAAGAAAATGCGTGGTGCCCTCGAGCGCATTGTAAAGCTGGCCGATAAGGTGATCCAGGAGACCGATTCCGAGGCATTGCTCTCTTACTACGGCCTCAAGAACGATACTCGGCCCGATGCGGCCAAGATTAAGACGTAAGTTAAAGTTTTGGTTAAGAATTCCTAAATTTAACTAACACTACGAGTATATTCTATATTAGCAACATGGACAAGCAAAAGAATAATCTCATCGAGGCGCTCAGCAAGAAGGGTATTGCCCTGGCCAAGCTGGCAGTGTTAGATGATAACGTAAAGGATCGGGTGGCCGACATCAATGAGCTCTACACGGAGGTCATCAAGTTCGTCGACGCCACCGACACCAAGGCCATTCAGTTCGCACTTTGGCACGCCTATGCCCATGCCCATTACGGCCGCATGTACAAGTGCGTGGTTAAGCTGATCGAGGAGAAGCGCGCACGCGAGCACTTCGAGGAGCTGGCCGCCATCAATGCTGCCTTGGGCCACGAGCACATCCGGGCGGTTATTAATCGCATGATGATAACCGCTTTTCCCAGCAGCTTCCGTCTGTTCTAGACACTAGCCGTTTAACAGTAGCCACAATACTAATTATGCACGCTTGAATGCGATCATTGTTTTTTTATATATACCGTACTCAATATGTAAATGAATAAAAGATATTAATTGAAATTACTCTGAAATGGGCACTCATCAAGGCATAATTAACGTACAAATTTCAGTATAGTATATATACAACTGCATTGAATATTAAAAATAATAAGTAGAAGGAATTGAAAGAAAAGCTAAACTTCTAAACATGGTAAAATAACGGGTAATTTGAATTCCCAGTGTGACCAGTGGGCGATTGTCTGTGCAATGCCTGCAATATATTTATATACATTTTTAATTCTTAAAAAAATGGATTAAAAACGCATTTAATATAGTACAAGACAAATAATAGTCGGAATAGAGTTCAGGTTTTAAAGCCATTGCCTTAAATTTCTATTATTATGATATTTACTAATTTATAGACAACGGCAGATGTGGCACATATATTTTAAAGCATGCATAAATTTTGTTTATTTAAAAATTTTTACAAATTTTATCTTCTTACTTATGAAATATTTAGTAACCTTTGCTGTCTATTTACCTTGCATATTTTTTTTTTGAAAGGGGCTTCGATTACCTAAAACCAATCGATTGCGCCGCACAATCGATAGTCTAAATCGATGCCTTGAGCCAAAGCCAAACGAGTAAAAATAAAAACAAAATACAATGCAGACGCACAGGCGAGAGTAAAATGGGTAAGTTTGACAGAAAAAATGAACTTGAAAGGCGGATAAAAGTCTAATTGGGCTACGCGAGGAGTGAACTATCCGGTGTCGATTGAAAAACCGGAGAAAACCTGGTTAAAAAATGACTTCCTGCTACGTAGTTTTTGCTATTTTCCTGTGCAGTGCGTGCGCGTCTGTGTGAGTGTGTGTTGAGTGTATGTATTGGCCGATCGATTTTATTTTGCATATTCAAGGACAAGCGGAGTCCTGCGGGAAAGTACCGATAATGCACCGACCGGGGCGGAGCCGGAAAATTCCAGGCGATATCTTGGATCCGGCATTGGTGACTCAAAATGCAAAACCCCGGGGCCACTATCAGCTCCGCAATCTCTGTGTGCATGTCCCCGTTCCCGTACCCTGTGTCCACTCCGAAGCGGGGCGAAGAGGACAAACAATGGATGACAAATGCGGGTGCAGCAGCAGAAGCAACAACACCGAGTTCTGTGTCAATGTGCTCACGTATTCCTTCGTTCGCGCGCGTGTGTGTGTGTTTGTGTGGGACGGAAACTTTTAGGTATGCAGGAGGTGTACACATGTGTGTATGAGTGTGGTGTGTCTTATTTTATTTTCTTAAATTTTTTGAAAATAAAAAGCACGGAGAACGAAAGAATCTCCGCTAGAGATGTCTGTCTGCGTTGGCGGATCGATCGTTAAAGAAGTTATTTATTGCCTAGGGTATTCCCCCTTTCCCACACTCCCATTGGGATGCCCATTCCCACAACCCACATCCCCAGCATTCTCTGCCAGACGCCAGAAAGAACATCAAAGATAAGGGCCCCGGGATTTGTTTTGTGTGGTCTCGCTTTTATATAGTATACTTAATGTGTTTATTTATATATACCTCTCCTTGCTTGCAGAGTATCCACAAATTGATTTATACGAATTCCTCACGGAGTCCGAGCTGCAACAGTACTACAATGCCGTCAAGTGAGTGACCTAAAAAGCGGAAACAGCGCTTCTCCTCCCGCCACTTTTCACTTTTCACTCTTCCCTACTTTTCCACTTTTTTTATTTTGTACTTTTCCCCACGCAGAAACGAATTGAAAATAACAAACGCGGCGCAGTTCAAGTATGCGGCGGACGAGGATTTGCGCTTCATCGGGCTGTCGCGGCCGGAAATCCGGCGGTTGCGCAAGTTTTACGAGAAGCACTTCCCACACAGCTACCTCAGCAAGATCAAGCGTCTGCTGCAGGCGCCTGGCACGATGGTGAAGCGGGAGGAGGCACCCGGTAGCGGTACTCAAGTGGCCACCGATGGCAGTGGTGCCGCCGTGGGCACATCGCTTTCCGCCAAAAACGGGGCCAGTTCGCCGGGCAAGGTGCCAAACAACAAGCACATCATTCCGGCGGACTCGATCAGCGTCAACAAGCAGCTCGGCACCGGCGAGTTTGGCATTGTCCAGCAGGGCGTCTGGACCAATGGCAGCGAGAGGGTGAGTCCGTAGTACATCCCCAGAGCCTTTCTATCACGAAAACATATTAATCGTGTCTTTTTCGGCAGATCCAAGTGGCCATCAAGTGCTTGTGCCGGGAGCGCATGCAGTCGAATCCCATGGAGTTCCTTAAGGAGGCGGCCATTATGCATTCCATCGAACACGAAAACATCGTTCGTCTGTACGGTGTTGTCCTGGCCACGGACTCTCTGATGCTGGTCACCGAGCTGGCCCACCTGCGCTCGCTGCTAGAGTGTCTCAAGGACTCCGGGCTGCGCGTTAGTTTCCTCACCATACCTACTCTCTGCGAGTTCGCTCTGCAGATCTGCAATGGCATGCGCTATCTGGAGCAGAAGCGCCTGATCCATCGGGACTTGGCAGCACGGAATATCCTCGTGTTCAGCAAGGACAAGGTTAAAATCTCTGATTTTGGCCTGTCGCGGGCGTTAGGCGTGGGCAAGGACTACTACAAGACCAACTTCAATGTGAATCTAAAGCTGCCGATTGCGTGGTGTGCGCCCGAGTGCATCAACTACCTGCGCTTCACCAACGCCTCAGACGTGTGGGCCTACGGCGTCTGCTTGTGGGAGATGTTTTCCTACGGCTTTCAGCCCTGGGCCGCACTCACCGGTCTCCAGATACTCGAGGCCATTGACTCGCCCAATTACCAGCGCCTGGAGCAGCCCGACTGCTGCCCCAGTGAGTACTACACTCTGATGATGAAGTGCTGGCAGGACGATGCCGCCAAGCGGCCGCGTTTCGGTGAGATCTATGAACAGCTGCCCGACATGAAGCCGGAACAGCTTAAGGCAGTGGTCAATTGTGCGGAGCCCAAGAAGGACCACCTACTGTATCGCCAGGGCGACATTATCAGCGTCTTGGACCGCAACACGGGTACGCCCTTCTGGAAAGGTGTGCTCAGCACCGGCAAGACCGGCTACTTCAACCCCTCCAATACGGTGGCCTTCCTCGAAGGCTTACCCAGCTCCAGCCGGGACTCGTTTAGCCGGGTGAGCGACCACCGGAGTAGCAAGCGCAAGCTGCGCACAGAGATGATATCGAAACCGCAGAACGACTTCAAGCACACAGGCCACGTGGGCATTGACGGCGCCACCTTTGGCGACATTGCCTTCCTCGGCAGTTCGCAGAATGTAAGAGTATTCGATCCAGAGCACTTTATGTTTCCTTACTAATCATTAATCTACTTCTCCCTTAGTACAATCATGTGCCCAAGCAGATAGTGACTCCATACAAGCCCTCTGAAGACATTGAGCAGACGCCACTCCTGCTCCCCCCGACACCCACGAGTCCGGATTCGCTACAAACGGCCAGTGGCTACTTCCCGGAGGGTGGTAGCAGTGGAGGCGGCGCCATGGGTACCTCCATGAACCCCACCTTCATTCCATCCGCTGAGCACACGCCCAAGTTGATAGCCACCAATGGGCAAAGCTCCTTCGATTTCGCCACCGGGGGCTCCACCAATCCGTTCTTCCTCAATCGGGGAGATGATGAGCAGCTGGAGTTTGCTTTGCACAACAATAACTATGGAGGGGATGGCAAAAGCATGCACTCGAACGACGCAGGGTGGCGTCCAACCTCTCGAAGTGTCGCGGATGATCCGCACGAGTACCACGAAATATCGGATGACGAGATGGCGGCCGACAAGCTGGACTTTGGGCCGTCGTTGCTGGACGAGATTAATTCGATGTTTGGGTCGATAAGTGGGGCCTCGGGTAGCCAACCGAAGTCACCGGGATTCGACCATGTGAATAGCAAGAACGAGTTTGCGGAAATGTCGGCCAAGTTGGGCCAGAAGAGCGGTGATACCAATGGTAACAGCAAGCACGGCCATGGACTGTTGCCGACGCTCTCGAAGAAGAAAACCTCGGGTACGGTGAAGCCCATTTCGGTTAAGGATGAGAAGATTCTCAACCATGCCATCGAGATTGCCAACGAGATAAGCGCCAGGTGAGCTATTGCCTTCTGTTTTATATAGCTGACTCTGATTTCTCCTGTATTTTTAGGTCGATGATTGACCTGGTTTCTGATCAGACACCCGCCATACACAGTCCCAAGCGCAAGTTTAGCTTCAGGTTTCCGCATTTAAGTACCGGCAGCGGAGGGGATAAGGCGGGATCAATGGGAGGCGGCGGTGCCAGCGGATCTGCCCACACACAAACTCACGGCAACGCCTCCCCATTTTCGAAGAAGAAGAACTTTACGGAGGAGCTGCAAAGCATTCCGGATATACAGGTGAGCAGCATATCAAGTGGGTAGATTAACTTACTTTTAAAGTAGCGCTAGGTTATTGATTCTTAGCCGTGACAGATTCTAATCCTCGAGTTTTGTCTACACTTTCCTCTTTCTCCTCGTTCGCCCATCGTTGCCCCTTCATTTCCCCCGTTTTGTGTTTGCGTTTGGCCTTTTGGTTTTTTTCGGTTCTTTTCCTGTTTTGCACCTCCATCCGATCTCTCGATTCGCCATGTGCAGCGTTTCCGCTCGCTGAGCGAGATCAAGAACAGCACGGATCTGCGCGTGCCCATCTTCGACAAGGAGAGCTCTGACTTCCTGTTCCAGAAATCGCGAGAAATCCTTAGCAGGCCGCTGAACCTGGAACGTGAGCGGGCTGCGGAGGAAGAGGAGCAGCAGCAGACGCAGAAGAGCATCGACGACAACATCATGGACATAGAGAACACCTTAAAAGCGCTAAACCTTGACTTTATGCACACGTACACGGAGCTGGACAAGAGCGATTCCAACGATACGATCCTCAATGACCAGCTGCCGCAGCTGGTCAGTCTGGACGATGGCATAAGCAGTGCCACGGGAAGCCTCAAGTCGGCAGTCTACAGCTATAGCAACGGGGTCCAGACCATGTTTGATTTCAATGCGGCCACCAGTCACCTGGACAAGCACCTTCAGTACATGCACAACCAGGCACAGTTGAGCGCCGCCGCTCCTTCGGATCCCAAGCCCATGGAGGACAAGCGCTCTAGCACCCCCGATACGGGATTCGCCTCGCGGGATACTAACATCTCGCTGTCCCGCCGCAGCAGCCAAAAGTCCAGCTATAGTCCCCAGGAGAGCTTCCATTTTCCCATGAAGGGCGAGGCCCTGTTCAGCGCCCCGCCCGTGGTCATGACCGGCGGCTATACCAGCCTCAAGGATGAGCTGGCCTACGAGAGATTTGGAAACGGAGTCACCAAGCAGATGCTGGCTAGCGCTTCGCCCATCAAGTCGGGATTGAATGCCAGCAGCGGTTCGGTTTACATGGCATCCAAGGGATACCGCCAACGCTCGACGTCCTTCAACGAAAGCTTCCATCCCATCTCGCCGGTTCTCTCGGAGCCACAGCGAGAGCGTGGTGTGATCCAGCGCCAGGTGAGGTTAGAGCATCAGGCGCCACTGCCACGTCGCTCCGCTTCCTACAAGCCCCGTTCCATTCGAGCGCGAACCCTTCGGCGACTGAGCTACAATCCCATGACGCTGGATTCGAGCTCCTCCAGCGGTGAGGAACCAGTCAAGCCCAGTCTGGCGCGGTCTGAGTGCGATATTCGGGCCAGAGTGGCGGCCGGTTCGAACGCCTCATTAGGCCGGCGGCGCAGAGCGGGATTGAACCGACAGGTGCAGTCTGCTTGCCACGACGAACGCGAGGCCATCATTTCACCTCGCCAGATCTACGGCTCAAACTCGAGCATCAAGTCAGCGCCGCACTACAATATCGGCGGACAGCGACGCAGCTTTCATCGTGGAGGAAGTGGCATGCCGGGCGGTGGCTACGAGCAGTTCCAATATGACGAGCGTATCTACGACTTCGGAGGACGCGGTCCGGGCAACAACTACAACGTGGCGCATGCCAGTTATCTAAGCTCCAGTCAGAAGCCGAGCTACATCTTGAACGGAGCCGAAATGCCCGGTTCCGGATCGGGCTCTTCTTCGGCAGCCTCGTCTGCTGTACAGCAGGCTACCTACCGGCCAGGAGCTGGCACAGCCATGCAGCGGCCCATGAGTGGAGGAGCCGCCTTGCACGAATTCGATATTAGTCGGCTGACGGGAAAAAGTCCCACGTCCACTAATTTTGTGGGCAGTTCACCCGAGGAACTTAAGCAACGCCAGCTCTCCATGGGCTCCTTGCTGACGCCCACTGGCAAAATGGCGAAGCCACAGCGACCCACGGAGTTCCATTGGCCGGAGAAGATACACGCCTCGGCGGTGAAGCAGAACGAGATGCACTGGCGGCAGATGCAGCACCAACCGCAGCAGCCCCAGCATCATCAGCAGCAACTGACCACAGCCGTGATTATCAGTGGCAGTGCGGGTGGAGTGGGTGTGGCAACCAGAAGATCCAGCGATAGCTCCTCCTCGTCCAGCACCGAGAGTGGCGATGAGTTTCAGTTTCGGCGCGAGTTCGTTGCACCGCGAATCCCGCCAAGTCCGGCTCCATAACTAAGGAAAATGCTGAAATACGTTCTCAATTTACTGTTCGGCAATGTGTTGTCCGATTAGAGGATTATCGGAAGGCAGGACGACCCTAAAAGTGTTGCGGAAAGATAGGAATTGGACCTGGAATATCATGGTCAGGGATGGGCGCTCCACCACGTGGAGCTCTTGGCGGGGCTGTGTTTGTGCTAGCTAGTGTCTGTGTGTGTGAGAGATAACTGAGGAGAGAGGAGGAGGAAGAGGAGGAGTCTGTTGGACGTCGAAGAGTAAATTGTAGAAGTATTTACAGCGAATAGATTATATATATTTTTTGGATTTGCATTTTTAGAAATGAGATGAGAGTGTGTGCCTTATAGGAAAAACACCGAAGACCTCTCAGAACAGATAATAATGATGTGCAGATGATCAGATGCATAGCTTCCAAAATCCATTGCATCATCCACTTTTAATAGCTCATTATAGCTCCTCATATACATCAACTCTCTGATTCAAACAATACTATTGGGTTTCTGTTTTTAATTCGATTAAATTTGACATTATTGGAATTGTTATGAGTGCAAGTATTTGAAAGACACGTTTAAACATGTCTTTCGATTTTATCGATTTACCTAGCGAACTATCGGAATACAATACCAATTTTAATCGAAACCTAAAACGGAAATACATATGTATCTATGTCTGAAATTTTATCTGCAACTCTCAAACAGGAAATATTCACTCCACTCAGTAGCCTACAAACCATATACAACTAGAAATTCAAATAGAAACTAAAAATGGATATATTACAAAGATAACAAAGAGATAATGGCTTCCAGAAACGGAATAGGAAATGTTCAAGATTTTTTTAAAATACAAAAATAAAAACTCAAAAGAGCTTGGAGCTTGTCGTGAACAGTATGTCAACACAAACACCAGACACTTATTAGGGGGACTCCAACTAGACAGGGTATTTCCTATTGGCCATGAGTATGCATCATGGCGTTAATTATAAGTCACACACAGACACGGAGAAACGAAAGTCCTTATAATAACAAGATGCATAGCGCCAAAACATTTGAATTAACACACAAATAGCAAATTTTCGTTTGTTCTTGAGTGCTCTCTCTGACTTTTAAACAACATTTTCAAGGAGCCCAGAGCCAGCTCTACAGTCCACACGAGTACAAAAAATCGGACTGCGTCTACTCATCTTATTACTATAGGGTCTTTGATCAAACTACCAGAACGACAGACAGAGACACAGACACACACCCACAACTGTTGACAATCCTCAGAACTTGTCCACACACATCAGAAGACAAAATTCGTCGTCGGATCAAGAATCCCGTACATATGCAAATGGATTATCTGCCATATCCTGAGACGCTTGCATTTTTTATCAAAACCGAAGCTAGAGTAAAGCTAGAGCGAAATATGAAACCAAACGATACCGAAACCAAGATAAGCATTTAAGCTCTCACTTCAGCTAGAGTGTCGAACCGAACCCTAAAAAGTATCTGATAAGATTTGAGATTTGAAGTCAAGTATTTGCCTACTAACCTAGAAAACCTTAAACCTAAGACCTAAAAAACCAAAAAACCTAAAATTAAAAAAACAAAAACCTAAACGAAAGCTAAAACTAAAAAATAACTTCAATCGAATTGCCGACGGCTGCAGAGTGTCGAACATTTTTTGATAACCTCACTAAGAATATATATATTATACTATAAAGAATATACTTATACTAAAAGATTTTCGCATTCTATGCATTTATGGATAAACTCAAATTGAATTATGATATACAGATTATATATATACACCTACTTAAATCTAAACCTAATTCTATGTATACAAGTATAAGCATTACGGAAAATGATATTCTAAACTATACGTTCGAAGCGTTTCAACCCAGAGAACATTAAAAAACTAAATGAAAACCAAAATTTACTCAAGTATTATACAAGCAACCAAACCCTAAAGATAAACAAACTAAAAGAACTAACATCCAAACTAAACTAAATTAAAACTAAGACAACAACACCTATTTGAAATCGAGAAAATTGAAAAGAGTTTGCTTTCCAAGAACCAAAAAACAAACGAGTTAAAATTGGTAATCAAAAAAACTAAGAAAATGTTGTGCATATTTAAAGGGATTTAATAAAGGAAAAATAATTCAGAATTTCAATGGTGGGAGAACAGCTTTTAAGATTGATAAATGGATTTCTGTTTTTGGGTGTCTGCTTTTTTAATTATTATCTGCCTCTGATTATTTCTTATAAGTTTCTTTCACCTATCCACCATTTTCATTTTGTACAATTTCATTTCCCTTCACTTTATTCCTCATCCGGCGCTCCGTTGCAGTCGCTGATAGGAAAGGAGGGACTGGAGGCCTACAACAGCCTGATCGAGCGCAAGGCCCTGCTGGACATTGGACCCAGTCCGGCAGCAACGCTGCTACGGCATCTGGACACCGACGAGTTCGACCTGCAGAGCCTGCACCAGTCGCAACGACCCATGACCTTACCCACGCGAGGGGCCGCCCAGCGGGTGCGCAAGGCGGAACTGGCGGCAACCTTAAGTCGCCACAACGACGAGAACTTAAATTCGCTGGAGGCCTGCGAAAGTCCCAGCTACATGACCCACGGCAGCTACAAGTTTCCGGAAACACAGCAGCAGCAATCGGAGCCGCATCAACAACAGGTACTGCCTGAGCCGGAGTCGCCCAATCCCATTCCTTTGCCGCCGCGCGAGGGCAAGAAGCAGGTGAAGAACAGCACCAAGCGACATGTGCGCAAATATCCGCTGATTATACCGGCCAACGGCCTGCAACGGACCCTTAGCAAGTTGGCAGACTTTGGAGAGGAGACGGGAAAAAGCATGGAGTCTGCTTCGTCCTCCCAGCAGCCGCAACCAGGTCGTGCCATCGAGGTGGTGGCCGCTGTCCGGCCTAGTAGCATGCGACGACCGTCGCGTCCTTCGGAGCGGGAGTACGCGAATATGCCGGCTGCGGGTAGTGAAGCCTCACACACCTACCAGAACCTGGACAAGCTGGCGCCGGCTGATGCGGCCGGGCTTACAGACACCGCATCCCTTCAGTTCGAGTCCATTCTAGAAGCAGATTCCAGCAAAGAAGGCATTTTACAATCACCAGATGTGACCGACGGCTTCTACAACTTCTCCATTCAGAAGGAGCACTACAACAAGGCCAAGGATGTGGAGTTTGAGGCCACCCAGATCTCCGGTCTGTATGTGAACGACGACGAGCTGCGGAACCTGGATATGGAGAGCAGCCGCAAAACTGCCACTGCAGCAAGCACTAGCAGTATTTTGGATCCAGAGGTGGCAGCGCATCCGGAGACGCAGCCTGTGGTCGAAGCTGTCCCCGAGGAGCCCAGCCGTCGATTCTCCAGCGTGGACAATGAGCTGGCGGCCAACGCGTTGTTCAAAAAGGTACGCGCCTCCGTTAATTTGGCCATGAATCGCAACTCCATTGCGGACTCAAGTCCGAGCACCAGCCAATCTGTCGGAGGAGTTGCAGCGAAGCCCCAAACAGAAGCTGAGTATTTTGCAGCTACAGCCGCTCGGTTGGCAGACTCGAACTCAGTGAGCTGCGAGGACCTGCTGGAGTTTTCTGACAAAAAGCCGAAAGGTTGTGAACGGGGCGTCGATTCCGATGAAGTGCGCATCATGGTAAAAGTTCTGGGAAAAGACGTAAGTTCGGTGATACATAAAAAAGGAATCTAAACATTACTAATTGCAACTTACTTTTCACAGAGCACCCCCAATCGCTGCCTGGGAGCCTTGGAGTTCATCAACTGGGATGTCCATAAATCCATCAAGCTCATCAAGCTGCAGAATCTGGTTAGCGAGGCGAATCTCAGTCTGGAGGCCTCGTTCGAGGCCTTGCAGCAACATGAATGGGATCTGCACACGACGGCCCACAAACTGAATGGCCTTAAACTTTAAGAATACTTCTCCTAACAGCAGCTGCTGGTCCTCCTGATTCTGCTCGGCTCTTCGATTACCTATTACTGTTTTAAACGAACACCGTTGCCTTAACCTCGTAACTATCGTTTCTAATTCGTGTAGGCTAAGATAAGGACTCGTACGTAACTCGAAATTAACGTAATCACTGCTTGCAAGTCATTGGCTTCCTTCATTCGTATCGATCGGAATCTCAGCATGTACTTATTCACGCATGCTTCCCAGCATCTAAATACATACACTTATACAGATCTTTTTGAATAAATTATAAACTTTTTTTATAAAAATCCTTTGATTCTTAGCCTTTGTCTTAAAAGATATTGAATATAGTATCGAACTGATTTTTTAGTTGGGAGAAATACTGCGATCTCAATCGCGGTCATTGCGTATGATATCTTAGATCCGTATGTGTTACTCATGATTTAAGGGGGAAAATAGAGGGAGGGGGTTTAAAAATGAGAGCATGTTATCGAGAAAAAATAAGAAACATGTTAATGAAATAATTGGTATGATAAATATAAGAATGTTAATTTATCTAAATGATCTCAACCGGCATTTACTTCAAATATAGATGGGTACATATATTTTCTATTAACCAGCATGACATTTGGCGTGCCCTGGTATGACTTAAACGAAGAAAGATAATTGAGAAAACGTTTGACTTTTATATTTATATTATTTATTATTTAATTTTACGATGCGACCTAAACATTGATTAAATTATTCAACGATTTATATTTGAAACTATATAATTTACACATATTGTACACAATGAAACTCATGGAAAGTTATTAACTCTAAACTGAAACTTGTAAACTGGAACGGACTAACACACGAACATAGAATACACAACGACAGTGGATAAAATAACGCTGATTGCGGGAGACTATTTCCGTCTTCTACTACTACTACGTGTCTTGTGCTCGCTCATGGATGTGGGCGCCGCCCGCGTCACTCGCTTTGGCGTCGACTGCAGCTGGCCGGCACTGAGGTTCATCTCTAACGACATTCGTTTCCGGGTCATGACTTGGGTGTTTATTCGCTGGGCGCGCGCAGAGTTCCGCGTTGTTATCTTTGGAGTGCTAGTGCTGGCGCTGGTGAGCCTGGTTCGGGACGTTCTTAGCGTCTTGGCAATGACTTGCTGCCGTCGGCTTGACGTCGATGGCCTTGGTTGGGGTTCTGGTTCCGACCCAGACTCGGCTTCGGATGTGGTCTTTGAATCAATAACTATCGTGTCCGGCACTCTGTTCTCCTTAACAGAGGATGTGCTCTCCGTGGGACTGTTGACATTCTTCTGTGTCGCCGTTCGCAGGGAAGTCGTGTCGTCAAGGCGCTGCTGTTTGCGCTGCGGTGAGCTACGGGGCGATGGAGCGGTCGAGCCCCTGGACCGCAGTGAGCGAGAGTGCGAATCGGATGGCGTTCTGCTTAGCACCCTTTTCCGTCCATTTCGGAGAGGTGTTTCCAAGGCCAGCACTTTCCGCTAATGGAAAAAAAAAACAAACAAAAAAATTGAGTATTGAAATAAAAACCCAAGGAAAATTAGGCTAATTCGGGGAGTGCGCAAGTGGATGTGGGCTAAACATTGACTTCTACAAAGCCTAAAGATGTGGACTAGACATTGTTTTCTACGAAATCTAAAGGAAACAACTCGTTGGTATTCAGTTTTGAAAACGTTTGTTGATTTGTTAATGCAGATTGCAACTTTTCTCTTACAAGCTAAATATAAATGGTGTGTCTTGTCATTTAAGTACTGGTGCCTATGATCCTGTCGCATTGGCTAGAGCTGCATGCGTAAGCGCCTGGTACTCACTTTGCTAGCGGAGTTCGCAGCGGGTAGGGCGGTAGCTCCAATGCCTTTTCGTTTGCGCAGCGATCGAAGGCGAATATGGCTGGCATTGGGCATCATCCCACTGTCATTCGGCGGCGAGGCAGGCGTGGGCGAGGCTTCGATCACCTCGGAATCGTTTGACTGCAGGGGAGTTATAATTAGTTAACATACCAGTTCATCCCGGTTCTATAACCACTTACCCGATTTCCTCTGGCTGGACTGGCGGCTTCTTCATTTTCTGATGTTGATGATATTTCACCATTGCTTGGGGGCTGCTTCTCCGGCGTCTTAGATGATCTGGCTATTGCTTTCTCGAGACGTTTTTTCATCTGCGGCCGGCGTAGATTTCTTTTTGATGTGTTGGCCGCCTCGGTTGCTGGAGCTTCCTCAGGTTCGGGTTCTGGTTCTGGTTCGGGCTCGGATTCAGCTTTGGCTGTCGTGTCCAAACCAAGTAGGGTATCCGCCTCCGAACGGCTAATGGCCAGGGAGCGTCGCAGGTAACGAATTCCTATTATATTATTTTCGCCAAAAGTAGTTATAATAGGTTCAGGAGCTGGTGCTGCTGATGGAGCAACTGCTTCAGGAGGAGGGGCTGTTGCCTCACTTTGAGACGTGTCTGTAACAGCTGCCATAGAGGGCTCTGTGACAGATTCTTCGGGATTGGGCGCTGTAGTTGGCTGCGCGGGCACTACATTTAACGATGTCACTGTGGCAGTTTCGCACTCCTCATCGCTGTCACCATCCTCCGGATTCCGACGGCGCGGCGGGTCAAAGCTACCATTGACCATTAGTTTGAAGTTTTCAATATTCTTTGTCATGCGAGGATCCAAATCGCTCTGTTAAATAAATTAAACGGGGAAATAAGCACGAGGTTACTTAAGCTAACCATTAAAGAAAAGTACTCACAGCTATCAGTTTGTCCGCGAGCTCAAGCATTTCCGCTTTAATTGCCGGCCCGTTGAATACATTCACTGTTAAGGAGGTCAGTTCCTTAGACAGGAGGCGGCACATGTCCCTACGCTCTGTGAAATAGTTCTGTATGTACTGGAGAAAGCTCAGCGCGATCTTGTTGTGGATATTAGTCTGCGGAGAGGTGCCCTCTTGCATCGTCATTTCGATAAAGAACTTGGTCAGGTGATCGGGCTGAACTGTGCAAAGCGGCGAGTCAAAGTTGCAGTTCATGATGGTCCACACGCAGGACAGGAGGCATGGCTGCAGCAGGACCTGCTTCTTGTGGTGCAGCAGCTGCTCGAAGAACATACCCAGCACTTGGCTGACGATGGCTTCGGTGTTCGGGTTGAAGTAGCGCTTTAGCAATGTTTCCATGACGTCCGTGCGATCGTCCAGGTGTCCGCGGAGCACAAGGCGGCAGAGCCCGCGCACTATGGCCAGACGTACACCCTTGCTTTGCACTCGATCCACGAAGTGACTTAACACCATGAGGATGTCAGAATTTTGGTCACTATTCTGCGACTGGGTGCCATCGTCATCGCAGTCGTAAAGCTCCTGCATCGTGTAGAGCTGGCGCATCTTACTCTTGTTTAACTGGCTGTTGCCGCCGCCGCCCCCGCCACCAGTTTGGTTCAGCTCGTTGAAGTAGTCCAAACCGTAGTGGTCCAACAGCTCCATCAGGCAGCTGGCCGCTGTTTCGCACAGTCGCGGAATATTGTTGTTGCAGACCTGCTCAACCACCACCTCGAACATCTC
Organism: Drosophila bunnanda; assembly: GCA_035046265.1. Lineage (NCBI taxonomy): Eukaryota > Metazoa > Arthropoda > Insecta > Diptera > Drosophilidae > Drosophila > Drosophila bunnanda. Next base: position 16,977,215 of record JAWNOB010000016.1, read on the forward strand.
CTTGCAGTACGTTTCGTAAAACAGGCAGTAGGTGGTGCCGCACTTGATGGCCCATTCGAAGATGTCCACCTCGGTAGATGCCAGGTGGCGGCAGATGAAGTCCTTGTAGAGCTGGCAGAGGGCTGGCGTCAGTTTGTGTACGACCGGCGAGGCCACCATGTAGTACGAGGTGTAGAGAGCCTTCAGTATGCGTTCTTGTTTGGAGAGCTTGGGTCGGGCGGGCATCTCTAACACACCGCTCCGCTCGAGCAGCGGCCGTATCAGCTCCGCGTACTCTGTGGTGACGGCGGTCTTCTCTTCAGTCACCGCCTGCGCGCGTATGTACTCCTTTTGGCGCACAAAATTGTCCTCGTGCTCCTCCAGTTCCAGAATCTTGACCTTCAGGGCAGAGATCTTCATTTTCAGCGGCGTGTCCAAGTCGTCCAGCAACTTATTAATCAGGCTCCGGTCGTGAATCAACTCGTTCTGCTTGGTGTTCAGCTCGCACAGCTCGTAAATGATGTCGATGAGATATTGCATCCGGTCGTTCAGGTCGGTTATCAGCTTCTCCGAGCACCGCACCAGGACGCACACAATTTTGTGGTCCAGCAGGCAGTCCTTGAGCAAGCCGGTGATCAGCACTCGCATATTGCCACGCCCGATCTCATCTCCCAAGTCATAAGATTGCAGCATCTCTACCAGCGACAGAAGCATGTTCTGGAATTCGATCTGGGCGAACTTGTCCATGTCGGGCTTCTGGAACAGGCAGAATCTGCAAGAGGAAACTCGTTTTATTATCGATTATTGAGGATGGGGACTGCAGGACTTACTTCTCTACGTAGCTACAGAAGACACTTAGTTCGGGCAACACAGGGTCCGTCTCGTCCGACTGCGTCTCCAGAAATTCGCTGAGGCACTGCCAATAGAGCAGCAGTTCCACTGTCAGTTCTTCCTGCGGTATACAGCGGTGCAGTTCACAGTCGTCGCTCAGGGGCAGCAGTTCTATCAACTGATCGACATCCGTTTTCTCAAAGATCACGCGCAGCATTTGCTTAGCGACGCGCCTGAAGCGTAGCAGCTCTTCCTCGTTGGAGTCCAGTTTCAGGGCAGCCGTGAGGGAGATGTAGTTTTGCTGGTACGACTCGATCCAGGCCTTCAGCATGTAGTTGACCACGGTTTTGCGCACGGTGGCCGAGGTGTCGTTGAGACCCTGCTCCAGCAGAGTCAGGCGCTGGGCTACCTTGTAGGAGCGGACTGGGTAGTTGCACATATTGACGTAAGTGTGCCGGCGCACCTTCTCGTCGACGTCCCACAGGCGCTGCAGGATGTACGGCACGGTGATGTAGTTGCGGCCCATGCACGTTATGATGCACTGGCGCACGCTGGGCGACGGATCGGCGGAGAGGTGATACTGGTAGGCAACCACAACGGGATCCGTGGGATTGTCAGGCATTTGTAGTCGTTGCATGGCCAGCACGGCCTGCTTGCGCACACTGGGCGACACATCCTTTACGCGGTCCAGCATTGACTCCAGGATTTCGTCACACTGTGTGTCGTCCAAGGCGGCATTGGGTCCCAGCTCCTTGAGAATGAGATTCACAAAGTAGCAGAGGCGATACCGAATGTGCGGATTGCTGGAGTATGTCTGCGGAACACAGGAACCCAGAAGAGGTAAATTGGTGATTCATTATAAAGGGGGTGGGGTGTGGGTACAGTAGACACTTACCGTGAGTAGCCAGTGTATGGTCGCGGCAAGTACTGGGTGCGTGCGTTCTGATTTGAAGCTGGTCACCAATGTGGCGCAAAAGTTGAGGGCCATAGTGGCGTTCTCGTTGCCCTCCTCCGCCTCCAGGATCGCCTTTAGCACGTCAATGAACGCCGTCTGGAACGCTTGGTGGCCCGCCTGCAGGGCAAACACCAAGACGCATAACATTAAACTCAAGTCTTAGTTGAGAAAACAAGCGCCGCTCCTAGAGGCGACGCCACAGCCACTTACCTTTGTGTACAGTTGCTGCATCTCCTTTACGTAGTTTTTGTGGAGTGACGCCTTCCGTTCAGTGTGCCGCATTATCGTATACATGGCCTCTGCCACAGCTGAGACTCTGCTTGGTTCAGATGTGATGCTGGATGCGGGCGCCAAGCTCTGCTCCTCGTTCTCCTTTTCCCCATCCTGCTTCTTGGTACGACCTCGCCTCTTGGTGGATGCTGGCGGGGGCTTGGGATTGGCCTTTTCCTTCGCACTTGCCTTCGGTCTGGCCATGTCGTTTGTCGTGTATTTGAAGTGATCCTGTTCGCTAGATCAGCGCGCACGGTATTCGAGCTGTGCTTATCCTGTAATCCGACTATTTTTTAATTGCGAAGAGAGTGTGGGAAACGATGGCGAAAGAAACAAGCGTCGCGTTATTGCTCATTCCTCTTTCCACCCTTGTTCGCTTGTTAAATTCAAACTAACGATGCGAGGCGCCTGGCATATTTAGTACATTTCTAGCGATAATTGCACCATCGGTGCAATCGATAGCGACAGTTACCGATCGAGTTAGGTTTTGAATTTAACGGATTTTTTACATATAACATTTGAGCGCTTTGGGGAATATCTATGTGAGTAATGGGTGTGTTAATACTTTATATTAGGTGATTTTTATACAAAAGTATACTTTTGTTGTTATATAACATTTTCTGTATAGTTCCGGGTATTCTATTGGAATTTTAGGGGTGGTTTTTGAACGCAACGATAGCGATAGGTTTAGAACTTCTAATAACAGCGAATTCCGAATTTTCTTTCGGAGTGATGGGTAAATGCTGAAAAATTTGAAATTGTTTACACATCCTCTTATTCTCCTTTATAAGATCCAAATAGGATTTACATAACCAGAAGAGATGCACAATCAGTTTGTGTTTCTAATACTTCAAGGGCAACATTTTCAGCAGATTCTATGTTATATGATATATTTAAATTTATCGAAATGAATTTTTATTATTATTTAATTATTTATTATTTTATTATTATTTAATTCCGAAAATTATTATTCATTTGGCTTTCCCATGTTCATATACTCTAAAAAATATATAAGTGTTAACTGTACACAAATTATGCAAATATGAGTTATGTATTTACACTTGACACCTTTTTTTTGAAAATTTCAAAAACGTTCATGTTTCTTTAGCCGTTTTTGTCATTTGATAGAGTTCATTTTGTTTTAAAACAAGTGGTGTTTATACAAGTCGAATATAAATAAGTACTCAAGTCCGGATCATCCACAAAAATATGTCCCGAATTTCAAAGCGCGTCTATGAGCCCCGCACCGCTTACCCGGATCGCACCAAATCCGAGGAGAAGTCCGTCACGGAGCTGAATGTGACGATAAAGAAGCTGGACACGGCGCTGTTGCTGCTTAGCTCGTTGGAGGAGTGCGTCCTGATCTCTGTTTTTAGTCATATAACGGAATTTGCTCGCCGCCAGGATGCGAATGTCCTAGAATTGAGAGAACATCGCCTGTTGGAATTGCTCCTGGAAAAGGAGTTATTCATTAGCTGGGACAACACGATGATCCGCCGGTTTGCCTTGTATCTACTCACGGCTCTGCTGGACATCGTGGACATGTCCACCTTTGAGCCAAATCAGGCGAATCAGATCCTGGAATTGGCCCGCACGTACTACCTAAGGGAGTCCGACGACTTCTGCATCGAGTATCTGACATACATACTAAACGTTTGCCTCAGGGATCCGCAGATGGCGCACAGTATTGTGGATGAAACGGAGTTCCTGGAGAAGTTCAAGCTGGTGTTCATCAACTCCGAGAACCCGGACACGGTCTTCCACTCCATCGAGGCTCTGCATCAGATGCTGCAGGCCCAGAGCGCCGACCAGATGCTGCAGTTCACCACGCAGCCTGACTTTCCGATGGATCGCATCATCTGCGAGGTGACCAACGAGTACCAGGAGATTCGCAAGGCTGCTCTAAAGGCTCTGAAGACCCTCCTGTCGGATACGGGAGAGGACAGTGCCTTTGAGCCCCAGTATCGCTGCTTCATGGCGCTGGAGCAGCTGGTCAAGGCCTTCTGCGACAATCCTCAGGGACCGGAGGCGACCGATATAATCGAGGTGCTAGCCACGGCCTTGCGTTCGGAGAAAATGACCAAACTGTTCTTCGAGCAGAACCTCTTCGATATGGTCGTCGAACAGCTGCAGGTGCACATGGACCAGCTGCCGCTGCAGATGCGCTGCACAATCATCTCCATTTTCGCGGAGACTGCCCAGTACGAACAGTTCTTGTCACGCATGCACAAGGCGGAAATCACTGACATGTTCCTGAAATGTCTCATGGAGAACAAGCCAGCACCGTCTGCCTTTGTGATCCAGGGTCTGTGTCGTCTCTCCCAGCACCCGGATGCGCTGCGTCGCATCGTGGCCGAGTATAACGAGGGTGCAATTCGTAAGCTAGTTTCCATTTTGTTATCACCGGAAGTGGCCATCAAGACGCGCGAACAGGCGGCCGAGTTCATATCTCGCCTTCTGGTGGCGGCCTTCCGGGAGACGGCAAACCAGCTGCAGGACCAGGACATAGCCGCCGTTCTTGCCTCTGTCTTCGCCCAGGGGCTGCCAGCTCTCTCCATTGATCTCGTTCTCTCGCTGCTGACAGTGATCGAAAGTCTGGCCCAGAACGAGGACTATCGAAGCTTTCTGGGGGTGTATTCGTCCTTGACTGAACAGATTGCACAGCTTTTGATGGTATGTCTGCGTATTAAGGGAAATGATACTCATTCTCAAACGATCACAGCGCTCCTTTGCCCATTCCATTCTGGTAAACAACATCTTCCGCTGCCTGTGCACGCTGATAGATGAGGAGCAGGTGCGTTACACTCTGCTAGAGAACTACATAGTGACCTCTATCAAGCGTGCCCTAAAATCTCTGTCCAACCTGGTGAAGACCTCGGTGACCAATTTTATACTGCAAACCACGCGCTTCAATGAGTTTATCGACGTCTACATTGATCGCGGCATTCTGGAAGTGTAAGAAAAAGGTCATTTGTCCTAAGAATGAGTGATAACCTTTTCACAATACCAGTTTGATGGACTACCAGAAGCACGCCTTCTGCGTTTCCACCTGGGGACCGGCCATCGAGAGCATTCTTGCCAAGTGCCCGACCCTGAAGTTCTGCATCCGCAATTGCCTCACTTTCACGGACATTACCGCCGGCAAGGACTTCTATGTGCCTCGCAAAATGTACGATGACTTTCGCGTCTTCCAGAACATCCTGCGCACCGACTGTTCGCCGCTGGACGCTGTGCTCGTGGTGAACTTCGATCGTCCCACAGCTGATAAGTGTGATCTTGTCGATGTGCCCCTTAGGTGCTTGCACACGATTACGGAGCAGACTGACGAAGAGGGCTGGATCTACTGCAAGCGTCCTGGGGACTCTGGTTTGCCGGAGTACCTGGAGGCACTAAATCAGACGCTGGAGGTCAGTGTTGGTTGCCTCTGAACATAACCTTTTTGTATAAGTAAGATCCCGTTTTAGGAGCATGGTCTGGTGGAGAATCCCGATCGGATCCGACGATCCATTGACTTCGACAACGTGGCCAAGCGCAGCAAGCTGATCGCCCAGGCGGTGGCCGGCGTAATGAGCGATAATCTCAAGATCTTGGACCTAAACTCGACGGAGGAGTGCTCCCGCCATACGGTCAACTGCCACATGGCGGACCTACGGTACGTTTATCACACCAACTTCATCCCGATAGGAGCCGTGCGCAGTGGCTGCCAGCTCGAGCGTGCGATCCTCTTCAAGGGTTTGGCCGACCAGATCGGACTCCCCTGCACGCTGCAGCGCAGTGTGGACGGCCGGGTGCTCTACAATGAGGTGCCACTGCCCCTAGAGCCCGAGGAGGATGTACACTGCGACAAGAAGACGCTCAAGTTCATGCCCTGGAGGATGCTGAGACCTACCCATGTGGTGGATCTCATGTACAACGTCGGTGAGCTGTATCCGACGCAGAGCCGGCAGGCGCTTCAGTACCTGCGTCTCTACTGATTGTAGTTTGCACTGTACCCGAGTTATCACTGTACCACAGTTAACAAAGTACCCACACAGTTGCGTTTTCAAAATTGTACCGTCCACTTGTTTGTAAAATAAATTAGTAAAGAACAGCATTCTGAAAGGTTAGCTGGATGTTATTTAGTTTTACAGTTATGTGTTTTTATTTAAATAAATAAATAAATAGAATTTCCTATAAATCCCAACCTTTGTTTGGGTGTTTTTAAAGATCTTTAAACTTAGAATTTTGAACTTAGTGTATATAGTTCCTAATTCTAAGCAACTTTAATATTTTTATTTTAAATAACTGAAAATAGATACAATATAAAAAATGCTATGTGAAGATTGTTATTTCATTTTAAGTCAATTGTAATTATATTATTTAAATATTGTTTTAATTTTTTTATTTAAAAATTATAATTAATTTAAAAATGTATTTAGGTATCTTCTTTTAAAAACACTAATAGAAAGAAAGTATACAAATGAAGTTTGCAGTTTTTATGCATTATTTAATAAAATATCTTTAAAATACTAAAAATAAACGATTTTAGTAGTATTATTTTTTCAATGTTACCGATGACTGTGCTAGAATCCTGGTTCGAGTCCTTACTACATATCGACATCAAGTGCGCATGTCCTTCTCTTCTTTCGCTATTTCTGACATTCGCGGTCCCCGTGGGGGACAGATGGAGAGCAGCAGCGGGGCCAGCGGAATGCAGAGCACGTAAACAAGGTACTTGGGCCGCGAAGAGGAGTCTCCACGGTAGATTAGCCATGATCAGGCCCTTTGTCACGCTGCTCTACTTCCTGCTGACCAGCTCGTCCATCGTCTTCACGGCCTGCGTCAACAATGGTGAGTCCAGTTATCTGGAGGTTGCACTGCGGATCATTAAGCGTCGACCTTGGCGTTGGAAAAATCAATAACAAGTCCGTTCTGTTGCCTAGTCACAGGCACTAGCTCTCCAGGACCCGGTCCGAGCACTTCGCTGACCAGCGGACACATCCATCGAACGGCGGCGGCCATCGAGCGGGTGAACCTCCTCTGGTGCTATGCCTGCCACACGATGGACGATGGCGAGGCCTGCGTGGACGTGGCGGTGAAGAATGACACCGCGATGATGAAGAAGTGCCATGGCGAGGAGTTCATCTGCATGGTGAGGGCGGAGAAGCGAGATTCACCCAGATATGTAACTAATATTCCTTCGCCACCAGGTCAAGCGCTTCTCGTACACCACCAGCACGGAGAACTCGACAAGTTCGCCGAAGATGTGGTCCCTGGACCGCCGGTGTGCCGCCAACTGTGAGCCCGGCTGCATCATTATCGGTGAGCGGACCAAACTTTATGCCTGTACCTCATGCTGCGAGGAGTCCTTCTGCAACACGGGTCGCGGAGCAGCCTCGGGGATCTTCCATCGCGAGGACACGGGCATTGGCACACGCCTGTTCTGGCTGGCCGCTCCCTTTCTGGTCAACATGTCGCTGGTGCTGTACAAACGCCACGCCGGCCACGTTATCCTTAAGCTGCAATAGTCCTGCGGTTACCTCACAGAATTTATGATGGATATCCAGGCTCCGCCAAAGGCGCTCAAATCCACTCAATGCCAAATCCTAGCTAATTTTAGATCTATGTCCTGTGTGCAATGTAGATAGACTATGATGTTGCCGTGTGATAATAAAGGATGACCAGTCATAGTGCGCGATCTCACAGCCGAAAACCAAGCTAAAGATTTCTGTCATTTCTCTATTATAGTAAGGAATAATGTAATAATGTTAAATTAGAATTATCGTAGAAAGGATTTAATTGCATTTCTACATTTTTCTTTTTGTAAGTTTATTGATCTCATTTAAGTTTCTATTAAGTTGTAATTTCTGTATACCTTTAAGTCATATTTTATTTACTGTTGAAATTAAAATATAAAGTAATTCATTAATTATTAATGTTACTATTCATTAAAAGGAAGGTATTCTTATATAGTTTCTTATATAGTTGTTACAGTTCTAAATATTATGGGAACATGTTGATCAGAGGTTTGTTTTAAAGTCAATTAATTATATTTACTTCTTTTATTTATAAAGTTATTCAAATAGCCTTATTTCATAGTATGTTAAATTACAGTACAATTTATTTTTTTTACTTCGAGAAAATATATATATTGACATTTCAATATATAATCAACAGTTCCAATGCAATCCTTTAGTTGCAATAAAATAAAACTAAAACGAAAATTTTCCAAGTTATTCGATAATATACATAAATTGGGAATACTTAACTTCCACTTTTACCTGTTCCGAATTTATAGCTGTTCCTATGCCCGTTCATAAAAGGATTTTGTTTCAATAAATGATTTGCATTGTCTGGCCAATAATTCCATTTGCTAAGTCGATTGCAACTATAATTTCCTAATTGCCCAGCAAATGGAACACCATCCACTGGCATTTGCTTATCCCTATGTAAACTGTTAATAGAATAATTTGAAGCTCGGCAAAAGGGGGCTCCTCCAATGCCCATCTCTGGACACTGTGTGTTATTGCTGATTCTGGTAAACACCGTCGCCATGAATAGATGCATTAAACCCCTCATTTGGCCCTCCGAATTGCATTACGTTTCCGCTTCCACAGGGTTTCCTCTGTCTGCATCCGCATTAGGTTGGGATCTGGTAGAGGAGGCGTAGGAGGAGCAGCAGCTGGAGGGAGGGGCAGCCGTTGGAGGGAGGGCTCTTCTGGGCAGACATGAATTATTTATTGGACAAGCAGTCGCCGCATCCGGGAGGAGTATTCATAAGCTGAGGGGTCAGCAGCTCTTATCCGGCCTTGGCTGCTGGCCGGCAGATCCTGTTCGTCTAATGGAGTTGCCATTAAAAACAGATACTAACACGAGACATGCTGCTGGGCCTCTGGTCTTGTCCTTATTTTCGGGTCTGGAATGCAGCACGCCCCCTTATTTGGGACAGGGCCACATACATATACATATAAGAGAGGGGCACACACGAAAGGCTCGTTAACGCCCATGAATTGCACAGGACACTTTTACAATTACACCGGAAACCTAAGACAGGGGTTCCAAAATTAGGGAATTACATTTGCTCATCTGTATTAATAATATTCTTTCTTTGATTTCACAACGATTTATTATTTGTTTCATATAATATTTTTAAGCTTTACACTCTAGACTTCTATCTCCCAAATGCTATTATTTAATGACCAAATCGTGTGCAGTGTAGATAAGCACGTCCTACTCTAGTTTCATTCCCCTGGAGGGACATTCTGGCAGTTGGGAGGGCAAAAATGCTGGCCTCCTAGCTGCTGGCTCCTAGATGAACTGGCTGCGGCGCCTAGACTCCTTCATCTTGGCTAATAAAGCCGAGACAAATCTCTTCATTTCGGGCTTAATTTTCTTAGCAAATTTACATAAATGACCGAGGGGAGAATGAAGGCGGCTAGGAAGTCGGATAGGGTTCATCCGGCTGGCCATCCATCATGGGTCTCAGTGGGCGGCGGCGTCGGCGTAGCAGGGTGGATTGCTTTATGTGGTGGCCTTCGTGTATTCGGCGTTTATTTTTGCGGCTTTCATGTCGTAAATCTTCATCAGACGGCAAATTACGTGGTTTCCAAACGCGCCCTGCTCCTCCGGCTCCTCCAGAGCGGCATCCTTCGCTTTTTCGGGGGCACTTTTCGAAATGTGGCGGAACGTATCCGGCAAACAATAAAGTGACCGCAATGCGAGCCCCCACACCCAGAACCGCTCCAGGAAAAACAATAAACGGTGACAAAAAGGCAAACAGGATGCGCATAAAAACCACCAACAACAAAAGGCTATTCGGCAGCAGCGAACAACAACAACAAGGATATAAGGATAACAGGAAGGAGGCGACTGCAGACCAGCCATTGACAACAGTTTCATTTATGAAAAATAATAGCAACAGCAATATGCAAAATTTATTATTATATTTGCGTTGAGCCGCAAAAATGCGACGGATTTCGAACCGCGACCCCAAAAACGGTGATGAGAGAGAGTGAAAATTGTATGATAACTATGAATTTTGGATACACTTTTAAATTTATTAATTTATATGAAAATAAAAGTTTAGGAATTCTTAAATATAAAAAGTGTAAAATATAATTATAAAGTGTAATTAGAAATTATAAAATAAGTAAAAATTCCACATTAACATTAAATTGAAACATGAACTTATCATTGTTGCACTATACAAATAATTATTGTCAACGCTGCGTATTATTGACATTTGCACTGACTTATTTAAGAAGTATTAATAAGGCACATCTATGTTCTATTTAACGTTTAATTTCTAAAAGTTTATTTATTTTTATTATATACATTTTTAATTTTCACACATTTTTTTAATAATACATTTAAATTGAATTAATCATTATGAATTATGCTTGATATTGAAATTGACTTATTTAAGTGGTTTTAATAAAGGGGTTTTAAAGCGACTTTCATATAGTTATTGTTCAATTTATGAAAGTAAAATTTTTTAAGTATTAAAAATGTGTTCTCTACAATCATCAATCAATCAATCAATGAATCATCAAATTAAGATGATTCATGTTGCTTTGGACACAATAACAAATATTACATAAAAAAGTCAATTATTTGTATTTATTAAATAATTATAATATACTTCTTGTTAATTATAAAATCTTTTAGGTAGTGAATATACTCTTCCGGAATCGTATAAAAAATGTGACAGAGATTCCCCGCTGCCTCGCTTTATTCATTCATTATTATGTATTGCCACTTTGGCATTGGGAACAGTGTTCCGCCTTGATTCGCGTTGTTTGCTTTGTGATTGCACTCGACACTGTTCTTTCCACTGTTTTTTTGTTCCTTTTTTTTGTTGCGATTTCCCGCTTTTCCGTTGTGCCGTTGTGCTTCGTTTTTCCGCTTTTATTTGCCATCATTCCGGCGCTCGTTAGCGATTGTTGTTGCCATGTTGGTTTGCTAGTTGCAGCTGTTGTTGTTGCTGTTGCTGCTTTGTCGCGCCAAGTCCACAAAGAAATTTCAATTAAAATGCAACAATGCCGCACTCCATCATCCAGTGCCAAGCTGACAAACCGCGACACATTCCCCTGGCTAGCGCTACCGCGCCGGATCCTAGCACTCCGCCAGTCTGGCACTCCTCGGAGTTCCCTAGAATTTTGGCAGCGGCAGCCACCAATGTCGCACGTCTCGCCAATGGCTGGCAAATGAGTTTTCATTGCTTAAAGTTTTCCGGGGGAGAAGGGGGCGAGGGTTTTTGAAAACGGCCATAATGAGTTAGGGAAAATAAATTAAATCTAAAGAAAGTTCATGGGGAAAACTACTTACGCTAAGCCAACTTTTTAATGCAATGTTAAGTTTTTATAATTGAATTAAAATAAGTAATAACTAAAACTTACGGTTGCTTTTTATTATTTAACAATTGTATTTATTTGAAAGTTAACCTTTCGTTTTTAAGATTGCTAATACAAATTGAAGCCCATTTTGTTTGGATAACATTATTTGCCATCTTGTTTTAAAATCTAGCATATTTTGCTTAAGAATTGCAAATTAAATAAAAATTTAACAAAACCATACAAAGTTTTTCATTAAATTCCAAGCAGCTGCATGTGATTTTGGAATTAAATCGATTCTTAGTAGTTTTCATAAATATAAATCGATTTTTAATAGGTACACCGATGATTTTCCAGATCTAGGAAGAGTTACTGTTTAGAATATTATAATTAGATTAGGCAAAGAAATGTATCATAATTTGAATTAGTAAATATCTTAGAATAAAAAAATCTGTTTAATGTTGCTGAAGAGGAATCGATATTTTAATTGTTTGGATACTTTTAGATCGATTTTTAATCCATTTACATGGAAAATTTAACGGATATAGCAAGAAGAATTGTTCTTAAGATTGTCACATAAATAGATGAAAAGATATGAGAAGTTGTCATAATTTTAAATAGAAAAATCTAAGTAACCAAAATCAAGTTTTATAGTACTATTTAAAAATTTCCTTTAAAAATACCCCCATTCTGTTATAGGTTTGGTGATAAATCCTTGTCGCCGAAAACGCAGGATGCACATGCTGGCCAAAAAACAAGGTCCAAACTGGGCGGCATCTGGCGGGGCATAGACAAGACCGGGCTGATGTTCCGACTCCTGCTCCAGGACACAACATCCAGCATTGCAGCATCGCAGCAGCCTTCATTGACAGCCCCCGAATGTCAGTGGCCTTGTAGCTGCTTGTTGAGAGGAGGCCCCATCTCGCACTTCCCTGGGAGGCATCCTTGCAACGACTGTGTAATTAAAACTTTGAGTAACAGCCACGAAAACTACAATTGACTGACTGCCTGACATCCTGGGGCATTGTAGTGTTATGCGGGTGGCGTCCTGACGGGTGCTTTTGGGTGCTCTTGGGGGTGGTGACCTAAGCTGTCAGTTGGCGCCACTTCGGGTGCGAAGTGTTTTCGTTTTCGTTTTCGCTTTCCTCTCTATTTTTTTTGTATGTTTTTGTTTTTTAATAAACTTTCGCCAAGCTGCTGGCTGACGCTCATCCCTTATTGGATTTTCAGCTTTCAGCTTTCGGAGCGAGGACGAGATAGTGGCAAGTCGCTGGTATTGGGCTTGCCTTCATTAAGAGCTTGCTACTGCGAGTCCTGCGATTTGCGTAAACGATTTTGATAGATTTTGATGGGATTTTGGTTTCGGTTGCGAGTCCCTTAAACTTTCCCAATGACTGGTTTGCTCGGTTTCGGTTTGGCTGGCTTTGGGCTTGGGTTGGATTGGTGTCCTTACGACTTACGGCTTTAATTCCTGCCATTTTCCCTGACAGCTGCAGGACACGAAAACGCACTAAGCGCAAATTAGAGAGAGCGCCAAGGAAACTCCGTGTTGGGAAATTGATTTTTTCGTGTCTTTTCTTTAGCCAGCTTTACGGTAATTTGCTCAAGCACACAGAAACTTGCACTGGAGGAAAATAGAGGAAGTTATTTTTGCAGGTCAAACTGATCCAGGTCTAGGGATTCCGTAGAGGAAAGCTAGAACGGATCCTTCAGAAACCTCAACCTAAATATTTTATAGATAAATCTCAAAGCAAAATACTGGGTTTTCCTGTAGCTCTTATTGTTCAAAACCCTTTTTTATTTGCCGTGCAGAGACGATGTTCACTTGGATGCACACACAAAATGTTTCTCTGCTCACGTTTAATGCTTTACATGAATTTGCATATTAATCTTGGTTTCCTTCCCTCCCCTGGCCTACCCCTATGTTTTCCATCCCTTTTCCTGGGCGCCATGGCAGCAACCTTTCCGAAATTACACGGAACTACACATTTTGGTTTGTCACCTCGGCATTAAGGCACGTAAAACGTAATCAGCTGTGTGTGTGCCTCGGTCTGTTTGTGTGTGCAAAGCTTTCGGGAATCCCCCTCAGCCAGGCGGCTACACCCTCCTATGTACATCCCGGTGCCATCCCCTCGAGCGTATGCAAATGAAGGCCCCACGTTGTTGCCAGCTGCTGCTCTCAAGGCGACTTAACGCCTGCTTAATGAACATAAATTAGTCAGGTGTCGCTCCACAGCGTCCTTTCCCCTTCGCTGGCATCCCGCCCGCAGGACCAAAGGGATCTGTGCTGCTCAGCATGCGTTTATATTTCAATTTTGTCGCCCGTTACTTCCGTTACCGTGAGGCAGGACCATGCCGCATTCGGGGATTTCCCGCGGGACTCCTAACTCAGGGAGTCTTTAATCAAGGTCGCCGCTTGACTCCATTGCTGGTTTCCAGATCCACATGAAGCTCAGATTTATCTGCCTGGAATCGGGGAGAGCAGAAGAATTAAGTATAAAAAATATAAGATAATTGTAGATTATTGTAGGTTCTTAATAAACAATATTTGTGTATATTTTTCAACACTTTCATGTGAGAAACCATTGCTAAATAACAATCATTTTTAAACTCTTTTCAAAGTTTACCAAAATTTGATTGCCTTTTAATCCATTCAAAAAACCAGGTACACACAAATTAAATCTAATGGCATTGACCAACTTAGATAAATCGATTAAATTTACCTCAATTTTCGAGAGAGAGCGAGAGTGTGAAAGCCACTTTGCCGTGTGGGAATTGGGAATATTGATTTCCCGCCAATTAGTTTTTGAATGAAAGAAATTCATTTGCAGTCGGAGGATGGTTTAATTGCACAGTGCGTTTCCGTTTCCGCTGCCATATCCATTTGACGTTTCGCTGGAGAGCCTGTCAAACACTCGTGGCGGGGATGGGAATAGTCCTCCACTGACCTAGTTTGGAAGCATCCGCTTTTATGGGAAACCCTTGTCTTCAATTACTGTTGGCTAATCATGGCCCCTCGATTGCGCCATTACAGTTGACAGTGGGCATTAAGTGCAGTCCAACCCAGCACCAGCCCATCTATGCAACCACTCATGGAGTCATCCAGCCGAGGCTGGCCAGAGCGATTAAGGCCAGCTGTTGTGTGGCCCCGCAACCACTTGACCGCAATGCGGAATCAGTGGGGGCATCTATGATGTCCAGCCTACTATAGTTGGGCACAAAAACCGCGGCATCCCGTGGCGGATAATGAGCGACTATGTGTGGGACCAGGATGTTCCAATCCCTGCCATTGAAAGGAGGTAATCAATAGCAGAAGATTGGAGAAGGCAAAACTTAGCTGACCATTTGGGTAATTTTTCTAGGCTTTAAGTCCTTGGATACTCCACTTTAAGAATCTTTATTTACAGTGCTCCTGCCAATTTTGTCACAAATGTAAATAATGTGTTTTAATCACAAGGAACAACAGTGGTAAATCCATTAACGGCCTACGTGCCGCCAACTTTCTTTGGGGAGTTGTTTCCTGGCAGTCCCCCCGGTTAGCTCCATTCCCCCTTTACAGGATTCCTTCTCCCCTGTGGAGCTACCGTGCTGTGCTCGTTGCCTGCAGGTTGATTTACAAATTTCTTTAATGGGGCGACAACAACATTTTTAATTAGCACCTGTTCGTGTTCCTGCTCTTGCCCAGGTTAGTCAGCCATTTGTCGATCCAGTAATCTCCATAAAGCAGGAAGACATGCTTGCAGCTCCATGGAAATTAATTCTCCAAGTTTTTCTCCCCTGTCTCAGCGCACTTTCCACTTGTCGTGGAGAACGCCCACGCAGTTGGTTAACTTTCCCCCCTTAATGATGCTATTCAAATGCGTTGCACGATGTTTCGGGCTTCTCCTTAACCCTTTGCTGGCTGTGTTCGGGTTTTCTTGGCTCTTCTGGCATCTGATTCCTCTGTTCCCTCGTCGTTCCAGCTGATCCAATATACTAATGCCTCTGTTTAGGTTCTCTTCTGTTCTTTTCTGTTTGCATATGGCGCATCCGCCCCGTTGCCCCCACTATTCCCTTTGGGACGACTGCCTTTTGTTGTTGGGGCTGCAATAATATTTAGCAAGTGCTTCTTGACAAGCCCCAAGCCTTGTCCTAACAGCTGTAGTCTGTCTGCTATTTGTCGTTTTTATTGTTATGTTCCACTACTTTCAGTCTGAGCAGGCTGAGAAATCGGAGAGATCAGCTTATTTTGCAAGAGTATGCTATAGCATTCATATAGGAATGGAATTACTTGTCTCATAAATATACTGTTCTTCCTCTGTATTCCTTAAGTTGGATCCTCTTTACCCTTTTCTCTCCTTGATTTTCCATTGCAAGTACTTCTGTTTGCTAAACTTTCACTGCACATTAAAGCCATTTTGCCGACGTTCATAGACTAATTTCATAGAATCAAAAGGACGAAGGAGCGGGGGTTGGTTTCATGCACAAATGAGATATTTCCACACAAGTGAACAGGGCCAGAGTGCGGATGTGTGTGCTGTGTGAGTGTATCTGTGTGCACTTGGATATAATTGTTTGACTAAATGAGTGCGTTCGCCCCAGTCTGCTCCCCTCTGCCTCTCCCTCTTGATCCTTGTTTGTGCCCCCAAAACTGTGCTACACTTCGCTTAACGCTCACACATATGGCCCGCAAGGGGAAGGAGATTGGTAGTTGGAGTCGGAGTGGGAGGAACAGAACGGAACAACAATAATTATGGCAAGCACCCCCAACCCCTCCAACCGCATCTCCAACTCCATCTCCCTTATCCTTCCAGAGACTCCACTCCAATTTTGGGGGCTACCGAAGGATATATGCAGAGAAACAGAGGCAGAGAGGGGACCGGGAGAATTAATTTAATTCCCTGTCCCCGGCTTGAATGCGTGCCGCCTTCCACTAGAGAGGAGGCGAAAGACAGAGAATCGAAGACGAATCCAAATGGATATGACTCTTGGCATTGTGTGGCGCCCGATAACCATGTAAGTGAGTGGATGAGGAGGAGCAGTGCCAGCGCCAATTGAAGGCTGTTCCCTTAATGAGGATGAAATTGAAGTCTAAACAAACAGAAATCGTTGGGCAAACAAGGAGCACGAACAGGATCAGGCCAAAGGAGACGCTTTAAGCCAAGCACATAAAAGTCCCCTCGAGTCTCCATGGAAATTGAATATTTAATTATGCGTCGATGGAAATTGCGTTAGAACTTGGTGACGAAAATGGCAGAGTCATAATGGAGATGCGAGGAGAGAGTGTCTAGGAGGGGAGCAGCGAGTCTAGAAAAATCCCAGAGCTGGGTCTCCCGAATGTTTACAAGGACAACAATTGAAAGAGGCTGCTAAATAATTTATTCCAATTTGGCAGAGATTTCCACAGCACCAAGAAGTTAACTTGGCTCGAAAGAAATGCTAATGTGCTCCCTAGAGAGGGGAATGGAGGCGCTGTCTTTAAGGATACATCAGTTACCATGTTTATGGGAGATATTTCAGTACATTCCGCGTGTAACCTCATTGGTTTGACTGTATTTTGCGGTTAGTTCGGATTAAGTTTGCTAATTTTCACCTGAGGGGTCTGGGACAGAACTCGCTGGCTTGGAAACAAAGGCCAAGATAACCACACAGGGACAGACTGTCTGCGTCTGCCTCCGTGGAGCACCTTTTGCTTATCTAAGAGGACATCCCACCTCCATACCATACCCGCTCTCCCCAAGAGACTCACATCACTTCTGTCTCCAGGCACTGGGTTTGTGTGTCGCCTTCACCTTCGCCTTCGCCAGCTTCCTTCCACCTCCGAGCTCCAGCGGCACACCTGCCACATGAAGTACGTGAGCGCACGAAAGTTTCCCCATCCGAGGCAGCCCAGACAGCCAGACATCCTTGGGAGCAGGCGGAGGCGGTGTGAGCGGGGAAAGCCGCATATTTATGAATGGCTCTTGTTTCGAGTTTAACGCACTACGGGAGCTTTATCAGCTCGTAAATATAAATTAGAATTTAATTTTTATCGTCGAGGAAAGGTTGCTCTCTGGTGAGGAGGAGGGTCCTCTGCCTGGGGAGCAATCGAGTGGTGCTCGGGACAAATTAGAGGGTAGCCCAGGCAACGGGGAAGGAAAGCAGAGACCGCTTCAAGGGGATTGCCACTCCCATTGCCATTCCCATTACCATCTCCATTTCCATTTGCGCCTGCCACGTGTCGCAATATATCAAAGGCTTTGATTCCACGCTGGACCCCAGTCCGAGCTCCCATTTCAAATCCAATCAAACCCCTGGGACAGCCGATAGTGGATGGGATAGTGTATCGCTGGAGCA
The DNA here is from genome assembly GCA_035046265.1 of Drosophila bunnanda. Lineage (NCBI taxonomy): Eukaryota > Metazoa > Arthropoda > Insecta > Diptera > Drosophilidae > Drosophila > Drosophila bunnanda. Next base: position 16,994,876 of record JAWNOB010000016.1, read on the forward strand.
CTCACCTGGGTCAGCTGCGAGGAGGCGTAGTAGGAAATCCTCGAGGGACAGATCGACTCTGGCTTCGAGTAAATCGTCTCTGCGGCCTGCTCGTGGTTCATGGGCAGCAGGGCCGTGGCGTAGGGCGTGGGAGTGGGGGAGCTCCGGAAACCTGTGGATTGGATGAGCGACTCCCAGGATTAGAGGTCACTCAAGCAGGAGGCGGGGTAATGAACTTACGGTCGAATATGCTGCACGACTTCTTGCTCTCCGCCGGGTATTTGTTGAGGCTGGCGATGGTGGCGTAGGACCCCGTGGCACTCGGAGGCCTTCCGAGGGGATCCAGCCGGATGAACACGTTCTGGTGGCTGCCATAAGCTGCGGTGGTGAAGCTCGTGCTGAAGGAGGAAGAGAGTGTTAATGAAGCTAAGGAGGAGGAGGAGCAGTAGGGATAACTCACTGTAGTGAGTCCTGACGAAGCTGCTTGCGTGCCCTCACATACATCATGCTGGCCACCAGGCCCACGGCCAGAACCAGGCCCAGAGCACAGGCGGCGGCGCTCAGGAGGGCGGGTCCCTGGGAGGGGGCGTGGGCAGGGGCGGGCGACTGATTGGGCTCAGGTGAGATGCCTGCAAGTGGATGGATGAGTGATGAATTAACGGAGGAGTAGGATGCTCCGGTTATGGAACCCACCTTTCGCACAGATCTTGTTGCGCTTGAAGTGGAGTCGGGTGTCGTTGTATCGGGGAGGAGCACGGACCACCATGTTGACGTTGACGGGCAGCTGCAGGCTGATGTTGCCCGTGCAGGGCAGGTAGACCAGGAAGGACTCGATCTCCTGCGGCACCAGGCCCTTGTGCGGTATGCTCAGCGTGGGTGTGCCCAGTGCCTCCTGGTCGTTGCTGTACTCGATGCTGATGGCGTAGGGGAGCTGTTCGGGAAAGGCGTGGTTAATCATTGCAGGATATGAAGGTGGGTGGGATCCGGGGTCTTACTGGGTAGGCGATGAGGCTCTGCCAGGAGAACTCCAGCTCGTGGACGTCCGCGGGCACTGGGACGGTGAAGTGCATTGCGTACGTGTTGATGGATCCCTCGTGCACACAGAACAGGTCCGCCTCGAGTCCTGCGGGGATGGAGCAAGCGAAAGGAAAGCATGTGAGAGCGGATGCGGATGCACGGCAGACGTAAAGCGAAAGTTTCCTCGCAATTTGCTTTAGAGAGGGGACACCCCCGCTGAGCAAACTTCGTGCATTTACTGTTTGCTCTCCCCTCGAGCATCTCTATCGCTCTGCCATTAAGCGGAAATTGATTTTCTCAGTGGAAAACGGGGAGCACGGAGGAAAGCGGGCAACCCGAGGTGACAATGCTGGGGAGTAAACAAAACCCAAGACACAATAATAATCGAAATCGAATCCGTCACCAGCAGGCGACGAAGCAGGGCGTCGACTCTCGATTCTGGAGTTGTCCCAAAAAGGACCCAGGAAGGAGATATTAGAAGGTGTCAACTGCGAGTGCTTCATCATCGGAGGGAATCGGCTTCCACGGCTTCCAGGCCCCAGAGTAGAGCCTGATCTTTGTTCCCCACCCGCTGGCAGTGAAAGACGAGCTGCTTGAGTTAAAACGACGTGAAATTAAATTTCTTCATCCGCTTTTATTGTTGCCCTTGCTACTTCAGTTCCTTTTACCGCTGCCAGACACCCCTCGTCTGTGGGAGGTATTATTCACTCCACGGGATCAGACCAAGCTAGCTATTCACCAGTGGAAACTGGAGTGGGAACGGAGTGGAACCCTGGATGTTTACCCGCTGCTGCTTCTTCCACTGACTCCGCCGGATGTTGAATGTAGCAATTCCGCTTCCGGCAGACTGAGTGAGGGGATAACGGAAGGAGGAGAGAGGGCTGCATTTAGGATAGAACAAAGCGCGCGCTCGCTGCTTAAAACAATTTTAAATCCAATTACAGAACAAGAAAAAGCATTTTTCGTTAGCCTTCATCCAGGTCTCAGCTTCATCTACATCTTCAGACTGGTTCCGTATCCCTGCTCAGTTTTCTTTCCGTTTCCATCCGCTTTCCTACTTTACTATTTCCATTTCGGTTTCGTTTTCGAGTCCCAAATTGCTTTGCCCCCCATCGCTTTTTTAACCTGGGTTCCGAGTGCAGCTCTCCGCCTGCTCCAACTACCTGTCCCAGGATGCTTTGAACTAGTGGGAAAACACAAACAGAACCCCAAAGTGCCCGCCATCAAATATGCACAAACGCAGGAAAAGGACAATGTTCCCCGGTCCTCATACATCCTTTGGTCTCCTTCTGACCTGACAACCGTGACGAGGTGGGTGAAGGAGGAGGCATTTGAATAAGTGACTGCCTCAATTAATTCAGTCCTCAATTCGGGGATGTCACAAATGTTCCATCACCCGATTCCCCCAATCCCTGCAAGGGATTTGCCACCTCAATTGGCTTCTCAGGGAGCACAACCCCGACTGCACTTTAAACAGCATCAATTGGCATGGTGCTCCTGCTCCCAGATAGGTCCTGAAATCCCCGCAAAGCCGGCTCTCCTCGCTGCCAGTGTCAAACTTTGCTCGTCTTTCATATCACGGAGCCGCCAACTTTGCCTGCGAAAGTTTTGTCCTCCTCCTGCACTTGGTACCCCTCTCCTGCAGGCTTAATGCCTCCCTAATTCCCCGCCTGACTTGCTCTCCTGGCCGTAATTATAGTAGCTGCCATTGCGATTGTCTCGATGACTCTGCCGCACACACGTGACACTGCAACCGCAACTCATAATCGCAGGAAGGGAGTTGGGAGGTGAGTTCTGGCGGAGAAAGTGGAGGAGCATTTGCAGGACTGGCTGAGGTGAATCTCAGCTATCGCGAGAGGCGACACAATTTGCATAAAAGATTAAGAGGATAATTAGTGTCATTAGTTGGGAGAGTGCATCCCCCTGGTGCACTTCCCAATTACCGATCTCAGGGGAGGCAGTCTCGGCTCGTGGCTTATTACAGGGGAATCCCTGGCAGTTCCTGCTAATTGTTCCATGAATCGGAGATGAGAAACTCTCGCTCGATTGGCACAGTTTCTGATTTCCGCTTCTCACCTCCGCCTGCTTCCTGATTTCGGAGCAATAAAAATGGATTCCAGATGCCAAGCCACCCCTGCGAAGGGTCTCGCCAGAGTCAAATGGAGGCTTGGAGGGGGAGTATATTAATGTGGGGATTTTGGGACTGTTTTCTATTCATTAAAAATAATTTTCTTTTGCATTAACTTTTCATTTGCAGGGGAATATTTCAGCTACCCGCCCAAGGTTGTGGTCCGCCCTGGGGATGGAGGGGATGGAACAAGGGAAGCAAGTCCGAGGGCTCGGGTGGCAGGGTGGCAGGAAAAAGTGTGCACATCAAAGCGAAACTTGTTGAAATTGCATTTTTACGCACCCTTGAACAGGAAAGTCTTCGGCGGAAGGGGACTTGGCGAAAAGGGAGTAAGGGGAGACGGTAAAATTGCTCGTTGCTGGGACAACACATCCAAATTGGACTCAGAGGCGGAAAATCTCCAACAAAGGCGTGGAAAATATTTAATTTTAATGCTGTCGACACTTCATCGAAGGGATCGCGGGAAGGAGCGAAATCAGAACTCAAGGATTCGGTGACAGTCAAGAAGAAATAGGAATATTGCAATGAACTTTGTTTACACTTCCTCAGAGAGACACCGAAGACGTCACCTGAGAAGCCGAAAAGTGCTGGGAACAATCCACGATTCCATGTGGGGAAATGCAGCAAAAGAAAAGCGGGAATACGGGTTCCGTAAAGGAATCTGGGGCTGGGTCATGCAACCGTAGCGAGCCTTCCGCATGAACAACTTCCATGGAGACGCAAAGCAGGGAAATGAGGTGGAAGCCAAGGAAAATCATGCACAGGCATTTTCCATTCGGGGTGGGAGGAATCAAAGGAGGCGGAGGGTCAGTTTGTTTGATTTCACGCTGCTTGTTAATTTTCAAATCGAAACAACTTCGGGGTGGCAACGGAACCAACAGGAGAGGAATGGTATAGCCAGGGGTGTTAACTGGTCGTTAAAGACATAACGAGCTCTTTAATGAGGAGGGGACTGGGCAGGAAAGAAGCTGCCAGGGAAGTCTGCGTCTGTAGGGGAAAGGAAATTGCAGAGCGACAAACATCGTGGAAAAGTCCTTTGAAATGTCGCTAATGAAATCCTATTTGCATAAGTCTCCGAGGAAATGTTGCAGACGAAGAGGACACCGCGGATGATGGCTTGTTTATAAAGTGCAATTGCCAGGAAGGAACCTGCTTGTCCCATTGATCTATAATGCAATTGGGTGCATTCAGTGACAGATGGATGACCGACTTTGGAAAGCAAGTAGAAGCTGGGAAGAGGGCAGACCATTCATCCATCAATCCGGGATCCATCTCCACTTGATGTGGATTATTTTTACGCCATCAACTAATTGAAGTGCCCTGATTTGGCAACAAGGAAGCGGAGTGAGGAAGGACCCTGCATAATGAGTTGCAGGCATTTATGCTCCAATTACAGTTAAGTGCCGGAAAATGCTGCGACCAGCTCAGCGACTGCTGACGGAGTAGCGACCGCGAACTAGGCCAGCTTTCCTCTCTGCCGTTTTGGAGTTTTCCCCGCTTCCAGTCCCAGGATCCATTAATCAACTGAAGGAGCAGGAAATCGCGAGCCAAACGACAAGCACGAGGCCATTCCGCCCTAGCACGTCCATGAAATCCATGTAACTCCCATCGGGGGAGTGGGGAACGAGGTGGAGGAGTAGCTAAGGATGTGGCAGAACTTGGCCTTGGCTCGATCTGGAGCCGGCGCCATCAATAACAAGGATTCGCGTGGAGCAACAAACGGAAAAACAAGAAAACAAACAAGGAGTCGCGGATAGAGAATCAAATAGGAAGGTGAGGAATAAATGTGGGTGAGCAGGAAGTGGTGGAACAAGGAAATGGAAATGGGAGGAGGGAAAGCTACTTGCAGCTGTCAGCAAGGTGAGGGTAGGCGCACAGCGGAAATCGATTTGTGTGCGATTTGTTTTGGTTTCGCCTTACTAAGTATTCCCTCACTACTCCCTCCTCTTCTCCCCTCCAGGACCTTCCACTGCCTCCACTTCTGCCGTCCCTTAATGGTCAACTATAATTTCGGAACTATTAATGACTGTGACATGGCCTGCGACTCCGAGGATTGTTTGTGTTTTCGTGTTCGGGGATCAATGAATTTGTCCGTCGCACTTTGGCCTCCAACTATTAATCATAGAGCAAGCTGGGGGAGGTTCTGCTCCTGGAATGGGGCGTGTCAGTCCCCCTCGGAGTTTCATTAATGGATTAGGCTGCGACAGGAACTGGAACTGGACTTCGATTGGACTTACCCATCAGTTTCATCACCTCGTGGTGGCTGATGAAAATGTTCAGATAGCCGCTGACCGAGGGTGTCCGCCAACAACAGACCGCGAGGCAGAGGAGCAGTGGGAGGATCCGTGGATGGCGACGCATGGTGGATGGTTATGCTTAGTGGGAGCTGCGTGGAGTCAATGAATTGTCAGAGCATGTGTCGCCCAGGGAGATGGGCATTTCCATTGCCCCACTTCCCACTTCCTGCCTCGATCCCTGTTCTGCGACTCTGTGACAGCCAATCTCAATGTGTGACCATTGGTGCGTGGCCTTGGATGGGAGTCAGAGGGTGGAGGGGTTTCCGGGTGAAGTTTTCCCACTGCTGATGATTTGAATTGGACCTGCTTCTGGTGATGGCTGCCAGCTGGTGGTGCCACCAACAGAAGTCTCTCCGAGAAGCGTTAAAATCAAATTCCAACTGCTAACTGTTCCGGTTGGGGCTGGGAGGGAGTTCTGTCTACCAAATTTGGGAACTTTTCAGCCTCGGCTTCCGGTTTTTCCCCTCTGCCCAGGCTCTTTTGGAGCAACTTTTGCAGTTTTGTTTTGCTGCGGTTGCTGCTGCTCTTCCTCTGCTGGAGTTGTACTGGTGCCTCCGCCTCCTCCGGCTTTATGCATCGGAGTGTCCTTATTTGGCCCAGACTGGTTTGGTTGGCTTTTATTGGCTGAGCTCCTGTCAACTTCCTCCTGGTTTCTCCTCTTCTCTCTCGTGTGTTGTTTTGTGGCTATCGCTTGTCACTTTGTCCACGTCTGGTCACTGGTTCCTCCTCTCTCCTGGCTCCTTTTTTGGCCTCCTCGTTAAAGTCCAGATCCTGTTGAATAGAAAGTGATTTAGTTTAGTGCAAATCAGGCTGTAAAAAACGGAAGTAGAAGAGGACAAAGGATGCGTACGACCTGGTGTATTTGGGGATTAGGAGGAACCCTCGTTCAGAGTGCGTTCTGTGGTTCAGTGGCGCAAACAATTTGTAAAAGCTAAATAAAAAGTTTCGCCCATGCAAAAGTAATTAGAAAGTTGCTGGAAGATTAACAGCTCAGGGGTGCCCAGACAGATCCATCCAAGCCTCCGTCAGGATTCACTTACGTCACACACGAGTCGGGCTGGCGGCAAGCGAAAGCTTTAATAAATTCGAGGTAATATTTATGTGTTTGTTTGGCATAAATTATGAACTGGAAAAGGGGCAACTTTTGGCCTGGCACTGTTTGTGGTTCAAGTGGTTCTAGTGGTTCAGGTGGTTAGCCACCATCCCCGCTCCACTCCCCTCTATTGTTGTTTGGTCTACGTGTTTATTCAGCTGCTCCTGCCCTGCCCTGTCCTGCCATCCCGGCCCCGCATCCTGGCTGGTTGCGTGTGCAGGTAGTTCGAAAGGAATTCCAACTGCAGCGGGGATTGGGGTGGGATAAGAGCGGATAGAAAGGATAGAGTGCAGTGGGAATGGGTCTCGTAGGCATGGCGATGGAACAGGGACAGTCGAGTGCTCCCAAAATGAAATTGTTGCCAAGAAGCGGCCGAAACTGCTCCAGTCTCCATGGCAATCTCCTTCTCCTTCTCCATTTTCTATTTTTCCCTATATTAAACAATTCTTCTCTCTTTCTCTCGCTTTTCCCATTTTCCAGCCGCAATAAAAATCGAAATCAGAAAAGTTTGTTGCCTCCGCTTTCCGATTTATCTTTTTTGGCTTCGAGCTTTTTTGGAATTTTAAAGTTTAACCAATGGAAGATAGTTTTCTTAGTTGCTCAGGAATGTTGCGGGTTTTTTAATTAAACTTATCCGCGTCCAATGAGCAGCGCTACTTGATTAAGGGCCAGATCAGCGGCATCAGCAAACCACTCTTCCACTTCAGCCCCATCTAAAGCACCTTCATCATCGCCAGAAGGAGTAAGAGCAGGACTACTGTTGACTTGGCCCTCGCATCCTTTGGCATTCGGAGTCATTCAGCGGATGCATTAATAATTCAAAAGACAAATAAACGAATGGCAATGTGTGTGTGCTCGCTTGGCTGGTTGTTTTCCGAGGGGGAATCGCTGTAACTGATTTAAATGGAGCAGCAGACAAGCAGCCAGGAGGGAGCACCTCTGGCAGGAGAGAGGAAGTAATAATAATAAGAGGAGAAGGAAGTCTTGCAAGGATACTTTCAGGGCAGTCATCATCTTAGTCGATAGCATATTAACTACATCAACTCAATCATAATCAGGCAGAGAGGAGCAGGGCTCAGAGCTGGATAAACTTACCGGGGGAGAATGAAGTTTCCTCAGAGAATTTTCCGCTTAGTCACACGCATCATCTGTCAGTCTGCCACGCCTCAGAGGCCCGAGTCCCGAGTCCCGTCTCCCGACTCCAACTCCTCTGGCAAGTGACAAATTGAGCAGTTGGCATTGTCTCCGGAACCGAAAGGAGCTGATGAGATGTGATGCCGCCGCCGCCAGGAGATGAGCAGAAGATGAGCCCTGAATGGATGGATGGAATGGAGGGGGACAAACTTTTCAATTACTTGCAAGGAGCAGGACCAAAGACGGAGTCTGAGCAGTAATGAATAATAATCTGTTCTCCCTGTGGCCCCCGGCCCGGGCTCCGCTTCATCATTAGTGGCAATCCTTGGAGAGACACGTTCCCCGGCTTTTCCTTGAACAATTTCAGGCTGGCACAATATTTACTCTGCTCCAGCTCCTGCTGAGCTTACTCGGGCTGGGTCTCCGGGTCGGTCATTCTCCTGCAATTAAAAGGACATCGATGTTCTGCCCCGTGGCCTCCGCCTCGTTTCAATTACAAAGTGGCTTTCATTTCTAATTGAATCGTGAGCTTGCCTCCGATTCTGATTCCGATTTGTACTTTATGCCGGCACTGAGCACTCTATTTTGTTTGCCTTTAGTTTTCCTTGTTGACCAACTCAAATTGCTGCCAAAAGGTCATGAACTCTGATTGGGTTAATGTTTACTTAATATTAAGTGCGGTGCTGAGAGGTCTGAATTACAGAGGAGTTTCAGGATAATTATCAGAGTCTCCGCATTAAAGTTCTTTAATACTTATGAATATCTATGGTACATTTAAAAATAAAATTTCTGCTTTTTTAAATCAAATATGAATACTCATTTTTCTGGTTGAATGCACCTTCGATGGCTATTCATTCATAGATAACGTTTTAAAACATTATGGAATCCCAACCCTAGTCGCGATGGAAATCTTTTTCAGTAAAAACAAGCTGTGCTGGTGCTGCTGCCCAGTGCCAACACCTAACAAAAATTAATTGTCTGAACAAATTAGCCGGGGGAAACAACAAAAATATACATTTTTCCCATTTTCCCCCGCTTTCCATGCCATCGGGCAGGCATTTGCAATCATTTTCCATTTACAGGGACAACAAAAGCGAATGTCGCTCGTTATTTTTAATCAGCTATCAAAATTTATTGCTGAAAATTTGTCTGTCGGTGCTCGGTGCTTGGCCGGTGGGCAGGTGCTATTTCGACCAGGGTCCATTCGCATTACTGGTTCATTAAAATAGGGGCCCAGCGAAATATTTTACGCGAATTTAATAAACTCGGGAAGAGGCATTAAAGCTAATGTTTCCATTTTCTGATAGCAGTTGTGTTAGTTATGCCCCTCATTCGGGGATGTGTCCCCGATATCAGCATGGCCAGCATGAATATTTAAGGGGAACCCAGGCTCCAGGACTCAATGCGATTGTATCGCAACAGCAAGTGGCTGCTTTTTTGCACAAAATATGGCATAATCATTGATTTATGACGAGGCAGGCAAAGTTTCCTCCCTTTTTTAGTTGTGTTAAAAAAGAGGCAGTCGCTGAACCTTTCAGAACCTTGACTAATCTGGCCATATTTTACTCCGGATTCAGGATCTCTCAGGCCGAATTCATAGCATACATTTAAGGGCCCGACATAATTCAAGTGCTCGGATTATTGTTCCGCTGCCGTCGCCGGATCCTTGGCTGTTGTTGTTATGCCGAAAGCACTTAGTGGTCATTCAATCAACGAGCCACTAAGTGAAGAAAGTGGACGCGGACCCTTCGATAGGAGGAGGGTCTCCGCCGCCGCTGGAAAGTGTTCGAGTGGAACATCAAATTTGCATAATATTCTTTTATGGCTTACGCTCTGCGGTCTCGGAGGAGTAGGGTAGGAAACTTGAGTAGGGAGGGTTTTGAGGGTTCGTTCGCTGGCATTTATTGAGTGGCTCTTAATCCCTGGCATATTTCAATTAGTGTCAACTTTTTGATTTTATGTAAACACAAGTGGGGCCAGCCTGACTCCCTCCATGTCCTTTCCCGTTGCTGTTATTCTAATCAGAGCAGGACACACTCACACACACCCTCGAATTACATACCGACACATGAGTGCTGGTCACGCAATCCTGCGGTTGTGCGCCTGTGTTGGGGTTACAGCACCACACGGCGTATGTGTGATTTTTGTGTGGTCGAGGGCCTCGATTGCAACCATTTGCGGCTAAGGTCAAAGGATTATATATGTGGGATTGGTTTCCTTTTAAAATAAGAAGTCCCACTAGTTTTTAAGTTTTATTATAGTATTTAATGATATTATAGATTAAGAAGTTTAGATTAATATAAAGTGAATACAGTTCATAGATACACGTAGTTTTAGTTAGGTTTTAACCGCGTCGTTTGCTTTTGTTAATCGTCGTTTTAACCGTCGTAAGCTCGCACGTCTTATTCTCGTCGTCTCTCGTCGCGAACTCCCCCTCTTCACCTCTTGCATTCTTCTCCTTCTCAAGTGTGGTGGGATTGATTCAACGGAGATGCCAGACCCATTCCCACAACTCGGCCATCCTTCTAACCATTCGTCCCGAATGCATTGTCGTCATCGTCCTCAGTGGCTACATGACTCCACGGCTTCATGTACTCAGCACAAGTAGAAGTGTATCTCGGCCCATCACCATATACAGTATCTTTTACAACGTCATACGTATCTTTCGGCTTCACCTTGGTAACTCGGTAAGGACCCAAAAACTTAGGCTTTAACTTAAGTCCACCGCCAAGTTGAGTACGCTTTATAGCAACAAGATCGCCAACTTTGTATTTTGCTGCAGGTCTGCGTCTTAGGTTATACGAGTGCTTATTCTCGTCCTGCATGACAAGAATTTGTTCCTTAGCTTTCTTGCGCATTTCGTTTCTCTGGTCCTGAAACATTTGGATCAGCTCTTGATGAACCATTTCCTTAATATGTACTTCAGTTTTGGTGCGCATCTTTACGCCTACAAGTAGTTCAAATGGCGTCGTGTGTGTACTCCTAGAGTATGTCGAATTGATTGTTTGCTGAACTCCGCTTACAAATTTGTACCATTTGCTTGGGTCATCTATGGATAGTTTGGACAGAACTGATATAATTGTAGCGTTAAGGCGTTCCACTTGTCCGTTTGCTCTTGGAAGGCCAGTCGTCACTGCGTGAAGTTCGATGTTTTCGTTGGTGCAATACTGCTTAAACTCATCAGATGTGAAGGCAGTACCACGATCGGAGATGATTTGGGCAGGGTTCCCAAAAATTGCGCTCTGTGCCTCCAGTCTGGCGATGACGTCTTTTGAAGATGTTGTTTTTGTTGGATACAGCCAGCAGAATTTGGTAAATCCATCAATGACAGCAAGAATGTGTTTATACGCCTTATGAGTTGATTCGAGCGGCCCTAAGAAATCGATGTGAAAGGTTTGAAGTGGCTCCGCTTCCTTCGATAAAGGATGCAACTCTCCCTCCTTTTTCCCAAGCTTGCGGTTAGAAACTATGCATGGAACGCAACATCTGATCTGTCGTTGAATTTTTTCGTCTAATCTGGGAATATAATATTCTTTAGCTATGATTTCTTTGGTTTTCTTGACGGAAAAATGTCCTTTCTCATGCGCCTGCCGAATGATTTCGCGTTGAAATGCTGGTGGCACAACTATCAGCTCATCGTCGTCAACTTGCTTGTAAAGGAGACCAGAATTCATGAAGAAATTATTATGATTCGGCTTCTCTTTTAGGACATCAATAATAGCTTTTAGTTCCTCGTCCTGGGACTGAATATATTTTAATTGGCTGTGTAATGTTTCATCTGCGATCATCATGACAGGATATCTGCTTAAGGCGTCAGCATGGCGTATACGTGTTCCAGATCTGTGCTCTACGTCGAAGTTAAACTCTTGAAGTTCTAGAATCCAACGAGCGACTCTAGTGCAAACTTCTCTTTTCTCCATCGTCTTAGTAAACGCGTTGCAATCGCTAACTAACTTGAAGTGCATTCCTAGAATATAAACTCTGAATTTTCGGAGAGCTTCAACCACTGCCAAAATCTCTAACTCATAGCTGGAAAACTTTCGTTCGGCGTCTGTTGTTTTCTTACTCATGTAGTAAACTGGATGAATCTGCCCATCGTGAGGAGACTTTTGGAGTAGAACTGCTCCAAAACCATCAATCGAAGCATCTGTATGCAACTCTGTTTCGTGTTGTGGATGAAAAATCTTGAGCACAGGCTTTTGGGTAATCAACTTCTTAAGCATTTCAAAAGCACCTATCTCTCTATCAGTAAAGACAAATTTGGCGTCGTGCTTTAAAAGATCAGTCAAAGGCTTCGCAATGATCGAAAAGTCAAGGATAAATTTTCGAAAATACCCAACTAAGCCTAGGAAGCTTTGTAGTTGATTTTGGTTTAACGGTACAGGGAATTTTGTCACGGCTTTGGTTTTTTCGTCGGAGATACTGACCTTTTGGTTTTCGATAACGTGTCCTAAAAACTCAATTTTTTTCTTTAGAAAACAGCATTTTTTCAGATTTATCATCAAACCAAATTCTTCACATCGTCGAATTACTGTTTTAAGGTTGGATATGGCTTCTTTTTCATTTGCAGCAGGAACTATAATATCGTCGACGTAAGGTATTGCAATACCAGAACGGGTCAAGTCTCGGAAGATGGCGTTCACGTGCCTTTGAAATACGCCTGGCGAGTTCGTAAGGCCAAATGGGACTTTTAAGAACTGGTACTGGCCATTGTGGGTTACGAAGGATGTAAACTTGCGACTATCCTTCTCAACGTTTACGTGGAAAAACCCGTTTTTTAGATCTAACGTGCTGAATATATGTGCATCTTGCAAACGGTCCAATTGATCTTCAATTAACGGCAAGGGAAATAGATCTCGTACGATTACCTTGTTTATCCTCCTGTAGTCGATGCATAGGCGTGTTGAATTATCGCGTTTCTTGACAAGTACAACCGGACTGCTGTACTCGGACTCGGAATGTTCGATGATTCCATCTTTAAGCCACTGTTCGACTTGATCATCAATCATGCATCGCTCGGAAAATGCGAATCTACGCGGGCGCGAGTGTACCGGAGTGTCGTCCTTTAAAACGATTCGCATCACGACATTAGTTGACTTTGTGTTCATTGGCTTATAGTTTTTAATCAAATCGTTCACTTCACGTTTTGCTTGAAAACTTGCACATTCGTCGATGTTAATGCTCACAGTTTCTGCATTTTCCACGTCAATTTTCATTAGCGAACTTATTTCCACTTCAGAGTCGTGATTTTTCGGGTTTTTTATTTTAATTCCGTCGCGATTTATTTGAATCTCTGCGTTATTACAAAATTCTGCACCCAATACAACTTCTACGTCCAAAAAATTAGATGAAACTACCAGAAAGTTTTCTTGAAACACTTGACCGTCAACTTCAAACTCTTCTTTAAATGAACCAAATGGTTTCACTCTGTTTTGATTTCCAAAACCGACAAGAACAATGTTAATAGCACTCAGCTTAGGCTTATGTAAATTAACGTATGTTGTTTCACTTATGATGTTGTATTTGCTGCCAGTGTCGATAAGGGCCGTATACTTCTTTTGTTTCATAAAAATTTCCTTGCACATCGACGATTTCTCTTCGGAAATTTTACGCGTATTGCTCGAGTTTGCTAACGGTTCGCTTTTTCCAACTGTGCAATCTTTCGAAATATGGCCATAATTGTTACAGTTAAAACACTTTCGACCGTTGCTTCTATTACCGCACTGAGCTGATGTATGTCCAAAAGCACCACAATTAAAGCAATTCACTTTCTTTGCAACTGGAACGTCTTTATGGACACCACTGTCCTTCACATTTGAATATCTAAGCTTTTCGTCCTGATTTTTAGATTTTCCGGATTTTTGGCGAATTTTCTCGTAACACTTTAACTTTTCTTTAAAATCTTTCATGTCCTTTGCATTGTACAATATCGATTTATTGACGCTTAAATCGTTTATGCCATCGATCACGTATTGCATAAGAGCACCGTTGTCTACATTGCCACGAGAACCAATCTCTTTCATTTTGAGAAGATATTCCTGCACGCCCTCGCTGTTTTTAATTTTTCTTTCAGACAACATTTGATGTATCTGAGCGCCATTTACGTCGGACTTAAATTCGTTGATCAAGGCAATTTTTAACATTTGCCAACTTCTAATACCGCGCTCACTCATAATAAACATCTTGGCAAGACCTTTGAGAGACCGTTTCGCGAATATGAATTTTTGAAGGTCATCCCAGTACATGATTGAAGCCATGTCCTCGAAATCATGCACCCACACCTCTACTGCAAGAGTGTCGTCACCGCTAAATGGTCGAATTGAGTCCTCAATATCCCTGAAGTTCACAGAAAATCGGGGAGAACCCGTGCCAAAACTTTTCACTGAGCTCACATCGTTATTCTCGGACGCGACTGTAAAAGTCTTGACATTGTCGTTCGTTTTCTTCTTTTGCTTCTGTGTGTTGCTTCGTAGAGAGCAAAATTCCTCTTCATCGCTCGAATTCATAGCATTCTTTTTAGCTCCCTCTCGCTGTCCCGTTCCCCTCTGACGGTTCTGTATACCATTCTCTTCGTTTTCCTCTTCGTCCTCATCCTCATCATCTTCATCTTCCTCTTCGCCAGCATCGGTAAGTAAATTTCCAGATCGCAAGTTTCGGAAAATATGGAGCATTAGGTCTTCTTTGTCATGTTGCAATCCCAATATGTTGCAAATTACAGCAAGATCGTTGTTAGTTAAATTTTCAGCAACGTACGACACCTTTTGTGCAAAAAGTTCGTTATCTTCGGTAAAGTCGAAGCCCTCGAAATTACGCATTCGTTTTCTGTTGTGCCGATCACCGTTGTTTTCATACACAAACATATGAAGAAGATCGACATTCTTTTTCTTCTCCGTTTTCAATGCCTGCAGAACTGCATCAAAATCAGCAAGTTGAGACATGTTTGAAACTTCAGTAATATAAAATTTGTTGTGAAATAAGTGTCTCTTCGTTTCCACTCTTCGTCGTTTTCCACTCGTATTCGTCGTACTTTTTCGCGTCTTCTCTACCCGTCGTTCACATACACTCATGCGTCGTTACAAATGTATGCCTGCAGCAGATCAGCGTTGTGTTTGTAGCGTCGTCGTTCTTAATTTCACAATTCGAAAATTCATACACCTTCATTTAGTTTTTCATCGTTTTTCAATTTGTTTTATTTTTTCGTCGTTTTGTTAATTTCACTTTATCACGTAGGTTGAGCGCCCATATTTGTGGGATTGGTTTCCTTTTAAAATAAGAAGTCCCACTAGTTTTTAAGTTTTATTATAGTATTTAATGATATTATAGATTAAGAAGTTTAGATTAATATAAAGTGAATACAGTTCATAGATACACGTAGTTTTAGTTAGGTTTTAACCGCGTCGTTTGCTTTTGTTAATCGTCGTTTTAACCGTCGTAAGCTCGCACGTCTTATTCTCGTCGTCTCTCGTCGCGAACTCCCCCTCTTCACCTCTTGCATTCTTCTCCTTCTCAAGTGTGGTGGGATTGATTCAACGGAGATGCCAGACCCATTCCCACATATATATTTTGCAAATCCCCCAAAGGCATGCAGATGTTCTTGATTTTAAGTTTAAGCTCAGATATATGTGAAACTAAAGACTTTTCACAGAATAAGTTATGCAGGGCAAGACAAGAAATAACTGAGGCAAGAACTGGATTTATTTAAGCTTTGAATATTTCTCTGAAAATAAACAAGAAAAGGCTGGGTTATTTTTATGGCTATTTTTTGTAGAAAAGAGAACATTTTACAATCGAAAATCCTTGGCTTTTATTTTGTGTAACAACGAATATGCAATGCAGTAAGTGAAAAGCTTAAACGCAACGATGACTGAGTTACATTTTCTTTATTTTATTCTTTATTTTGTTCACTGGTATTTACTTATATTTATTCTTATACTCCTTACCTAAGTATGTATTTAACTTTGTATTTCTGATATATTAAATCCATAATAAGACACCCATTTAGGGTTCCATATATTCTTTGTTACATCAAATTATATATATAAGCAACCTCATTTTGGTTTAGATGACAATCCTCCCACCCCGCCCCAATATACAACTATTGCATTATGGTGTGCAAATATTTGCTCGTTCTCCTGCTCCTTGCCGCCTGTAAAAGGATATGTGGCATGTCGAGAGATGTCCGGGCGCTCCTGCAACCCTTTGCCGAAGCAATCAACTCAAACTGCTGACAAGTAATGCGGGAACAGCTAGCTGGCATTTCTCGACGGGGATTCCCATATCAAAGGTGTTTCATTACAGAAAAGTAAACGACATCTGGCATCTGACCCGTCGCTACCTTCATCAGCAAACACCTTTCCGCCGGGCATTTACAGCACTTTCAGCGGGGAGACTTTAAGGTTACCTGAAATGGACGTAAACACGGCGGGCACGGATGTTGTCAAAGGTCCGGAAGCCAAGCCCATCTCCGAACAGACCACAGACTCGTCAGCCGCCGGTCCTCCGACTGTCGTTTGTTTACATAACATCAGCCAGGAGTCGGGTCGGAGGAGACCGGAAACCGAAAGGTATTCCCCGACTCCTGTGTGGGCACATGCGCAGTGTCCGGGAGCCGCGTCCTGTCTGCAACTGTTGCTTCCTTTTTTCTGATTGCACTGGCAACTGACACTAATCCAATCTGTTTGAATCAGCAGCGGAACGAGGCGGCAAGGCGGAAAGGGTATCTCCTGACCAGTCCCAATTGGTGCCACTAATTGCGAGCAGTGCACAAAGGCTCCGCGGCGCCAACGGATTTAATTTGCAGTCTCGCAAATTGCACAACTTGGTTAAAACAATTGTCGGCAGTTGAATTGGTTAAATGCCAGTCGAAGGGAGAATTCAATTACACTTGGCAGACTGTCAAAGCCATAAAAAGTTATCGAAGCGAAACAGTTGGACATGATCCCGAGAATCCTTCAAAAAGTAATCAAATTTTAAGAGCTTTTACGAGAGCACGTGGCTCTAAGGGAGGCCATTACTTAAACCGTCGCCAATTGACTGTGATAAAGCCGCGTTTTCTACAGGAACACCGGCTGATAACAGACCGCTAATCCCCCAGACATGAACTTATCAGTGAAGCAAACACAGCCCCATAACCCTTACCTCTTAAACTTTCAACCCCTTTGCCCCCAACATAACTTCACACAGATTTATCCCGTAATGAGTTCTAGAAAAAACATCCAAGGAGAAAAAGAAAGGGAAAAGAAAATCCAAAGCCAGTTGCAACCCTCAATGCAGCAAATGACAGTCTAAGGAACACAATAAGCAGCCACAGAAAAAGTATAAAAGCACTAAATAGTTGCAGGACTTGCAGGAAGCGGGATAAACCGGGGAAAATGCGACAGCAGAGTGCTAAAGTTCACACCAATCCCCCGCCAGGGAGCACAGAAAAAGGGTGCAAAAAGGATAATAAAGCGGAAGAAAGAACAAATATGCGTTGATCTGTGGCAAGGGCTTAACAATGGCTATATATAAAATAAAGTAGAGAAAGAAAATAATCAAAATGCAATAAAACTAAGGGAAATGGAATCCCCCTCTAATGCGGCAAGTAAACAAAATGGGCACGTGACCAGAACTCACAGAGGGATGGACACACACTCAAGGATGTGGCGAAAGTTGCCGACTGGCCAACAAATTGCCGCACGAAAGTAATCCTGACAGCCTGCAGATTGTTGCGCCATCATAAAGCCCAGTAGGAGACTCGAGAATAAGGAAGCACTTCTTCGGTAGCCGGACAACTAGACAAGAGAGGGGGAAGGCAGGCACATTGTGCATTATTCTCACCAGAAATGACCAGCTCTGGCCGCCATCGTTTCACATCCTTGAGAGTCGAGAATGCAACTGCAGCACTCTTGAATGGCTGTCAAATCAAACATCCTGTGGAGCTTTCTGTAGAGGAAATGGTGAGGCTGAGATGAGAGATGTGAGTGCGGCATGGCCATCCTTCATTTCCGCTGTGGAGCTTACTCCATTCCAGCCCCATTTTCTATGCCATTTAATGACTGTTAACTATCGAGATTTTCTTCAAAGTAAACTGAATCACTGGAAATTATAACAATAAATAAAGCGTGTCTATGGTTTAATGTTCTACTTATCGAAATTGCTTTTTAATTGTTATCGAATCGAGTAAAGATCTCTTTTGAACTTTTCGAAGATTTTCCTGCCCAAAGAAAGGGGATCCTGAGGAGAGTTCGTCGCCTTCTGGCGATAGTTAGACTTTATGGGCTGATGCCAGTGGAGCTTGTCATCTCTAAAGGACATCTGCTCCAGCCGGCACTCCGCCTCCTCCTCCCAGTTGAAGTTCTTAGGGTCCCTCCCCTTTTCGCACATTCGGCGAGCCCGTAGCTCGAAGGCATTGGGTCCAACGCCGGGCCGGTAGGCGACCATGTACCGTCTATTATTCCAGCCGTTATAGAACCTCGTCTGGCAGCCCAACTCCCTGGCCAGCTCTTTTGCAATGGACTCCTGCAAGGGCATCATGGGTGCAAAGTCAATGAATCGGCGTCGGCTGTCGAGGAGCCGACGCAGTCGCCGTTGAAGCGCGTCCCCATGGCGAACGAGGCGGGACAACTCAGGACTTGGGAGCTCATTGGTGTCCTTGGGACCCATCCTGGCGTGAATGGAGCAGATCAGCTGGCGGAGATTGCGCTTGGAAGGTTCGGGCAGCACATCGTTGTAGTTGTGCTCTGAGAGGATTCCCGACGCCAGGTTGGACACTTGGCTTGGAGATTTCCCCGGAATATCTGGCGGAAAATACAGTCTGGCTTAGCAATGTTCTCTTGGACCAGCTTCTAACTTACCGTGAGTGATGTTCTCGGCATCGCCCAGCTGGTTTTCGGGCTTCTTGTCCGACATTATTGAATACTTCTCCACTTTGGCTCAGTTCCGAGAGTTGCTGCCAGCCTTGAAAGTTGCTGAGAATTCTGCCAAGTCTGAACAAATTCCTGACAATCAACTTAAGAAATTCCCACTCAGCAAAGTTGCAATTTGAATTTAATAGAGAACTTTCTCACCGCCCAGGTGAATTGGGTTAATTTTCGGGAAAGAACAGCGGAGAATGACAGCACTCAGAGTTGCTCCCAGTGACATGCGAGTTTCTGCAGCAGAGTCGCGCCAAAAACATTTGAAAGGTGACAACCCAGAAAATAGGGACTTTTGAGCTATATAAGTGAGAAAATATTTTAAAGTCACTACATTTTGTTTGTTATTATTATATATTTATACCATAAAACTAGTTAAAATATATTTGGATTTCTTTTAAAAGTAAAATAGAAGACTTGATTTGTTCAATATTTATAATGTGTGTTTTGAACTTGTAAATTATTTGGTGTTGGTATGATGATGAGAAAATTTTGACATCCCGTGCCTATTGGTTAGGTTAAGCGTGTATAATAGTACCATGATTGGAGGCTCTCATTAGTCCATCTTCGGAGATGAGAAGCATGGCTCACTATGTTGCCATGAAATGTATTGCAAGACATGTTTGGAAGTATGAACAGGCAGTAGAGTGACGTGTGTGCCATTAATTTATTAATAATTAATAAACTTTTCTATAATTTAAACTAATATTTCTTTAGTAAAACGGAGCAAATTATTTAAGAAAACGGACGGATGCAGATTCAAAATACAAACCCGAATAATTCAATAGCAGCTTTATGGCCCAATTCCACTCAAATCCGGATATTGTGGCCCCTAAAACTAAAATCAAAGTTTTAGTGTCCCGAAAAAGTCAGTCCGGGAAATTGCTGGTCGTTTTTCCATGCCAAGCAGGGCCTCCGGCGTGTCAGAGTTGACGGGAAACTTTCATGGCCGGAGGAGCGTCCGGGAGATGAGCCAACCACAAGAGCAATGGACGCCGAACATCAGCCAAGAGTTGCGAGTAAGGCAGGAATCCTCATACATCGAATAGAGGAGAAAAGGCAAACTTCTTTCAGGAAAGGTTTTATTGCTCCTAGCCGCCTGGATGTGTCTCCACTCGGAATGGGGATAAGGGATGAGGAATGATGGAGGTGGCCAGGATAAGGGAGCAGCCCGCCGAGGAGTTGTACTAAAGTAAATGAAGCGTGGCGCTTTGTTTTCCTTTGATTTAGTTTTATGAGTCTGCATCGGATGTAATTGAATTATGCAAGTTGGCGCCGAAGGCAGACGGCTTTATTAGCTTTCGATCGTAAATGAGTTCTGGAGCCTTCCAAGAAGATCCCCTCAAATCCTTTACGTGCTCCATTTCAAGCACGAGTCCATTTCAACTTACCTCTGCATGAGAGCAAAATACGAACCACTTGTTGGAATCTACATGTAATAATAATAGGAAACAAAACTATTTAAAGATTATGTAACAAATGGACATCTATAACTTCTTGTCCGCTGGATGACGATTCTGATTCAATTTCTTTCGATTCGGTTGGTAATCACGGTTGAACTCTTCGAGGATCGTGCGACCCAAGGAAACTGACTCATGAGGCCTGTAATCCACAAGCTCCGTGGGCTGATGCCAGTTGCGGTTTCCATACAGCTTGTACTCCTCCACGGTGACGATCTCTGCAACCCTGTCCTTTCGGCACATTCGTCGAGCCCGTACTTCTAAGGCATTGGGCTTAACGCCCGGCCGGTAGGCGACCATATATTGGGTATCATTACTGCCGTTGTATGAATTTGTGTGGAAACCTAATTGCCGGGCCAGTTCCTGGGCGATGGCCTCCTGCAAGGGCATCATGGGTTCAAACTCAATGAATCGGCAGCGACTGTTGAGAAGCCGACGCAGTCGCCGTTGAATCACCTGCCCATGGCGAAGGAGGCGTGACACCTCCGCATTTGAGAGCTCCTCGGTGTCCGTGGGACACACAGTGGCATGAATGTTACAGATCAGCTGGCGGAGATTGCGCTGGGAAGGCGGTGCCTCGGTCTGAGCAACGCTGTAGTTGTGTTCGGAGAGGATTTCCGGCGCCAGGCCGGAGACTTGGCTGTCTGATTGCATGGGAATATCTGGCGGAGAATGTTGTCTGCTCAAGGGGGTGGGCACTTGGGCTTACCTTCCACTTACCTTGAGAGATATTCTCTGCATCGCTCAGTTGCTTTTCGATCTTTTGGATATTTTCGTCTGCCATTATTGAATTCGTAACCGACCTTAAAAGTTACTGAGAATTCTGCCAAGTTCGAAAAAATTACTGACAAACAACAGCCAGGAATACTCACTCAGAAAAGTTAAAATTTGAATTTAATAGACAACTTTCTCTAGGCCAAGCTGAATGACAGCCCACAGAATTGCCTCGGTAAAGTGCGCTGTATCTGTTGCAGAGTTCAGGGAATGTGACAACCATAAAATGGTGTTGGGATATTGATTTTTGAGTTATGCGAGTTAAGTTAATACAGATAAATTGAATTAAAGAAATTGTGAAAATGTTTTATGCATCATTTTGTATAGTTATATGTAATTTAAACTTCTATTTGTTGAGTAAAATTAAATAAACTATTTTTAAGGAAAGTCAAGAAGCAGATTCAGAATTCCATATAGAATAATTTAAGAGCAGCCTTATGGCCCAATTCCACTCCAATCCGGATATTATTATTGCAAGTCCGTCCGGGAAATTGCAGGTCGTTTTTCCATGCAAAGCAGGGCCTCCGGAGTGTCAGAGTTGACGGGAAACTTTCATGGGCGGAGGAATGTCGGGAAGATCAGCCAACCACAAAAGCAATGGACGCCGAACATCAGCCAGGAGTTGCGAGTAAGTCAGGATTCCTCATGCATCGAATAGAGAAGAAAAGGCAAACTTCTTTGGTGAAAGGTTTTATTGCTCCTAGCCGCCAGGATTTGTCTCCACTCGGAATGGGAATAAGGGATGAGGGATGATGGCGGTGGCCAGGATAAGGGAGCAGCCCGCCGAGGAGTTGTACCAAAGTAAATGAAGCGTGACGCTTTGTTTTCCTTTGATTTAGTTTTATGAGTCTGCATCGGATGTAATTGAATTATGCAAGTTGGCGCCGATGGCAGACGACTTTATTAGCATTCGATCGTAAAAGGGGGAAAAGCGGAGGCTGATGATGACACGGATGATGAAGAACTCCAGGAGGCTGGCTACAGCGACAGGATACAGGATACTCTGACAAGGTTACGCTTTTTAGCAGTGACATTTGAATTTCAGATGATTCCGCACAACTCGCGGTGAAATGAGTTGGAAAATATGAGGATGAACCGCGAAAGGGGATACAGGATAACCGACGCTCCTCCGACCTGCTGGAGCAGGCACATCCAGCGATAAGCAGCTCAATGAATGCACGATGCGATGACAACAGAATAGAATTCATAATGAAATGACAATTTGCAGGCGGACAAAGGGATCCGCAGCCTAATTGACACCAATGGATGTCCGGGTGCAGGACGGAGTGGAAAATAGAAATCGAAGCAGAAAATGGACTCCAGCAGGGGAAAGTCCAACAAGGGTTTGCTCTCAGGGAAATCCTTCGGGGAGTCAGGATAAGAGGACAGAAATCGATTTGTCAACTGCCTCAGAGCATTTGCAGAGGGT
The DNA here is from genome assembly GCA_035046265.1 of Drosophila bunnanda. Classification (NCBI taxonomy): domain Eukaryota; kingdom Metazoa; phylum Arthropoda; class Insecta; order Diptera; family Drosophilidae; genus Drosophila; species Drosophila bunnanda. The sequence continues at coordinate 17,017,082 of JAWNOB010000016.1, forward strand.
TCTGTTTCAATATTGTAAGCCAATAATTAATATGTGAGTCGCCATGGCGCCAGGATAACCCCGCTGCGGATGTCCTGGCAGGTAGAAGGGGCAATCTGTCAGCCCAGTGCGGGTTTCGTTTGTCAAAAATGCAGAGCTGGAGAGGCACTGCATCCCAGAACTGACAGGGACTGCCAGCGTCCGATTACTGTTTCATGAACAATCGGATGAGGAGGCAAGGTGGAGCTGGATGGAGGAGGCCAGGTCCAGAACTGAAACGAATGACAAACTGAAATCAAAAGCTGTCCTTTTCCCTCTGTCCGGTTGCCGCAATCGGAGAAGTGCAAGGACATTGCGATTGAGACTGGCTTGTGTCCTGTCGAGTTGGGTTGTGCCGTGTCCGACAAGGACTAAGCTGTATCAACCGATCCAGGGAAAGTGGCATTGGTAACTCACGCATCGCCACGCAGGCTTACAACTGCCGATGATATCGTAATTTGCACCAACAGGAGGAGAGAGATGGTCATCGATTGCTGCAGTCATCAGCGAGGGAACAATGCACCCAACCAGACCCGGAGGAGGTGCTATCCGACCTGGCAAGCTTTAGTCCTGAAGCTCCTTGGAAAAGTTCTTCTTCATCGGGAAAAGTTGCCTAAAAATGCTCACGTCCTCGGCACGTGACCGAAATGTTTGGCCATAAACAAGGAAAATATGAAAATGAAGAGGCGAGCTCAGCAAATAAAGGGAGAAGGATACGAGGAAATAAGGAGGAAGTTGGGAGTCGGTAATCGGGCTGATATATTTATCCTGCTGAAACTTCGCACGAAGCCTCTTCAAAAATTCATCAAGGAGACGCGCTCAAGTCGACTTCAGCTGAGTTGAGTTCGTGAGTCGTCCTTCGCCCCGCTCCCTTGCTTCTCCACTCCTTTGCTCCTGCGGGCGTGGACATTAACCCCAATTGGCTAAATGGCTCATTAGGTCAGTGGGGGAGTCCTCCTTGGTTTGCTTCGATGGAAATGGAAATGGCAATGGAAACAGGAGCAACACAAGCGAGTTGCACTACTGCGTGGTCAGTTATAATTAGGGACATTCGCCTTCGGAGCTTTACGAGCGAGCGATTAAGCGAAAGGATACGGTGGTCACAGCTACCTTGGGAGTGATGGGAAGTCCTAGGACAAGGCGAGTGCCAAATCCTCACTCCACCCTCACCTCGCATTCAATATTATTAATTGACGACATGGATCCTAAGGAATTCGTAAACATATCGGTTACAGCCGGTTCCTTGTCCAATTGGAAAGTGGCCAGAGCCATGTCCGGGATGTTTGTTTAGGAGCTCCAAAGGGAGCGGCTGTGGCTGAGCATGATGCCAACGAAAAGTGTATCCCCTCAGTGTTAGACAGTTGATTAATAGGCCATAAACCAAGCGATTATCATTCTTACATTGGGAGGAAGAGGGGCAAAAGACATTCCATCTGAACCCAGTAGGAAGTCTCTCCCCTTTCGGTGTTGGAGAACCAGTTCCCATTCAGGATTAGCCAGGATATGGGATGTTCTAGTGTGCAAAGAGTGGTGGGTGATTTCCATTTGTTCGCTGGGGAACATTTCTGGTGGTCTCGGGCTCCAATTCCGTTTGCCTGGGCAACGTTTACCGTTATGATTGCCGGGCCAAACTTCCTCCGCTCCTCTCCAGCTGGTGATTTTCCCTTGAAGTTGCCCCACAATCAAGGATACGTTGGAGAGGGACGAGGGATGAGGGAGTTGGGGAGACGCCAGGCTGTAATTGCTTAATTTGATTACGTGCCGCCGTAAAAAGCAGAACAGGAAATTTGCACACACACAAGCTCTGTGCGGGGTAATGAAGTTAGGATGGATGCACGGACGGATGGATGGATGAATGGTTGGGTTGTTGGATAGGTAAATGGGGAGTCAGGGAGTAAAGAGGCGTTCCCCAACCGCAGGTTCGGGACTCGAAGCCTCCCCCATCGGAACCCGAGCGACTTTAAACTTTATCGCAGATGGCAAACAACTTAATTCGTGTTTCGCCTGAGCCTTTCGCCGCTTTCGCCCGAATGTCGCAGGCCATTTGCCATAAACAACAAACAAGACGGGGAGTCAGGAGTGGGCACAATGGCGTCAAAGGATCGAAATGGGAAATGGGAAACTGTTCGCGTCGGGCGATAATTAGAAGCGCCCAGTGCACGCTCAATTAGAAGCTTGTACCCGCAACCCAGGAACCCAGGAACCCAGGAACCCGGGACCAGCGGAGTGAGTCAGGAACTCGGAACATGGAAAGCCTCTCCCACATGGCTGCACTCTCCTCCGTGCTGCAGACACGCGATGATCCAGAGCGACTCTGTATGGAGTGGAGTGAGTGCCTGAATGTCTTAATTAACTGTTGGCTGCACTCTGCGAAATCAACAGGCCATAAATGAGGGCAGAGGGAAGTTACCGAGCCTGGGCCGGAGTTAAGGCCCGCTGTTTGCCTCTAAATAATGTCGAGGACGTCGTGCCTCATATTTATGATTCGCAATTATTCTACAACGTGTGGCGGCAAATCTCCGCCTGCTCCCCTGGAAATTGCCCTGGAGTTGGCTCTTAGTAAGGGTTTCCATACTAACTCCGGTGTGGATGGAGGCGGGTGCTCCTCTTATCTGATCCTGGATACACGGAGAGTGCATGAACGTAAACACGTCGCTCACACTCGGGCGAAAGGGCAAATGAATTTGAGTTTTCTGTTTTTATTTTTGTTAAGGGGGTTTCTTCGGCTTTTCGATGGGTTTTTTTTTGGTTTTGTTTTTATTTTGGCGGCAACAACGGCAGACGAAAGTGTTTGCCAGACAAATGGAGCCGGGGGAGGATTAGGAGCGTGGGTTAGGGACTGGAGGCCCACTATTACATGTCACTTGGCCATAAAAAGTTTATGTCTGACATGAGCCAAAAACAATTTGCATATTTTTCCACTGGATAACAACTTTATTTAGGATATGCCGGAGACATTCGAGGGGCTGCGTGGCCAACTGGAACGGAGCGGTAATTAAGCGGCGTTCCGGGGCATGGGTTGGCCTTAAAGGGATCCGCGCTCCATGCCCTGCCAGTGGCACTCGGGCGGATGCGCGATTTCGGGGCCTTTCGCACCTTTGCAGCTCAGCGGGTGGCGTCGTCGTCGCTGGATTGAAATTGCTTTTTGCACATTTCCCATCCACAGAGCCGGGCGAATTTTCTTTTCGCCCTTGCTTCAGTTCTTTATTCCCTTCTCCTGGCTTTTCCCTACTGGCTGCTGCAGTGGAAATGCAATTTATTTGCTGTCGCGGGCATTAAACGCGCTGCGCTGACTTTTGACTGACGCCATATTTTCCGCCACATTTGCAATATTCGTACGAGCCGAACGCTTCCGCTTCCGCTGGAGCTGCTGGAGCTGCTGCTGTTCCTGGGCCGCCGCCCTCTCGGCTTTCATTTTTCAAAACTGTCAGCCACGCATATTTCACTTCCCAGTCGCTTTTCGGCATCGCACACTCCTCCCTGTTCCCTTTGGCTTTGTGCTTAGCCATCGAAGTGTGGAGCTAATGGCCAGAGCTGTGAAGTGCTCCTCGGTAACCCGAGCAATCCTGAAAGGAATCCATTTGGCCCCTCGCCTGCGGGGGCTTTAATTACAAGGACACGTCGTGAGGTGGTGGAGAGCAGCAAGGGAAGGGGGAAAGCTGGCCAAGATTATGCAGCATTTTTTCATTAAGAATGTCAGACGAAGCGATTCGTCTGCTCCTTCATAGTCATCATCTTGCCGACGACGCCCTGCGGCAGGAAATGCGACGGAAGGACTACGACTCTGACTACGAGGTCCTTTGTGCCGGAGATCCGGTTCAAAGGAGCTTGCGAGTGTGGCAGTAAGAGCGGTCGTGTTCACTGGTTTTGGTGTTCAGCTTCGACTTGGAATTAGCATAATCAACATGAAAAGGCAGTACCGGGAATGGCAACTCACTCGGCACCTCGCCCCTCGTCCCTCGTCCTGTGGTCGAGTTTTTCCGAGCGCCTTTAATTACACAGCCCTGCGCAAATGATGAGCTGGCAAATTTCCACAGATCCTCGGGGGGGAACACTGGGGCGGGGGCCAGGGATGTCTAGCGTGGGCGTGGCACTGGCACAGTGACTAAGGATTTTGCGAAAAAGGGCCCGCAGGCAGGGGAAAAGCCAAGGAGCGGAGTCCAAAGTCCAGACAAAGCGATTAGTGTGCTCGAGAAGTGCATGCCAAAGACCTGGGAGGATTCCGCCCCCAAATTGAGATAAACTTGAGATAAAGTGGGCCAGGCAGTGGCAAGGAGGAGACGGAGTCCAAGCCAGTGCCAAAGGCAAACCAGGATGAATCACACGATAAAGAGATGTCAGCAATGAAACGAATTAGGATAATATGTTAAGTGCCAGAGTGATGGCTGCGCTGGCCGTCGCTGTGCTCCATCAAACCGGAAACCAGAACAAAGGACCAAAAACTAATAAAAACTAATGAGAATGGAATCCCCATAAATCCCGGTTTCTTTGCTCTTCCGCTCCGGATCCTTGCCAGCAAGCCGGGCTATTAAAAATTCCCCACATCGAGCGAAATTGATGGCACATCGAAAGCCAAAGAGGAAAAATAATAGTTGGAGTTTTAGTTTGAAGCTTCCTTGTTCGGTTAATAGACATACTTGAATTAAAATTAAATTAATTGTGAAACTAAGAATTTGCTTTTATTGACTTACATTTAATTAAATTGGAAGTATTTTAATTATGCAATTGGTGAATACATTAAAGTTCTATTAAGAAGTAGAAGAACACCTTCTATTAAGGTCTAACTATTCCCAAAGTTTCAATATTCAATTCTATATATATCAATCATTTTAAATAACTAAAATATACGGTATTCAGTTAACAAACTTTATTTTTAGATATTTGTTTCATGTGCACACTCTAGAAAATGAAATCTAAAGACTGGCAGACAAACAAGCGCACATGGTAACCCTCACATTTGACAGATTGTTTAGAGATTGATAGACAAACACCTTTTAATAAGTTTACCTGAATGATGGATGAGGCCTTGCCCAATAAGAAATTCCCATCATCAATGCGAAAAACTCTTTTCCCAAATTGGAAATTTGTGTTTCTTTGCTGAAACAACGCAACAAGGAAGTGCCTTCTCCATGCAGATTAAGCTGTCATCTCTGGTGCTTAGTTCAAGGCAGTCCGAGACTGGCAGGCGGCAAGCTGACAAGCTGGCAAACTGGCAAACTGGCAAACTTTGGCAAATTGCTTCAATGGCCAATTGTCCGCACTTTGAGCTGGACATGCAATTAAAGTTTGTGGTCTCCGGACACTCGAGAGACGCCGCCGCCCATGTGAGGAGCCCAATCCCCGGGGCAATTGTGCGCCACTTTGGAGGGCTCTCGTCGGGCAGCTCCTCATCTCGAACACTTTTAATTGTTGAACAACTTTCGAGTGGAGTAGTTATAGTTCCCAGCCACAATCAAAGATGCAAGTAATGTTTGCCCATGAACATGAGCGTGAGCATGAACATGAAGGATGGCCTTGCCCTCCCGCCACAATAAGGAACTGTCGGGCGAAATCGCTGGGGGCAAGGCAGGAGCAAGACGCCGCTGCGATGGCAGCAGCAAGTCACGCCAAAGTCGAAGCCAGGAACGCCATCCATCCAGCAGTGAGTAAGTGAGTCCCCGGCAGCTTTTGTCTCCTGGCGCCTTCCCTTACTCTTGCCAAGCCGCATTGTGAATGTAAATACATGTGCGAAAGCGACCACCTGAGAAATCAGCACGCCAAGAGCAGGCTACTGGGAATGGGGTTACTCCGCCACTTAGTGATGCCAAAAGTTGGCTGGCTACAAGTTATTGAATTTGTGCGAATTATAGCTCTTAAGGAAGCACAGGAATATACCAGAAATATGGTTAAAAATGTAAGAATACTCGTCTTATATACCCTTCATACAATGAGTACAAGTATAGCGTAGTGAAAATTTATATTAAAGGCAACATGAGGACTCACCAAGGCTATAAAGTAAATATACAAGTGTATCAGTATCACCAGCCGAGTTTATCTAGCCAAGTCAGTGCGTTCGTTTTCTGCGTGTCTGTCCCAAAAACTATATAACCAGCTCTAACATAATAGCTGACAACCTTCTTGGATGTGTTACCAATGCGTGTTGCTCAATATATGTCTAGCAACATTGGATGTTGAAAAAAAATTTTAAAGCAATATTTATTTTAGTTTATCAACAATTTCTTCTGCCTTCCGCACTGTTTATATTGAGTTTTTCATGAATTTAAGCAAAATTAGACAAGGTTATGCTTAGGTTTCCCTTAATTTTACCCACAAGCACCGGGTATCTCACAGTAAGCTTCTATTTAATTCAGTAAAATTATTAATATATTTAATATACAAATTTTTAGATAAAAATAATAATTACTAAGCGGCGACGACCATATAACATAATATCTTTATTGGTCAAACTGTTGCTTACTTTGCCTTACTATTTCCACCCCAAAAATCAGCTACTTATCCATATGATATTTCCATTAACTTGAGTAAATGAAATAGCTAATCTGGCTGCTCTGCCGCCACCACCTCGATTGTTACCAAATCGCTTTAGCTCCGCCACAAGGAGCAATAAAAATGATACCGAAATGCCGCCCACTCATTGCGAGTTGAGGTGGCAGTTGGGGTTGTGCCGGCACTGCCATTATGCTTGTGTATTGATCTAAAATTGAATGTAAATTGCGGCAACTCGAGTGATGCACGTGGGAAAGGAGCAGCTGCCTGCTGGGACGAGCACTCGAGCAGGGACTTGGCCGCACTGCCAATGTGTGGCCTTCACTCCCTGCTCCTTGCCAAAAAATAAAAAAATATGCTGTGGCTCGACTCCTGTCTGGACTCTGTCTGCCGCGACAGGGTGTCCTGGCGTTGTGCTAAATCATGCCACGGCCATTAAACCTCGCTCGTGCAACAATTGCAGCCCAGCGCAGCTACCAGTGTCGTTGACTTCGGAGACAGAGCTGCTCCAGCTGGTCATTCCCGAGGACCCAGGACTGAGCCGGACCCTCGTAACTCTTGCAGATAACCGGAGGCGACCCTGGACAGCCGGCCACCTAGCCGCCATGTGTGGCCACAGAGAACTGGGCCGTAACAGGCCATTACATCTTATCTTGGCCAATTGGCTTTGGTTAAAATTCTCTCGCCAGCTGGGAATTTATGCCGGGGGCCAGGCCCCCAGGACAGGCATGCGAATAATTTAAATCAGGCGGCGTGCCGGGGGAGGCAAAAGGAAAACACCTGCGGAAAAGGCCGGACTCCCGACAGAAGGTAGCACCAGCGGGCAGTGGCAGCGGCAGCGTATGCCAATGGAATTCGAAATATCCTCGATGTGGCGATGGTCTCCTTTGTTCCACTGAGTCTCGAGTCGTTCATCTCGCATATTTCGCTTGTTTATGTTTCTTTCCGACTTGGCTCGCCGGGGGAAGTGGCTTCCGTTGGCTTCCTTCCGCCTCATGACGCTATATACATTGTGTGCGCCGCATTGAGTTGTTGCCGCGGCTGTCGTCTCGCGGATTTTACGACCATGATGGCGCATTAAATTTTATAACTTATCAAAGAGCCAGGCAGCGAGATCGACGACGCCACGGCCCATGTGTCAAAACTGGATTCTGGAACGGAACAGAACGGAACGGGGGGCATCCCCCGAAAGTCATTTAAATTTTGGTTAACTGTAAATTGGCTCTCTCGGAGCACTCCCCCTGCGAGTTCCTCATCCCGCAGAGCGCGTTAATTGAATTTTGCGTCAAACAAAAGACTCTGCGGCTGAAATGTGGCTTGTCACACCAAAAAAGCCCGCACCGGAAGCGTATGGAGGCCCAGGGAATCCATGGTTGTGGGTGTGGATCGGACCCCCATCTCTTCCTGTACGGGTATATGGAAGCAATGGAGGCATGGCTTTGACTTGATTACGACACGCGATGAAATGGGTTCGGATGGATGATACCCGCTCACACATGTCACTCACGCGGCCGGGGTGACAATTTCCCCCCGGATTTTCTTTTTTTCCAGGAGTCGAGGACTCTAGCAGTCAAGTGGACTGCGAGTAGTTGTCGCTTGAGCGCAACTGTACTGGATTTTTGGTGTCAAAATGGAACTGAAGGGGTTAACTACCACTTTCTTTGGAACATATATCATTGAGAGCTTAGGAAATAAATAAGTAATATAAATAATACGTATAATTAACACACATTTGAACTAAACAGGAACAAGAAATGTGGTAAAGAATTAGGAATTAATAATAGTGTATGTAGTAAAATATAAGTTGTTTAAATATTTAAAATCATCGGGAGTGCTATTAAAATCACTATCGGGTTTTTAAAAACACTGAAAAGATGTAAACAATTAGGTTACAAAAAGTTAAATTGGTAAAAAAAACCATTTTCTACTAAATTCGGTACCCCAAATATTGCATGGCATTCTTTACTACTCCTTGTTACGGATTTTAAAACCCTCAGGTATGAAATCAGAAGCAACTTATTACGTTTAAAAGCATTTGTTATAAGCTTTTGCACCCCAAAAATTAATAGGTATTTGAAATCAATAAAAAAGTCTTTTAAAATATGCAGTAAACCGTTTACAGTAAAGTGGTTATTTGAAAATGTTTTATAAGAAAATATTAAAAACCTATATATTAAACCAGTTTTACATATAAAAGCCACAAAAATCTCTATGGGTTTTAAATGAATGAGATTTTTATTATATTATATATACATTATTTTTTATTATATTGCTTCGTGGCAATCTATTCGGTGAATAATATTTTAGTTTTGATCTTAAGTAACTATGTGTTAAGTTTAGTTAACTTTTTTAGTAGCGTGTGAATTCACCTTTGTGAAATATTAAACCCTCAGAGACTTCTGAAAATAACGCTGATTGGACATATTTAATATATTTGAGTATTAGCAATTGAAAGCAAACTGTTATTCATTTCATTATTAAACATTAAACATAAACCTGTTATTCAACCTGTTATTGATCCCCTATACCCTCCTATATCATCTTTCCATTTTATTATATCAAAAATGTTGCCTGGCAAACTGGTTGCATAACCGATTTTCTCACCCTCAAAATGGAAACTCTTTCCCGCACCCCAACACTTCCACTCCACCCCCTGCCTATGTACAAGCATTAAATGCACTTGTTATTTCACAATCAAAGCCAATTAAAGCCATCAAACGAGCTTTGGTAAATGGATTTGCATCTGACATTGATCTCCGCAGACGGAGTGCGCCCGAACCCCGTCTGAACCCCATCCGAGCACCACCCGGCACTCTACCGCAAATGGAACAAATGCAGGGGAGAGGATGGGAGGATCGGGATGGGACTGAACAACAATATACGACTATATAATTGTGTGTGGGTCCTGCGCAGGGCAATTGATTTAAATTAAAATTTAAATGGAAATCAATTAATTGCAATTGCCAGTGATTTTAATTGAAATTCGTTTTCTACAGGCACAAAACTAAAGCCCAAATCCGAGCTCTGGACCCCGTTTTCCACACTGAAGTGGCCGATGGAAACTCGACCAAATACGAATTTGGAAAATGGAAGTGAGGCCAGGGGAGAACCGGAAACCGAAACTGAATTAACTGCGGCTGCAAGGAAACTTCAATGCCGAGTCAATTATTGTCGATGCTGATGCAATTTTTGTGGCCGCCCGCTCTCTCCTCCAGCCCCGACATAAATTGGCTTTGGTTGCGAAATTAACAATTTCATTGGATAAATCAAAGGTTGCCCCATCAGAGGAAGGGCCGGCGGGGCAGCTGGACGCAGATGGAATTGCTCACTCAGTCACATTTGGAGCTGCAGTTGTATGGCAAATGTGGCAGTTGCACGCATCACTGGTCCAGTGGCAACCTTTTGTGTGTCCATATTCAACATGACACGAACACCCACGCATCGGGGAGCATTCATTATGCATTGTTGCTTTCACACACACACACTCTGCCCCGCACATATGCATTTGCATAATTGCATCTGTCATTGGCATTGGCTTGCTGGCTACAATTGCACTGCCCCTCATCTCCAGCTCCAGCTCCAACTCCGACTCCTTCTCCACCTGCATCCGCCCCTCAGGATTCCCGCCTGAACTGCAAATTTGAACCATTTTACTTTGTGTTCAATATGTTGAACAGGCAACATTTTGTTTGCTTTGCTATGCAAAGTATGTGGAGAGTGTTCCGAAAATCAGAAGGTATTTTAAAAGTGCCACAATAATATGGTAATTATGTTAGTAAGAGACTTCTTTTACTATATATTATCTAATATATTATTTATTTATTGAATATGTTTCTAACATCTTTAAAATTATGCATTTCTTTGTAATACTTTGGAGGTTGTTAGCCATAATATAGAAAAATCAAAAACTACTATATAGAATATTAGTAATATTTATTATTTAAGTATATGTCATAAAGCTTAGTGCCACAATGCTTTAGTTGATATTGACATTGTATTATTATTACCTATTACAAAATCCTTATTTTATTGTAAAAATTAAACCCAATTAATTTCACACAATCTAAATAGAAAAAAGTTTCAAAATGTTGAAAAGATAGTAACATTTATGTAATTAAGTATACAACTTTCCTCATTCCTCAACTTTTACCTCAACTAACATCACAAATGAAATTCAAATATTTCTCTGTTTGGCATTTTCGGAGAGTTATTAAAGTCAAGAATGCAAATATTTTGGAGAACATTGTTGATTTTATTGTAAGTGCATTTGGGGTCTCTGGCCTGGTGCCTGGTGCCTGGTCTCCGGACTCTTCTATTTGTTTTTACACTCTCGACATGGCAAACACAATTTGCCACAGACTGGCGATGACTGGAAAATCTCGCACTCGACTAAAATACATATCAGAGAAAATGACCATAACATTTTAAAATCATAGCAGGTAAATATTGACCCCACACAAGAGACGCTTTTTCGGTTGCAGGCCGTTGATTGCAGTTCGAGAGCAGATACATAGATATATAGATACATAGAATATATATACCGGTGGCAGGGACAGGCTTTTAATTAAAATGCCGAATGGGGCCGAACATGTTGGCAAATATCGAAATATTCAGATGGATTTTGGCTAAAAAACGGACTAATTTTAAGCCCGCAATCGATATTCGTTTATCGAGCTTAAACTTGGTTGAGTCATGGCTCCGGATGGAAGGGGACGGGGACAGGACTTTTATGGTCCTTCGTGTGTGTCAATGTGTGTGTGTTATTGCATGCACTTCATTTACTTTATGCGCTCGCTGTATCCTTAAATGTTCATGTATTTTGTTAGTCATTCCGCACCACATTCCCCTCATCATCGTCATCATCTGCGGGCTCCGTTCCGCTGCATAAAATTTATTTCGTTTTTATTATCATTTCGTGCATTGAGCGCACTCCCTCCTTGGAGCACCACCCCCTCGCATTTTCCGAGCGGAAGGAGTGGAAAAAATTCAAAGAATCGCCTGCAATTGACCTGCCCTCCGCCCACCCCCCATTTCCACTCTCTGCAAAATGTTTTCCCCGGCAAAAGGAATACACATAAAAAATGTGAGAGAAAAAAATAGTTTTCGCCCCCTTGTAAAAATATGTAAAGTTGCAACACGTTCGTTGCGGCCTTGCTTTTGTTGTTCCTGGTATTTTTCTTTAAAAAAATAGGGGGAAGACCCCCAAATATATATACTACATACATATATGGATGTATATGTTCGTGTAACAATAACAACAGGGACAATGACAGTGACAACAAGGACAATACTGCCTGAACTAACAGGGGAATGGAAGTTGGGGGAGTTGAAACTGAAGCAGCAGCAGGAGTTGGGAGCTCGAGCTGGAGTTGGGAGCTGGAGCTGGAGCGATTCCCTGTCTATTTTAGTTGTTGGGGTAATTTTTTTCCGTCGTCGTCATCGTCGCTGCTTTCTTTATGCCCTGCGTTCAAATAATGTCATTTCGTAAATTGCTTCACTTCTCTGGTTCACCATCACCCGGGATCGCCACCACCACCACCAGGAGCACACCACCCTTGTTGGCATATTTTTTTAGGGCTTCCAGCCAAAACACAAACATATAGCGATATATACACTCCACATACATATCGGGGACATTGGTTCGGTGCTCGGTTAGGTCCCTTTTCCTTTTATGTTTTCTGTATTGTTTCTGGTTTTTCCTTTTTTCGTGCCGCCACCGCCAACAATTGGCCTTTTAGCTTTGGCTCCGGCTTTGGTTGGTGGCTGCCGGCTCCTGGCTCCTGGCTTCTGGCTCCTGTTCCTCCGCCGGCTGTTCTTCCTGTTCCTGTGGCTTTTGTTTCACAGCAGTCACACTCCAGCTCCAGCTCAGGGCCCACCTCCTGCTCCTGCTTCCTCTGCCCTTCCATTCACACCCAACGTGTGTCCATGTCCTTTTGAAACTTTGCCTTTTGTTTGGCGCGAAAATCAATTAACGCGCTCAATGAGCTTCAAAAACTTTTGCCCCCGCGCCAAGCTCGCACACAACAAAGCCAATTTACAGTTAACCAAAATGTAAATGTCCTTGCTGGAAGGAGGACTGGGATCCGAGGCAAGTGTCAACTGCTTTGATAAGCTGTTAAATTTAATGTGCTTCAATGTCATAAAAGTCTGTGGCCGGGACAGCAGCCGAGGGAGATCCATAGAGAGCCGTGCCATGAAAACAAGTTTCCGGGAAAGGCATATGAAGTCATCAATGAGGCCAAGTGGGATGGGAGTGGGAGTGGGGGAGAGCAGCCAAAAAAGCCTCCCCCAAAGGAGAAATATTCTGTGGTTCATGAGGTTGCTAGTTTGGACTGGGAAATCTGAGAGGAACTGTCGGAAAAGTGCATGCAAATCGAGGTGGGAGAAAGTGGGTCGACCAGGCCACTGAAATCCACAGGAACAGGAAATTTCACTGGAGGTAATGTCTTCTTTTTATGGTGTTCATATTTAAGTTCATTGTTAAATTAACAAATAAAGAATAGCTAATTTTATCTTATACTATAATAATAAAATAAGGATATGTTTTAAGGGAAAACATCAAATAAAAGACCTTAATAAGAGCGCATAATATTAAAAGTAGAATCTAAACCAGAATTTGTACAATAGTCAAACTCGAAATATATATCATTTAAAATTTTAAAAAATATATTTTTAATTGCAAAGAACTTTTAACTTTACAATTTATATAATTTATTAATTTATTGACTTGATGTTGAATTTTCAAAGAGCCTTGAATTCTTCCTGTTTTGTTATGCAAAATAAAGAGAATTGAAGAGACTTTAACCTTGGTAATGCCTCCTAGAAGTACGTATTAAACAATCTTAGATACCAAAGATTAAGGCCAATCTATCGGGAAAATATTCAATTTTTATTCCCACAAGTGAAGCTAATATATTATTATAATAAAAGATACTAAAAATCCTTTCCGTTACCCCTTTTTTCACCGTGCAAGCACTCCATTCCGCATGCTTTATCCTCTGAGCTGCTCCACCTGAGCTCCTACTCCTCCTCCTTCCGGGGAATCCCCCCACTCATACACACCTGCCCAATTCCCACGTGCCACAATCCAGAGCCGAATCAGATGCAGACACTGATACGCGCTTGCCGCGATTCACATTCAATTTGAGATCAATGCGCGAACATAATGCGAGGCATCCTCCCCAGGCAGCGGCTTGAGTTCCATTATGCCACAAAAAGCGATTTGCTGCGAACTCCCCCGTTTGCGCAGGTGATTGCATTCGCACATGTATTTACATGCTCAATAGGCGATGCGGCAGGATGGGGTCGAGGTCCTGTACCTGGACTTGAGCCCCGTGCTAGACCACACGCATCCCGGGGGAGCAAGCCGATGAAACTTGACCCGCAATTAAAAGGAGACTGGCCAGGCTAAGCCAGGACAGAGGACGACCGCCAGGGTCTTTGAGGTGGCCGACAGACCGCAAACTTTAATTGCATGTCCTGCCGGAGACAATTGACCAATCAAGCAAGTTGCAGAAACTTTGCCAATTGTCTTTGATTTCGCAGGCGGCCTCTGTTTGGCTCGGTTTGCTTAAGTTGCGTGTTTGCACAAATTGCGGTTTGTGGAGAACTTTGCTGTCCAGTTCCAGTTGGGGCAATGGCCATCGCACTACATCCTCCTCCCCAGTCCATGTCCTATGACTTTTCGCACCACACAAAGACAGGATTCGCACTTGGCTTGCTGCCAAAAATGCTATGCTCTTTCGGGCCTCAAAAACTCGACTTATTGTCGCATGGATTTTTATCCCCCGAAACAACAATTATTTTCGATTTCGGATTTTTTGAGGCATGAAATTAATTTCGGCTCTTTTGTGGTGTCCGAGTGTCCGTTTTTGTGTTTGTGCGTCTGGTGAAAAGTTTTATTAACTGCCCGCCGCCTGACCCTTGATTAAGTGCTGAAGCCTACCCTCTCCAAGGACGAGGTGCAGTGTCCTGCCAAAACCCAGTGTCAGTCAGTCGGAATGAGCACTGAACTTGAGTGCCTTGGCCATCGTTATTGATACTACAGGAATTCCAAGCGAACTATGAATGCCTTTTCCATAATTTCTCGCTTGCCGTTGCCATGACGCCGGAATTGAAGCCGGGAATCCTAGATCCCGATCCCACTCCCACTCCCACTCCCATTCCCGGGAATCCACTCGACCGTGACTCGGCTTCGTTCCACATGCATGAGTGCTTCTTGACTCTCGACATGCCAATTGCAAAATTGTTTTCCTCGGCTCCGCGGCGGAGGTCCTGCTGGCAGGCGGACAGGTTGCCGTGGCAACCAGTGCAGGCATTAACAACACAATCAGTCCAGTTTTGAGTGCGAAGGTGCTCTCGGCGTCATCTGCCTGTGACTTTGCCCCTCTCTATTTCCTCCATCGAGTGTCCTGCGAGAGCCTGACAGGAGCAGGAGAAGGAGTGCTCTTCAACTGCCACCCGAAATGGATTAAAAATGCCCGCTGGTCGCGGGAAATATGCTGATGGCGCCGACAAATTAGTTTAAGGCGAAATCCCAAAAAAATGCTAAATTAATTTCAACTGGAACTGGAAGTCGAACTCAGTTAAATTCCGTTTGGCAGTGAATAAAACTGCTCGCGTTGCGTCTGGGCCAGTGGCTGGAGGATGGGGCTCCTCCTCCAGTTCGAGCTCCGCTCCAACAAAATGCAATTCATTTGGCGCCAATGCCGACGCCGCCGTCGTGGCGAACTTTCGGTGGAACAAGGGGGATTACGAGTGCAGCAACCAGGCAATGAACAAGTTTTTTGTTCACCCCATCGCATTTTTTCCACCAGCTCCTTTTTTGTGCTTGGTGGGGAAAAAGTTTCAAGTTTATTAGAATGGCAGTGTTGCAAAATGCCACTCGGCGGCCCCCTGCTTTAAGTGGGTCCAGTAATGGCCAAAGTTGGACGCTAACTGCTGAGCCTGAGTCCAGGCAAACAGCATTTGCAGTCATCAGTTGACCACTGGGGGAAAAAAGGTTAAAAATTAAAGGTATTATAATAGAAGGATTCTGATGCTCTAGGCTTATTTGATACATTCTTTTATCGAACTCCTAAGCGATACAGCAACAATCGAAGTCTGCACAAGACTAAGCATTCTAGATCTGCTCGCGCTTGAACGCATATCCTTAACTGTGCTTAGTTACACTTGGAAAAGCTTTCTATTTTAAGAGTTTTGCTCTCCAAAACTAAAGAAACAGGCTAAATTTTTTTACTAATATAAAAATTACTTGCATATGTCAAGTCAAAATGTATGCGCGTTATGCGTCTTGGTCTTATATACAGTTCTTTGGCTTGACTTCTTCTGCCACTATTCAATTTTAATGAATTTAAGCATATTCTATATGAAGCAACTGTTTTAGTAATACCCCCACCAAAATGTTTACTCTTTTCTATATGTATATAAAATAAGTAGACTCTTTTAAATCCCATTTTATTTTAAAAAAAAGTTCTCCCAGTGCAGCTCTTAGTGGCACGTCTGCCTTTTGGGCATCCACTCTCAGGCTCAAACCAAATTCCACTTTGATTGGGCCACTTTGAAGGCTCATTGTCGTTGGGAATCAGATTAGAAGCAAGCTCATTGAGAGGCGTTCTCTCCTCCCTGACTGACTGCAATTTCTTTCCTCAACGCCTCCCACTCGGAGGTAGCTCAGGTTCGTCTCTGACTAATTCCAGGCCATTTTCCGAGCTGCACTCTCTGCGTGGCAAGCCACATGCATCTCTGTCAGCACAGCCACACGCCTCATCTCGGGCCGCGAAATGTAGCAGAAAATATGGAAGGAAGACGGAGGACTCTGTAAATGGATTGCCTTCCACATGAAAGGGCAGGAAAACGGAGAACAGGGAAGAGGGAACTCTAAACGGAAAACAGGGAGCAGGACCAGTAAGTGGCCCAACTGGATGTGGCCTTCGCTTACGCAATGCTCCCTGGAGAAAGACAAAGCTAAGCCGCGGGTCCGTCTCCCCGAATGTATTCCAAATTAAGCCGTTATCCAGCGTTAAAATATATGCAAATTGTTTTCGGCTCATGTCAGACATAAACTCTTTTTATGGCCAAGTGACATGTAAATCCACCTAACCCATTCCCACTCCCACTGCCGCAACCCGACATCGTCCTCGTCCTCGTCCTCGTCCTCGTCCTCGTCCTCCATTTGTCTGGCAAACACTTTCGTCTGCGTCTCGCAAAGAGAATTATTTCAATGTGTGCCTTGCCGGCAACGGCGACGTGTTCACATTTATGCACTCCGTGTATCCAGGATCAGATAAGCGGAGCACGGCCCGCCCTCTCGCCAAGACCCTCCTTCAGCCTTTCGAATCCCATGCAATTTCCAGGGGAGCAGGCGGAGATTTGCCGCCACACGTTGTAGAATAATTGCGAATCATAAATATGAGGCACGACGTCCTCGACATTATTTAGAGGCAAACAGCGGGCCATAACTCCGGCCCAGGCTCGGTAACTTCCCTCTGCCCTCATTTATGGCCTGTTGATTTCGCAGAGTGCAGCCAACAGTTAATTAAGACATTCAGGCACTCACTCCACTCCATACAGAGTCGCTCTGGATCATCGCGTGTCTGCAGCGCGGAGGAGAGTGCAGCCATGTGGGAGAGGCTTTCCATGTTCCGAGTTCCTGACTCACTCCGCTGGTCCCGGGTTCCTGGGTTCCTGGGTTCCTGGGTTGCGGGTACAAGCTTCTAATTGAGCGTGCCTTGGGCGCTTCTAATTATCGCCCGACGCGAACAGTTTCCCATTTCCCATTTCGATCCTTTGACGCCATTGTGCTCACTCCTAACTCCACGTCTTGTTTGTTGTTTATGGCAAATGGCCTGCGACATTCGGGCGAAAGCGGCGAAAGGCTCAGGCGAAACACGAATTAAGTTGTTTGCCATCTGCGATAAAGTTTAAAGTCGCTGGGGTTCCGTTGGGGGAGGCTTCGAGGCCCGAACCTGCGGTTGGGGAACGCCTCTTTACTCCCTGACTCCCCATTTACCTATCCAACAACTCAACCTTCCATTCATCCATCCATCCGTCCGTGCATCCATCCTAACTTCATTACCCCGCACAGAGCTTGTGTGTGTGCAAATTTCCTGTTCTGCTTTTTACGGCGGCACGTAATCAAATTAAGCAATTACAGCCTGGCGTCTCCCCAACTCCCTCATCCCTCGTCCCTCTCCAACGTATCCTTGATTGTGGGGCAACTTCAAGGGAAAATCACCAGCTGGAGAGGAACGGAGGAAGTTTGGCCCGGCAATCATAATGGTAAACGTTGCCCAGGCAAACGGAATTGGAGCCCGAGACCACCAGCGAACAAATGGCAATCACCCACCACTCTTTGCACAGTAGAACATCCCATATCCTGGCTAATCCAGGAACTGGATTAGAACTGGTTCTCCAACACCGAAAGGGGAGAGACTTCCTACTAGGTTCAGATGGAATATCCTTTGCCCCTCTTCCTCCCAATGTAAGAATGATAATCGCTTGGTTTATGGCCTATTAATCAACTGTCTAACACTGAGGGGATACACTTTTCGTTGGCATTATGCTCAGCCACAGCCGCTCCCTTTGGAGCTCCTAAACAAACATCCCGGACATGGCTCTGGCCACTTTCCAATTGGACAAGGAACCGGCTGTAACCGATATGTTTACGAGTTCCTTAGGATCCATGTCGTCAATTAATAATATTGAATGCGAGGTGAGGGTGGAATGAGGATTTGGCATTCGCCTTGTCCTAGGACTTCCCATCACTCCCAAGGTAGCTGTGACCACCATGTCCTTTCGCTTAATCGCTCGCTCGTAAAACTCCGAAGGCGAATGTCGCTAATTATAACTGACCACGCAGTAGTGCAACTCGCTTGTGTTGCTCCTGTTTCCATTTCCATTTCCATTTCCATCGAAGCAAGCCAAGGAGGACTCCCCCACTGACCTAATGAGCCATTTAGCCAATTGGGGTTAATGTCCACGCCCGCAGGAGCAAAGGAGTGGAGGAGCGAGGGAGCGGGGCGAAGGACGACTCACGAACTCAACTCAGCTGAAGTCGACTTGAGCGCGTCTCCTTGATGAATTTTTGAAGAGGCTTCGTGCGAAGTTTCAGCAGGATAAGTATATCAGCCCGATTACCGACTCCCAACTTCCTCCTTATTTCCTCGTATCCTTCTCCCTTTATTTGCTGAGCTCGCCTCTTCATTTTCATATTTTCCTTGTTTATGGCCAAACATTTCGGTCACGTGCCGAGGACGTGAGCATTTTTAGGCAACTTTTCCCGATGAAGAAGAACTTTTCCAAGGAGCTTCAGGACTAAAGCATGCCAGGTCGGATAGCACCTCCTCCGGGTCTGGTTGGGTGCATTGTTCCCTCGCTGATGACTGCAGCAATCGATGACCATCTCTCTCTTTCTGTTGGTGCAAATTACGATATCATCGGCAGTTGTAAGCCTGCTTGGCGATGCGTGAGTTACCAATGCCACTTTCCCTGGATCGGTTGATACAGCTTAGTCCTTGTCGGACACGGCACAACCCAACTCGACAGGACACAAGCCAGTCTCAATCGCAATGTCCTTGCACTTCTCCGATTGCGGCAACCGGACAGAGGGAAAAGGACAGCTTTTGATTTCAGTTTGTCATTCGCTTCAGTTCTGGACCTGGCCTCCTCCATCCAGCTCCACCTTGCCTCCTCATCCGACTGTTCATGAAACTGTAATCGGACGCTGGCATTCCCTGTCAGTTCTGGGATGCAGTGCCTCTCCAGCTCTGCATTTTTGACAAACGAAACCCGCACTGGGCTGACAGATTGCCCCTTCTACCTGCCAGGACATCCGCAGCGGGGTTATCCTGGCGCCATGGCGACTCACATATTAATTATTGGCTTACAATATTGAAACAGAACCCCCTGCAAATGCTCTGAGGCAGTTGACAAATCGATTTCTGTCCTCTTATCCTGACTCCCCGAAGGATTTCCCTGAGAGCAAACCCTTGTTGGACTTTCCCCTGCTGGAGTCCAGTTTCTGCTTCGATTTCTATTTTCCACTCCGTCCTGCACCCGGGCATCCATTGGTGTCAATTAGGCTGCGGATCGCTTTGTCCGCCTGCAAATTGTCATTTCATTATGGATTCCATCCGGTTGCCATCGTATCGTGCATTCATTGAGCTGCTTATCGCTGGATGTGCCTGCTCCAGCAGGTCGGAGGAGCGTCGGGTATCCTGTATCCCCTATCGCGGTTCATCCTCATATTTTCCAACTCATTTCACCGCGAGTTGTGCGGAATCATCTGAAATTCAAATGTCACTGCTAAAAAGCGTAACCTTGTCAGAGTATCCTGTATCCTGTCGCTGTAGCCAGCCTTCTGGAGTTCTCCATCATCCGTGTCATCATCAGCCTCCGCCTTTCCCCCTTTTACGATCGAATGCTAATAAAGTCGTCTGCCGTCGGCGCCAACTTGCATAATTCAATTACATCCGATGCAGACTCATAAAACTAAATCAAAGGAAAACAAAGCGTCACGCTTCATTTACTTTAGTACAACTCCTCGGCGGGCTGCTCCCTTATCCTGGCCACCGCAATCATCCCTCATCCCTTATTCCCATTCCGAGTGGAGACAAATCCTGGCGGCTAGGAGCAATAAAACCTTTCACCAAAGAAGTTTGCCTTTTCTCCTCTATTCGATGCATGAGGAATCCTGACTTACTCGCAACTCCTGGCTGATGTTCGGCGTCCATTGCTTTTGTGGTTGGCTGATCTTCCCGACATTCCTCCGCCCATGAAAGTTTCCCGTCAACTCTGACACTCCGGAGGACCTGCTTTGCATGGAAAAACGACCTGCAATTTCCTGGACGGACTTTCCATAATAATATCCGGATTGGAGTGGAATTGGGCCATAAGGCTGCTCTTAAATTATTCTATATGGAATTGTGAATCTGCTTCTTGACTTTCCTTAAAAATAATTCATTAAATTTCACTCAAGAAATAGAAGTTTAAATTATATATAACTATACAAAATGATGCATAAAACATTTTCACAGTTTCTTTGATTCAATTTATCTGTATTAACTTAACTCGTATTACTCAAAAATCAATATTCCAACACCATTTTATGGTTGTCACATTCCCAAATGGGTTTGCCTGAACTCTGCAACAGATACTCGCAATTTACCGAGGCAATTCTGTGGGCTGTCATTCAGCTTGGCCTAGAGAAAGTTGTCTATTCAATTCAAATTTCAACTTTTCTAAGTGAGTATTCCTGGCTGTTGTTTGTCAGTAATTTTTTCAAACTTGGCAGAATTCTCAGTAACTTTTACGGTCGGCAGCTCTGACAGCTGAGCCATAATGGATACGAATTCAATAATGGCAGACGAAAAGAGCGAAAAGATCGAAAAGCAACTGAGCGATGCAGAGAATATCTCTCAAGGTAAGTTGAAGGTAAGCCCAAGTTCCCGCCCCCTTGAGCAGACAACATTCTCCGCCAGATATTCCCATGCAATCAGACAGCCAAGTCTCCGGCCTGGCGCCGGAAATCCTCTCCGAACACAACTACAGCGTTGCTCAGACCGAGGCACCGCCTTCCCAGCGCAATCTCCGCCAGCTGATCTGTAACATTCATGCCACAGTGTGTCCCACGGACACCGAGGAGCTCTCCAATGCGGAGGTGTCCCGCCTCCTTCGCCATGGACAGGTGATTCAACGGCGACTGCGTCGGCTTCTCAACAGTCGCTGCCGATTCATTGAGTTTGAACCCATGATGCCCTTGCAGGAGGCCATCGCCCTGGAACTGGCCCGGCAATTAGGTTTCCACACAAATTCATACAACGGCAGTAATGATACCCAATACATGGTTGCCTACCGGCCGGGCGTTAAGCCCAATGCCTTAGAGGTACGGGCTCGACGAATGTGCCGAAAGGACAGGGTTGCAGAGATCGTCACCGTGGAGGAGTACAAGCTGTATGGAAACCGCAACTGGCATCAGCCCACGGAGCTTGTGGATTACAGGCCTCATGAGTCAGTTTCCTTGGGTCGCACGATCCTCGAAGAGTTCAACCGTGATTACCAACCGAATCGAAAGAAATTGAATCAGAATCGTCATCCAGCGGACAAGAAGTCATAGATGTCCATTTGTTACATAATCTTTAAATAGTTTTGTTTCCTATTATTATTACATGTAGATTCCAACAAGTGGTTCGTATTTTGCTCTCATGCAGAGGTAAGTTGAAATGGACTCGTGCTTGAAATGGAGCACGTAAAGGATTTGAGGGGATCTTCTTGGAAGGCTCCAGAACTCATTTACGATCGAAAGCTAATAAAGCCGTCTGCCTTCGGCGCTAACTTGCATAATTCAATTACATCCGATGCAGACTCATAAAACTAAATCAAAGGAAAACAAAGCGCCACGCTTCATTTACTTTAATACAACTCCTCGGCGGGGAGCTGGAGCTGCCGGCACATCCGACCATCCATCCCAATCCCCCCATTCGGTGCGGAGACACATCCAACTGGCTAAGAGCAATAAAAGCGTTTGCCAAAGAAATTCTCCTCTGGCCTTTCCCCGGTTTCCCTGTTCCCTTTTCCGTGTTTTCCCGGCAAGTATCCCTCGTGTTGCAAGTCCGCTTATCCTCTTTGGCCGCCACCCAACTCCGGGGCTGACAGTTGACGGCAATGGCTGGCACGGTCTCCGCCAGACTCGTCTGCTGGCCATGAAAGTTTCCCGTCACTTCCGACACCCTCGGGGCGATGCTGCTTTGCATGGGAAGCGGCAAACAATTTCCTTTCGACGCAAAGTTGGCGGCGACTTTGGTTCTAGTTTGGGCCCGGCAATAATAATATCGCAGAATGCGATTGTCGTGACTGATTGTAGGAAAGTTGGCAGCGATTTCTTGCAGTGCACTTAACTTTATTGTCCGAGTTGTGTTGCCCTTGTGGCGTCGGATTTGAGTTAGTGCCAGGCATCATCAGGCATAAAGTGTTGGCGCATTATTATCTTTCGGACTTCATAACTTCTGGCCATAAAGTCCTGATTGGATGCCGGCGGAGTGCCAAGACGAGTTCAGTTTTCTCTTCCTTGGAATAACATTTGGGAAGCCACAGGCGTCGCAGTGCCGCCTCCTTCATTATTTTCACATTTATCGAGCTAATTAACAGTTGGGCAGTACGTGAGGCCAACGCCTCCAACTCGAGACATCAAAATGAAAAGTATTTAAACTGGAAATGTTATAGTATAAGGGAGCAGGAGAGCAGACTGACAGCGAGTGTTGAAGGAAGTCCTGCGAATGGTTCGACAGGCGTTCAGGAAATGAAAAGGGGAAGCCGCCAGAATGGCGGAAGATTGCTTCGAAGACATTTGATTTGACAGCCCAGCAATTCAAGGATTGCAGCTGCACTCAAACTGGTGGTCAGTGCACAGGACTGCATTCTTTTTCTCCTCGTTACAATGTCCTGCGAGTGTCTGGCCAGCTCCCAAAGTGCTTCCTTATACTCTGATCCTGGCGCCTGGCCACCGTCTGAGTCTCGGCTTCAGTATCCGACTCGGGTTTTTATGATGGCGCAACAATCTGCAGGCTGTCAGGATTACTTTCATGCGGCAATTTGTTGGCCAGTCGGCAACTTTGGCCACATCCCACTGTCCAGTTGGAGGAGGGTTGCTTGAGCTCCTGCTGGCTTCTGCCCTTCTCTGGTCACGTGCCCATTTTGTTTACATGCCGCATTAAGGGGATTCCATTCCGTTTAGTTTTCACTCGCTGTGTTTCGTTTCGTTTTATTGCGATTTGATTCCATCTTCCGTTTTCCACACACACCCACTTTCCACTTTCTATATATATATATTCGGACTGCTAAGTCCGTGCCGCAGATCAACGCATATTTGTTTTTACTCTCGCATTATTATCCTTATTCCACCCACCCTTTTTTTCTGGCTGGGATTCCCCCACAGGGTTGGTGTGAACTTTGGCACTCTGCTGCAGCTTTTTCTCCGGTTTATCCCTCGTCGTCCTGCAATTCCTGCAACAATTTAGTGCTCTTACACTTTGTTCTGCCACTGCCACTTGTGTTTCCACTTCCACTGCCACTTCCTCCTTGGCCATTTACTGTGTTGTGGCTTCTTATTGTGTTCTATATCCGCCTTGGTAATGCCATTTGTTGCATCGAAGGTTGACTGGCTTAACCTTTCCTGTTCCTGTGTTCCACCAGCACTTTTTTCACCCGCATTTTCCAGCATTTCCCAGCACTCATTACTCAAGGACTCGGAGGGAGCGTGCGGATAAATCGAGAGCTGGAGCTGGATCTGGAGCTGGAGCTCGTGTTTGCCTCGCTGATAAGTGCACGGCTGGGGGATTAGTGGTCTTGGTCGCTTATCAGTCGGTATTGGCGTAGTTCAACCTGGGGGATTCCCGGCGTATCGGGACTTTATCGCAGGCAATTTACTTGCTGGCAGCTTAATGGTTCCCATCGTGGCACGTGCTCCACGTGCGAACAGCTCGCCGAGATTACGGAATGGGAAACTGGAAAATGGGTTTGACTGCTGACTGGCGTTGGGTTAGCCATGAAAATTTCAATTATTTTCAAAGGCCTTGTTATGATTTGTAATTGGTTTTCTTTCGTTTCGCTTCGCTTTGGCACTTTCCCGAGTGTCCTGTCCCTTCGTTTAATTAAAAGTCCGAGCGTATCGGGCCTAAAAGTTGGCACTTTTTCCGTGCTCACTGCTGGTGGTAATGAGGCATTCTCTCCGATCTAATGGCGAACTAATCAACCTTTTTTAATTGAATTCCTGCAGACGGACTCCGAAGCTGTCGTGTCCAGGGACTGTCGGGGGGACAAATCAACGAAAGTTATTTCATTAAAAAATTTTAATTGACATTCGTTCTTCCAGCAAATTAAGCTTTGTGTCGTAAAAATGTTTGCCCCTCTCAGTGTCGGCCCGGCGACCATCTGTCAGCCGGACAGGACCTGTCCCAGGACCTTCTCTCTTTGCTCAGTACCGTCCCCGCCCCGAAAACTGTCGCTGGCAAATGAATCAGGCTGACGGGGCTCATATATATTTCTATTTCTTTCGTTTTTTTCACTCGGACTTTGCTCCCCGCTCCTTGGTCTTTATAGATATTTTGATGTAATTACTGCGACAAGTTGCCCAATTTGCTTAGTTCGGAGTTCGTTTTATTTAATTAGTTTGGAGATTGTTTGGCCCGGGCTCCCTGGACTCCAGCTCGCTCTCCCTTTTGCTGATTTTCCGCAGCTGCCAACAGGAAATTGGCCCCGTTTCGTCGGCTTTTGAGTGACAAATTGAATTTGCTGTGACAAAATGGGGCTACTTGACATGGCGGCCGTGCATCAAGTCCGAAGGATATACGAGATAGAGGATATATGGCCCACACATTCTCTTCAGCAATTAGATGGCGGCCTGTATCACTTCCTTTCCCTCTCTTTCCGTCAGTTTGTTGCATTGTTTTCCACCAAAAATCCACTAGGGGCTGATAACGCCCTTGTTTATCTACTGTTTCTGTTGCAACATGCCCCAAATGCAACCGAAAAGTCCTCTTGAGGATATTTAGGACTCTGCATCAGCTTTTTACACTGACAGCAATGGCTGAAGAATATGCAAATGGGAACTAGTTCCGGAGTAACTATAAATAAATGATGAATTGGATGAAAATTAAATGTATTAACTTAATGGAAGTTATAAGTAAAAAAATTAACTGACTAAAAATAGAGAAATATATATTTTTTTCTTATTATTCTTCCTAAGAAAAAAATAGATATATGGCTAAATATGCCTATTTTAAAAGGATAATATTAAACTTTAACTCTACATTTAATAATTATTATCTTTTTACAAATAAAGAAAAAATTGCAAGAACTAGACATTCCCTCTTTTCACGCTGTGAAATTCATGTTTTAAATTTTAAAATATTTTAAGTAATTATTTATTTACTTTTTTTTCTATATTGGCTGCATTTAATCTAATTTATATGTTATGTTTTATATGTTATATTTTAACAAATTTTACATGAGGTAAATAAAAATGTTTTCTACTTGCTAAACTATCGCACAATATGGAAATTACATATTTATTCAATATTACTAAGCTGAAAATTTATAAAATAAATAAATTGATTAAATAAATAAACAAAAAAAAGTATTAATAAACAGCACTGTAAAATATTTGTTTAGGGTTGCTATGGAATTTAAATAGGGTTTTTAATACTCCCACTCATATTTATGATCAATAAATCAAACAAAGTTATCAAGAAACCCATTTGTCAGTACTCCAATTTCCTTTGAGAATAGAATTTAAATTTCATTAAAAAATTATCCTAACTGCACACACACAAAGCGGAACTAGTTCCGCTCCACTTCCGGCGCCAACGCCAGGAGCTGAAAAACTCAACACGACATCGAGTGCAATCATAAACAAGCGCTGCGCCAACAACAACCACATTTATCGCTGGCCATTTGCAAAAAAAATGCGCAACAGTTGCATGTGGCAGCCGAGGCAGCAGCAACAACAACACAAAACAAACAATTGTCCTTTCTCCTGCCCTAAAATCCAAGCCATATCCCCCCTTCAATGGCCAAACTCACTGCCGGCATTTTGGCAGAGAGACGCTCGGCGGAAATAAGTGCGCATGTGCCCACAGCGGACTCCGAGCCTCGGAGTCCGAGGACACTTCGTGGCCAAGGAAGTTGCTTCAAAGACTCGAGTCCAAAGGACTTTAGTCAGTCGCTCGCCACTTTTCGAAACACACGGTCGTCGAGGACTTCCACCGCCGGAAGTTGTCAACTGTCGTTCGCTCGCTCGCGTGTGTGTGCCGCAGTGTGTGTGTACGTGTGTGTGAAACGCGAAATTCTCCGTCCAACCAAGCAACAACGATAACAAAACATAAAAAAAAACAAAAATGGAAACGCTGCTCCTGCAGGACCCGCAAGCCGCAAAACCGAATCATTAATAAAGAAAAGCCCAGCCGTCGACATTATTGTTCGCGGTCGCCTCGTGTTGACACGGCTTAAATGGGGCATTAAGTGCTCCACAGTGCTCATATATTGTATATTCCCTGCTAATCTGAAGTGCACCACTCGCCTGTCCAATTGGGACGCAAAAAAGGATTAATCTCCGGAGTTCCCGGCATCATCGCATCACTGCCAAAGCTGATTGCCTTTCCCCTGCCGTAGTATAAGTAAGCATTTAATGTGTTTTGCTCGGCCCGACCGATTTCAACACCCGCTTGAACCCGTCACACGGAATCACACCCATTTCAAACTCTCGACCGGAACTAAATAAATAATTGTGCGGAGTCTCCCCACTATATGGGGTGTGGGCTCTGTTCTATTCATTTTTTTGTTGGTTTTTTATGGTGTCACATTGCGTGACTGGGTGAACTTGCGAGGGCGGAGTGACACTAATTGCAACGTGTGAGAATAAGGACCTGCTTCTCGGGGCGCCAAAAAATAGGCAATAAAAAAGTAATGCAAACTCTGCTGGAGCAAATGAACAGCCAAAAAAGGAAAATACGAGAATTAACACCAGAAAAGTGACTGTTAAATATGACGAATATAGGATACACTTGAGATTTCAGATAAAATGTACAATATATCTAGGGGTACTTCTTAACTTAATTATAAAATTATTTATTAAATAGTTATCAAATAATAAATATTTACATACGTATAACATATGTATTTATTAGTATATGTATATAGTAGTTAATCTTTTAATGTCAAATAGTTAAAGTTCTTTTCATAAATAGTATTTTATTATAGTATAATAGTATTTTTTTTCTAAACCAGACTTTGTCTTTACTTGACGGTTGAACTAACGGGCAATTGCCAGATAAATTAAAGTTTACGTTAGCTAGCGGACATAGTGATGGAAAACTTAAAGGATCAACTGGTGTATAAACTGACAAATAATATATGAACAATTTGAAGAATAAACTGTCGGACAACTGACAAAAAGTGATTAAACTAAAAAGACTGACCGACAGGTGACGTAAAAACTGACGGACAAATTGACGGTCGAACTGACGGATCAATTAAGGAATAACTGACAGACAAACTGGTTGAAAATCTCACGGATTATTTCAAGAATAAACTGACGGATAAACTAGCGAACAACTAACTAAACACTGACGGAGAAACTAACGCTTAAGAAGACGAGAGATTGACAAACATATTAAAGAGTAAACATGCGGTTCAGCTGACGGACATAGAGAAGGACATGATCAACGAAAAAAGAAAATGGACAAGCTACCGGCCAAATTAAGATAAGTTGCAGAAAAAAAGATACAAACTGAAAGATTAACAAACTGATATGGTAAGGGTCAAATTAAAGAAAAAACTTGCTGACAAACTAACGGACGGACAATCTAAAGAAAATAGTAAACCCTAGGTCTCCGTGAAGCTGATCATATATATATACAGTATATTGTGGATGCTGAACCAGGCTTATTCTCTGCCTCACCAAAGTGGAATATATACCCCATATATGTACCTACAAACGCTTCCCTTTAGCCCTGCAACCTCTCCCGCCATCGAATATACCCCAAAAACTCTATTTGCACCGTGGCTAAATGGAGAAGAATAAAGCACAAAATGCAAATCTCTCGTTGCGCTTGGCCAGCTCTGAATGGGGCTGGCCCAACACTTAGCACCCCCAACTTCCAGTACCCAGGACCCCAACTCCTGGCCCCCAACTGGCAACCCCTAACGAACTACCTCCCGCCACCTCCACCCTCCACCCTTCGAGGCAGCACTCAGTGCACGCCAACGCCTCGACACGACAGGCTAACGTCCACGTTGATTGAATGCCTAAGTGCTCCGGCAGCAGCGGCAACAACAACAAAGCCGGCTCAAAGTGAAACTAAAAGTTGGCTGTAAGTGTGGGCCACAGTTTCCTTTTTAGCCCTGCTCTTTTTTATGCCCCAGTCGCAGCCTGATTAGGGGTCTTTGCCTGAAATATGCATAGATTAGGCACGCTTTTAGCGCTCGACTGCGGGATACTCAAGCCGGCTTGATGTTTCAATTAGGGGCATAAAGCTCTAAAGGAGGACGAGCCTGGACACGGTCTCTGACCCAGATAGCCGGCTCAGATGTCGTAGTCGTCCCCCCAGATTTTCCGCCTGCGCCAGGGCGAAATATCATTTTAATAACCGAAATGACAGCCATAAATCAATGATTATTGCCCATTGTCTGGGGTGCGGGTTCGGTCGTTGTCGTTGTCGATGTCCTTTCGCGTTGCCTTCGTCACTCGAGGGGCTTTAAATCGAGGGGCTGGAGCTGTCGTGGAGATACTTTTACGGCACTTGCCGCTGGAGGAGATAAAAGTGGCATCCCATTCCGTAGCATTTCGTGCTTCGTGCTGGGTGTCGTCGCTTAGCTCGGATCCTGTCACTTGCCACCATAAATTCACGCCACATAATATTGAAAATTCCCATCAGACAACCGCACGGTGTTGAGTTAAACTCGTAAAACGTAATTGAGGTTGTATTTCATGTTAAATGGCTGGCTGGCCGTCCCAGAGCAGTGGCCAAGGTGCTGTGGATCAGGCGGCGACTGTAAACTGGATATGTGAGCTGGTCATTATAGGGTTATTTACTAGGCACTCGTTCGCATGCAGACGAGCATCCTTAAAAGCTCTTATTTGGTTGTTTGGGGGGAAAGGAGGAGGCAAGGGAAGACCCATGAGGCTAGTGGTTATCCTGGTGCTTACTTTTCAACACAAACTCTGTGGCTTTCCAGAGAAAAGCTGAGTTTTAAAGGGAATGAAACAAAAAGAAAGGATAAAAATAGAGTTGTTACTGCTAGTAATTATTTTTGAAGGTTTTTTTTTTCAATTAAATCTTTCTTAAGTTTAAATAAAGCTAAAGCGTTTTAGATACTTTAAAACTGTCTATATTACCAGTAATAATATAGATGAATTAAACTTCTCCTCGCTTTTATATAAAACTAATGTATTTTTTAGTTTAATTTAATGCGACCTATATTTTCAATATCTATATTTTTTTGTTTTTTATTTTACTAATAATTAGTTTCAATGGTCATTAAAAATCACTTGGCATTCCATTAAAAATTTACGCACACATCTCAACAAAAACAAACCCCTTCAAATGATTTAATGAACAGATGAGGCTTGTATAATAAATTCCTACAATTTCTTTTATTGGTAATTAGGGAAATTATCAATCGATATATAAATTATTTTCCCAGCTTACGGGCCGTACAATAATTGCGAAAGTAATTAGAAAAGCCCCAAACACTAAGTGGAAACTGTCATCATGCGAAATCGCACAAATTGTGAATTTAATGGCTTGGCTGGGACCAGAACGACCCAGTTCTACCACGAACAAGTGTGTCTTTCATTACGGGTCCGGTCCTGGTCCTTTCGGCCAAATATATATATTTACTACACATGTTTTTGGGGTCGAAATCGTTTGTTCAGTGGAGCGCAGCGCAGCGCCGAAATGTAACAAAATGGAACAAATCGAGCTGGTCTACCTCTCCCGCCCCTTGTGCCGTAATGTAAATTAATTGCCTGCACAAATTAGCCAGGCCCGGGCACATTTTGGACATTAGGGCCCAGGTCCTGTGCAATTCCAAATCCCAATTGTTGCCACACAACATCCGCCAAAAACAATTCCGTATTAAATATACAACAGCGAGCAGGTAATGTCAGGTAAACAGAGTTGGCAACTGTCGCTCGTTACTTTTAATCAGTTATCAAAATTTATGGGCTACAATTTGTCCGGTCAGCGCGAATATTTCGCATTATATACCCAATTCGTGGTCCATTTTCCCCCGTGTGGAGTTCATTTTCAAATATTTACGGCAATTAAATGGAGTTTGGCTTTGCACTCGGCAAAAATAAATAAATGTTGAAAATAAATGTGAGCTTTAAATAATAAGTGAGAGCTGTAGGGCTCAGTATTAATATCTTTAAGCTATAGGAATACAAAATGAGTCTAGTTGCAAGCCCTTAAATCTTAATAATAAAATATTCCCCCTTAATCATAATAAAATCCCCTTTTTTCTGTGTGTTTCTGGCATTTAAAGTTAATGAGACTTTCGCTGGAGTGAGAACGGATATTCGATATTTTGTTTGAAGCGGAAAAACTATTCGCATTTTGATCCCAACCGAAGGCCGCGGGCCAAACTAAATTTGAGTTTCAGTTTACTGAAAACGTTGGCCACTCGAATTACCCAAAATGTGAGATGTGTTTTCCGTTTTCTGTTTACTGTTTTCTGTTTTCTGTTTTTGTTTTTGTTAGCCGAAATAGATTCTATCGGAGTTTTAATAGTCAAGGAGATGGATATCCCTGCTCTGGCAGGGCACATTTGGTTGTTTATCATCCAATGGAGCAGCTCCCAGCTCGGTTGCTACTTGGCAAAGCCCCGCGGCTGTTGGCCCAACAAATGGGAGTGGAAATGGGAGCGGGAGTGGGAGTGGGCTTGGCTCTAGGGAGAAGCCATGACGGGGCAGGATCCGAGGAACTGGAAACGCTAAGCAAACAGAGCCGCGAAAGATGGCGGAAGGAGCAATCGGCGGAAATAAAATATTAACTCAGCCCCCCGACTCTAGCTCACGATTCAATTAGAAGCGAAAGCCATTTTATAATTGAAAGGGGGAGTTGGTAGGGAGGGAGCGGAAGCCCCGGGCTGGAAAGCCTTTTCAATCTGTTCCTGGCTTCGGGGAGGCGGAAAATAATACACATCGATAAATATTAAAAAAAAAGAAATTGAGCAGGCAGCAGCAAAGCTTATTATTCATTATGGATCCGGGATCCTCCCTCTAACAATTCTCCCCTCAAGTAATTGAAAAGTTTGTGCCCTCGTCCTCCGTCGGCTCCAGAAACATCAGCAAATGCTCAATTTGTCACTTGCCGGGGGAGGAGGAGCAGCAGGAGCTGCAGATACTTGGGGGCGTGGCCAACTGACAGATGATGCGTGTGACTAAGCGGAAAATGCTCAGAGGAAACTTCTTTCCCCCCAAATACTCCCCATTTCCACACTCTGATTATGATTGAGTTGATGTAGTTAATATGCTATCGACTAAGATGATGACTGCCCTGCAGGATGTCTGCCTGACACATCCCCTCAAGATGAATCCAAGTAATTCCCTTCCTGGCTGCTTGTCTGCTGCTCCATTTAAATCAGTTACAGCGATTCCCCCTCGGAAAACAACCAGCCAAGCGAGCACACACACATTGCCATTCGTTTATTTGTCTTTTGAATTATTAATGCATCCGCTGAATGACTCCGAATGCCAAAGGATGCGAGGGCCAAGTCAACAGTAGTCCTGCTCTTACTCCTTCTGGCGATGATGAAGGTGCTTTAGATGGGGCTGAAGTGAAAGAGTGGTTTGCTGATGCCGCTGATCTGGCCCTTAATCAAGTAGCGCTGCTCATTGGACGCGGATAAGTTTAATTAAAAAACCCGCAACATTCCTGAGCAACTAAGAAAACTATCTTCCATTGGTTAAACTTTAAAATTCCAAAAAAGCTCGAAGCCAAAAAAGATAAATCGGAAAGCGGAGGCAACAAACTTTTCTGATTTCGATTTTTATTGCGGCTGGAAAATGGGAAAAGCGAGAGAAAGAGAGAAGAATTGTTTAATATAGGGAAAAATAGAAAATGGAGAAGGAGAAGGAGATTGCCATGGAGACTGGAGCAGTTTCGGCCGCTTCTTGGCAACAATTTCATTTTGGGAGCACTCGACTGTCCCGGTTCCATCGCCATGCCTACGAGACCCATTCCCACTGCACTCTATCCTTTCTATCCGCTCTTATCCCACCCCAATCCCCGCTGCAGTTGGAATTCCTTTCGAACTACCTGCACACGCAACCAGCCAGGATGCGGGCCAGGATGGCAGGACAGGGCAGGAGCAGCTGAATAAACACG
The DNA here is from genome assembly GCA_035046265.1 of Drosophila bunnanda. Taxonomy (NCBI): domain Eukaryota; kingdom Metazoa; phylum Arthropoda; class Insecta; order Diptera; family Drosophilidae; genus Drosophila; species Drosophila bunnanda. The sequence goes on from JAWNOB010000016.1 coordinate 17,049,472, forward strand.
TAGACCAAACAACAATAGAGGGGAGTGGAGCGGGGATGGTGGCTAACCACCTGAACCACTAGAACCACTTGAACCACAAACAGTGCCAGGCCAAAAGTTGCCCCTTTTCCAGTTCATAATTTATGCCAAACAAACACATAAATATTACCTCGAATTTATTAAAGCTTTCGCTTGCCACCAGCCCGACTCGTGTGTGACGTAAGTGAATCCTGACGGAGGCTTGGATGGATCTGTCTGGGCACCCCCGAGCTGTTAATCTTCCAGCAACTTTCTAATTACTTTTGCATGGACGAAACTTTTTATTTAGCTTTTACAAATTGTTTGCGCCACTGAACCACAGAACGCACTCTGAACGAGGGCTCCTCCTAATGCCCAAATACACCAGGTCGTACGCATCCTTTGTCCTCTTCTACATCCGTTTTTTACAGCCTGATTTGCACTAAACTAAATCACTTTCTATTCAACAGGATCTGGACTTTAACGAGGAGGCCAAAAAAGGAGTCAGAAGACAGGAGGAACCAGTGACCAGACGTGGACAAAGTGACAAGCGATAGCCACAAAACAACACACGAGAGAGAAGAGGAGAAACCAGGAGGAAGTTGACAGGAGCTCAGCCAATAAAAGCCAACCAAACCAGTCTGGGCCAAATAAGGACACTCCGATGCATAAGGCCGGAGGAGGCGGAGGCACCAGTACAACTCCAGCAGAGGAAGAGCAGCAGCAACCGCAGCAAAACAAAACTGCAAAAGTTGCTCCAAAAGAGCCTGGACAGAGGGGAAAAACCGGAAGCCGAGGCTGAAAAGTTCCCAAATTTGGTAGACAGAACTCCCTCCCAGCCCCAACCGGAACAGTTAGCAGTTGGAATTTGATTTTAACGCTTCTCGGAGAGACTTCTGTTGGTGGCACCACCAGCTGACAGCCATCACCAGAAGCAGGTCCAATTCAAATCATCAGCAGTGGGAAAACTTCACCCTTCTGACTCCCATCCAAGGCCACGCACCAATGGTCACACATTGAGATTGGCTGTCACAGAGTCGCAGAACAGGGATCGAGGCAGGAAGTGGGGCTGTGGAAATGCCCGTCTCCCTGGGCGACACATGCTCTGACAATTCATAGACTCCACGCAGCTCCCCCTAAGCATAACCATCCACCATGCGTCGCCATCCGCGGATCCTCCCACTGCTCCTCTGCCTCGCGGTCTGTTGTTGGCGGACACCCTCGGTCAGCGGTTATCTGAACATTTTCATCAGCCACCACGAGGTGATGAAACTGATGGGTAAGTCCAATCGAAGTCCAGTTCCAGTTCCTGTCGCAGCCTAATCCATTAATGAAACTCCGAGGGGGACTGACACGCCCCATTCCAGGAGCAGAACCTCCCCCAGCTTGCTCTATGATTAATAGTTGGAGGCCAAAGTGCGACGGGACAAATTCATTGATCCCCGAACACGAAAACACAAACAATCCTCGGAGTCGCAGGCCATGTCACAGTCATTAATAGTTCCGAAATTATAGTTGACCATTAAGGGACGGCAGAAGTGGAGGCAGTGGAAGGTCCTGGAGGGGAGAAGAGGAGGGAGTAGTGAGGGAATACTTAGTAAGGCGAAACCAAAACAAATCGCACACAAATCGATTTCCGCTGTGCGCCTACCCTCACCTTGCTGACAGCTGCAAGTAGCTTTCCCTCCTCCCATTTCCATTTCCTTGTTCCACCACCTCCTGCTTTCCTTTTTCCCTCACCCACATTTATTCCTCACCTTCCTCTTTGATTCTCTCTCCGCGACTCCTTGTTTGTTTTCTTGTTTTTCCGTTTGTTGCTCCACGCGAATCCTTGTTATTGATGGCGCCGGCTCCAGATCGAGCCAAGGCCAAGTTCTGCCACATCCTTAGCTACTCCTCTACCTCGTTCCCCATTACCCCGATGGGAGTTACATGGATTTCATGGACGTGCCAGGGCGGAATGGCCTCGTGCTTGTCGTTTGGCTCGCGATTTCCTGCTCCTCCAGTTGATTAATGGATCCTGGGACTGGAAGCGGGGAAAACTCCGAATCGGCAGAGAGGAAAGCTGGCCTAGTTCGCGGTCGCTACTCCGTCAGCAGTCGCTGAGCTGGTCGCAGCATTTTCCGGCACTTAACTGTAATTGGAGCATAAATGCCTCCATCTCATTATGCAGGCTCCTTCCTCACTCGGCTTCCTTGTTGCCAAATCAGGGCACTTCAATTAGTTGATGGCGTAAAAATAATCCACATCAAGTGGAGATGGATCCCGGATTGATGGATGAATGGTCTGCCCTCTTCCCAGCTTCTACTTGCTCTCCAAAGTCGGTCATCCATTTGTCACTGAATGCACCCAATTGCATTATAGATCAATGGGACAAGCAGGTTCCTTCCTGGCAATTGCACTTTATAAACAAGCCATCATCCGCGGTGTCCTCTTCGTCTGCAACATTTCCTCGGAGACTTATGCAAATAGGATTTCATTAGCGACATTTCAAAGGACTTTTCCACGATGTTTGTCACTCTGCAATTTCCTTTCCCCTACAGACGCAGAATTCCCTGGCAGCTTCTTTCCTGCCCAGTCCCCTCCTCTTTAAAGAGCTCGTTATGTCTTTAACGACCAGTTAACACCCCTGGCTATACCTTTCCTCTCCTGTTGGTTCCGTTGCCACCCCGAAGTTGTTTCGATTTGAAAATTAACAAGCAGCGTGAAATCAAACAAACTGACCCTCCGCCTCCTTTGATTCCTCCCACCCCGAATGGAAAATGCCTGTGCATGATTTTCCTTGGCTTCCACCTCATTTCCCTGCTTTGCGTCTCCATGGAAGTTGTTCATGCGGAAGGCTCGCTACGGTTGCATGACCCAGCCCCAGATTCCTTTACGGAACCCGTATTCCCGCTTTTCTTTTGCTGCATTTCCCCACATGGAATCGTGGATTGTTCCCAGCACTTTTCGGCTTCTCAGGTGACGTCTTCGGTGTCTCTCTGAGGAAGTGTAAACAAAGTTCATTGCAATATTCCTATTTCTTCTTGACTGTCACCGAATCCTTGAGTTCTGATTTCGCTCCTTCCCGCGATCCCTTCGATGAAGTGTCGACAGCATTAAAATTAAATATTTTCCACGCCTTTGTTGGAGATTTTCCGCCTCTGAGTCCAATTTGGATGTGTTGTCCCAGCAACGAGCAATTTTCCCGTCTTCCCTCACTCCCTTTTCGCCAAGTCCCCTTCCGCCGAAGACTTTCCTGTTCAAGGGTGCGTAAAAATGCAATTTCAACAAGTTTCGCTTTGATGTGCACACTTTTTCCTGCCACCCTGCCACCCGAGCCCTCGGACTTGCTTCCCTTGTTCCATCCCCTCCATCCCCAGGGCGGACCACAACCTTGGGTGGGTAGCTGAAATATTCCCCTGCAAATGAAAAGTTAATGCAAAAGAAAATTATTTTTAATGAATAGAAAACAGTCCCAAAATCCCCACATTAATATACTCCCCTTCCAAGCCTCCATTTGACTCTGGCGAGACCCTTCGCAGGGGTGGCTTGGCATCTGGAATCCATTTTTATTGCTCCGAAATCAGGAAGCAGGCGGAGGTGAGAAGCGGAAGTCAGAAACTGTGCCAATCGAGCGAGAGTTTCTCATCTCCGATTCATGGAACAATTAGCAGGAACTGCCAGGGATTCCCCTGTAATAAGCCACGAGCCGAGACTGCCTCCCCTGAGATCGGTAATTGGGAAGTGCACCAGGGGGATGCACTCTCCCAACTAATGACACTAATTATCCTCTTAATCTTTTATGCAAATTGTGTCGCCTCTCGCGATAGCTGAGATTCACCTCAGCCAGTCCTGCAATGGCTCCTCCACTTTCTCCGCCAGAACTCACCTCCCAACTCCCTTCCTGCGATTATGAGTTGCGGTTGCAGTGTCACGTGTGTGCGGCAGAGTCATCGAGACAATCGCAATGGCAGCTACTATAATTACGGCCAGGAGAGCAAGTCAGGCGGGGAATTAGGGAGGCATTAAGCCTGCAGGAGAGGGCTACCAAGTGCAGGAGGAGGACAAAACTTTCGCAGGCAAAGTTGGCGGCTCCGTGATATGAAAGACGAGCAAAGTTTGACACTGGCAGCGAGGAGAGCCGGCTTTGCGGGGATTTCAGGAGCTATCTGGGAGCAGGAGCACCATGCCAATTGATGCTGTTTAAAGTGCAGTCGGGGTTGTGCTCCCTGAGAAGCCAATTGAGGTGGCAAATCCCTTGCAGGGATTGGGGGAATCGGGTGATGGAACATTTGTGACATCCCCGAATTGAGGACTGAATTAATTGAGGCAGTCACTTATTCAAATGCCTCTTTCCTCGCCCACCTCGTCACGGTTGTCAGGTCAGAAGGAGAGCAAAGGATGTATGAGGACCGGGGAACATTGTCCTTTTCCTGCGTTTGTGCATATTTGATGGCGGGCACTTTGGGGTTGTGTTTGTGTTTTCCCACTAGTTCAAAGCATCCTGGGAAAGGTAGTTGGAGCAGGCGGAGAGCTGCACTCGGAACCCAGGTTAAAAACGCGATGGGGGGCAAAGCAATTTGGGACTCGAAAACGAAACCGAAATGGAAATAGTAAAGTAGGAAAGCGGATGGAAACGGAAAGAAAACTGAGCAGGGATACGGAACCAGTCTGAAGATGTAGATGAAGCTGAGACCTGGATGAAGGCTAACGAAAAATGCTTTTTCTTGTTCTGTAATTGGATTTAAAATTGTTTTAAGCAGCGAGCTCGCGCTTTGTTCTATCCTAAATGCAGCCCTCTCTCCTCCTTCCGTTATCCCCTCACTCAGTCTGCCGGAAGCGGAATTGCTACATTCAACATCCGGCGGAGTCAGTGGAAGAAGCAGAAGCGGGTAAACATCCAGGGTTCCACTCCGTTCCTACTCCAGTGTTCACTGGTGAATAGCTAGCTTGGTCTGATCCCGTGGAGTGAATAATACCTCCCACAGACGAGGGGTGTCTGGCAGCGGTATAAGGAACTGAAGTAGCAAGGGCAACAATAAAAGCGGATGAAGAAATTTAATTTCACGTCGTTTTAACTCAAGCAGCTCGTCTTTCACTGCCAGCGGGTGGGGAACAAAGATCAGGCTCTACTCTGGGGCCTCTCCACCCGAGAAGCCGATTCCCTCCGATGATGAAGCACTCGCAGTTGACACCTTCTAATATCTCCTTCCTGGGTCCTTTTTGGGACAACTCCAGAATCGAGACTCGACGCCCTCCTTCGCCGCCTGCTGGTGACGGATTCGATTTCGATTATTATTGTGTCTTGGGTTTTGTTTACTCCCCAGCATTGTCACCTCGGGTTGCCCGCTTTCCTCCGTGCTCCCCGTTTTCCACTGAGAAAATCAATTTCCGCTTAATGGCAGAGCGATAGAGAAGCTCGAGGGGAGAGCAAACAGCAAATGCACGAAGTTTGCTCAGCGGGGGAGTCCCCTCTCTAAAGCAAATTGCGAGGAAACTTTCGCTTTACGTCTGCCGTGCATCCGCATCCGCTCTCACATGCTTTCCTTTCGCTTGCTCCATCCCCGCAGGACTCGAGGCGGACCTGTTCTATGTGCACGAGGGATCCATCAACACGTACGCGATGCACTTCACCGTCCCAGTGCCCGCGGACGTCCACGAGCTGGAGTTCTCCTGGCAGAGCCTCATCGCCTACCCAGTAAGACCCCGGATCACATCCACCTTCATATCCTGCAATGATTAACCACGCCTTTCCCGAACAGCTCCCCTACGCCATCAGCATCGAGTACAGCAACGACCAGGAGGCACTGGGCACACCCACGCTGAGCATACCGCACAAGGGCCTGGTGCCGCAGGAGATCGAGTCCTTCCTGGTCTACCTGCCCTGCACGGGCAACATCAGCCTGCAGCTGCCCGTCAACGTCAACATGGTGGTCCGTGCTCCTCCCCGATACAACGACACCCGACTCCACTTCAAGCGCAACAAGATCTGTGCGAAAGGTGGGTTCCATAACCGGAGCATCCTACTCCTCCGTTAATTCATCACTCATCCATCCACTTGCAGGCATCTCACCTGAGCCCAATCAGTCGCCCGCCCCTGCCCACGCCCCCTCCCAGGGACCCGCCCTCCTGAGCGCCGCCGCCTGTGCTCTGGGCCTGGTTCTGGCCGTGGGCCTGGTGGCCAGCATGATGTATGTGAGGGCGCGCAAGCAGCTCCGTCAGGACTCACTACAGTGAGTTAACCCTAGTGCTCCCTTTCCTCCTTAGCTTCATTAACACTCTCTTCCTCCTTCAGCACGAGCTTCACCACCGCAGCTTATGGCAGCCACCAGAACGTGTTCATCCGGCTGGATCCCCTCGGAAGGCCTCCGAGTGCCACGGGGTCCTACGCCACCATCGCCAGCCTCAACAAATACCCGGCGGAGAGCAAGAAGTCGTGCAGCATATTCGACCGTAAGTTCATTACCCCGCCTCCTGCTTGAGTGACCTCTAATCCTGGGAGTCGCTCATCCAATCCACAGGTTTCCGGAGCTCCCCCACTCCCACGCCCTACGCCACGGCCCTGCTGCCCATGAACCACGAGCAGGCCGCAGAGACGATTTACTCGAAGCCAGAGTCGATCTGTCCCTCGAGGATTTCCTACTACGCCTCCTCGCAGCTGACCCAGGTGAGTGCTCCAGCGATACACTATCCCATCCACTATCGGCTGTCCCAGGGGTTTGATTGGATTTGAAATGGGAGCTCGGACTGGGGTCCAGCGTGGAATCAAAGCCTTTGATATATTGCGACACGTGGCAGGCGCAAATGGAAATGGAAATGGTAATGGGACTGACAGACCCTTGAAGCGGTCTCTGCTTTCCTTCCCCGTTGCCTGGGCTACCCTCTAATTTGTCCCGAGCACCACTCGATTGCTCCCCAGGCAGAGGACCCTCCTCCTCACCAGAGAGCAACCTTTCCTCGACGATAAAAATTAAATTCTAATTTATATTTACGAGCTGATAAAGCTCCCGTAGTGCGTTAAACTCGAAACAAGAGCCATTCATAAATATGCGGCTTTCCCCGCTCACACCGCCTCCGCCTGCTCCCAAGGATGTCTGGCTGTCTGGGCTGCCTCGGATGGGGAAACTTTCGTGCGCTCACGTACTTCATGTGGCAGGTGTGCCGCTGGAGCTCGGAGGTGGAAGGAAGCTGGCGAAGGCGAAGGTGAAGGCGACACACAAACCCAGTGCCTGGAGACAGAAGTGATGTGAGTCTCTTGGGGAGAGCGGGTATGGTATGGAGGTGGGATGTCCTCTTAGATAAGCAAAAGGTGCTCCACGGAGGCAGACGCAGACAGTCTGTCCCTGTGTGGTTATCTTGGCCTTTGTTTCCAAGCCAGCGAGTTCTGTCCCAGACCCCTCAGGTGAAAATTAGCAAACTTAATCCGAACTAACCGCAAAATACAGTCAAACCAATGAGGTTACACGCGGAATGTACTGAAATATCTCCCATAAACATGGTAACTGATGTATCCTTAAAGACAGCGCCTCCATTCCCCTCTCTAGGCAGCACATTAGCATTTCTTTCGAGCCAAGTTAACTTCTTGGTGCTGTGGAAATCTCTGCCAAATTGGAATAAATTATTTAGCAGCCTCTTTCAATTGTTGTCCTTGTAAACATTCGGGAGACCCAGCTCTGGGATTTTTCTAGACTCGCTGCTCCCCTCCTAGACACTCTCTCCTCGCATCTCCATTATGACTCTGCCATTTTCGTCACCAAGTTCTAACGCAATTTCCATCGACGCATAATTAAATATTCAATTTCCATGGAGACTCGAGGGGACTTTTATGTGCTTGGCTTAAAGCATCTCCTTTGGCCTGATCCTGTTCGTGCTCCTTGTTTGCCCAACGATTTCTGTTTGTTTAGACTTCAATTTCATCCTCATTAAGGGAACAGCCTTCAATTGGCGATGGTACCGCTCCTCCTCATCCACTCACTTACATGGTTATCGGGCGCCACACAATGCCAAGAGTCATATCCATTTGGATTCGTCTTCGATTCCCTGTCTTTCGCCTCCTCTCTAGTGGAAGGCGGCACGCATTCAAGCCGGGGACAGGGAATTAAATTAATTCTCCCGGTCCCCTCTCTGCCTCTGTTTCTCTGCATATATCCTTCGGTAGCCCCCAAAATTGGAGTGGAGTCTCTGGAAGGATAAGGGAGATGGAGTTGGAGATGCGGTTGGAGGAGGTTGAGGGTGCTTGCCATAATTATTGTTGTTCCGTTCTGTTCCTCCCACTCCAACTACCAATCCCCATCTCCTTGCGGGCCATATGTGTGAGCGTTAAGCGAAGTGTAGCACAGTTTTGGGGGCACAAACAAGGATCAAGAGGGAGAGGCAGAGGGGAGCAGACTGGGGCGAACGCACTCATTTAGTCAAACAATTATATCCAAGTGCACACAGATACACTTACCCGGCACACAGACAGCCGCACCCTGTTCACTTGTGTGGAAATATCTCATTTGTGCATGGAACCAACCCCCGCTCACCCGCTCCTTCGTCCTTTTGATTCTATTAAATCAGTCTATAAACGTCGACCAAATTGCTTTAATGTGCAGCGAAAGTTTAGCAAAACAGCAGTACTGGCAATAGCAAAGGCCATAACAATGGGGATGAAGGGGTCCTCGGGCCCCCCCTCTGGAACGGGAACCAGGCTTAGGGGTAAAGTAGTGGAACATAACAATAAAAACAGCGGCGAACAGAAACCAGACTACAGCTGTTGAAACATGACTTTGTGCTTGTTTAGAAACACTTGCAAAATATTATTGCTGCACCAACAACAAAAGGCAGTGGTCCTAGGGGATGGGGATGCGCCATGTGCAAACGGAACAGAACGGAACCTAAGCGGAGGCATTAGTATATTGGATCAGGAGGAAGAGGAATCAGAGCAAACGGCGAAATCAAGGGAATCAGAGCGGCAAGAGCCAGGGAAAAAACAATGGGTTAAGCAGGAGCCGGGAACATCGTGCGACGCATTTGAATGGCATCATTATGGGGGAAAGTTGGCCAAGTGCGTGGGCGTACTCCCGGAGAAGATGCGGAAAGTACAGCGAGAGGAAGCCCTGGGAAAAGCTGAAAATTAATTTCCATGGAGCTGCGAGCATGTCTTTCTGTTTTATGGAGATTACTGAATCGACAAATGGCTGACTATCCTGGGCAGGAACAGGAGCACGGACAGGTGCTAATTAAAAATGTTGTTGTCGCCCTATTAAAGGAATTTGTAAATCAGCAGGGAAGGAAGAAAGTCAAGCTCCACAGGGGGAGACGACTCTTTGGAAAAGGTTTTGTGCTATCTAGGGGGAGCTTCGTATACGACTCCCCAGTTAAAGCTGGCGGCACGTACTCCCTTAATGGATTTGCCACTGTTGTGCCTTTTGATTAAAACACATTATTTACATTTGTGACAAAACTGGTGGGAAGGCTGTAGCACAGAAAAAAAGAAGGCCAAAGAAAGTGTCTGTCCGTGGTCTGATTGTGACAGTAGACAGTTAATGGGTGTCGCGGTATGTGACCCGCCAGGTGATTTCAAGGGGTTAAGCTTAACCTGCCGAACAAAGGCTGCCAGCGCCAAAGGTTGACAAATTACCCAGCCGTCAGTGGATATATATTTTTTGTGCCGCTCTCTCTCTCTCTTTCTCTTGCTCTCTCTGGCGCTGGGGATTCCCCCTTTTTTTGGCCCCACTAGCTGCGGCGGATGCTTTTGTCCGGCATTACACTATATTGATTGCTTCCTGTCAGCCGCAGGAGAGACAAACGGAAGTGGCGGATGTTGCCTTTGTTCCCATTTCCCTTTTGTGGTGCAAGGGCTTGCGAGCATTGTTCGTGGCGTCGCCTTTGCGCTGCACTTCAGTTTTTACATTCGGTTTGACATTGTCCTTCGTCCTGATGGCGTATTAGAGGACAAGATTTCTCCATTAAAATCTGTCAGAGCTTTAATTGACAGTTTTCCAATTGCATTCAAGAAGGCCTCTTCTGATGACCCTTCCATTTGTGAATTAATTCCATTTGCAAAATCAACAAACCGAACAAATAAATGGGAAATCTCTGTGGAACGTATGTAAATTTTATTAAAAGCACACCCAATAAAGTGGGCGGACCAGGTGAGCGGCCGGGCACGCGATGGCTAATTGAAAGGCAATTATGCGTGATTAAGTGCGTGTAAGCGGCGACTTTGGTTAAGTATGCGCCGCCTTTAATTAGAAAGCACCAAGCCAAGTCAGGATAGTAGCAATCCCCCAACATCTTCGCTCTTCAATTATGCATTAGGCGAAAGGACCTTTTTGTGGGGCCCCCGAAAACGCTTATTAAACGGAGCGCGGGGCTAACGAGGTCGCCTCATCAAAATGCCATGCATCAAAGGGAGGAGGCGGCCTATCGAGAGGAGGGAACGGGGAATACGAAATCGATCAGGCATAAATCAAACGAAATTCAAATTAGTTCCCCCAGCAAATTAGAAGGCACACACAGGCACTCACACAATCCTGTCCTGCCAGCAGCATCGGCCCCGAAAATGCCAAAATAATGAGAGTTCAGTTAGTTGGCCACAATGAAAAATAAAGGCAACTGAAAAGTCAGACAGAAGCTTTCCACTTTGATTAAAGGCTTTTCCAGGCAGGCAAGAGGCAAAAAGGGAAAACTCGTCGTCAGGTAAATTGAAATATAATTGAGCTGGCAGTTCCACCTGCCAGCAGGAATTTCGTCGTCGTTGGGGTTCCGCTTCACTGCCGGGGCTTATTAGGACAAGGCGACAGGTCGTATGCGTGATATGCGCAAACCGTTGTCATTGTCGCACTAAAGTAAAATACTGTGCCACAGGAGAGGCTGTATTTTGCAACAGCAACAGAAATTTGCATAGTTTCATTTTGTGTCAGCAGCAAATGTGCATTTTACAGTGAGTCGGAAAGGAGTTTATAGAAGAGAAAGGGGTGCAAGACACATCATTTGAACTGTGTTTAAATGAAATTCAATTTTGGTTGGAACTATATAAGTTTTAAATTATTCAATTGAATTTATTTAGTTTGAATGAATTTATAATATTTTTTAATAATTGCTTACTTTACTTAATTGACTTGCTATTACTGTTATACATTTAAAATTATTATAAAAATAAACTCAAGTCATAAAAGTGAACCCATGGCATTTGCTTTTTACACATTAAAGTGATTTCAAACATTTATTTTAATAATATTTTGTATAATTTATTATTAATATTTGAAATATAATTTATTTATATTTATAACCAACTTTTGGTAAAATAAGTTGGCTTTGTTCGCTTTCTTTAATTGTATTTATTTAGTGTGAATAAATTTATTAAATTTTTGTATTGATGTTTTAAGTAATATAGGTTTTCTATTTATTTATTCATTTACTTAAACACTCTTATTTTGATTCATTTTAAGTTATGAAAAACATTATCCAATGCAAATAAAATTATCAAAAAAATATATTTTGGATTATATTTATATAAAGGATTACTAATATTTACTTTCAAAATGTTTGAATAATTTTTTATCACAGCTTTATATATTATATTAATTTATCGAAATGTCCGCAAAGTTATTTCTTGATATTCGTTGAAATTAATTAATTTAAAATGTACCACAACTTTCATTGTTCTTTTTTGTGGCTTTTGAGCGAACTCTGTGCCACAGAATTTAGTTAGAGGTTTCCCCTCTCAAAAGTTGCAGCGGTGAGACTTCATTAAAATATTTGCATCCCCGCCCCACGGTGCCTTGTTTGGGGGCGAGGAAAACTGTGCGAAATGATGTGATGCTGCTGCTGTTGCTGCTTTCCTCGCTTTTCCCGCTTTTCTCGCTTGCCTCACTCACTCCCCCCACTTCCCACTTGTCTTGCTTTCCCTGCTGATGTTGCTGCCAAAAGTTTGGCTGCACTTTGGTTTGCCGGCAAGTGACGTGCTGACGGGCGTCGTTCTGGCAAAATTGTCATCAAGCGTTTTTAATTACAGCCCATGTGCCAGGGCGGGGGGCGTGGCAGGGCATGATTTTAGGCGGGAAAGCGGAGATCGTTGGGCACTGTCGGCGGTTGTGGCTGTTGTTCCTGCGGGCAGCCATAGAGCTGCAAGTGACATAAGCAAATCAGACGCCTGTCAAGTCGTATGTGTGGGTTGCTTACGTCACCAGCAGGAGGACAGGACGACAACAGGACACCACCCCCATCAGAACCCATCCCCCGTTGTCATTAGAAATGTCACAACAAAGCTGAAACAGCTGCAACACTGCGCCCCGGTCCGTGTGTATCCTTGACGCCCAGCTGGAAATTCGGTCTGAAAATTCAACCCTCGCTCCTCCCCAGGTCGGTATCATAGCAATGCAGTCCCTGGACCAGCAATTGGCAGATATTTTCGGTCTACTTGGCCATTTCGAATTTCGAATTTCACATTTTCTCCATTTCCCGCAATCGAAAGCCAAGCAATAATGTCTCCTCGTTTGACATCCGCATTTAATATTCCCCAATCCCGGAGCTGAAATGAACATTTCCATTGGCGAGGGAGAGCTCTCAGTCTCTCACCAATTCCCCACTCCATTATTGGGAATAAACATTGCCTCGATTCCGATTTAATTTCCTCAGACATTTTCCGATTTTATTGGCACCGAGAAAAACGTTCAAGTGCATTCTCTCTGTGAATCATCGTCGACTAAGAGTGAAATTAATAAAGTCAAGTGGGCACAAGTCATCTCAAGTGGAGCATTGCTTCATTTAAGACTCGGTTGAGTCATTTTACGAATTGTTATTACACTTTGAAGTGGTTTCTTTTTACGAGTTAATAGAAGTTATAGCTTGATATGATATGATAAGATTGCCAAGGCAATCGTGGATCTTAAAGGTCTTAAGTGCCTAAGAGTCTTAGCTGGCATGTGTTTTTTGATTATTAAAAGTCAACAGAGAACTATAATAAAAACTCTAACTCAGGGGTCTTTGAAAGGTATAGAAAACCAAGCTGGGATCATTAAAATTAAGACTAAACTATTTTGAAACGAATTTAAAACTAACAAGCTTATTTACCCACAAAACTCTTTATCTTTATATTTTTTTATATTCTTAATAAGCTTTGGGACTTAAATCCTTAAATCGCAAACTCATTTTCTGACTGTGCATTGAAGAAGTAATAATAACTACCAACTGGATTCCTTTATAAATGCCCTTTTCCGCGACGATTAATGTTAAACCGATTAAATGAATTCTAATTACACTTGAGCGAGGCTCATTAACGCGCATCCAGGCACACGAACTGCCAACAAAGGACTCAAAATGTACACCAGACAGGTCCTGGCTCCATGCTGTCTTGTGTCCTTGCTGAAAACAGAGGACTAGCTGGTGGAGTTGGAGTTGCTTTTGCATGTGAAACTACGGGGATTTATGGCTCAGCCAGGACACGCCCCACCAATCCCAGCCAGCCACAGGAGCCAAAGCGGGAGTTGGAGTTGGTTGAGGAGCTGGAGCTGGACTGGAGCTGGAGCAGGAGTTGGGTCAGGAGCTGTTGCTCGACCTGGAACTGAAGCTTACGCTCTTCCCCAGCTTGAGGGGCCACCATCGGACAGCTTTGATGATGGAGTGCGATATTGTTGCGTTTTAATTGAATTTTCTTTGTGGGGCAACAACGACCGACAACAGCGACAACGGGAGCAGCACGACAAATACAATAAAGGACAAACAGCAGGAATCACGGGCGCTCGGATGGAGGGTGAAATGGTCGGGGCTTCCCTCCCCTCCCACCTTCAGGAAAAGTGGCAATGAAGGCAATAATGAAACGAAATTCACTAACAAAAGGCAGCCAACTATTGTTTTTATTGCCTTTTGTCGCTGCGGCCCCATACAGTTGTAGCTGCAATTGTGTGCCAGCGACTTCCTACTGGCGGTTGTGTCCTTTGTGGCCAGGAGCTCTTGTCAGACCACACCAAATAATATAATTCCCCGCATATTGCCAGCGGTGGCTTTTAATAAAAGCGCCATCCACATCGCCATCGCCATCCACCTGCTGCTGGATGCTGATGGAGATTTAGTGTCCAGGGAAAGCCAGTGGAGATCCCACTTGAACTCGGCCGCAGTTATGCAGATTTCTGTTGGAATTGTAGAGATTTTTCTTGTGTTTATTAGACCGAGGTCGCTCGGTGATACCCTGTATTTGAAAATGTATATTGGTTTGAGAGGTGGAAATTTTTAAAATATTTTCACATCAATATTACTTGTTACAACTTAATGTGGTTACTAAAGAAATCACTAGTGTTTTTAAGCCCCTTTAAAAAGATTAACCAAATGTATGTTACGAAGAACCACTTTCCTAAAAATTTAATGCTGAAAAATGGGTTTAGACAGATTTGTAAGAGTATTAAAAATGCACCTTTAATATCATAGTTTTTGGTAACCTAACTGCAAAGTTTCATACGGATAGTTTCAAAACTGAGAGGCTAGTTTGCGTAGAAACGGGCACACGGACAGACGGACATGGCTAGATCGACTGGGCTGTTGATGCTGATCAAGAATATATATACTTTATATGGTCGGAGACGAGTCCTTCACTCCGTTGCAAACTTCTGACTCAAATTATAATACCCTGCAAGGGTATAATAACAATAAATTTAAAATCAATTGTAAAAGTGCTCAATTCAATTATTTTAAGCTGTTTTAAGGTCCAAATTATTCGCAAATTAGTTAGTGGTATAAGAAAAGAAAAGAATCAATATTGTTTTTGTTTTGCCTATGTTCTGTCCTAATTTAAATATATATCAGAACCCAAGATGTTTATCTTGCCAGCAAAGCAAAAACCTTTGGGTATGCAACACATTCTGCATTGAGCCAGCCGGGTATGGCATAGTCGGGGAACATTCTTTCTGTTCTTTTTTTTCCTGCAACTGTTTCATGTTTTATGAGAATAAATGTGCTGCGTAGGCTGGACCTTGAGTGGGTGTGAGTGAAGTATAAATGCCGCCTCCCTTCTGGTTATCTGCTGCCATCGCAGACTTTGTTTGCACAAGACGAGTTCGCAATTTCCTACAGCTGAGCTCCGGTTCCGCCTCCTCCGCCTCCATCGTATCCTCCGTATCCTTGTCCGTCTCCAGCCAATTCCCCTCCCGGCGGCTGTGCAAACATAATGCTCTGCGAATTAAAGCTTTTTTGCCAGCCAATAAATTATTCATGCTGTAAGACAACTGGCGGTTCGAGGGGCCAAATTATAGCTGAAGTCCCGGGGGCGGGGGCTAAAGTGTGGGAGCCTCAAGTGCCTTCGAGCGGAAACGGAACTCAATTCATTAAAATGAATGAGCGCAGAAGGAGCGCAGTCGAGTGCATGACTAACGGTAAGCGGATGCAGGCTGAAAGATGCAAATCCGGCAGCTGAAATTGCCGTTTCTGTTGCCAAAGTCGCTGCCATTTTGCCCTTTTGCGGGCCATAGTTGGTCCTAAATTAGATGGGCTGCGGAAATATGGAAATTTATACAGTTTCCCCCAGACTTGAGGGCGAGAGCTGGCTTACTTAAGCGGAAACCCTTTTTTGGGGCGGCAATCGCATACAGCAATTGACACAAACTTAACCGAAAGTGATCTTAAATATGTGAGGAACTAAATTATACATTCATTATATATATATATTTTGTATTTTAAAGTTACCTAAACCTCTTCTAATTTCCAGGCCTGCAGCATGTCCACACCGAAAAGCAGCCGCGGCATTGGCCAGTGTAATAGTGGCAGCGGCAGTTTGAGCCTTTTCGGCGGTATGGCCACTGGCAGCACCATCACCATGGCCAGCCATGGCCAGGAGAAGGCCAACCAGCGTCTGCGTCGCATACCCAGTGTCCAGCCGGGAGCCCTGAGCTACGAGGAGCTGGTCAAGGAGGGCACCTTTGGCCGCATCTATGCGGGCAAGCTGGGCGAGTCCTGCGATGCCCTGGTCAAGACGGTCATTGATGGCGCCTCGCTCACCCAGGTGGCCTGTCTCCTGCAGGACGCCTCGCTGCTGATCGGCGTCAGTCATCAGCACATCCTGGCGCCGCTGCTGGCTAATACGGAACTGCCGGGTCCACCGGAGATTGCCTATCCCTATCCGTCCAAGGGGAATCTGAAGATGTGAGTATCATCATAACAAAAGCTACTCTTTATACTTATTTATTTATTTATTATTTGTTAATATTTTCCCTTTTCAGGTACTTGCAAAAGTCTCGGGACTCGAGCACCGCCTTGAGCACCCGCCAGCTGGTTGAGTTTGGCCTGCACATCACCAAGGGTCTGGCCTACCTTCACTCCCTGGGCATCGTTCACAAGGATATTGCCACACGCAATTGCTAGTGAGTTTCATTTACATGTACATCATCTATGCCTAAAACAGAATTAAAGCTCTACTGATATAGTCTAATATCCTTTCTAATATTTTATTATTAATTAAATGCCTTCATGCCATTTCAGCCTGGACGAGGACGCCTACGTGAAGATCTGCGACAGTGCCCTGTCCCGGGACCTCTTCCCGGATGACTACGACTGCCTGGGTGACAACGAGAACCGGCCACTGAAGTGGCTCTCGCTGGAGTCGCTCCAGAAGCGGGTGTACACCACCCAGGGGGATGTGTGGGCACTGGGCGTTACCTACTGGGAGCTGGTCACCCTGGCCCAGATGCCGCACGAGGAGGTTGATATATTTGAGCTTACCAATTACTTGGCCGCCGGCTTCCGGCTGGAGCAGCCCGTCAACTGCCCCGATGAATTGTAAGTAACCCAGAGAGCCTGATGGGGAAAGTATGCCTGAAATTAAGAAATTTTCCTGTATCTTTTCCCCATTTTCCATTTCCTCAATACAAAATAAACAACAGCTTCACCGTTATGAACTGCTGCTGGCACAGCGAGGCCAAACAGAGGCCGACGCCCTCACAGCTGCTGTCGTATCTGCAGGACTTCCATGCGGATCTGGGCATGTATATCTAAGCGAGAGGAAGGACTCAAGTCAAGCGACGAGAGACAAGCGAAGCCTAAGATAAATTAATTGAAACTTTTGCATTTTAAATGTGAGATTAAATGTGAATTTACCTGTTAGAGTTCGGCGCAAAACCAATTAAAATGAAAGCCAGCTAACTTCATATACGTAAGCAACACACGCAGATACACATCTACATCTACACAAGGAACACAATAGAACACAATTGCACACTAAGGGTGGACCTCAATGGGTTAAGTTCTACTTCATTAACTTTTGGTGGGTCATTAAAGAGTTTAATGCATGTAAATAAACATTAAAGGAAAGGAAGAGAAGAAAGCCTTAAAGCATTAACAAGACAAAAGCCAAGGCCACACTGCGTATGCGTGATGAAATTAATAAGACAGGGCCCACAGGGCCCACAGGGCGGATGTATGATCTAAGCCTTGTCCAGTTCACCAATATTGCATCACTAAGGACCCCACTGCGTATGAGTGATATACATTCTTATCGTGAACAAGTGAAAAACCAAGCACACACTGCGTATGCGTGATGCAATCAATAGGACAGGGCCCACAGGGCGGATGAATTCACCGATATTGCATCACCACTGCGTATCAGTGACATACATTAAAATCCAATCAACGCCCTTAAAGCATATGGCTTAGGCCACACTGCGTATAAGTGATATGCAAGATGATACAATTTATAAACAACTCACTGCCCTTAAGCCCCGCCTAGGACATCACAAGTCAAACGGCAATTGAGCTCCACCCAACAAGTATAACAAACAGTTTAAGGCCATCACTTTTCCCAGTCGTTGCAAAACTACTGAAAAGGCCTCTAGCACGTGGTTTAAGCATAACGCAAAACTGAGCATTTAAGTAGCTAGCAATTGAATAACAAACACTCAGACACAGACACACAGATACAGACCGTACATGATAAATGAATGTGAATTATTGATGTGCATATTTTATTGAATGTGTGTAGTAGCATAAGGAAGGGATAGGGAAAGGGTAAGGAGGAAAGGAAGGAAGCTTGAGAAACCAAAAGGGGAGTTGAGAGGCGACAACAGGATGCGGAATCTTTTGTTCTCGAATGTTGTCCTCGATTGTTACGAAAGCGATATATTTATTTACCTTGATTATTATTATTATTACTATTGCGTACATGTCATAAGAGGAGGAAGTTCAAAACAGAATCTGAATCAGGTGAAAAGCAAAAGAAGCGAAAAGCAAACAGCAAATGTTAAACTGATGGCAAACAGTACACACTATGAAACACACACACCTAGCACACTATAGCACACCCGTAGGCATAGGCACACACTTAACAACCCCTTCAAGGCCTAACCCCTCGTGACACTTAAGGCCCGCCCGCATATCGCACCGGCTTTGATTTTGTGAGAACCTTGTGGCCATCGTTGTTTAGTTGCTCAATTATTTCCGCTCCTGACAGGACACGCCATTCAAAATGCAAATGCAGCTGGGATTTCTTCCAGTGCACTTGCAATTTCCTCTCTCTCTCTCTCTCTAGCTGTCATCCTTAATGCTCCAGCTTAAGATGTCCTTGTTGTTTGTTTATGCCTTTTAGTTTAATTAGCCAAGAATTGTTTCTGTTTCAGCTTTTGTTTCCATTCCCACAGAGTTATGTATTAATTTGCATTTCCGTTAGCCAAAAGCCAGCTGGCAACTTAAAGTTGTCAAGTCCCCCGACGAACAACACCCCCAAGAATCCACAATAATGACACTGGCCGATATGGAAACTGTGTGGGGATATAATGGGATGGGAAAAGGAGGTCAATATCCCTGGGATTAAGTTTGTTTTAAAGATAAACATTAAGATACTATTCGTAAGAGAGTAATAGCGACTTTTCCCATTCCCATTCCCATTCTATTATACCCCCAAAAAGACTTCTCGGCTGGGGTTACTAGCTAAATAAACGCCATCTTAAGATGGCTTCAATTGAACGTAGCTTAAATGTTCTCTCTGTAATAAATAAATATATGAAAGTACACGCACCCGAATAAAATAACTAAGAAAACGAAATAGAAAATACTTACTACAGTTCCAGACCATCAAGCTGCTTATTCATCTAGTTATGTAAGCTTTCGCCATATGGTTTACTCTTAAGCTATGCCCTCTCAACTATGGGAGACACGTCACTAAGGCAAATGCCGAACTGGAAAACTATCAAGGCAAAGGATCTATCTGTCTGCATTTTAATAAATATATATTCCCGCAAAGGCTGCCAGGCAGCACACTCCCACACACAGACACACACACACACCCACACACACCTAGAGTTATCCTGTATTTCGAGTAGATTAAAAAGCTAAGGAGGGAAGAGGGAGCAGCTCTCCGCCGCCACCACAACTATAACTAACTGAATGTGTTTCATGTTTATCAAATATGTGTATGTGAGTGTATGTCTATGACTAAACGTATATTTTGTCGTCAAATTGAAAACTAACTGTAACTGTAACTGTAACTGTAACTATTAGTGGCAGCAAGAACAACAGCAGCGGAAGGAGCATAAGGACCCTCGGGCCCACACGCACACAGACACACAGAAGCCACAAAGCAAAGTAAATTGTCTCATTCACTCCACATACGTCTCACTCTTTAACTCTATATAGTTGTATCTCTGTCTCTGTCTTATCCTTAGAAATACTCTAGCGTATGTATGATTGTATGTGTATACGGAAGGCAAAGGCAGCACAAATTCGAAACTAATGGGTATTCGTATTCGGAAAAAACAAGCGAAATGCTACATATATATATCTGCTAAGACACACACACACACACCCTACACAAAATCTAACTAACACCCACACCAGCAGCCCCCCCTCTATCCCTTAACGATGGAAGCGGGGCGTGGCACTATAAGACAAGGCTAAGAAACCTGAGAAACAGGCCGACAAACGAAAGCAGAAATTCAATTTTTGTGAGGAGACAGCAGAAACATAAACCAAAAAAAAAAAAACAACAAAACCAACAAAAACAACAAAAAACAAAGCAAATAAATTAAATGTTCCTTTTGAATCATAAACAAAAATTGCAAACTGAGCAATCTCAGTGCTTTATTAATCCACCAACGGCTTCTATGGGTTTGTATGGGGGGACAGGGGGAAAAAAATAAAGGATGCGCATACTTTGGCTGGAAAAAGAGAGTGAGACTGGGTTTGCGGCTGAGTCTTGGGTCCTGGATCCTGGGTCCGTGGAGAGGTCCGGTTCGTTGACCAGTTCTGATCCATGCGAGGGCACGTTCGCACACAACAGGAGCGGATCGAAAGATGAAGGGGCTTGGGAAACTTTTTAAGGGAAAGCAATGGAATTTAACTAGCAATTCATTTGGAAAATTTAATGCTTAACAGAACTGGCAGTTAGTACAAACTAAAACGATTAGTTAAATTATTATAAAATAAATTTGTACTTGTTTACCCGAAGAAAAATGAGTGAATTCCGCAAAATGAGCTATAAATAATATAATAGTAATAAAATAAATATGCAGTATTGCTTTATAGCTTACGTTGCTTTATAATTTCAAAATTATGCATATTAAATTTTAATTAAACATGCCTAGGTTTTTATTAATTTAAATTACCTGGATATAAACGAAATAAATATAAGTTATATTTCCATTAAACAATTAGGAAATACCTTAACAGAGTCGGTTATATTAAAAGAAATATGGACATGGCTAACTTACTTTGTCTAATTAGGCTCAAGAAGTATAAAAATTATATATAATTAACAAATTATTTAACAAATTATATAATATTAACAAATGAACACAAATGTTGCTAAACAAATAAAGACAACTTTTTCTAGGAACATGTAGCGGAACACCACCCTGTCAACGCCAATGTATATGTTGCAAGAGTTCAAATATACAAAAACTCAATTACGTGATATTCCCAATGTTTATTATCCAATTTTCCTCACATTTTCAGAAAACTATCGTACTGGTCGTATTAATTTATATGAAGAATTATAAAATCTCCATTCTCTGAATATATGTATGTTCATTTTTTAATATTCTCGGTTTTTTTAGGCTTTCCCCTTGGTGCCTGGGAGCCGGCCCTGAACTGGGTCCTTTAACTCAGTCAAACATATTTGCCGTGCGTGTCAAAAACTGAGCGATGCGCATTTGTTGACCCCCACCGAGTATCCTTTTTTTCCAAAGGATTCGTTTGCCACGCTCTAATTACAAAGACAGCGAAGACCAAACAAATAGACTACGGAATACCCTATATTTATATAAACATATAACCTTTTAAGAGGTATAAATGGGATTGTATTTAGAAGAAATATACATTATTGGGAAAGTAGATACATTTACATACTTTTAAACTTATTTAAGGGAAAGATTATAGATTATAGCTACAGATTCAAGTAGAATTTTACATTTTATTCAACAACTTAATAGGAAATTTCCGAGCACATGCTAGGGTGGCCTTCGATTTAAGTAGAATCAAATATGTTGAAGACAATCAAATAATGTTAAAAATAATAATGCATTTTATTGACCATTTACTTGTAAGAAACAAAGTTTCCCCCAAAAAAATCTACCCACAAAAATAGGATATACCCATCTCCACCGGCTAATGCCGGGTATACTCAATCTTTTTTGTCCTTGCCCTCGGAACTGTCACTGGACATTCGCTTTTTCACCCGGTCTCATAACGACAAAACTTTGAGTGGCAGGCCCGCAGGATGGGCGGCTACGCCTGTATCCTGACGGCGATGGGGAAAAGCTGCGTTATATGTTTGCCTCAGAGACGGCACAAACAAAAAAATCGAATCAGAAAGCAAAACAAACTAAATGGGAAAATCCGGGCTGAAGTTTGCCGTGGAAAAACATCGTTGGCCATCGTTGCGTGGCAAATCAGAGGAAGGCGGAAGCGGAAGTCTCCATCGCGGATACCTCAAAAGGTGCTGGAGGTGGATGGAAGGGGATGGAGTGGAGGGAGTTGAGGGCGGAGGCTCTGCAGCCATTCCATTGGATTAAGTTTTGTAATTAGCCGAGTCTGATTGAATTGGAAATCATGTTTGCGAATTAATGAGCAATTAGTTGACGCATTATGAGCGTCTGCACGGCTTGATATGGGGCTGGATTGATAAGATACAGGGTTTGGAAGGGACTCTATGAATATATACAGCGTGATTCAGTTTATTTTTTATGGATTGCTAACATTGAGCAATTTTAACCTTTAATATTAAGTTAAAATATTCATTAAAAACCTTTTGAACTTATTCAGAACCTAAGCTGTTCTTATAGTTAGCCTAACAACATTTTAATTTATTATATTTGTAATTGAATATAGAAAGGAAGTTAGACTGTATTATATTCTTCAAAAAAAAAAAAACAGAATATAAATAATTATTAGAATATTTGCTGCTATGGTATCCTTTTTGTGTAATTTGCATTTATACCTTTTTGAAACTAGTAACAAATATAAACTCTCCTAGAAAATATACATTTGTTCAGTTTTAACCAATTTGTAAAGGCAATTCCCCTTAAATATTCATAATAAAAACCAAATGACCATTTAAATTAAATAAACTGGCATTAGAATAATGAAATTCGACTCAAATATTTGGCTCCATAGTGTAGGGTGTTTTGACAAACTAGCAGGGGATGGCTAGAGCCCCTTTGGCAGACATAAATCAGAATTCGTGATTGAGTTTATCGCTGCATTTTGGCATTTTAATCTATTTAGCATTTAATTGGCAGCCAAATGACCTGGCTCCGAGACTATGAAATATGCAAAACGCTTTTTAAATCATTTAAACGGCTTTATTATTTATGAATTGCGATGATTTGTGACACTATTGGCCGGCCTATAGGCCGTATCGATTGCCGTTGCGACGGCACTAAACCAATTAAATGTGAGTAAACATAACCAGGCATGATCGAAATGTTAGATTGCGCCATAATATATACACAATTTTTATCCTGTGGTTTTCACAGTGCATTTTTTATACCCACCATTTTCAACTCAATCGGTTTAATTGTTTATGCAGTCCGCGTTTGCCCGGAATGTTAAACAAATTGCGGTATTGCGGGCATATTGCATTTTTATCTGCCGTGTATTAAGGCCCGTGTTTTTTACCGCGTTTAATTAAAATGATGTATAAACTCTCACGGCCACAAGTGAGTATACATCTGTATATATCTGCAGATACCTTGCCATATCGAAACCCGAAACCACAAAATATAAATAGATTCCCCATCAAGGTCCGGAGCTGCAGCGATTATGTGTACGGCCGGACTACGAAACCAGTCCGGATTGTTATTGCAGCTTTCAGTTATCGGTGTGGATTTTACATTTGATTAAACGTAAATATTGTAGGAAAAACAACGACTCGTCGCAAGCCGTGGCTGGGCGAGTTTGGCGAGAGTTCATCAATTTGGCAACAAAAACTGCAGCTCTCTGCGGCTTGTTTGTCAGTAGTTACACGCTTTTCCCTTGCATTAATTAAAATTTCACGCCAGGCTGCTTGGGGAGCAACAATAACCACTGGAATAACTCAACTTGATAGACGCCGAAGCCGGCAATTAAGCACTCTGAGGCAGGGGAAGGGGCGTGGCCAGGCGCCCAAGATCGAATCTAAAGTTGTGTGGCTGCCACATCGACAACACAGCAGTTGGCCAACTTATCGCCCGGCCAGACACCAAACACGAAAATACCGAATGGCAAAAACCAAACAATTGCAGCTGCAACATTTCGCCAGTTGGTTGAATAATTTTTGTGGGTGGGCTGACTGTTGCCCAGTGCTGCCGAGGATAGGTTTTTAATCAAGTAAATAGCTAGATTTTTCAGCGATGTTTTTTATACCAAAATATAAAAATTAAAAATCAAATCATTAAGTCCTAAGTTTTATTTATATCCTGTTGGGTTTTCTTTTTATTTTTATCTAAATTGGTCCAGTGTATTATAATTTTAATCAGAAGCTTGCAACGCAGTGAAGGAGTCGTCTCCGACTATATAATATATATTCTTGAGCAGCATCAACAGCCGAGTCGATCTAACTATGCCCGTCTGACCGTCTGTCTTTCTATCTATCGGAATGAAACTTTTCAGTTAGTCTTCTATATACTCTCACTCGTATATACGTCAGAATAGGTACGATCGTAAAATGTTTAGAATAAAAGTTATAACTTCATCAGTATTCAACATATTTTTTACGTTAAAATTTGAAACATATTATATAATTCTAGAATTTCGGTTTAAATTTGATGAAAATCGGACTACTGTATCAGTAGCAATACAAATAAAAATTTCAATTTTTCTGAAATAGCCACTTTAAAATATCGGTTTCATTTTGGAAATCAGGAGACTATTTTATATAGCTCCCATAGAAACTATAGTTATATGTAGAGTAAAATGGAAAACTGTGAATAGAAAATTATCAAATTATTATGTTTAGGTTACTGTAATGAAAGCAGTAATTATTTCGTTGTTTTTTAACACAAATACATATAATTTTTATTGTATTTATTATTAACGATCGAATTGCAATCTGTAAGTGTATATAGTTAGCTTCCTTTCTTGTTATTAGTAAAATATCAGTGCAGTATATACAATTATTCATTAAATTGAATCAGAATCATATTATTATATCAAATGATTTATATCTCTTTTCTTGGGTTTTCTTTTCATTTTTCCAAAATTGTTTTTAGTGAAACATGGACTAACTGTATTTCGATTAGCGTAAATCGTGACTGTCATTAAATCTAAACATTTCTCTTTAAACACTTATATGTACCTAAAATGGATTTGACATCATACAATTTTTAAACCAGTTCTCGTAGATTTATCACTACATCTGTCTTGTGGCTGGGTACTTGCTCATCGGGATACAAAGGCTAAGAAAAGCCAAAGCGCAACAATATATATGTAAATCTTTGGACAGGAATTTTTCAGACATCGAATATTGTTTTTTAAAGTCCGTAAATCGGAGCTACAAGTACTTGTCCCTAACAGTGAGAGTGAGTGCTTTGATGTTAATATATGCCAGATGAACCTTACAAATTATTGTTATGTAGGTTTACAACGCTTTGTGTATGCGACTGAATGGGTTCAAGGCCTTGCGGTACAATGTGACATTCGACGCTTGTAAGTTCTTAAAAAAACCGAAGTCCAAACTTGTTGTTAGTTATTTTCATGACTTCTTTAAAAACTATTTCAGACTGAGTTTGCCCTTTCTTATTTCTTCTTTTGTGTGGTTCACTAAGTTAATTTAATGAAAATGATAATGTATCTGAAGCTATTCATGTGGCAGGGTATTCCCCTGGAATTACATGCATAATAAACATGTGAATTCATTGTTTATTGTATTTAATCAGTTTCTATTATTATCTTACCTGTTTCAAAAGTATCATGATTTTTAAATATTATTTAAATTATGAAATATAAACTTTAAATTTAAAGCACAATTAGTTGATCTATAACCGCTCCAGTTATGTACCGTTTCGATATATCGAAATATAGCAGAAAGAGTATACAGATTTCGGTTCAGACGCTTAAAATCTGGATAATATTTTTGAAAACACGTGTCAGAGAAATTAAAATAAGAAATAATTCATATTCTGTTAATCGTTGAATCGTACATTGAACACAATTGATAATTACAATATTCAGTAGACTGTGAACTCCCATTAAATGCGGATGTATTATTTATTTATTATTATTATTATAAAGAATTTTTATTATTATTCATACATAAACAGTTTAGAAATTGACCATGGAAATATAAATTGTATAAGGCAATCTCATTTATTAGATGATCTCTAAAATTCCATTTACTCTAGTATGTTAATTATATTTTTATACATGAAAATTTGCTGCTAATCAATCATAGGAAGTAGATCTAAATGCTTTGTCCATCAAAAATAGATATAAATGGTTTCAAATATTGAAATTTATAGTTCAGTTCTCGTGGATATATCAATACATAATGATGGGCCGCATTCTCGTTGTTTGTCTGCTGACTGCCTGCTTGGTCAGCACGGTACAAAGTCTACGAAAAATCAAAGAAAACATCCGTTTAGTAAAGCAATCTTTATAACAGGTCCATTCCCTGGTAGAGTATACCAATATCAAATGTAAAACTGTGGACAGCGAGTTTTGCGACTTTGAAACTTGTCGTATAAAGTCCGTAAATCGAACCTACAAATACTTTTCTGTTAAAGTGCGGCTCTTTAAGGTTCCGATAACCAAAGCTAAGGTATTACAGAAGAACTTTTAAAGTTACTGGTAATAATTTATAATCTAATCGATTGTACTTTAGGTTAACATCGCATTGTATAAGCGACTTAATGGGCTAAAGCCCTTTCTGTACAATGTAACCATCGATGGATGTAAGTTTTTGCAAAGCACAACGTCCTATCCGGTTGCGAAATATTTCTATGATTTCAGCAAGGACTTTTCTAATATAAATCACACATGTCCTTATAATGTAAGTGAACAATTTCCCTTCATAAACTCTAACTACCCTCTAATTATTATAGCATGATCTGATTGTGGATAAGGTACCTGCTTCGGATATGAACCATCGCCTAACCAGAGTCCTGCCTTTTCCCGAGGGCAGCTATGTTTTCCAAAGCCACTGGTATGTGTACAACATCAAAAGGGCTGAAGTTGGACTTTATTTAACGCTATCATAAATATATTAAAATGCCTTTAAATAATACTATTTATTCATATTTATGGTGTAGAGTCTTCCGTTAAGGCACCATCTTAAGCGTGTTCTACAATTGGTTATGGTTTATCAAAAAAGTAGTCATATTTGAAAAATTCTATAATAGTAAATAAATTGAATTGAATACTTCATAAATGGTGCATGTAATAAACCTTAAATATAACTCAAGTTACATTAAATAAAACTATAGCTATAGCTTTGAAATCGCCAAATTGCCTCGACAGATGTTTCGACTATTGATAAAATAAAATGGCAGGAACCGTTTACAACTTTCGACCGTTTTACAACTAACAAAGGGTCACAAATCAAGTCGGACCCAGTAGCAGTCACAGGGGGTTGCCGCCGACGCCGACCCCGACCCCGACCCCGACCCCGACCCCTGCTCTGGATCGTGACTAACCGGAAGTCGCCATGTGCAAGAATTCCACCAGCCACCAGGACCTCCGCTCTTAATTCCGCCCAGCTCCCTCGTCCTTTCACAACTTGGGTTGCCTGCAGTGTTGCGATTTAATTAAAGCGCCATTAAGTCAGCAATTAACAACAACAAGAACAATAACGAAAGCAACAGCAGCAACAACAAAAGCGACAGCAACAATAGCAGCGACAACAACAAAGGGGCAAACAACTTTAGCGCCCTGTTATTTATACCCTCACCAAGGGGTATTACCAAAGGACATTACAGAAAATATTTCACTGTGCTTAAGGTTTTTTAAAAACTCTAAATATGTGACTAAAAAAATGCCAATGCCATTTTCAAGGTGCTTTTCTATTAATATATATATATTGGGTAAAAATATTTTGGAGTTCAATATATATATAAATTGTTTATAGCCTAATGTTATTTTCATTAACAACTTATACCACAGTCCGAAGCTTAAGTTCTAAACATAGTCTTCAAATTATATTTTTGAACAATGTAAAAAGTTTTAGCTTAATTTTAGACACGTTTGTATGAATTTGATCCATATAAATATTTGATTACAGTATATAAAATTAAGCATTCCAGAGAGCTCCACAAATTAATAAGGTTTTTCAAAACCTCTTTAAAATTTTACCAAAAGCTTGAAATTTCTTATGTTCTAAATTCAGTTGTTTTTTTTTTAATAAATAATAAACGTACTTTTTTTTAACTAATAGCCGTCTATTACTTTTGATTGGCCACTTTTACTATTGATTCAAATTAATTCAACTTTTTTGTTAAGTCAAATTAAAAATTTTCTGTATTTAATGGAAAATATCTTTTTCTTCTTTATACGAATGAAAAATTAGATAGCATAATTTTAGACACTTTTGTAGTGGTTTTGTCTTCTAAAATTTTTCTTTGAAATATTAATATGAAAGCTTATGACTTTCAATAAATGTTTCCCATTCTTTTAAAATTATTATTATTATTATACACAATAATAATAATTAAAAATACTTCATTTTCACATATCCCCAAGGGAATCCTGGATTCGGTTAGCCAAAAGTTTACTTCCTTTTAGGTGGCTTTTCCCTTTATTTGGCCCTTTTCATTATGTTTGCTTTGCTTTGTTGCTGCTGGCGCATTAAACTCTTTTTTAGCCACGTTATCGCTTAGAGAATTCATTAGCAATTGCAGGGGGACATTCATTGGGTCTACAAACCATTTTGCATATCACAAAATAAAACGAAATAATAATAAAAAACAACGTTGAAAACCTGGCAAGAGGAATGGTACAAACACAAATGCAAAGGCTCATGTTGGGGAAAAGTTGCAACTTGCAACCCTTTGAGGTTTGCCGACAAACTGCATCTGGCAACGCAACTTTTTTGCCACAGTGGCTGAGAAATTTCAAAAAACTCAGGTATTTATAGGAAGTCTTGGAAAAAATACCTTCTATTATTAGCCCTAAATATTTTTAACTTATTTAGAAGAACATATTTAAGGGGGGGAGCTGAATTTAAAATAAATACTTCGTAACATTTTAGATGGGAAAATCATTTCATAAGGAAAAAAAGCTTATTATAAGTTAAATAATTCTATTGAATATAAAATATTTTTTTAAATTAAAGTATTCGTAAAATATAATAATACATTAAACTGGTTTGCCTTATGAGAAAGTAATAATTTCAGAGTTTTCCCCTTTACCTATTGTATTTAGTTTTTAAAATGTATTGATAGTTGGTTTATACCTCACTCTTTTCATACAAAAATTATAAGTTAACGAATACTAAACATTTGATAACTACAAACCTGTCACTCTTTCAAATCAAGTGAAACGAACAAATATTAATTTTCAGCGCATGTAATGAATTTTACATTTTATTAACTCTTTTGTGCAAACAACAAGCAAACAACAATTAACAACTGCCACTAGGATAAAGGACCCACCCACAAAACATTTGCCTCTATGGAAAATTTCAACTAATTTAATTATATTGAAATAAGTGCAGTTTAATTAAATGCACACATGTCGCTCTGTTGACTTTTAAAGCAAATATCCATGAGTGGCACTCATTTAAGCAATTGTTCTGGTAGGATTTTTGAATTATGAGCAAAAATATGGTTTAGTAATCAAGAAGTATGTACTTCTAACATTTAAAATAGCATATTAAAAATAGTATTCCTTTAGTTTTCGAGCTCAGCATACTTGAATAAACATATTCAAAACAAAAGCAGACTTAATGAAAAGCAATACAATATGGGAAATTCCTTGCAATTCCTTAAAATTGCTTGAAATTATGCGAATGAGTGGAGTTTGGCTCCATTGTTTGGATTATTATTTCGCCTTTTCATTGCTTAGCATAGCAACTAAACTTGAATTTTTGGGTCTGCTCGGGGGTATGAGAGTTGGGGTATGTTGCCACAGTACAAAAAGCACATTAAAAACGTGGAAAATAAAATAAACCAGCCGCTGCCGTTGCCATTTTCCACTTTTCCCCCTAATATTTGACTTTGTTCTTGCCGTTCCCAAAACGAGAAAGTTTTATTAGGGGTACGTGTCAGGGTTGCCATGTGTGCCGATGTCGGAGGGGGGGAGGATGTTTAGGGTTGGGTTAGCTTCGAATGAACTGAAACTGTCAAAAGTGCACATTCCGCTCTTGACATTTTTCCAAAGCGCAGCTTGAACTCTGGCCCCTGCAAGGGAGGACGGGGTGGGCCCGATCCGAGGGCTGATGTCGCTCCAGCGATTGGCATTGAAAGCGCAAATGAAAGGGAAGTCCCCATTTTGAGTGGCACTGGCAGCTTGCGATGGAATCCCAGGCCCAGACACACATCCCAGGGGGTGGAACCAGAAAGTACCAACGCCGTGGCACGCGTCCTTCCGCCCCGGGGGTCGCCACCCCTCGCTCCCACTCCCTCTTCCACTTTTCCTGTCGAACAGTTAAAAAAGGCAAAACGACAACGAGGCATAAACCCAGAAATTTGCTCTCAGTACGTTTATTGCTTTTAAATTTGCCAATTGTCGAATCTGGCGCTTGTAAGTGCATGTGGGCGTGTACACAGGAAATAATTTCAGGTGATCCTTCTTATGTTTAAAAATTATATTTTCTGTATAAAATATATATCACAAAAATATCTTTGTACTTACTAGCAGAGCTCGCAAAGTTATCAATCTCCTCAGAAGACCGAATACAAGAAAACAGAACTTAGAAGAGTCTCTCTCAATTGAATTTAGAGACAAAAAATTGACAAAAATTGATTGTTTTTAAATTTTAAATTGATTATGCAGACTTAAAACTCATATAAAAATGAACACCGCTTAGTTAAGAGATTTGTCGAATATGACAGTATATAAATCTCGATAAATATCGATTCATGAAATGCGAATATTTTAAACTTTGTTTTAATCGATTTCCTACATGATCCTTTGATTTAATTCCAAACTGCAAGGGTATATAAACTACGGCTTTTTAAAGTTAACTTCCTTTCTTGTTTAGTTTAACCTGACCTAAACCCTGAAAGCTCTACTTAATAGCCTTACTTAAGATAAGCACTTTCTTCACTTGATTTGTTAACTTTTCATGCCGAATTTTTGGGTGAAAATAGTTCTCTAACAACTAACTGCATTATTTCCTCGAGTGTAACTGATTTCCCCATCTGATGTGGGCCTGTCCGTGTAAGTCTACTGCAAATTGCTTATCAAGCGAACGCATGTAACAGTCAAACTGAAACTGAAAAGAGGGTCCTGGCCTCGGCCTCGACCAAAGCAAAAGCAAAATCAGCCCTTAATTTGGCCAATTTAAAAATGGAAATCGATTCCCCCGAGTGCCGGGGATGTGTCAATAAAATGTGATTAACAAGTTGCTGCACAAAATGCCAGGACATGGCACTGCAATCGGATAATGGTGAAACTTTTGCCCGACATTCATTCCCTCCGGCATTTGTGTTGTGTTGGGGGAGCCACTGCGAATGCGTGGTATTGTGACTTTTTTACTTCAGTATCCTTGCGGAGCGTGGCGAATTATCCTTTCATAAGTGACAAATACGTCCACCCTTATCAGCGACGGCTGCTGCAAGTAATGAGGTTTTATTCCAAAGCAAGTGACTCCCGGGTATCTGGTCCTTGTAATTTGCAATAAATATGCAGCATTCAAACAGATCCACAGCTACAGCTCCATCTCCAGCTCCTTACCCAAAGCTCTGGCACAAGGACAAGGACTAAGGGGTGGTTACGGTGGCACTGTGTAAGGACCCCTTCGGTGAGCTGTTGAATTCCAGGACTGCATTCCGAGGGAAATTCATCATCACCAGCATTCAGCCGCTGACAATGGAGGAAGTAAGCTCCGCACTTAATTAGAAATCGAGGAAAACTCCGCAGTTCAAACAATGCCAGATGCCAAATGATAGTTTGTAATTCGCCAGCTTAAGGCAGCTTATACTTATCACAATGAATTGCCATTGAAATGCGATATATACACATGTTTAATTGCTTGTCTCAAATTATGATAACTGTATTTAAGCACAGGTAAATTAATCCCCTGGTAATAATGTAGGTTAAACTACAGATATGCTTTAAACTAGCAAACATGCTTAGTTTCTCCTTTGAAATTAACAGAACTGAGCTTAAACAGAACCAACTTAATCCCAGATTAAACGCAGGCAAAATAGACTGCTTTCATGTGCTCTTGTTTAATTAAATTTGAGTGGGAATATTAAATGCAAAATCAATGTTTGAGTAAATAGACTTGCATCAAAATATAAATTTCTTATGATGTTTAATTTGTAAGTTGATACAAATAGCATTAATTTATGCTTCTATTGACAGTATATATATTTCACTTGTCAATTGCACATATTTAATTGCTATTCACTTCATTTTCTGATTGTGACTTACTAAATAGGGCCCTCGAGGCTATTATTAAGACCTATTGAAAGGCTGTGTATGTCATAAATATATTCAATTTAAATTTCAGACACTTGAAAATGGAAAGGCAAGAAATGCATCTGTTGGATTTCTGCATTTCCTAATAACTCAAAGATTTTCCGACAAATGAAATTATATTTTCATCTTTTTAAATAACTTTACATGAATAAAATCGAATATAACAAAGTAAACTTACTTTCCAAGATACTTGGCAATTTCCACGACACTTTTAATGTTTTAGCAATAAATGAATTATCATTTCAGGTTCCAGGGAAATCTCTACGTTTGTTTCTTTTTCAGTTTGATAAGCAAGACCTCAGATACTGCCAAAATAAAATTGCTGTCTAAGCTCAAGTACTTCCAGTTAACACCCAACAATCATTTGTCTGAAATCTGCCAAAGGTGATTTTTTCCGATATGCAATTATATATATTATATATATTCTTAGAGGGCTTTGCGCTCAGCTGATAAGTGAGAATCTTTTCCTGGAAGATTGCAAAGCCAAGAGAATATCGGAACTGCCTTGTTTTTGCACCGCCGCGGCGTGAGGTGTGAGTCAGGTAATCTTATCGCGGCACGAAATTGCCGTTTCGGGGGGTTTCTGTTACTTTGATTTTATTTTGCACTATTTGGCTGGCTGCTGGCTCTTTGCCCCACCACAGGTGCGATAAGCCCCGTTACAGGGGCACGAAAAGTTAATTAAAAGCGAAACGCTTCTGTAAACAATGTCTCACCCGGCGAGCGGCGTCCTATAAAAGCGGCGGCGGAGACCACAGCTGACACCAAACGCACCAGAACCTTCAACATGCGCAGTCTGCTGATCCTCTCCGTCGTCCTTGCCGTGATCCTCGGCGGACATGCCTACAGCTCCAGCTGGGGTCGTCGCAACAGCAATGACTATCTGCTCTTCCAGCAGAGGGAGATCCGCTATCCCATCAAGAACAACTACTGGAATGTGAACATCGATTTCCCGCGTTCCGTAAGTCTAGCTATTTCGAGGAGCTCTTTCACGAAGTGTGCTAATTGAACCTCTGTCTCCTCCAGGGCACCGGCAACAACGCCAACATCTCGGCCGTCTTTGTCTACGACAACTTCAAGAACAGCTCCGGAGCCTCTCCCAGCCTGTGGTCCGGCGGTCCTGGCTACCGCTTCGCCTCCATCAACCTGCGCAGCCAGGTTAACCGCGGCATCGACTCCACCGTCGAGATCTGGGGACGTTAAGTCTCTACTTGGGAATCTGAATAAAAGAGCTATGAAATCAAATGGAATAGTAAACAGAAATGGATTTTTAATCATATTGTATGTATTAACAAAAGGGGAACTATTAATCGGATAATATTGATTGAACTTTAATTGCAAAAGATATTTTCGTTCATATACAATCGATTGCTTTTTAAAAGGTTAGTTTGTATAATGTGTCCTATTCCTTTCTGATATTTCTCTCATCATCTCTCTATCTCTCTCCCTCTCCTTCGATTTCTTCCTCGATCTCTTCCTCGCTTTGCCTACAATGTACATGCAAAAGCGAAGTAAAGCTCGTTTTAGCTGTACTCTTCGCTCTCTAAATGACGCTTGCTTATTTTTTCTCTTTCTCGATCTCTCTTCCTCGTTTGCGTATCATTTTATCGAACTCTCTCCCTCTCGATCTTCTTCCCCTGTTTTGCCTGCAATGTATAAGCAGTATCGCACAAAAGTTCTTGTTAAAAGGAAAAAAAGGCCCTGTTTTAAGTTTCTTTTTGTTTTAGAAACTGAAACAAAAGTCTATAAAATCGATTAGGATTGACATTTTTTGGGAAAGTAATAATTGAGCGCCAACTGAAATCATGTTGTGTGTTTCTATTATTTTTTCCATTACCATATTTGTTATAAATGTATCCACTTATTATAAAACAATCGATATATATTTACGAAAGAGTTAGGTAAATGCTGACAATAGCTCTCTTGATGCCATAGACAAACCAGTCGGTTTTGAACATGTAGCTCCCCTTGGGAAAGGGCAAAGTGTTGGTTAGACGGTGGTCAATATACTGAGTAGACATTTTATCCACATAGAGATCATGCTAAAACAAATATATTAGAGAGTGTGTTCAGGGCTTTAAGGCATATATTACTTACGTCATAGGGACAGGGGTGATCCAGGTTGGAATAGTTTCTAAAAAAATCGTAAAAGTAACTCGCAACCCGGTTGGATCTCGGGTTTTTTACGAATTTACACCCGTCGACTGTCACGTTGTACAGGAAGGGCTTTAACCCATTAAGACGCTGATACAAGCCAAGATTAATCTAAATAGCAGAGGAAAATCTATACAAAGAAAGCTATATTAAGTTGTGCGAAATACCTTAACTTTGGTAACCGGAACCTTGAAGAGTCTCACTTTAATGGTGAAGTATTTGTAAGTCCGATTCACGGATTTCAAGTAACAATGCTCAAAGTCAGCGAAATCCCTATCCGTAATCTCACATTTCAAATTTGAAAACTCGACCAGAGAATCGGTCTGAAATTTAATTAAATTTTATTTAAGTAAACTTAAATGAAAGTATATTTTATTATTTAGCAGAGTTCTTACCTCTCTGGTCAAGTGTCCAGCCAGCAGGCAGACGACGAGAAAGCGGTCCACCATCATTTTGTATTGATAAATCTACGAAAACTGATTCGTTTTATAATTTAAAAACCCATTCAAAACAATATTTCCGTGTGTAATACAAAACACATTTAGATTTACCTCTGTTGATAGCCCTAAAAATTGTTCATTCCTATCGAGCTAATTGAAATTAAATGTTTTAAATAGAATGTGAACTTTAGTTTGCATTTATCATCAATAGTTAACCATCGGGTTTTTTTACAGTGCTTTAATAAGAGTATAAGTGTTCATACTTAATATAATATATAACCTGCGCCTTTTACAATATATAGATATACCAATTTATAAATCATCTACCATCTG
Organism: Drosophila bunnanda; assembly: GCA_035046265.1. Classification (NCBI taxonomy): domain Eukaryota; kingdom Metazoa; phylum Arthropoda; class Insecta; order Diptera; family Drosophilidae; genus Drosophila; species Drosophila bunnanda. The sequence continues at coordinate 17,084,394 of JAWNOB010000016.1, forward strand.
AGGTAATTACGAGTGCGAATGATATAGTAGTTTGCACATATCTCTGCAGATTATTAACTACATATATATTTTATTGCATTTAAGATTGTCTAGGTCGCTCCGGAAATCACGTAGAGGTTTAAAACCCTTAAATATGTGTCATAAATAGTAAAAGATATGTACCAAATTGAGTGTACTAGAAGTAGTTTTATCTCTGATACTCTTCTATCTGTAATGATGTTAAGTCGCATTCTGGCTTATAAATTTATTTCCTTATTAACTTAATAAACCAAAATTGTTCTCAAACATTGAATTGAACCTAAGGAAACACCTTTAAGGTTAGTCAAGTAATAGTTTAATAACTAATATTTCATTTTAACCAAACCAATTGACGTATTCTTTTACAACTATCTGCATTCCAGACTTTGAATTATCAAAAGAATGGATCATTTTCCTATCTCTTGGAATGCCTGTCTCTCTTACATTGTTTTTCACACTATTTTCTCAAATTTTTAGCCAGACTCATCCCAGTTCTGGCGCCTGTGATAAGCGCCTTTACAGGTAAACACAAGTTAATTAAAAAACCAATGGGTTGGGACTATAAAAGACTGAGCAGGTGAGAGCGATGATAGCAAATTCAAGTAAAGTTTAGCAACATGCACAGTATCCTGATCTTGTCCATTATCTTGGGTGTGATTCTCACCAGTCAGGCTTATAGCACCAAATTTGGAGAATCCTTTCCCCACGATCTTATCCTGTTCCGACAAACGGAGATCCGCCAGACGATTGAGAACAAATCCTGGAATGTGAAAGTGGAGTTTCCTTGTGGGGTAAGTTTGGTAATCCTAATTCCTAGATTTTTAATTGAATTTTTATTTTTAAACCCTTAAGGGCTCCATCAACAACTTTACCATATCAGCTATTAATGTTTTTGACAACTTTGCGAGTAGTTCTGGAGCTTCACCCAGTTTATTAAGAGGAGGCGTAGGTGTCAGCGAGGTCACCATTAACCTTAGTGGCCAGGTGAGCCACGGCATCAACTCCACCATAGAGATATGGGGATTTTAGGGAGTCAAAGTTAGAAGATTCTGATCAAAATTGGATTTTAATAAATCAATTAAAATGGTTAACGAGTAAAATAAATAATAAAACTCTCACATTTATTGATGGTATTTGAAGAAAATCTAAAAATACAATATATTACTGTGTTTATTAAACAAAATACTGTTTCCAATGATTAATAATTCACAAAATAACTGAAACTAACAGCCCCAACAGCCCTTTCTTTCACCGAGTAATCACCCGAGTACAGTGATATCTCCATTATTATTCCCTGTCAATATAAATAGCATATTGATATGTCTATCCCTGGCCAACTTTGCATATTCTCCTCGTATTAGCCTTGGGTCAATCCCAGTAACTCCCCCGAAAAGTTTAGCTTTGAGTTTTAGCCCCTTTTTTGGGGGGCTGCTAGTCTGCGGGCACAAAAGGATGAAAGTCCTTTTCCCTCCTTTTTTTGCCAGCCAGCGGCGTAGTCATCTAGCAAAGGAAAACATTCAATATTTAATAAATACGGAGGGTGTGTGTGTGGATGGAGGGTACCACAAATCCTGTGTATCCCCAGACAGACTGTTAAAAGGGCTAGAGGGGCTAAACCAAGCCCGAAACCCAACAAAAAAGTTGGAAAAAATGCTAAAGAAAGGAAAACCGAGGGGAGACAGACTTATTGGCCTTGGCTCATTGGATTCCAGAGGCAGGGTGTAAAATTTGTATTTCAAATTGCCAAAAGAGTGCCGGAGTCTGGGAGCGATATGTTAAGCTGCACGGTCAAAAGGATGTGTCGGCCGAGTCCTTTTTTATTCTCGCTCCTTTTCTTGGGCTATTTCCTCAGTTTATGTATCGAATTTAAATTTCAATTTTAAATGTCTCGAGGCCATGGGGGGGGGAAGAGCTCCCAGTCCCAAAGCCAGCTTCGGCGGTAAACATTTGCACACGAATGTTTGAAAAGTTGTCAACGAAATGTTTCACTTAGTTAATATGCAAAGCGCGGCCGGGCAAAGTCCCGGATATGTTTACGGATACGGCCACGGCAACGGATACAGCCGGATGCGAAAGGATATGGGGGCTGGGAAGGATACGGCGGAGGCTATGTCAGCTGCACTCGCTGTAAGCCCCGCTCTGAGTAAGGGAAAGTCCCACGTGCTCTCGTTCGATATAAAAAATCGCCCCCCAAAAAGTCACGTAACTGCAGTGCAGCAGGCAGAGATTTTCCGAGCAGGACGCGGTGCATCCGAATTCGATTTGTGCTCCTGTGAAGGAGAGGCCTTCCTCAGCCCCTACCCCCCTGTTGATCCTAACTTTAAGACCCGGTAAATGCGGCTGCTTCCGGCATCGTATTCACTTGACATTCCTCATACGCCGCGTGGCCGCCGCACCGAAATGCCTAGCGTAAGCCGCTTGCCGGCTAAGCTGACCACTACACCAGTGTCCACGGGTGACCAAGCTGCCACACACACAGGCACACACCCACAGGACACCCTGTCTGTGGATACACACGCCACCCCCGCCGCACACACCCACCTTCGTCCCGCTGTCAGCGGCAACAGCTTGCCGAGCAATTACTTCGGACTGCCCGGAAATGTCGCCTGAAAACCAGCAGCGACAGCAGTGGCAGCTGCTTGGAGCAGGTCCTGCCATCGCGCGCCCACTCCACCCCCAAATTCACACATCCTGGCATATGTCTGGAGCCTGGCATCTGCTTACACTGGCCAGCGCGGTCGAGGATGGCATTGGTCTGGCCGCCTCAAATGGGATTTCAATTAGCAGGCCAGGGCCTCACACCCAGCCAGCGATTTTGTTGTCCAGTGTTGGGTGTGCTGTGTAACATTTACAGGACTCTATAGGCGAACACTGCTCAAAAATTTGACTTTGATTTAAGGATATTTATGAGAATATTGCTTGTTTAAATATACCATTCAGTTATTTTATGGATTTTAGTTCTTAAAACAGGAAAAGAGTATCTTATTCAATGAAATTATCGTAATAAGCTATAAACAAACTTAAAATATTATTAATTAAATCAGAAATAGCAAGGATCGTATTTGAAGGTAATTATTTTACTCTTAAATGTATATTCTTCTTTTTTAAATTAAACTAAATATTCATGAAATGAATTTCGAGTAAATATAATATTTATAAAAACAGAAATATCTAGACTTAGCTTTATAAATTTATATATATTGTTAATAAAAGTTGGATTTTCTTTCATGGGTAATTAATACGCTCTGCTACATGTTAAGAAAGCACAAAATTGTCCCAAGAAAGGAAAAATTTAAATTAAATCTGAAATTATTAACTAAATAAGCAATAATTAAATTAGAGCCCAAAAAATTAATCTCTTAAATCATCTTTATTAAAAATCGATCATTATTATACTTGTTTGATTTATAAAATTGTTAGCTTAAACATTTACTCTTAACTCACTTTTTAGAAATTAAATTAAATTGTCATAATAAATACGTATCAAAATTAAAAATAATTTTCATAAATCATTAATAGCATAAATAGAGCTGAATAAATTGATTTGCTATCTAAAATGTTGAATATTTGCGTAGAATGTTAATTAAAATAATTCTTCTATTAAAAATTAAACAAAATAAAAGTGATATTATTAAATTCAGAATTACCCAAAGTACAACCGAATAACTTAGGTAAATTGAGCTCTTAAAATGTTTGTTATACTTCCAAATTTTATAATTGCAATGAAATTGTCACAATAAAAGCTAAACAAACGAAAATTATTATTATTTAAAATATAAATAGCAAAACTAGAGCAGAATACATATATAAGCTTCTAATATGTTTTTTTATTCTGTTCAATTATTGTGAATTCAATTAAATTGTCATAACAAAAGTTAGAAAAAATATTATTAATTAAATAAAAAAATAGCAAAACAGCCGTCGAATATTTTGAGCTTTTTTGCAAATGTTATGCATAGAAATTGCCACAATATAAGCTACGAAATTGTCATAACAAAACTTTATAAAAAATAATATTAATTATATAAAAAATATCACAACTACAGCTGAATAAATTTATTGTAACTCCTGAAAAATATTTACTCTCCTTCTAATTTAATGAGATTGCCATTATAAAAGCTAAACAATTGAAAAATATTAAAATAAATGAGAAATAGTTTTCAAACTTTTAGAAAATCAATTTAAATTGTTTTAACAAATAGTAATAAATTTTTAAAATATAAATTTTATAGTAATAAATTTTTAAATATTTGAAATTAGTATTAGCCTTTTTTCAAATTGTTAGAAATTCCATAAATTTAATAAAGTTAACGATAAAACGTAAATAAAACAGCTTAGAACAGAAATATTCATAATTAAAGTATTAATAAGTACAGATAATTAATCTCTTAAATCATTTTCATTTATGTCCAATTAATATGTTAAGTTTTTCTGTTCGTTTTGTATACTTTCTGGTTTTCACACATTTTTCTCTCCGTGCACATTTATGGACGAATGCAGAGGGAGTAGAGCCGGGGTGGCTGTGCCTGGGGGCCACATGACATGGAAGGGTGTTGGACACGCTGTTAAGGCTGCTGAAATTGCTGATTTGCCGTTGTCCCTTGTCCGTTATCGTTGTTGGCCAATGGTTCGTGGCCAGAAGCAGGAGCAGCAGCAGCAGCAGCAGCAGCATTGATTTTTAATAAATAGCAATTTGGCAAACCAATCTGAGTAGTGATTATTTTAGCTGGCAGCACGTTCCCGGCAGGTGGAAAAACGCATTTGAAATGTGCAGCCAGCTAATGTGGCAGTGCCACCTCCGTTTGCCCTGGAAAAGGTAATGAAGTATTTATGATCGGCCCTGATTGCATGTGGTGTGTGGCTCTCAGATGGAGCTGTGGCCATCGTCCTCGTCCTCGTGGAGGTGTCACCTCGCCACCTGCACTCGAGTTTTGACAGCCGCTGCTGGGGATTTGTGGCATAACAAATTTTGAGCGTCTAAATTGTGGAATGCTTTGGCACTGGACGGGGTCAGCAGGGGGGGTCAGCAGGCAATCAATATTGATGAGGGGGCAGTACGTCAATGCATGAATTTTGCCACTTTTGGGGCCAAAGCAAACGGAGGCCAAAATGCAAACATTTCTGCTTTTTGCGGGCACATTTTTATGCTTGCTTTTATTTGTTTTCTCTGTGAAGATTTATTAGGCCTTGGAAAAGTCAAACGTTCAATTGATAAATTATCTGCATGAAATGTTGCAAAAATAAATATTAATCGCATTAAAATGGAGAGGAATTAAATATAATAAAAATAAAACAAAAATTAGGGATAATTACAAATTAAAATAATGATAGCCTTTTTTTACTTACTTTTATTTGTTTAATTAATTCCTGGATAAGTTTATTAACTTGTAAGTTAGTTTTAATTATTTAAAATGCTTTAAAATACTAAAAGGAGTTTTATAAAGCAGAAATTAACTTTAATTGAGGATAGTAGGGTGTAAAAATAAAAGTATATATGAAATATAATATAATTACGTCTCTTCATGACTAAGTAACTTAAATACTTGTGTTTTTGATGCTAGTTATTAAGTTATTCAAAGTTTTATTATTATAAATAATAATAATTAATTATTTATACTTCTAAACAACTTAAAAATACAAGAAGGCTTCAAATTTATATAATAGGGTCAAAAATTTGTTGCATGTAAAGTTAAATATCTTATAATTTATTATTCTTGTTATTTATGATTATGATTCATTATTTATTATTATTTTAAAGATTTTTATTTGTATTATTTTTATTATTATTTTTTGTATTATTATTATTATTATTTTCTCCGAATTATTATTTGTACTCCTAATTTTAATTCCGAATTATAAAGGTTCAATGGTTTTGGTCTCCGCCGTTGGTTTGTGTCCTTTCTTTTCATCAAAGACTTAAGCCAAATACGTTACGAATACTTTTACACATCTAGATGGCGCTTATGAACGTCAAAATAGCATTTCACAAGCTTTGTTTAGTCTGTTGTCTGACATCCAGATGGCGTTATTAGGTGTTTGAATTTGATAAAAATCGATAAATTTGTTTAGTTGGTTCGCAACACAGGCAACGATTTATTTTCTGCTTAGGGCGCCAGTGTGCAATCCTATTTTAAATTAAAATAAGCAAAAATAAATAAAAATTTTATAAATTCCAGAAAAATTATATTATTTTAAGAATTCCCCAAACCAAGTTATTTATATTTTTTATTTTCTCAACTTTTAATTTTTTTGTTTTATAGATTGCACATGTTCTCCACAAGAAATGACCGATTTCTGTTATTTCCTGCATACTATTTTTTCCATCATCATAATTTATGAGCACTTCCACCCAACTGCTGCTTCTTCCTCTTTTTGCTGATGAGCAACAACCCCGAAAAATGCCACGTTTTCCCCGGGATACATACACACTCGCACACACACGCACAAAGCGTCGCTTTTCCTTTGTTTTGACCACTCTTCTTTGTACTTTACACACTTTTGTTGTTGTTGTTGCTGCTGATGTGACTCGAAAAGATATCTTTCCATATGGCTGACTTTGAATGGAAACGGTTTTTCCTCGGTCTGTCAAGAAATCGTAATGAATAATGAAGGCGAGGCGAAAACGTGGAAGAGAAAGGCCTTGAAATGCCAGACAGAGTGTGTAGAGTTTTGCAGTCTTTGTAGAATTTGAAAATGAGGTTCAGCTTAAAGGCGAGCTTAGCCAGATCTGGCACAACTGTACTTCTGCTTCCAACAAAATGGCTTTAAGTCCAAAGTAGCTCTCTGCAACTGCGACTTCAACTCCGTTTTGATATATTATTTCGTAATTTCCTTTGATTGCCAAACCAACCCACTCGTCCGTCCCATCAATCAATATTCCGCCAAAAAGTCGCCCCTTTTCGGTGCGGAAAACAACCACCCACCACCGCGGCCACCCGAACTCACCCAAAAATCGGGCTGGAATCGAATCGCAGTGCTCGGCTTGCCGAGTCCCCGAACCGCGACCAATGACAGCTGCCTGAAACTTCGGCTGCCTTCGGCTCGCCTGGCCGTTGGCCAATCGCGAGGCGGATGCCCAAACGCCCACCAAAACCGACCAATGGCGGGGCTTCGCTGGCTTGAATTCGCCGCACGGCGAATGCTTGCGTCGGCTGGCCATCGGCAACCGGTTTTTCGCTCAACTCTGGTGGTTGTTCGTTTCGCTCTCTCTACCCTCGTATTTTACTGCGTCTTCTTTTGTCCGCCCTTCGGTTTTCCTTCATTTTCTTCTTCGCGAACACACGCCCGGTGTTGCCTGTACTTTCTGCTGCTCCGACTTCCATTTTGAAGAGGTCAATAATTATTTCATTCTGGTTAAGATATTTTTGATATCACGAAATTAAGGTGTATAAGGAGGTTTTATGTATTTTTAAGTCTTTAATTTACATAATTAAGTTTCAACCATTTTAACTTAGAAAAACATCAAGGAAAGGATTTGGATTAAGGGTGGATTTTCTGAGTATGGATCAAAATGCATTCTTATACACATTTTTAACTTTTTTGCTAAATGAAAATATATATATATATATGTACACATTCTTTAGAGACCAAAAAATATTAGATAAATGTGTTAAGCACTTTAATTAACATTAATACTAATAATGTTTGATAATAATATAATGAAACAATGATTGATTTTGAGCTAGAAAAATATTGTTGGTAATAATTATTTGTTACACTGATAAAAAATCATTATGCTTTTAAGATATTATGCATTCTTAATTAAATTCGTAATATAAAACCGCAAATACTATAAACAAAGTTTATCAGGTTTTTTGCTAACGCAAAACTTAGCCAAAATATAGAATAAATATGTTAAAATAAGCTCAAATTAGATTACGCTAATTTATGACCAGAAATCTTAATTGTTTTCTAACTGTAAACTTTTTCTGAATATACCACAGAATTAATATTTTAAATTTTAGGGTAATACGGTTTTGTTATTCGTAAGCTTTTAATTGTTACTACAGAATAAAGTCGATTAAGGTTTCAAAGTCAAAGACTGAAAAGCATTGGCTTTTATTACCTGACTATAAATGCGTAAATCCATTTTTTTTATTTCCGGTTATGCAAATTCGCGTTAAGAAACTTGTCTCTGTTCATTTAAAAAAATTCAAACTAATTTTTAATGTAAATACGTAAATATGTAGTTCCCAAACTGAATGGAAATAATGATATTCTCTAATGTTACCAAATACCTGATTCATATATGTACATATATGAAACCAAATATGCACTAAAGCCTTGTTCCTGTATTTTAAAACAGTGGTCTTTGAGGCTCTTTTTCACTGGCTATCAAATTTCATTAAATCATTATTAAATTGTTAAGTCTTTTTATAAAAATTGTCAAAATAAACCAAAAAATCGTATAAAATCTTCAACTTTATATTTTGAACTAAGCTTAATAAAAGCAAGCTTACCGTCTGGAAACTAATGATTGATAGTTATGATTGATTAGTTGTGATAGTTTTCTAATTAGCACGCTGCAAATGTAGATTTCCCTTCTTGTTTAAAGTTGCTATTTAACTTTCTTAGTCCAAGCTACTACTATTCATGCATATTAAAGAAATTTTAACTAATTCTTTAGAGTCTCTAGTCACCTTATTACATTTTTCATAACTACAATAATTGTTTCCCTTTTACGTACACTAAAATCTAACTAAAGTCTTAAAATATAGATGAACCTACAAACTACCCACTAACCTTAGCAATATAAAGCCTCGCTCCTCTTTCCATAATTTTCTCCCAGTGCACTGATACACTTTGACCTCCATCCATTCCAATTTGAAGAGTGTTTTTGACAGCTTCCTTCAGAGCCGTCATCCTGGCTGCGCCTTCTTGTGGCGTCACCTGCCCTTTGGACCTCCATTTCTCGGTTATTTTTTTGCTGCTCTTCGGTCGTCAGTCAGTCTGAATATGAGAGTCTTTGGGGTCCGGGTTCCAAGAGTCTCGGCTTTTGCCATATTTTTAGTTGCTTTTGGCCCTAACTGGCAGGCCATAAAATGGCTTCTCCGCCCCCGAACATTCCCTCGATTCGTTTCATGTCGCCCCGGTGGCAGTTGCAGCTGTTACTGCGGCTGCAAATTACCATTTTCAACGAATGGAGCTGTCGAAAACCTGGATTTATAGGGGCCTCCGGTTAGGGAGGAAGGCCTTTGCGAACTGGAAGTGTGATGTTAACATGATCAATTTATTCAGGGGTTAACCGTTTCGATAACACTTTGAATATCATGAACATGCATTTGTAACATTTTGATATGATAAGTATTTTATATGAAAATTATACTTTTTTGATGTATTTGTTTTGTTATTTATTTTTTGAAAAAAAAATGTTTTTTGCTCTTCAGATAAATTTAATTTTAATTTTATTTTATACATTTTTAAGGCTGGAAATTCCTCATCTAATTTAATTTGATATTTCTTAATCAATTCACCATAAATTAGACTTAATATAGTGGTAACAAAATATATCTTGGAGGCAATACTTTTTATGAACAGACGTCTCTATTTTTATGGTCAACTACGTTTTTTCACTACACTTTTTTATTAAAACTATAGTTATAACTAAGAAATCCAGTTAGATATACATTAAAAATACTTTAAACACTAATTTTATATAAAACTGGAGAAAATCGCTTTAAAATTAGTAAGCAAATGAAGAAAAACTTGTTTTATAGGCATAGGTTTTCCGAATGACAATTTCCATCATCATTAACATCTTGTATTTACATCGAAGTGATTGTTAGCCTAAATGAAAATTGAAAAAAAATTATCTAAGTAACACAATTTTACTATATCCAAGACCAAATTATGATATATACAATTACTTACTGTAATAACATTAAATTTATATTTAATAAGAGCTTTGTAACCTTTTTCAAAATGTTAAATGTTAACTACTTAGTGTTTTAACTTACAGCACTAGCAATATTCAAAGAAAAATTAATATAATGCAATCAAAATAAGTCTTCAAATAATTAAAACAATAAATTTCCTTTTCCCAATAACCCTAGAAAGCGTCACAAAATTTGATGGCAAAGTGTGAAAGTGACATTTCCATTATGCGGCATTATGGCCATCAATTACAGTTATCGCTCGTCCGAACGCACATAATAAAAAATGGCGTCCAACTTGAAGGTCAGCGGGACTTTGCCACCGCGTGACGTCACACAGCGCCAGACAAAGCACACACAGCCACACCTACACACACACACGCACACACACACACACACATGGCAACCAACTGTAATCTGACGAGAAAAAAAACTGTAAGTATTTAATCGGAGCAAAGGCAGCAATAATTTTTGCGCTTTAATTGAAAACAAAACCCGCAATCGAAATGCCAAAGCGTCACGCCAAAAATACAAACGAAAAGGAAGCTGAAAACGTTCTAAATTTAAATATTACCCAGATGCGAACGTTCGAAAATATTTTGTATTTATAAATACAATAAATGCGGGAAAAGTGCGAAAGGAAAATGGGGGAAAGGTGGGTAAACGGCGAAAATTGAAAGGTGCCGAAGTAGAGTGCATCAAAATCGAATTAACCCAACTTAATAATCGTCATAAATGGCGCCAACATTGCCACCTACACACAAATACACACCCTACCGCCCTACCCGCCCGACACGCCTGTGTCGCCCTCGAGTTTTTCATTTCATTTCGTTTTCGCCATGCTACGTAATGTGTGAAAAGCGGCAACGCCGCTAGAAACTGAAGTAAAGCAGTAAAGTGCGTTGGTGTGCGAGCGACGACGACTGACAAGATACTCGGCTTTCGAACTTAATATTTTATTCGAATTTCGAATGCGAGATTTTCACACAACACACACGCATACACATGCACGCACGCTCTCGTGAGCGAATTCGCCGCAATTAAAGCCGGCTGTTCGGCGTGTGTGTGAGAGAGATTTCGAAATCTCAGAGAGCAAGGCAGAGAGAGAGAGAGAGAGAGCAAGCGAGTTCGAAAAACGCGGAAAATTTCACAAGCTGCTGCTTCTTCTTCGCTTCGCTGCGCGCCACTTTTTCGTTTCGTCGTCGTGCCGAAGTGAAGAGCGGCAACAATGCTAAGCACACACAAGCACACTTACACACACACATGCATACACAGCAAACCGATAATTTTCAGCCCCAAAAAAAGCTTGAAGCTCTCCGCCAATTCCGCCAATGTTAATTGAACCTTTCGGGACCAACGGCAAAAACAAGACAAAAACGAGCCAAAAAACAGGCCTCCAAATGGCTTTTTCGCCTCGTTCTCTGTGTTTCCCTTTTGTTTTTGCCTCACGACTTCGCTAATTATATTTCGCCGCTAAAAATCCAGCTCATTTCTCTATTGTTTTGCCTCCTCCCCCCCCCCCAGTTCCCTGAAAGTCGTCGTGTGTCTGCAAAGTTTGGCTTTTGTCTGCGCGAATTTGGTCCCAAATAGCGGCAGTTTTGCCATTTGAAAGGCCTTTTTTGGGCCGACTTCCCCAACAGATTCCCACTTTCACCAACATTAGCTTGAATAGAAACTTGCGCGACTCCCAAATGACAAAAAAAAACTCATAAAATTGCGGGACATTGTTGGAAAAGCGATGGGGAAGGCTTTTAAATATGGAAAATCTCATTTGTTTGGCGACTTCCTCATTCAAAATGACTGAAAACTTGATTCAAATTTACAAACTCAAAATTTGTTGACAATCTGAAGTATAAAATTAGTTAATTTGAAGGAATAAATAAGGGTTATGCTAGAGTTTTTTTAAAGAAGTTCTTAATGTCCTTTTAAGGCTAACTCTCAATATACATTTTGATGGTTTTTTCCATTCTTTACAAATTTTAACTCTATTTTGGGAAGCTAAACTAGTTTCTGATGTATTTTAATGGTACAAAAATTGTAAATTAATACAGAAATACTGCAAAAAAGTGGTAATTTTAAATTTAATAATAAAATATATAATACAGGGTTTAGTTTATAGTGTTAATATGTATTAATACTGTAAACTAACCCCTTTTGTTTATAGAGTTACCGTATAATAATGATTAATTTCAAATATATGTAAGTTAATTAATATTTTGTAATTCGCCTGACAAGTTTCACGTTTTGGAATTCCCTTTTAGGTCTCATTGGAAGTCAGTATCAGTGTATTGAAGTCCTTGAAGCTTTGAAACCACAAGGACCTACCTAAATCCAAATATGTATTTATATATGCCAGAATAATACATTTAGTTTCTGTTAAGTATTATTATCCTGGTTGTCTACGATGGCAAAACATTTCGTTCTGGCAGGCGCTTGATGGCGGAGGGACGCTTCCTGTCGGCGACTGGCGTTGGCATAACCAAGTCACGGGAACCGGAGGTTTCAGAGTTCTCCAAGAAGATAGGGATTTCAGGGAGCACCACTTCAATGACCTCTTCGTAGATGGCCAGGCAGATCTGGAAGCTCTGGGCGTTGTCAAAGCCCAGCGGCACCAGGCGGTAGCCCAGCGTGAGCTTCACCTTGATGGGTTTCTCCAAGTACAGGCAGCCGTTCCTGCGACGGATCCTCCTCAGCACACCGTGGGACTCCACAAATGTCACATCGTCCAGGTCCAGCTTGGGCTTGCGAGGCTGCACCCGCGGCGGATTCGGTGGCCGCTCCTCGTCATCGCTCTCCGCCCGCAGGTGCAGGCTAGGAGCCTCCGCCAGTCGGCGCGCCTTCTGCTGCTCAAGCCAGTGGTTACGCATCCACCTGATCTTCAGGCTCCGCTTGAGGCTCTCCGCCTCGTAGTTCCCGAGGAAGGCAGCCTGCTCGAAGCCCACGTGATGGAAGTACGAAGGAACCTTCCTGCCCGACATCCATGGCACATAGGTGCGCTTGAAGAAGGTCAGGATGTAGTTCTTGGCAATTTCCCGGCATTTCGAACCGGCTCTAATGGCGCCTATGAATTTCCGCACCACCTTCAGGGGCATCCGATCTGGGGTACCTTCTTCTGAAAGATTTTCATTAACCAAAAATCTTATCTTTGGCTTTTTACCACACAACTCACCGTCATTCACAGCCACTGGTTGGTTCTCTTGTCCAGGAGATTCCTCCTTCTTCTGAGTTTCGGCCATCTTAGACGAATTACTAATTCAGATAAAAAAATATGATATTAGTCACAAAATATGGCAATATTCCTACTGGGTTCCAATTATGAAAATTATGTACTAGTACGTCTGTCCTTTTCAAAACTTATTGCAAGACTGATTGCAGGCACAAAATGATTTATGCTTTTAGCACGTTCTTTGGTATTTTTGAAGGGCAAAGATGAGGTCATACTTTGGTTTTTGCTCTATTTGAAACAAATGGCAATGGTCAACATTTAATGATTTGTTTTGGAACAATTTTTGCTCTATATATAAAAGGAATATGGATATAGACTCTAATAGGCAAGAATTGAAAATGGTGGCACACATGGCCATAGTCATACGGCGAATTTATCGGGTCAGCCGCGGATTAAGCTGGATATCGAACTCCAATTGGTCCAATAAACATGGTCCATATATGCTTTTTGGAACACATGGACTTGACTTTTCAGCACATTATTGTTAAAATTTGTTAAAGATTTTTAAAAGAGAGTGAGAGGCAAACAGAGTGGTACAGACTGTTTTATTACATTTCGTATACTTCTTTACATACCGCTCTGGAAATACTAAAAGAGTGTAATAATCTCTAAATTTTTTAGTATTTCAATTATCTGCCGCTGTAGACTATGTCTATGACTATGTGTCTCTCGCTCACTCACTGCTGTAAAATTATGTTGGCATTCTGCGTACTGCACTTTAAGCAAACAGGAAATGTCTACGCCACACTGATAAAAGCTAATACGATAATTACTGACGTTGTTTAACACTGACATTAAAAAAAATATGTATTAAAAACTCACTATATCTCGGTAAATCCACAGTAAATCTATTTATATCTTTCGCATGTAGTTTGTTCAATACCTTAAAATTAAAGGATTTTGTTTTTTTTATTTATTTTTTAAGTTTTTACGATGTAAGCAATCATTAATAGTAGGCTTAACGCATTAACAATTTTAAAGTTTGTCGTGTTGTAACATCAAAATATCGAATTCTTAAAGGGGCTTTACCTTTTTTATTTAAATGTTGATTAATGGGTAATGTATACAAAGTAAATATAAAAAGCGTATACCAAAAATTGGTTGGAACTCCCAAGAATTTCCTCTTTGTATTTTATTGAACTTACTCATTTTTTAAGAATGCATTTATTCTATTTTACCTGCTTTATTCAATATATTTTCTGCATAAAATGTAAGCACAATACACGTTTGTACTAATTAACCAATCCGTTGTAATTTACTTTAGTATTAATTGGGCTATGTGAATGTTTTCAAAAGAAATATACCATTAATTCCTTTTTAAAAACACTAGATTTTAATAAAATAATTGTATTAGAAACTTATTCAATTTTCACATTTAAAAATCAACATTTTTTTTGTTTAATTAAGTATACATACATTAGTTAGATATTGACTGATAAATTTAATTTTATGAACGAAACAATATAAATTCGAATGTATTTATAATTATTAACTTCTAAACTTGCAGATGTAATAATAATACAGATGTTTTTAAAATTTTAAGAATATTGTTATTTTGTTTCGAAACTTCTTTATATATTAATCAAAGAACTCTTGTAGTTTTATTCTTATTTATGTTTATTTACCTAATTGATGTTTCTCAACTTGCTGTCTTATAAAAATTATTTAAAGCTACTAAAAAGACCCCAGTTTTCACATAATAAATGTAAAAAAAGGAAAAATCAAAAAAGCGATCATCCTTCGAGCCGGATTTGAACCAGCGACCTATGGATTTCTATTTACTTGGCGTCAACTACAGTCCACCGCTCTACCAACTGAGCTATCGAAGGTGCAAGCGGAGAGCACGCCGAAGGCCTTGATAAGCTGGCGTGCGAGCGAGATGGCTGCGACCGCTGACCGCTGTCGTAGCCCGACGTCGCAGCAGCAACAACAACGCCAACGAAATGTATGCACATAAAAAGTAAAGCGCTCGAAAAGCAGGCACAAATCAAAGTATAAAGTAGCCGTAAATACGCACATAAATTTTGCGTTCATGTAAATGAATTTTTGCGTAGTCCGCTTTGCGCTGTCCGCCGCTAAACGGACAAAGGGGAGGCGACGCGAGAGACAGAGAGAAGTGAACAAAAAGGCAAGAAGAAAGAAACAAACAGAAGCGGCGGCGAAACGCTGATGTTCCAAATTCAGCGCAACTTTCGCTAGTTGTCGCCGCTGGGGCCTACATCTAGGGGGGGTGAGGAGGTGCTGAGGCTGGATGGGGGGCACGGGCGCTGTGCAAACGTCATCAACATAATTTTCATCACTCAGAAATATGCTGATGAAAGACGCCGAGCAGCCGCCAGCCGAAAGAGCCGAGCCCAGCCGAACGATTCCACGAAGTGCCGAAGTGCTCGAGAGCTGTTGGGAGGGGGAGGGAGGTTGGGCGAGAGTGACAGATCGGGTGGCCAGGTACGTAAAAGCTAGATTCTGAGCAAAATTAAATTAAAGCACAACAAAAAAGCTAAAAAACAAACGAAAATCTACATTAATTTTTTTTAAATAAATAAAATAATAAATTTTGAAATGGTATATTAATAAATTCTAATTTTAAATAAGCTAGTTTCAAGACTACAAGCAATTTGCAACTTTAATAAGCATTTCCATAATCTCATATGATAGATCTAGCTTGAAAAATGCTGAGCTTGCAGCTCAGGTTGGCCGGTGGGGAATGGGAGAGAGGTGAGTGCCGTGCCGGAGAGCCCGTGCAATTGAGCAACTGTGACGTGGCTGGTGAGGGCGAGCGGAAGAGAGAGGGCGGGCACGGGCACAATGCAGCGGAAGCAACTCATCGTGGGCACAATGGGGAGACTTTGTCCAAGGGCCCCAGAACCTTTCCACCTCCTCGGCTCCTCAGCTCCGCTCCCCCTTCACTGGCAACAACAAAGCGACTGCCGTGACACTCCATTTTTATTTTTCAACGCTGCGACTGCGACGCTGGCACAAAAGCAATTTCCCATTCCCCGCTGACCGCGCCCATCCCCCCTGCTCGCTGCACTAATTGGAGCACATGATAAAGTAACTTTTGGGGCAGCACTAAACTTCCAGCAGCGTCTGGCACACACACTCAGAGGTACAGTAAGAAAAACTATCACTAAAGTTGGCAAATATGATACTATTATACCAGAACTTTGAACTTTCCATTCTGCTGATCAACAAACTATGGTAACTGGCAACTTAAAAGATGGCGATATGTAAATTTTGTATTTTTAAACCTACATACCAAAATTCATCTTTCTGCTGCTCATTAAACTATAGAAAAAACAATTTAAAAGATGGGGATACATAATGTATCTTTGAAATGAAAAATGACATACTAAAATATATCCTTATCTAAAAACTAACATGAAATATGACTCAAATATATACTATATTTTAGCTGTATCAGATAAATATTATAGTAAATAGAGCGAAGAAGATCTTAAATATTCATTACATTATATATAAATAATACAATAATAATAAGAACCTTTCTTATATTGCTTATTTGAAAGTATTTTAAAATATAGGAATTTTTATCTTTTTGAATTCTTAGCCTACATATTTAAGTTTTATTGTGGAAATATTATAGTAAATGTAAATATTTTTCAAAAGACTTTCAGATACAAGCCCATATATTATGATAATATAACCAGAACTTGGCGTATGTTCCTTATTAAGAAGTAATTTGGAAGATATGGAAAATATACATATCTCTTATACCAAAATGCAGTTTTATTGGAAAAATATAATAATAAGTGCAGTGAATCCAAGGGCTACCATAATATTCATCACATCAAATTCATTACACTTCTTATTATAATATTAATATAACCATAACTTTGGATTCTTTCGCTTATAAAACTGTTTAAAAAAATAATGTGAAATGTAGGGATATGTATGTATCTTCAGATATGTATTTTCAGCCCACATACCAAATTTCAGATCAGTCTGCCTTTTATTATGATAAATAAATTCCACTGAGATAATCCTATAATATTCACCAGTAGGGATAAATAAATTAGAAAAATAACTAAAAAAAAGGAATTCAAATTTAGTTTACATTTTGTAAAAGAACATATTTTTTGGAACAAAATTATGAGTCTCATAATCATTTCCATAAAACTTAAATGGTGAAGAAGAACTTCATCTAAAATAAATATATATAAAAATTTAATCAATACTGCGCATAGGCCTAATATTTATATTATTAATTGATTGTTTTTATTTATACAAAATCGTTTAAAACTAACCAATATATATATTTTTTTTAATATTAACAATTATTTAATGTTATTGTAACACAATTATAAAATTTGGTATCTTTACGTATACTGACTCTACCCATTGTATACGTTTTAGCGTCGACATGAAAGAAATTCTCTTGATATTATTAGTTTGACATTTACAGATTAAATAAATAAATAAATGAATTAAATAATAAAATAAAAGTTAGCGTAAATTATAACCTTTTTCCTCTGTGAAGCCACCCACACGCCATTAAGTCCCTGGCACTTGTCACGAAAGGTCTCTGGAGTTGCAAGTCCGCTGATGTGCCTGCAGCTCCGTTCCCTTTTTTCCAGGTTTTCCCTCTTTTCCATTTTGCGAAAAATGTCAAAATATAAATCAATTAACTTTCCGGAAAACTTTCGGTTTGGAACTTTCAAAGCAAATTTATCGCTGCCACATCGTGTTGCAGTTGTCTGTCTGGGAAAGCGGTGGTGATGGAAATGGTCTGTGTGTTGCAGTGTTTTTCCTGCGGCGAGAGAGGGTCGGAGGTCGGGGTCACTGCTGGATGTGTGGACGAGGGATAAGTGGGATCCTCCACCACCGGAGTGGGTTTGCCAAACTCCATTTTGTTACCGGAAATCTGCGGGCTTATGAATTTACGCAATTTATGGACTTTTAATGCACAAATGCCATTCGAATGATAGGGAAAATTACAGAATAATGGAACCCTCTGTGTTTGTGTGGAATTTATTGTATGTCCTGATATAACAAATTAAGCCTTTGGCATTACAGTTTAATGTACATTTTGTATGATTGAGTGGCATTTTGAAAAATAGGGGAAAATGAATGAGAGTTAAATAACCGTTTCAGCATTAAAGCAATTCGTGTTTATTTTTTGATCTAAATTAAAGTTTGTGTTAACAAAGACTTTAAATGAATTATTGAATAAGAACTTAGTTAATAAGGTACAGTTTTGATTCAAAACTAAATAAAACTCACTGGAAGGCAAATCAAACAGCTTGGAGTTCATTTAAAATGGAGGATATTAATTCATTCGTTCATTTAAAGCTGCAAGAAAACGTGTTCATTTCCGCAGCTACATACATATTTGCATAAATCCCCAGAAGTTGGATTATTTACGATGGAGATCTTTATCTGTATAGCCATAAAGCATTTCATAGATCCATCCATTACCGGCCTTGGCTCGTGCCAACTTTCATTCCAAATCAAACAGAAATCTAAGCGACGCGAAAGTTCATTAAGTTACACCATGTTTGGTTTCTTAGAAAGTTGATTTTCGATCGTTAGATATCCGCGATATCAAAGGCTATATTTACAAACATTTTGTATGTCTTCGGTTCATATTTGTTCATATTCGTAATTATTTCAGAGCAAGCTGTTGGGCAGTATGGGGGAATAATGAATGGTAAACAAAGGAATCATTTCAAACCCAATTTCAAGGCGAGCAAATGTTTACAAAGAGATACAAATTCACATATAGGATGGAGATTGGAAGTGAGAAAGAGATTGGAAGAGAGAAGAAGATTGGAAGAGAGGAAGCGTTTAATCAGTTGAATTCATTAAGTTTGAACGAAAATGAAATGAAAACATTGAAATAAACAAATTGAAAATGCGTTGGGTTAATCTGCTGATCTCAATGGAATTTGACTCTCTCTGGGAAGTAAGATATGCATATGTATGTACAATATATATATATTTCTGTCAAAGCGATTAGTGCAGAGAAAAAAAATTAGGTTTATATTTTAAGGTTCATGTGAGAGATTTTAAAATTTAAATAAGGTTTTTAAAGAATCTATATATATTAGAAAAGAATACAACTAAGACTCATGTGGGGCTTAAATTATATTTAGGCTTGTATATATTGTTATAATTTCAATTAAATTAAGAAAAACTTTAGACATAGTAAGTACGCTATAAATATATATATATTTTTAAGGTAGATGGTATAAATTAACTCTAATTAGCAAGCCTAGGCGAGTCGATCTAGCCAAGTTCATCTCTATTCATCTGAAAAAAAGACCTCAGACTTTATAAGATAGCTAAAGAGTTAAGATTACTTATAAAATGTTGCTTAGTAAACTTGAAACTAAGCAATTATGTAGATTTTGGTAATATTTCTAATATTTAATACGGTTATAGACGTCTTTTGTGGATGAAATTGTAAGTTTTGGAATTGTTTTTATTATTCTTTTTAAGCTAGGTAACTGCTTTTCCAAAAATTTAAAAAAAAAACTTCAAATCAGTTTTCAACATTCAATCCGTATTTAATTTTTTGAAGAAAAAAGTTAAATAAACTTGTTATTAGTTAGTATTAAACTAAAATTGATCCCACAAAATCATCATCTAATTAAAATTGTATTTATTTTTCTGCTCTTTTTGTGGCCAAATCGATTGCTAACCAATTTTCGTGCTATTTGTTCATTTTGTTTGAGCTTCCACTCTCGTGTTGCCTAAACGAAATTTGATACTTTTTGCCAAGGAGAGCAGAGACAAACAAACAAACAAGCAAACAAACATAGTAGTGGCACAAACACTCGAAAAAACCAAAAGATACCCGCGAGACGGGGCTTCGAACCTCGTTCGGAACGGTCTCCGGTCTCCGGACTCCGGACTCCGACTCTGAATTTGTAGATGCCGATAAGTAAAATGTATCTGAGCGGCTGCAAAGCTACGAAAATCGAGGCGCAAAATTCAATGCGAAACGGCAACAACACAGGCAACTAGCACACAATACCAAAAGCGTACAACATCGGCAAGTATAGTGTATAGAGCACAACAACAATAATAATAGCTTGCATAAATGGAACCAGTTTTGAGGCCGAGCAGCCAAGCAAAGTCGAGACTTTAGTTAGCGTCAGCTTTTGAGTAAAATTTATGCGGCCAGTCGAGAGGCCCAAGTGGCGGCCTGGAGGGAGCAGGCGGTGGCTCTTGGGTCTTGAATCCAAGTCTCTGAGTATCTGTGAGTCGCTGTGAGTCGCTGTGAGTCGAGTCTCTGAAGCCCAAACAGAAACAGACAGACGGCGGCCTCTGTTTAGACATCCAACTTTGGGGGAGCGGCGAGTGGCGACGCTGCTGGGGAGACGCCTGAATCTCAAAAGCGATTCCGAAGACTTCGTTTGAGGCCTGAAAGCCTTAAGATTCACACGGAGAGAAAAATATAGGGGGACTGTGATTTGGTAGTTACTTTTTCCTGTGGCGTTAGTAAGAGTTAGTTAAATAAATTGACTTAAATTTGGCACTTAAAATTCTACAGAAATCTAAGAAAAAGGCAGGGAAAATGTCTTGAAGAAAATGAAACAAGAGAACATTGAATTCTATTTTGAAAACTTAAGAAAAAGGTATGATCTTTAGCATTTTCCTAGTTAATTTTTTTGTGACCCAAGTTTATTAAATATTTTAAATCATTGTGAAGATTTTAAAGCTAACTCGAGATATAGTTCAGCTCGATTAAATATTAACGTGGCACATAGTCGAGTCCCGTAATTTGCATTGGAATAGATTGCCAAGTTCACATACAGATGAGATATATAACTATATAGATACTTAGAGAAATGACATATATAGCAAAGATTATCCCGAATAATTTCAATCGATTTCCAACCTTCGATCTCATCAGTGAATGTTTTGCTAGGATCAAACTGCTTATATTAGTGCTTATACATACAAGCTACCGTATGCCAGAATTCAGACTTGAGAATTATTGGGCACCACATTTTAATTCAATTTGGAAAATAAATCTTTTTGAAAGAGCTTTTGATATACAATACATATAGGTTATTCAGTTTGTATTTATAATGATACTTTCAGATTAACTTTACAATATATATAATATATATGTAGCTTCTAAAGTATCTTTATTCCTTACCCATTGTTGAGCGTTTTATTAGATGCATAAAACACTTTTTAAAGACTCCTTGACACTCAATAGAATTCGGATTTTAGGAAGATATTTTTCGGTTAGATTTAATTATATATATTAAAAATATATAAATATTTTTAAATTTTATATTCTTCTTTATTCTACTGTTCCGTTCTTCAGTTTTTGTTGAGTGTTTTGTTATAAGTCATGTCCACAATTTTTATTTGCATTGTCAGCAGCTAATGACAGAGGGCTGCCTCAAATAAGTGTCCCAGTTTTGTGTAAAACTATAGCCTTAATTAATATTTATAGTTAAGTTTAAGGTAGTTTATTTGGTAAAAAGATTAAAAGTCTATCAAAATATATATGAAAATATGTATATATTCCCTTTTTTCCCTGTGCACAAACGACATGTGAATATTAATGCCGCGATTCGGATCGCAATACAAAGTTCTGGTGACAAAATCTGTAGACTGTTCTTCCCGGCTCTTCTACCCTTTCTCCTGGCATTTTCGTGTGCAATTTGAGTATTTTTTTATTTTCCTTTTCGATTGTGCAAATTGCAAATGAGAACGTGAAATGCCAAATGGGATATACGATGGGCTGGAATGGTTGGGAATGGGTTGGAATGGGTCGGCAGGGGCTGCGTGTTAAGGATCAAACGGGTTTCCACAGACGAGAGACTGTTCGAGCCCCGCTTGACAACTTGATAAAGATTTCATGCCTTTGATTAATATGTTAAGTCCCCGGCCAAACGGCCAAACGGCCAAACGGCCGAAACGGGACTCGCCGGCAAAACAGCAAACGGCAAAAACCGCAGCGACGGCAGTGAAGGAAAAGTGGGGAAAATCAGGCAACACGCACGATACCAAAAGGTGTCCGGAGTCCAGAACATGACAATAAATCAACAGCCAGTTCCAGGAGAGACGAGCGAAAAAAACCAGGATGCGGATAAAACGAGGAGTGAACCAAAGGCCACTCGGGAAATTCAATTGATCAGCCAGCCACTGACAATGCAAACATCTAATTTCCTCGAACAGGAAAATGAGTTGGCATGGGAATAAGCACTAGGGATTGCCGCTTTACCAAAAATAAAAAAAGGTCTGACCCCATTATTATTAATCATTCCCAGTTGGCAACGTATGGAGGATATAGGAGGATATAAATTGGTAACTTAATTTAGTTTGTTAATGGAATATAAAAGCTTTCATAAGAGATTCTTCCTTAAAAGCTTATAAAAAGATCTAAAAATGTATTAAAATATATTGAAAATATTATCTTTTAAGTGGAGATAGCTCTTGGGGGACTATTCCAGGTCATTGCTGGTTATAGTACTTGCAAAAGGTTAAAAAAATTACTTGTACTTGGAAAGAAAAAGATCTTAATTTTAAGATTGATTGTATTAAATTTTGTAATTTCTATTAATATAAAAGAAAACACCCATTTTCAGCAATTTTCATCTTAAGCCTTTCATATTAAAATGTAATTTACTCTGCCAATTTACACAATATTAATATTAGACTTTATATTTAAATGTTACAAAATTCAGAGATCATGAAGTCAATCTTAATATTAATTAAATATTAAGTATGCATGACAATAAAAAGAGTATTTATAGATATCATGAATTTGAAATATTTTATGAATATTGCTTAAAAACACAAAAACATCAGTATAAAAAGCAATAAAGGCACTTGACCTCAAGCTTTTAAACAACAAAGCAATATTTAAATTGTTGCAATTATAAGGCCTTTTTTATAATACTATATTTATAATTTATAATATAATATACCATAAATAAAATATAATTAGAAATATAAAACCTTCAATTTAGGTTCATTATATCCATTTATTAATAAATAATTGCCTTTGAAAATTAGTGCGGGATTTTCCTTTCGTTCAAATCCATTCGCTTTTCAAGGCAAAGCTGCTACTAACGAAAAACTAATAAATTAAGTTATTTGAAATAGCAATAATTTCATGTCGAAATGCCCACTAGACCATTGGAAAATTGATGGAGCGGCGGAAAAGTTTATTTTCCGCAGCAATCATTAACTCGCCTAATTGTAGCTCTGGGGATTCCGCCCTCAGGCGGGCCAGCGGGAAAAAATCCGAGAATGTCTATCGTAATATAATCAAATGTCGAACATATAAAATGGAAATGGAAAAGCGAAGGCAAAAGGAAATTGAAAACGGACCGAAGCGAACGGCAAAAGAGGGTGGAACCACCCCCAAAAAATGCAGTCAGCAGACCCATGCAATAATGTCCTTAACACAAAAAGTCAAAACGAGAGTGCTGTGTGACCGTGTTTGTGTGTTGGAGAGTACAGTGTGTGTTGGTGTGTGGGTGTGTATGAGTGGGTGTTTTTTTATGGAAGGATAAGGGGGGTTTTAGTGAGGGAAATGAGAGCAGGGAAGGCCTGAGGCAAAGGCGAAACAAACGAGCATAAAGCACGCGTCACAAACGTTCCGTGTGCCCAGCCTCGGAAAAGCAGCAAAGACACACACAGATGTATATCCACACATATACATATATACACATAAAACACTCACACACAGAGAAGAACAGGAACAAGGACAGCGGCGAGGACACACACACAGCGCATCAAAGAGAAGGAAAAGTTTTTGCTGCTCTAACTTTCTGTCGCTCTTGTTACGACGAGCACATCCTGCCTCGTGCCCCCCTTTCGGCATTTCTCCTGTGCAAATATTTAATTTTTATAAAGCCTTCATGCTCGCCCCCTTTTCTCTGTGTGTGTGTGTGTGTTAGAAAGGCTCCCTGGGCTTTAAAAATATTAAAGGATAAACGGCAGGCGCACATAAAAATGTAAACTTTATGACACAGCAGAGAATATCCCAAAAGCTTAGCTCAGGGATAAAGTGGAATCACCGGAAATGGGGGAAAAGGGGAAATTTTCGGGGACTCTATTAGCCTGACTGCTAAATAAGTAAGAACCTGGAATAGGTTCTGTCATAAAATGCGTGACTTGTGGCTTTCTCAAGGCATAGGAGTGGGCGTGGGAGTGTGTGTGTCCAGCCCCCTTTTCATTGACAGGCATAACAGGTAACAGGCCCATTTAATAAGGGCTGTGCGTGACAGTGTGACCAGGCTTGGTCAATAAAGATGTAAGATGATAGGTACACCTTAGCAACTTATTCAAAAGGTATTGATTAATGAAAGGGAAATTTAGAGTTTGATGAATTCATTAAGTTAAGAATTGTACTGAAACTATGAAGGATTTCCGTAGCTTAAGAAGACAAACTAACTAAAATTCAGTAGAAAACCGTATTTAATTTAGATGTAAAGAACTTTAAAATATAAATTCTGCAAAGTTTTAATTTAGTTTCCTCAATCTCACCTTTTGCGCCTTAGGTAACCCCTTTATCTTAGTTAAAAAACAGATTTAAATTATTCAAAAGATAATTTACATATTTCACTTAATTATTCCGGCCCCCCCTCCCCTCCTGGAAACTTTTTCAACTCTTTGACAGCTCTGGTCACCCTAAGCCCAGCGCTTACAAAATGGAGTTACCCTGCCAGCCTCTGTGCATGTGAGATTGCTTTTGCGTTTGTGTGGAGCGTGTTTCCGAGGGACCAAGCCGAGACCCAAAAGTAAAGGCAAAGCAGAGAGGACAAAGGAAGGTAGGCAAAGGGAATTTGAAAAAAAAAAAAAACACACAAAATGCTAAAAAGGGACGAGGACGAGGCTCTGGCACAGGAATATCGAAGGACGAGGCCGAAGTGGCGGCGAACAGCGGAAACATGTTCAATTATCTGAATTGCCGCTGCTACCCCGGTGCATGTCCTACCTAGATATAGATATATATACACATGTACATATATAGATACATATATATAGATACCAAGGAGATACAGAGAGCAACAGAGAGAGAGAGAGAGAGAGAGAGCGAGTCCTGGCAGGACGAAATGCTTCGGGGTTAAGCCAAATTCATGCAATGCGGTCGTCCTCGTTCTCGTCTAAACTGCGGGGGTTGGATGGAAGGATGGATGGAAGGATGGCAGGATGGCAGGCTAGAAGGATGGATGGTTGAATGAATGAATGGATAGACAGTCGGGCTGTCGAGGGCCAAGGGGTCCTGCCAAGGACCCAGTGTGCAACATATGGAATTGGCGTGTCGAGTGTGACGAGGTCGTTGTTTCCACTGTATGTCCTGTGTGTGTGGCTGCTCCAAAAAAGTGGGGTGCACATAAAACACTCAACACGGCATGAAAATCGGAATCGGTCTGGGAACGGGAATGGGAATGGCTATACATATATTTAAGAGTGGGCTGCCCACATGGAAAACACGTCACTCGTGAGCCGTAAAGCGCCCCTGGGAATTCGCCAGATATAATTTATTTTAAATCTCGCCAACCAACGACCCCGTTCCCTGTCCCGCTTTCGTTCGCTTTAAATGAAAATCATTTATTTATGCCCGCATTCCCCTGTCCCCGGGTGCCAAGCGAAAACAAGAAACACGCTGCCAGCTGAGGGGGGAAAATGTATTAAAAGCGTTTTCACACACAGATCCTAATTAGCTGGCTGGTTGCCTAATTGGCAGAGGGGATTGTTTTCCTTTCGCTGCTGGTGTGTTTCGAGCAATAATCGCGGAATGTGTCAGGTTCAACGCTTCCGGTTGGAAATTATTAAAGAAAATACGTAAGATATGAAAGAAGTAAGGGAAAAAACTAATTAAAATTGGAAAAAGTTGTTAGAGTTGTTTAATGAGTACTTCTTTTCTATGGCCTTATATAAGCTAAAGGCAACATTTGTATAAAAATCAACGATTAAGTTAAAAGATTTCTACATAATATGGAAATCTAAAAATTATTCATCACTTTATTACTAAAAAACGTCTCCAACTCTTATATTTATTTAGTGTACTTAGAACAGGACTGTCAGTCGTAGAACCTAAGGGTCAAAGAACTTCGTATTCAACTCACTTTTTTTTACAGAATCCATTTTATTAATTATCTAATATTCACTATTTAATTATTATTGAAAACTCATTAAACTCTTATATATATGCGACTTAAATATGATTTAATGCAGGACTGCCCAGCCCTAGCACCCAAAGGTCAAAGACCTTCCTATTGCATGCACAGAAATTACAGAAATCATTTTCCATTTTGTAAATATTGGTAACAAATTAGTGTTTAGTAATTGTTAAAAATGTATGAAACATTTATATTTTTGTGGTTCAAAAAGATGTGAAGCAGACATTCCTTGTCTTAACGTCCAAGAGCCAATAGCTTTCGAATTTGTTCTTCTAACAGAGAAAATCTCAAGATGATCTGAAGCAAATTTGATACTATATCTTTTACTATTATTTCTAATAGTAGCTAAAATTTTACTAATATGTACTAGATATAATATATACTTTTCATACATTTCTGTGGCTTAATTATTATTAAGCAGGAGTTCCCAACTTAGCACCCAAGAGCCAAAGGCGTATTTATTCCATTCGTTCCTTTTACACGAGGTAAGCCGAAGGTAAACCGAAGCAAATTTGAAATTGTATTATTATATGTATTTTATCATTTATAAATATTATATCTATTAGTTATATTAGTAGTTAAGTTACTAATAATATATATTTCTCATATAATTCATAATAGATTATTCATAATAGTTTATATATGATGTGAAGCAGTCCTTATCATTCGTAGTACTCTCTTCTTACAGGAATGACTCGAATGTAAGCCGATGCAAACTGTTTTGAAATTTTATAGATAATTTTGATTATCTAAACTAATCTGTATTACATCTAATAGAATACATTAGAATACCAAAGCGTTTTTTTTAACTTTTTAAATCATTAAAAATTATAAGAAAATACCTTTAAAAGTCAAAACTATTCACAAATTTATTATTTTCTATATTTACTTTGTATAAAACATAATTTATTGGCTGGTTTATTAATTAAGTAGATTATTTAAGTGAAAGTTTAGGCCTGCATATTAATATTGTAAAGTAAAAAGTGCTAAATTACTTTTCCTCATTTAGTTCCGATTCACTTCTTCCATTCTATAAACATATATAGCATTAATCCCTAAACCCTCGGAATGGGTTACGCTACCGCGACGGTTGTTGTTCCATCCACTCAGCAGGTTGCCAGGGGACAATGGACGGGGAGACCCTGGCATTTGACATTTGGCGTTTCGACTTTTGACCCCTGCTACCCCTTCAATTCCTTCAATTTTTTTCGTTGCCTCGCCGGCGCTGCACGGCCACTGTTTGGTGGTGGTGCAATTAACCGCAAAAGGTTTCCTTTTGTCACTCGGTCCGCCCTTTCGCCCGAACTGCGGCATATCCGGCCGAAAAAGGACACTGGCCGGGCGTTTCTAGGATAGCGTGGTTATCCGCCGCGTCTCGGCCACATTACTTCGGGTCATGAAATAATAATGGTCTTCTGGCCAAAGGAAACTTTAATGGCAGAGTTATTAACTTTCGTCCAGTTCCTGCCATCGGATTGATTGCCATTGTCCTTCCGCCGGCATTCCCACTCGCCGTTCTTATCGCTCGACATGATTATTATTTTTTCTACATTTTTTCCCGTCTCCTTTTTGTGTTTTTCTAACAAGATTGTTTTTTTCCCAACCGAAAAAAATAAAAAAAATAAAGATAAACGAAAGGAAATGAAAGTTTATTTATCAAGTGGGAGTAAAGTTTGAGGATCTTTGTTATCCTGGCATGGCTTGTAAAGTAAGACACTGTATGATTTATTATTGATTTGTTTTAATTAGAAATATAAAGTTAAGAAATAATCTAATTATTTGTAAAAGCCACAGAAAAATTTAAATTGGGTGAGGGGGCAAAAATTCTTTATTTAATAATTTATGAATGTACCTATTTTAAAAACTTTTACACTCTTTTGGCCTATTTTATATTTGGTTTGTTAAAAAGTCCTCTAAATTTATTTATGTATCCTTGATTTCAGCTATATTTCCCTTTGAAACAATGTATTATTTTACTTCTAGATGTATGAACGCTTAAAAAAATAATAGGAAGTGTGAAATAACTTTAGTTATCAAAGAAATAAATATAAACAGTACATATGAACAGTTTCAATGATCTACTTAAATATATTTCAAGATCATAAACATAGTTCCATAATTTGCATTATATATTTATTATTCCCATGACTTCATAATAAAGCCATCATAAAGTGCAATGATCTATTCAGCTTATAAGATTAATAATAATTTATTCATTATGTTTGTATTCGCCTAAAAGTCAAGTTCATTAGTTGTGTGTCGTTGTGCTGTGAATTTTGTTTTATTTTCAATGACTTTTCAAGAGTAAACTTCTTATAAAGGAAGAAAGACTATATGGTTATTATTAAATAAAAAATTAAACAGAGTTTTATGTCTTTCATTTAATAAATATACAAACGAGGAAATTTCTTTACTAATCGAAAATAATTTCAAGTTACTATTTATATTTATAAAAATCAAGTTAGGAGCAAAATCACTTAGAGATATCTCAAATCTCTTTTCCCTTGGCTTAAGACTATATTCATTTCGTGTATTATTTGTATTCCCATTAAATTAATATTGCTTAGACTTAATTACGATGAATAAATCATTAAAATGCAGCTTAAAATATATACAATTTAAAGTATAAATCAAAGTCAGGGTTGGTGATAATAATAACATTTCATTACAAATAAATGCACTTTATATGGGATAGACTTTTTGTAAATATGTACTTACTTACTTAAAAGTTTTATTTAACAAAATCAAATAAAGTTTGGAGTTTCAAT
The DNA here is from genome assembly GCA_035046265.1 of Drosophila bunnanda. Taxonomy (NCBI): domain Eukaryota; kingdom Metazoa; phylum Arthropoda; class Insecta; order Diptera; family Drosophilidae; genus Drosophila; species Drosophila bunnanda. The sequence goes on from JAWNOB010000016.1 coordinate 17,113,399, forward strand.
AGTTCAGAAATTTGTGTCATTAGCTTTAAATAAGAGAATTTTGACTGTATTTGATAGGAATATACATTTATTTAACTATATTTCAAGGCAATTCTAGGGTTTGTAAATGCGTCTTTATACTTTTTTTAAAGATACTCTTAATTAAAATTTCCAATTTTAATAAATATATGTAAAAAATTTCCTTAATAAGTTTGACAGTGGTTTTATTAATTTCTTTTCAAATTGAATTGGGCATTTTAAAGACCCATTCAAAATGAATTTAAATAAACAAATAGCTAAAATAGTAAAACACGTGTTTGCTTGCAAAGAATTTCAATTTCAAGAAATTCCCAGCCATAAAATTCCCGAAACTTGGCAGTTTTCACTTTCCTGCTATTTAATTGCAATTTCACTGCGACAGCAACGGAAGCAATCCAATTCAGAAACGATTGCGATGGCAGAAAGTATCTAAGTATCTAGCTATTTATGTATCTAATCGATGTGGCCTGCCGCCAAGTTTTTCAGTTGCCGCGGAGCGACGGCCTTGCCACCAAAGCGAATCAATACGAAATGGATGTGGAAATGCCTGTGGAAATGGCTGTGGAAGTGGCAGGCCGAGTGTTTGATTATGGCAAACATTGCCTAATCAGAGTGTCAACACACTGCGCCTGGCTGGCCCATTGTGGAAATTATCTGGGCGTTGCGATAAGTAAAAATGCATTAATGGGGCCTGGGGAATGGGTCCACAACCTGGGCGAGTGAATGCGAAAAATTCCAGAGTCGTAAAGCGAGAAGAAAGTCATAAATTAAATAATTAATGCAATAAAGACTTTTTATAAATTACGGCAAATGTGTGTTTGTTATTTGCATTGCGCCCAGCGTGAGGCAGCAACCAGTTTGTGGCGGGGCAAAAATAAAACGCCAAATGCACACCGATATATACACTATAGTACAGATATATACTATATGCACACGAATGCGAAAATCGCAGAGACCCAGAACAGCAAATAAAATGCAAAAAGGCCTTCGCTTTATTTGCAAAGTGCAGCAACAACAGCGAAATTGAAATCGAAAATGCAAATTAAGACGATCAATAAAAATGCGAATATGTCAATAAAAGTCAAATGCAAATTTGTTTGCAGCCAAAAAAACAACAGGGGGAAAAAATAAAAATAACAAATAATCGAAACACCAACAGCAACAAAGAAAATCACATCACCTCGGGGTGCCGAGAGAGGGAAAACATTCTGCGGAAAATGCTGGCCAAACGGAAAAACAGATTAAACTGAAATGGTTTGGAAATGTGAAAATCCACAGCGACACACAACAAGTGAACTTGACTTTTAGCCAAATGCGAACATAAGGAATAAATTATAAGTATAATAGCCTGAATTAATGATCATTGCACTTTATGGCTTTATAAAGGAGTCATGGAAATAATAAATATATGATAAAAATAATGGAATTGTGTTTGTGATCTTGAAATATATTAAAGCAGATCTCGGATAAGCCATATTTTAAGTACAAAGTTGACTTTAAAAGAGGTATTTATTTATTTCTCTAACAAATAATGTAATTTAAAGGTTTATGCACTTACACAACGACAATTATGCATTGGGTATAAAGGAAAATAGTCTTGTTTGAAGAAAATAAATCAACTTGAGAACGGTTTTACTCGTAGGTAGTATAAAATACCTTAGAGAAATATATTATATACTGTAGAAGAGTGTAAAATTACTTATAAAAAGTTTTATCTTTCTCTAGTTGAGAGTTTAAAGCCTCTTACTAAGTGGTAATTCCATTTGTGAATGCATTTAGGATCTATAGATATAACTACAACGATTTATATAATTAAAGAAAATATCTATATCTTGCTAGTATATTAAATTATATTATTTAAACCTAAAACATTAAGCTTTCTTGACTTTCATTAAAAAAGGAATCATTTGTTCCCTAGATTAAATTTATTTAATAAAATATAGAATATATATAGTACCACTTAAATCAAAGAATTATTTATTGATACAATATTTAATAGAAAACACTATATTTAAGCACCAAAAAGCCTTCTAGGTAATATTCAAAAACTATTAACTAAACCCTTAAAGATGTAACATTAAAATAAACAAATGAAATACAGAGAAAAATAAGTCACACAAAAAACATTAATATAGAACAATCGATGTAGAGATTCAAGTGTAAAAAAGTAAAATCAAACAAAAGATATTAACTGATTCCAAATTGCAGGATTTTTCCCCTCAGCAATCCCTCCCATAAGCATTTCCAAGTAACTCGTACTGTTTCTGTAGTCGCAACTTCCAATCGAACGTGCCCATTATGGGTGGCAGGCAAAACCGCAATTCGATTTAGTTGGCTCTTGGGCAGAAAACCTCCTCTTAACCTCACGTGTTTTGGCCCGAAACCGCAGTGGAGCCTGCCTGGCCTGGCCTGGGCTGGCCTGCCCCGTCCTGGCCTGGTCGAAACGATCGATCGGTCGGTGGCGCCGCTTCGTTTCTGCCACACATTGTCGTCGGTTCCTTCTCGTTTGCGGCGACACAGGAATTTCAATGAGCTGCAGTTGCATTTTGTGGGCTCTGTTTTTTATTTATTTTTGTACTCTGTGTATCTCCCCGGTGGTGATGGTGCCCCCATGGGTGTTAAAAATCGAAAAGCGAATAAATTTCTGTGAAAATGAGTGTTGTCGATGTGGCTTTTTTTGGCCCGCTTTAAAATAAACTTATTGGGGGTTAGATGTAATACGAAAGTAGTGTATTTTTTACTCTGAAATTAATATTGGCCTTGATTAAATATTTAACATTAATATAATAATATTTTTGTAATATATTTGTATATATTATTTATTTAATAATTTAATAAATAATCTATGTTTATAACAGCATTTGTAATGCGAATCTCAAATATATTCATGATCGTCATGTTTTATTTAATACTACAAGCTGATACTAAAGTTTTTTCTGAAAAAGTTCTTGGCTTTTCTTTGTTACTTATTTTATTTAGTTATTTTATCTAATTTTATCTAATATTAATATTAAATCTATGTTTTCAACAGCGTTTATTCTATTCAATCTGAAATATGCTCACGTTTGCAACTTTCCATTTAAGACTAAAAAGTGATATTTGAGTAGAGTATATAATATTCAAGATAAATTATTGGCTTTTGTTAATTTATTTTACGTTTATGTAATAATTCTAATTTAATATTATTATTAAATCTATATTTTTAACACCGTTTGTTATCTTTAAACCCAAATATGTTCACCGTAGTAATGTTCGATTCAAGACTTAAATGTTTACTTACCTCTATTAATATCTTTGAAATTTTTCTCTAATACGAAATTTTCTTTTATTTGGTTTGTTAATTTTGAAATAAGGCGCAAAAGTTGCCAGTCCTTTTGAAACCTCTTATTAGGCAGGGTTACCACCTAAACCTTTAAATCATTTTTGGCTTTAAAACTTAATTTGATGCTTATAAAAACTATATAAATAAAAATCTGAATCTGAATTACTATAGATACTGTATATTGTATGGTACAATATTGATTAAGTTTTCTTTATTAATTTATTTGATTATTATTTAATTTGATAATATTTATCTTAAGTGAATAATTAATGTATGTTTTCAACCTCAATTGTTACACCGAATTCCAAATATATTTGATTATTTTTTGGGACTGAAATGTTTACTTAAAGAGTTGCCAACATTTTAGAAAATCACTTATTAAGCAGGGTTGCCATTTATAGCTTTAAACCAATTTGGTTTGGTGTTGAAAATATCTTTATTGCATAAATCATAGTCACAAGTGGTTTTTTATATTTTTCTGGTTTATTTCAATTTTATTTTAGATTTATTTCCCTTCTAGAGTTTTCGTCAAAACTAGCTTTATATTCTCCTGTAAAGAACAGCGGCAACTCTAGCACACACTCACACACACACACACACGCAGAGAGAGATGGGCATTCGTGCATTGCATTCCCTGCAGTTGTAGCGCCCACTTAGCGCAGATACAGATACACAAGATACGCAGATACATGCGGCGATACGTTCGACTCTGGACCAGGCCCAAACCAAGGGGGGACAACGACAGAGACAGGGTTATATGGAGAAAACGAGACAGAGCGAGAGGGAGAGACAGAGACAGGGGAGCAACAGATTTCAGGCGGCAATCAGCGTCATTAGCAATTGCCGATGTGGAAGTCCACCGAGTTGGCGACTTTTTGGCGTAGGCAGCAGCAGCGTTGCAAATGGGGCAGTCGCGTCGTTGCTAATTAAAAAATGCTCGCCACAAAATAAAACTTAATTGCGATTTCAAATCGCGATATGAGGACAACGGGCGAGAGCAGTTGAGAGCTGAGAGTCGCCGGATTCTGGGGCCGCCAGCCAGTTGCCAATTGCGACGGCACACGCGGCGTATGAGCGACAATTGTTGGCTAAAAAGCGGGCTGCCTGCCGCTCTGTGCTACCTCAAAGTTGCACTTTAAACAGGTTTTGGCTTAGTTTTTTTTCTCCTGTACCGCAGTGGAGCTTGCACTTAATAAAGATTGATTTACACACATTGCGGCCTGCTGCCGACGGGGAGTCGTCCAGAGTAGGAAAACCGGGCTCAACAGAGTCCGAGCCCTGGACGGCGGACACCCAAAGTTATTGCAAATGAAGCTCAGGTAGGGGAGGTTGAGGGGAGGAAAGCTGGAGCAGAAGCTGTTGCTGTTGCTGTTGCTGCTGCTGCTGCTGCTGTTGCTGCTGCTGCTGCTGCTGCTGCTGTTGCTGTTGCTGTTGCTGTTGCTGTTGCTGCTGCTGTTGCTGTTGCTGCTGCTGCTGCTGCTGCTGCTGCTGCTGCTGCTGTTGCTGCTGCTGCTGCTGTTGCTGCTGCTGCTGTTGCTGCTGCTGCTGCTGCTGCTGTTGCTGTTGCTGTTGCTGCTGTTGCTGTTGCTGCTGCTGCTGCTGCTGTTGTTGCTGTTGCTGCTGTTGTTGCTGTTGCTGCTGCTGCTGTTGTTGCTGCTGTTGCTGCTGTTGCTGCTGTTGCTGGTGCTGCTGCTGCTGTTGTTGCTGTTGTTGTTGCTGGCGCTGTTGCCATTTATGGCCTTGATTTATGTATCGCAGCTACTGGATCTCTAATGCGCACACACAGATACGCCCCAGCATAAACACACACACACACACATGTACAATGGGGCATAAAAAACAGCAAGAGAAGCCAACAGGCATATTGAATTTATTTGCAATTTATTTCATTTCCTTAAGCTTTTCGGCAGACTGAGGGATTCGCCGACGTCTCTTGAAGAATAGAAGCTGGCCAGAGTCAAGGATTTAGTGCAATTTGACAGTAAAGTGCACAGGCAGAAACAAAATAAAGAGCTTAAATAATGAAGGGTTTTAAAAAACTAATACTCATTTTTTAAATGTATTTTTCTGTTGAAAATAAATCAGTATTAAGAAGCCCTCAAAACTTTATATAATGATTAAAAAGGAGCACTGCACGGTTTACACATAATATTAGTATATCAACATAACTCCTATAGTTTTATAAAAAATACAAATCGTATAAATACAAAAATATAAAATTAAACCTTATATAGATCTCTAATCTCTATATATTATAAACATAAGTTTGAAACTTTTAAAGTCGTAAAACTAAAAGAATCTATAGTTTCCCATTTAAAGCTTTGTTCAATGTTCCAAACAAAATCCATTAAAATTAGCTTTAATTGTCCGAAACATTTTTATTATATATGTATATTCTGTTTTAGGTTTTTTAAGGTAGTTTTTTTTATATTTCACCTTAACTCATTGTATGCAATTTAATTGTAAGTTTTAGAAACATTGGTATCCTGTTTTATTTCATGATTTAAGAACCCAGTTTATATATACCTGTCGTTTTGTTCCTTACAAAATAATATAATTCCTTTAGGCAGTATAGTTTGTAGTGTTAAAAAGCTTCGTTTTTTGGTTTTTCATCATCTAAAAAATGTTGCTGGAAGCAAGTATATTATATTTGTTTGTATATCTACGGGAATTATTGTTATGTAGTCTTTTATTCGTGTGTATTTGCTTGTGCAAATATTTTCCACTTACAAAGGATTAAGAACATACCACAAATCAGAGTAAAAGTGTTGAAAATAACTTCATAAGTAACTCAAAGCCCTAAAAATGCATAAGAACAAATAGAACATCTATTACTGAGGACAGCCGTCCACGTAATGACGAGGCTACTATATATACCTTCCGAATTGAGAATCGGCTTAGGCTAAATCGGCTAAATTATATGTTATTTATTTTACTATTAATTGGCACCAAAAATGGTATAGGACATTTTGTGAATATTATTTTACCTCGTTAAGAAGAGTTTTAATATGTGTTTGGATATGAAAGTTCAGCTTCCTTTTAGGAAGTATCCAACATTACATTAAAAAAAAAATTAAATATCCCATTCAATCTATGAATAAGGAACCTAAAACGGCAGAAGCCGCCGAGAATTACGCAAATGCCCCGAGATAAATCCCCCTTAATGGTCACATCTCAGTGGATTAGATTGGCACATCGTTAGCCGCCGTTTAGCAACCCCAAAACAAGCCCTCGAAAAATGCCAGTCCCATTTGGAATCGAACAACAACCCCCGAAACCGAATCCAAAACCGAAACCAAACCCAAAACTGAAATGTCGAGAACCCATAATCAGCACACATCCCAAAAAAACCAACCGAGTCGAGGACGCTTCCTCGGAAGAGGACAAAGCAAATTGAATCTGAAGGAAAGATTTAAGATATCGGGCTGAGAGGTCCCCAGAAGCATCTCAGCATCCAGTCTCTGTTTTCTCGCCTCCAAAAGTCGCCATTGTTGTTCAACTCTTCGGATATCAGCGGCATGCATCCACTTCACTTGTTTTTTATTCGACGAACAAAATCTCGAAATCTTGTGTTTGAATCAATGTAAATGAGGAGGCCAATTGAGGATGCGATGAACAGGGAATTTGGTTTTGAAAATGAATTAAATGGTACGTTGTTATAGAATTTAATTGAAGGTTACTCAGGAAATGCTTGAGGAACAGGCTTTGATTAAGTGGAAATCTTATATCATAGGTTTAAGTACTCAAAAACATCTAAAAAGGTTTGAAAACTTTGCTTTCTTTCAATCTTCTTAGATTTTATAGAAGTTTTAGCACTATTTAGGTACTGAATTAACATTGTAAATTCCCTTAAAGTATCTCTTAATAGTAAATCACATTTATTTATAAAAAAAAGAATAGAGAGGAGAATTGGGAGTCTGTTTAAGCTTCACAAACATAGGTTAAGCTTCTGTAAGCAAATGTAATAAATGTGATAAAGTTATTTTTGTTTTTTTTTAACCTTTGTATCCCATAATTCTGCAGAAAAGTAAATACTGAAGCCTAGATGGGCAGGCATTTTTCTCTTTTAGCCCCCAAGGTTTTTCCTTTAAGTAGTAACTTTTGTCTAGCAATCAGTAAAACCTTAAAATGATAGTAAAACCCCTGAAATTAGGTAAGAGAGGTGGCAAAAACGCTTCAACCCAGCGAAGTTGAGCTTGCAACAACAAATTATGCGTGTTTTGTCAGTTAAATAAAAATCACTTGCTTGCAAGTTCTATGTCTCTCATCATTTCTCTGACTCGACACGCTATATTTCGTATTAATTTCTCCATTAAAGCTTTATCATATCATATTATAATATTTATATATATTATATATCTTTCCTAGGTATTTAGGTATTTGCTAAAATCCGGTTTCCATTTAGTTTAGCTTGAAAACAAAAAATGCTAAAGAAGCCTAAAAAAACTTATTCGAAATTGGAAACCATTAACACAGGGCATCCACATATCCATAGTTGCTTTACCCTCGACGATCAAACAAACATAGTTTTATTTTTAGTAAAGTCAACGCCAGACAGCACCAGCTTTTTCCCCACACAAACAAACTTAATGAGTTCAGTGAGTGAATTTGGCATTTAGTTTTTGTTTTTTGGCAAATGGGTTTCCTCGTTACGGCCTCAATTAGATGGAAGTGGCAAGCATTTGTGCACATATTTGCCTATTTTAAAGGCAAGCAAGCAAATATAAATTATAGTAAGTATGAGTGGGGAAATGAAAATAAAGTTGGCAAATCTTCGAGCTGCTTTCCACCTCAACCCGTTCTCAGGTGAACCGTTTCTGTGTGTATCTATGTACCTTTCAGCTTTCGTAGATTCTTCAGATTGCAGACGCTGAGAAATTGCTTTGGGAAATTTCTGCCATCTCATGGCATTTAAAGCGCGAAACAAAGCTGAAATTTTCTACTCCCGGGTCGAGCAGCAAAACCCTCAAGACGATTCCACGTCCAAGGAACTTTGCCCCGAGAAAAAGCTGCTAAATAACAGCGCTAATGGGACGATATCGCACTAAAGAAGCTAAACAATGAAAATGTTAACATAAAATATACAAAAGAGGGCCGAAATTAAGGCGGCCCCTAAAAAATAAAAACATACAAATGCACATTCGAATGACAATATATAAGGTCATGTTTTTAAAATGTGAACTTATTGAAAAAGGTAAAAGAGATAATAATTATGGATTTTATATAATTATGACTTGAACTTAAATGTAGTCAATATATTTATGGTTGGCATTATAAAATGATCCCTATATATAGCATAGCTTAATAAAAGCACATTTAAAGATTCTTTTTATATGACTCACATTTTTTAAAGTTTTATACTTTAATTCCAAAAAACATGATATTCGTTTGACTTCGTGATTTTCCAATCAAATATTTTATGATAAGTACCGTCATAACCTTTATTCATAAATGTACATAGCAGAATCGCTCAATTTTTCTTAATTTTGATTCCCAATTCCCAACTATTTAGTTTATGTAACAAAGATTTATAACAATTTAATTTTAATGTAATTTAATGAAATTTATTGCCGCAATATTAGAATCTACCTAGCTATAAATTTATAAAGAATATAACTTTTTTAACTAACTTTAACTTTTTATCTTTACTTTCTTCTATGATTCCCAACTGCTTTGTGCAAAAAGTCGATGTATAAAACGTAACTTAATTATAGTGATCTTAAAAGTATATCTTTGTTATAATAATAAATAAGTTATACCATAAGTGGAGATATTACGCGTTTTTTTAATTTGCTGCTATGATTCCCAATCGATTCGTACGTGAAATCGATGTGTCTAAGCTAAATAATATTGATTTTAAAAGAAATTCCAGTATTACACTAAGTTAAAAGATTTATACCACAGTTATAATAAATGCAATTATTTTCAAATTAAAATTAAAATGACCAAAATATTCACTGAATTACTAAATATAGAATATTTACTTATTTGTGTATTGTTTTCTAGAATCTTTAGCCTGCTACAAATTAGTTGTATTTCTATTTGTACTGTTTTTATATTAAAATAATCATTTAAGTTTATTTAATTTAATGGAGATAGTTATAAATTTAAGATTGTTTATGACAGCAGCTATCATTGTTAGGAACAATTAGGCTGTTTAATACAATTTTTTACTGTTTAATATTTATTATTACAAACCTTAAACACCTTTTACAACATAGTAAAGCATTTATAACATGTAGTAATTATTAAATAAAATTATTCAGTACTAAGAACTTTGTTTTAACTAAACCATTGACCGTTTTAGTAAATTATGAACATCCGAATGTCGGCCCACGAGTGCACAAAGTTTGGCGAGTGTGTAAATAAGTTTTCCTATGGCTTTATTTTTATTGCATGGCATAGGCTTAAAGGTCTAAATAAAAAATACGCAAACAACAACTGAAAAACAGCAGCGAGCAAAAAGTTTTCTTATCTTTACGGCTCCAACGAAACGTCGCAAAAAACCTAAAAAAAAAGCAGCTGACGTTGGCGCTGAAAAAAAGAAGAAGCTGTATCTGGGAGCTGGGAGCTGACAAGCTAAAGCTGAAGGGAAACCGAGCGTTAAGTCGCTAACTAGCGACAAGTATCGAAGAATCACTTTTCCCTGCGGAGGAAGCATCTTTACTCTTTTTTTCAGGGCTTTGTAAATTGCTGCTTTTTTAACACTCTTTTTGTTTAGTTTGGCTTGGTTTTTATAGTTATTTTTTTGTATGCCCTTACAGGTAACTAGAGTTACCATGATTTTGCAATGAATTTGTTTAATAAAAAAGCAACTTACGTATATCTCTTACTTGTATAGGTATAAAAAGAGTATCTGAATTAGTTGAAGTTCTTGAACTTAAAAAAAAACATATAAGGTCTTTAGGTAATGATCGCTTAATTTGCATTTCTCCATTTTACTGGACTATCATAATAAGATATTTCCAATAAACTCCCAAAGAGGATTTAATTAAACTCTTATTAAACTAATATTTAGATATATTATTTTCTAAATGGTTAATATGTACTGTAAAATATACAAACTCTAGGTTAAGTGATTTAATATATTTAAATAAAATCGTTACTGGTTTATTAATTTGGTCTTTTATGAAATTTTTAGATTGTTCTAACATAATAATAAAAAAATCTACATTTTCTACAGCTAGCGTTAGTTAAAGATTAATAAAATATATACGAGTTCAAGTTAGTTCTGTTTATGTTAAAATTAATTAATAAAACTAATAAAAATGTCCAATTATAGAAAAGATGTTTAATATATAGTATACATTTATAAATGCCTAATAAAAAATTATTAAGCGCAGACAAAGGTCATCTTTAAGCTTGCACTAAAATTTCGCAAGTCGTTATTCTGAGACATATTGCATTATATAAATATATATATATTATAAATAAAAAAAATATATAAAACATTTTATAAAAGAAAACAGATGCTTGTCGTCCAATCAACCATTGTAGTTTTCATTTCGACTGTATGAAATAGTACTAAACTACAAAAAGGCCTGACTAAAATTGATTCTGAATTTTTGTGGATTAAAAGATACATAGATACAAAAGTGTTCAATTAAATATTTACTAAAAACAAGAAAGGAAACTTTTTTTTGGGAACCCGAAATTTCTATACTCCTTTCATAACTAGGCCCAAAAATGCATTACTTTCCAATCGGACATCTAGGCTAAATTTTATTAGCTTAACAAATCTGCATATTAAATTGAAAATGTTAAACATTGAAGTTTTTCTTGAAATTTGAAAATTTTGAACTATGTAACCTAACTCGGCTGTTAATGCTGATCAAGAACATATGTTCATGATTTCTAGACGTTATAAGCCTTTAAATACATTTATAATGCACTGCAAGGATATAAATATAAAGTTGTATGTCGTAATTGCTTAAGCTTTTAAGAGCATTTAAAATTCTGGTAACTGAGCCCGTACCAGTCTACCCTTTATATTTTTTTTGAATATTTTTTTTATTTCTGTTATTCACACGTTGAGCCCACCCACAAGTGTGTGCGTTCATCCGATTTTACCTGTCGTCATCGTTAAAATGAATACATAAGTGAATGAATGGGCGAGGGAGAGCGACTGCTACTCTGGCTCTGTTCTACTTAATGTCTGGGATGACTTTGTCGGTCTGGAAAATATATATATATATATGTGTATATATATGATTGTGTGTGCAACAGCCGGCTCTTACCTGCTGCGGGATCCTCTTCGTACACAAAATAAACGGCGGGCGGTGGCGTTTTTATGGCATTTTATCTCTCAAAAACCATTAACACACAGCCACCAGCAACAACAAAGACAATAATAACAACAACTATAGTTTGGAATCCGGATATATGAACATATAGCTTTGTTGCAAGAGACACGGGATGCTGGAAAAGTGTGGATTTTTTGGTTAGAGGCAACACAAGCGGCGCCGCCATTTTATGTCTCAGTGTTTGTGGAGGAAAAAGGTCAAAGGCTAAAACTTGTTCTATTGAAATTCCACTGATATTTATCATGAATAAAGTTTTGGGTGTGTGTTGGGTGGTGATAAAACGTGCCGATTACAAGGGCTTTACGGGTGGAAACGAGCTCCATTATGCCCCAATTCCACCCCCCTTGTAAGCAAATTATGGCAATTTACGGGGCAAAAAAGGTGTTTGGAGCCCCTCTGGGGAGACCCTTCTGATTGAGAAATATATGTGCTTGGGTATAGAATTCACATTTACCCAGGAATTATTATGCAGAGTGTGCGGAGCTGGACGATTGTTAACCTGGAATCGTTGACATAATTTCCAGGGAATTGACATGGCAGGGCTAATGAAACGTGTGAATGCTGATTGTGTGATAATATAGTAATCAAATATTATGAGTTAACACATTATAATATCATTTTATTATGCTTTCAGACGTCAGATGTTTATGGTTTGTGCTTGAGGGAGATTGGTCTTTGGTGTCTGTTAACAAATCTGATAGAATTTTTAGGAAATAAAATGTAGAAAAACAATTTTGATATATCTAAGTTTCAAAATTTAATGTTAATTGTTATTTTTAAAAGGTCTAATGTAGGAAAATGCTAATAATTATTATTTTTATTCACTGTTCTTGTATTTTTTAGTTCATGGCTTATACAAAATATGGTTTAGATATTAATAAAATGTTTTTAAATCATTTTTAAACACAATTTACAGTTTTTTAACTTTTAAATCGCCATAAAAAATAATCATATAAATAAATAAAAATATTTATTATCATAAAAGTTCACTATTATCATTATTTACGAAATTTTAAAGTCCGTTTCTTGGTAAAATGAACATCAAAGTGAATGAACAATGAATAATGAAAATTAACAAAAAATAGGGTATTTCATAGTTTAGTGCTTTAAAAGGTAAGTAAACGGATCTTTTTAATTCCTTTTAAATTGTATTATGATTATGAAGGTATCTAAGACTTAATTATTGGTAACAAATAACAAGATTTCATTGGGTAACATTCTTAAAAAAAATAAAAACAAATAATACTGTCATGAAAGTGCATATCTTATATTTTAAATTGATTTCAACAATTTTCTCAAAATATATTCAACTAAACAGTTAAAAACATAAACAACAAAACAAATAAGGAAATCAACGAGAAAATAACTCTTTTCAATTGTGAATAAATGGCAAACTCATAAAATATATAAAAAGCCTCGACTCGCCCAAGAGAATTGGCGCTTCCATAACCGATTCCCGCACACAAGTCGTAGGCCTCTTTTGGCCTTCAAGTCGACTGAATATCAATTCATTAATGTTAATGAATGTAATGAGCCAAAACACACTCACTCATTCAACTCGTTTTATTCATTTGCGCTTATAAGGCAGCCAAGCAAAGCAACTTGGCAATTTCGAAGGCCTCCTTCCTGAATATCAATTCGAGCCAAGATTTTTTATGGATATTCTGGCTGTCGCCAAATTTAATGCTTTCGGTTTCTATATTTGTCATAACCCCACAGAGTTATGGCCAATAAAAAACGTCTCAAAATGGCCGCAGCTGGTTTTCATATGGGTTCGTTTCACTTAAAAGGCCCGATTTTTACTGGATTCCATAATTTATTATGGGGGGAAGATGGAAATAAAATTGGAGATGATGATATATATGTGATATATGTAGAAATGAATATTTGTAGGATGCGATATGGGATGGGATCATAATTTAGGTATTTAGAAAACTAATTTTTTTGCCTCCCTGTTAAAATTAAACGAACAGATAAAACTGTTTTACAACTTTGGTACTTCGGAATCTTAGTTTTCCCATCTTCCTGTTAAAATTTATCGAACAGACTATTTTAGAGAGCTAAAAACCTGAAAAGCGGAAACCTCTACTAACTGTTAAGTGCTTTTCAATTCGGTTATTCCGTTGAGAAAACCAATTTGCTTTTACGTCAACTTAATCTGATATATACGTAAAGAAATTTGACACCGACACACAATATGGTGTTTGACAGCACTCTTTCTCTGTTTTCTCGATTAGAAAACTTACTGTTTTCCAATTTCCGATTTGCTTTTACATCAAATTTATCTGGTCGTTAAATTGAATTCTCAGATACCTACCTTAGACTTTAACAGAGAGACTAAAGTATTGTGTTTAACAGAGTTTGTTTCATCGTTTTCGTTTTAACGATTTTTTGTTGTAGAGAAACCCGACTTACTTAACGTTTAGTTAACTTAATTTGTTCCTTTTTCGTTCAGTTAGCTAGCTAAGCCCGAAAATGCTTTAAAATTGAAAATGAAACAAGGGTTCAGGAAAAGTATCTAATCCTATAAGTTTAGATCTTAAAATATTAATAAATTTCAATCATCTAACCTTATCCTCCATTTGATTTTTGAACTTTTAACAAAAGATACACATTTGAAGGCCATTTCCTGTGCTCCCAACCCAGATTCCTTGTGCTCAACTCCCTGGTATTCCTTTTGAATTCCGATTTGATGTAGGCACATACATTTATGTAAATTTGAAGCCCATGTCAAAAGTTTCCGCCTTGACCAAATCCTTAAAGATTTCCCCCTTCGACCTTGGACCTTTTTTTGCAAGCTGTCTGCACCGCAAATATGTTACATATCAAAAAAGCAAAGTTTCCTCTAAGCTTCAAGTTTGTAAACTCTTAAAAAAGTCTTAAACAAACAAAGCTCACAAGCGAGTCTGTGGCTGCCATAAAATGCTTTCAGAGATTTCAAAAATCAATTCGGAGAGCGCGCTGGGCGAGCAAATCGCATGCATAATTGAACTTCCTTCCTGGATTCACAGTGGCATTCCCAGTATCCTTTTCCTCTGCAGCTGACTCCTTCCCCGGTTGCACCTGAGCCCCGTCCGTCGCCCCTGCGAATGCCAATCAAATTGGCGCACGTCGCTCCAGGGGTTATGGTTATAGCCTCGGATCCCGGCTGCGGGCTCCTCCAGTACGTGCACCGGGCACGAGGCGTCATCAAATGGCTGTCAGGAAGGCGGAAAAGCAAGGAGCGGGCTAAGCGGAAGCTGGGATGTGACGCCATTTTCATATTAGTCTGCAGCTGACTCCTGTCGAGTCATCTAAATCATATCAATTTCATTGGAAAACACATTCGAGGAGGTGAGTACTGACAAACCTTTTTAACTTTAAATTATATTTTGGGGTACAAAAATGTGGCATTAAAACGTTGCTTTCGCTTTGCTACTTTAAAAGTTTGAATGCCTCACTTTTATTTCGCAAAATATAATTTATTCGTGTATCTTATGGTTATATAAATTACATATCCCTAATGTTTATACCCATATAAGGGTGCAAGAGTATTATAACTTTGTGTTTAACGATTATTTATGTAAGAAGCAGGAGGGATCTATGACCCTATAGAATCTATCTTATAGATTATCTACATAGGTATGTACATATATTATTGATCTGCATTATTAGAGCAGCATTATACCATTAAAAAAAATCTTATCAATTTTGTTGTAGCTTTGCTACTTGTTTTGAACGTAACAAACCTTTTTTATAAATTTTAATCTGAAACATTTCAGAGCTAATTTTATATATAAACTATTACTTAATCGCTTAAAAATAAATTAAAGCTTAATATATGTTAAACCCCTTATGTTACTTATTGAAAAAGCCATATTCATGTAAAAAATCTTGTTTATTTATTCTTATTCCCTCTTCTCTATTCTCTATGTATAATTTCTGATACATTGAGTTGCAAATTTTTAAAAAATTATAATTAAAACACGGAATTTTGTTGATCAAGGCTCTTTGCTGGTTCTCAGGAGCCGAACATCTCTCGGCTTTTGTCACAGGAAACAGCCGAAGTTAGCCGAAACTGCTTTTAGCAAAAAGCAATAAAAACAACTGATAACTAAATGGTTATTAGTTATGCATAAAAAACGTAATGCTTAAAAACTAATAAACAAAATAAAGGTTAACTAATTATGAGCATATTTACAAGCTTTTCCTAAAATCATTCCTAATTCACACACATTTGTTCTGTTTCGCTAATATGTATTATTCTACCCCCACCAAGGTCGTTTCGGGCCAAGTTAGCACAAAAAAAGGGCCATCGAGGAGCGAGTAATTAAACAGCCCGTCCAGACACTAATTGCATTAACACTTGCGGTTAATTTGAATTTATGAAATGCTCTCCAAATGCTGCATAATGAAAAGCTCCCGGCAAAGTTGATCCGCCATCAGGCTGAATGGACAGCAACAAAAAAAAGCACTGGCGCAAAGGAAACTTTACGAATATAATTAAAACGATTTTCCATGAAATTTAAAATGAAATTTTGCTGCGCAAAAAGTTGCCAACAATGAGGTGGTGGCCCGATGAGGGGGAGAGGCGAGACGAGAGTGGCAGCGACGAGTGGCGTGTGGAGAGTTGAGAATGGAGAGGAAAATGAAAAAATAAATGAAATGCCAAATAAAGCGAAGCCGTTGGCTGATTACGCACACCAGCACGGATACGAACACACGCAGGCACACACCTACAGTGTACACGAACTTCAGCTGAGCAGCAGCGCCACCCCTCAGCCCCCACCCCACCCACTCAAACAGCCAACGAACTGCTGGCGTCTGAAAAAAGCTAGAAAATTGCCAAGGAGACCGGGTGAGCTCTACGGACAGAGGTGGAGAGGTGGAGAGCATCACCCAAGGAATGAGAGCACGGGAGAGTGGGGCGAGCAGTAGTGGAGAGAGAGTGAGAAAAAGTTTTACTGCTGCTAGCTTTGCCACGTTTATGCGAACGCAAAGAACGCAAAGCTTACGATAGCAGATCATGATAATAGAAAATTACGTAAACAATCTTAAATCTAAGTTGTTTAATAAACATATCCAACTGTAGAGATATACATTTAATAGTTTATAGTTAGTTTACACCTAATTGTTACACCTATTAATCTAACATAAACCTTAAACGCCTAACCTGCCACGTGTAAACCCTTTTTCTAAGCAAAGGACTGAGCAACTCTGCTGAGGAAAGCAAAAGAAATAGCAAAGCAACGGCTGATGAATGGGAGCTAGAAACCAAAGGAGGTGGATGAGGCAGGAGCGGCAAAGGGCCGGAATGGGTGGACAGCATTAACGCCCAAACAGCAAACGGCAGCAGCTACAAAAACTTCAACAACAACAACAACAAAAAGCAGCTGTAAAATATAGAAAAGCAACAAAGCGACACATGACAAATGGCGCAGACAGCGACGCCAACTGCTCTGCCGGCAGCGAAACAAAATAAAATGTCTGAATGCGGGTGTGAGTGAGAGCGAGCAACACAGCAACTGTTTTTGCCAAAAGCAAAACCTTGAGCTGTGAAAAATCAAATAAAAACAGAAAACTAGGGAAGGCCAACAACGGACACCGAACCTTGGAATACTCTAACAAATATACATATGTATGTATGTTTGTATTTTTTAATGCAGTATGAATTGATTAATCTTATCGGAACTACAGGAAATAAGTATTATTTATAGCTTACAACCTTAAGTAGGCTGCTCTCGTCGATCACTTGCCATTTCACACAATTTCCAGCCGAAGATTTAGCTTTCTTTGCTGCACATGTTTAGAATAATTAAAAAGGAATCCTCTTATTATCAAATCATGCATTTATTATTCTTTAAAAATTAAATTTATGAAGAAAGCTTTGCGTTAAATTTGTAATAATAGAAATGTCCCTTTTCCAGCAAATAAAGTCGTTATTATTATAAAAATTATAAATTTTTGGACAATAATTTAGTCGCATGATTTGTTTACCTAGTTATCACATCAAATTATCTTTTTAATAATATTAAAAGCTACGATATTGCGATATTTTGAAATCAAATTAATATCATTAATTGGTCTATTTACTTATAATATCTAAATATCATGGGAAATGGAATACTGTATTACCTTTTAAAATAATTTTCTTAATTATTTTAAGCAATGTATGATACAATAGATATAATAATAATTTTTGTTCAATAATTAGCAATCAATAAAACAAATTTAAGAGCAACAACGAGAAAAACACGTATTTTTAAAGTCTGCTATTAGATCAAAGCAT
This sequence comes from Drosophila bunnanda, assembly GCA_035046265.1. Lineage (NCBI taxonomy): Eukaryota > Metazoa > Arthropoda > Insecta > Diptera > Drosophilidae > Drosophila > Drosophila bunnanda. Next base: position 17,131,310 of record JAWNOB010000016.1, read on the forward strand.
GTGAAAATGTTCTTTGCAACCTTTTATGAATGTCCTAGTACACAAATCTTAAGAGATATCCTTTTAACTGATTGTTCTAGATATGGTAGAAAAATATTGGCTAACACGGACACAATTGTATATGTTAATACCTTTAATTTATCACTAGGAAGAAGTAAACTTTGTCACAAACGACGTTTTAAAACTATGATACTCGACCCCGTAAAAAGTATTAAAAAAGAGAAGAAGCATAAGCAAGCGACGACAACAACAACAGCGGCAAGGCGACTGTGCTCCATTTTTGGCGCGCACTGCAATTTAAAATTGCTGTCAGCCAGTCAGTCATGAAATGAAATACGGCAACGGGCAAAAAACAACAACAATAAAGCAAAAACATAATACAATACAATAAAAACAAAGAACAGAGAACAGCACATCGCATTCAATTTGTTCATACGAATTTATCGCTTGTCCGAGACGCTCTGGAATTTCGACCGAAACCGAAACTTATTTCGTGTTATGCATTGTTGCTAAATTGCAAAATGAATGTTGTTCATTTGAGATGTTCAGGAAAAATAAAAAACAACAAATAGAATAAAAACAACGAAGCTCAGGCTAGTAAAATGTTAACAAAAAATCCACGCCACAGCGATAAATATTTGGAATTTTAATTTATAGCTCATTGGCAAAGGGTTGCGACCGCGCAAAAATAAAATAGGGATGGGAAAATGCAAAATGGAGGCGCGACACGAATATTTCAACGATGAATCAGCATAAAATCAACAAATAATTAAATTCATAAAATTTTTATTGAATTATTTAAACATTTAACTTTTATCAGCGATTTTGTAAAACATTTGTCAGTAACTCAGCAAACTTTTCTCATGTCGGTGCAGTGGGCTACTTTATTTAAATAGGTATTTAAGGTTATTTTAACTATAAAAAATATATGTTTTTTAACAATTACAGCCTGTGGGACCAACAAAAGCTTTAAACAAAATATCATAACTTGGACATAACTTTTGCCAGTTATAAACATAGTAACATCATGTTAGTAAAGTATCGTATATTAAATATTATGTATTTATCTTTTTAACTGTAAAACAGATGTTTATAATAATTTTAAACATCTTTATCCCCTGAAGGGTATTATATTTTTATTCAGAAGCATGTAACGCACTCTTTTTTAACTCCATAAATCATATTCTTGATGAGCATCAACAGTCAAGTCGATCTAGCCATCTCAGGCACATAATATTCTTCTTGTTGCATTTTTTTCAAAAATTGATAAGGGTTACATCATTAATATTGACAAATATAAATTTAAATAAATTTTTTTTGATGATTTTAAACTGATTTATGAAGTTTTATTAACCTAATAAACCCTAAGCATTTCAAACTAAGCGAATTTTTCAATCTTAAGTACGATCAATTTTCGATAAGATTCTACAATTTAAATTTGCAGATTTATTAACCTAATAAAACTAGCAAAGCAAAGTTTTCCGATTGAAAATAAATACCTTTAATGATGGATATTCTCTAAAGGGATATCGAAATTTTTGACTCCCGAATCTAGCTTCCTATCTGTTTTTAATTTAATTTTATCTTAAAACTCATGAAGAAGTGCTGAAATTAGCAAGTAATTTTACAACCACATAACTAATTTAATTTAAAAAATAATTAAATCCTAAAAATGATCTTACATCTAACCTGTCCCATTTCCAACAACCTCTTAATACAATTCATTTATTTATAAGCAATCTATGTACATAAAGTATGACTTAACCTTATTAAAATCTCTATATTATGTAAAAAATCATGCTTTAATAAATTTCTTACGAGAGAAAATTAAACATTTATGTGCCCTTTGGGCATAGTTGTGCCATTGACATCCTTTAAACTACACGCTACACTTTGCATAAATCAAAAGTAATTACTAATTTATTGCACTAATGAACTTGAGGTTTCAACTGCAAGACTGACTTAATAGCCAAGGGGGAATTAGGAATTCAGATGTTACAATTGTTTCAGAGACTTGGAAATTTGTATGCAATTAATGCACAGACTTTGGTACCGACATAAATTGATATGAAATTGACGGGCGATCGAAGGCTGCATCTTTTGCTGGGGAGCTTGGCTGCAATTGAGAGCAATTTTGAATCAATTAGAAGTGAATTTGAGGAACTCGGAGAGTTGCTTTCAAGTAGCACCGCCACTTGAGCTTGCCACAAAAAGCCAGGGGTGGCCAGAGGTCTTTACAGAGGGGGATTTAAGAAAGAGAAACTACGATTGAAGTTTGGAGATAAAGAATTATATTTGTTTTCTTGATACTGAACAGTTTTTCTTATGAAAATTAAGAAAATACTCGACTTTTTCATAACATTCTCTCAGGAGTCTCGCGTTTTATAACAAAATCTTTTGCTATAAATCTATACGAAATCGATTACTAAATCTCTTAATAACATAAAATCTATAAAATAATATAGTTTCTAACCAGATCATAACTCTCGAAAGCCCCTCTGTATCTGCCTTTGGGCTTAGTTACAGCTGCAGATACATAAGTATCTCACAGATCCATCCGCTGTTCTCACGCACCGAGAGAGTTTCTGGCAAAGACGGGGGACTCGGAGAATCGGGGTATAAGAGAATCAGAGAGAATCAGAGAAACGCCGCGCACTTCACAAATGAGTGCACATAATTTTTGACGAGGCGGAGGAGAAAAAGAGGTAATAAAACAGCAATAACAGAGCGCCAAAGAAGACGAGGCGATGAGTGCGGAACAGAGGAGCAACGAGGTTCGTATTCCCGCATTTTTTTTGTTTTTGTTTAAAAAACACGCCAATTGGTCATGACTCCGACCTCCGAGGGGCTGCAGCCACATATATACAGTGATACCTGGTTATAAGAAACCATAAAAAATACAGAGTTCTATGATGATTTTAGGAAAATCACAGCAGGTACTTGGCTTTCAAAGATTACATATTAATATTCAATGAGTATTATATACTAATAATAATTATATTATTGTAGTATATACAGTGCTACCTCATTACAATAAACTAAAACAAAATCAGAAGTCTATAAAGATTAGAGAATGAACCAAATTCTTCAAAAGAATTAGTAAAAAGCATTCTTATAGTAAAAATAATATTCCTGTAGTGTATACAGTGCTACCTCATTATAATTAACCATAGAATTCCAGAAGAATTAAAGCATAATCGAATAAAAAACTTTGAAAATATTACCATAAAATATTTGTATAGTAAAAATAATATTCTTGAATTATATACAAAGATACCTTATAAAAATGAACCACAAAGAACTGCGAATTATAGAAAGATTTAAGAACAATAAAATAAGATGACTAGAAAATATTTGTATAGTAAAGAGAGTAATATATACAGGGGTTCCTAATTAATATAAACCAATGAAAAATAAATAATAATAGTATTTCAACCAACGAACAATAGAAGAATTGAAGGATAATCCAAGAACGTAGCTAGAAAATATTACTAGGAAATATTCTTATAATCAAAATAATAGTGTATACAGGTATTCCTCATTAATATGTACCACAAAAGATACAGAATTCCAGTAGGATTGAAAGATAATACAAGGAATTCGAATTCGAAAATTACTCGAAAATATTCCTCAAATAAAGCCTTCCCTTCGTAGAGTCTTCACCGTATGTATCTGTATCTTTCAGCTGGTGTGTGTGTGTTTGTGCCTATTATTCGATTAACTCGAATTCCCCTGCAGCGGCAATATAACCTTTATGCCAGATACGCCCTGCCACAGCATCCGCAGCTCTGCTAACCAACAAAAGTGCCTGAAAAATAAAAAATAAAATAACCAAACTCAGCGGCAACCCGACGGTTAAAAAGCCGAAGTTCCTCACGGAAAGGCAAAGTTCAGCGAATATGGAAAAAAGAGGAAACACAATCCGAGGAAGTGGAAGCACAAGCGGCAGTCGTAACAGGTGCACGCTCCCACACAAGCGGACAGATACAGATACAGATACAGATACAGCGACGCACACGCACACAGATACTTTTATGAGATACATTCAGAAATAACGAGCTCTGATTGAAGCACCTTGCCGTTCACCTCCATCTCGCTGCCCATCATCACCTTTTCAAAGAACGACGACAGACCTGTCAAATTGCATTATCTCATTACGAAAAAGGTTGTGATTTGTAAAACACGAAAAAGGATGGAAAATCTAAGCAGAACTTTTGAAAGCAACTTTGAATAACTTTTTTAGTTTGAATAAATTTTTTTTGCAGCAATGGAACTGTGTAGTTCCCGAAGGTAGTTTCCTATTCCTTAAAATTTATATAAATAGATACATACAAAAACATAATTGAATCATAGAATTGAGAAAAAAAGTATGTTTATTTAAATTGTAAAAGAGAACGTAAATATAAAAAAAAAAAAAAAAAAAAAAAAATATATATTTTTAATTTTATTTATTTTAAAGATATTCAATGAAAATATCTTTTTCTTGTATACATTACATTATTTTATAATATATCTTTTCAAATATAAGTTAGTTAACTAATTTAATTTTTTCGTCTTTTTTCAGTTATTTCAAAGCACAAAAGTTCTCTTGCTTTGCACTATAATTCCCAATGGGTTCTAGTAATACTAACTACAGGAAGCTACTATAAAATGCAGTCAAGAAAACCTTTAAAACCATAATAAGATCTACAACAATTTTTGTCTTGATAAATTTATTTAAATCTGGCTTCTTCACAGGCCCCAAACATCAATTTCTCTTCTCTTAAAAATTATTACAAATTTACACAAGAATACGAATTTAATAAGGGGATCTGGACTTTCAATGTAATTTTTTTAACCATTTTTGATCATTTTTATACTTCTCAACAATACTTTATACTTTTATGCCTGAGAAAAATATTCTAAAATTAATTTATTTTTCCCTAAATTAAGTTCTTTCTCATCCAAAGTATAACTCTCTTTTTGCACTACAAAAGTGATAATTTATTTGCTTAGCAACAATGAACCCTAGTCTTGTTTGATTTAAAGAAACGCGTAAATGCTTTACAAAAGCTTAAATTGCAATATATTCTATAATGAGTAAATAGGTAATATATCTTAGTTATTCAAAAGGTAAACGTTCCTATGGCGAAGTTTCTGTCAAATACAATTAGTCAACAAGGTGCTTTCAAAATGAAAAAAAAAACAGAATTTCAAGTTATTGTTATTATTATTTAGAGTACTTAATTTAACCTTTACAATGAAAATATTTATACAAAAACACCTAATACATTTGTATACGCTTGGGTATATAATTTTAGTCAGAAGCTTGTAACACTGTGAAGGAGTCACCCTATAAATCATATATATTCTTGATCAGCATCAACAGCCGAGTCGATCTAGCCATGTTTGTGAAGAATTTGACAAATTTTTAAAAAATTGTATATGGTGTTAAAAATGAATTGGATATGCAGATTTATTAATCTCAATAAAACTAAGAAAGGAAAGATTTTCAAATAGAATTTAAGGTATTTTTTACTAAGTTATGAGTTTTTAAGAATTCGAATATTTTGAGCTTAATTATAATAAATTTCCGATTGGATCATATAATTCATATAATTTCCGAAATTAGTTTATGTTCTTGTTTTTCGTTTATTATATTAAAAATGAATTATTTCCAAGGAAAAATGATACAAAAACCTTAAGCTGATATGGTATTATATGTTTTTATGGCTTTATGCTCTTTACGCTAAGGTATTATGTAATTTGGGACATAACTTTATATTCAAATGGTTTTGTATTAAGACAAAGAAAATACTCTTCTATATATATAATAGCTATTTAACCTGAACAAATACAATTCTATTGAGGTTCATTACTAACTACTTTATGAAATTCTCTCCTTTAAAAAGTATTTACTTTACAGGACTGCTTTCTAAACCCAAATAATTCTAGTAAACTGAGCAGATTTTGATTGTAAAGCCTTTCCCACACTCTAGTTTTTTTGGGGAAAACCAAAACTTCCCTTTTGTCGGGATGGTTCAAAGCTTGTGGCACAGCTCTCATTGAAACTCTGGAAATATTTTTGGAGAGCCGAAAACGAACCACCGAGGCCGAAAGCCACCTTTTGGGCTGCCTTTTGGCATCCAATGAAGCCGCAAAACTGCGGTTCGGCCTCCTCGCTCCTCGGCACCAAGGCACCGTGCACCCCTCAATTTCCCTGCACTCCAACTCCAGTCCTCCACCCCCCCCGTGGTAGAGTCAACCCTGGCAACGACGCCTCTGCCTGCAGCCTCGTTTCCCTTGCGCCACGCTTTGTTGTGTTCAAAATGGCAAATTGCCATGCTATATATGGCAGGGGCGGAGGGCGTAACGGGGGCGGAAGGGGTTGTTGGTTGTTTTGCTTGCTGCTTCATCGTTCAGCATCGTTGCAACGAAATCGAATATTCGCTTTGCGTGTTTCGCATAACGTCTGCTCCTCCTGCCCCCTCTCTCCCGCCTTTTTGTAAAAAAAAACCCCATTTATCCTCCAGTCACGGACAGCACACCTTGGTCGAAATAAAGGGCCCCCCCCTGTCCCACGTACCCCCCTCACAAACACCGCTCGTGTAAATTCCAAAACGTGCCGAGGATTCGCTTGGTTAACGCTCATTTTGTTGCTCCCTGTTGGCCATAGTAAGCTGTCCGTCTGTCCGTTGTCCGTGTGTCCGTCAGTCCGTTGTCCGTTGTCCGTCCCTTAGTGCCTGCCTTCCCTTTGCTCATCATTAATTTTAATGGTTATACAAGAGCATTATATGCCCTCTCGGATCCAGGGGATCGAAGTTGGAGGCTCTTATTTTTGGTTTCCCTTATCGACAGAACTTCGATCTCGCGGAAAGTCGATTAGATTTGGCCAATTCAGGGTTTTATAGCAACCCTAAAACTAATACCCTCTTAATTGCGGGTGATTTACGGGGCACGAGATTGGAGCATTGCCAACAAATTGTTATACAATTTTGAGGTTACTTTTGAAATAATGGTGGCTTGTTATGTTCTGAATGGGAGTTTTAGATGTTTAATAGAAGAATTTTATACATAGAGTATTTTTGTGACGATAAGATCTAGCCAAGAATGCACCATCTCTTTGTTTTTATTTAAACTAATCATTAAGAATTCGATGTACGAACTTTTTATTAAGCAAAGTAAGTAAGTAAGTAAGTATACAATCAATATAATATATATGTTAAACAAATATAAATATAAATTAATTGGTTCTCAATCTGATGTTGGAGTTTATGAAGACTAAAGCAATTACGCTTTACAAAATCGTATTTAAAGAAATCTGTTTACAGATATAAGAATACTAGGAAAAAGCCGATATATTAATCAATATTTTAACGTTGCGAAAAATTTCGACAAATGGATACTATCTACCATAATATATACTAATGTAACGAAAAGGCAGGCCAATAAATTAATTACAATTTTTCGTTTTTTTTTTCGATAATACCAATACTTTAATGTTAAATGTGATGATTTTGAATAATAAAAATTTCGATATATTCGATATGTGATTGCGACGAATATAAAGCGCCATTTTATATGCCGAGGTATCTCATCGGACTCGATATGTCACTATACATCACTAATTAATGTAAGACACTATATCCTTTAAGACATCTTTTAATTGGAAAACAAAAGGTTATTTTCTATATTTTCTAGCCATATATTTAAACAATAGTAGTTGGCTATGTTGAGGGCTTTGTTGATAAAATCGAAAATTATATATAGAAGCAACTGACAAATCAGTTTCATATTTTTGTTGTGACATAAAAGCTTATAATCGAAGATAACAGAAAACAAGGACTCAAGACTGGCACAGTAAGGATCTGGGAATAATACTGAAAAAGGAAGAACATTTGCAGTCGTAAAATAAATATATTTAACAAGCTACATCATTGGATTTTCGAAAATTAAACCCATTTTAGAGTAAGTTAGAGAGACTTAGTTATATTTTTATACACTTTATACCTTTTTGCCAATTCTCATCCTCCTTTGATTGCTTTCAAAACTTATCATCTTAATAAAACTATGTAAATATTTGATTGCAAACTGAAAAGTAAAGCACTTAACATCTTTATCCTGATAACAACTTGACTAGAAATTGAAAACTTTTAGAAGAATGTGCAAAACTGAAGGCAAATATTTGCCTATTTTGTGAAAATTTACTAACCTTTCAGAGTCTGTTGCTTTACAATAAAATATTCCAAGCTTCAATTGGAATTTCTAAAAATATTTTGCAAGTAAATGTTGCAATTCAATTAATACCTCAACCCGAAATATAAAGAATTTACTCTAGAAACCAGTTATTAAGCTATGCAGATCGATTCGTTGGCCCTAGCTGTACTAGGTGTACTCGGCCAGTGGCCTAATTGTTTATGCATATAATGAATGCAAGTCCATTAGCATTAATAACTTTGCGCGACAAATAGCTGGCACGAGCTAAAAAAAAAATGCCAGCGAAATTGCTACGGCACACACACTAATAGCCGTTACGTAAGAGAGTAGCGTAAGTGAGGTATAAAACACGTGATTAATTAGCATATTTATATTGGCGACAGTCTCTCGGAAAGTTTTTGCATTCGTCGCTGGCTATTTGGTTGAGCAATCTATTGAAATTGTTGCTGTTTTGTCCGGATGAAATGAGGTGCAAAAATAGGTGGTTATTCGGTTCCGAAAAGGTGCAAAAAGTTGTTATTCCAATCTTTGTTTGAGGGACAAACAATACCTTTTGAAAACAACAGAATTGTTTTGGGCATTAGCTGTTCCCCGCCACATTCGTCAACATTCCCAACGATGGTGAATATATATTGAGATATCTACAAATATTTATCAGAGCTTAACACTTGCCATTGGCAATGGGCATTTGATTAATTGATTTTTAATAACAATATAAAAGTGACCTTAAAATTAGGCTTTTTGCCAGTAGAATATTCAAGAAAATGAGTCTTAAATTAAAATAATAATATTATAAAGGAAGGAATATAAGTTTCTGGGTGTCTCAAGGTAATAAGCTTGATTGAATTCTAAAGTGTCCTCAGCGATTTCTGTAATAATATGTACATATATAATATCTATTTATATCAATCTAAGTTCACTTTTGGTTGCCATAGATATTTCATTTATTTTATTAAGAGTTCCTAACATTAAAGGTTCTGTAAAATCCACTTAAAACATGTAAATGTTTGCTTTGAGGCAACAGAAACATTAAAAACATTCTGTAAACCTTATATATATTTAATTGGATTTATTAAATAAACCCATTGTGTAGATGATATTTGTATTCGTACATATTTATGTATATATTAATTTTTATTTTTGTTCTATTGATCATTTTTGTTCAATTCTTCTCTTGTTTATGGTTCATTTTTTCTGTACATTATTCCAATTTGCTCTCTTGTTCATTTATATTTACATATATATGTACATTTTTATATTCATTTTTGTCCAGTTGTTCAAAGATACCCGTTTTTCTTCTGTTGTTCATTCTTGCTCAATTGCTCACTTTTGTTCAGTTGCTAAAATTGTCTAATTTTAGTGTTCATAAGCTGAACTGCTCATTTAGTTGTTAAATTTTGGGTATTTTCGTTTCGTTGTTAATTTTTCATCGTTCATTTGTTCGTCTTTTTTTACTAACCTATTTTTGTTCAGTTGTTCTGTTTTTCTGTTTTTCTTTTCTTTTTTTCGTTTATAAGGCTTACATTCTACTTTTTTTGAAATTATTCATTTTTTATTTATTTGTTCTTTTTATTATTCTTGTTCATTTTTTCTTAGTTTGTCTTATTTGTACATTTTGTTCATGTTCACTTCTGCTCTCACTGTTTTCTGAGAGTGAACCTGGTCTGGTATGTTGATGAACAATAAAAAGTGAAGCAACTGGGCAATAAAAAATGAATAACTGATTAATGAAGAGTGAACAATTAAGCTTTTGAGGAATGAACAGTGCGGAAGTGATTAATATACGTTAGATGAATCTTTTGAAATAGAGTGAATATGTTCACCCAAGTGAACTAAATACTGTTTACTTGGATGAACATATTCCCTTTATTCACTTGTGTGGAGTTACTACCAAATTGTTACTCCAATGAACCTACAAAACCCGTCTTAATTTATGTTGTATATTAAAGTAAATAAAAATACCGATAAAACTACGAAAATTCCCTTTCAATTTTTAGATACTCATTTTTAGCTTCCCTTCGGTTACCTTTAATATAATATCCCGCAGGTTACCTGCTGATTAGTTGCTCTGATATCGTTCCAGTGAATGAGTTACATCAGCGCTCCAGCAATCGCAATAGAAACCAAACTGATAATAAATCATAAGCATTAAGTGTTTTCAATTACCCAATTTACCAATCGCGAATCGCAAAGCTGGGCACGTTCCCGCCGCAGTGGCAGCGGACGCTTTATAGCAACAACTAATACTTAAATGCTATTTATCAGCTGCGCGGCGGCGGCCTTGCGGGGAGTGGGTGGGATGGGTTGGCGGAGGAGGGGGGCGGGCGGTGCGGCACATGCCAAACGGGTGGCCGGATGGAGCGAGACAAGGCGAGACTTGGCTCTGGCAAGCTTTCAAAGCAAAGCAAAGCTGATAAGTCTGTTTTTGCAAACGACAGCGAAAAGTCAAACGGCGTCTGCTCAGCCAGCTCCTTGCCCCCGCTCTCACCCGCTCCACCCACCCATCATCTCGCACCCCATTTTCCCTGCTCGCCTTCCACCGCAGCCCCCTGGCACCCTCAAGCCGGCGGGGGTGCGCAGTAAAGTGCGACATTTTGCTGCTGATTAAGTAGCGTTCGTTTTTAATAAAAGTACGACAAGCAAATAAAACAACAAGTTGATCGGGTAGAGATGGGTGCGTGACAGGCGCGTAGGGTCGTGAGTAATAAAATAAAATATAAAAGATAATTTTTTAAAGAGAATTAGGTATTTGGTATTTATATGTCGTATAAATAAAATAGAGCAATCTTATTTAAACTGCCCTCTTTAAAAGTAATCGTTATTTATAGCCAGTAGTTGATGTTACCGATATATCGATTTTCACATCTCTAATCACTATGATTTTCTAACTGAGTTTTTAAAAAAGTTTATATATTTTATATAAAATTTATTGCATAAAAGAAGTTAAAATAAAATCCTTTAAAACTATTTCTAAACCATTTGCATTTGTATGAATTTTCTATCCAATAAGATCATCATTTCACATCGCTAATCAGGATAATTTTCCAACTTAGTTCTCAAAAAACTTTATGTATTTTATGTATAATTTAATGCCTAAAAGAAGTTGAAATTAAAACCTTTTAAAGTGTTTTTAAGCCTTTAAAGATACATTTTCCTTTGCAATAAGTTAACTCTAAGTTAACCATCTCTAGCCAAAAAAACACGACTATCGTTAGGTAGTGCAGTCTATATATGACCATAAAAAAAACTCCTTGCTACCGAAAGCTGCCGCTCAGGCTGAAGCTTCCTTCGCTTCGTCTTCGTCCTTGTGCACGTCCTCGCGCTTAGCTTGGCTTCAACGGCAGTCGCCCTTGCAGAAGGTTACGCCACCCGTCTGCATGGAAAATGAATGGATGAATGAATGGGTGGGATGAATGGTGGGTGGTTGGGTGGGTGTTTTGTTGGGTGGCACACTGGCACGTGTCCCGCTCTGTGGAAGCGACTGTGGCAAGGCTCTGCGGCTTTGTGGGGGAGAGACAAGTTGCCACACGGTAAGAAAATTGGATTTTACTCGCAGAGGGATACATATATGTTGACAGAATACATTGGATTACAACTAATAAGATATAGGAGAACGTAACGAGTGTATAAGAAATCAGAAGGTGATTTAAATTAATGAGTAATATTTAAATATTATATCAAGTAATCATTTTTCATATTAAAGGATACATATATTTTTTAGTTTTTCTAAACCATATTTGTGAAAAGTACTTAGACTCATTATCTATAGATTTTTATAAAAATTTTAATTCAATTCTTAAACAACTTATACGGCTTTTGAGTTAATTTATTTATCTTTACACTGATTAATTTACTTAATTTGTAATACTTCTCCCAAGGAATATATCCTTTATAAAAGAAAAGAAATGTTAATCAAGACTATGTAATTAAGCTTTTTATTTATAATAAATTACTATAGAAGACACTCCACGTGGTGACGATGAACAGCACAAGTGTGCAGAAGTCGAATACTATATGCATATGCGAGCGGAATATAAAATCTGTTTATTATAGTAAAAAGCTATGCTATAATATTAATATTATATACGAATCAAAAGATATTGCTTTAGGAAAAAGTTGTGTTCTCAAATAGCAACTGTAATCGTCACCAAATTGTAATTAAAGAGCACTGTAAAAGCAGCTTAAGGAATAAAAAACTATCAAGAATTTGTAATTTAGTTTTGAAAAATATAAACATCATTTTTAGCAAACAATATATATCAGAAATGTTTTGAGTTTAAGGTGCAATCGTCACTTTAATGTTACTTGGTAAGGAGGCCTTTTTGCTTGACTTAAACTCTATTATATGAATAACGTATAAAATATCAGATAAATAACTTTATGTTGAAAAAGATCGAATTTAATCAAATTCAAAGGAAGGCCAAATCTTCATGAATCCATAAGTAATTAATGAAAACCCATGGTTCACTGTCACTTTGATAATCACCTGACTAACTTTCTCAACCCACTTACCTTTCCTTTGGTGAAATCTATTGAGTAATTTATAAAAATAAACGTACAACCAAATAGTTTGCAGTGCATCATCAGGAGCGGCGACAAAGGCTCTGGTTTTAGCGTGCTGCCATATGTTTCCGGCAAGTGCTCGCCCACCGCCCCTCCCACTGCCACTCCCACTCCCACTCACTCGGAAACTTGTGGCACGGGCCATGAAAAGCGTTGAAATCCGCAATGCCAACAAGTACAACTCCGGGGCAAAAGCGGGGTTGCAAGACAATCGGTGATTTGTGGGCACCAGGGCACCAGAGAGTGGATGGAAGGATGGCTCTGAGGATGGTAACTCGATCCGACTTCCTTTGGGATGGGTTCTTGTGGGGCCGGGGGCTGGGGCTGGGGCTGGGGCTGGTGTGACACCTTCTGTCGACGCCGCCGCCGCGTTCTGATTTATCCCACACAGGGCCATAAAAATAAAAAGCCACAAGACACTCGCATTCGTTATACAGGGTGCTGTTCCATTCCATTTTTCATGTTTTTATTGTTTGTCGAAAATCAGCTAATTTAACTTAGTGTGTGTGTGTTTTGGATTACATTTCGAGGGTTGTGTCTGTTGTCTAACAATATTACATACAAGACGTGCATACAATCAGATTTCTAAACATATAATAGCTTTAGCTTTATATTTAAGTATTCAATAGGTTGGTTTTAGTTTTAGTTAAGGTTTCCGAACAATACAATATCTCGAGCGATCTTTACAACTAGAAATATATATATATTATATATAGATAATAGGAATAAATAAATATACAACAATCAGGAGAGTCGAGCCGAAAAATATTGGGTTCATAGCTGGGTCCCTGGGCTGAGGTTCTTCAATTTGTTAGATTGCCTGGAAATTATGTTAATTTGTAGCGCGATCATAGGGGATGCCACGAATTCAGGGGGTTGCAATCGGATATAGACCTAGACACGGGGTGGATTTACCTCCATGCCGAGGGCCCAGCTATAGTATCCCTCGAGAAACTCATACAATTTAGTGGTTTTACCCCCCTTTATATAAAAATCTTTACAATCTTTGCTTACAAAATATGTACAATATAAATAACAAAAACAAAAAAAATAGATATATAGAGACAATGTATTATAAATGTACGATGAACCTAAAGCCTTGGCTACGAATATCGTAAATATATAGGAAAGGAGGAGTATATCATCAATAATATGTCCATATGTGTGCCGTATTATTTAGTATTTCTTTTGGTCGAAGCTCTAAAAAAATTAAAATGTATCTTGTGCGGGGTTCATTTATTTTTTGTTTTTCAGTTTTTCCGTTTTTTTCTGTTATCTGCTTCTCGGTTTTTTGTTTTTTGTTGCCCTTCTTGTTGGGGCTTCGATTTGAAATTTATGTACAAAGTTCGTGCTGCAATTAAACGTAACTCGCTTAAACAACTAATACGACAAAAAGTATCTACAAGATATATATCTATATATGTATAAATATACGCATGTGTGTGTGCTGCCAGTTGCTGTGTCTGTGTTCATTATTCAGTTTCAGTTTTTGTTTCTGTTTTTGTTATTGTTTGTTTTATTTTTCATTTCATTTTTCGCCTTGCCGAGTATTGTTTTGTATCTTTATGCTTGACACGCTCGCTCAAAACGGCGCAAAATCGTTAAAATTGTATCGCCCCGCTGAAGAGCGTGTGTGTGTGTGTATCTTTGTCGGGTGTGTGTGTGAGTGTGGGTTGCCCAGAAAACACACAATCCCAAAAACCAAACCCAATCCTATCCTAACCAACCGAGAGAGTACCGCCACGCCACCACCGAATTTTCACACTTCTTTGTCGGGGGTTTTCCGGACCGAGCGTCTAAGTAATCAAATATTCCCGATGCGATTTCGCTTTTCCTATCGGTTTTTCGAAAAGTGGTTTTACTATCGCTCACGCTCGACTTGAAAATCATTTTTTGCTACGTTTGGGTTTTCTTTATTTTGTATTTCTAGTTGGACTTTCCCCAAACAAACAAAAAAAACTCACAAAAATCTCTGGTGTCTATCAAAAGTCCGTGTGTTGTTTATGTGACCTTATCGCGGTTTTAGCACACACATTTTTCTGTTGATATATTTTTTATAATTAATTTGTTGTTGCTGCCTTTGCCTGTTTCTGCTTTTGACGCCACAAAAAGCAAGCAACTGCTTTTGATTATTAATTCCGCCGCCGCGCCGCGCGTCTCTCTCGATTATTTGTTGTATTTATTTCATGAATTTTGTTTGGCTGGCACTTTTTTAACGTTGCTTGGTTTATTTATTCATTTATTTTTTTAGGCTCGTACTAATTCGATTGCAAATATTTGCACATGCAAAAATGTTGTTCTCGTTCTTCTTGTTGTTGTTGTTGTTGATGTTGTTGCAGTTGTTGTTTCCCTAGAGCTGTTGTATACTTGTATCAATCGTATATATTGCTTGTCTATATGAGGCTATTTCGGGTTAGTTCTAAGGCTTATTTTCTTGTTTACTGATTACTTAAATTGCACTTTTTTCTTCGGGAGCGAGGTTGGAAAACTTCTTGCTAGCTGCTGCTGCTGCTTCTTCTACAGGTGCACTGCACCGCATCACCTCAATTGCCGATGTTGTTGTTGTCCGGGTTTTGTAGATTCTCCAGCGGCGCCACAAGATACATTTGCGTTCCGCACAGCCAAAGAAATGCTGCGAAAAGATACACGGAAAGAAGTTCGGATTATGAGGGGTTCTATTTTCGATTTTTTAGAAAGAAATTATTATTGCAAAAGTAAATAAGATAATGTAATAGGAAATGTTTATATGTACATATAGTATACAAAAACAACTTATGCAGGTCCAGAGAAGTGTTCGAGAAGAAACAGAATTAAGCAAAATTAGCTTAGGAAAATACGCATTAGTTTGCCATAATACAAATTAGAGTTAAACCTAAGTGTGACATTAATGCTCTTGGGCATCGAACTTATTTCTGGAAATGAATGCTCTCAGAAAATGAACATCTTCATTAAATGAATTCTCTCAGAAAATAAACTTTTAACATTTGAAATCTCCCAGCCAGTTAGTTTTATCTATCTAATCAAATAACCTCTGACTGAGCACTGATGAACACTAAAACGAATGAACACGCTCCGAAAATGAATTCTTTCCGAATGTGATTTCTCTCAGGCAACCGTTAACTCTTTTTATCTAAGCAAATGGAAACTCTTAGCAAATGAACACTCTCAGAAAATGAATTCTTTCAGAAAGTGAACTCTCCCAAAGGGTTAACTCCTTTTATCCCAATAAATGAACTCTGATTAAGGAGAATTGAATAACATTTGTTCATTTGTTGGGTCAAAGTTTGTCAAATCGAGAAACTAAATGGAATTTAAAGTACGGAGGAGGTAGTGAATTAGTAGTATGGTATAAAAATAGAAACTCCGATATAAATATAAAATTATAAAATTCTTAAGTCACAAAATAAACGACTTCTTGTAACTTTTATACACTAACACCTATAGAATATCTTAAAATTACAGCTAATCTCCGTATTTTCTTGCTGTGTACAAGAATGAATGAAAATGTTATTCCGCGCCTTTCTATGGGTGAAAATACAAAATGATGTAATGACTCTCTACTCGGCCCGATGTTCATTAAAAGGCCAACCAAAACAGAAAAAAGCCACGAAACGGACGGAACGAAATACAAAAAAAAAGAAGAGAAACAGAAAACACAGCGAAAAAGTCAAAAGCAAGTGTAGAATGTAGTTGTTGCTGCTGCTGCGGCTGCCTATAACGGCGAAAATAAAGGCAAAGCGTCGTATGAATGACCGACCACGACCGCTGCCGAGCCAAGTGACGAACGCCCGAGCGCCGAGCGTCGAGTGACGAGCATCGGGCCCGACGAAGAGCAACAGAGAGGGAGATAGCGGGAGAGAGCGAGAGCGGGCAAGCGAGTACGTTGAGGAAGATACATTATTTCTGGTATAATGACTACTTGAGAAAAGCCAAAAAGTCGGGGGAAAATGTGTAAGGGAAATAACAACAAAAACAGAAAGAAGAAAAACAGAAAGAAAAAAAAACGGGGCAAGAAAATGCAAAACACGAAATGTAATTTGTATAATTTGAGTCTCAATCCCATCAAGTGTGGGAAATGCGCCAAAAAGAAAAATTATACGTATAAGCAACTCATAAGGGAAGTGTAAAAAAAGAGCTGGCAGAGAAGAATATGAACTGAGCCAAGTTTAATTGTTAGAAGAGGTCACACTGAAGATGGCTATAAAAAAACAAGAAAGTTTGTTCCCAATGTGACTTGAACTCTCATGAATGAACTCTTTTTTTGATAAATGAATTTTCATAGAAAATGAATTCAGTGACTACTAAAACTGTATTAGAAAATGAATTCCGTAAGCAAATGAACTCCGTATTACAATATGATTTCCTTAAGTAGGGTAAATAACCCTTATTAAAAAAATGAATTATCTTATCTAATGAATTTTATTAGAAAATGGATTCTCTCAGTAAATGAACTCTTAGAAATTGAATAAACTCAGCAGGTTTCCCTCCAATCATCAAATGAACTTTGATGAAGAGTCACTTAAAAACGTATTGCAACTGAAGTTAGAAGACATCACGACAGTTGATTATAATAAACCAAAAAGTTTGATCTACGAATGTGTAATGAACTATCCCAGCAAATGAATTCTTTGAGGCAAATGAATTCCTTGAAGCAAATGAACTCTTACAGCACGTGAACTATGTTCACTAAACTCTTTTAGAAAATGAATTCCTTTCAGTTTTTAAACTCTGTTAACTCGAGCTTATATTGAGAATATTATTTGTAATTGTATAGATATATGAAAAATACTTTTCAACTTAACTTGTGAATTAACTATCTCCCACACTATTTTTTATATTATATATTATATTTTATACACCAATTTTATAAAATATATATCTGTTTCCTTTTAATAAAAATATTAATTCCCTTTTGGTTATAAAAAAAAGGTTTAAACATTTCATACCCACTCTAAATATTAAACCTAGATAAAAACTAAAAGTATGTTGACACTCACCTTGTGACTAAGCGGAACTTGCCACCGGTGCCAAGGTGTCGGTGGCGGCGATTTGTACGGGCGGCTTGGACAGTGATTCCGGCAGCAGGGTGCTGGCCGCCGACACTGTAATGGCCGTCTCCTTGGGCTCCTTGGCAACTGCTGCTGCCGCTGGTGTTGCTGCTGCTGCTGCCGTTGTGGTCTTGGCCAGCTCCGGCGACTTGGCCGCCTCGTGGCAGCTCAGAACTGGTGGCGCCTCCTCCGCCAAAGCAGCAGCCTTGGCCTCAGCCCGAATATTTAAATTGGCCGCCACTTGATCGATGGTGGTGGGCTTCTTGGTCAAAGCCCGTGGCGAGGTGGCTGCACTGCCTCCACCAGAGGAGGTGCTGTTGCTGCTGGTGCTGCTGCTGCTGGTGGGACTCAGCAAACCCGTTGACATCTTGGGTCTTGCCTCCTCGGCGCGCACCGTCAAGGGTTTGCTGATGGTCGCCGAGGCGGTGGCCGCCGCTGGAGTTGGCTGATTCCGGAAGGCCAGAGCCGAGGGATTGGGTATGCTTCTGACGGAGGCATTCTGTGGCCTAACCACGGCATTGGCATTGGCGTTCTTGGGTTTACCCTCAAAGATGCTGTTGTTGTTGTTGTTATTATTATTGTTACTATTATTATTGTTGTTGTTGTTATTGTTATTGTTGTTGTTGCCTGCCTTGGCTATGGAAATCTTTTCCCGGGCCGTTGCCGATTCGGAAAGCATATGCAGATTCTGGAGATCGTCGCCTGTTCCATTGCTGCTGCTGCTGCTGCTTGAGGAGGAGGCAGTGGTGTTGCTAGCTCCTCCTGCTCCCGCTCCTGCTCCTGCTCCTGC
Organism: Drosophila bunnanda; assembly: GCA_035046265.1. Lineage (NCBI taxonomy): Eukaryota > Metazoa > Arthropoda > Insecta > Diptera > Drosophilidae > Drosophila > Drosophila bunnanda. The sequence continues at coordinate 17,149,907 of JAWNOB010000016.1, forward strand.
TCCTCCATTGCTGTTGGCGGATATGTTCTGCTTGATCTTGTTGAGGGCTGCCTCCAGGCTGTTGCTACTATTCACCGCCGCTGGCTCCGGCCTGGGCGATGTGGGCGCCTTGCTGCTGGAGCTGCTGCTGTTCCTGCCCGGGTTCGCTGATAAATCAAGTATGTCGGCATCCTTGGCTGCTCCCATCGCTGGCCGAAACTCGCGCAAACTCGTTTTCGAGCCCTTGTCCAAGCCATTGGCTTTGGCTGGAGCCACGGCTGGCGGGGATTTCTTTGAATTGGCCTGCTCCGGCTTGCTGCCGCTGGTCGACTTTGATGGAAACGACGAGGTTGGAGCGGTGTTGCGCAGATTTATTAATGCAGGCGGCGATGTGCGATAAGCGGCATTGTTGCTGTTCTTGCCGGGATTCGGGCTGGAGTGGGAGTTACTGCTCCTTTGCCCGCTGAGCGCAACTGACAGCGGCGGCGACTTGACAATCGTCGGTATCGTGGTCATGGGCAAGGGCAGCGGCATGGGCAACGGCAACGGCAACGGCATTGGCATTGGCGGCGACTGGCTGCTCCTCTTGGCCGCTCCTCCGCTGCCGTGTCCCTGGTGCTTGGGCAGAGCCGCTGGTGGTCCCATCAGCGGTGGCATTGTCGTCATCTTCTGACCCTGCTGCTGCTGCTGCTGCTGCTTGCTGGATGGCAATCGAACTATTTCCAATGCGGGCACATGGCTCATACTGTTGGCCTCGGGAAAGGCATAGCTCCCCGCCGCAGTTGTGGTCCTGGGCCTGGCCGTAATGGTCACCGAGTTGCCGCTGCTCAGCGTTGTGCTGGGCAGATTGAGGCTCAGGCTGGCTGGACACAGCAGCGGCATCGATGCCGGCTTGCCCACCATTTCGGGTCCATATAAGCGCTGCGGATTGGGCAGATACGAGGCCGCCGGCGTCTTGCCGCAGCCCGGCTGCAGCTGGAACTTGGCCGCATAGCTGGACATGGCCATGGCCTGGGCCTGGCTGTGGCTCAGGCGCGCCTGCTTGGCCGATGGATGGGACTCGTCCAGGGAGAGCGACCGCTTCGGCTGCTTGTTGGCCGCACTGGCAATGGAACTCGGCGTGGATAGGTAGCGCTGCATGTGATACTGATTCCGGTTATTGCTGGGAGCTTGTGGCACCACGAAGTGTCCGCTTCCCGGCTTCCGGCTGTTGTTGTTGTTGCTCAGTGGCGGCTTGGACAAGCTCTTATTGGGCATGGACTGGGGCTGAGCAGTCGGGGTGGTCTTTGGCTTCACCTGACCCGCTGTCGTGGAGGCAGATGCAGGCGGAGAAGGAACGGCTGCCGCTGCATTCGTCGTGGGCGTGAAAGCCTTGAACAAGCTGGGCGGCAGGGGCGGCGATGTGGGCAGAGCCAGCTCCTTGGGCCTGGCTGGGAGCACTTCCGGTTCCGCTGTGGGTGTGGGCGGTGGTGTAGGTGCCCCTCCCGTCACCAGGCTACTAATGCTGCGCGCCTCCTCGCCCAGAGTGCGATTCAGAAGCACCTCCGATGTGCTGGTGGCGGTGGCCATTAGCTTCTCGTCCAGCTTCAGCTGCTGCAGGGCCAACTCACTGGCACTGGCCAGCGAATGGGAACGCTTGAGGTCCACCTTGTGCTTGGTGGTGATCTTCACCTTCATCTTGCCGTCCGTCTGCGAGGAGATCTCTGCATGCAGCTTCTTCCGCTTGCCGTTGGCGTCCTTGGGCTCCTTGGAGTGCTTCTTCTTGCGCTTCCGATGCGAGCTGGAGGCGCTGGTGGAGGTGCTGGCGTCCGCAGTGCCCAGGCTGCAGCTGGAGCCGTTCGTGGAGCTGGAGCAGGAGGACATGGGCGAGGCATTGGGGCTGTATTTGCTGTCGGGAACCTGCCCGGACGAGGGCTGCTCAATGGGCTTCAGGCCTATGTTCTTGGCATATGTCTCCAGATCCAGCTGCTGACTGGCTGCCGAGGAGGAGGAGGAGGAGGTATCCTCCAGGCGCGGTCCCGCCGACATGGGCATGCTCAGCTTACTCCTCATGCTCGCCAGCTCGATCTTGAGCTTGGGCAAGTGGCCACCGGCTGCTCCCTTGCGGTTGGCCGTCTTCAGCTCGAAGTCCTCGGCATCCACGTAGGACTTGCCCAGCTGCGAGGGTGGAATGCTCACCACTATGTTCGTGTTGGCCTCCAGTGGCTGCTCCCTTGCGGGGTTGTGATGATCCTGCTCCTGGCCCGGCTCACTCTTCACCTTGGACACGGCATAATCGCTGTAGCGCATGTCATTGCTCCGCAGACTCTTGAAGCTGCTCACCGGCTCCGGCTCCAGCTCCCGCTTGGCCATCGACGTGGTCATGGAGGCGGCGGCCAGGCGCTTGTTCTTCGCCGGCGGCGATACCTTCGGCGAGGTCTTGCTCCTCGCTCCGGTCTTGGAACGAATTTCCGACTCGAGATCCTCGGCAAAAGTCACCGATTTGGCCGACTTGGAGCGGCTCCTGGCGACTCCTGAGTGCTCCGATGGCTCCGGTTCAATGTCCTGGTTAATCCTGGATAGCTTATTCTCATCGTTTTTTGCCCGCTCGCTCTCGTGGAGCAGAATCCGGTAGCAGAAGGCCATCGGCGATTGCTAAATGGGTTTTCCAGCGATGGAGGGGAGAAATGCGAAATAGAAAAAGAGGCCAGGTTGATGACAAGGGTGGAAAGTGGTAGCTAAATGTCCGAGACAATTGGATTGGGTTTTCCCCCCCGCAAAAACCTTTATCGAGTAATTGGGATAGACCGCAAAAGGGACAATAGACCGCCGCACAGAGGACAAAAAAGGGCGTGTATCCTAAAATATTTGCACATCCCAGGCAAGACCTACCATAAAATCAAGTCTGAATCTAGTTTCAACCCTAGATTTCCTTCCCCTCGGCTATTTTGGAAAACTGTATCGTAATAATAACTATCAAGAGTTGTGGGTTAACCAAGAAACGATTTAAAATGTGCCAAGGCAACTAAATAAAGTGCTAAGTGTGAATTGTAATGGGAATCTTCTGAGAAAGGGTAGCATGTTTGGTTCATTTAACACTAAAACTAAGGTTTAAGCTATGTAATCTTAGAGAAAATAGCTGATTTAGACCTTGATTTTTGTTATTTAGGGATAAAATTATCAATTTGTATTGTATTTTTCAAGGGGTTCTTTGTATTTATTAAAATTCAATAAGAATTAGAAACCTCAATGTGAATTAATCCCTGAATACATTAATATAAATCCATAAAACCCACCAGGAACCTTATGTTCCTTAGCCTAAACACTTATTTCAGACAATGTTTATTGTTTTTAACAAGAAATTAAGATATCTACTATTTGTTCATTATTTTACCTGATATATTAACTTTAATGTGTATTAAAAAGCCATGCAAATAGATATAGAATATTCATTCCCACTTTTTCCTCTGTGCTAGCAGCAAAATATGTATATAAGGCTATATAAAAACCCAACTCACCCGACTCCAATTATAGGAATATCCCACATCCATTAGCGTTAAATGAGGGGGCAGCACCTCGTCCTCGTAGGTGACCTCCACCTCAACCAGCTTATTCTCCGCCTCGATGTTGTACTTGGAGCAGAGAAATCTGTTTAGGAGCTCCACACGCAGCCCAGCGGGGCATTGCAGGTAAATAATGGGTGGCACCTCGCCGGGACCACACTGGTCCAACATGGCGGGATGGTATTCCAGGGATAAGCTGTAAGAAAATGGGGAAAGTGAAAAGGAAAGAGAGTGCGTTAATCAAACAGTTATAACCTGAAATTTGGGAATTTTCCTATAGATTCTTAAGATCCCTCCCACTTACCTCACAAGCTCCGTGGCGGTGAAGAACTCCTGCTCACGTGGCGCTTGATTTTCATCAACCAGATCCTCGTGCTGCTTCTCAAACTCCTCCAGCTCCTTGCACTCCCTTTGGTAGAGACCTGGCACTAGCTTAAAGATCAGCGATCTCAGGGTGTCATCCGATCTGAGGTTGGTCTCACTGATCTCCTTGCCACCGCTGGCCTTGCAATCCGGACAGTAAACCATGCGGAGCAGGTGCTTCAGTATGCAACTGCGGCAATCTACAAATCAAGGTGAGATATTTATGGAAGTTGGTTAGGTGGGTGTTGCCTTTCAAGCAGTTATTAAAAGCAATTAAAACTAATTGTTAACAGATTATTTTAAACCGATATTTTAATTGTTTAATTTGGATTGTATAATGATAATAATATATTTATACTATTATTGTCTAAAAATATAACAATAAAAGAAAACTTTGCTGAGCGAGATTAATTGATTAAAAGATTCTGTAAAGAGCTCTTTATTTATGAACAAAGACCCTTTAATAAGAAGATGCATAACTATAATTGAACACTTAATTTGCCATATGGCAACAAAAATCAAACTCTCTCACACTGAGAGAGCATAAAATTAACAAATTGAATGAGGTTCAATGTTTTAGTATGCACAGATCAAGTCAGTGCGTATGCAAACGTACAGATCTAGACTCCAAAAGAGTATGCGCACAAGAGAGCGGCTAGCTCTAGAGAGCTCTCTCTTCTTTCTCTCTGGCTTTTGAAGTAAAAGAGCCACCACGAAAAAAAATCATACGGTGTAACTCATCATGTTCTGAAATTGGTTTTTGATAAAAAAAAAGTCCTATGAAATCACAAGTACGAGCAAGAAGCATTTCTTTTCAACGGATTACTTTGATAAATACCTCGAAATAATAAAAATCTGGAACAACTTTCAAGAGACTAACATTTCGAGCTCAAAATAATCTAATGGCGTAACTCATCTTGTTCTTAAATTGGTCTTTGTTATGTAATCACTTGTTTAAGCAAGAAAAATAAGAGTTCTTCTATGGATTATTCCTTTAAATGCCTTAATATATTAAATAAACTTTGTTTAGAACAAAAAGTCTTATTTATCTTGTTCTTATATTGGTCTTTGTTATATGTAAGCAGTTGTTTAAGCAAGAAAAATATTCGTTTTTCATTGGATTATGTTTATAAACACCATAAAATATTAAAAAATCCGTAACAAATTTCAAGGGAGACAAAAATTTGAAGAACCAAATCTTACTGCTTTACTTATCTTGTTCTTATATTGGTCTTCGATATAACCCCTACCAATCTATGTAATTCCTTGCTTAAGCTACAAAGATATTACTTTTATCCTGGATTATGTATATATATACCTAGAAAATACAACACTTTTGCAACTATATATACTTACATGTGTGATAGCAAGTATCCACTGTGGTTGGATCGATCATATAGCCCCGGCAAATGCCGCAGGTGATCAGATCATGGAACTGCCGGATATCCCGGGAAGCTACCGATGCTGCTGTTTCCATGACGGTTTGTTGCTGCTTCTTATCCATCAATTTGTGCGTTGATTGCAGGTGCATTCTATCCTTTTTACACCTATATCCTTACAATAAATATTAGCCTCCTTAAAGGATCCTGTAAGAAAGCAAAATATAAATATAAATATAAATATATAAAAATATATTATAATGATGCCTGATTAACCGTGGAGGATATAGAAGAATCCCTCGACAGAGAGTGGAAAACTTTGTGTGGGAAAACAACAACTGACGAGCTGAGGGACTGACGGACTGACTAACTGACAGTGCAGCAATCCCAGTCACATCATCGTTGCCGACATCGTTTGTGGTTGTCGCTTGTCAACGCAAAGAAAAAGCCACAAGCCAGCAGATATATCAACGTTGTATCTGTATCTGAGGCCGAGTATCTGGGCCCAAAAGATATGGCAGCAGCAGACGCGGCATAGAAAACTGTAGACTAGTAAGGCAGCCATCCATATCCGTGAATCGGAACAATGCTGCAGGCACACACAAAAATATGAAAAAAGGCAGAACACAAAAGTGGCAAACTTTGTGTGTGCGGGGGGGCACTACCAGGGGGGAGGGGGTGGCACTACGAGGGGCTATTACAGAGCACGAAACGCCCTTCGTGCCGCAAGGGGGCACCTCCAACCGCACGAAGAGCTGCCGAGAAAAGCCGAGGAAAGCCGAGAGAAAAACCCCAAAGCGAAAAGCTATGTGATGTGTACTTGAAGCTAGTTTTAGCTTAGTGTTTTTCCCCCCTCTCAAGTGCCCCCTTCTCTCTTTTTTGGGGTTGCCTGGCAAACAAACGAATAAAACTACGAAAATTACGCTTTTGTGGAAACTGAATTTCCATCATTATGGCGATGATGCCCTGACGATGATTACGCTATGACAATGATTATGATGATGATGATGATGATGATTATGATGATGATGATGATGCGGAGCTGAGAGTTCAGGGCAAAGTTCAGGGCATTGTGGATCAGCAGCAGGTTGCTGTTGAGGAAAGGGAACCTTCTACTCGGAATAGTTTGTTGGGTGGGTCGGTCGGGAAACTTTCAGAGGAACTTTAGAAAATGTGCATTTTAGTAGGTTGTATGAAATTGCATTACTTCTGTTAATCTGTATTTATTCCCCGGTTTATATTGTTCTATTTATAACCTTTGAATGTTAGGTTTTTTAACTATTTATATTTACTATCATAATTATTATGACTTTTTAAAATATGTATGTATATCAAGACTTCTTATTGTTTTTCGGTTATTATGTGGTGATTTTAATAACTTCTTTAATAAGTTCTTATTTTTTACGACAAATGAGACTTTTGTGATCTTTTTGTATACGATTCTTTAAGATTTCGAATATAAAGTACTGGCATTTTCTACTTTTCTTTTATATTTATTATATATTTAAATATTGCCATAGTAAAGGATTTGTAAAGCCAGAATGAGATACTATATTTAATTTTCAAACTAAAAAAATATTACAAGAAATACTTAAAAATACCATTTTAAATTTCAATTGTTATGTCTATTAGTTAAAAGTTTAGACTGATTAAGGATCCTATATCAGACTCTTTTAGGGTAAAAATCGGTATAGAACTTAGATTTAGGGTGTTAATTAAAAAATTAATCAAATCTTACGATTAATAAAGTATTTAAGCTCTTGAAGTTTAGTTAGTTTAGTAGAAAAACGGTTTAGAATTTATTTTTTGAGTTTTAAACACAAATAAGAATAATCACTGCAACGGATAATTTAATTTAAAGAACTTATAGCATAAAAAGACCAATGGAATTGTGAAATATTTTAAAAATTAACAACTTTAACATGATTTTTGATAAGATGTTGAATAGGTTAAGCTCCTATCTTGTGAAAAATATATATTATTAGAAAATAAACCAAATAAACACAAAAGATTTAAAACATTTTAATGTTTCAACTGGTAATATCCAGTTATCTCATAATAAAGGATCACAAAAAATTTAATATTATACTCGGTAAATAATAACAATTTATTTTAATAATATAATTATTATTAAAAATGTATCTTAAATAATTTAGTGATATATTTTAAATTTAAAGAAGCTGCAAATACCCATTTAAATACTTTACTTATGTTATGTTTTCCAAAAACTAAAACCCCCCTAATAATTTCTTATTCCCCCCACTGCTAATCCCCCATGTCCGTCTTTCTAGTACCTCAATCCCCTACCCCCCCGCAACCACCCACCGCATAGCGCAACCAAAAGTCGCATCACTTTGCCCATTTTTTGTGTCTTCCTTTGCCATTTGCTTCTTTTTTTTTTTTGCTCGCTTGCCGCTCACGCGAAACTGGCACAAAAGAGGCGAAAAGGGGGAGAGGAGCAGCAGCAGAAGCAGCAGCAGCAGCAGCGGGCGGAGGAAGCTGTGCTAGCAAAACAAAAAGCAAACAAAACAAAAACAAAAACAAAGGGCCGCGCGGCAACTTGAACTGAAACTAAGCCAAAACGAAGAAGGGAAAAACGGGGCATCAAAGGGAAAGAAGAAGCTGGGTGCTGTGTGTGTGTGTGTGCGTGCACACGCCCACTCAGCTGGAAAATGCCACCCAGCATTTTGGTGACGTCGGAACTGATGACGTTCTTGATTTTTCTCTTCTTATTGTGCTTTCTGTTTATACGCCGCAATTTCGTAAAAGGCGCGCACTCACACACACACGACACACACACACACACACACGGACGAAGGTGTGAGAGAAATAATAACAACAACAGTTACGCCGGCACGAGCGCCCGCAGGGTGGTTCTCTCTCACTCACTCTCTTCACACACACACACACGAACTTACACTCGCAGCGAAGAAGAAAATGAAAACGAAATACGAAAACATGGAGCGCAGGCGGTGCCGAAAATGTAACAAGAAACTCGGCGACGAATTTCGAATTTCCCGCGTCCACGTCCAGAGTTCAACTGAAATCCAATTCGATGCGAAAACCGAAATCCAAGGCAATTCGCCGCCGCGGCGAGGCGAACGAAGCGAATGCTCACGACAGCGGACGACACAAATTTGTATCTATTCGCCGCGGCGAGAGAGCGCTGGGTGGTGGCGAGGTGGCGGTCAGATGGGAAGCCAACTTTCTACTTTTGCGCGCGCGCAATTTCGCCGCGGCCGCCGTTTTTCGCCGCGCGACGAAAATTCCAATACGGCGAGTATGAAAACACGCACGCACGGCCGCACGCACACCACCGCACTTGTCACGTGTACGTGTGTTTACAAAATTTCCACCAACACACACACACACGCGACACACAAGACACAACACAACGCGCAATAAGAGTACTTTTTATTTTTTTCAACAGAGTGAAATTTTCTCGTTGATTTTCCACACTTTGTTTTTCTGTAAACTGCTCTCATACGTACTCAAAGCAATTGCGTCGCAATGGTGCTGATTTTCCTCTGTGGCATTTTCCCCTCTCAGGCGCTTTCCATATTGATTTGCCGTTAAATTGAAAATTTCGTTTTACAATTGCCGACAACACACCCACACACACACGCGCGCACTGCTTTTCAGCTTCTCCGCTGCTGCTGCTGCTGCTGCTTCGCTGCTTCTTCTTCTTCCACTTCAGCTGCTGGCTCTTATCGATTTCTCGTACTATCAAGCAGAGATTTGCGCGCCCTCTCTGTCGCACTCGCACTCACACTCGCTGTGGCTCCCCCTCTCGAACGAACGCGACACAAAAATTTTCTCCGTTACAAAGTGCACGGCGCGAAAAGTCTCCACAGACTGATTCTGATTAGACCTGCTGGCGCTGTCGCTGCCTCAGTTCGGTTCGGCGTCGTCGACGCCTGCGCTCTACTCGGGCCCGAGAGAGCGTACGGGAGCGAGATGGCGCAAGCCGAACGCTATCGCTGTCTCGCGGCATTGCTGCCTTCGACGCCCCTCGTGCGTCTTGATTGGCTGCCACGGCCTCGGCTTCGCTCGGCTCGCAGCCCGACCGCACGACCCGAGCGCGGAAAGAGAGTGAGCGAGAGCGAGAGAGAGAGCGCAAAGGCAGAACTTGATTTTTGGGGTGGCTGGCGTGCGGCTCACGCACATGTGTGGGTGGCGACGGCGGCGTTCCTAATTGAATCCAACTGTCAAATGAGAGATTAACGCAACGCATCTAAGTGTACGTATGTATGTGTCTGTATCTGTCCGCCTGCTTGTATGCGCCTATGTATGCTTGTGTGTATGCATGCGCGTGTATTGGCCTTGGCGCTTATAATTAACGCGAAAAATGCCCGTTTTTGGCCTGGCTGCCTCTTGCCTCATCTTGTTTTTTCGCCCGACGCCGCTGGCGCATTTCATTTTGTTTCAAATTCGCGGCCAACCTGTTTTTGGCCATATGCAAAGTGCGTGCCGGTGCCCGCCAGCTGACATCATTTGCCGTCGACTCTGCTGCTGTCACTTGGTTTTTCCTATGTCGTTGGAAAAAGGGGGAAATGCTAAATAAAGAAAAAAATCTCAAAACGGCGTCGTCAAATTTGCATTTCAAAGGATTTTGGGCAATACACTCTAAATAATAATATCTGTAAACGCTGAAAGTCTAAAAAATATCTAGTAATCCTGTAATCTTGCAATCGTCTGGCGTTACTTATCTTATTTATATTAGTTTTTCAGTTTACACAACGCGTAAATATACTGTAAATGTGTAAAAATAGGGGAAAAGGTTAAGATGAAAAATATATACTTATTTTCTTACATTAAACACTTTTTTTTTATAATTATTTACTAACTTTAAAGTACACTTCGTCAGGGTTAAACATTTACAAAGACTCAAAGCACAAAATCACTGGCCAGTCCTGTTTATATATATTTTTAAAATTTATTTATTTTACCTTTAACTTTGTTTCTTTTTCTATTATCTTTATGTAATATCTTCATTTTTGTCCTTTTTCATCCAGTAACTGAAAGACTGTACTTGTTTTTCGTCGACAACGATACATTTCAATCTTAAAATAAATAAAATAGTGAAATAGCAAATAATACTAAGAAGTTGTTACAATTTGTATTAATATTGATTTTATATTAGACAATCATTAAAAGTTGTTTATACATTTGTTATAAACCTATTTTAAATAAAAGAAATATTCAAAAACAAATGAAAACATTAACTAAGTAATTTTTACATTTTCACTTGTTCAAAAATCAGATTATAATAAGATACATTCGATGTATAGGTAGACTTTTCCTCTGAGTGTATCAGAAGTGTCCTTGAATAATTTTCCGCACGTTTCCCTTAAATTGTTCAAAGCTCAATTTACAATAGAAACAAAAAAAACGACACTTGATCGAGTGACGAAGATAAATGATCATATCATCCGCAGCTCCGGAACGCCCCCTTTTTACACACATCTTTGAAGGACAAGATGGATGATATTCAAGTCACAATTTTCTAGTTTTATTGGCAAGCGAAAATAATAGGGAAACATAGTTAAGTGTTAAGTAATTAAGCGAATAATTTGCAATTAAATTTGTCAAAATACGATAGAATCACTCAAAAACACACCATGGGATTAGTTGAAGTGACTTAAAATACATCGAATTATACGGTTTATGTAAAGCATGGTCTTTACCTCAGATTACTTTCTTTCTAAAATGTGCATTTAGAAATTTATAATATTAATTAATTATTATGTATTTGGAGTATTTAGTTTAAACATAAATTTTAAACTTTTCATACATTTTAATTATCTTTGAATAAGCTGTTTTTTCTGCTACACCATTTAACGAAATGACATAAAAGTGAGTTAGCACTTTTAATTTTAAAAACTGTGATACCAAATTTTTTGACGATTTATTTTGTAGTAATATTAAAAAACAAAAATTACAAATAATTTAAAAAGTTTCCAATTTGATAAACGACTTCAGTTTCAAAGCTAGCTCAAGTAAGTTGCTCATCGTCACTACGTGGACGGCTACAGTGCTAATTGATCACGTGAAGACTATGGAAAACTTTTGTAAAATGTTAATAAATTATCCCTGCAAGTACATAAATTATACGAATTATACGAATTATACGAAAGTGTGGAAATGATTTGAATTGTCAGCCCCGTAAAATATATTATAACAGGCCATCGGACTATACTTTGAATTTTTTATAAATTAACATCATGAAAACTAGAGGTTTATATTTCTCTTAGAGATCCCTAACATCCGTACCAAATTTTAGTATTAAATAGTGTAAATATAACTTAAAAGTATTTATAGGTTCGGTTTGTTGATTCCAGACGGCAATATTTGAGATCGGCGACTCTTTATCCATACAATCTGGACATTTTTAAACACAACAATAAAATTAGCCTCAAAAACAGTTTAACGTAAATGCCGAGATTTTTAAAATAACATTTTGAACGTGCCAGTTCCTTATAAAATATAAAATCGGAAATAAGGTAACGAGATAAAGTAGACTTCTATGTTTTCTTTGCTTTCCACTGTTGAAAATCCATTAACCCGAAAAGAGACTAATTATATCTTTTTATGAAGCATGAAAGGTTCAACATCATCAAAAATTATATTACATTTAAAGATAGTTAAAGACCTGAGAAAAATTTAAAACTTCAAAAATGGAAGTTCTGAAATTTGTTTATTTATTTTAATATCTGTATCTCTATGCCACATCCAATCCTAAAAAATACTAAAGGTATAATAGATACTTTCTGCCTTTTAGTTACAATTTATTAAATACTTAGGACTAAATTATAGCCATTAAATAATTTCATGGTCGATGGATGTGAATGTGATCGCTTCAGGTAATTGTAAAGCTAATTACGTATATACATGCATATATAAATTCATCGAAAAGTGGCATGAATAAACAGTTTATTTTTATTTAATGACGAAAAAGGTTAAACAAAATACAAGATTAGAAATCTAAATATGAAACAATTGGGTTAAGAGGGACTTAAATTATAATGAACGAATTTCGGACGTTCCATTTAGGAAGTTTTCTAGTTTAATTTTATTAGAAATTTAAGTATTTAATAAGAGTTGTTTTTTTCCTTCCTGTTTAAATACGTCGGACAGATAAAGTCCCTGTCAACCTGAGAGTTAAGTTTAATACGTACCCGAATTTGCCGATAAGTTGTTTTCCTTTCGACAAATGTGCAATTGTTTTTAAAATTAAAAGGATACGCTCTTACAGTTATTTTTAAGTGTATTTAATTGTGTCTGTTCTTGCGCTTCGGTGCACATTTCTGCATTTAACAGCACTCTGTTATCCTTTTTCGTTCAGTTAAATCACGGAAGCACAGGAAATCGATTTTCTTTTTCGATAAGTTTATCTTTAGGTTAATATTTCATTTAGTAAGCCATCTGGGAAGTGCCTTAAACCTAAGTAACTGAGTAAAAAGGGTATTAAACAGTTCTAATATTTTATATTAACAGCTTTAATTTTATTTTTATGTTTCTCTCATACACAATTTTATGTACATATGTTTTTAGTTGTTTATCCTTTAGTGTTTTCTAATTGTCGACTACACACTGGTTAACCTCCTTTTTTACAACTCCCTCACGTAAGTGAAAAATAAAAGCTAGTTCGAGCCTTTGCAATGCCAGTGAGTATCCAATGGGTCTTGATCATGAAGTCACCCTCGGGAAAAGGAAGAATATTGGTAAGTCGGTGATTCATAAACGCTGTGGACAGCTTTTCCACCACAATGTCATGCTAAAATGTTATTTCGTTAAGTTTTTGTATCGCATTCAATTAATAATCACATACATCATAGGGACAAGAGTGATTCATGTTAGAATATTCCGTGAGAAAGCCATAAAAGTAACTGGCAATTGGATTGGACTTTTGGTTTTTTAAGAATTTGCAGGCATCCACTGTGAAATTGTAGAGGAAGGGCTTATACCCATTGAGTCGCTGGTACAAGGCCATATTTACCTGTATTTCAACTGGAAAGATTAGGAAATTCTATTTAAGATTTCCAAAACTTACCTTAATATTGTTAATTGGTATTTTCAGCAGCTTGGCCCTTCCGGAAACGTATTTGTAAGTCCGATTCACAGATCTCAGACGGCAATACTCGAAATCGATAAATCCCTTGTCGAAAGATTCACACTTGACATTCGTGAACACAACTAGAGAATGAACCTAAAAATATGTTATATTTTTTGCACTTATATATTTCAGGAACTTGGTACTTCTCTGGTCAAGAATATAGTCATCAGGAAGGCAGCCACAAATTTGATCTTTTCTTTCATATCAAAGCAGCGATGGATTTCCGACAACTAATATTTATTTAGGGCTCTTCAGTTCGCTTCACCCAAAAACTCATTAGACACAAAGTAACCCAATTATGTAAGGCCCATCAAGCATGATATGTAAACACATATTAATCCCTATCGAAATATAGAATACCCTCTAAGTTAATAGGGCTTAAAATTGTGAATTAATGTTGTTACTGACTTCTTCAATTGAAATTAAGTTTATTCTCTTGTTGTTATTATTATTTATTCATATTATGTTCTAGAAATTTTAAACAATTTAATAGATCTTATTCGGGTGTGCAAGGTAGCAAAGTTGGGGATACAATATTTTTGTCATTAGTTTAACATTACATATAATCGTTAACATAATTACAAAGACCCTACTTTTGTCTGGTTTCTAATTATTAGTATAACATACATAGATAATCTGTAAATAGCTAATGACATGTCAAAGTTATAACAAATTACAAATTTGAAAACGATTAGAAATCATTTTAACAAATGTATTTTATACTATATACTAGTTACAAATAAGTACAGCATACACTGGCAATAACGAGTATTCGATTTTCTCGAGAACTGTTATTTATCTTAACGAAAAAGCACAACAGCGTGCTGTTAAGTACTAAGTTGTGCTGCTAAGCGAACTACACACTTTCTTTAAAATGGACTTTCAGAAATATGCCGTCCTTTTATCGAGCCGATAAAGACTAGACTGGCAGTCTGGACTCCTGATGCTTGATTAGCAGAGACTTTATTTATCTAAGAATTTTTAATAGGTAAACCAGTCTTTAAAATAACAAGATTCACGGTAATTTTACCTTATTTAATGACAGTTAAAACAGATTATAAGCGTAATATATCTTCTATATATAAGTAAGAGTACCTACCAATTTTGATTGATTATTGATTTAAACTTAACTACTAAAATAAATCATTTTTAACAATAGTAAAAAAAAAACTTTAGTTACTGCTCCATTGCACCTCGAAACAGAGAATTTTCCTCCGAAAAGGGTAAATCATGGGTAAAATGTTGATTCTTGTAAACTTTTCCATCCATTTATCACTTACTTTAAATAAACAATGATGATCTATTAATGATCTATGGACTTAAACCCATTTATTCACTTATACAAAGCAAAATTTAGCTAAATGTAAACTAAAAGTATTACAAATTGATTGAAATTATATTTGTTGACATGTCTCAGCTTTGGTAATTGTCGGTTTAAGGAGCTCTTACTTTATAGAAAGGTATTTATAGGTGCATTTACCGATTCCAGAAGGCAAAAAGCAAAGTCACCATATTCTTTATGTAAATCTATATTATTTATATTTAAGAAATTTTGTACTTTTCTAGAATAGTGCATACGTGTCACCATTAAGGCATCGAGAAAGCATAGCATTTATGGATTTCCGGAAACCTGTCTTTTATACCAGCTCCGTTTCCGTTTGAAAAATTATTAGAAACGATATAAACAAAGAATGCAAACTCTTTCAAGCGTGATAGTTTAACACAGATATATTATTCTGATCGAAATATAGAATACCTCGTGATTGCAATATTTTATTTTTAAATGAAGGATTGTTTTATTGGCCAATTTTAGAATTATTACTCTTTATTACATTTTTTTTTATCATAAAAAACTGTTAAATTGCAATTTTAAGAGTACTTTTAGTTTAATAGTCTGAGTTTTTGTGGTTAATATTTACAGTTTAGTCGGCTGATTTAACATAAATCAGATCACTTACAGATCTTTTTTCCGAAGACCAATTTGATTTGCTTTACTAAAATTGATTTGGGATTGAAATTGTCTTAATCATTTAAGTAAATTATATTAAATTATTAAATTATTCATAATTCATTATGAAATTGAAAAAAAAATCCCCTCGTTGGCTATTGCTAGTTATAATTATTTTTACAACATAAATATAACCTTACTGCCTATGTCTTTGCTTATTAAATGTCAAATCAAGCAAGTAAAACACCTTTCTGACCGTTTTAAAGCCATTTTTTGGCACTCGTTTCGTGTCTTTTGCTAGTTCAAATTTAAATGAACTCATTTCGGAGCTCTTTAACCCCTGGAATATATGATTATGTATGCCTGCCCCCTAAAACTCTGAACTTTGAACTGCACTGGCACCTACACACACACACATATTCCTACACACGAGCTGCCTGCGGATGAATCCTTTAGAATCCTCTGGCAAAATGAATAATTAATGTCGCAACTGTTCTGTGGTTTTGTCCTGTGGTTACCAAGGACCAACACCCACTCGCACACACACACACACATGCACTTTGGGTGTCTGTTGTGGGCGGCAAAGATACTAATTGCATTTTCGCTTCCATTTGGATGGATTTGGGGAGAAAAAGGGGGTTCACTCCGTTGATGATTCATTGACTTTGCGGCGGCTTACTAGGCAGGTAATTTATGTTCCCGCAATACATTTTGAACGGATTTCAATTAACTCCAGGTGGGATTTCCATCTCGATTGGGTATTTGAGTACCATAAGGAAATCATTTGCTCAACATATTATTTGGGAGCCTCATTTCATGGTCATATAATTAATGAAACCGAAAAAAATTTAGATTATGGGCTTTATTAAGTTATTAAGTGGCTATGGAAATGTATATAAAATATTTCCAGAAATTATTTTACATTTTGTCTAAAAATTAAAAGGGTTTTTTAAGGAGAATACTGAACGATTTTCATGATCATAATGCTGGATTGAAGATATTTAAGTTCAAATAACATTGTTTTTATTGGTTATTAGCTGTTTCCTTCTCAGGATCGAAAAATTAGTGTTATATCTCAATGATTTCCGGTTTGAAACCCTGAAATTCAAGAATTTTTGTACCCAGCATACATTTATTTAAAATTAATTTATTTAAAAAACATTTATAAGGATGTTAAATATATTTTTCTTTTATAATAACATAAATTATATATAATTTAAATGTATTATAGGATTTAATGTATTTTTAGAGAGAGTTTTATATAAGAATGCTAATGTAAAAGGACAATAATACTCATATTTAAAGTAAATATTGAAATTTAAAGGATAACAAATAACAAATAATATATATTATATTTTTTTTTTTAATCCTTTTTAATGTCGTACTCTTTTTTAAAACACTTTTT
Organism: Drosophila bunnanda; assembly: GCA_035046265.1. Classification (NCBI taxonomy): domain Eukaryota; kingdom Metazoa; phylum Arthropoda; class Insecta; order Diptera; family Drosophilidae; genus Drosophila; species Drosophila bunnanda. The sequence continues at coordinate 17,166,639 of JAWNOB010000016.1, forward strand.
TGCACTCTCAGCGGCTTATACCAGTGATGAGCAAGGCTAAAATTCTCCAAAAATAGCTCTCTCTCTCCTACGCAGCACCTATTACGTAAAAGCATTTACCAGTACGTAGCACGTAATACCTCCATATGGCCTGTCCCGTAATAATTTTAACAGGTGCACTTATTACTCAGCTTTTGTGGCAATTACTCTCAGCCCGCCCACTTGCCGCTCACCCACCCCCACCCTACCGCTCCCCTCACCACACCCTTCGCTCACAATTAAAGGCAAATGTGTGCTCAAAGTGACATTTATAAGGAAAAAGAAGGGCGCATAATTTATCAAGTGCGAAAGGGAGAGAATAAAAAAACGCTAAAAGGGAAGAACAACAAACAAAACAAAAATTACCCCGGATTTTATTAAGGGTACAAAAGATGAAAGATTTGCATTGCGAGCACAAATCTCTAAAGCGCAATGAAATATCTTTTCGTTTTCGTAATTTAACCCTCGAAAAAAAATCCACACACACACACACCCATAGAATGTTTTTCTGTGAGCCTCGTGTGTGTGTGTGTGTGTGTGTGTATCTGTGTGCATTCGTAATGAGCACTTGCGGTACACGATAATGCGGGGTTATAGCTACAGATATAGCAACGCTTATTCCGATGCCGATTTCGAGTCGTTGCTGCAAAGAACGCACGCCACTCGCACTCACAGACACATACACACATACTCGCTGGCTCGCTCTCCGACACACACACACACGCTCGCTGGCTGTTTGCATTTGCTTTGCTCCGTTCCTTTTGTGGCTCTCGTTCATCGTTCCATTTTACGACGCCAGCATGCCATCTAAAGCAGTACTCAAGCCCGAAAGCAAAGTGCCCCGTGGCCAATTTACTGATTATAATCATATTTCTTGTAACCTGTATTTTGGGCTGAGTAATTAAGTCATTATATCATTGTAATTATTATTTTTATTTCTTATAATAAATTTTTGAAAAGAAAATATTGTAATTAAAAGGTAAGATACTGAAAAAAGCATACAGATTTAAGAGATTTAATATTAAATGCATGACAAAAAATTAAGCAAGCGCAAAATCAATAAGAATTTCCCGAATTCCTTTATACCACGTTATTTTTGTAGGTTAAACTCATATTAAATTAAATTGAGAAATTAAATTAAGAAAAATCATCAAAAGCTTAAATATTCCTTATCCCTTGACGGTGTTTAAAAAGAATTTAGAGAGTTAATTCAATCAGCAATGCTTTTTATGACTCTCCCGCTCTCACTGCTTAATTGCTGCTTATTTTTGCTTCTCCAATTTCCAACTGGGTTCTGTGTTTTTCTCTTTTCGCCTTGCGTGACGTGTTGTGGCGAGTGATGGGGCAGGAGGGTTGCCGACTGGGGCGGAGGGCGGTGGCCTGGCTTTGGTATTGGCATATTTGCTGTTGACGCCAGCGTCGACGTCGACGTTGTGCGCAAACATGGCGTTGCTGTTGCTTTTGCCTTAGCTTTGCCTGCTTTTTGCATTTGCTGCCAACGCACACACACACACACACACAGAACACGTTCGAATGCGAATGCAGAAGAGTGGCAGTGGCAGGCAGCGACACAATATTTACTGTTGAATTGCAGGCCGGCCAACCCCCGCCTCCCGCCCCCAGGCCCGCACGGGATATTTACATTTTGATTGGGAAACTGAAACGGCCGAGGCTCATTTTACGGCTATACACACAGACACAGCGCTGTGGCTATGATTGTGTGTGCGTGGGTGTAGTTTAACATTCAGCTCTTGTCGTTTTGTTGTTTTTTTTTTTTCTGTCTGTCTGTCCTCTGTTTTTCTTCTTTTCCTTTTTTCCTCCGCTGTACGTGCGCGCTTGTGTGTGTGTGTGTGTGTGTGCTATCCGCTTTTGTCCAATTATAATTTGTTTCGATTTATCACACGATGTTTTATCGAGACATCGACAACAAATACAACAACAACAACAATAACAACAACAACGGCGGAGAACGATACCTGAAACATGATTAATTAACAAAGCGCTAATCTCCAAACAATCGGTCAAAGCAATTTATTAAATTCGAATTGAGTTATTTCAAATATTTCCCCAAGTTTTATACATTTTTGGGTCAAATGGGGATTACGTAACCTTCCTTGAGTTTTTAAAGCTTTTTTTAGAGAAATTTTTAAGAGTTATCATTTAAAAATAAGAAAATATATATATCATAAGCTTGGTATTGTTTAATATCTAATAATTTTATACTTTGTATTTATTTTTGGGGGAAACTGGGGATTACGTAAACTTCTTCAGTTTTGGATTAATGTTTTTTATGAGTTTGTTTAACTACAACCTTCATATAACCCATATTTTGATTTTATTGTTACTAAAAACGCTCATTACTTCTAAATTTACAGTTTCCTAATAGGTTCTACGAATGATAAAAGATTATAATGTTGAACTAGATATCTTTATCGGCTTACTATAGTAAAAAATATGGATTTATTGACATATTTAACAAAATAAACGTATGTACATATATATACATATAATCTAAGGTTATGCTTTTATAAATAAATAAATAGCTTAAAATAATTCTGAAATTTTAAACATATATAATTTTGAAGCTTTTAGGATTGTTACATAATAAAACGTATATAATTTACAATGCTTCAAACAAAGCTAGAATATATAAATATTACAATGTTGAGCATAACTTTGCAAACCCTTTCTATCTTTGTAATATTTTGTTTGCAATTTTCTATGAAAGCTAAATCTTAACTTTGAAAGTACTTGAATCTGAATATTTTAAGACTTTTGCGTATTACAATTCTGACGAAGATAGCTAAATCTGCTCTTCTGGTGATGCTTAGATGAGATAATAATAAGATAGGTAACATCAAAAGGGTTATTTTTTGTTTTAGAAATTATAGCTTTGGCTTCAGAAGATATTTTTAACTCCGTTGTTATATTCACTTTAAATACACTCTAAAATTAAACCTATAAATTACATAAGTATGTAAATAACTGAAAATAAATAGCGGCTTATGAAGGTGAAAATACATTTTTCAATACCGTATCTAATACAATTTCAAACCTCTTAGGAGTTGTAAAAAGTTAAAAATGGTTAGTTTAAGGATCTGAACTAAGGAAATGTTCTGTAAATATGAGTAAGATCATGAAACAAATTGTTCTAAAATATTCAATATATTTGCAAGTAGTGAAAGTATTAAAATTAAAATTAAAAATAATTGCGCCAAGTTTGTTTGTTTGATTAACTTTTGATTTGATTCTTGGTTCCAGATATTTTACAAAACTGTAATTAGAATACATTCTAAAACAATAAACGACTTACTATTTAATGTTATTCATTAAAAAGTTTAAAACCAAGCTGGTTATTTGTTCTGAAAAATACTTCTAAAATTGTTTATTTTATAAAACTATGTAAATGTGTACAGCAGCTGAATACATATTTTATATTCATATAGTTATCTTTATTTCAGATGACAAGATATGGAAGTCTTTTATAAAATCATGTTATTAAAATGAAAATTACTTCTAATCAAAACTTGTCTCTCAATCAAACTTTGCATGATGTCTGACTATTTTATCTACAATAACTATTATTGAAAAAATACTTTTTAAATCAATAATACGTAGAAAACATCTTTGAAGTCTAATAAGCGACTGTCAAATTGTGTTCAAGATGCAATAGCAGCTTCCCTTCTTAATTGACGAGTGCCAGATGGCCAACAGTCCTGTTATTTTGGCTCTCTGGCCAAGCTTTAACTGTTGACCAGCGCCATCAGACGTCAGGACGAAAAACGGATATTTAATATGTTCCGACATCCGACATCTGCCAATCTTCATTTGCCGAATGCTTTTTCACGAAACGAGTTTTGCTTTTTGTGTTTTCGTTACTTTTCCATTGAAACATTTCTTCTCCAACTTTCCTTTTGTTCCACTAAATTCAAGTAAATGATGGCTTAGCAAAGTGATTATATTTAATGGAGAAATGCAGGGACATTACGCTTTCCCAGTAATCACTTTTCCGCGGGTACAAGCTTAATTTTCAACCTCGCAAAATCCCTGTTAGGACAAGGCAATTTTTCATAATTATTGTGTAATATAATTTAACTCGCTTTTCACAACCTGCGGGATTTTTTGTCACACCCCCCGTCGCGACTTTTTTGAAATTATGTCACTAATTAGTTTACGCCGAAGCGACATTCGAAAATGGAATGCAGGGGGGCGGGTAGAGGGTACAACTCCTGCGAAGGGTTTTACTTTTCGGTGGGTGGAAATTGAAAATGCCGGCGAGGAGGACACGAGGCAGGGTGAAAAGCAGCAACGGCCTCCCCGTTCCTCGAAAATAAAACTTGAATTGACTTGACTTGCTTGCCGGGGCTCTTGTCCCCGAGGATATTGCGAAATTTGCAATTTAAAAGCTTAAATTGTTGTTTGCTGCCCGCGCTCTCTGCTTAATCTGTGATGCTGTTAACTTTAAAATTCCAATTAAAGTGGACTTAAATTGCCAGAAAGAGCCGTATTTTGTCTGCTTCCTGCTTTTGCCTCAACGCCAAAAAATTTGCATAATTATGGCCCAAAAGTTTCAATATAAACTTGATGATCCGCTTTCAGTGCGAGTTGCTTTTTATGTCTAATGATTAGTTAACAGAATGGGTGCGGCTGTTTTTATGTACAATTTGAACAACTTTTGTTGTGTTTTGTTTTTTAAAAGTATTATTACAAAATACTTATTTATTTTTGAAAGACTTGGGCACAAAATGTCATGGGAAGAGTCAGAAAAAAGCAAATTATGGTCAAGCAAGCAATTTTTATTTGCAGCGTAAAACTCACATGATTTGTTGTGGCAAGCTAGCGAATGCAGCCTCGAAGCCTTTCTGTCGCTTCTTTGAGGCCTTCCCAAAAGCGTAACTGAGAAGCGAGAAAGCAGGAGCTGAAAAAGCCACTGCGTTTTCACTTAGAGTTTATATTATACTAGTTACTCTTCTTTTATAACAGAATTTTTGCGCTAATTATGACGGTAGGAGTCTTAAAAAGGCACAAGACAGACGATTTTAATTTTAATCACAAAACACACATGATTTGTTGTTAAAAACTCGAGAGCGCGGAGCTCTCTGGCGCATCGCAAAAAGTAGAATAGAGAGAGATTAGGGATTATAGGTTAATTATATGATTTAAATTTAAACATTATACTGTAAACGTAAGGTTAATAAAAGGTCCCTCTATAATTTTCAAATTTATATAGCCATTTTAAATACATAAATCTTATAAGCATAATAAGTATTACAAAGTATTCTTTATTATAATATATATTCTTCATTATAAAATGTAATTTATAGCATTTAATTAATATATTGTATAAATTCAATTATATTCTTGCAAATTCCCAAAAGATTTCATTTTGAGAAGCCAGTTTGTTCTGGACTTTGTTTTTGCAAATTGCTTGGATTAAAATCGACCTTCTTTTGCGCAGGGCCTTCGACGAGGTCCAAGCAACCCTCTTCTTGAAACACAAGCAGTCTCTCGATTTTTCATTTTTCATTTTATATTTTTTTTTTGTGCCCTGGGGCATATGTGCTCGAGCCATGTAATTGAAATAATCCTCTTAGTTGCGATGACGCTTGGTTCTGGTTCTGCAGTTGTCAGAGAGAAAGACCTTCGAAGTGTCCCTTGGATTGGCTTTATTTTCAATGGAATTAAGTATTTCCTGCCTTGTTTTAAAATAAACCAGAAATATTTCAAATAATATATGTATTACATTACAATTAAAACATTTCAAATCAAGAGAATACAAAAACACAGATATGTACATCAGTTCAGTTCAGTAATAAATATGAGATATTCTAAATAATATATTACATTACACAACTACATTAACTACAAATTCAACAGCGAAATACAACAATAAAATGCAGATACATCGGTTCATTTTAAGTCACTAAAGTTGCTTTTTTCCAGTGTGTCTGTATTCATAGTCTGATATCTTAACCTAAATATCGTATGGATAAATGTTATGAATTGTAACTTTATATTTGTTTTAAATAATCATTCAACTTATAAACTTATAATAATAATTTATTGTATTCTATTGAATTTATTTTTTGGGCTTGCTTATTTAACTTTCTAATTCTAATTTCAGATACATGTTGGTAGTAACTTTGTCACTAAAGTTGCTTTTTTCCAGTGTGTCTGTATTCATAGTCTGATATCTTAACCTAAATATCGTATGAATAAATGTTATTAAATGTAACGTTATATTTGTTTTAAATAATCATTCAACTTATAATAATAATTTATTGTATTGTATTGAATTTATTTATTGGGCTTGCTTATTTATCTTTCTAATTCTAATTTTAGATACATGTTTGTAATAACTTTGGGCTGTTAATTTGCAAGGAAATTGGAGCCCGATACAAGACTGAAATAAAAATATAACGAATTCCTATAATACAATATATTTTATTAAATTTACTTTATTTAAACACAATAAAGGATGCTAACTTAGAGAAACCAAAATTTGTATACGTTTATAGAAAAAATCCATCATAGGTCAGTCAAAAAATTGTACATTTCCAATTGGAAAACTATTCGGTGTTAGTTTTTATTAGGCTAACATATTAAATTTGAAATCAAAGAAAAATTTTTTTACTCTTAAAATTTAAAAAAAAAATTGGTAAACAATTTTTCCCTGCGCCACATGCCTAGATAGAGTCGGCAGTTGATGCTATTAAAGTTTATGTATATATGACTTATCGGGTCGGAAAAGATTTATCGGGTCGCAGTGAATGCACTGCGTTCGATACTTCTGACGGAAATCATAATACCCTGCAAGGACATAATTAAGATTCGTATCACTGTGATCATCAGTCCAAGTAGTAAGAATAAGCACAAAGTTCGGTGGGTAAGGAGACTACTATAAAGAGACAGTTTTATTAGAAAAATCTGCTACGATAATCCGATCCGATAACTATATATTTATACATATTTATATCATATTTTATTTTGAAAGGTTAATCAAGTTTTCGTTACTATGCTAAAAAGACTAAAAAACTAAAAATTTCTACCAGAGTGTACAATTAGAAACTAGTTCATTTAAACAATATTATGGTAAGTAATGCCAAAATTAAATATAATTTATATATTAAATTATTATTTAAATATTTACATTATATTATTATTTTTATATTTAAATGATATTTATAATTTATTGAAATATATAAATTCAAAATAAGTTAATTTTACCAGTATAATAGTTAAAATAAATTAATTATTCATCATTTTTTAAGTTAAAGGTGTCATCGTTACTTTTATCTCACCTTGTTAGGATTATATATACGCTTATAAACCTTAAACATTTTATAATACATATTTTTTCAGTATCTTAAGTAGCTTGATTTAGTTTAACATGTTTTATATTAGTATTATATACAGATTTTAATTTAATTCAAAAATTTATGTATTAATATTATATCCAGATCTTATAAAATAAACAACAAAAACTGTTAAAATTCCATTGCAATATTGCAAAAATGCTAAAATGGAAATGGTATAACCTCCCCCGACTTCCACCCGAATGTTTATGGAATTCCTGACTGAAATATAAGCAAAAGTTATGATTTGTTTATTCCGATACCTTCTCGCTTTGATGTTGTTGCCACGCATATGAATCAATCCCGGGAATGTACGAGTATTATGTGTAATTCAATAAGCCTTCTGTCGAAGTGGGAAGCCGGGAGGAAGTTCATCATCATCATCATCTTCGTATTCGTATTCGTTTGAGTTCCTTTTTCGTGGTGCGAATCCCAAGCAAATTGATTTTGCATCTTTAAGTGCGTCCAAATCCGCTTTCAACTGTGAAATGGGCTGCTGCCTCGGCCGCGCCATCATCTCGAAAACTTTCGGGTTGCCAGAGAGCTGCTCCCAAAGTCCCAGCTTCTTGGTTTCCCGGACCCTCGCTCGCATTGATCCGCCGCCGGATTTCCCTTACGTGTTGCGCCGATTCCCAATTCCTGAATCCTTGAATCCCCGAATCCCCGAATCGCTGCCTCACCCTTCGTCCTTGCTCGCAGTTCCCTCAAGGCTCACTTCCTTTGCTGCCAAAGACATCGCATAAAATCGGCGTGAACATAAAAAACTTGCACGTCTTTCTCTTGGAATAAACTTTGGTCCCGTCTTGTTCAAGTTTTTTATTTTTTTATTTTCGTGGTTCGTCTAAACTTTTTGTGTTCAACTTTTGCGACTTAAAAGTGATGAGGCTATCCGGGAGTCACAGAGATACTCGTTCTAAAACTTGGGTTAATGCTGTACATCTTCTAGGCATAAGTACTAGGTACATATTCTATTCTATTTTTACATAAAAACTGGAAAAATTTTACTTACAATATAAAATCTTTGCGTTGAAGTGTATGAAGTTGGTGGATAGTATTATATTACTTTTATGTATAATGTTTTATATGCAATATCTAAAAGTATCTAAGTATCTATGAGGCTTTAAGGCATAACTTATGTGTTTTTCGAAATTAAAAAGGTTTATAAATAATACCTTTTAGAGTCAGATAAATGTTTTCAGAAAAAAAGAAAGAAATATTATATTATAATTGTTTTATTTATTATTTAATTCAAATATTACTCGTTTTTTAAAGTATGCGAAAATATTCAGAGATTATGAAATACAAATTATTTATATTTTATGTGAAGTAATTTAACATAACTATTTAAAGTTTAACAAATGTAAGCTTAACTGGAAATACTATTAAATTCCCACAAGGAAAATCTAAGTATTTATCCTATAACTATTTTATAAACTGAACTGTGTTTAATACTATATTTTTGGAATAAAACAATTACATATTTTGATCTCATCATCAACAGCCGAGTCTATCTAGCCATATCAGGTAGAAATACAACATTTACCATTTGTATTTTAAATTTTATAAGGTATTACCTCATTAATGTAGCCACAACTTTTTCATGAAATATGCAGATTTCCGATTTGAAACTGCAAGGGTAAATCATTTTCGGCTTCCCAAAGTTAGTTTCCTTTCTTGTTTTCTTTAATTTCAAAAACAAAATGATAGTTTTAATAGTATATTTACTATATAAACAAAGCATTACCGATTTAAACTTAAGAATATTTTAGATTGAACCGTTTAAAGTTATAGACAGTTCAGGCTTTATCATATTCCACCGAAGAAAATACATGTATGTAACCTCTGGTTTTTTATTTCCATAAACTAAACTATAGTTATAGTATCATATTTATTGAGTAAAAACATTATTCAAGGAACTTTTACATTTTAAGTTATAAAAGTAGAACAAGTTTCTACTGTTATAAGAATATATGCGGATAAGGCGAAAATAAATAACAGTTTTGGCATAAAAAACGTTGGAAAACATACTTATACAAAATTAATTGAAAAATAAATAGCATATTATCTCATATGTTATTATCTTATATTATTTTATCTTAAAATATTATTATTTAATCTTATTTTATTAGGAAATTGATGTGTATAATATCCTTATGTCACTTTTAACAGTATTTTCTTGATTATGTTTAGCTTTTTAATCTTTAATTATTTGTTATAGGTTTAGGTAAATAATTTTTTAATTGGAAATATAGTAAAAATCCAAAAAACCAAGACAATATTTCGGAATTTATTGAAACACAGTTTTTACTGGAGTTCCTTATAGAACTTTCTGGAACATCGAACGGATACGAATGTATCTTTAATCTTTCAGAACGTAGGTACATGCATAATCTGGTACATATGTACATGTGTATATAGAAAATCTAATATAATAACAAAGTTTTAGGCGCTAAATTTATAACTATTAGTGTAAATATGATGAAATGTATCATTTACACTGAGAGAAACGGCAGCTGCAATGCCTGGAAATGGCGGGAACTCCAGTTAGCAGTTTATTAAATTAATAAAAATGAACTCGAAAATATTTTTGATTAATTATGAGACGACGCAACAACAACAACAACAAGAAAAAACAGCGACTACCTTTTGTACATTTTTATTGTTGTTTCCATTTCACACTGCAGCAGCAGCGACGCCGGCAGCGACGTTCCCATGCTGAGCGCAGCCGACGTCGCTGCCGGCGTTACCCAACCTTTTGGCCTCCCAGTCTCGAATATTTCGGTGTCTTATGTATCCGCCCCTCCGCTTTGTGCTCGTTTCCTCGTCACGGCTCCGCTTTGCTGGCCGCTTTCGTATCTGTACTTGCTCCGCTCACCTTTCGCTCCTCTCTCTCTCTCTCTCGCTCTGTCTCTCTCCGCGCTTACTCTCCCTCTTCCACTCTTCGCAGGCGCCAGCTACCCTCGCACACACACACACACTGCCTTACATACATACTCATGTATGTATGTACATATATCGGAGTTTTGCTTTGCTTGCTTTTTTCGCCTTATGCTGGTGGCTTGGCTTCTTCTCCCTTTGCCTCTCTTCGTATGGCTTCGTTCTGCCGACGCCGCTGCTGCTGTCGTCAGTTATTTTTCCCTTCTCCATTCCACACATCTTCGTGCCCTCGCTGGCAACCAGTTTGCTATTGTATGTAAGTATGTGGCGAGTATGTATGTATGTATGTATTGCATGTGGTCCGTTCCGTTTGGCCGTATGTATTTTATATCTCGCATCTCTGGCAACCTTACTTATAATTTTCCAACATTATTTCGCATTATGCTATCCCAGTGCCTTCTGCCCCCCCTCCACTCGTAGCCCCCCGGAAAAGTCGGGTGTGTGTGTGGAAAGCGGAGGCGAGGAAAACTCATTATTATGCTCGCAGCAGCGAAAGCAGCAGAAATTCTGACTCGACTGTGTTGGCCTGTGAGCGCGTAGATAAAAGCAAAGCAAAGCAGCGCAAAGAGGCAATAACAAATGCCAGGGTTGTCGAGTGCTTCTTATAAAGTGCAGCTTGAAAATATCAAAAATATAACATATTAATTTATGATGTATTATAACATAATAACAATAATTATAAATTACATATATATTTTATTTTAATTTAAATGCTTTTTAAAAATTAATACAATTGTATTAAAAAACATTTTAAACTTTTTCTTAACAATTGAACTTCTCTGATATATTTATTCTGTTTTGATTTCATTTAATTAATTTAATATTCTTAAGGGATGAAATATACTCCACTTAACGTAACCCGCATTTTTATTAAGTGCCTTCTAGTGAGTCGACAACCCTGGCCGTACTATTTGCTGTATGCCAGCACACACAGATGCACCTTTTTCACACACACACACTCTCCAACACTCTCTCATTCGCTCTGGCACATAAACATCTGCTGTTGCTTTTGTGGCAATTGCGATGCGATGATGAGCATAATGATTATGACGATGCTGCCGCTGCTGATGTTGTTGCCGTGACGTCACAGCAGTGCGTATTGGGAAAACTCAACTGGCGGTTATACATACACATACATACATATACATATGTATGTACAATCTACGCTTACGTACACACAACCTACGTCTGTTGTTGTTGCGTTTTCTTTTGGTTTTCGGCATGCGCCCTGAATGCACGACAACAACAACGAATCTCAATGCTTGTGGGGATTTCTGTTATGCCGAAAGGGAGAAAGAGGAGGAGAATGACAAGGAGGAGGAGGAGGAGGAGAGCAGCGAGCCAGAGGCTGGGGAAAAGAGAGAGAGAGAGGCCAGTGGCGGCGGCACACAAATTAAACTTAAATGCCCCCCATTCACTGGCGATGCTGCTACCGGAGTTGCTCTGGCTGCTGCCTTGCTGTTGTTGCTTCTTTGGCTTGTTTATGTGGCTCTTGCAGTGTGCCCCGTCTTAGTTTTTGTTGCTGCTGCTGTGGACACGACTTTAGCATCCATTCCCAGCGTCTTTCGTCTTTTCACTCGGCACTGTCGCAAAAAGGTACAGTGCAACTTCTGCCAGTTGCAACACTCAATGTGCCCCGACCAAAAAAATACTAAATACTTTTGATAGTAGGAATTACTTTAACAGTGGCTAAACTTTTTCTAAAACTAAGCGATTAATTTGATCTTGTTTTGAGGTTAGAACTTAAAAATGAATTGTTTTATTCCTCAAGCATTAGTTTCTACTTACCATTTATCGTTTATAATTTACCAAAAAAATATTGTTTACAAAATTGGGTTGAGAATTGAATTTAAAAATATAATTTACTGATATCTTACTAATAAGAAAATCTCTGTTATTCTTAAAAATTAATATTATATTCAGCACTAATCCTAACCTCTTTAATATTCTCAGAATTTTGTTAAATCATCTCTGATATCTAAAAATATCTACTATCTTTGTATAATATGTATATATGTATCTATTTCTATAGCATATTAAAAGTTTTTCAATAAAATATTTGTATTTAAGCAATGTTTATTAATATTAGGCAGTTTAATATAAATAAACATTCAATCATTAAATTGGTATACTCAATTTTAATCAAATATTTTTATTATACTGTCTAATATTGACAAATATTGCTATTGGGTAGAATAATATTAATACACGATTAAAAAGATTTAATGATAAAACCCTAAAATCTTTCAATTTCACCCAATTTTCCTTTTCGATTTATAGGCAATAAGTAACTTAATATCATAAATACATTAAATATTAAGTAAACATTATAAAATGTCACTTAAAATGTTTAAAACCCGAATTTAAGCATCAATTTCATAACCTCTTCGCCCCCTTTTTGGAAGCTTGACTGTAGTTTCTCTTTCTCTGGTCGCGGCGTCTGGAACGCCACGTCCAAATCCACTGCAAGTCCGCCGCTTTATCGCATTTATTGCTTCATGGGGTCTCAATTAAGCTGTTAAAACCAGTTGAGGCAATCTATCGCCCGGCATTAAAGCCAATCAATAATTTACGGCTCTCCGTGCCTGGCAAAGACCAGTGTCCAGGGCACACAGGATGAGCTCAATCAGCGTCCGATGACGATGACCAACCTAAGATGGCGTCCAGTGGATGTTACGGGTATCTGGAATCCGGATGATAGCTGGCACACGTTGGGTGATTCTGCTCAGGGAGCCACCACTGGCTCGGGGATTAGCGTCAGCTCGAGTGGTTCTAATTGCCAGGAGAACGGAATTGATACTCTTCATCACAGAAATTGGGTATAATTGCGATAGGAAAAGTAACAACCAGCGGGGAGTCCCACTTCCCCCCCTCATTTGTGGATAAAAAAAAAACAACAGTTACCAGTGGATAGAGAAAATTGGAAGGATCGCCTAATTGGATTTAATGACCTCTTTCATAAAATATGGTACGTTCCTAGATGTAGGATCCGATTGAAGCATGATTTTTGTATAGCAAAGCTTCTCTTATTAATGGTTTCTATAGAAAGTCATTAAACCCCATCGATATTTCTGAGAATTTGAAGCGTATAGTAAACAAATTATTTGTTATACTCTTGCAGGGTATTATAATTGTAATCAAAAACTTGTAACACGTGAAGAAGTCACTTCCGACCCTATAAAACATGTGTACGTATGTATATGTTTTTGATAAGCATCAACAGCCGAGTCGATCCAGTCATCTCCTGCAGAAAAAAATGTTTACAACGTTTGTTTTTAAATTTTATTGTGTTAGTTACATCTTTAAAATGATAAAAAATGGTCAAACATTAAATGTTTTTTTATTTAAATTTTTTTTTAATAACAAAAACTAACATAGGACAGTTGTTGGCTATTAAAATTAATGCTTTTTGGCTTAGTAATGAGTTTCTTAAACTTTGATTTGTCCAAAAAAATGTTCAAATAAAAATATCAAGCAACATCGATTCAAAGAATTAGAATCTTTTAATCTTCTTTAGGTTTTAATTATAATAAATTTCCGATTCGATCCTATAATTTAATTGAAAACTTCGGCTTCTCGAACTTAGTTTCCTTTCTTATTTTTATTCATATTTTTGAGAAGAAACTCAAGAAAACAAAACAAAATCAACTTAATTATAAGTTTCTTTATTTTGTAAAACCTTCTAAGGTATTTATAATGAAAAGTTAACTTAAAAGTTTGCTAGATGAAAGAGTTATTGTAGACCATATACAAATTTACAGCAGAAGAGTCGATCTAGACATGTTCGTTGCTTAGCGAACTAGTCTCTCAGTATTTGAGCTTTCTTAAATGAAAATTTACTAACTGACTTCTTTCTATTTAACGTAGTAAATAAGTCTAAATGGGTTATAGAGGACGGTTATACGAAAGATACAAAAATGTATAGAAATATATTATAACATCAGAGTTTTTCAACACACATAAATATGAATATATTTAAATATTTACATCATGCATATGACTTCAGAATTACGATATCATTTTATGGAAATTAGATGACTGTACAATATATAGCTTCCAGAGGATCGATTTTTTCGATCGATGTTCAATTTTAGCAAATCTTAAAGTAAATAAACAATCCAAATGCAAAGTACAAGGGTACATAGACTCCGTCTTCCCGAACTTATCTTTCTTTTTTGCTTTATGTTACTTATTGTACATATGCTGGATTTGGTTTCACTAAGCGCTGTTTTCTTATTTAAATAATGAATAAATGTTAAGAAATGTAGAATTGACAATAATTTTGTATATTTTTAGAGGCTTATAGCACGAAATCCTCTTGAAAGCATTAGTCATCGCATTTATTGATAAGAATTTCATTCTGATTTATTTACTTCAAAGCTGCGCGCCTTGAATGAATCATGAAAATAAAGCGAAAACCTCCTGGAAAATGTATTCTTATCAACTTGATTAGTTACCATATTGAGATAATTATGTATAAGGTTTTTTCTGGAAGCTTCTCTATTGATTTGCATTCTTGTGATATATTGTTTATTAAGAAAGATTAAATTAAGGCAATAGACATAGACATTGATAAAAAAAAATTTAGAAATGAAATTTTTATAAAATGCTGAATAATACTTTAATTCTCAGTACGCAATGGTTTAATTTTTTTGAAGTGTCTTATTAATACTATATTGTAAATATAAAAAATATATGTATATTTGTAACTCCATTTCCTTTCTTTCCCCTCTATGTTAAATGTTTTTCACAATTGTTTTGAGAAATCAACTAATATCATACCTATTTCGACTGTGTTTTGTTTGAAAACCTATATTTTTGCGGAAGTTTATATTCTATTATAGGGAACATAAGACTAAAGACTAAAATCGATGATGTAAACCTTATCTCTATAAAAACTGAATATTGTACAAAATATCAATAATAACTTCTTTTAAATTATAAAAAAGAATTAAATATATTACCTTAAAATACGAAGAATTGCTTAATTTTATGTAGCAAAAAATTATGTGTCCTACTTAGATTACTTTTTTGAAAAATAGTTAAGAGGAAGGGATCTTAAAAAAATTAAAATACATATCAGAGGGTGCCTATATATTATTATTATTTTAAAATATAGTTTTTCTACATGTTCAAGCGCTAAATTAAAACATTAAAAACTTTCAAAATAGTTAAATAATAGGCAGAAACGTATGTTTTTTTAAGTATCTCCACACTTTATCGCTCATATATACCTTTAATAGCTTAAAGAACTCATAAAGCGAAGCCTTAAATATTCAAACAATTATTTTCTATATCAGTAAACCGTTTTGGCTAGATATTTGCTTTAAGATATTCATAAATTCAAGACCCTTAGTCCATTTTGCGAATAAATTTGATATATATCATATAGTATCAATATATAATATCTCAAGAATAGGGTTTAATAGGTAATAATCCTTCATCAATAAGCCATTGCTCAACTGTTCGAGTTTTGTTTATTTTACTTGTTAAAAGTTACAAAAGTCGGAATTTGTAAGAAAAACCATACATTTAAAATGAAAGAAACTCAAGAAAACTATGTTAATATAAACCTTTCATTTAGTAGTAAACAAAAAAGGAAACTAACACAGAAGTTTGTTTACCCTTACATTCGAATAGAAAATAGATTCTAATAACGAAAAAAAGCATTAATTTAAATTCATAAAGCATTTCAGTGCTAGTTTTTATAGGCCTAATAAATATATATGAATACAGAGTTTTAATATTTAAAAAACTAAATCGTTCAACAAATTTTGGTAAATTTTATTTTTTTGTGCTTGACATGGCTAAATCGCCTTGGCTGTTGATGCTGTACATACAATGTATGTAAAAAACAAAACCAAGCTTAAAAGCCTAAGAATATTAATATTCAAAAGTTAAAACGAATACCCCTTTAAAGTAACAGTAATTCTTTCTCATTTCCCTTTCCTTGCCATTACCGTTAGATCTGGATCTGCAATGTGTGCGGAGGCGTTCGGTTAACTGTAAATTCGCCAAGACGGAAACGGAGTTTGCCTTTCTCATTGTTGTTGTTGTTGGTTGCCACTGATTGGAGAAAAGGGAAAATAAATAAACAACGAGAACAACAACAACACAGGCAACGATAGCGTGCGAGCGAGAAGGGTTATGGGTACAGCTTTTACATACGCCTACGTGCAAATATGCGATTTCTGCTAACGGAAATTGCAACGTGCGATAACGCTTTCCACATATCTATGTACACATGTATGTACATGCGTCCATATACAGCTAGGTAAGCAGCAAGCCTGGCTTATGTACCGAGTCTATGTACATACACGGATAAGACCCGAAAAGAGTCATAAAACCTCTGCCATTTATGTACAGCCCTTGCCTCTTGCTGCCTCCTCTTCCTCTTCTTCTTCCTCTTGCGAATACATACGGACACGAACAAAGAAACAGAGAGCCAGCAGGCAGCGGCAACGCCGACGTCAGCTGCGCTGCCCGAAGCGGCGACCGAAAAAGCAGAGGCCGCAAAAGAGCGTGTGCTTCAGATTCAAACTAACGGTTGACGAGAGCGGTTCGGCGACGCTGTGCGACAAGAGAGCGAGCCAAAGATTGCGAGAGAGTGACGCCCCGCAACGAGAGCAACATAATACCCGACCACGAGCGCGAGCGAGACAGCAGTCTAGCCGTCCAGTGACAGGCCCGAGCGAGCGAGACGGCCAACGTGTGTGCGAGCAACGAAAAAGGAAAACGAAGACGGCCAGCAAGAGCAGTTGGCTGCGAGAGAGAGAGTAAATAGCGGGCGGGCGAATACATAACGGCAGCGTGGCCGTCGTTCGTCAGATCGAACAAAAATCTCGAAGCGAGCGGACGTGTGCGCGGTCGGTCGTCGTCGTCGAGGCCTTACTTTATCGCAAAGCAAACAGAAAGTGAACTGGAACCGAACGCGAAGGCGAAGCGTGTTTACATTAAAGCTAAAACTGCTGGCTAAGGTTTTGCACATAAATAAATAATCCCAAAGTAATAGTGAGAAAATGAAAACAAAAGGGGCCAGCAGCCACTTCCTTTGTGTCTCGTTGCTCGTGTGACAAATGCCGCAGCAGCAACAGCAGCAGCAGCAGCGGCAGCGGCAGCAAAGACAAATGCCACTAGCAGCAGTCGGTTGGCTTATGTACGACGCGCGCGAGTGTGTGTGTGCGCAGAAAACATAGAGCAAAGCATAATACACAATAAAGGTGGCCACGAAAGCAGAGCAGCCGAAAGTGCCAGCAGAGCGCACGATAGTGTGTGTGTGTGTGTGTGTGAGTGTTTGTGAAGTGAAGTGAGGAAGAAGCTAAGAAGCACAAGGCAAATGAAACGCTGAGCTAAGTAAAAATAAAAGAAAACTCAACTCGATACTCTGTGGATTATCAACATACCCTCTCTTGGATTGTTCCTGCCATTGGATAAATATATAGAAAAAACACCCACGATGCCAATTAATTGGCTGGATTATTAACGGATTAAAATCTAAGCGAAGAAAGGTAATTGACGTTAGCCAACACTGTTGCCACCGGCAGCTGTTGCGCTCTCTCCCCCGCGCACGCCTTTCTCCCCCTTCTCGCTCTCCTCCTCGATTGCCCCATTCCCCAGCGAG
This sequence comes from Drosophila bunnanda, assembly GCA_035046265.1. Classification (NCBI taxonomy): domain Eukaryota; kingdom Metazoa; phylum Arthropoda; class Insecta; order Diptera; family Drosophilidae; genus Drosophila; species Drosophila bunnanda. Next base: position 17,184,570 of record JAWNOB010000016.1, read on the forward strand.
TGAGAATTTCGATTGGACACACGCCAGTCGAAAGGGGAGCGAGTGAGCGTGTATGTGCGTGCATGATTCGACTTTGTTTTGCTGCTCGCTTTGTTTTCTTTTCATGATTATTATGTACTTCTTTTCTTGAATGAAAGTGAGTGCGCTGGTGTGTGTGTCTGTGTGTGAAAGAGGAGATAAAGCATTCCCTCGGCATTCTACGAATTTTCGCTGGCTTGTCACAGTCGCGTTATGTTTCGTCTCCCTTGTCCCTTCGTTTAACTTCCCCTAGAATCTCCTCACACACACACACACACGCACTTACACACACTCACATTTAAATCAGAAATTCCACTGGTTTTTTTTTTTATTATCCTTTTCATGTTCGTACTTCTCGCATGTTTTTTTTTGCGCGCGAGAATCCCTGCGACCATGGGAATGGGATCATAAGGAAAAGGGTGAAGAAGAGAGGTGGATGGGGATGTGGAGTGATGCGAGTGGCAGGGGCAGAAGGTGTGTCGGAAGGGGGTAGGAGGGAGAACAACACTTAAATGTGATGTAAAAAGGATTTAAAGAGCCTTCTGCGGCGCACTTTTTCGCCTGCATGCAGAGAAAATTTAAATGTTAAATTAAGGAACTTGCATGAAATAAAAGTTTAAGAGCGAAATTATTGGAAAATAAATATATAAATAAATAATGATTAAAAAGTTATAAATACATACATAATACATGCTACTTTTTTTTGCTAAAGTAAAAAAAAATTCTTAAAAATATACGATATTTTTATAATTGATATTATTATTATTTATTTATTAATTATTTATTAATTTCTTATTTTTTATAATTTTTTTATCATTTATTTCAAATTAATACAAAAATATAAGTTTAAAAATAAATAAATTCTTATTAAAAAATAAATAACATAATAATTAAATCAATTATAATAAATAATGTATACTTTCCGGAAAATTTAAGTTATAAAATGATGTTATTTTATTCTTTGACATCACATTTTAAATTAATAAGTATACATTTTATAATATTATCCGAAAAAATCATTTAATTTACATTAAAAATGGTATGCAAATATTGTATATGACTTAAAATTTTAGAAAAGGTAATTTAAAGATATTAAAAAGCAAAATCTCAGTTGTAAACAATTCAATAGCCCTTCTTTTTTCTCTCAGTGCTCCCTTATTCTGCCCTCTCGCATAGCCATTCATTCATATTCCATAATGCCATCATATTTCCCTGCATGGAGTTGGAAAAAGTTTTTTTGGAAAAGTTTTCTGTTTGTACCTTGACTTTTTAAACTGGCGCGTTGATGCAAAAACAACTTGAAATTGTTTGAAATACACATTTCCCCCGGCCTCCTGCCTTGGCATCTCTGGTTAACTCCGCTCCTCCGACTCAAAACAAAAAACAAAACAAAACACCACCCCCCCAACACAACTCAAACCCAACCCCCCGAACCATTCTCAACTCTTTTCCTGGCTTTTCCGCTCCCCCGAGTGCTGTGGATTTCAATATATATTCGACGTAGGCATTCCCATGGCAACTACAACATCCATTATCGCAGCCCCGCACATCCATCGACTGATTGCATATAATAGCTGGCAGATTGTTTTATGTTCCTTTCTGTTTTTCGTATTGTGTTCCAGTCCCAGAAGCTTTAAATGCAGATTTCAGCTTATGACAGTCTGCGACTTGTCTCTGGTGTCTTTAAATATATTGCAATTATTTAAACATTAGATTTGGAGTCTGCTTAAGATTTGAAGTCTTTGCATTGTTCTGAGTAAATTAACATTATATTAAATGATTTATTATAAATCTATATCAGGTCTTGTACGTTCCAGAAGTATTATTGTTTATAAAGGATTAATTTTGAAGGTTTATATATCAGTTAAAGTATCAAATAAATAAATCTATGTCAAGTCTTGTACTTTCGAGAACTATGTTTTTAAAGGATTCATTTTGAGGGTATATATATTAGTTTAAGTATCAAATAAATAAATTTATGTCAGGTCTTGTATGTTTCAGAACTATTATTGTTTTTAAGGGATTTATTTTGAAGGTCTATATATCAGTTTAAGTATCAAATATACACTGTATAATATAGGGGATATTTTTCAACATATTTCTTTCTTTAAAATGTAATTACTTTATACATACATACATACAAAAGAATTCTATTCCTAAAAACTATTGAAAGAAAAGATCCATTTGTACCTTTATTTAGATTACCTGAAAATGCAATTCTTTGGTATTTGTTTATTTTCATTTTGCAAAAGTGCTATATATACACCTCTACACACAGCACAGCACAGAATCGAGCTAAAGAAAAGATTGCACTAAAGAAACACAGACAAAAAACACGATCCCACCGAGTTCATTAACACTTAAAGTTTTCCCAGAAAATGCTTCTCCCCTTGCCGGTCGCCCCGCTCCCCATTCTTTTGTGAGCTGCTTCAAGCTTTAAGCTTTTCCCCGCGCCTTACAGCTTATTGCTTTCCTGCGCTCAGCCACTGATTTATTTATAATCTTCAACACACAACACTCTCCTGACTGGAGCTCTGCTCATTTCCATTTTCTATTTTCCATTTTCCACCAAGCTCGGCATTTAATTTCAACTTCTTCTCGTTATCTATTTCGCAGATTGACGAGTGACGCTTGTGCGAAAAACAAAAGCGAGAGTAGTATTATTACTATGATGACGCCAGAGTCGAAAGCAATATTGCCAGCAGCAGCAACAACAACATCTGCAGCAGCTGCAGCAGCAGCAGCAGCAGCAGCAACAGGAGCAACTGCAGCAACAGCAATGGTTCACACACAAAAGTCGCAGTTGTCAGCGTTGGCCAAGACAACAACAACAACAACAACAACGACAGCTACAAAAGCGGCCAAAAGCAGTGTCAGCAATGCAAATAGCAATGGCAAAAAGCTGGCTTTGTCTCACAAAACAGCAACACCAACTAATGTTGATAAAATGCACAAGCAACAGCAACAGCAGCAGCAACTTTTTGCCGCCAGCAGCATTAAACTAAAAAGTGAAAACACATTAGCAACAACGACTACGGCAACAGCAACACTTGCCACCAGCGGCGGCAAGGCGGGAAAAGCCATATTAGAAAAAAGAAACATCAAGAAGGAATCAACGCCACCGGCCACAAGTGCCACTGCCACTGCCGTTGCCGTAGAATCCGCTGAGGCCACCTTTTCATCCTCCTCCTCCACCTCGTCATCGTCCTCGTCTTGGTCCATGACCAGAGCCGCGTCTGAGGAGGCCAGCAGCAATGGTGGCGCCTCGGCCGATGAGGAGAAGTTGGAGGAGGAGCAGACGCCCCAGCAGGCGGCGACGGCGACTTCCGATTTGGCCACAACTTCAAGGCCACGCCCCGTACTGCTGACGGCAGTTAATCCACACATCATCTGTCACCTGTGCCAGGGATATCTGATCAATGCCACCACCATCGTAGAGTGCCTGCATTCCTGTAAGTATATACATATATCTAGCATTCTACATCGGAAAATGTATCTAGTACCATGTACACTGACAAAAAGTTGAGAATTTTTGGACCTAAAATCCTGAAAATGGATCACAAAAGTAGTGTAATTCTATTTAGATCTTATTTTAATTGAGTATTCTAAAAATAAGAATTATTATTTAATTATTTACACAAAAATTCTTGAATATAATATGGAAAATAGGGGTTTATCTATCTTATTTCTTGACAATTTGGTCTTAAATTAGGATAATAAATTAAGAATGCATAAAATCTTAAATATAGATTTTTTCATTTTTATCAGTGTAGTTTTGGGGGAAACTTGAAAAGTCAATAACCTTTAAACTAGCTGCCAAGTTGAACATTTAGTTTTGGAAACTTTTCCTTTCGTTCTTCGAAAGTGTAATGTTAAATGTTTGATTTGAAACATTATGCAAATGAAGTTAAATTTAAGGAGAAAAATATCAAAGTAAAAATATAATTTAATTATAAAAGCTTAGAAAAATAATATAAAAATATATCAACAAATTTAATGACAGTTTAATAGGGTTATCTTGCTCTATCAACAACATTTCTTACTTCTTAAATATGTTGACCTGTCTGTGGTCAGACGGCTTACTTATAGGAAAATTGTCCAAGTAATAATATTGCAACATTTTTGTAAGCTTAAAAATTAATATAAAATTATATTCAACAATTTAATATATTCAACAATTTATTTTGCAATATAAACAACTTGTCTTATTACTTCTTAAATATGTTTATATATTTGGGGTCAAAAGCTTTCTAAGGAAAATGTCCAAGTAAAAATATAGCTAATTTTTTTTAAGATTAAAAATTAATATAAAAATATATTCAACAATTTAAAAGGATTTTTATAGGCTTATTTTGCTATATAAATAACTTTTCATACTTCTTAAATATGTGTACATGTTTGTGGCCAGATGCTTTAAAGGAAACTGCCCAAGTTAAGATAAAGATAACTTTTTTTAAGTTTGAAAAATATAATATACAAATATATTTAACAATTTAGTGTGAATATTATAGGGGTATGTTAGTATAGAAAAACTTTTATTTAAACTTAAATGTGATTATTTCTTTGTGGTCAGATTCCTTCCTTAATATTCCTCGTTGCCCTTCTGGCTGCACATTAAATTTGATGTAATTTTCAACTTGATCCTGTAAACCTCATTCACTGTTCATAGCCTGGGCTTAGTTGCAACATCTAATCGCTTTGGCTTAATTAGAATGCCAAGTGCCGACTAGGGCATCATGCTACACTCCCTCGACCCCCAACCCTCAACCCTCACCCTCATCCCCCGCAAACCAACCCCACCTCCTGCTGTCTAGCAGTTCCGCAAAATTGCCTAGACGCGATGAGTTATGTGCGCTTCAGGGATGGGCAGGAGGAGGAACTGGATGCTTGTCCCGGGAGTAGGAAGGAGGAGGACCACCAGACGACACGCAGATGTTGCCGGGTGCGATAAGTTTGTGGGCACATTAATGGCCCCGGCCACGAAGTACTTAGCCCGATTGATTGAGAAACTGTTGAGAAGTTTGTGTGTTGGCGGGGCGAGATGCTGATCCCTAGATTTGCCATCAGCGACATAGATATTAACACGACATTAGCATTTCTGTGTGCAAAAATGAATGAAGGCCATAAAACTAGCAAATGCGATCGTACATCAACAGTCGGACATTAAGAGTTTCCCCCCGATTCGGCAACGTGAGGTTAATTTCCATTCAGCTCCCCCATTTGCTCCTTTTTTTACTTGTTCCCGCCTGTGTGGTTGCTTGTAAATCTGGGAAACCAATGTGTTGATAATGGACAGTAAGATACATTCGGTCAGGCTCATTTAAATCTGTTGGCCGGGCACGGATACAGATACACGCCAGCTTTGCAGTGTGTATGTAGAGCACCCTGGAGTCCCATCTAACTGTCAAACGAACCGGACTGGCGGCCACCAGGGGCAAGGGGAGGGGACTGGACTGGAGTGGACCGGTGACCGACCGGACCTGGCACTGCTGCCACTGGGACCCTGGCCAAAGCCAATACCAACACCAAATGGCAACGGCAACAGCAAAAAGCAAAAGCAAACCAAAGCGAAACCGGACTGTGTGGCAGCAACAGCTGCCTGCCAGCAACGTGTGCTCTCGGGGTATCACTGTGAGAAAATTAAATGCGAAATGAGGGTGCATTCATCAAGTAATTATTGTTAGGGGTTGTTGGCACAAAAGGAAGAAATTTTATTATAATTGGTAATTGCAATGGATGAGAGATTAATTGATTGGTTTAGAAAGTCTTAAATTGTAAACTTCTTAACTTAATTGATAGTTTTCCAGCTAGAATACAGTTCTTGCATGTAAAAACACTTGTTTTATGTCGTTAATGACTAAAATAACACAAGAATCTATTAAGATAAAGACCTTAAGGATTTTTTATGAAACATATAAAGAATATCTACCTTTTTAGGCATCTTTTAAATATTAAATTGAATAAAACAACCTTATTAGTAATCTTTAGGATTACTAATCTTTAAAAATTTTGAATATTACACAGAATCTGCATAAACTAATAATAATAAATATATAAATAATAAAATACAATACAAACTAATTTTCTATAATTATAACTCAAAGTAAATAAAAATATACATAAATCTTACAACATTAAACAAGAAAAGAAACTAACTTCGAAAAGCCGCGGCTTAAATACGCATACAGCTTGCAATCGAAATATAGTATTGAAAAGGAAATAGATCATAACTGGTCATTCTTTGAATTTATATTTATTTATATTTTTATTGGACAATTTTATCGATAATTCAAAGTGTAGCAAAATTAATTTTTATTCGGAAAAGTTTTCTATGTTCGTTTATATTGAGTTAAATAGCGTATAAACTCAATTTAGAATTAAATATAATAATATACATTGCTATTTATTTGCTATTTTTTTTTTTTTTTTAATTTTTTAATTTTTTTTTTTTAAATTTTATTAATTTAACACATTTTGTTTCTGCCTGATATGGCTATATCGACTCGGTGTATATAATTATAATACCCTGCAAGGGTACAATAACATTTTACACAAACATAATACCCTTAAATTCCACAAGATATTACAGAAAATATAAGACAAATAGAATTAAATTCTGCATAAATCTTAAATATATCTTTCGCATAACAAGAATATAATTTTAAATCAAAACAAAGCCTTTAAATGACAAACTTTTCATTAAAATAATAAATGAAAACAAATATAAAATATTAAGAAAATAAATACTACAATAACCTACAGTAACCTTACAATTAAGAGTAAAACATGGAAAGAAACTTGTTTAATTAAGTCTTTGAGATGACTTAGAATTGTATAGCGCTGAAAAAACTTTGGGCGTATTAGTAAATAACTATTTCTCTCAGTGTCCCGATGCTACTGCACATCTCCTGCATAATGCTGAACACACTGGACACACACACACACACACACTCCCTTACCATTCGAGGCCATTTGGCGGGCAGTACAAGAATTTTCTTTCTTTTTTTTTTTGCTGGCTTGCACACACTGCCACCCCACAACAGGCGCCTGACCAAACCCCCAGAAAATGCTCTGTGCGAATTTTTTCCTTTTATTTTTCTTGTTTTTGTTTTTCCTCCCCCTCCCTCCTTTAGTTTTTTTTTTTTTTTTTTTTTTTATTATTATTTCGGCATTGGAGGAAAACTGACGGACAAGCGTAACAGGCGGCATTGAGGCCAGCTTGGACTGACTGGCTGTGCGACCCCCAGCAGGAGCAGCCGTCTGTCCTGTGCCATCCTGTGCTCTAGTACTCCTGTGCCTCCCCTCCCCGGAGTCTCCTCCCCCTTTGGGTGACAGTTGTAGCGTGGCAGGACTTTGACGGGGGTGAAGTGGAGCAGCAACAGACAGACAGACACTGGCATTGACATTAAAGTCAAAACAACTTTTTTGCAGTACTTCTTTTTCACTGGTTTTTCCCCTGTATTCTGTTTGGGTTTAATGCCTTTTCCTTTCCACCCCCCTCTCTTATTTCGGGTACGTGGGTGGTTTGATTGCGTTTCCTTTTTCTGCTCCTGTGAGTGGGGGGTGGTTCGGTGGCTTTGCATAAATATTCGAATCATTGAAAGCTGTTGAATTTATTCGTGCTGGCAAGTACATCGTAATTTGCCAGTACATACATTTGAATGCTCAGTTGGCAAAGCCCTCTAATTTATATATATTTTTTATTTTTTTCTACCTCTTGCAGTCTGCCACAGTTGCCTCATTAATCACCTGAGAAAGGAGCGATTCTGCCCGCGCTGCGAGATGGTCATCAACAACGCCAAGCCGAACATCAAGTGAGTACGCAAGAGCCCTTTGCAGATACGTAATAGTACCAAGTAACCCTACGGAATCGTCACTGCCAACTGCCATCATCATCCGCATCCTCATCATCATCCTCATCCTCATCCTCATCCTCAACCTCAGCGTCTGTCTTTGACAAGAAGCGATTAGATGATAGATATATAATGCGAGTTTGAGTTACTGAAGGTGCTTCTTCAGACTGCGATTCGTCGTTTGTCTGTCTCCGGAAAGTAAATGGTTCAATGGGAACAACAAGCCAGAGATGTATCTCAGATGCCAGAGATGTATCTCAGGATCTTTAATGGGATGGCAATGAGAGATGTTTAAGCTTTTCCCGAAATGCGCCTATTGAATATTTTATTTGATAAAAAGCTCTATGAAAAGTATGCAGGATTTGGTTGTAGCAGTGAATGTGCCTTAATAAACATCAAATGGTTTTAATTCGTTTGAAATATTAGGCATATAAGAAATAATTAATGAAATTTGATGCATTTTTAGATACATTTTGTTTATTTTGTAAACCAAATTTAAGAGCCAAGCTTATTTTAATTGATACTTCAGTTCTTGTCACAACAAAAATTGCATAAATCTGTTTATTGATCAACAAAAAATAGGTTCAATTAGTTTAAAATAAAATGTAAGAAATAATTACAAATTTAGGTAAATTATAGCTACTTTTTATATATTTTTTTATTCCAATTTACAAATCAAGTTCATTTTAATTGCTTCTTAACAAATTCTTAATTCTTAAATTTAGGTATACTTTAGCTTCTTTTCATATATTTTTTACTCATTTTAATAGTTTTCTTGATACCAGACACATAAAAAGAGCATAAATCAGTTGGAAATATGAGAAATAATTGCAAATTTAGGTTTACTGAAATTAACTTGTATAAAAGTAGATATTTTATACATTTTTTGACTCCAATTTAAATGCGAAAAAAGTAGATATTTTATATATTTTTAGGCTCAAATTTAAATGCGAAAAAGTAGATATTTTATATATTTTTTGGCTCAAATTTAAATACGAAATTAATTTAAATTTGTTCTTTAAACCAGTCACAATAAATTTGCATAAATTTACTTATTAATCAACAACACATATTGTTAATGAGTAAAAAACAAGTAATTTCAAATCTAGTTTAATATAGCTATATTTCATACAATTAATGAATCAAATTTATGATACAAGTTAATTTTAATAGGTTCTTCAATTTAAAGTCCCATAAATCCGCTTTCATTACAAATTAATCGCATCAATTTCCTTCTAGAATTTTATGCTTTTAAAGCTTATTTTATTAGATGGTGTCTTTTGACCTGTCTAATATTATAAGAAAATCAGTACAAGCTTAGTTTCTTTGGCAATTTATTTTCTCCCTCCCCAAACTCACTCAATTTTCCCGCCCAGAAAACGTCACGGAAATTTGGAGACTCACTCTTACAGCGGCAATTTTGTTTTAGTTTTCGCTGCGAGATTGATTTTCCCCAGAGGGAAAGGAAAATCAAGGAACGGAAGCTTCCTGTACCTTCTTTATACTCCAGCTGAACCTGAACCCAAGTAGTTTTCTTCTTAAATGTTTCTTTTACTCTTTGGAGGAGGACCACACACACACAACTTTTGGGCATTTTTTGGTGGTTTGTGGCGGCGGCACCGATATGGTGGTTCTGGGTAATTGTGGTTTGGGTTTTTTTCGGGGGGAAGGAGTAGGAAAAGTTGATCAAAAACCTTTGAACCGAGAGCAAAGTGGCCGAGATGAGATGAGAGAGACAGCCCCCGTTTGTGCACCTTCTTGGGGTCTGGAGCAAAAGTTTTGCCAGTGGTTAACTTTATTTGACGGGGCAGGAGCGTTTTCTTTTGGGGAACACGATTACTCGTATATCTAACTGCCACTCGTTGTGGCACGTTTCAATTCGTTTCATTCCATTCCATCTTGCTGGGCGTAATGAAAAACACGTCTTCTGTTCGTAGAGCTGAACCAGCGAATATATATATATATATCTATTTAAGCCTTGGGGCCATCGCACACACAACTTTAATGGGGGGAACATGGCTGGCATCCGCATGGAATAGAGCCACCCGCCGGGCACCCGTTGCTCCTCTGCCCCGGGTCCACCATTACCATCTCCCGCTCCGTCACGTGGCGCACGTTGTAATCTCTGGCACACACAGAAAGACATAATGAATACAAATTCAAAGAGCGGCGATATCATCGTGGGCTGAGCAAATGAAGAGCAGGTGAATGTGAATGAATGAATGAATGAACCTTTTCCACTTTGGTTAGGTTCGGTCTGCTTGCTAGCTGGCTTGCTGGCCAAATGGTGTGAAGTGGCAGTGGCTTGGCTCATGATTCGACAGTGCTGGGGATTACACAGGGAAAAATGAAGATTAGAAGACATGAAATATATGTTCAAAAGTTTGAAGTTGGAGAAGTAAAAATGAATATTAGAAAAGATGAACAACATTCAAATGAATATATCAAGTTGGAGCAGTAAAAATGAATATTAGAAGAGATGAATAATATTAAAATTAATATTTTTAAGTTGGAGAAGTGAATACTATTTAAGTGAGTGTGAATTTATCACTTGGGTATGTTTAATTAGGTAAAAATTCATCACTTAAAACACGGGGGTAGTGAAGTTGAAATCTTCAGGCAGTGAAAAAAAAGTAACAAGAATTTATAGTTTTACAAATGGCATAAACTTTGTTCTAAGAATTGTAAAAACTGTTTATTTTACATAAACATTGTTCTAAGAATTCTTATTACTGTTTTCTTCTACAAATTCTAAAAACTTTTTAGAAGAAAGTTTATTTAACTTTAGAAATATCAATATATTGATTTCTCTTAAAATATTTAATCTTCGCTGTGAAAGATTGTATAGAAAAAGAAATATAAAATCCTTTAGGATAGGGAAATATAATACAGTGCACCTGGGTTTTCACATAAGAACAATAAATATTGTTGGAAAATGTGAACTTTTTGAGTTTATTAATTACAAGTTAAAGATTTGTTTGTCTTTCGGTGAAAACCCTATAAATATAAATTAATTTTTTTCTAAAACACATATCAGAAAGACCTTTAAAATATCAAAAGTAACCTTTTGGATATTATTCAGTATTGTTTAGAGGTCCTAACGATCATCACGATACTATAGTTTCGTATATAAAAGGCCTTATGAAGGATATTTTTTAAATGAAAAAGAAATGTAAATGTTAGTAGTATTTTTTCGGGAAATTCACAATTTTAGGATTAATTTTTTGTGTGTAAAATTGAAGATCTGCTGATATAGCGGGGATTGCGCGGGGGATGAACCATAATACAACAAACAAGTGCCTTTTGTGTGCCGCTGGCCATGTTTTCCATGAATTTTTAGTAGTATTTGTTGATGTTGGTAGTAGCAGTAGTCTCGAGTCTCCAATTAAATTTATTGCAAAAGTTTATTGTTTAACCCACAAAAAGCAGCAAAGGAGAACAGGAAAAGAAGCCGGGGGCAGGAGGGGAAGAACACAAAAGAAAACTCGGCTCTTTTAAGCTTGGTCTTTACAAAGGTAAACACGCAAAAAATAAGATAAATAAATAAGACAAAGTAAAATAAACTAAAGCTAAAAGTTTTTACTTGACTCGGCAGGCACTCTCCTTTGTTTATGTGTGTCAGGGGCCGGCCATGTTGTTCAACAGTCTCCCCCCAAAAATCATCTGATATAAAACTGCAAAAAACTGCAAAATAATAAAAATAAAGAGCTAAGAAAGTAAGTATAAATAAAAGAAGAAACTGCAGCAGGCAGGCACACGCATTTCCAAGAAAAGCTGAAAGCAAATCCAAATGCGTCTGGGATAATTAACGGGCGGGTCCTTGTGTTCGTTCGCTCGATGCCTCAAATTTGCCGACGGCTACAACGATGTCTGACTGGGAAGCAGCTGACAACAACACCAAAAACACCAACACCAACAACTACACCAACTACACCAACGATACCAACACCAATACCAACAACCTTAAAAATAATGAACAAGACTTGAAAGAGCTGCAAGGGAGCAAGCGAGAAAGCACTGACAGCTTCTGTTGGGATTCTTTTCCTTTTGTTGTTGAAGACTCCTTTAGTTGAATCCTTTGTGAAACAGTTGGGGGATGCAGAAAACCAGTCGGGGGACAGCGAATAAAAACTTAGGTTGACTAAAAAGTTATAAATTAAGTTCAGTTAGCCAAGAAAAAACGGGTTTTTTGTCATTGATTGGCGGATAAGATGAGAGCTGAAGAGTTGGAGCTCTAAATTAAGTCGCAGAGATAAGTTGGGGATACTCACAAAAGGGATTAAAAATAATGTCTTGATTAAGGTTTTGAGTGTTTGTTGATTCAATTGCAATTGCATAAACTATATAATGACTTGGGAACTTGTTAAAAACTTGTAGAAAATCCTTATTGAATTTGTTTTTTAATAGTTTGTTTTAAAATATATAAAATATAATCAAGAAAAATTCTTTACTAATAATAAAATAGTTCATAAACCATATGTTTCATGTTTTTGACATTAGATATAATGTTTTAAACTCAATAATGTCTAAGATACATGTTTAGTTTAGGAAACCAATGCTAAATTTGTTGGAAAATAGTTTCATTTGAAATTTTTATGAAATATTACATAGAAAGGAACATTCTTTTATAACAAAAAAAGTTCAGGTTTACGTTTTTAACTTAGTTTTTACTTTTAAAAAATCAATTTTATATAATTGGAACCTGTAAAATTATACAAAATGTTTGATTAATTTGATTTTAAATAATTTAAAATGAATTAAATATTCTTCATAATATATAAGGCAAAGAACAATCTTTGTAACAAAATAGTACCAAAAACTGATCTAGTTTACATTATTTGGTATCTGTTAATAGTTTTTAAACTCAAAAATATCATAGAAACCCGTTAAATTACACGAAATGTAAGATAATTTTGTTCTAGAATAGTTCAAACTGAAATATTTAACTATATATTACCCAGAAACATGCTTTATTTATAACAAAAGCGTTATTAAACCTATCTAGTTTGCGTTATTTGGCATCTGGTTATGTTGTTTTATCGTTTACATCGCCTAACCCTTCCTGGTTTAATTAATATCGATCTCAGTTATAAAGATCTGTTAGAGATAGCGCATTTTTCCGCTCGCTCGAGGCAAATGATCGATAAATTTATAGCCCAGGGCGCAGACTCACTCTCTATGTAAATGAGAGTCGCCGTCGTTCCCAGATCCCTAGTCGCCCGGATGCTTTGCCCTTTTCTTGGGTCTTATGTACAAGTATATTTACCTCCCTGACTCTTTTTTTCTCAGCATCATCTCTTGGTTCTATTCAAGAAATACCTTTTTTTTTCGTTTCGTTTCGGGCTGTCGGGCTTCGCGTTCCGTTCCGTTTGGTTATTTTGGTTGAAAATGATTGAAGTGAGCGCCTGGCGGCTGCCTGCGGCCCTGCGAAGATGTTCTTAAAGAGGTCTGAAGGCGCAGAGTTTGGTCTGTTGCTCTCAGCGAGTGTCTGGGGGGAAACCACCACCGTCGTCATCACCACCACTAGCTGTAGCACTACCACTACCAGGGCAGGAGGCACTACTATCCACATCCACCACTATCATCGTCACCAGCGCATGCCAAGGAGCAGTTGTTGTCCTCTCCATCCCCAGCAGCCTTTTCCTTTATGTAGTATTTGTTGCGTGCCATTGAAGCAATAGAAAATTGCATCTGCCGCCTAATTTGTAAGGGCGCCTTTAGCCCCGTTGTGTCCTGTCCCTCATTTCCGCGCCAAGGAAGTCCTGTCCCGACGATGACTACTCCGGCTTCTCTCTGTGTGTGTGTGTGAGAGTGTGTGTCCTCATCCGCTGTGCCACCGGTGACTTTTTTTCTCTTTGTTTGTTCCCACTTTGTCTCTTTTTCCATTTCGCTGGGCAGACTTCCAGTTCAATCCAAAACCCAACCCCTGAAAATGGTCTTTCCTAATCCATCTTTTGCTTCCTTACTCTTGCAGATCGGACACCACGCTCCAGGCGATTGTCTACAAGCTCGTGCCGGGCCTGTATGAGCGGGAGCTGATGCGCAAAAGGGCCTTTTACAAGGATCGGCCCGAGGATGCGGCCCTGGCCACGCCCGAGCAGCGGGGAGATGATACCGAGCACCTCATATTCAGTCCTTCGGACGATATGTCGCTGTCCCTGGAGTATGCGGAACTGGGGTATGTATTAGGAGCTAACTCCAAAGATAACTCTCTCTTAGAAGTACACAAAATTGTAGTTGAAATATAATTACTTTCCCCAACTAATCTCCTTACTTTCCCCTTACTTTCTTCCACTCTCCCCCTACAGAGAGCTGAAAGTCGACTCTGAATCGGAAATGATGGACACCCTGCGTCCGCGTTACCTCCAATGTCCGGCCATGTGCCGGGTGAGCCACCTCAAGAAGTTCGTCTACGACAAGTTCGAGATCGATGCCCAGCGCTTCAGCATTGACATCATGTACAAGGTCAAGACAATCGTCCTGCTGGACTACTACACCCTGATGGACATTGCCTACATTTACACCTGGAAGCGGGATGCGCCCATGAGGTTCTACTACCGTGTTTATGAGTCGCCACAGCCCTTGGTGAAGCCGGCTCCTGCTCGTCGGGTGGTGCCCTTCACACTGGAGCAGCTGGTGGCCAAAGTAGAGGAGCCAATGCCTGTGAAGGTGGAGGCCGCGCCTGCTCAGGAGGCTCCCTTGAAGCTGGAAGAGATTAAAGAGGTGGTGGCGACGCCCAAAACGGAGCCCCTCAAGCTCGTGCTCAACCGGAGTATGCTGGAGAAGCGGGAGAAGAGTCACTCTCCCCAGGCCAGCTCCAAGCACTCTGCCAAGAACCCGCCACCCACTCCCGTACCCTCGTCACCCTCGGAGCCCAATATCAAGCTGAAGATCGATCTGTCCAAGCAGAACAGTGTGACCATTATCAATATGTCCGATCCCGAGCGTCGGGAGATTGTCAAGCCGCTCAAGCCCGAGAAGGAGTCGCGTTCCAAGAAGAAGGACAAGGACAGCAGCAGCCCCAAGTCCTCGCCGAGCTCATCCGCCTCCAGTTCCTCCTCCTCTGCCAGTGGCGAGCGCAAGCGCAAGAGTCCCAGTCCGCTGACAGTGCCACCTCTGACCATTCGCACGGAACGCATCCTCAGTCCCAGCGGTGTGAGCACGCTGAGTCCGCGTGTCACCAGCGGAGCCTTCTTGGAGGATCCCAAGTCGGAGTTCCTCAAGTCCTTCGCTTTGACGCCCATCAAGGTGAAGGTGGAGTCGCCGGAGAGGATGACCAACAGCCGAGCCACCACCCCGCCTTTGTCCGCAGTCCAGCAGCAGCAGCAGCAGCAGCTGCCGCCGAAGTCCAAGGTTAACTTGGAGGACAGCATGCTAATGAAGCCGCCCAGCTGCATGCCGCCCAAGTCCATAGCCTCCTCGAAGCGCAAGAGCAAGGAGCCCGTCAAGGCAGTGTCCAAGAAGCCCAAGCTGTCGCCGCCCCTGCCACGGGAGGACTTCAAGATCCGCCTGCCAGCCACCAATGGTAATTCGTCGCCAGCAGCCACGTCCAAGGTGGAGAAACCGCTGATGCCGCCGCCCGCAAAGCCACCAATGCTGGCCCCCCGGAAACTTCAGCCAGCCGCGCCGTTTGCAGCACCACCGCCCCTGCTCATGCCCCACCATGCCGGCATGCAGATGTCCGCTCCTGGCAACAGGACACCCATTGCCAAGCGCTATCAACCCATTCTGCCCAAGGCATCGCGTCCCAATCCCTTTGCCAATATACCTAGCGATGTGAACAAGTTGCTCAAGGATGCGGGCACCGAAATCAAGTCGATTTGCGGAGGAGCAAGTGGAGCTAATCCGCATGTCTATGGACCCAGCGAGATGGCCAAAATGGGACCACCTCCAGCGCCCGTAAACGGAGCAGCAGCAGGAGCAGGAGCAGGCGTGGGAGGAGCATCCCCCGCTGCCTCGCGTAACCTTGGCAAGCAGATGCCGGCCATAAACAGCAACAAGGGAGGCAGCAACAACAGTTCCAACAACTATCTCAATCTGGCTCTGTTCAATGCCAGCAAGTCCAAGGGCAAGGAGGCGCCTCCCGGCTGCCGCACGCCCATGTACACCCCCAACTCGCCCATCTACTCGCCCAGCTCGCCGCAGTACGTGCCCAGCTACAACATACCCACGATGCCCACCTACAAGTACACCCCGAAGCCGGCGGCGGTGGCCAACTCGGGAGCCGGCAGTGGAGGAGCCTCGGCCGCTGGCTACCTGCAGAATATGCTGGGCGGTGGCAGTGGTGCTGGTTCGCTCTCGGGCCTGTTTCCCTCGCCGCCCACGAAGTCGGATCAGAACACCAATCCGGCCAAAGGAGGCGGTGCATCCGCGCAGCAGGCAGTACCAGCAGCAGCACCACCACCACCTTCTGGCAATGCCAATGGCAATGGCAATGCTAATCTGTATCCCCGCAGTGGCAGTCCCATTGAAGATGCTCCAGAGAAGCAGCAGCAGGTGAAGGTCAAGTCGCTGCTCACCTCGTGCAACATCAACATTCCCTCCTCGCTGTCCATCACCATTTCGCGGGACAATGGGAATCCGTCGTCGCCAAACAATGGCCAGCATCCCAAGCACAAGAGTCCGGTTAACAACTACATAGAGATCGTCAAGCTGCCCGATCAGCTGCCATCTGCCGAGGCTGCCGCCAAGGAGGCCCAGCAGAAGCGTCAGTCGCCTGGGCCAGTGGCTGTGGCGGCACCTTTGCCCATTAAGCTGCCACCACCGCCGCCCTCCAAGGCAATTCCCTCGCCCCAGCATCTCATGTCGCGCATGACGCCGCCACAGGTGGCACAAGGCGCGGCGACAACGCCGCCGCCGCCCAGTGCTCCGCGCGTGATCACGCCACCCAAGACATCACCGCCTCCTCCGGCGCCGCCGCCGGCCAAGGCCACTCCTCTGAAGCCCGTGCTGACGCCCACGCAGGCGGACAAGAAGACGCCGAGTCCGGAGAAGCGCAATGCCGCCCAAATGGGCAGCCACTCGCCCACGGCCAGCGAGAACAAGTCGCCCAAGAGTGGAGCTGCGGGCGGAGCCAACTCTGGGGCAGTCAGCCAGAATGGCGATCCATCGGCGGCCAAGAAGTTCCGGCCCATCCTGCCGCGCCAGAATGCCATGCCCGAGCTGGCGCCCAAGCTACCCGCGCTGGCTCCCTTCAATGCTCCACAAAATCCCGCTGCACCTGGCAAGAAGGTGGCGCCCAGCAAGAAGTCACCTAATGCGGGAGCCACTGCCTCGCAGCCGGGACAACAGAAGCAGCAGCTCCAGCAGCAGAAGCACAGCCCACCGCAAAAGAACCCACAGCAGCAGCAGCTGCAGCAGCAGCAGGGAAAGAAGGCATCGAAGAATCCCACGCCACCACCGCTGACACCTTCGCTGCCATCCGTTACCAAAATGATGGGGCATCCCAGCCTGTCCGGCTTGCCCCGCTTGAACACACCGCTGGGCATCGCCTCCAGCGCCAGTGCCGCTGCCGCGGCTGCCGCCTCCGGGCAACTGGATCTGAGCAGCTTCCTCAAGGAGAACCTGATGCGGGCTCAGGTGGCGCAGGCAGCGCAGGCCGCCCAGGCGGCCTCCGCCGCCAATCAGACGAACATGCTGTACAACTTCGCCCAGATGGGTCACATGTCCCCGGCCATGTACAACTACCACCAGGCCTATCTGATGGAGCAGCTCTCCCGGATGCAGCGTGTCGGCAACGATGTGTTCAACGACTACATGCAGAAGCTGAAGACGGCCGCTAACGCCGGTCCGCCAGAGGCTGAGCCCAAGCCGGTGATGCCAATGCTGCCCTCGGTGACACTGCCCAATCCCGGAGCAATGGCACCGCAAGCAGCCAGTCCCAAGACCTCGCCAGTGGCCGCTGGAAAGCTAACGGCGGGCGCCACAGCGCCGCAGGCCAAGGGAGGCAGCGGCGGCGGCGGCGGCAACAGTGGAGCTGCACGACACCAAACGGCGGCCACCAGCAACGGAGCCGCCCCAGCCTCCCTCAAGAGCAAGTGAGGAGGAGGAGGAGCAGGAGGCGATGCAGGACAGACAACCCCACGTAGCTCTAATTAATTTTTAAAGACCTTGTTTTAGTTATTCATTAACGTTACCTCTTTTTTGTTCGTCCGTCGCTTGGCCAGAGCGCCGGCGACCAGAACCAATTCCTCGCCCTAATTACGGTGGCCAGGGGAGGGAGAATCCACCCCCGACGTCCCAGGTCGGTGGTGTGGCTTCCCCCTCGGCACCGGCAAGTGTTATACATCCATCCGCGTGTTACTGACGCTCTGTAAATATATATTTTAGCTTATAAACTGGGAATATAAACATAGATATTTGTAGATTTACCAAGTGATGTTGAACTGTATTAAGGAACAATAGGAGGATATAAGACAGCGATTCTGAATCGATATATATACATATATATGCGAGATATACGAACTAAGTCTAGTTAAGCTAAGTGTAAATATTTTGTATTATCTCTTTTCTACTTGGAAAACAAATCGAGCGAAGAAATAGAAATCTAATTTATGCAAAACAAATCGTTTGAGTCGTTTTTACTTTCTATAATTCCCAATGACTTTTAGCTGGGCGGGGAATGGCCTGGCTTGGCCAATCCCAATGCTAATCAACTGGCCAAGGTCAAAGGTCGGCCTTCCCCGGGGACAGCAGACCGACCGCTGCGTTTCGAGCGTTTCTAATCTGCCAATTCCCTTCCGAATAATAAAATGTCAAAAAGTCTTTAAAATGAAAAATGCCCCTGGACGGGCGACGGTCGTTCGAACTTCGAACCTTTTGGACATTTTTCGGACCTGAAGAGACAAAGGAACACATAGGAGATTATATATTGGGTTTCTTGCGGGGATTGCTTGCATTTTCCTTGCCGCCTTTTTTGAAGAATTCAATAAAAACCGATTGGCAAATCTTGTGGCCTTTGTTGTGCTGCTGCTGCTGCTGCATCTTACCTTTTATCTGCTTTTCCCCGCTTGAGAAAGTTTCCGATTTCCAGCGCAAAGGAAAACACAAAAAATTGCCAATTTTCACGAATGTCTCCCAAAAGAATCCTCGTCCCTGTAATTCCCGTAATGAATGGGCGATAAGATAAGCAGGCGAAGCAGAGGGATGAAAGCAGGAAGGCGGGCAAGGACACGCTTCCGGAGAGGGTTTAGATTGGTTGAGGATGTCTTTCGCGCAACCCACTCAAGGAGATTTATGGAGGTGAGCTAACCACCGAAATGGAGACTTGGCTCCAAAAACAATTAACATATGATTCCCACCTGAAAGCTATCTTTGGGGGCTATCATCGTCGTCCCCCATAATTTATGTGATTGTGCGGTTTAAGCCAAAAACTCCAATTACAATAATTAGAGCCCCTTGGCGCACAGGTTTAGTGCAAGCTGCTCTTTCGGTTTGGGGGAAAAAAGAAGTGGAAACCACACACTGGGGCGTTAGTACCTTGATTACTTTCCCATATGAAAACCAGTCAAGTTGCCCCGGCTTTTAGCGCATTAAATGAGCATATTTATAAATCATTTGGGTAAGTACTCGCCTTTGCCTCAGGTAGAGGTAGTGGTCCTTTTCCTCATCCTCCTCCTCCTCCTCTCACCTGGGATCCTTCCCATATGCTGCTGCTGTTGCACGGCATAACAATAATAATGAATATTTCATTTCAAATGGTTCGCAAGTTATAACATCATCCCGCAGTGGTTGGAAACACATAATACAGGACTGGGATTGGAAAAATACAACATGGACATTTCTCAATGTTTTCCGGAATGACAACAACTGGTTTAGCACATAATTTTTACATTTATTATTCAGTTTCTGATATATATTTGTATTTATTTATGTCTGCTTCGTTTATTCTAGATTTTACAAGATGTTGAGTATATTTTGATTGGATACTACTAAAGTTTAAATCTTATGTTTAACAGAACTTCTCATTCTCTTTTAATTGAAGAGATAAAACTGGGAAAAATACTCTTGTTCGCTACTAGTTTGAATTTATATGGTGTTCTACTTATTTACTTGTACATTGCAGGCAACACGTAGAAGACAGAGAGCGAGAATGAGATAAGGCCCACTCTGAGGTCCATGTGCTATGAATGATCTATAAAGGAGTCCAAAAAGTCTGAAGAGAAAAATTAATACTACGATATTTTAATCTTATAATTATATCTTGTATATATAAATATTATAATTATCAGCAGATCTCATTCTCTTGTGATTCCTCTTTGTTAAAATTGGAGAGAAAAAACTGGAGAGGAACGTATGAGCTGCTGCTGCTGATTTGCTTGTACATTGCAGGCGCATTGCAGCAATCAAGAGAAAGAGTTACTTATATAGGGCACACGCCCAAGAACATTTAAGAAAGATCTTTCCCAAAATCAAGAAGCCTTAAGAGAGCATAGTTTGATTTCGGATTTAAAGCGAGAGTAACAGGAAAGATCCAAACTGAGAGGTTCATTAGATTTCCCTTTATACTGATTTAACTGACGCCCATCAGTTAAGAGGGAAGGACTCTACGATTCGTATTTTGTTGCTAAAATTGTTTACAAAGTTTCCCGACATAAGTTGTGGAATCTGTTACGTTAATTAAAAGAGGTGAAGGTTGTTGTATTTCCAGAGTTAATTAATTGGTAAAAAGTTTTCAAATTACTTTCTTAGAGTTAACGGACCATATTAAAGGACCCAAGATTGTATTAAGTCAGAAAAATAAGGGAAAACGGCGTCAAACCCAAACGGCATTTCAATGTACAGCTTTTCATTGAATATTTCTACAAATTTCTGACAATCTTTCCAATCAATTACTGACTGAACTGAAAAAAACCCAATAAATCCGATCACTTGACGATCAATTAAAGCCGTCGCCCATAAATCTTTCAGACACATTCTGCGGCTCTCACTCCAAGGAATTCGTTTCCCTTCAACTTGCAAGTTAACTGAAATCTTTTACGACTGTATTTAAATGAATTAATCCAGTTCTGTGGGCTCAGCTTCGTCTAAAGTGTCTCATTGGCAATTTGCCAAGGACTTTTATGATATTTTACGCAATTCATTGCGACAACCTTACGCCGTACACAGTTTTGTGGTCCTGTACGTTTGTCCTGGGCCCAGGGGCATAATTAAATTCACACTTGGCTAGATGAATGGCACAACGGGCGGTAATCTAAGTGGTGGCAGAATATTGATTATGCGCTTAATGGAATTATTGAACTTGGGATCACAGATTTGTGTAGGGCACACTAAGCTGATTATTTTGTTAAATGTTCTAGTATAGGAATGTGAATTTCTATTTTGTTTTGTATAGAATTAAAGGATCCAGGAGCATACATTTTTAGTTTTTTATCCCAAATTGTACTTTTATATCGTTATTAGTTTATATTATATTTTGTCTCATAAGTCTCTTGAGATTTTCTATAGTTTATTAGGAGTTCTTGGGTGAATTGACTTATGATCTATTGAAACTTATATAGTGTTTTTAGCTTGATTATTAAAACATTTTCAGGAAATTCTTAGATATTTTAAAGTTTACTTAAAAACTTAAAGTTTATTTAAAAACTAAGTAATGTGTTCAAAATCTTGGAGAAGGTATATTCCTTGCTAAGGGATATAAAAACAAAGCTTACACAAAAACAAAATATATACACAGAAGTGTTTTTATAATATTCTCGCATATTATGTCTGGTTACTAATATGTATATCTTTGGAGAGATCTATTATTTTATATTTATAATAATTATATAATTTTATAATTATAATAATTATATAATTTTATAATTATAATTTTATATATATATTTTATATTTATATTATATTATTATTGAGAAATTTTAATGTAAAGTATATCTATTCTTAATCAGCATCGAAAGCCGATCCGAAATATATTCAAAACCCAGTTAATATGATATTTATAAATGTTTAATACATTTCCTGGTAGTTTTTTCATTTGACCAAAATAGATATATTTTTTTTGACGTAATAGGAAGGGTATACAAACTTTGTCATTTTTTTAGCTTCCTTTCCTGTTCTAAAGGTGTTTCCGATTCTTAAATTCGCTGTAAAACCATGGTACATATATTATAAGAGCTTTATTACAATCACTATGCAGAACTATCCACGTAGTTATTATAAATACCTGGAGTAAATAATTAATTAAATTTTGTAATAATTTATTATTTATTTTCGGTTAATATAACTATTATTTATCACAACATTATATATTAGATTTTATTTGAGTTGAATTTGTATTCATAGAAGTGTTTTGCAAGATCCAAAGTTACATTATAACTTTAAATAAAAGCACTTGTGACAAAGTTGCATTCGTCACCTTTGTTTTACCTGGTTAGGCGCTACTTTTGTTTGATAAACTACGGTTTTATTTGCGGTTACACTTGCGAATAGTGCAAACATTGGGTTATTGCTCTACTATCAAACTCGATTGTTACGTATTCAATCATCTGGTTAAGTGGCGTCCATCGATCATCCATCCATCGGTTGCTTGCCGTCCGTTCAATCGTCGGACAGCCGTGTGATTGCTAATTAAATTTCATCTGTCGAGCACTTGAACTTGTCCCTTGTAACCTTGGCTAATTTGTTGGCATAATGTAACGAATGCTAAGCACATAAATTGCTGTTTAAATGGGAGTTGTGCCAGAGGAGCAACTTTTTTCCAGGCCAAAACTTTTGTTACCAAATCAAATTAAAGCCATAGGACTTGGCAACTTTCTCGCCCCCCCTCAGAGCGTTCGTTACCATGTGTGCTGGATTGGGAGGAAAACTATTCCAATACAGGTTGCTCTCGGTGTAATTCAATCTGAATTCATTAATCAGAAACAGTTGGCCAGCGGTCTGGCGGCGGGTAATGTGCATCTGATCAAAGCCCAGTCCGCCGGATGAATATGGAAACGAGAAAATTAGAAAAATGAGACAATTTATGGCCTAGATTGATATTAATTTACTTCCTGGAAGAGGAAATTTATTACTTACACAAGTTGGAGGGTTCTCCCATTTTTCTACTTTTCCTTTTTAACTGCATAATTTCGCAAATTTATTTAACAAGTGTCGATGTCGCCAACACTTTCCGCGATCCGTGTTAGAAGTCGCTCCATAATTCAATTCGTCAGACATAATTCGGAGCGTTGTAATCAAATGAAATGCCAGAATTAAGATCCAATTAGTGCGCCATTATGAATATGGATGGGACTCTGCGTTCGCATCTCAAGTTGTTCCCGCTCCGCACTCTTAGTTCTTATTTTTCCAGTTTTTTGCATTTTCCTTTGGCCTGACAAAAAATGCGAATCCCAAATACGAAAAATGAAAGTATCAATTTACCAGCGGTGGAGGGCAGAAGGCACGTTGCGTCATGGAGACGCCGCGCCGTTCTTTGCCGGACTCAAAGACAAGGCGAAATCAACGAAAATCCTGAACCGGAAACAGGAATAATAAATGCACTGTGGGAAAAAGGGGTTCTATTGAGAAATCAGATAGGGATATCTTATAATTCTTAGGTGTATAGCTTGCATTCTTTCATTTTGATAAATGACAAAGTCACATTTAAATTGAGTACTTATAAGGCATTCTGCAACTGAGTTTATAATTCCCAAGTATTTATTTGGGAGATTCATAATTCCAGGTTAAATATGAGTTTATGTGTCTTACCTAATTTGATCAAATAATATATAAATATATATTTAGAAATTATTATGATTATTATTATCCATTGAATATGATGTCTATGAGAGGAGAGAAATAAAATCTTATTCCCTTAGAATTTTTAAATATAGTAGGAATTCAATTATATATATTAACAATCTCTGGTAAAAATACAAGGCTAAATATGAGAAAATATAATATAATATAATTAACCTTATTTGATCATATAAGATTTTGCTTAATGGAATGTAATTTAAATATGATAAGGGACACAAAATAACTTGTTTTCGAAAATTTAAAAATATTAGGCATTTAAATACGATAATACATTGGAGATATATAAGATATTTATATTATTAATCTTAATCTAAAAGGGAGACTGTATCTCAAATTCATACTCAGATTCATATCCTTTTTGGATAGTACTTATAACAAATTTAGAACCAGATCATATGGCAGTATATACATATCTTAATTTCTGTAAAATAAATCTTGTAGAAGGTTTATAAGAAACTGTATCATAAAATTCTTGATTTATATTCCGGATCCTAAAGTTTATATTCACTTACTAATTTATTGAATATTTATCGATTTAAGTCGAACCTTTTTCCCTCAGTGCCCCAATTCAGGGAAGCGTGAGAGCAATAAGAATAATTTCGGGGGAGGAGGTTTACCATTGAGTGGATTCTGCAGGGAGAGAGACTTGAAGAAGGCCCATTGATTGATTTGACTGGCGCAGGGCTACTCCATTGTCCCAAGCTGGAGGGGATTGCGATTTGGCGGCTTTTCCGTTGAGCTGGCTCGGTTTGCGCTGCGTTCCGTTGTTGGCCAAGTTGGCAAATGTTTAAAAGTCACTTTGGCAAGACAAATGAGTTGATGGTCGATGGTCGACGGGGGCGGCGAAGGGGCCGGCGGCTGGTACTTTTGGCCTAATGGCGCCAGCTTTGGTGGCTGCTGTAATTAGTTGATTACACAACTGAAGTGAGCTCCTCTCTCTCTCTCTGTCTCTCTGTGGGTGTTTTTGCTGTTTGCATTGCAAATGAAGTTGCCACCGTTGCCTGTCGCCTGGGTGGCGCTCCTCGTGTGGTTCCCCGGACTTGGGGGAGTGGGGCCTGTGGGGGGCTTGGTGCAGAAGCTGATGCTGCTGGTGCTGATGCTGAGACAGCTGCATGACATTGCTATTTGCAAGCTGAGCGACCGAGTGAGTGAGTTTTTTCCCACTCCCAATATTCTGGGCATTTACATCACCATTCCGAGTCCGATTCCCACTCCCGATCCCCTGGGCCATAATGATGTCGAGTGGCATGGTCGAGAGTCCACACAAGCGCAAGGAATAAGGCAAACAACAGCCACACGGAGTGCCCCAAGTACTTGCACTCGTACTCGAACTTGTGGTTCTTAAATTGCAGCTTCCTCTATGACCGGGGGACTTTGGCCAGGTCGCATATAATGTGTTTTAGAAGGAATTTGGGGGGGTTATGGGGAGTTACACTCCAAGGCCGGAAGTTGCAGCCAAGAGTCACAGGTTTTCCAAAATGTTTTCTAATGAAATTAGGAGATTATTATGGAAAATTAAAGGAGAATTCAAACTTTAAATATTGATTTCTGTACTATGTAGAATTTCTTAACTATTCTCATGCATTTACTTTTTTCTTTTACTTAACTATTCTAATATTGATTTTTCCTTTAGTTAATAGCTTAGTAAGCTTCAAATAAAACTATGTTCTATATATATTTGTTTTGTAGTTTTTATTCTAATGATTAGCTTATTTTTCAGGCAAAGAACTTCTCTATTGGCGACAAGCTTAAGCTGTCTAGATCAGTGTTTCTGTTGTTGTTTTATATTTAGTATGGTCTGCTTTTTGGGGAATTTCAATATATATCTTTAACATATTTTTAATAAATAATAAATATTTAAATTAATAATGGAATTTTTTTGTTTAGACATTTTCAAAAAAATTCAGAGTTTTATTGTTATTCTTCATTTTTCTTTCTAAAATTATTATTTGTTTATTTCTTTATTTTCTTTATGTTTTTTGTATAAAACTATAACCTTTTTTTTTTAAATAAATATTTTTATAAATAATTAATTTCTTTTAATAAAATGTAACCCTGGAAGAAATTGGAAATTTTTTTTCCCTCTTTGCACGTTTTCCTTCCTTAAATATTATTGTTTTTTTATATGACTTTTTTTTTAATTAAAAGAGACTTAGTAGGTATTATTTCAGTAACACCAACCCTTCTTACAGCCTCTTTTTTTAGAAGTTAAAAAAATATTAAAATATTAAATATTAAATTTTATGGTTTTTTTTTTAATTAAAAGAGACTTAGTAGGTATTAATTCGGTAACACCAACCCTTCTTGCAACCTCTTTTTTTAGGAGTTAAAAAAAAATGGGACCATAATTTTGTTTTTTTACAACAAGTTATTCCTCCTTCAACATTTCTTGTTGATGTAATTTTATTCTTTGACAGCTGTTGGGTTCGAGTTGAGGAAGTTGGACTGTATTTACGCAGGGTCACCAGGCGGCGAGCGGCGAGCGGCGTGCGGCGGCTCATCAACCTGGGCCTCACCGAATTTCCTTCCTGGGCTCCTTGGGCTGCGGCTATAGCTGGCCTGGGCGCCTGCTGCTTATTGAATTATCAGCATGCCGCAGCGGTTCGAAGGGGTGTTTTTTGCGAGGGGGTGAGACGAGAGGTCGGCTATGTGAACCACTCAGGCGCGGCGAGGCGATGCCTGGCCTTATGTACAATATATAGAAAAAGCGGCAACCACAGTGACGAAGGCTGCGACGAAGGCAGTAACGAAAGCAGCGCGCAGCCAGTGAGCCGTGCGGTTTACATAAGCGATAAGCACGCTCGCAAACACACACACACACACACTCGCCCGCCCACTTGATGTGCAAGAACAACAAAAAGCGTTTGAGAAGGAGCAGCGAGAAGGGTGCTTTTGGCCACTGGAGCGGCAGAAGCAGCAGCAGCAGCGGCAGCGGTACTGCCAAATGAACCTAATTTGATAGCACACACACAGCCCTAAGTACATAGCACACACACACACACGTATATATAGCCTGCACCCAGCGAAAACAACAACAAGGAACGGCAATACATATTTTCGTTGGGCTGGCAACGCTCATTAAATACTCTTTCAGCCGCGCTGCCTTCGTTACGTTACGTGCGTACATTGGACGGGAATTTAAATTGGTAATGCGACCGTTTCCCGAACTCTGGCCACTGGGCTAGTCGTTGTTGTTGTTGTCGTGGACGGTAACGTTAACGTCCTCGACACTATCGCACACTTGAGTACATACAAATGCACACATCCAATTCGAAGGTACATGGTCGCATGCAGCTACATACATACGTACGTACGTACGTACCGAATGCTGTACATGTACCATGTACATGTCATTGTACATACAAAGTCGCATGTGCCTGTGTATGCACAGCGAACTGCATGATACAAGATACCCAAGTTCAAGGGCGGCGTTGCCAAAGGGGGTTTTAAGGTTATGAGGCATTTTTAATGCCTAATATAAAATAATATTAGTACAGTAATATAAGTCAAATTTAACTAAAATATTAGTACAACTAAAATATTAGTACAATTACAATAGAATTAGTACAATTTATACTAAAATATTAAAATAATATTAGAAAAAAATGCCAATAGCTTTATATATTATTTTAAAACTTTATATATGTTAATGAGTAGCTTTCCTTTCTTAAAATGTATAATGTTCTTCAAGTGAAGCATTAAAAAGCTTACAGTGTCATGCTATTTTCTGTAGGTGGTAAGGGAGAGAATCATGCAGGTCTCAGAATTAAGTATCGATGGATTAACAATATGACTTGGCATATGAATCAAAGGGAAAGCTTAAACAATACAATAAATAATCATTTTATTCATTTTTCATTCGTTAAACCCTTCTTCAAGTGAACCCCTCTGCTGCGGCGCCCGTGTTGTCGCCACTCGATGTCCCATGCCCATGCTTCATGCTGAAATATGTATTTTCGAGGCGCACAAGCTGCGCACATAGTGCCCGTATTGCCCCCCTCCACCGCACCACTGCTGCCTCTGCCTTTGCTCTTGCTTGTGCCTGGGCCTCTGTCTCTGCTGTTGGCGTCGCTGCTGCTGCTGGCGTCGGGGCTGCCTCGACCGCTATTTTTATGTACCAGCGCACTAATACAAGCACACACACATACATACATACATGCACACAAATTTGTTGCCTTAGCAAAGGCAACAACAACAACAGCAGCGAGCCGAGTCTCTGTTCCTGCCACATCCACGCTGGAGAAAAAAAGCAAACAGGGTTGCATGCAACATGGAATGGACATGGACATGGCTCGGTTTTCCTTTTCCTTTCACCTATCCCTTCCTCGCCGTCTCCGTCTGCCCACGCTGCTTCGTCCGCTTTGCTGTGGCATTTCTATTGAGGAAACACACACACAGTTTTTATTCGGCTTCTCTCTTCCTTTCCTTCGTTCTGTTCCGTCTTCCACTCCCTCTCCTTCTCCCTTTTCCGCTGCATTTCCGCTGCAACTGCGCTGCAGTGCCGCTCGCTGTTTGTTGTTGTTGCTGATTCACACATTCCTAATTGAATTATCACGCAGCGGCAGATGAGGAAATATGTACTGTATCACTTCCCCCGCCCTCCGCCTGAGAGGAGGGTATTTTTAGACGCCAAAAAAACTAATTAGAATTGGAAGAAGCGCCGTTAAAATCTTCGCTTGGCGGTTACACTGCTCGAAATTAGATCATCGCTCAGCAGCTGCCATCTTTCAGGAAGTTACACTGAGCAAAATGGGTGCCAATACATGAATTAAATATTTAGCTGGATAAATACACTACGAAAAACTTGATAGTTTTCAGAAATTTTACATGATGCAGTATTAAAAGGAGAAAATTACACTTAAAAAAATATATGTACATGTATATGTATATGTATATGTAAAAACTAATTAGAATTGGAAGAAGCGCCGTTAAAATCTTCGCTTGGCGGTTACACTGCTCGAAATTAGATCATCGCTCAGCAGCTGCCATCTTTCAGGAAGTTACACTGAGCAAAAGGCGTGCCAATACCTGAATTAAATATTTAGCTGGATAAATACACTACGAAAAATTTGATAGTTTTCAGGTATTACACATTTTGCAGTATTATAAGGAGAAAATTACACTTAAAAAAATATATGTACATTTTCTACACATTTAAAAACTTTAACTTTTATATGTTGTACCTGAAGTATGCAATTTTTTTTAATATTTCAATTTGAGAATACTTTTCTTCTATCATTATACAAAAAACATTAAAAAATTTCTAATGAAATAAAATTAAAAACATGTATACTAACTAATTAAAAATACTATAAAATACTAAATAAACTCGAAGAAAATACTGTAAAGTAGAGTTTTCCTGGAGATTAATAATGTTTTTAATGCCTTAATTAAGCATTTTTAAGCAATACTTTGATTATTTATATTAACTTTTTAAACTTTTCTACTTGAATTTCCAACTTTTATAGAGACTTATTCATAATACTTTTATTATTTGATTATAAACAAAAATACTAGAAAATAATGTAATTTTTTGGTTTATAGGGGGTCAATACTCTTTTTTTAAGGCTTTAATTTGGACAATACATTGATTAGTTACCCTTAAAATTTGTAATATTAATTATTACAAGCAATAATTTGTATTAAAACTACACCATTTTAAAGTTATTAGAAACCAAAATGTAGTATTATAATATTTACATTTAAATTTCCACCTAGGCTTTCCTTAGCTCTTTTATAATAAATAAAAATTATTCGCTGTGCACAGCTTCATTTCGCTCTGCCTGCGTCGACGTAGGCGTTTCACTTGAGCGTTTTTCAGGGTTTTAAATTCGAGAAAGGTTTTCGGGCTTCGGCTTGGGTTTCGGTTTCTGTTTCGGTGTCGATTTATATACCGAAACGCCCATCGCACAAAAGCCACTCATTTCCATTCCATTTTATGTACATATTTTTCAGTTTGCTCGGTCCTTGCCTCGCAGCGAGCCAAGCCAAACAGGATGAGGACCCCGCCGCCGTCCGCCGTCCGCCGTCCCGAGTATTCCTGCCAGATTCCAGCTGAAGTCCTGGCAGAGCGACCAACCCTCCCTTTTCATCGAATCGTAACGGGGGCTTTCCAACTAATTGTATCGCAGTACATAGCAGTTTTTCCTCTCGAGTACATAAAAACGTTTCCATTTATACGAGAAAAAACCTATGCCGAAACCCATATGAAAACCCATGATGTAGTATGTATATATTCCCACTCCAGAGAGCGGCTTCATTCGCCTGTTCCTGCGGAAGATACCAGATACAGATGCGAGATACAGATACGCACAGAGCCACAGCTACAGATGCGGATGCGGCGATACAGTGACAGGCCAGCGGCAAAACGTTGTCATTCCCCGTCCGTAGAAACCGATATTGCCTGCTCCGCTGGCACTGGAATTCCGAGCATTTTCCCAGCTATTCCGAGGGTTGACTTGCCTTGGTTTTCGGTCCCGGAGCCGGGCCAGGAAGCTCAGCTTCAATGGGCTGCGATGCGGTCTCCGATAGCATCGCTCGCTGTGTTGCCTTTTAATATCGCATCTCTGCAAATGGATTATGTGTGTCTGAGTGTGTGTGCCCTCGTCTACTCTATTTTCCTTTTTTTGCAATAGCGAAATTAAATTACAAGAATTTATATTGGCTGCCGGGGGGGCCATCGGGGTATCGCTATCGGTATCGTTATCGGTATCGCTTGGGGTGAGTACACCGCAGTACTCCACATAAGGGCTTTAAAATTATGCCTGACGGTGACACGGGCGGGTTGGAAAATGTATATAATGCCGGTGCGTAATATTTCGGGGGTGTTGTGTCGGAAGCTTAAATTAAAAACGAGTTAAACAAGCAGCAGGGGTAACTGCAGGGGCAGGTAGCCCCTTTGGTTATGTCAAAGGGGTTTATTTGGTTCATAATTATGCAGCTTTAAAGCCATCGTTAATGTTCAATTCAGTCTAAATTCTTAAGGAAGGGAAAATTGCGGAGGAAAATTAAGTTTAAAGCTGATATTTTGCCATATATTTAAAAAAAATTTAGCTTATTTCATGATATATTTATTAGGAAATATTTTTTAAACAGATTTGCAATCAGCGCAGTGAAATATTTGTTAAAGTAAGTTCGAAATAATAATTTAAAAAAGAAAACCTGAAGGGATGGAGCCAAACGTACTTTGGATTTGTGATTAGTAAAGGTAATTATATAAAGCTTAGATATTCAAAATCAAATATGTCTTATCTCCAATAATACTGCAATATTTTGTTTACAAAAAAAATAAAAATAAACGATGTATATTGTTACACATATGTGGATCTTAAAAAATATGTTAAGTCAGTTAAAATGAAGTCCATTTAGCACATAAATAATGTTTTTGGTTCATTACATCTTAGTTTCAGCGGAAATTTGTTAAATTCTTAGACATTTCACACTTATTAAAATCCAGTCTCCTGAAAGTGACATATTGTGTGGCTAAAAAACGGATTAACTAACAAAATATCTATGCTACGAATTCTGAAGATAACAAAGGTTAATTTGTATGAGAACAAATCGAAAAAAACTTTTCCAATTTAATTATCTATACAATTATATGTTTTTTCTAAGTTTTTAATTGAAAGAATAAAAATGGGCAAAACTTGCTGTTAAAAAAGTTATCTTCCTTAAAGATAATTTGTTCTTTAACTTAACCTTTTACAAATAATTGTACAGTTCAACAAATAAATCAACGTTCTTCCCTTAATATCTTTTTGGTTATATTTAAAATCATAGATTAATTTCATGGTTTGTTTTCTATTAAAACTTAAATCAAAAGCCTGATCCGATTGTAAAAAAATATTCTAAGCTCTAAAATATAGCTAGTTTATAATAATATGTTAATAATTAATTAAAATCACAATCATGAAAAGAAGTTTTGTAATTAATAACAACATCACAGCACGTTTACTCATACAATAACGTAGCGACCCAGTTTTTTGTATTATAATTAAGGCAAAATATACAAGTTTTTCAAGTTAAGTCTTTAATTTAGGCTTGCCTTGAGAACTAACAATCTTTCGGTTTTCTTGAGAGCCAGTTTTAATGGATTTTACCAGAGAAGCGACGGCATTTTATGGCCCAAACAGGGAGAAGGGCTCGCCAACCGGTTTCTCAATCTCAGAGTTTTGAAAATATGTTCAAAGTGGAAAATATTGTTGGAATACATGTTTTCAAGCTTACAAAGTATTACAAATTAGTCGTATTCCTTAAGAGCTAATCAGAGCATGATCAGAGTATCCTTTTTACGAAATCACAACTGAAATAATAAACGGCGACCGTGTTTCGTCTTGGCCGCCAACAGTATTGGCCACGTCTACTTGCCGCAGGCGCCGACCAATGGGCTTTGTGGCCAGGGAGCGGCCTCACTGCCCGCCGGCCAATCAGAGAGCAGCGCAACCGACGAGCAGCGGGCACGACCAATGGCGACGAGTAACGAGCGGCAGCGCATGTGAGCGGGAGAGCAAACCAGCGAATGCGAGTGCCGGTACGAGTATTTGCATTGGTTGGAAGAGACCAGAAGATGGGCGAAGCTCCACATTTGATGTTTCTGTTTCTACATTTGGCATTATTCTACACGCCGTGTAGAGATACTCAGCTGAAAGCTCGGCGAAAGCTGCGAAAAATAAAGCATAAGGCTAGGAGTACGGATTTTCTGGATTTTGAAAATATCTTTATTTCTCTCTTTCTTACTGCTTTAAAAATGTTATTTGTATAAAATTAAGTATAATTTCACTCAGAAATGAAAACAACAAAACATTTTAAACGGATAATCTAAGACAAATGATATTCCGGGGATTTTTAAGTTTTAGTTTCATGAGTTTCATTTAACTTCTTTATTTAAATTGATTACAATTTACTATCACTCTGATTATTATAAAGTTGATTAATATAAGTATATACAATGTCCAAATAAATATGGAATTTTATCTAAACCGTTGGATAGCTGGCTAGTGAGGATATGCCACACTGATTGTTCCCATTGCGCAGCATCTTGATGTATCCCTTGTCGCCCCAACTGCCTCCCCAGGAGTTCTTCACCAGCCAGAAGTCCCTGCCGCCCTCAGAGCCATAGCCAACGGCCAGGACAGCATGATTAATAAGCTTGGGATTGCACTTCGGCTCGATATAGACCCCCGAGTGATAGTGCTGGAAGGATCCTGCAACGACATGTATGCCCACGGAAACCGGTCCAACGGTGGCCACAGCCTCAGCCAGCTTCCTTTCGTCCCCTGCTGGTAGTTTCACAAATCCTGTGATGGTGGCCCCAATCGTAGCCCTGTTGAATTTACACTTGCCATTCGCCGCCTTGTAGGGATAGGACTCCTCGGTGTCGATGCCGCCATTGTCCCTGATGTACTTGTAGGCATTGGTCATGAAACCACCGCTGCAGCCGTTATTGTGATAGGATCCCGAGCAGTCCACCAGATTCTGCTCCGAGAGAGAGACCAGCTTTCCAGTCTTCCGGAAATGCTGACCCTCCACGGAGCCCGTGGTGGAGAAGGCCCAACAGCTGCCACAACTCTTTTGGTTCTTGACTCCGGTCACTGCTCCTTTGGAACGCCAGTCCACCGAATCGGGCAGGGTCACTTGCTCCGACGAGATGAAGGTCTGTCCCTTTAAGTTCTCATCAAACGTGCTGGAGAATCAGGAATCACAGTTGATAAGATACATTAAACACTCATTAGTAGATAGTTTTCTTACTCGCTGTAGCTGAGGCCTGTCATCATATCGGTGAACTCCTGACTCGTCAAGTCCGAATACTCGTTGATCGCCATCTTGTAGCTCACCTCTCCATTGGCAAATCGCCGATTGTGTTCGGCGATCTTGATCCTGTTCTCGTTGAAGATCTTGTAACGCAGTTCGGCTTCGGCTGCATCCTTATAGCTCTTGCCGTGATCCTTGGTAAAGGATTGCCATTCTTTGTCTAGACCTTGGTCAAAGGATAATGCATGGGCCAGCGCCAGCACGGCCAGCAGGATAAATGTCACCAATTTACTCATTTTGGGTCTTTCAGAAGGAAGAAACGATTAACTCACGAAGGCGCCTTGATGCTTAATAAAACCTATTCAATATTTCCACCTTTTATATACGTGCTGGATACTTGCAAATTGCTTTATTAAATGCTTATCTACGATTACGATTTTAATATGCGTTCATTCATCATTTTTTGTAATCCAAATTGCTTAATTTCCAAGAAAGAGTTATGGGAAACGTCATAAATAAAGAAAGTCTTCTGACAGTCCTTTCTTCATGCCAAATTACTCATACCGGCAAAAGAATTGTACAATTTTATTACCTTCTTTTTATTTGTAACTTGTAATGTAATGTAATGTATATAATAAGTGCTGTTAAAATTCCACCTTACTGTGTTTGCGTTTATAAGTATTATAAAGAACCTTAAGAAAACATTAATATAAAGTGGTAATTGTTTAAAGAGAAGGAGTACCTGTCAATAAACATGAACATATTCACTTAAATTCATACCCTTCCAAGGGTTTTATGACTCTATTCAGTGAACAAGATGTATGAACATATGACATGCAAACATTAGCAATAAAAGACTTATATATTTGTTGTTGAATTTAAAAAGAATTAAAATTTCGATCAAATAATTGCGTTAGCACTTGTTTTTATACCTAAATACGTTTATACGTTCTAATTTTTGTTCAAAGTTTGCAAACCAGTAAAGGAGATCAGCATCAAAAGTCGAATCGATCTAGCCAAGTCCGTCTGTCCGTTTCTACGCAAACTAGTCTCTTAGTTTTGAACTATCTGAATAAAACTGTCCAGTTTGTTTTCTATATAATCTCACTTTTACATAAATTAAAGAAAACAAAAATTATAACAGATTTTCATATAATGTTAGAAATAGCCTTTTTGCATTATTCCAGAATTTTGATTTAAATGTTGTGAAAATCGGCCTATTATATCGTATAGCAGCCATACAAATGATCGGTAGATATAGGGGAAATTGCAACACCGTGACTGTAAAACTGTAAATATAATATTTATACTTGAATGTAATTTAATAGTTTTATTTTTATTATGAGCATATCTATTTATATTGAATTAATTCCTAGCGATCGAACTGAAATCTAAAAAATTAAGTTTATATCATAATATATCTGAAAATATCTTTATACATTTGTATATACAAAATTTCGAATTATTCTGAAACTCTTTTTTTCTAAACTCTTATATCAATTGAGGGATTTTATTAACGCAGTTTTTTTTCAATTTTACATTTTTTCCGCATTAATCAATAGTTTATTAAGCAGCTTTATGATATAGTCATACAATAAAACAATTTATTTTTCATATAAAACATGATGTGACATTTTATATTGATTAATTTTAAAATATTATTTTATAATCGTATAATCGTATATTATTTTATAATATATCTTGAAATATCTAACAAATTATTAATTATAAATATATATGTTGAAGAACAGTAAATGGTAATATTCTTTACATTCTCTTATCGGTATAAGATTTACAGTTACAGCTTTTCCATTTATACTTTTTCATTTTCCCCTACATTAACTGATCGCTTTTATGACAGAGATAAGATATAGGTGTCCGATTTGATCCACATAGGTACTAATCAAAGTAGAAATAATATTATCTGAGTTATATTATTTCTTTCAGATTGCTTCAAAATAGAGAGACTACAAAGACGGACTAAGGGAGAGATTGACATGGCTAGATCGACTCGGGTATTGATACTGATGAATAATATACACATTTAATAGAAAATTTCTTCTTTCTTAATTCGTTAGAGTAAATTAAATTACATACAAATTATATTAAGTGTTTGCAGTATTGCAGTCAGAATGGTACGAATTTGACATAGTGCAAAATGCCCATATATACTTATGTTTTAAACTGTAGGATAGCTGGCCATCGAGGATATGCCGCACTGGTTGTTCCCATTGCGCAGCATCTTGATGTATCCCTTGTCGCCCCAACTGCCTCCCCAGGAGTTCTTCACCAGCCAGAAGTCCCTGCCGCCCTCAGAGCCATAGCCCACGGCCAGGACACCGTGATTAATCAGCTTGGGATTGCACTTCGGCTCGATATAGACCCCCGAGTGGTAGTGCTGGAAGGATGCTGGAACGACATGTATGCCCACGGAAACCGGTCCAACGGTGGCCACAGCCTCAGCCAGCTTCTTTTCATCGCCAACGGGCAATTCCACGAATCCCGTGATGGTGGCCCCAATCGTAGCCCTGTTGAATTTACACTTGCCATTCGCCGCCTTGTAGGGATAGGACTCCTCGGTGTCGATGCCGCCATTGTCCTTGATGTACTTAAATGCCCAGGTCATGAAACCACCGCTGCAGCCTTTGTTGCCATAGGTTCCCGTGCAGTCCACCAGATTCTGCTCCGAGAGAGAGACCAGCTTTCCCGTCTTCCGGAAATGCTGACCCTCTACGGAGCCTGTGGTGGAGAAGGCCCAACAGCTGCCACAACTCTTTTGATTCTTGACTCCGGTCACAGCTCCTTTGGAACGCCAGTCCACCGAATCGGGCAGGGTCACTTGCTCCGACGAGATGAAGGTCTGTCCCTTTAAGTTCTCATCAAACGTGCTGGAGAATCAGGAATCACAGTTGATAAGATACATTAAACACTCATTAGTAGATAGTTTTCTTACTCGCTGTAGCTGAGGCCTGTCATCATATCGGTGAACTCCTGACTCGTCAAGTCCGAATACTCGTTGATCGCCATCTTGTAGCTCACCTCTCCATTGGCAAATCGCCGATTGTGTTCGGCGATCTTGATCCTGTTCTCGTTGAAGATCTTGTAACGCAGTTCGGCTTCGGCTGCATCCTTATAGCTCTTGCCGTGATCCTTGGTAAAGGATTGCCATTCTTTGTCTAGACCTTGGTCAAAGGATAATGCATGGGCCAGCGCCAGGACGGCCAGCAGGATAAATGTCACCAATTTACTCATTTTGGGTCTTTCAGAAGAAAAAATCAATTAACTCTCGAAGGCGCCTTGATGCTTAATAAAACCTATTCAATATTTCCACCTTTTATATACCTGCTAGGTACGTACAAATTGCTTTATTAAATGCTTATCTACGATTACGATTTTAATATGCGTTCATTCATCATTTTTTGTAATCCAAATTGCTTAATTTCAAAGAAAGAGTTATGGGAAACGTCATAAATAAAGAAAGTCTTCTGACAGTCCTTTCTTCATGCCAAATTACTCACACCGGCAAAAGAATTGTACAATTTTATTGCCTTCTTTTTATTTGTAACTTGTAATGTATATAATAAGTGCTGTTAAAATTCTGCCTTACTGTGCTTGCGACTATAAGTGTTATATGAAATAAAGAACCTTAAGAAAACATTAATATAATGTGGAAATTGTTAAAAGAGAAGGAGTATCTGTCAATAAACATGAACATATTCACTTAAATCCATACCCTTAAAAAGGGTTTTATGACCCCATTCAGTGAACGAGATGTATGAACCATATGAGATGGAAAAATTAGCAATAAAAGACTTATATATTTGTTGTTGAATTTAAAAAGAATTTAAATTTCAATCAAATAATATACATAATCAAATAAATAATCAAATAATTGCCGTAGCCCTTGTTTTTATACCTATATACGTTTATATGTTCTAATTTTTGTTCAAAGTTTGCAACACAGTGAAGGAGATCAGCATCAAAAGTCGAATCGATCTAGCCAAGTCCGTCTGTCCGTTTCTACGCAAACTAGTCTCTTAGTTTTGAACTATCTGAATAAAACTGTCCAGTTAGTCTTCTATATAATCTCACTTTTACATAAATTAAAGAAAACAAAAATTATAACTTTAACAGATTTGCAACATTATATGCATATGCAAACATAGCTTTTCTGTATTATTCTAGAATATCAAATTAAATTTAATGAAAATCATCCTAATATATCGTATAGCAGTCATACAAATGATCGGTAGATATAGGGGACGACAACACCGTGACTGTAAAACTGTAAATATAATATTTATAGCTGAATGTAATTTAATAGTTTTATTTTTATTATGAGCACATCTATTTATATTGAATTAATTCCTAGTGATCGAACTGAAATCTAAAAACTTAAGTTTATATCATAACATATCTGATAATATCTTTAAACATTTGTATATACAAAATTTCTACGCAAACTAGTCTCTTAGTTTTGAACTATCTGAATAAAACTGTCCAGTTAGTCTTCTATATAATCTCACTTTTACATAAATTAAAGAAAACAAAAATTATAACTTTAACAGATTTGCAACATTATATGCATATGCAAACATAGCTTTTCTGTATTATTCTAGAATATCAAATTAAATTTAATGAAAATCATCCTAATATATCGTATAGCAGTCATACAAATGATCGGTAGATATAGGGGACGACAACACCGTGACTGTAAAACTGTAAATATAATATTTATAGCTGAATGTAATTTAATAGTTTTATTTTTATTATGAGCACATCTATTTATATTGAATTAATTCCTAGTGATCGAACTGAAAT
Organism: Drosophila bunnanda; assembly: GCA_035046265.1. NCBI lineage: Eukaryota > Metazoa > Arthropoda > Insecta > Diptera > Drosophilidae > Drosophila > Drosophila bunnanda. The sequence continues at coordinate 17,222,747 of JAWNOB010000016.1, forward strand.
CTAAAAACTTAAGTTTATATCATAACATATCTGATAATATCTTTAAACATTTGTATATACAAAATTTCTAATTATTCTGAAACTCTTATATCAATTGAGGGATTTTATTAACGCAGTTTTTTTATTTACAGTTTTACATTTTTTCCGCATTAATCAATAGTTTATTAAGCAGCTTTATGATATAGTCATACAAATAAAACCAAAACCAATCTAAATGAAATAATAAGAAAGGCAATATTTCTGATAAGTTGGAAAAATGTTTAACAAGAAAGGAATTTAACTTCAGCACGTCGAATATTGTATACCCTTGCAGTTTGCAATTGAATAATCAAGAATCGATTCGTTTTGACGAAATGAAATGAAAAATAAACAATTTATTTTTTATATAAAACATGATGTGACATTTTATATTGATTAATTTTAAAATATTATTTTATAATCGTATAATCGTATATTAATTTATAATATATCTTAATATATCAAACAAATTATTAATTATAAATATATATATTGAAGAACAGTAAATGGTAATATTCTTTACATTCGCTTATCCGTATACGATTTACAGTTACAGCTTTACCATTTATACTTTTTCATTTTCCCCTACATTAACTGATCGCTTTTACGACAGAGATAAGATATAGATGTCCGATTTGATCCACTTATCAAAGTATTATCTTTGTTATATTATTTCTTTCAGATTGCTTCAAAACAGAGAGAGACGGCACAGACATGGACATGGCTAGATCGACTCGGCTATTGATACTGATGAATAATATACACATTTAATAGAAAATTACTCGTTAAATTAAATTACATAAAAATTATATGAAGAGTTTGCAGTATTGCAGTCAGAATGGTACGAATTTGGCATAGTGCAAAATGCCCATGTAAACTTATGTTTTAAACTGTAGGATAGCTGGCCATCGAGGATATGCCGCACTGGTTGTTCCCATTGCGCAGCATCTTGATGTATCCCTTGTCGCCCCAACTGCCTCCCCAGGAGTTCTTCACCAGCCAGAAGTCCCTGCCGCCCTCAGAGCCATAGCCCACGGCCAGGACACCATGATTTATCAGCTTGGGATTGCATTTAGGCTCTATATAGACCCCCGAAAGGTAGTGCTGGAAGGATCCTGCAACGACATGTATGCCCACGGAAACCGGTCCAACGGTGGCCACAGCCTCAGCCAGCTTCCTTTCGTCCCCTGCTGGTAGTTTCACAAATCCGGTGATGGTGGCCCCAATCGTAGCCCTGTTGAATTTACACTTGCCATTCGCCGCCTTGTAGGGATAGGACTCCTCGGTGTCGATGCCGCCATTGTCCCTGATGTACTTGTAGGCATTGGTCATGAAACCACCGCTGCAGCCGTTATTGTGATAGGATCCCGAGCAGTCCACCAGATTCTGCTCCGAGAGAGAGACCAGCTTTCCAGTCTTCCGGAAATGCTGACCCTCCACGGAGCCCGTGGTGGAGAAGGCCCAACAGCTGCCGCAACTCCTTTGATCCTTGACTCCGGTCACAGCTCCCTCGGAACGCCAGTCCACCGAATCGGGCAGGGTCACGTGCTCCGGCGAGATGAAGGTCAGTCCCTCATCAAATGTGCTGGAGAATGAAGAAATTTAGGATAGAATGCGGTTAAACTCATATTTCATGGTTTGCTCACCTCATCTCCTCGTACTCGCTGTAGCTGAGGCCTGTCATCATATCGCTGAACTCGTGACTCATCAAGTCCGAGTACTCGTTGATCGCCATCTTGTAGCTCACCTCTCCATTAGCGAATCGCCGATTGTGCTCGTCAATCCTGTTCCTGTTCTCGTTGAAGATCATGTAACGAAGTCGCTCGATCTCTGCATCCTGATAGGTCTTGCCGTGCTCCCTGGTAAAATCTCGCCACTCCTTATCGAGAAGTTGGTCAAAGATAGTAGCATGGGCCAACACCAGCATGACCAGCAGGATGAATATTAAAGAGTTACTCATTTTTAATCATTTAAATGTAAGTCGCAGGTCTTTCAAGACAAGAACCCAAGTTAACTCTCGCCGATGTCTTGATGTTTAATAAAAGCCAATTGCACATTTCACCTTTTTATATGCAAGCTTTCGTCCAGTTTTATCTATATTTCTGCAGTGGCCAGGCAATCTTATCGGCCGGAAATAAGCTATATTCTTGTTTAATAAGTTTGTAAAAAGTACTCAACATTTACAGTGGATCGAAGCTTATTTCGTGTGAGAAATAAACAATAAATAGGTTAAGACAACTTCAAATTTTAACTCATTTTCAAGAATAACTTGTATGATTATGTTTATAACTAAAATGTATATATATATATATGAATAATTGTCATTATAAAAGATTAAAGTATGCATAGAAAAACTATGATTTATGATTTTAAATTATATTCTAATGCTTATATTGTACAGTTTAGAAATTATGAAATACCAACTTTTTTTGCTATTTCAGAACAGCTTTTATAAAACATCTTATGTACATATATATATAATGTTTATATTGATTTATAAAATGTTGTCGATAAGATAATCCTTCCAATTAAGCTTTTAACAATTGCTTGGCCTTGTTCACCAGCTCTTAAGTGGAAATGCAAACCTCAATCTGTGCCGACCCTTGAGGGGAAAGACTAAGGAAATCATATTACAGTTTGGCTTAGAAAAAGTGTATTTACTTTTAATTGATACCTAAATTATATATGTGTAATATACTCTAACCCAAATGGAGGAAACTTTTTGTAAAATATGACTTTGTGTATTTAAAAAGATCAAAAAATACAAATAAACAATCAAACTTTTGTTTCTTTCAATAAAATACTTCACAAACTGCATGCGTAAATAGAACATGTTTTACAATATCAACATGTTGTAGTACACGTTTTTTCTTTCAATTTTATTGTTAAAGTGATAAAAAAAATGTTCCGAAGAAAACAAAATAAATTTTTTTAACCTAAAATGCATCTATCTTACTACTAAGAATAATCAGAAACTAACGATTAACTTCAGGTTTTGAAATGAACTCCAAAAAGTAAAATTCACTTTGTGTTTAAAATGAATATGTTCATTAACACATTTCCTTGTTATTAAGTTGCCAAAAATAGATTTCTTTGCTTGTTTAAGGGAATAAAATATATAAAAAACCTTTAAAGTTTATCACAAGTATTATCCAGTATCATTTTCATTTTCAGAATCCCATTTATCCCATCAAACCGAGTTAAAAGCACTTCGAATGAAAAACAGAGTAGTTTATTTGAGACTGATGAGTTATAAATTAGAGGGCAGACGTCGAGCGGAAACGGATTAGGCCTTGACCAGGACCTCGTAGTGGTCTAGACGCACCTCCTCGCCGCCGAAGGGGATGTAGAGGCAGTGATGCGACTGGTGGATCTTTCCGGGAGTCAGGCTGCCGTGGTGGTGGGCCCTGCCGATGTAGAGGGGCTCGCCGTCGGAGGTGCGGCCGCAGAGGACGGCATTGCCGGGCACATTGCCGTGGCTGTCGTGCACCCAACCGTATCCGTAACCGGCCAGGAGCTCGTAGTCGTGCTTCACCACCTCGCCGCCTCCGTAGGGCACATAGGCGCAGCCCTTATTGGGAATCACCTTGGCCGGGAGGAGGTCGCCCTCGTGGTAGGCGCGACCAACGTAGATCTGGTCGCCATCGCAGTCGTGGCCGCCCACCACAGTTCCGGGAATGATGCCGCGACCGGAAGCGGAAATCCAGGTCTCCGGCTGGACCAGCACCTCATAGGCCTCCAGGCGATGCTGGAATTTCAAAGAAAAGCATAAGTTTCAGGTCTTTAAGGGGCTTCCCCAAGGGGTAATCCTTGGATGCACTGCTCACCTCCTGGCCGCCGTAGGGAATGTACAGGCACTGGTGCGAGGGGTGCACCTTGCCGGGCGTCAGGCTGCCCTGGAAGTAGCCACGACCCACGTACAGGGTCTCGCCGTCGGAGGTCTGGCCAACGCGGAGGGAGTGGGGCGGCACAAAGCCACCGCTGGCCGGGATCCACGAGAAGTGATCCCCCACGAGCACCTCGTAGTCGTGCTTGCTGATCTCCTCGCCGCCCCAGGCCACATAGGCCTGCTGCTTGTTGGGCACCACCTTGGCAGGCAGCATCTCTCCGTTGTGGTAGGCACGGCCAACGAAAATGGGATCCTGGTCGGAGTCATGGCCACCAAGGACGGCGCCACCGGGCAGGCCTCCGTAGACATTGCTGCTAATCCATTGGTAGTCTGTGGAGAAAGGTGAGAGGCAATCAGTTTGTTTGTTTCATTCAGTTAAATTCTTAAAAGTGTTCATTCAGTGAACAAAATGAACAGAACTACCTCAGTGGATAAAGTGAATATGTAGATAAGAAGATATGAGATAATAAGTAGATAAATGAACCGAAATATATAAAATGAACACAGGATAGAATGAACAGGTTCAGAAAACAATATGAACCTCAGAATAAATATTGAATAAATAATGAAAAGAGGTTCACTTCATATACTTTATCTACTTTATTGATTTTAGTTTACATTAGCATGTCCATTTTATTATATAAGATGAACAATGTTTAGAATGAACTTGTTCACTTCGGAACAGCAAATGAAGAGGTTCACTGAGATTGTTCACTGCAGTTCACTTGCTTAGTTGTTGCTTATTGAAATGACCACTTGTTTATTTGTTCACTTGTTCATTTAGTTGTTCACTTGTTCATTTAAAAGTGAGTGAAGAATTAAAGTGAGTACACTAACATGTAAGCACTTTTTCCCGACACTACCCAACTGTACCCATTAATCACTCCCCACACTCTCGTCTGTTTTGTTATCTATTCCCGGTATTGAATCGCCAGATCTGTGGGAAAGCTTCCAAAGCTTCAAGGGATTACGACTGTCAGGTGTTTACTATCGATACCAGTTGTCGTGGCAGCTATTTTCGCAGGAATCGCGGGGGTCACACCCTCCGTTCGTCACTTCTCTCACCTCCCATGTTGTGTGTGTGTTTGCTGACTTGGGTCTGGAACGTAGGTTTTATAAATATGCACCGTCTGGCTCCGCTCTGATCGGCCTGAAGTTAACGACTGGTTCCTAGCCACACCGCGGTTGGTATTTAAAAGCTGTGCAGCCGCCTTATCGGTCGCCAGTGTTAACCGACTTTGATAAGATATCTTAGTCACAATTGCTGGGACTGTAAGTACTACCCACACCATAAAATATATATATATATATATTCGAGAAGGGATACTCTTTACTTTCCCGGTCTGGGGGCTGCGTCATGGTTGGCACTGTCTGACTCTGACAGGTGTCAATTCTTGGGTTGCAACAATTTAAATTTCATAACAAAATATCGAACAGGAAGGGAGCCAATCGATCTTGTGCAGAGAGGTACTCTTTGGTACAAACTGGGCCCGGTTTTATCTATCAGCAGTTGCCGGCGAATCTTATCGGCCGGCAGTCAAAAATAAACTTGATCAATAAGTTCGTAAAAAGTACCTATATGCGAGTATATACATATGTTGCTGTCCATGGATCAACTTTAAAGTTGAGGAATGTATATATTATTTCTAGAACAAAACAATTACTAAGACCATTCATGTGCTAATGTAATGATTAGGATTCCAGTGCGTCGAAGGCTAATGGGTGTGGAGTTTGGAAATGAGTCAATGAGGGAAAAACTACTATAACTTTAATGCTCGATAGTACAATCAATAACAAGCAAGACAACAAGTTGAGTCATCTTTATTTTAAAGTTAAGGCTACATAAATATATCAATTATGTATGTGTAAGTGAAAGTGATACAGTTCAATAAAAAGATGACATGTTCTTCCTGCCTTCTGTTTTCATTATGTACATTTTTCTTTAAGCTTGCGAAAAGGTTCTGTCATCTGTTTATTTTCTTTTGGCAATAATTAACATTTATTTAAGCTTAAACAAAAGTAAATTATATTTTTTGTAATCTTTAAGAGGTTGGGAATTTCCTTAGGTTCATATTATTAAATCTTTTGTAACTTTAAAAGTACTCTTAAATATTAGTTTTAAAATCACTAAAGTGATCCTTAAATTTGTTATTCTTATCGATCTTTTCTCTCCAAATCCTTTGGACCCCCTTGAATTTTCTATTTTTGAAATCTTAATAGCTTTCGCCAAAATTATTGCATCTTATCGAACCCCAAACAGGGGATTTTTTTTACCATTAAAGGCTTCTGGTACACGTCATAAGGTTTATGGGTTCGCTTCAATGGAGTTCCACCTGTCGATTGCCGAAAAAACAAAGGCAATATCACCTGGAACAATGCCCACCTGTTCGGTACTTTTGTTGACCCAAAAAGTACCGACTGGATGGAGATAATGACTCATGGCCCAGCTGATAAAGGGAAGGCTTTAATGGAACGACTGGAGCTTTCTCTGGAAGGAAAAACAGCAGAGATATATTGCTCAATATCAACGGCACTTGTTTTCCCATACAAATCTATATATATACACATAATGAACATGTTTGGAATTGATAGATAAAAGCTCGTCGATAAGGTTGCGAGGTTGACAAATCATTTTGGTTTTAACGCTCGACTTTTGCTCAGCAACTCTTCAGTGAAATTGCGAACCTCAATCTGTGCAGTCGCTTTACCGGAAAACTAAAGGGAATATCTACGCCTACGCATTGGAGAGGAATTTAATTATTTATCAGAAGGAATAGCCCCTTATCAACAAATTACACACAATGGGTAAGTGGGATGACTAAGCGCTGCAATTAATCGACCGATTGTTGCAAAAAATAATATCGTGTGGTGCGAAAAGATATTCAATAATGGAAATAAGAAGCCTCTCGAGTTTTTCAATAATATTTCTGGTGCCTTAAATGAATTTACATACAATTCATTAAGCATATTTTGTTTATAATTAATAAGATAAGAGTTGTAAACACATGTTACAGCTTACTTTTAGACACCTAAATTATAGCATTAAATATGTAGCGGTTGTGGGAAGACTAATATACATATTAATGTATATGTGCAAGAGTCCTAAGTTAACAAAACTATTCTTTGATATTTCAACAATATCTTGAGGATATTTAGCCCTTAAAAAGATACCAAATTCCTGGGCACGATCCTTGAATTTGATATATTTTAATGCAAAGAGCCTTGAGTGACTTTTACGTTTCTCCGCCTTTCTTTGCACTCTTCCAGGCAATGTGCAGCCAGGAGCAGTTGTGACCATTGGTAGGACGAGTGCAGTGAGCCCAGGGTGACAGCCCCACGCCTCTGAGAAAACCCCAAAACTCCCACTTGAACCCCGAACCCCGAACCCCGAACCCAGCCCCAGACCCCGAAAACCCCCCACGAATCGAACAGCAAGCTAAACACATAGAATGCATCTAAACATAGAGAAAAAGCCGGAGAGTCAGTACCCTTGCTATCCGTATCTCAGAGATAGCAGTATCTTGATCTTGACTATCTTTTGATTGAACATCCAGCTTTTCATCGCTGACACCTCCAGCTTTTCACCACTGACACCTCCAGCTTTTTCTCTCTGTGCAGCTGAGTCAGGCTATCTTATCGCGTTCCGTTGCCCAGCTTATCGCCTCACCGCCTCCGGTCCTCTCTCCTTGCAGAACACACCTGGGTGCACTCGTCTCCTCGCTCGCCCCTGCCTCCGTACGCGGTGATCGGTGGCCACGACGCGGACCGCTCGCCCATCTACGTGGGCCGATCCTTCCACGAGGGCGAGAACCTGCCCGCCAAGGTGATTCCCAGCAAGGGCTGCGCCTACGTGGCCTACGGCGGCACCGAGCACCAGAAGACCCACTACGAGGTGCTGGTGGGCCAGGGCTTCGCCTGGGTGCCCAGTGCCAGCGGCGGAGTGCCGCCGAATGCGGTGCGCAGCGGCAACACTCGCACCGGGGAGCCCCTCTACGTGGGACGCGGCCACCACGCCGGCAGCCTGACGGTGGGCAAGGTGCATCCCTCGCACGGCTGCCTGTACATTCCCTTCGGCGGCCAGGAGGTCAGGATCAACACCTACGAGGTGCTCATCCATCAGCAGCAGGACGTGTGGGTCGCCGCCTCGCCCAGCTACACGCCGCCGGGAGCCGTGGTGGCCGGACACGACTCCGACCGGACGCCCATCTATGCCGGACGGGCGATGCACGAGGGCGAGATGCTGCCCGCCAAGGTGATCCCCAGCAAGGGCTGTGCCTACGTCTGCTTCGGGGGCTACGAGTTCCAGAAGCCCAGCTACGAGGTGCTCACCGGCTACGGCTATGTGTGGGCCCATGCCGGCCACCATCTGCCGCCGAATGCCGTCTCCACGGGTCGCACCCGCAGCGGGGAGCCCATCTACTTTGGACGCGGACACTACCAGGGTAGTCTCACTCCCGGCCTGATCTCGGCCAGCCAGCGCTGCCTGTACATCCCGTACGGCGGCCGGGAGATCCGTCTCTCCTCCTACGAGGTGCTCTGCCGGCAGTAGGAGGCCTTCCTCTAGGAAGAAGTACATGCATTTAGCCCAGATCAAACCCTGTAAATCCCAGATCAATCAAAATAAAACTGACTGTTAACCACCAAGACAATATTTATTATTTTATTTATTTGTTTATTTATTTACAAAAAAATAGCAATGAATCTGCCATTATTGACATAACATATATTAACATATACCCTTACCTCTGCACGACAAAAGGAGTGCTTTTTATAAATATTATTTATTTATTATTAATATTCTCTGGGTTTTTATAGGGAATTTATATGTTATATAATAATAAGATACATATATAATTTGTTGAAAATTTATTTATAAGTTTTCTTTGTAGATGCAATATTTATATACCACACATTAGGACCTAATGTTATATTTTTTTTAGAGTAGTTATCACTCTTACTATCTGTACTTGAGTTGGCATTAAATCTAAAACGTGTTCTTATGTCTACAAATTCTATGAAATTTATGAGGCAAGATAAGGAACTTCCCAAATCACTCAGTACTGAATTATAAATTCCGAAGAAAAAACATGTTCAAATCTATTTTAATGTGATTTGAAATAAACAACTAATTATATTTAAGCATAAATGGACACCAGTACAGAATGTAGGAACCAGAACACAGCAGCCTATAAGAAAAACCCGCCCATAAAAAAACACCCTTTAACATACACCCATTGAAACCAAAGATAATCTCTATTCCTACAGAGGGATCAAATTATATATATTCATATAAATTATATACATTTTTATGAACAATCAAGGAAGTAATTCATACTTTCATTATTGTATTATATTTGTATTATATTTACAGTTGTTTAGTTACAGTTTTACATTCACATTTTGGAATTTTCCTCTATATTTAATGATAGTTTCTATGGCAGCTATATCATATAGTAGTCCGATCCGGCCCGTTCCGCAATATATACGAGTGAGAGCATATAAAAGACTAACTGCAAAGTTTCATTTAGATAGCTTCAAAACTGAGATAGAAGCGGACAGACGGACAGACGGACAGACAGACAGACGGACAGACGGACAGACGGACAGACGGACAGACGGACATGGCTAGATCGACTCGGCTGTTGATGCTGATTAAGAACTCCATCACTGCGTTACATACTTCTGACTGAAATTATAATACCCTGCAAGGGTATACAAAATAGGGTCTTCCTTTCTTCTTAAAAACCCCATAAAGTCTTTATTTATTTATTTATGTATTTTTTAAACACACAATTAATTTATATTCCCTCCTAAAAAAACCCATAACTAACCTATATTCCTCCCCTTTCAGCCTACAAGTGGGTGCAATCCTCGGCCTACTCCTCCATTCCCGAGGAAGCGGTGGTCGGCGGCAACGACGAGGATGGCGCCATGATCTACGTGGGCAGAGCGGAGCACGAGGGCGACATGTTGGTGTGCAAGGTGGTGCCCTCGAAGCAGCTGGGCTTCATCTCGCAGCGCGGCGAGGCCCTGCCCAAGGACATCTTCGAGGTCCTGTGTGGCCAGAATCTGGTGTGGGTCAAGTGCTACGACCATGTGATACCCGAGAATGCAGTGCTCTGCGGCCGCACCTCGCTGGACCAGCCGGTGTACATAGGAAGGGGTCACTACGAGGGTCACCTGATCATCGGCAAGATCTCCTCCGTGCACCGAGCGCTGTTCATCGCCTTTCGCGGTGCCGAGCGTCGCCTGGATTCCTACGAGATTCTGGTAGAGGAGCGCCGCGTGGTGCCGGGCTGGCAGTTGCCGCCGCCTCCTCCACCGCTGGAGGAGCTGGAGAAGTGTCCACTGACCCCGCCGCCACCGCCATCGCCGCCGGCACCTGTGCTGGCTGCCAAGCCGTATCCCTATCCCGACATGGCGGCCATGCCCTTTCCCATGAACGATAGACCGCCGGCCTACACGCCCACACCGGATCCCCTGCCTCCGGTGGGGGGAGTGATGGTGATGCCAGGGGCTCCACCACCGCCGCCACCTCCGCCAGTTGGCGGTGTCCTGGTGATGCCACCTCCTCCGCCGCCCAAGCCAACTTTCGTACCAGCGGAGGTGAGCTCCGTTCCGCCACCGCCTTCGTTCACTCCCGCCGAGGTGTCCGTTACCGCCATATCAGTGCCCGCCGTGGGATCATCCTTCACGCCCGCCTCCACCTACAATCCCTACGGAGCCAGTTGCTCCTCCTACACTCCCGCGGAGTACGCCGCTCCGTCGGCCTACGACGCCTATGGCTACGGCAACAGCTACGATGTGTGGGTCTCCGCGGAGCCTGGCTACTACTACAACCCGGATGCAGTCGTTGGCGGCCACGACAGCAACATGTCCCAGCTGCTGGTGTGCCGAGCCTACTACCGCGGAGTCCATGTCCCCGGCAAGGCCATTCCCAGCCAGGGGTGCGCCTACATAGCCCACGGTGGCCGGGAGATTGCGGAGCCCTCCTACCAGATGCTGGTGGGTCAGGGCAAGTACCATTGGGTGCCTGCCTACGGCGGAAATGTGGCCCCAGGAGCCGTCATCGCGGGGCGCACTCCCAACGGGGAGCCACTGTACATCGGCCGGGGTCACTACTGCGGATCCCTGACCCCGGGCGTGATCGAGCAGTCCAATCGCTGCCTGCAGATCCCATTCGGGGGGCAGGAGATCCGGCTGAGCAGCTACGAGGTGCTGGTGAGGAGCGACATCTTCCACGGACAACAAGCCATTCGCTTGGTCTACTAAGGTGCTGAGGATTTGAAATCTTTGCAAATGGTTCGTCCAAAGGTAAGCTTCACATTTTTATTTATTGCTTTAATAATAAACTATTTAATTTTCTTTTTCAGATCTTTAACCATTTCGTTGCATACTTTTGGACTCTTTAAAAATCCAAAGTTATTTCTATGGCAGCCTTGACTATATCATATTTATCTTCGATCCGAGAAGCAGCAAAATTATATATAAAATTATAAAAACAAGGATATATCCCTGTTTAATTTGTCATCAATCTAGTCCGATTCCAACTGAAATGTAAATACCGGAGGCTTTACTATATTTATTCCTTCTTTAACGCCTTTATACCCAATCTTTATATTGTAATATTGGAAAACCAAAGTCAAATTGTTTACGATGTACGTTTGTTCATTTTATCCAAGTTTGCGGAAAGAATAAAATACATATCAAAATGTCTATACATCAACTATATCGTATCCAATCTATATAGGATTGATCTATTTTAACTATTCAAGCGATGCTACCTCTGTAAAACCTGAACATTAATTTAAACTTCAATTTAAGAGATTTATAATTCTTATTTATCTTTTATCCCGTTGAGTTATTTATGCACTTATTATATTTATTTACACATACTTAATAACACAATTGTTATCATAAATATAAATAAACATACAATTGTTAAAAAATATATGTTTTCATTTGCTTTACTTTAGAAAAAAATAATCTTATCTTTACATTAATATAAATGTTTTATAAATGTTTAGGGAAATATTTTCACATAAATATGTTTATTGAGATGGTATAGAAGCTATTTAGTTTTTAGAAGTCTTAAAAGTTATAAAAAATAATAATCCTTTACATGCTAAAAAAGAATTCACACCGAATTAATACCTCATTTTAATAAGAAAACTATAATTATAATTAAAGCTATAACTAGTTCAAAGTTGCAATCTTTTATAGCAATTAAATTGCTTTAATTTTTCTTATTTTGTGTAGGATTAAATAATGGAAACCCAAATTATAAGAGTTTCAAGTAAACAATTTAATGTCTTTAACATTTGTTTATATTATATATATCTATTTTTTTACTATTTCCAATGCTGTCAGCTTATTTAACACTGACAGCTGTTCAACTTGTGATAATTATGATGAAATGACTTTTGTCCAGATTTTATTATTTGTTTTTGTTTTGACTGATGATTAACAGCTTTAAGATAATCTTAGATAAAAAAGATGATTTGCACGTTTTCCATTGTAATTTTTTATCACTTTAATGTGTGTAAATGTTGATAAATATTAGCACAGCATTTCTGTGAACTTAATAACTAACAAAAACATTAATTATGCTCATAACAAACACAAAAATATCATTATAAAACAATGACAACCATAATTCTAAGGAGGTTATCGATTAAATTCTTATTATCGCTGTTCAAAATATTAAAATATGCGCCTTTTTCTGTGTCAAGTAGTTTTCAAAGCTTCTAATGCTTCTTATAACTAATTTTAAAATATATAAAATATATTTTTAACGCATAAACCCAGTCATAAACGCGAGAACTACCGGATTTCATATATACAAACCCCATAAACCTCCCCGATTTCTTCCGCTTTTGGCCGAGAAAATACAATTAACAGACTCTGGCCAACTGATTAGTGGCCGCTAAGGTTTAAGGCCAATATAAAAATGGTATCACGTACTTTGGTTATAAACGGCGGCAGCTCAGTGTCCGGAATTAAAGACGACTTTGTCGTATTCCCAGCAAGAAGTCTGTCCAATGTTGGGAATTCCTTGAACCCAGACGCAGTTTCCGAATGAATAGAAACCGGCAAATCCCACAACTACCCGTTATTGGTCAACAGTGAACGTGGTTCAGATATTTATTCATACAAATTCTGGTTTTTCTTCGACGTCAACAAGGGGTTAAAGAGAGAGTGAGAGAGTGAGAGATAGAGAGACAGAGAGGGAAGAGAAGAAAGAGTGGGATATATCAGTCGACTGCGTCACAGTTTGTTTTCTTTAAATGCACTGACAAAAATGGTTTCCCACTTAATAATCCCCTTTAATAACTGAGCAATGCTTTATATCTCACAAATAAATAGTTATATTGATTTTAAATTAAAAGGTTAATTTATTGACTATAATTCAGGTTAATATGATATATATGTACATTTTAAGAATAGGTTAATAAAACTAATTTGGTTACTCTATTACTATGTTACATTTGGTTGATAATCAATTTTATAATGACGTATTAGTTAATTCTGATCTATTTTGTAACTACTTTGAAAATTGTTGTATATTCTTATTAGGTTATTTGTTTATAAATATACATATATTTGGAATATTAACTATATGTTATATGGAAGTTCTTTAACACTTTAATCAGTGTACATTATAAAATTACGTACTAGGTAAAAAACTTGTTCATTTAAATAAAACAGATAACTTATTTGTAGTTTAATTGTTTGTGTATCTATTATTTTATATTTAATATTTATTTTTAATATTTAGATCTCAAATGTGTTATGCTGTCATGCTTATTTTGCCTATTATAATTCTTATTTAAATGTTAAAAAAAATGGCAAATTCTATATTTGATACTTAATATTTAATTTTAATTATACTTATTGACCGAAAATTATTGTTAGTTTATTTTATATTTAATCGTTAAATTGTTTCGTTTCTGTTCTCATATTATAAGAAATTTAGGAACTTAATTTTTGTAATTTTATTTATATTTTTGAACTATTTTATAGCTTTATTTCATTTCAACCGATTAAATTTTTTATTTAAATTCTTAGTTTTTTTCACGAGTTTGATTTCTGACATTTAGTTGTTTATTTTTCACCTATTTTTAAAATCATGTTTCTGCTTTTAGCCACTTTTTCTCATATTCTTTTAGTATTTCACCAATACTTACCGTATTTTTCTCCTCTTTCCGAAATGTTTTACCTATATTTATATCATAGTTCTATTCTATAATAAAGTAAACAGCTCGAAAACTGAAAATAAAACAGAAAATTCTTATAATTAAATTAGCTATTATAGTTATTATACCCCCATGAACAGTTATAAAAGATACTTAATTTTTTCTTTATTGAAATCGAATGATTTTCTTTTAATTAAATACATTCAAACATTGCGAAATCAGGTTGAAAACCTGTAAAGAACTCCCAGAATCTTTTAAAATAATCTCTTCATATGTAGTCGCAGACAGAAATATATGTATAATATTGATATGAAATATTGGGGTCGCATTAAATGTTAATGGTTTGAAAAGAACAAAGCCAAAAGTCAAGTCTTGTCCAACAGCTGATTAACAAAATAATATTAAGAGTGCAAACAGAAGCACTTCATTTTCGCACTCGATTGTTGTTAGATAATATAGTCCGATTTATTTCCCACGTCTATAAATATGCACGAGTTGTTAGAATAAAAAATGCAGATAACCAAATAACTTGAACCTAGGTCCGTAACCTGGAGAGCCTTAATTCATTCATTCCGAGAGCCTGGACGATTATTTCACCACCAAGCAGGTGTTTTAAGAATCGGCCAGACCTTGCTGGAATTATCTATTTGCGGATCCTTGTCTAAATTGGCCACAATCGGGTTTATCTGGCCTGGCGAAATACACCTAAAAAATACACACAATCGGCTTAGAAAATGTTTGCTGTTTTGATACAGGCGTATATTTCATTTTATTGCCACTCTCATTTGTTTGATTGCTGCCAATAAGAGTGCTTACATGTCCCAAAGGCCCGATTAGATTGCCCAGAGAGGTTCCTCTTGGAAAATTTCGCAGCTTTGCTTATTCATTCGGTGGACAGAAATGGTGAAATAATACGCATAAACAAGCGCCGATCGATTATAATTAGAAATCGCTCGGATCGGCTTGGATTGGGGAAGTCGTGGCGGTTCCTCGTTCCTCGTTCCTCGCTGGGAAAGGTGCCGCTGGGAATGCCTCCGCTCCACGCTTATTTCGCACAGGTATTCCGCCGCACACCTGAGCTCCAGCGAGCGGATGAATCACTCGCCCCGCACGCGATACAGATACAGATTTCTTCTCGGTTAGTCCCCCGATCTTATGGATTCTGCTTAAAAAACCGAAGGGGAAAACCATGCGCGCATGTGTAATACGGGCCATGCATCTTGGCCTGGCTTAAACCAAAGAAAAAAAATATCAGCAAATGAGCCAAACAATAACAGATACCGCCGATACGCGTGCAGTCTAGACAAATACTGGTTATGAGAGACTGATAAGCGATAGCGTAACGCCGAATTGATCTGCCGCGACTATCTAATCTGGCTAATCTGCATAAGCTAAAACATCTACAGACAGCGAGACTGATCAACAAAACAAATGATTTTTGATGAACTTACAAATAAGAGTTGAAAAATAAACAAGTAGTTATATAATCTAAGAATATGAACAGATAACAAGACTTTTCCAAGAACACTACACGTGTTTTTATAACTATTGTTAACGTTTACATTTGTCCAATTTTAATAAAAATGATTTCAAAGTTTTGAAAAGATTTTTAAGTATTATTCATAAATAAATTACTAAAAATCTATATATAGTAGAAATAACAATAGTTTCAAATTTTTTCAAATTAAATATTAAAATTATGCTAAAGTTTTTAACATTATTTAAAGTAAATTTATTAGATATGATATATATATAGAGAGGAAATAACAATAATTCCATTATTTTTAACCTGTAAATAAGGTTTAGTTTATAAATAAAAGTAAGATTACTGATAGCTCGATTGCTTTATGCTATTAATATTTGTCAGTTCTGAGCTCAAAAATTGCTAATAAAATGTTTCATTTGTATATTACATTTATCCAAAACAATTTGCCTTATAAACTTTAATAAATATCAACAATTTTTAACTAACGAATTATAGCATTAACTTAGAGCTAACTGAGAGGTTATTAATTGCAGTCTTGTTAAATATCATTTTCAGTATTTATTAAGATATTCATACAACTGTCCTGATTTTTAAACATTATATCAATCTATCCAATATTTATTGATGATAATAATAATAATCCTATTTTAGTTATTAAATGTCTTAGTAATAATTAATTAATAAATAAATAATTAATAACACCATGTGCTGATATATTGAATACATTACACCTGGAACCCTATAATAATATTAACAAATCTCCAAAACTCCAATTAATCAAAAATCGTATTATAATATAAATAACACTTAAAATAATATTAATAAAGCTAAAGGCGTCTTATTGAGAACTTAATAATAATATTTATTATAATAATACTCCTTAAGATTGTTAGAAAACAAAAGGGAAATAAATATTTACAAGTTAATAAATACCTTATAAATATGTTCATCAAAATTTAAAATTAAGTATACTGATAAAAAAGCTGTATAAATTAAGTAATCTTAAAATAATACCAAATTTGTCTTACGCTACTTTCGTGACAAAATATCACGATTTTATGACCGAAGGTCTTATATTTTTTTACAATTGTAAATTAGTTATCAATTGTAAAATTAAGTTAGTGATGTAATAGAATCCAGAACTAACTCCGAGTAAACTAGTGTTACTGTCAGTCCCCAGGATAGTCCCAGGAATGAGTCTTCGGCTCGGACGCAAGCAGTTGCCAGGGGGAGCCCCGATTAAATTATACGATCATGTTTATAGCCCCCATCCAGAAACACACTCATTATTCACACACACAGCCGATGTCGATCAGCCTGCAATTCGAAAACCCAAGACCCGAGTGTCAAGATCTGAGACCGAGCTGTCGTCGCAGCCGTCGAGGCGATGGCTGTCCAGTTCAGATCGCGCACTCGCCGGCAGCAGTCGTCTCTCGGCCTTTTCGAGTGTTTTGACCAAACACCAAATACCAAAAACACGTATATATATAACATATATATTAGTCTTCGATCGAGAAGTTAAACAGTGTCCGCAGAAATCGGCACGTGCTAAGTAAGTGGCGTAGAGCAAAGCTGATTAAGTCGCGCAGTATCCGTATCTTTGAAGTGCTCAAGTCCCGGGAAAGTGCATGTCGCCTGGCAATTGACAGTCGCAATAAATAAATACAAAAAAATAAATAAATATCTCGCTTTCCAATTGCTTCTAATTTATTAATTTATGGACGCTTTTTCATTCGCGCAATCGAACTAATTTCCTTAAATTGACTTGGGAAAATTGTTTTTTGCTGATTAATCGGCCCGAGAGGCCCTTTGCAAGCCGTGTGTAACTAACTGCCAAGATACTTTACGTAATGAGTGCTACCATAAATGCGTTTTACACACACCTGAGTGTGATGAATGGTGTAATACTTAGTGGCTCTTAGCTCTTAGAATTGTTTATTTACTGCATTAATTTGAAAACTAAAATATTAATCACTGAGAATAAATATTCTTTGTCAAGGGATTGGTGCCAATGAACTCGCTTGAGTTGTAGTGTTAAGAGCCCCTCGTTTACGGCCGATTTACCAGATAAAACCTAGTCTTGTGCAGCTAATTGTTTAATTGGCAGTCACTAAATTATAGTGCCCAATTCTAGACGAATGAACTCGTGTTTACTAATTGCCTGCTTTGTTCTCAGGCCAAATATCGCACACAATGGCCAAGAAGGAGAACTCACAGCTCCCCCATGCGGGGGACTTTCAGGCCCAGGATGCAGGAGCAGGGCCAGCCAGAAAGTACGGTTACTTTGACCTGGTAAGTTGAGCTATCCTTGAGGTCCCGTCGCGCAGCTCTAACAAGCTCCTTAACCTGGTTACCTGCAGTTCAGATACTCAACCGTTTGCGAGCGCTGCTTGATGATCTTCAGCCTGCTGGTGGCCACCGGGGCCTCCGTCTTCATACCCTACTTCATGATCATCTACGGAGAGTTCACATCCCTGCTGGTTGACCGTACAGTCGGCGTGGGCACCTCCTCGCCCTCGTTTGCTCTGACCATGTTTGGTGGCGGCAAGCAATTGTAAGTTGCAAGTTCCTCTGTCGAGAAAACCTGCCTTATAAATCCATTACCATACAGGACAAATGCCAGCAAAGAGGAGAACAGGCAGGCCATCATCGATGACTCCATTGCCTTTGGCATTGGCAGTCTGGTGGGCTCGGTGGCCATGTTCCTGCTCATCACGCTGGCCATCGACCTGGCCAACAGGATCGCCCTCAATCAGATCGACCGCATCCGCAAGCTCTTCCTGGAGGCCATGCTGCGCCAGGACATTGCCTGGTATGACACCAGTTCGGGCTCCAACTTTGCCAGCAAGATGACAGAGTAAGTTTCCTGGCCTCAGAACTAGTTACATAGTTATCTTAATTATATTAATATAGTCAAACAGAAGTAATTCGAGAATTATCTCAATAATAGTTATTATTATAGGCAGAACTGGGGTAATTATTAAATAATGAGGTGGGGAACTCGTTACATATTCATGAGTGAAATTTGCATTTAGTTTTTGATTGACTGTTGAGTGGGTAGTGAGTCTTAAGCTTAGATTTATTTGAAAAGTATAAAAAAAAACCAATAGCAACTAAGTTTTAAACTTAATACTAAATGGGGTTTTAGATGTTTTAAGGACTTTTATTTATTTATTGCAAGATATTTATTTGGATTATTAAGATGATATTAGAACTGAAAAAAGGAAAGTTTTAGGGACCTTTACTCTAATTTTTTAATGTAATTTCAATTGTTATTTCACTTATTCACGTTACATAGTTTTGTGAATAAA
This sequence comes from Drosophila bunnanda, assembly GCA_035046265.1. Taxonomy (NCBI): domain Eukaryota; kingdom Metazoa; phylum Arthropoda; class Insecta; order Diptera; family Drosophilidae; genus Drosophila; species Drosophila bunnanda. Next base: position 17,241,647 of record JAWNOB010000016.1, read on the forward strand.
TATGTTTAGAATGTTAAGAGTTTAGATTGTTACTACTTAGATATTTATACAGAATGATGTAATGTACAATTACAATTTGCAAATTTGTTCATAAAAGCCTTAACAATAAGATCAGACTAGTTGTCTTACCAAATCTTTAATATGAGGACATCTAATGGAAAAGGGACAACAGCTCTATTGGATACCCTTTCAATATTAGCTTAATGGTGTAAATCAATAGGAGTCGTGTCAAGAGAGGTTATTGACAGGTTAAGTTATAGTTGATTTACGTGACATTAATTTTATTTGTTTATTTAGATAAAAAATTAATTATAATATATCCTTAGTTGGACCTTAGGTCTTGAAATATGCACAACTTTCATGTGAATTTGGTACCTACCTACAGAAATTTATATTTCTCTTTTTTTTACGTGTGATGGGAGAGATTCATGCAGTGAATCTGTCACTTTTTTGCTCCTCATGAATTTCCTAGTGGAAATTGCAAGCAGACCAACAACAGATTCCCTACATGAATTGTACGGTCTTCAGGAAGCAGGAAAGGCAGGTAGTCTTGGGTATACCGAATTCTATATATACCAGTGAAGAAAATTTTTTCTAGCCAGTCTTAAATCATAATTACTTTTTCGAAATATTTATTAATTATTTTAATTAATTGATTGGTAATTTCTTAAACCCTTCAGAGATTTGGACAAGCTCAAGGAGGGCATTGGCGAGAAGGTGGTGATCGTGGTCTTCTTGATCATGACCTTTGTGATCGGCATCGTGTCCGCCTTTGTCTACGGCTGGAAACTCACCCTGGTGGTGCTCAGCTGTGTGCCCTTCATCATAGTGGCCACCAGTGTGGTGGCCAGGCTTCAGGGCTCGCTGGCCGAGAAGGAACTGAAGGCCTATTCCGATGCGGCCAACGTGGCCGAGGAGGTCTTCAGTGGCATCCGGACGGTGTTCGCCTTCAGTGGTCAGGAGAAGGAGAATGTTCGTTTCGGCAAACTGCTCATCCCAGCGGAGACCACGGGACGCAAGAAGGGTCTGTATTCGGGCCTGGGCAATGCCATCTCCTGGCTGATCATCTACCTGTGCATGGCCCTGGCCATTTGGTATGGCGTAACCCTCATCCTGGACGAAAGAGATTTGCCCGATCGCGTCTATACGCCCGCCGTCTTGGTCATCGTCTTGTTCGCTGTGATTATGGGCGCCCAGAATCTGGGCTTCGCCTCGCCCCACGTGGAGGCCATCGCCGTGGCCACTGCTGCTGGACAGACGCTGTTCAATATCATCGACCGGCCGTCGCAGGTGGATCCCATGGACGAGAAGGGTGACCGACCGCAGAGCATTGCCGCTCACATCCGCTTCGAGGGCATCCGGTTCCGGTACCCCGCCCGGCCCGACGTGGAGATCCTCAAGGGCCTCACGGTGGACGTGCTGCCGGGCCAGACGGTGGCCTTTGTGGGCGCTTCCGGGTGCGGCAAGAGCACGCTCATCCAGCTGGTGCAGCGCTTCTACGATCCCGAGGCGGGCAGCGTCAAACTGGATGGACGGGATCTTCGCACACTTAACGTCGGCTGGCTGCGCTCCCAGATCGGAGTGGTGGGCCAGGAACCGGTTCTCTTCGCCACCACCATTGGCGAGAATATCCGATACGGAAGGCCAGCCGCCACCCAGGCGGAAATCGAGAAGGCAGCGCGGGCGGCCAACTGCCACGACTTCATCAGCCGACTGCCCAAGGGCTACGACACCCAGGTGGGCGAGAAGGGGGCCCAGATCTCCGGTGGACAGAAGCAGCGCATTGCCATCGCCCGGGCGCTGGTGCGACAGCCGCAGGTGCTCCTCCTGGACGAGGCTACCTCCGCCCTGGATCCCACCTCTGAGAAGCGCGTCCAGAGCGCCCTGGAGTTGGCCAGCCAAGGACCCACCACTCTGGTGGTGGCCCATCGCCTGTCCACCATCACCAACGCGGACAAGATTGTCTTCCTCAAGGATGGCGTCGTGGCGGAGCAGGGCACCCACGAGGAGCTGATGGCACGCAGAGGTCTCTACTGCGACCTGGTGAACATCACCAAGCGGAAGGAGGCCACCGAGGCGGAGGGGGACGAGGCCCGGCCCCTGCAGAAGACGCAGAACCTGTCTGACGAGGAGAGCGACGACGATGACGACGAGGAGGAGGATGAGGAGGAGGACGGACAGCCGGAGCTGCAGACGGGCAGCAGCCGGGACAGCGGATTCAGAGCCAGCACGCGACGCAAGCGTAAGTACCAGAAGTTGAAACGAGAAGATTACACTGAAAAGTATTTTAGGACAGATTTTGCATACATTTAATAATATTATTTTTTTTTTAAATATAAGGTTAAATTAAAATATATTTCACTTTTAGTCCTTTTAAATATTTATTTTGTTAAGTTTTGTTTATTAGCATTACAATTTAAAATAATTTATTTCTAATTGATCTTGATTAATGCAAAATAGTTAACATTTCGTAATACTTTTTTATTTTATTTTGCTAAATTACTTCAAAGAGTGTCTCTAATTTTTCAAACTTAGCTCCAATTTTTTTTCTGTGTAGAAGCCAAAGAACATAACCTTGTAAAAGCAGTAGTTAAAAGTGCAAAGTACCATGCTTTAATTGGAATTTTGGTATTCTTAAACTAAATGAACGTTTTTTTTTTATTAAAAATAATTGAAGAAACGATAAAGAAGTCATTTTATAATTCATAAACCGTATGGCTGCTTTAGTTATTATATTTAAAAAAATGTGTCACAGAAACTGGTTTAGATTTAGTTTATTTTGTTTTGATTATTTCCCGAAACAAACATTTTCTTTTACTATTTAATAAAATTTTAAAATAGTTAAATTTAATTAAAAGCTTCATGGAAAAGGATTTTAAAGCCAAATCTTAAGCTGTTTACATAAATCTCAAATCTTTATAATACATATATTATAAAAAAGGTTAAAATATGAGAATTTATAAGAAAAAGAAGATACATCAATAAGATAATATTAAACACCGATTTAAAGATTAATAAAAAGCTACTTTCAGTTCAGAATTTAAAATAACTCAAAATTAAATAACATGTCCCAAATTTGAAAGATAACAAATATTAAAAGATGAAGAAAGGATTCCGTCTAAAGAAGGATTTATTTCCTCAATATCCATATCCTTCCCAAAATATCCTTACTAACATCTCCACAAATTTCCCTTCCAGGTCGCTCGCAGCGTCGCAACAAGAAGAAGAAGCAAAAGGAAGTGGTGCCCAAGGTGTCCTTCACCCAGCTGATGAAGCTCAACGCTCCCGAGTGGCGCCTGATGGTGGTGGGCAGCATTGCCTCCGTCATGCACGGCTCCACCTTCCCGCTGTGGGGTCTCTTCTTCGGCGACTTCTTCGGCATTCTCTCCAACGGCGACGACGAGGAGGTGCGCCGCCAGGTGCTCAACATCTCAATGATCTTTGTGGGCATTGGCCTGATGGCGGGACTGGGTAACATGCTCCAGACCTACATGTTCACCGCGGCAGGAGTTAAGATGACCACGCGTCTAAGGAAGCGGGCCTTCGGAACCATTCTGGGCCAGGACATTGCGTACTTCGACAACGAGAAGAACTCGGTGGGAGCTCTGTGCTCCCGACTGGCCAGCGATTGCTCCAACGTTCAGGGGGTGAGTTACCCATGCTTATTGTATCCTCCATACAGTTAGCTAACTCTGAAACTCTCTATTCCCAACAGGCAACTGGAGCCCGAGTGGGTACCATGCTCCAAGCAGTGGCCACTCTGGTGGTCGGCATGGTCGTCGGCTTTGTGTTCTCCTGGCAGCAGACACTCCTTACGCTAGTCACCCTGCCGCTGGTCTGTCTATCGGTGTACCTGGAGGGTCGCTTTATCATGAAGAGTGCTCAGAAGGCAAAGGCAGCTGTCGAGGATGCCTCCCAGGTGGCCGTGGAGGCCATTACGCACATCAGGACCGTCAATGGTTTGGGCCTGGAGCGAAAGGTGTTGGATCAGTACATTGAGCAGATCGATCGAGTGGATTCCGCCTGCCGGCGCAAGGTGCGCTTCCGTGGTGTGGTCTTTGCCCTGGGGCAGGCTGCTCCCTTCCTGGCCTATGGCATCTCCATGTACTATGGTGGCACTCTGGTGGCCGACGATAAGATGGACTACGAGGACATTATCAAGGTGGCGGAGGCTCTCATCTTCGGCTCCTGGATGTTGGGACAGGCTTTGGCCTATGCACCGAATGTAAATGATGCTATCCTTTCCGCGGGACGCCTCATGGAGCTCTTTAAGGCCACTTCCACGCAGCCCAATCCCCCACAGAGTCCCTACAACACAGTGGAGGTGAGTTTGCAAACGATTTTCGCTAAGAAATCTTCTAATATAGCTATTATATCTTTCTAGAAATCCGAGGGAGACATTGTCTACGAGAATGTGGGCTTCGAGTATCCGACGAGGAAGGGCACGCCCATCCTGGCGGGCCTGAATCTCACCATTAAGAAGTCCACAACGGTGGCGTTGGTGGGTCCTTCTGGATCCGGCAAGTCCACCTGCGTGCAGCTGCTGCTCCGCTACTATGATCCCGTCTCGGGGTCCGTCAACCTTAGCGGAGTGCCCAGCACGGACTTCCCCCTGGACACACTGCGCTCCAAGCTGGGTCTGGTGTCCCAGGAGCCAGTGCTCTTCGATCGCACCATTGCCGAGAACATTGCGTATGGCAACAACTTCCGGGATGATGTCTCCATGCTGGAAATCATCGAAGCGGCCAAGAAGTCCAACATCCACAACTTTGTGAGTGCCCTGCCCCAGGGCTACGAGACGCGGCTGGGCAAGACCTCGCAGCTGTCCGGTGGCCAGAAGCAGCGCATTGCCATTGCCCGAGCGCTGGTGAGGAACCCCAAGATACTCATCCTGGACGAGGCCACCTCTGCGCTGGACCTCGAGAGCGAGAAGGTGGTGCAGCAGGCCCTGGACGAGGCCCGATCCGGACGCACCTGCCTGACCATTGCCCATCGCCTGACCACCGTCCGGAATGCGGATCTCATCTGCGTGCTGAAGCGCGGCGTGGTCGTAGAGCATGGCACCCACGACGAGCTGATGGCCCTCAACCGCATCTATGCCAACCTCTACCTGATGCAGCAGGTGGCTGGCTAACCTCAGCGAAAGTGGATGTGGACGAGACCCTTGGGTGATACAAATTAGGCTTTAATTTAGTATGTACACTAGGCTAGTAGAATGTGTTGAAAAGTATTACGACCAAATAGAACGAATATAGTTGATGACGAACTACAGGCGACTGTCCACCAGGGGGCCGGGATTGGCCAGGGCGTTGCGTCGCTCCTGGATGGCGAAGGTGAGCTTCCGGAAGGGTCCCAGCGGCAGGCCGAGCGATTTGAGGTCTGCCTCCGTCAGCAGCATCAAAGTCTCCAGGTCGATCTCTTGCTTTTGAAATCTGAAATGGATAAGGGGAATGTCTAGGAATCCCTAACTGAAAACTCCCAGGATTACTCACACTGGCAGGTACTCTTCCAAGGCCCAGACGGCCAGAAATCGCTGCAGGGCACTGCCCGCCGACTCCCGATCATCGTCATCGTCATCTTCGCTGTAGATGTCGTGCCCTCCGCCCTCGGAGTCTGTGTCGTCGGACAGGTTCAGGTACAGACGACCCTTGCCACCGCCAGTTCGCGGCTTTGGCGGATTACTGCCCGCATGCCGCATCGTGGACGTGGAGCTGCTGTCCGTGTGCAGTTGCAGCTGGCTCAGGGCGGCGGTCACTGAGCGCCTGAAGGCAATGCTGCCCAACATGGTGGGTCTATCGAAGAGTCCCACGGGTCGCTGCAGGGTCATCTCCTCGCTCAGTTCCTGGGCCAATGGACCATCGCCCAGAATGTCCGGTTGCGAGAAGGATCGGGCCAAGGCCGAGCTGTAGCCACTGCGGTGATCGTTGTGATCCGGCTCATCGGGCTCCAGGCACTCGAAGACATCGCTGATCTTGCCGCGCTTGCCCACGCTATCCTCGTTTGAGCTGAAGGTGCCCACGTACATCACCTCGGAGTCCCGCTGCAGGCCAGTTAGCGAGGTGATGGTTCGCTTGCCATCCGGCTCCAGCTCTCGGACCTTGAAGTCCCCGTCGCCGGCGGCCAGCTTCGAGTGCGGACACGAGCTGCTGTGCTGCTTCTGAACCTGCGACGGTCGCTTCTGGACCGTTCCCGCTCGACTGGCTATCGTGGAGCCACCGCTGCTGCTGCTGCCGCTGCCCACCAGATCGCTGAACTTGGTGGGTGCTGGTGGCTGAGGCGGATGGTCCCTCGGCGGCTTGTTCAGGTTGCCCTGGCTGGACCAGATCTTCTGCTTGAGCGTGGAGAGCATATTGCCCGATTTGCTGGCTCCACCAGGTGGACTGTGGTCGGCGGAGTCGGGTTCCTGGCGCTGCTGCTGCCGCTTCATGTACTCGCGCACTCGCTTTTCGCAACTCTTCTCGGCCAGCTCCTTCAGGGACTTGGACTTTTTCCTAGGCAAAAATTAACAGAGACTCTTGAAGAGTTATACTAAATGGTGGTATAGCTAGTTATGCTCCTACTTTTCGTTGGCCTCAAAGTTGGCAGTGGCCACGTCCAGGTAACGCAGTATTTCGTCTCTTCCATTGATGGCCGCCAAGTCCTTGGCGCTGTGCTTGTCAATGTCCAAGGCGTAGATGTTGACACCGAACTTTACGAGAAAGTCAACGCAGTGCAGGTGACCCTTGGCGGAGGCCAGGTGCAAGGCTGTATTCCCGAACTGGTCGCATTTGTCGGGGTCACCGCTTTCAAGAAAAAGAAAAGAGATTGGTCAGAGAGGCTGGAAATTCGTTGTAATGTTCCCCGGACTTACCCCCTTCCGCACAGCAGCCGCAGAGCATCCAGCCGCCCCTCGAAGGCCGCCCACATCACTGGCGTCATGGAGTCACTGTCCTTGGCATTGGTATCCTTCCTCGTAGCCGCCGCCAGCACATCCAGCAGCCCATCTTTAGCGGCTCTGCAGGGGTTATCAAAGGCGTTAATGAGTCTTGTGCATGCCGCGGAGTAGCGATAAGATAGAACCAAATTAATTGCATGTACTCACTTGTGAAACCGATCCGAAGACATTCTTGAGACTCTGCTATCTTTCAATCAGACTTGCGTTGGAAATTCTCGTATCGAGCTGGAACTGAAAGGAACCAACACCAACCCCTGTGAGTAGGCTTTGAAGTTTACTTCCTTTTATATATTTCAACACAGGCAGTCGTCATAGGACACATTCACACACAATAGTATAGTACCAATAGCCTTACATAGAGGGAAGGATGACCGTAGACCCATTGCCCGCTAAACTGGCTGAGTCAAACATTTTGGAAATCAAAGGGATCATGTCAATTCAAGGCTCCATACCGGAGTCCTCCGTATCGGTCGATAAAGTAGGGAAGGAACAGCTGAAGCAAGACATTACTAGTATTAAGAAGCAGATAAACCATCCTATTGCGGGTTTTGTTCCTATACCAGTTGAAATTCCTAGTTTCCAAATGGAGTTAGGCTCGGTTTCAGGCAACGGCATCCAAGTGCCGGAGCTGAAACAGAAGAGTCTGCTGAAAAAGTCCTCTCTACAGGGGCTCCTGCAAGAGACGGCCAGTATCGAAGAATGGAATGGGCACTTTAACTCTTGCAATTGTCTTTCCATTGAGGATAATTCTGCAGATTCCTGGCATCATTACAATACGTCTATGTGGTCAAAAAATAATACAACAGCAAAGAAACTGTCAGTGAACAGAAAGCCGATGAAGCACAAGAGCCTGCTCAAAAAACCTAAGCTTATGTGTGTCCAGGGAACGTCCGAGGCCAAGTCACAGAATTGTATTGAGGAAATCCTTAAGAAGGATAACTCCAACCTGCTGCAAAAATCGAAACTTTACGGGCAACAGGATAAGTCCGAGGTCAAGTCTAGTGAGTGTTTTAAAAGCATTGTCAGCCCTCAAGTGGAAAGTTCAAACTGGCTTAAGACAACAGACATTAGCTTGGGCTTCGAGGCCATGAAAATTGATTCCAAACAAATTCCTGACACTGAGCATCTCTATGATATGAAGGCTTTTACTGATGAGTGCAAGAAAATGCAGAAGGAGGTAGTCAGAAATCCACAGACCCTTTCGTATGACTTTCAGGACCTCATTCGTGAGTGCGAAAATCTGGAGGGAGATATTTACGAGTCATGTATTCCTCCATATGGATCAGGGTACCAGGGCTCCAACGAAGTAAATGTCAATGAGCTGGCCAGCTATCTGGACAACATGCTCCAAATACCCAGGGAAATGTCGGCCATGGCCAAGACTATGTATACCTAATGCATTCCTAGGAAACTGAATATTTTGTGTGTTTGAAATGAATAAAAGAGATTGTATATTTTGTGATGCTGATGTGATGATGATGATCATGTGGTAAGGGAGTAAAGGGTAAAGGAGTTTGTTTTAATGTTCTTAGAGATTTTTGTTTTAAAAACATAAGAACAATATTATTTTATTTTTCCAAATATATGATAACTTTATATAGTTGAATTTCTAAAGATATTTCAGTATTATCTCATTAAATTTAGTCGGTTTATCAATGTGTTTTAGATATTCAGGTATTGGATATAACTTTGATGTTAATTGGTTACAAATTACATGATTTGGAATCATTTAGATCCGAATTTTAAGGAAACAATACGCTTATTATTGGTACTCGCTGATTTTATTAACCACTATATTTTTATTATTTTACAATTTTGTAACGTATATAAATTATGTACTGTTGGATTATTTAAACCCTTTTAATTTTTGCCCCGATTTCTGCGAGTGGCAAGCGTGTAGGGCCAATTAAAAGCGTACGAAGATGAGCCGACGAGTTCTCCGTTAAGCAGATTTCATTTGCTACCCTTTTTTCCCCAGCGTTCACACGTTGTGAATTAATAATCATAAAAAAAAAGAAAAAACAAAAAGAAAAGTGTGTCTTCGGCCGGAGAATCGCACGCGCACAAACACGCTTAGCCACATACGCGCACTACCAACGTCAGTACATACACAAGTCGAACTGAAGTTGGCTTACATACCGGGCTCAGGCCCAACTCTCAACTCTCAACTACCAACAACTGCCGCAAGTTCAGTCAACCTTGCGCTGGCTGGTTTTCAATTGCCCAAAATGCCGAAAATCGGGGGGCAGTCGAGCATTTTACCACGGATATACACACATCGGTGGCCTGCACCGTAAATAAACAGCACAAAACAACACACACAGATTTCGGTTGCGGATCGAGTTTCTGCTGTCCCCGTTCATGACCGCTTTTCACATGCGCAGGAGGTGGTATTTTCCACACTTGACACTTTTCTTTTTCGGCCAACCGAAAGTTTTCTTTTCCCGTCGCGATCGGTAGAATATGCACGTAGCACAGCACTTACCCGGAAGCACTTTCTACCACTCCGACTGCATGTTGTTGAATGAAATTGTTAACTTGGCTCAAACTTCGGCGCGCTCACCTTACGCACAGTAGGCGATATAAGTATGCTCCTACGTTGCGGGTCTCTAGGGTAACATAAGAAATAACGATGTTTATGAGACTAGAAAAAGAATAGAAATTATGCAAATTTATTCAATATAAATTAATAGGTAAAGACAATATTAGTGAAAAGCTAAATAAATACTTAAATAGTTTCATTAATCGTTTAGGGGATTTCCTATACTACTGAATTACTGAAAATATGGCCGATGTATCGCGAGGGGAATGATTTAAATGGTTTTAAAAAATAAGTCGTAATACCGTTAATACTCATAAAAACTTTAATTAGTTTGTAAATCCGTTAACTTTCTTCGCCCACTTTATCCCTCTCTCACACACTGAGTGCCAGTGATAGGGCATTGCCATTTGTAAACAATAACAAACTATCGTTGACACGCAGCCCTTAGCGGTGTAGCCCTGGTTCCGATTCAGAGTAGAGAAGGGAAAACATCGATGTTAGCGATGATTCACAAACATCGACGGCATCGATGATTCTCCACCTCTAATTGCGAGACTATCGATACTTTTTAACAAGTGAAAAACGGAGAAAAAAAATAGTTAATAAATTCGGTTAAAAATTAAAGTTAAACTGCAAATGCAATGTGCTAAAGTGAAGATGTGAAGAGCGCCGACCAGAACGAGCACAAGCGAGCGCGATTCGTGGTGGTAGCAACAAAGAGTCACTGGAGAACTGGAACTGGGGACGCCAGCAGGAATCGCAGTGCCAACGTCGATGTCCAATAAATAGAGCCAGCAGGAGTCACTACCACGCCAACAACAACAACTGACACCAACAATTACACTCAGAAGTGTCACCCAGAAGTTAGCACACAAAACTGGCAGCCAACGCGAGCTCCTCCTAGGGCAGCCCGGGGTCGGAGCAGCCAGGGGTCAGGAGCCAGGAGCGCCCTGCTCGCACTATGGGCAATTGCCTGAAATGCTTCCAGTCTGCCGCCGAACAATCGTTGCCAACGAACGCCTCGTCCCCCAATTCCAACTTAAACTCCAACGCCTGCCCGGCGGCCACCAGCTTGGCCAACTGCTACGAATCGGTGGGCACCAATCCCAATGCCAACGAGCGCTGCGCCCTCTATAACGATCGGCCGCGCGGTAAGTGTGCGCTCCATATGGATGGATAGCCATTTGCAGTAATTGCCTCATTCTAAGGTCGCCTCCAATTCCCCTTCCTCCCCTCAGAAACTGATGAGCTGCTCTCTAGCCGAACTCCACTCAAGCCAGCAAAAGCAAACAATTGTGATACTAAGCGTAATAGTTTTAAGTCTTTAGGTTTGCTTAATGGCACTGCGCCCACCATGAGCGATATCATAACAACTGGTGAGTCAGCAACCCCTCTTTGGCGGCGCACACTGATAAAGTACCACTCACACGTTCCTCCTTCTTCCCAAACACAAACACTAACACGCACAGCTGTCAAGGAGTCCATGGAGGTGTCGCACCAGAGCCTGAACCAACTATACGACGTGTACAAAGACCCGGACGACGAGGACATGATACTCACGGACGGCATCGAGCGCCTGTGCAATGACCTGAACTATCAGCCCGATGAGTTCGCCATACTCGTCCTGGCCTGGTGCCTGGATGCCTCACAGATGTGCCGCTTCACCAAGACGGAGTTCATTGAGGGCCTGCTAAAGATGCGGGCGGACACAATAGAGACCATCCGGCTGCGGCTGGAGCAGACAATTGAGATGCTCAAGGCGGATGCCGAGATGTTCAAGCAGCTCTACCGCTTCACTTTTCGGTGAGACATTGCTTATGCTAAGGAAATTCGTCCAATACCTAATACATGTTTGTTTCAGCTTTGGCCTGGAGCCCGACCAGCGCGTCCTCTCCCTGGAGATGGCCATCGACCTGTGGAAACTAGTGTTCACTGTACAAACACCTGATCTCTTCTCCAACTGGATACACTTCCTCGAAAAGCACCCGAATATTCGCCGCATACCGAAGGATACATGGAACATGTACCTCAACTTTACGGAACAATGTGATATACAAAATTATGACGACACCGAAGCGTGGCCCAGTCTGTTCGATGACTTTGTCGACTATGAGAAAAACCGAGCGCTGGAGTCGGCGGGCATCCATGACGATGACAACAACAACGACGATCCTCTGCAGAGCCGCTGCAAAGGCGAGGATCCGCATCGGGTCTCGTAGTAGCAGCAGCACACTCTTCCACACTCTTCAGGGCCACAAGCAACGTTCAACTCGCCAATATAGAAATAGCACATGTACATTTTCACTCTTCCTTGGATACTAGCTCTCTTGCTGCTGCTGCTTAGTTCTCGCTAAGAAAGGAAACAGGACGGAATAGAAAAAACACAAACGTATAGCCACTGAAAAACGAACGATGCGGTGCTGGCGCTGCTTGAGGACCCTCCTCCAACTGCCATCAGTTATTATGAGAAACATTTTGGCCGGAGCAACGGACGCATTTGTTTTATGTAATTAAAGACTTATCGAGACAAGAATTTCGTAAAAGCTCAATCAACGGAAGAAAGCAAACAAGCAACAACACATGTGTACATACATATAACTAAATGACTTTGCAGGCGGAGCAAAAGGCAGACCGTATATAATAATATTTAGCGACTAATTGATGTATTATTTTAACAACAAACAAGATTGCAACATTTTATGGCACTTACCTATATTTAAATGCATACAATTACATACTTAACTGTAAGTAGTGGATGTGAATTAAATAAAAGCAACAAAAAGAGGAAATCAAGCTGGTTTCCTTAATTAAAGAAATTAGTCAGTCGAAGTTGAAATCAGCGGCAAATAAACGTGTTATCGATAACGCAGCCTTGCGAACTGCATGCGATTCCATGTATCGATACTACCGCGAGTGGTCGATCCAGCTCTAAAGTTGCCAGTGCTGCCAACTTTTGTCCAACAAAAATAGCTGTTTTTGGGAAGAATGAAGAAAAGAGCGTATAAAAATGATTAAACAAAGCAATAAAAAGCTAAAAACAGCAAAGAAATGTCAATAAAATAACCATTTTACTAAGTTAATTTTTGTTATTATTTTTATTAATCTATTTTTGAAAGAGTCTCTTAATAATTTATACTAAATAACTAATCACAAACACGGGCAGTGTGAATGCAAGCAATATCTATTATCTATAATTAAAGTCCCACAAAAGTTAAAAAAAAAAAATAAATAATACATCCAAAACAAATGGCTACTTAAACATAAATTGGAAGATTCATCATCACCACGTCGTAAGTGGTTTAATGGGAAATGACACCGTTACAGAACGGTTCTACACCTTTACACATGTTTGGGGTCGAATTCTCATGTTTGAAGATGTTTGGCGTCGAATTCTCATGTAGAAATTAACAGATCGGAGAGAGAGAGTGTAACTTAACACGGGGTGAGCGTAACCTAACAGGATTCTCTCTGGGAAAAGTATCGAACTTTCGATAAGAACCAGAATTTCCGCTTTTCACAATTCCCGGAATTCACAAATTTTTCCCGCTGTTGGCCTTCAAAAAAGCCAGTTTTGACGGGAAAAAAAAATCCAAATTCGCAGCACTGAAAGGTGCTATTTTGCCAGATAAAAATTTACGAAATCATTGCAAGAACCGTCGAAGTCGTCGCCCATGAGCAATTTGTGAGGGGAACCCCAGTGCTGTCGTACCCGAATCCCCGCTAGGCGGACATGAAAGCCGCTGCCAGGACATCGCCCCACCAGCAGTGATTCACGGCGTTGACATTGAAAAACAAATGCAATGCCAGCGCTCTGGGAGTGAGCAGACGGAAGGGGAGCAGGAAGCAGCAAGGATACATCCACTGGGTCGATCGAAGCAGCCCCAGCCCCAGCCCCACTGACCGACCAAGGGGAGCACCGGCCGCCAAGATGCCCTGTGAGAGCTGCGGTGTCGAGTTCACCGTCTTTCGTCGAAAGCGCGCTTGCTTCGACTGCAAGTGAGTAATAATGACATTGCACGGTGTAGGAATTCTGGGGATTGACATTCGATATGCTGCCTGTCCCTTAGACGCTACTATTGTGCCAACTGCATCGTGGCCAGGCGCTGCCAGCGATGCTCTATCTTTGCCCAGCGCCCACTGCTCAGAACGGATCTGCTAAAGCTCAAGCCGAAGGATCTGATATTTTATCTGCAGTCCAAACACATCTCCACTGAGGGGTGTCTAGGTGAGTCATGCCGCCAGTCCTCTATTACATGGTATCTCGGATTACCCAGACACTCATTTGCAGAGAAAGAGGAGCTGGTCGGTCTGGTGATGGCTCATGTGGCCCAGATGGACACCGGACACCGCGGCTCGAACGCCTCCACCAACAGTCCGGGTCGCGGACAGGCCAACCCCATCGACAACCTCAAGCAGTCGTGCCAAAACTTCTTCACCAACCTGACCGACAACCTAAGCGACTCGTTCGCCGCGTTCGATTCCAAGGCTAGCACCAAGCCGCCGGAGAGCAGGCAGCCCGCGGAGGCGCCTTCACATATCTTCGAGCAGCCGAGGGTTTCCACGCGCGAAATTCCCACGTACGCCAGCTCTGTAAACGGGGAGCAGCGCAGTGGCTCGGTCCACGTCCAGCCAGCGGCCTCCGGTAATGGGGGCAGCCAGAGCAGCAGCAGTCCCTTAACTTCCACCCCGGCATCGAGCAATCGCGATGCCAACGGCTCGCCAAGCAGCCCCAGCAACAGCAACAGCCAGGCCCGCGGGTCCCAAGGGTCCTCTCAGGGCCCACCAGCCAATGACGAAATCCGTGATAGCAAGACCGAAGACTGCGAGTGTTCGGACGACGAGATTATGGCCACATTCAGCGAGCGCGTATCGCTATCGCTCCGAACCGACACCAGTGGTCGGGTGAATGTTCCACCAGTGCCGAACCCCGACGCTGCCCTGGAGGCGGCCTTGGATGGCCCTGAGGGCTCAGCCACTGCCAACAACAACAGTCCGGGCTGCTCCAAGCCGGGCTCGAGCAGTTCCAAGGCGGATGCCTCGTCGCAGTCCAGTTTCGAAGAGCTGGGCGCCATCGGCGGCATCTCCGACGAAAGTAAGGCCACCACGGATACCAACAGTAGCAACTTGGACCAGTGGCAGGTTCTGGAGGTAAACAGGATCGAGGCTGTGGAGGAGACGCCGACCACAAGTGCCGCCGAGGAAATTCTGGAGGTTACTCTCCGAAGCAGCAGACCGGCACCCGGGGAAGACGCCAATCAGGAAGGATGCGAGAGTACCCAGACCCTCAACATACAGCAGCGTCCGGCAAACCCGACTCCAGCATCGTATCCTGCCGTACCGCAGCGCACGAAGAAGGTAACCCGGCGCCGTTCCGATGGCTACCTGAATCGCCGCCACCATTCCAGTGATGAGGAGTCACCGGTGGCACCCGGTGGACCTGGCCTAAGTCTTGGACTGTCCACGCTAAGCGAGCAGCCCGAGCCCGGCCTCCATGCGCACTCCCATCGCCATAGCTGCCAGCGCTGCGGAAAGAATAAAACAAACATTCGACGGCATGTGGAGAGAATGCGCCGCCACCTGGAGAACTCGCAGATGTCCGAGGAGGACATTAAGCGCGAGCTTCAGGAGTTCCTCACGTACCTGGAGCAACGCACCAAGTCAGTGGAGGCCTCCGAAGCGGGCAGCCATGCCGTTTCGCCTTTGAGCGTGGACGCGATCAGCGTGGCTGCCGGCGGAAGGTCGCCGGACATGCCCATAACCCCGACCATCGAGTTCTCGCCAACGCAAGAGGATGAAATTCGCTGGGACGATGAAGGAATCCATGTATATGCAGCGCCTTCAGACTATGAGCCCGCTGCCTGCATTGATTCGCGCTTCGTAAACTTGGAAGACTTTGAGGATTTGTAAGTAATTTTTTTTGTAAGAAAAATCGACAGTGAAATATTTTTGAATTACAGAAAAGACTTGGAGGCATTGACGGTGAAACAATTGAAGGAGGTCCTCATGCTGCACCGCGTAGACTACAAGGGCTGCTGCGAGAAGCAGGAACTGCTTGATCGCGTCAGCAGGCTGTGGAAAACCATGCGGGAGGCTCCAGGTGAGAAATTGTTTGTAATCTAATTTAATGTGTACTTAATGCTTCCTTACTCTCACGTTCAGCTGTGGAGAAACTGGCCACGGATGAGCTGTGCAAGATCTGCATGGACGCGCCCATCGAGTGCGTGTTTCTTGAGTGTGGTCATATGGCCACCTGCACGAGCTGTGGCAAGGTGCTCAACGAGTGTCCGATTTGTCGACAATACATCGTACGCGTCGTACGATTTTTTAGGGCGTAAAATAATGTGGACAATGGTGTACAGCTGATTCCCCTATATGCGGGACTACAACGTATTAGTTTCCTTAATCGACGCGCGTGCAACTATTATAACATATGTAATCATAATTTGTATGTTTTGGTTCTACGAAGTATGTAGTATGTTGCCAGTATATACGCAGATACCGCTTTTAAAGTGTATTTATCTATTTCCAAAATGTGAAATACTTTGCTATTTATTTTGTTTGTTCTTGTTGTTTGTATAAAAGAACCGAGAGGTTATCTCTAGATAAACTAACATTCCTATAAGCCGCTAAAAGAAGATTTAAATCTGTTATCAACAGTTGTGAAAAAGAAAAACTCCTCTAGATGCGAGCATTTAAACAATAAATATTTTCAAATATCTAGCTCTCTTTTCGAGCCCCTGAGGAATTGGGGATTTTCCCCTTAAATAACAGGCCTGATTGAAGTGAGGTGTGCTGTAGGTTCATAAAAGTATTATCAAAAGTGACTGTTGGGATCACGTGGCATTTTCCAATTGGTCGTATTGTTTATTGACTGTCTGTCTATTGTGGTTTTTATAATAGTTTGAACTGCTTTTCTGTTTAAGGTTAGCCTTCTTTATTTTTTGTGAATTTCCACTCAGTAATGTAATAGTTATAATCAAAATCCAAGTCTAGACTGCCTCTGGATTACTTCACAACAGTCTTGTGTAAGAGTTTCAGTACAAGGAATTTAAGACTTCTCTCCGTAAAACCATAAAGCCATGAAACAAGAATAGATACTTCATGGAGACGTCTCCCAATAGAGGAATATAACCTTGTATGCTAACAAAAATCAGATTTCTCTCTGCATGTTAATGTTTATACTAACTAAAATAATTACTTTTATTAAGAACCATGAAGACTTTTATGTCACATAAAAATACCAGTTGGGGAAGTTTCGGTCTCTCTAAAGCATAAATCTTAATAACCAGAGCTCTGTTAATATTGAATTCATACTAATTTCCAGAATTTATTAGAGTTTGGGAATCCAAGCTTTCCCATTCCATGAACTTATCCCACGTATTAATTCCCCACGTCAAACAAAATCTCTTTTTAAATACAACAGTCTTTAATAAGGTTAAATAGTAATCTAGGAGTAGTGACAAGAGCTGGGGGACAGCATACAATGACTAGAGACGGGGAAGAGAGAGAGACAAGAGGCATCATTGGTTGCCAGTTCAAATTCTGTGCATGCGCAGATCCAGCGGCGACTCCACGTCCATCTTTACATAGAAATCGTCCTCGCTCTGGAGGTAACTGTGCTGCCGTTCGCTTAGCCAGTAGCTAGGCGAGTACTCCGCATCCGGCTTGGGCTTCAGCGAGTAGTCGCTGGGCTCGTTGTTGGCGTCTTCGTAGTAGCGGGCGGAGGCGGAGGAGCAGGTGGACTCTACGCTGCCGGCCGCTGCAGGCAAGCACAAGAAGGCTGAGTCACTGCTGGCTTCGAGGAGGCGGGGAACGGCATGCGTGGGCAGCGTGAGGGGCTGGCTGGCGATCAGGTGGATGCTGTGCTTGAAGGTCTTCACGTGCTTCCGCAGCGACGAGGGATCCGTGTAGCGCTTTTGGCAGCCAGCCACCTTGCACATGTACGGCTTCTCCATGGAGTGGGTGCGCGTGTGCTTGAAGCGATCCGAGGAGTTTGAGTACGCCTTCTGGCAGCCCTCAAAGCTGCACTTGTAGGGTTTCTCGCCGGAGTGCGACCGGATGTGGATCTTGAGGTTCTCTGCCCGCGAGAAGGACTTCTCGCACAGATGGCAGCGGTGCGGCTTCTCCTTGGTGTGGGTGCGGGTGTGGACGAGCATCTTGTAGCGGGCATTGAAGCCTCGCTCGCTACGCTGACATCCTCGCCAGCGGCAGTAGTAGAGTCCGTCGCTGATGGAGGCAATGGCGTGCCGCTGTGTGACGTGCTGGGCGAGGGCCTCCAGTGTGTCAAAAACTCTGTAAAGATCATAGAGGAGATACGAGCGTAAGTACAGGTGTAAAAATGTATTATTTTTAAATGTTCTTGAAGTTTGTTATCTAATTGTTGTTAGTTGTAACATCGACTTTGATCTAAAATTGTATTATTATCGGTATGAATCCACACAAAAGCTTTATCACAAAGTTCAGTCCACAAGTTCAACCGTTTCCAGGCGACGGCTGCTGGATTTTTCTGTTGAATCTGGTAATCAGTTTTAATGGTCAGCTCCCTGGTAACTGAGTACTATATAAATATATGAAAGAACTGATCGCAATTATCTCACTTTGAAGATTAATAAATACAGGCTTTAAATGGAAAATATGCTGGTAAGTTCCGGGAAGATTGCATTCTTAGTCATCAATCGACATTAAGTTCTTGTAAAAAGTAAATATTCGTAATATTCCGTAGATTTCAAATAAATGATAATATTTTCCAACTATCTCTAAACTATTTAAATATTCCCTATACAGATTTCGATTCTTACCTATCGCACTCGATCCAGTTGCACACAAAATCGTGGCTTGTGCCACATTCGCTGCTGCTGCTGCAGGACTTGCTGTCGTCGTGGAACTCCACGGGACTGCTGGGGCACATCTCGTCCTGCTGGCCGTGGGCCTTCATAATGACGGACTCGGTGCGGTGGTGGTGGTGACGATGGGCTGCGGGCGACAGGTGGGCTTGGCCGGAACCGTATCCGGTGACTGGACGCGGCGGCGTAATGGGCGGTGTTGGGAACCTGATGTGCTGCATCTGCTGGTGCTGCGGCTGGTGATCCGCCAGCCAAGTGCCCGGGTCCGGCGAGTACGGAGCTATGTACGGCGGAGTGTTGTACGGCGTGTAGTAGCCGGCTGGCGGCTCGTATGTCGGGCCTCTGGCCGGGCCGCTGTTGAAGATTGACTTTTGTAATACGATATCCATGGTGAGAGCAGGTTTTCAGAAGAAGATTGGGAGACTGGTGCTCTCGCTAAGGCGCTCTGCGATCGAATGAGCCGCCCGCCTGCTGGCGTTCGGGTAATATGCGAAACCCGGTCGCTGATAACGGCAGCCAGACGGACATGGTAGTAGCCTCTTATCAGTCCCGAAGGCTGCAGACGGGCCAGGGGAGCACGGTGCTGGCTGTCGGAACCAAAACACTAGAGAGCCAAGCCGAGAAGAGCAGAGCAGAGCGGAGCGGAGCAGGTGCGTGCGAGCGGACGCGTTGGAAAAAATCCAGACTGGGGCAAATGTGGATCTGGGGCAAAAGCACACACTTTGTGAGTGTAACTCCGTGCTGGGTGTGGGAGGGCCGGGGCAGGAGGAGCCCGGTTGGCGGTCTGGGTGCGCTTATCAACGCACAAGTGGAAAACCAGCAAGCCCGCCAGCCAGCCAATCCTGCATGTGTGTGCCCGATGATCGCTCTTTGGGGGGCAAGCGTTATCGCCGCAGTGCCGTCTGCCTGACTTGCACTTCGTACCGCAAAGCGAGTTCCCCGCCAGCACAGTTCCACCTCCGCCGTCTCCACCCAATCCCCCATGCCCTTGCCCCGACTCTGGCCCAGGTACGTCAACTTCGCCACCAGCTGTGCACTCGGGAAAAGGCAATGGGTATGTTCGAGGCGACAACATTGTGTGCTCTCGGAAGTGAGGGTGAAGTCCAGAAAATATAGAAAAGTCACTTTGCGGTCTTAGTTTCTATAGATTCTAGAATCTAGAATAAGCAACCCTCAGCAAGATCACAACGTCGCATTATCAATGGTTATTGGTACTTGGTACTTCCAGTTCCAGTTCACAAATATGATTCAGAATTCAAGGAAATGAGTAAATTATACAAAACAATAATAGTTTTTCAGTATAAACTAATTTTAGTTAAATAGAAAATTAAAAAGTAAAAATGAATATGTGAGGCTGCGATTAAAAATAAAGTAAATAAGAAAAAACAGATAATTCGGTAAGCCAAGGTTTTTGCATTTACAAATTTTTTATCATTTTAATGATATAACCTCTTGTAAAATCAAGTGGCCTAGATCGACTCGGCTGCTGATAAAGAAAATATCTGATGTAAAGGGCTGGAAATGACCCCTTCACTGCATTGCAAAACTTCTGACTAAAATGACAATACCCTGAAAGGGTACAAAGATGACAGATTAAGATTTAGGATCAGTAAATGAGATTTTGATGTAATATCAAAAATCTTATAAAAGATATTATTGTCTTTACAAATAACCATAGAACATAATATTCAAGATTCAAACCTAGAACCACCTTCAGGTCCCTGTTGAAGGCCATTAAGGCATGTCTCCAATTCATAGAACTGCGTTTTTAGGTATATCTAAACATACGTTTGTACATATGCATATATCATATAGTTTATATATTTATACAATCCCTAGTAAGAAAATTTCATTCTTGGGTTTGGCCAATGTTTTCACCTCACTGTGTGGGCGCTGCTCCTGCGTCTGGAGATAACATGGTTATCTCCAGTCAACAGACGACGACGCCGACGGCACATGCCGCCGCCGCTGTTCCATATCTTGTGCCGAAAGTTTCTGCGCCATGACGTGAATGGCACGGCGACGGGAAGCGGGAGTTCTGTGCTCCGCCAGCTCTGCTGGCTGCTGGTGGTGCTGCGGCTATCGACTACGGCAATGGCTATCAGCGCTATCAGGCGGCGCTGTCTGGGCCCGTGATTCACACACTGGCGGAGCAACCTTCGCTCCACCTTCGTGTGTAGCCCACCCCCGGATCGGACGTAATCCGACCACCCTGCACGGGCCACCGAGTGGGGTCTGGCGGGGGCTTACGTAAAGACAACATGACATCAGGGACATTGATAAGCCCTTGCCCTCTATCAGCGTTGTAACAGGTGGACTCATTGCCATTACCAGTGATCAGAACTGAGTACTCAAGCCCCAGTCCCAGTCCCAGTCCCACTCCCAAATGCCTCGTCTCCCCCTCAGCGTAGCGGAACAGATTTGGAATCATGATTTATAAATAGATAGGGAATCAGACCACAGAACGCGCCATCATCATAATAAGCCAGCGGATCGAAGTACAGTCGCGCGTGGCGAGGTCAGTTCAGCGGAATCTTCCAGAGCGTGGCCTTGGGCGCAGATGAAGACAGACGATGCCGATGGCGATGATGAAGGACCCCAGCCTAACCTAATTTTAATGTTTCTCAAGCGCTTGTCGCTCGTTAAATCACCGAAAATGAACGGCAGGAAAAAAAATCCGGATTTTCTGGCACCGCCAGTATGAACTTTGTATGGCGCGCGAGCGTGCGCATCGATAAGGCCGGATTGTCTCTCTTCCAGCCACCCCAGATCCCCCTCAGATCCAGCGACCTGACTCCGTGTTCTTCCCCCTCGGACATTCCCAGGGTCCACCGAGAGACAAGCTCTCCGGGGTCCGGACTGATAACGCTTTTATAGTAAGAGGAACCGCAAACACACATTCGCGAATACTGCTGATGGGGATCAGAGGAGGAGGAACGTGTGCACTTATTAATTTTCCGTGGTCCGAATCTCAGCGTAAATAAAAACAAATACGAAGCACCCAACTGGGCAACAGACATTCAGGGATCCAGATCGATCCGGATTGCAGGCAGCCGGGCGGGATTATGTTTCAATATTTCTATCAAATTAACAACACTCGACCGATAACCGGCGGGGTCTGGATGGCTGGCAAAGGTGGCCCGGTCTGGTGGTGGCCGATGGTGATAAGCCCTGCTGAAGCGGATTGCCTTCGGCATGGGATCTCTCAACCACGCCGTGGGCGTGCGCTCACTTCAGGTTGTTTTCCTTTTTATCGCCGCAATGCAGGGATGCAGCGATGCTGCGGTGGGGAGGCGGAGAAGGGTCCAGTCCAAGTCCAGCCAGTGTTATCGGGTCGCGGTGGAACCCACTGGGAGCTGATATGGGAGCTGTGTGACTGACTATGCTCGCCGCGGAAGGCTAATTGCTTTGTTGCCGCCAAACGACAGACATCCAAAGTCCATCATGCCCAGACCCAGGCCCGCCAGTCATCACTCCCCGGAACACGGACATTCGACGGACACGGTCACACCGGGCATGCATCTGCGGCATGGAGCTGCCCGCCATCATCTCCGCCACCCATTGATGGTTTATTACAGAGGGCTGCCTCGAATTTCGGGCGACTCGGAACTATTTTATACGCCGCTTATCGCCAGACAGTCTGATATGGCCAAAAAGGAAAAAAAGCATTTCAGACATTCGTGGGAGCCCACACAACAGACCCCGGAGCCCAGACCTTCCGGCAGGGGCTCTATTTATACACCCCTTCAATGGGTGTTGCTATTTAGGAGCATATCGCTCCTATTGCTTCAGTTACCACTGCTGGCCCGCTGATACGCCTCTGACAATATCTCGTCTAGACTGGGCACAGCACAATTTGTTTGTTTTTTACTTTTTTTCGGTTTTGTTTCCTAATTTGTCGATTTCTGTTGTTGTTTTTGGTTGCTTTTAGCGGAAAAATTTTCAAATGCACATAAGGTAGTTCCAAGCCGCTGGGGGCTTTTTTCTTGATATATGAATATATGGCGGGGGTTATTCAGGCTTTAGGCTAATCTCGGAAGTCTGAAAATGCCAATAGATACAGGAGTTCGTAGGTAGTTCTAGTTTTAGATCTTTTGAGTCAAAATATTTATGCTCGAAAGTCTATAGGGAAATGCTGATCCAAGCGAACCAGAAACTGGATATCACAATCATTGGGATTTGTGGCAATCACGCAGGAAGTGACTTTTTACTTTTACCTTTAGGATTCACAATTTGTTGTGTGATGTAATTCTAATTTTATAATACCCGAATGCAATGGGTTTTACGCTGTTTTTACCCATCATATTTTATTATATCTGGGTTTGAAACTAAACTAATCAACTAAAACCAAAACTAATGAAAAACCAAGAAAGGAAACTTATTTTTGGGAAGCCGAAGATTGCAGTCTATAAAGGGGATCAATGATCCAATTGGAACTCAATCCAGTTATAATCGGTTTTAAATGATATCTTTTTGGTCAGTTTTTTAAATAGTATAACTAGGGTAAAAATCAATTATTTAAATTTTATTGCAAGGTTTAAACTTAATTCGGTTAGGCAATGATTAACAATATAAACTCACTAGTCACCCTTCTACAAAATACTTACAAAGATTTTCGATAATTTGGTACACGAGTTCCATAACCCAAATTAACGCCAATCATGGTCAGAACTGATAGCAGACTGTGGTAATTACTTATTAACCAGGTCTTGACATGATGTTAACTTTTTGGCAGGGGAATACGAGTTAGAAGATTGTATATGAATCAACATTAATAAAGGGAAGGAAGAAGGAGAATTACGTTTAAAGCTCTCAAATGTCATTTGATTTCTTGTAATTGTATAATAATTTCCATTATTGATAACATTACGGCCTAATTATACATACATATGTATATTGTGCAAACATTCACTTTCAAGACATATTGTCATCATTATGCTTGCCTGCCGAACATCACGTAAACCAAACAATAAGTCTCTCGAAATAAAAGATTTCTTGATTACAAACCCGTCTTTTTCTCAAAATACGTTCAATATAAACTCTCACTATGAATTTAATTAAAGCCTTAAAAATCTGATTGTATAATTAGTATACAATTTGGCATGGAGCAACATATTACCATCTTTAAACCTATTTCATTGCAACTACTGAAGCAGCTACCTCTTATTGATTTTTGATTGCTAAACACAGAATAAATAAATTATAAAGAAAACACAATTCACTTTGAAGACACCTTTTCGTTGAACGTGATCCGTCACATAAACAAACGCAAAACAATTCCGTGGAAAAAATCACCCAGCGAGCCATCGGTGCAGCCTACTAACTGACCTTCATGAACGAGATGGAATCGTGGTCAGCATGCGGCCGACATGCGATCACTCCCCCAGCGGCTGACCTCCTCCGCCTTACACGGTGGGCACTATCGCGAGTCGCGACACACACAATTGATACGGCCAGCAGTCCAGCAGTCTGTAAACTTACTTAGGGCAATAAATTTATTATACAAAAATCGGTTGTTCTGCGACACTTCAACTGCGCGCTCACTCGGCCGACGCATGCCGTCTGAGCGGTGATCGGAGATCGGCGGGCCCAGACAAGATCGGTGCTCCGTCCGTGGGGTCGCCGGCGATCCCCCGAAATAGACGCATCCAGCGGCAGTGACCCCCACGCGGCGCCGTGTCATCGGTGGCGGCCCCTGTGTGTGCACGTGAACCAGAAATAATTTCAACGACTCCGTGGTAAATATAAAGTACGTACTCAGACGAAGTGTTCCAGATGGTCGTGCATGTAGGTGACTAGCGCTTTCTCGAACAGCGGTAACAGCAGTCGGTCCATCTGGACGTTTACGCTAACGTAGAACTGACGCTGGTAGCGCTTGCTCAGCTTTTCGGCCAGGATGGACGAGTCGGTTTGGTTTCGGTCGCCCATAATGGAGGCGGATATGGCCTTGCCCTTGGCGTCATAGCGGTCGGGCATGGCCATGGCCAGCTCGTCGAAGGTTTCCGCATCCCGGCTGTTAACAAAGAGTAGGGTGCTTCCCTGCATTTTGAGAACTCGTCCCGTGAACTGCACATGCCCCCCGTCCAAGTGGAAGCAGTGTGAGGTAAACAAGCCGGTTTCCGGCGTTTGCTTAGCATCTCCGGCGACCTTGGTGCACTCCTGAACACCTACACTCTCCATTGATGCAATGTATCCAGGCGTAAGAGGAATATTCTAAAGTTTAGCAACTAAAAACAAATAATCCGATGAACAGGCAGATTTTGACTTGGAGCGGCTGACAGTGTTGAAAAGTATTTCAAAAACCAGGGTTTCCCAATAGACGATAAATATACGAATCGATAAATGGCGCCAAAAAATATAAAAGGGCAAGTCAGGACAGTTGAGAAAATAAAACTTGAATTTTCGCCGTTCGCAGTGTTGGTTGCATTTATTTAAGGCTCTATATTTGATGTGGGCGAGATTTTTTGAATGTTTACGTTTTGTTGAGTTAAAATACATATATACGATATTTTTTGTTCACAATTACAATCAGATTTTTGTGTTGTTTCGCTCTCCCTCAGCGCGCATCGATTGGTGTTTTCGTTTGTTTTCTTGTTTTTCCATTTATATATTTACGTTGTCGCTTTGATATTTGACCTACTTAATTAAATACACAATCGGGAAATCGGGCGAAAGAGAGAGTATATCAAAATAAGGAGGCTGAGAGAATAGAAATCAAACATTATTCGATTAGAAAATCAGTTCCGCTTGTTGTTATATTTAGACAATAAAAAAAAAGACTCGTGATGAAATTCACTAATTAATAGTTAGTTATGTTCGTATCATATGCTTGAAAATGTCAATGGTAATTTACTAATTTCGCTTGCGTTTATGCGTTGTTGTATGGGATTAAATATAGTTTGTTTGCTGCGTCTCTCTATTGCGTTTTATTTATTGATAATTAATTGGTTAAACTCGTTTGAATATCAAATAATTTGGATTAATTGTTTTCTTTTTTTTTTTTTTGATTTTTTCTTCTACTATAATTTGACTAAGATTTGCAAGTCGCGATTTCAAACTTTCATCCTGCTCGTTATCTTTCAAGTTTTGCTTTGTTAAATATTCTTATTTTTCATCATGTAATCATTATCGATTATCGATTTGTGAATAAATATATTGGAAGTGATAAACATATAGCGCTGTCGTTATGTGGGGCAGGTGGTGATCCCAACTAGTCCTCGTCGTCCTCGGACTCGGCTTCCTGCAGCCAAGTCAGCCAAGCGTTCACTTGGAACAGAGCGGATCCTTTGCCAGGATATTTGTCGGAAATCTCCTCCTTCCACAAAACGAACGCCTCCTCCTCGATAATTTCAGATTCATACAGATATTTGAACCAACGGCACAGCATGCCTAACGCGAAACAAGAGGAGAAAGATTAGTTACTGGCAGAGATTAAAGATTGAAGTTCACTTACCCTTGGGGAAATTTTCATTATAGCAGAACGTTTGTAGGGCATAAAGAGCCATCAGCTGTAGCTCGTTCTGGCCCAGGAAGGTCTGCAGCATTTGGCTGTAGGTCTCAAGTAATTGCTGCTCCTTCTGGGTCACCGCCTTCTCCGGATGCTCCTTGGGATCCAAGTTGGGGGCCAGCGACGACTCCTTGGTCACGTACTTGACCACCACGGTCATGAGGGCTTGGATGAAGCCCGGGTCCTTGTAGTACTTGTTGTCGACATTGGCCTTGATCCACTTGTAGAAGTTGTTGGGATTGGGATCGGCCTGCAGCTGTTTTAGCATCTCGGCCTGAACCTTAAGCAGGGGATAGAGGAAGGACAGCTGACGGTCCTCCAGAATAGCAGCTAGGCGCTCCTTGTTACGGTCCGTCTCTGGAAGGCTGTTCATTAGATCCACCTTACTCGCACGGAACTTCTCCTCCAGTGCGTCCTTGCCGATGCTCTTGGATAGCTGCTGAAGCACGAGCAAGAACAGCGGATAGTGCTGTCCGTTGTCTGTGTAGTTGGCCACATCGTTCAGCTTCAGCAGAGCCGGCTCGCATACAGTCTTGGCGAGCACGCTGGCTACGAGGGTTGTGATACGTGGGTTCAGTGCCTCGCGCTCGTTCATTTTGTTGACCAGCTGCTTGAAGACCTCGACCAACACGTTGGGCTTGATGTTGGACTGCTTGCGCAGAGCCTGCAGGAAGCGCACAACGCGATCCGAGTAGACATGGTTCATACGGTCCAAAACGTCCATCAGCAGGTTGATGCACACATCCTTCAGAGACTTCTCGGGCAGCTTCAGCTCGAGGAATCCATCCACCAGCTCAGCGAAGCGATCTGGAGTGCCCAAAGGAGTGACGGCATCATCGTTTGCTTCAGTCTCATCCGCTGGAGCAGCCTCGCCATCAGCCGGTTTTGCCTCATCCTCAATCGCCACCTTCACCTCTTCATCGTCCTTTGTTTTTTCTGTATCTTCCTCTTCGTAGTAGAACTTCTCCTTGAAGAACTGGCTGGCCTTCTTGGACAGCTCTTCCTTACTAGGGCCCTTGTCCTTCTTCTGCTGCTGCTGCTGCTTAGCCGTGCCTGCGCCTCCAGCCGGAGTGCTTGGCCTTTCCAAGGATCCACTCTTGCCCTGATCCCTGCCATCGTGTGAAGCCTTCCTGCCTGCCGGGCCATCGGTCGTCTGCTCGCCCAACTTCTCCGATGCCGAGCCAAAGTTCGGCGACGAAGAGGTCGACTTAAGGCCCCTCTCCTGCTGTACTCCCAGCAGCGTCCGGTTGTCAGCGTACTCCGCGGACGGGGTCGACGATGGACGAGTCGGGTTCATCAGATGGGAGGTGGGCGTACCCAGCATGGGGTAGTGCGAGTTGGACAGCTGACCCTGATCCTTGCCCTGAGCACCGCTACCGCCTTGGTTGCTGTTGTTGCTGCCATTGGGCGGCGTCGAGATGGGCAGAGTGCCGGGGAACTTCTGATTCTGGGAGGCCGCTCGGAAGAGCAAGGAGTTGGCTGCCGGGCGCATTTGCAAGTTCTCCACCGCATCCTGGTTCGTGGTGATCAAGTTGCGCTTGAACCTCGGTGCCAACTCCTTGCTACCCAGCAGCTGATTACCCCCATATTGTCCGTCGTTGCGGTCCCTGTCGCGGTCATTGTTCCGGCGCGAATCGTCCCGATCGCGGTTATTGGAGGAGCCTCCTCCCGAACCGCCACCGCCACTGCCACCACCGTTCTGGTTATGCTTGTTGTAGCGATTGCCATAGTTTGCTCCACCGCCGCCACCCTGATCGCGATCCCGGTTGTTGCGATCGCCGCGATTGTTGTACTGGCGATTATCGCGATCCCGATCTCGATTTGAGCTAGTGGCGAACCTGAGACAGAAATAAGGATTATATTTATTAGGAATGACTTTATGACAATTCTTTAGAAATGCCCTATATATTATTAGCTTCTTTATGAAAACGTATCCCAATGAAAACCAAATTAACAGCTTATCAAATCTACAAAAATATAAATTTTAAATGTATGTACATAAATACGTAAGAGAAATATACCCAATAATGATATGAAAGTAGGTCATGACACGGGAAGTTTAGCCATCTACCTCCCCACCTTGGACTGACCCAATTGAGTATGACTTATACTTGTTTGCTAGTAACCCACATAAAATGGAACCATGTCGTATTTACATATAGCCATCTTCCATTTACTTCTAAGTGTCACCCCGAAATCATGGTTAAGCATACATCCAAGCCAAAATTAAGATATTATTACTCACGGCGAGACAATCGGAGAAGCTCCTGTGACACTCAGTCCGCTAAACATGTCATTGTAGCCGCCGGACTGTATATTCAGATGGAATCGATTCATCCAGCTATCCGAGTCGCGATCGTTGTTACGCATGTCCCGGTTGCGATTGGGGAACGGGGTGCGAATGATCGAGTCGTCGTCCGAGCGTATTTGCTTTATAGGGACGGGGCCGTCAGTTGTGCCCAGCTTGCGTGGCACCCAATGATTCTGGCGCAGCTCGATGACATCCTTCAGCATGAAGCGTATCCTTGGTGGATATTCAGAAGACTTTGACCGACGTTCAAGCGTCTCGAAGTACTGGTTCATCAGCTCTTTGCCCTGTTCTGAATCCAGATTCTTGCCGCAAGTCTTGAGCAGTTGAGCCAGGCATTCCATGTCCTCGCACATTTCCTGCGCACCGGCCGTACGCTTCTTCTTCTTGTCCAATAGCTCCATGATGCACTGATGCAGCACGGTCTTCGACAGCATGTCGAGCTTGTTGAGCTCGCCAATGAACTTGACGTTGCCGAGCATGCGCTGCTTCGCCAAATGGCGGCGCTCCTCCTCGTCGGCCTCATTTTCGGGCGGCGGTCGGTTGTCGTTCTCGTCGCGCTTCAGTCGATTGTTGAACTTGTCGCGACAGACGGCGATCAGAAGGCGTAGGAAGGTGCAAGAGTTGTTTGGTTCCTTGTCGAATGACGGGGCTTCCTCGGACAGACGCTTGCAGAGCTGCGCGTACATAGACGAGTACTTCGGCTCGTCCAAGGCCTTGTCGAAAATCAGCAGAATCACGCCGTTCAGAATAACAATCGAGTTGAGGTCAAGCTTCAGTAGCTCATCGCTCAGCTCTTGGAACTTCTCGGGCGTTAGCTTGTTCAGAATACCCCTCACACGCCGGAACACGGCGTCGTTCTTCTCGCTTTGGGTGAGTCCATGCTGCGGACGCAGCGATGGTGGTATCCAGCGTCCGGTGATCGGCGGTGGTGTGGTTGCCTTGCCCGCCTGGGATCGTTCCTGGTGCTGCTGCTGTTGATGGTGTGCCTGCTGCTGCTGGGTATGGGAAGCTGATCCTCCTCCTGCTGCTGCTGTTGCTGAGTTCAGAGAAATGTTCGAAGAATTGGAAGTGGAGCCCGTGTTCTGAGCCGACGACGCATTGCCGTTGCGCTGGGTTGGCGTGCGACTGGGCGCTGCTCCACGATCGTAGTCCGACCTGCCGTAAGTGCGTTGTCCACCGCCCGATCCCGCTCCTGATCCTCCTCCGCCTCCGTTCCGCTCAAGGCCGTTGTTGGTGCTGTAGCGCTGATGCGATGGCGAGTCTTCGTAGCTGTCGCGGTAATTGTTGCTATATCCGCCACTCACGCCTCCATCATTGCCGCCGCGCGAAGCCCCATACGAAGATGATGTCTTGCCGCTGCTGACTGAGCTCGATGCGTTTCCGTTGTAGCCAGACGAAGAGTTGGAATTGGAGATACTATTACTGCTGTTGCCGCTGCCGTAACGTGGCTGCGGTCCGTTGCTCCCATTGCCGTTCTCGTAGTTGCGGGCGGAGCGATAATTGCTGCCGCCAGAGCTGCCGACTGAACCAGGTCCTCCAGAACCACCACCACCGCTAGCGGAGTTTGAGTTTATTGATCGATTATAGCTGCCATCGGAGTTGGAGTGATAGTTGCTGCGACTACCACGATGCGCTCCGCCTTGCTGGTCCTGCTGGTATCTACCGGAGGAGCCGTTGTAGCTGTCGGTGCTGCCGTTGTTGATGCCTTGACCCAAAATGTCACTATTCTTTTGATAGTAACGCGACGACGACGAGTCACCCTGGTAAGATCGTCGAGGTCTTGGGCTCACCTCACTGTCGTGTTGGCGAATTTTGGCGGAATTCTTGCTATAGCCCGTAGAAAAGTGTCCGGTCGGTCCACCAGATGCTCGGCTGCCGTTCCTGCCGCCCTGATGCTCGCTGCCGCCTAAAGCCGGTGGAGTTCCGTTGTTACCGCCGCCTCCGCTCTTGAAGCCGGAGCCGTTGGAGCCCTTGCGATAGTTGCCGCTGCCGCCTCCCTGATTCGATGCCGAGGGCGAGGAGCCCTTGTCGATCTTAACCAGATTCTTGAGGTTATTGAACGTATCGGTCGCTGTGGTAATCGGCAAGAGATTGGGACTGGTGTTTAGCAGGGTTTTGCCGACCGAGGGTGTCGGTGGGGTTTGGCCACCGCAGCTGACGCCGATAACGCCGCCGCCTCCGCCACCACCGCGATTGGTTGGCTGCTCGTAATTGCGCTCGATCTCGCTGGGATTGGCCGTTATTACCAGTCGTAAATCGCTGCCGCCGCCGATGCTCGCCGTATCACCGGTGCTGGTGCCTCCCTCAATGGTGATCGCTTTACCGCCCCGGAACTGATCTATGATGACGCCTGCCTGGTGCCCGTTGGTGATGTCCCAACGTTGCGGACTGTCGTCGTAAGAGTGCAAAAGGGGAGCAGCGTCGTACGTTGATAGAGGAATGGTGATTGCTTTTCTGGATCGACTCGGGGGCGAAAAGGTAGCGTGCTCCTGCTTGCACGTGGGTGGGTCTCCTCCCGTTCTTTGTGTCTCCTCTATTATCCCCGTTTCCTTGGGGATGGGTCTGGGTTGTGGGGATCTGGTCCTTACGTTCGTTACTAGTCCTGGACAGATCCTCGGACGGATACACAAATTTTAACACACACACGCGTACGGACACAGAGACAAGGAAGGGGTTGCCTAGATGGTTGGATCCTTTCGAGAGTTGCGATGCTGCTGCTGCTGCCGCCGCTTCTCAGTAAATGGAGTGGAGTTGCGTGGAGTCCTGCGTAACACCTGGGATTGGTCTCTCCGTTTCGTTACGTCACGTCACACTCGGGTATCGGTATTGCCTTGCGAATATTGGAATCCTGGATGGCGGAGGGGGAAAACAAGAGACGGAGACGTGGAAGAGTGGTGAATTAATAAGACGGTTAAGAAAATGGGAGACTAAAATATACAGGTTAAACGAGCGAAAATATAGGACCAGACGGAACTAACTGTTTCACATACAATTGTGACAAGAATATACAAGTAAACTGATCGTCGCTCTCGTTCCAGTGCGAGTGCATGTAACCTATCGTAATTAAAAAAAAAAAAAAAAACATCTCGATCGGATGTTACATGTGTCTGTGCGAGTGCCTGCTTTTGTTTACAATCAATTTCAACTGCTGCGTCGCAACAATAACAATGACAGGGGCAGCCAAAGCAAACTGGAAATGTGCATTTAATGGAAATAACCTCGCTGAGCGCCTTCAAGTTTATTTCTCAGTCCCCATCTACTCCCCGCTCCCCCGCCAATTGAAACGAGCACTGCCGCATTCCCAGTCAAACGTGTTTGTGTGTGTGGCATTGCCAGGCTGGACACAAAGTGCTGAGAAGATTGTAATTAATCACATCACACAGGTTTAATCAATGCTAACTAACCAACTGAAAACTTTTGCGCCTAACTAAGCTCAGTAGTTAGTTACTTTCGCTCGACTGACTCATGTGCCTTGCTTTGCCTGCCAACCAGCAGCACTTCTTTGTTCCCACTTTCTTTGTTTGGCGCGCGCTTCCCATACTGGATACTGGAAAGAACGCAGAGAGAGCGAGCGGGATGGCCGAATTGCTAGAAGCTGGATCTGTCTGTGTGTCAGTGTCCTTTCTTTGTGTTGGGGTTTATGGCCCCAGCTTTGGGGCTCTCGCTCTCGCTCTTCTGCGCCATCGAATTAAAGTCTCTTGACCCCGGGAAACAAACATCAGCAGCAGCAGTCGGGATATCTAGTATATGCTGATTAGCGTGTGACTCACTGCTGGTACTTATTTGCTGCCTAAATTGATTGGGGATAGACGTCGTCGGTCGTCGGTAGTCTCTTTCTCCGCAGCTGTGTGTGATGTGCTTGTGCTTATGTATGTATTGCGGGAACAACCCTGCAGTGTCTTTGTCTCCAAGCCCCGTCTCTGTGTGTGCGCGGGTACATACATATTTTCGATTCCCCTGCAATAAGGCCCTCTCCCATCCGTGCCTAAGTCCTCAACTAAACACCCCAATGCGAAAAAACCCACCCCGTTGCAGCGAGGCGTCGACCCCGACCCGAGGAAACACACCCGCCCACTCCCTCTGCCACCCGTCCCAGTTGTGGATGATTTTGACCTCAATTCGAGCGCTCGGCTCGTGTACAAGTGTTTGCTGGGGCCGCGTCTGCATATTTAACTGGCCAAGTGGCACACCCACATCGCCAAGTCTTTTTAGGTGGTTTCAAGGGGAAATATTGCTTAAAAACAATCGATCTATGGAAACGCACTCGGCCTCTTCTGGTGCACACAAACACACACTCGTACTTATAGCGAGAGAGATCGCAGAGCAAGACACACGCCACAAAGTGAGGCTGTAAAATGGGGAAAACTCAAGCCGAGGGGTGGGTGTCTTCCCCGGGGGCAGAGAAAGAGAAAGAGAGAGAGCGGGACAGATAACTAACGGCCGCAACGTCAACAGCATTTGAGATTTTCCGAAGTGCCGCCGCCATTTTGTTGCATGAATATGTGTACCCACACTCACACACCCATGCGGGCGAAACTTTCTTTGTGTGCCTTTCGCAGTGATTCATTTGATTTAACTTCTTGTTTGCCTCAGTTCTCGACTGTTTAATCATCACTTTTTCCAGTGACGATGCAGCCTTCGGCTTTTCCGCACTTTTATTGATTTCACATCTCGCCTTTTTCGCCGTCAGCGAAACGAGGACGTGCACATACACAGCCACAAGCACACGGATACACACATACACAAATCTAATCGGTTTTCTCTCGCATCGTGGAAAATTTTGAGGCTATAATTCGGAAACCTACTTGTACCTGAGCAGGCCTTGACTTTTCACTCGGTTCACAACGACAACTAAAACGAGGCTAATATTCTGTGTAATTTTACTAACCTTTTTGAGTAATTTCGTATGGCAAGTCCGTTCCACGAAATTAGTGATGCTTAAAAAATCGATAGTCCGTTCCACGAAATTGGTGATGCTTAAACAATCGATAGTGGAATAATCGATTTCCTGTAGTATCGATGCTTTAAAAATTTCGTTTAGATTTTAACATTTTACACGTTCACAGATAAAGGGAGTAGAATTCTTTCCTTTGGGGTAGAATTCTAATATAGGAAGTAAAATGCAATAATAGGTTACTGCTGCCAATTTGAAATTTTTCCCGTGAAAAATGACTTTTTTTGAAGGCTAATCGCGGGAAAAAATTGTGAATTGCGGGAATTGAGAAAAAGCGGGAATTTTTGCTTTTTTAGAAATTAAGTAGCCTTTTTTTGTGTTGTTAACACTTAAGTACAAAAAATGAAAAAGTGACAGATTTACGATAGTAAATCAAACAAACCAGATAATGTGGTGGCGTATCGATTGTTTTTTCCCGATATACGCTAATGTCATAACTGGCTTAGTGTTTCCATCTTTAAAGAAAGTGCATAAATTCTCAGTATATTTAGATACGGATTGCGAATTATCGGATAAAATATCTGCATATGTCATACTCAAAAGGGGAAGACCAAGACGATATTAATGAAGTCATGGAAATCTTTTAAGCAAAAACTAACTAACTAAAATGTTATTTTAGTTGACATTTTTCGTTTTTAAAAAATCGTACACGTGTTTATACAAATTTTACACAATTTAAGATACATGGTGTAAAATTCTCTGATTTCGGTGTGGATCTGACTGAAACTGGCCACACTCGAACGGATATGCCAGAAATCATTCAAGTAAGGAAAATGGTTTGTGTCCAGATAAAATCAGTGTGACCGCAACATGACATTAGGAAAGATTTTCTGCTCTACGGCCACCGGCCACATTAAATGTTGGCAGACCGCCAAATTTGAATTTGTTTAAAATTTTAACAATTAACTTTCGATTAAAAAATCTTTATTTGACATTTATAATTTCACTAGCTATTACTAAAACATTT
This sequence comes from Drosophila bunnanda, assembly GCA_035046265.1. NCBI lineage: Eukaryota > Metazoa > Arthropoda > Insecta > Diptera > Drosophilidae > Drosophila > Drosophila bunnanda. Next base: position 17,275,705 of record JAWNOB010000016.1, read on the forward strand.
ATATAAATCTTTATAGTCTTTCAAAAGATAAACTTTAATGGATAGTTGCCCGATGAACTTTTTTCTACTTAATATATTTTCTAGATTTATGGCTATATTTTCACTATTTGCATATATATATATAAATATTTCTTAGTTACAATATTTCAAATAGTCACAAAAAATATTTGTTTATTGTTATTTTAAGGCATACCTTGTCTTAATAGAAGGCTAGGTAAAAATCCAGTATTTGTTCGGATTGGATAACATATTACAAAATTTCATGAGATTCATAAGAATTGCTTACAAATCAATTGAAAACATTTAATTTTTTCGAGTTTTTCTTCTGCATTTTTATATTTTTTGTGAGAAAATTTCTAAAGAACAAGACACATTGGAGGATTAGCTTAGTCCAAAAGAGCTTATATAAAATGTATATAACTTCGGAAATTATATGATTTTGAAAATGGCAAAACGATTATTTTATAAATACATGTATAACAAGTTTCTAGATAGGAAAATATCGACTCAGACAAAATTTTACAGTGGTATAACTAAAAACCACTTTAAGAACAAGATGCGGGACGATCACTCTTGGGGTGCCTGTAGATGTAATATTAATCGTGATATACATTTCTAGAACATGCCTTCCATTATTATTAATATCTTATATCTCAGCGTCACAAAAGTAATTTATGTTTAATTATTTATCATCCTCCAATTCATATTAATTAGCTTGTGGGGAAACCCACTCGATTTACATTGGTAGTAAATATATTTAATTGCAATTACTGATCATTAGCTGGCGACAGATATGGTTTACATATCCTGACCGGCTACCGTTTATGACCCTTTGTTTGGCCAGGACAACATAATAGCCCGTGCCGCAGGCCGCACTATCGCCACTCGCTTGATAAATGTATTTCCCTCGCATTATCAACGCAGTCATCATCTAGCGCAACCCTTTCCCCAGACCCAGACCCAGTCCCCAATCCCATCCTTTCCAGCCATCGCTTCCCACACACACGCAGGACGAGGGACGAGAGGAGGAGGCAGACCGAAAAGAAGAACAATTTAATTAGTGATGACATGTTGCCATTTAATTTTCTTGTAAAAAGTGTAATTAAAAATGTTTGGCTCGCAGCTGGAGAGCCGCTGGAAGCGGTGTTGTCGAGCGGTGGCAGGGATAAGGCATTACGGCATAAAGGTAAAGGATAAAGGTAAGGCCAAGCCGGAACGATCATATATCGGTAGGTCGGCGATAAATCATATTGTGCGACTGCCTCCGGCGCATATTAGGCCCTTCTAAACGATGAGATAATCTATGGTCGCAGCGACAACAAAATGCTGCCACCGGCAATAAATTTGGAAAATACAAAACATTCTGACAATTTTCCCTAGTCCTGGCCAAGAGCGAGTGTCGAGTGTTGTGTGCGAGCGTGTGTATGCACACACACACATCGGGGACAAAGGCCACAGGACACAGCAGTCACGTCAACACTTTCAACTCTTTCGGCCTGCCTCTGGCTTCGCCCTTCGTCGTATCCTTTCGGCAATAAAAATTCCGTTTGCTATTTATCTTGATTGTCCCCAAGTCGCCATCGCTGGGGCTATATAGCCATGGCTATATAGTCCCTAGTCGGGGTTTATATATGCAGGACCTAGTCCGAAGTCCGGACACTTCAATGTTGGTAGCCGTTGGCGTTGCCGTTGCCGTCGCGGTGCCTGGACATTTTTTGCTTAATGAAATGTACATAAAACTAAATGAAATTAAGTTTGTGGCGTGCCCCGTGCCAAGTCCAAGTCCGCATCCGCGTCCGTTCCCATTTTCTAAGCCTTGGCTGCGTGTTTATTACCGCGTCGGGCATAAAATGCAAAGCGCGTTTTCCCCCAGCTTAGCTTTCGGTGGGGTCACAAAATGGCCGACGCTGTCAGCGAACCCTTTTTCCTGGAAGTCGCCCTCGCCCCTTAAAGCCGCGCGTACTCCTGAAGCAGAGGGTGGGGGTCGCTGGAAAAGCTCATAAAGTCGAAATTAAATAATTTGTCTTCTTAATTTTCAAATAAATTCTTCATCATACGAATAAAGGGAAAGCCCCGGGCAGGGAAAACAATTGTCAGGCGGCGAAGTACCCCTCGCGCACGAAAGTGAACTCAGTCAGCCAACCAGAAGCGTGGCGAAAGCCCAACCAGCATCCCTCGAGCCCGAGCCCGAACTCGAACTCGAGCCACCCACAAGGATAAACACTCGAGATGTTGCCGGGGCTGACTGCCTGCTCCGCTCCCGGTTTTATTAAATTCGACCTACACCATCCTCCATGAATATCCTTCTGCGCCCTCGCGACAGTTTTCGTATTGTATTTTTTAATATGTTCCGTCTGTCGTCCGTCGCCCGGCACAAATAATCGTGTACACCATTAATCCTTATTTCACGGCATTGTCCTGCCCCTCCCCTCCTGAGTCGTCCTGCTGCCAGCATCCCCTCGTCGACAGGACAAGGACAAGTGGCATGTAAGCGATTATCGCTCGGATATCGCAAGGGGAAGATGCGAGGAAAAACAATAAATGTAAAAATAAATAAAAGGGTGTCAATGACTTTTGATAATAGAAATGATTGTCCAAAAAATGCTCTAACAATATTCATTGTGCAGAGTGCACAGAGAGAAAAGGTTTTTGAGTTGGCAATTTTATTTTATGGGATTATAATTTAAGAGGATTAAACTTTCAAGTTTGTAATGCATTTGCTGGTAACTAGTATTACGATCTTAAATATATGATTATAAATTATATTCAAATAAATAAAAGTATTCTGTTATCGCTGGTAATCGATTTAAATTTTGATTATTTCGATATAAAGGAATATGTAAAGTTAAAAAAATTTTAATTACTTTTAATTATCTGGTCGGAGATTCCAAAAAAATGTATTTAATTTCTCTTAATTTAGAACTTTAAGATGAGAAATGTATTTTTTAATTTTAAGTCCTCTTTCTCATTTCGATTATTTCGATATACATATTACATGTAAAATATTAAATATTTGTACGTTTCATTCTATGATCGAAGGTATGTATTTAGTATTTAAGTTTGAAATCTGCTCTTTAGTTTATCATCTCGATTATTTGGATATCCATGTAATAAATTAATTTCTTTTGTGCTCAGGCTTTTTCTCTCTTTTTATGATATTTTTTAAATTCAGTTAATATCGATATAAATGTACATAACATATATTGAAAATATATATATATATATTGAAAATATTTAGTAATAAAAATACAAACTAAAACAAGACAATAATAATCGCATAGCTTGCAAAATCTATCGCTACTAGTCCACCCGGCACTTTCGATTATTTCGATATCTATATGATGTATCGTAGCGATTAATGAACCTGATTAATCAGAGCCCAGACGACGATTTTTTCACAGGACACGCGACAAGGACAAAGACAAATGTAAGTGCTCAACTTTCTGCCAGTGCTGATGAAATCTCGTTCCAAAAAACCAATAAAGTCCAAAGACAGCTTTCAGCTTTCGGCAATCACAAAACGATTTGGCATATACATACGCACAGCGGAGCGGAGATGGGCAGGACGAGGTCCTCCCCCGAAACGCTGACTCTATATATCTCTCTCTCTGGTCCTTTTCAATAGTTTCAGCACGCTTTACGCTTGGCCTAATTGCCGGATCCGGATCTGGATGAAGCTGCCAGGACTGGCCTGGTCTGGCCCTGCCTCCGCCTCGTCCAGAATGTTTCCCCCGGCCTGATATTCCGTTTTTCCGGCTGGAATGCTGGACTTTTCGACGTATACAAATTTCGGGTATGCGAGGGGTTGTGTGTGTGCCTGTGTGTGCCTGCCTGTGCTGTGTGTTGTGTGTACAAAATGAAAAATGACAACGCCGGGTCGTCCGTCGCAGTGAAGTGAAGACCGCACGCACTTCCCGGCCTCAGCGGTGGAATCAGGACTCTCCGTTCCCCTCCCTCCTCGGGCCCGTCCCTGTGATCCTTTCACTGCATATATCCTTTTGATGGCGAGGGTGCGAAACGTTTGAATGCGAAATTAAATGATAAAAGATAGCAGTGACACACGCACAACGCCCAGCCTCCCCCTCGCATCGCCGGCTGAAGGTCGAGCACCTGTTTTATTAAAAAGCAAATAAGCGAATTTCTGAGGGCGGGGGCCAGGAAAAAGGACCACCGCAGACAGCGGAGAGCATTGTTAATGGACGGATGATGATGATGATGACGACAGTGGCGGTGGCGGTGGTGGTGGTGGCTGGCAAGTTCTAGATGAGCTCCGGCACCCTCCTCCTGGCGCGCATACGCTCCGTGCCTGTGGACTGTCAAGTGGTTGGCGTAGCATAATAATTGTGCATATTTGGCTTTTTAATAAAATCTAATCGTCATGGCATCATCCGAGGGGCATCCCGTGAAGCCGGACGGACTGGCTCGCCAGCAGGGGTGGCGATGGAAATTTAATTAAATTTAGCCAAAACAAACGCATCGGGCAGCAAATGGGGCGCACGCACACAGGATCCGGGATCAGAGGCCTTCGATATGGTATTGATTGAGCACTGCAGATGCTGCTCGAGTGCGTTATGAAATATGCCAGCAATTGACCAATTATCTCTATTTATGGGTGGCAAATAGGGTTGAGTTCTGGCTTAATGCAAGGAAATCAAACAGGACACTGAGGGATGGCTTAGTTGGGTTACGAACAAAAGCATACTACGTTGAATATTGCATTTTAAATGGTATTAACTAAGGTAACTTTATGTAGAACATAGCCAAAAAGAATTGATTATTAATAATAAGTTATTGGTTCAAATAACATTTTCCATTCTACTCTATCATTTAGAATCTAAACAAAGGTCCTGCTTATCTACTTTAAGCCTTTACTTATTTCAATATCAAACTTAAGGTAATCTCTTCTCTTAAGCTCAGCCATAAATTCATATTTCCATAACACAAAAAGCGCAGTGGAATCCCAAATATGAGACAGTGACTATTTCCTGAATTTATAGAATGTATCTTAAGAAAATATGTTGTCCTGGTTCCTATAGGACCTTTGTTTTCACAGAGAAATTCTAAGAAGAAAGTTCAAAGGTAAAGCTTCCGGTCAGTGGCTTTTTATAGGATTAACTTAACTATTTATTGCTAAATTATAAATGATATAAAGACTTATATTTGTAGTTTTTATTTATTTCTTGTGTAAAAGATAAATTTCATATATATGCTAAAACTTCCAACCAATCTAATATAAAATTGCAGCAAATATAATTTACGAAATGTCATTTTAATAACACTGGCCTGCATGATAATGATTTTTTTCAAACTGTACACGATTCTGTGTTCCAAAATGCTCCATTATTTCTTATAGTAATTTTTTGGATCTTTTTTACAGGTTACATAAAAGTTTTTTCTAATTGTAAAATAGTAATAATATATAACTCAATCTCTACTTAAAGTCGTAAGAATATTTTGTGGTTCTTGGAAAATAAAATAAAATATTTGAAATTTTGCAGTTCCGTGTAAATATTTTGCAGTAACGTATGTAAATATTTTGAAGATACATTATATAATTAAAAGTTTGAAAAAGAAGTTCATATATAATAGATAAATAAAACTATTCTTTTTAGCTACCAGAATGTATATTTAAATTGCGCTTGAATGATACAAATATATCTTTCAAACCTTTTATTTTCAAGTATAATTTAAAGGGTCATCAGCTTAATCTATAGATAGTTTAACTACTCTCAATAATTATGTTAATATCTATATACTTATTACTTAATAATTAAATAAATATCCATATCTTTGGCAATTTATGTTTTCAGCTTTTTCAATTAATTTTATATGTTTATTATTTAAAGAAGCTTCGACACGAAATACCGAAAAACATGAAACTCTGCGAAATGAATTTCTGTTTTTCTTATCGCCACAGAGGGGGCTGTCGGAGGCCTGGAGGGACCTGGCCTGGACTCATCCTCACCGGATACTGGGGGAAACGTGATGATGCATTTAAGATTCTTCCGATTGGTCATTATTGTCTGGCATTTAATGCTGGCCTCGTCTTCGACGGACGGCTTTTTTGATTGATCTACTCATTGACGTGTCTGCCGGCTCCATCCACTTGGCCTCCACTTCATCCTGCCACTCCTCGGCGTCCGCCTCCTCCTCCTGCTCCTCCTCCTGCTTGTGCTCCTCTTCGGTTTCTGGAGAAAGAAGACGCAGATGGCGGCAGTCGATAAGCGTGGAGGGGATGCTGGGGCAAAAAGTGCAATGGCGTTGACAAAATGATGATGGTGGGGCCCAAGGTTGCGCAAGTGCATTTTTCCTCCGCCCGGCAAGGATTGTCCACAATGGCAGCGTCTCGGGTTCAAAGGGGCAGCAAGCGGCGAACGCCTTGATAGAGTTGTACTGCGAATAGATCGATTCGTGCAATTTTTATGATTATTTGCGGGAGAATTACTTATTCGCAGGATGAAGTAGGGGAGACTTAACAAATATTCAAGCCTTACAAAAACAATGAATATTTAATCAATCTGTGCATTTCTTAAATGCAAATAGAAGCAATATCATTAATTGACATATTTTAATTTTACTACAATTATTTATTATGCTTTAAATATCTAAGCTCTATTTAATAAACAATTATTTGATACAATTAATCCATCTTGAAATTATTGCAAATCAAAGCATCATTTTTTATTTACATATTTTGGACCAAATGCACATTCAACCCCAATATTTACCATTTATTATTGTGATATAAAATGTAAACTTTATTGACAAAACAATTTTTAAGACTTTTGTAAAAACTTACAATAATATAAATTCCGCTGAAAGCTACGGCAAATAAAAGTAAGACAATTTATTAATGCATGTATTTGGAATTAATTATTATTAAATAAATAACTAAACTCTCCTTAGTAAACAATTATTTCAGATTTAAAGAAACTATTAAGAAGTATTAAAATCCTACAAAAAATTAGTGCAAATAAAGCTAAGGAATTTTACTCATACCTTTTGAATCAATTGCACATTGATATTAATTTTTGTTAATTAGAATTTATTATTTGACTGAGAGATCGATCTTTATGTATAATTTAGTTTAGTTAATATAATAACCTATCAACATAAAATTCTTTTGGTTGTTAGTTATGTTGTAAAACAATTCCTTTTTTATTTAATTATTTCAATGTTTTATATTAGATATAATATTCAACTTCAATCAATCACTTATAGCAAATGTAGCTTACATTTTTGTCTTGTTAACTACCAATTTTTCTAATGAATATTGGAATTCCTTTTCTCTCTCTCTCTCTCTCTGCCTTTTTCCTTCTCAGTTTCTTTCTCTTTCTTCAAATAGACGAAACTGATCATCAAAAATGCGCAACTTGCAAAGCGTTTTGCAACTTGCCGCAAAGGCAGAAGCAACCAGAGGCGGCATCAGCATCTTGCAGTTGCATACCCCGGCGTACACAGGAGGCATTCCCCGTTGAGGCACTGAAAAAAATGGGGTGTTATTTTGATAATTGAAAGGGGAATTCTTGAAAGTAATTTAAATAATTATATTTATTTATATAGAATGCAAGGGAAATTTGTTGAATATGAAAAGCAATAAAAGTTGAAGTTGAGCTATATTAATTACTTAGAAAGTCTCTAGGTTTCCTATAAAATAGTATTTAATTTCATATCCTAATAATGTATTTATTGTTTTTTATTTATAGTTTATTATAGTTTAGCCTTAATAATACAATATTTTGTGAATAACTTAAATCGGTTTAATATATTTCTATATACAAATTCAATTTCATTTGTCACCGTGCACCAGCAGAGGAAGGAGATCGGGACCGGGTAAACGATTCTCAGGCCTGGGATCTGGGATCTGCGGATCGGAGATCGAACCGATCGTGCGTCATATGAATGCCTCGTGTGGCTGCTGGGGCTGCGACTGCTCCGCCTCGTCCTCCTTGACGATGTCAAGAAACAAATTTGGTGGCTACTCGTTCTGGTCGTCCCTTCGAGCGTTCGATTGGGGAGCAGGATCTGGAAAAGCATGGAGCGGAGGGACACAACTGCCGGCTAACAACTGCATTCGATGCAAGTTGAAAGGCACCACGGCCGGGAGAGGGACAAAAACGACTTAAAAGCATTTTGCAGTCGAGCCGACGCAAGACTTCATCATCTTTGCTTTTGCTGGAAAATCAGGCGAGGGGGGAGGGGGTCCGGGGGGAGTGGCAGGATATCAAGGAAGGGACACGGGGGAGGGGGGAGCAACAATTTAATGCCGACCAACAAACAAACAAACCAACCAACTAACCAACCGACTGAGCCAAGTTCTTGTTTGGCCATTTTGCCGACGCAATAAGATAAGAAATTTCGCGATTTGCTTGGCAATTCGGAAAAACTAGAAAAGCAACAATTTGATTAAGAGCACAGGAAGGAAAATTGTATCTATAATATATAAATATATATTATATACAATTTGATTAAGAGCACAGGAAGGAAAATTGCATCTATAATATATAAATATATATTATATCATATAATATATATAATATAATGAGAAGAACCATGCCTATATTAAGTAGATAATTTTGGGAATTTATATAAATCCTAAATAGAAAAACATGGAAAACGGGGAAAGAATTTTCTAATGATACTATAAATAGATGAAGGAATAGGTATTATGATTATCAAATGTTTTCGATACATTACATTACAAATCAGAGTAAGGATATATTATATCCAGGCAATATAAGCAATGAAAATCGTCAAAATGTGTAAATATAAAAAAAGAAATACCTTAGAATCCACTTAAAACAAAAAAGATAATATCCTGTGAATCCATGTTGAACAATCTATACATTTCCATGATATTTATATTTCGAATTTATATGATATTAACCAATAAAAAGTGATCAATGTCAAGTTATATTTTATAAATCCATCATATACATTATTTTTGGTTAACAAACTAAAAATCAGTACATACACTAAGGACATGATATTAACTACAAATACAATTCCATGAGTAATCACTATCAAGTGATTTTTAAAATTAAAAGTATAACAAGTACGGTTCCTGATTAGCTCATGTTTATGTTAAATTTTGAATTATAAGAAATAATTTAATATTACATTTTTATTATAAGAAAGAAACTAGAGAAATAGTTAACCTCAATCGCAGGGAATTCTGCACCATGAACCAAGATTAAAGGGAAGAGTTAGTAGGTAGGTTTAACTATCCCTCCACTTTTCATATTGTTTATAAAATAAGAAAAGCATATGTTATTATTTTAGTATAATTTGGTTTTTATTTAATTAATATTCTCTTATATTTTTACTATATACAGCCGTTGACTGAACATTAAAAAAACGACTATGAGCGTTGGATTTGAATCGATAAAGAGATACCTGTACCATTAATATGGCTAATATCTTTCAGAAATATTATTCGTTATTATTAAAAATAATAAGGATTTAAAAGTTCTTATGAAAATGTCAACCATAAATATCTTAAACCTGGATAGAATTACCTCATTTGTTATTATTTTATTGTATTGTTTTACTAGTATTTATTGTTCTTTTATTTAAATCCCTATTTTTCTTATATATTACGATACATGTATGTTATATGATATATGTTTCAAAAAGACTTCTTGGCCATATGTATGTATATATATTCCTCAATTTTCACTTAAAATCGTTTATCAAAGTTTTCTATAATACTGAACTTTTTAACTAATTAAGTTAATTTAAACCCAAACATTAGAATATTAATTTTTTTACGGTGCATTTTCCTACTTGTTCCTGTTCTTTGGAGGGGAAACCAATACCCACGGAATGGTCTTATCAGTGCCCCGAAGTCCGGACAGTCGTTGGCGGATCGTGTCCGATACCAGGTCTTAGGATTCTCGTCCTGCCGCTCGAGCTCGTCCTCGTCCTCGTCCTCGCTCGCGTCTCCGTCCAGAGATTGTCCATCGATGGCTTTGTCTTTGTGCCGCCGGGCAACTTGAGGGGCGGCAGACGAGGGCGAGGAGACGGGTTGGAGGAGCCCAGGAGTGGCTGCGGAGGAGCGGCAAAAACGCACCGAATATCGGGGCCAAAGCGGAGACTGCAAAACAGAAGCGCGCCCGGAATGTGAAAAGTTGGTTCCCATGACTCCATCTCCCTGGGACAAGGCGCTGTTCAAAGACACCGAAATCCATCGTCTCCATCTTCGCTCCATGTTGCCAGTTGCTCCCGCTCCCGCTCCTGCTCCCGCTCCTGCTCCTGCTCCGGCTCCGACTCCCCTCCTTTCCCTGGGCCTGACTCTTCCGTCTGCCTCGTTTTGTATTGTATTTGTAGCCGCAGTTTTCGTTGGCCCCGACCATGAAAAGCCCTCGTCTTACCGCTTAAAAGAGCCACCTCAACCTCCGTCCCAGTCCCGCCGACTCTCGACTCCCACCGCTCTCTCACCTTGCGAGTTGTTTGCTGTTTATCAGCGATTTGGAAGCATTCAACACGCTGTTTGAACTAACATAAAAACATATTGAAACATTTGGCATTGCTGCCGATAAGGAGTGGAGCAGCCAAGGGGAGGGCCTGGGTGGAATTACACGGCGAGAAAAGACAGTGACAGGGTAGGCTATTTGTTTCACAACAACAATAATTGTTTGAAGTTGTAGTCAGGGAGATATTAGAGATTTAAAGCAGTGTTAACCACAGCTTCGATTTTCGAGTCTGCAAATTTCTCTGCCCGGCCTTTGCCTACACTGAAAGTGTAAAGGAGACTCGGCTAGGACCCTCTGGGCAGCATGATCCCTCTCCTACATCCCTTTCCCATTTGGTATCATTTATTATGTATCATATCAATATATTGACTGACTAACACTTCCTTAAAGGTAAATTCTTATAAGACTGTAGGAATAACAAAGCTGTACGAAATGGTTAGAGTTATATCAGAAAAATCTCATTATCATATCGAATTTTATATCAAATTTCATCTAATTCTGATATTATAAATCAGCGATATTCCACGGGTTTCTAAATTCGTCCTCCGAGTCTCTGCCACAATCATACACTATAAACGGAGAAAATTTTGCTTACGAATTACTCGTATATACTTATCAATCTACTATCCTTTATTTATCGTTGCCGATCGCTGTTTAAAGCCATTGTTAAATTGGTCAAAATATTAAATATTAAAAATATATTGGTTAAAAATAATGGTTATAAAAAACCTATAAGTTATAATGCAATTGGACAAATGATAATATACAATACTGTAGGGGATAGACGGTATTAAAGCTATAGGAAAAATGATCAAATATCCTCTAATTGACAGGCTTGTATCGTTAAATTCAATTATTCATTTAGTTCACTCTGTGAAGGTTTAAAAGAAGGTTTATTTAAAGAACGATAGCTATGAATTGAGAGTTAAGAGTACAGAAACCTACAGAAATACAAAACAAAAATATTAAAATTAAACCTAAGTAGAAATAAGAAAGAAGAAATCATATGGAAGATCGTGTATATTATATATAAATCCTATCAAACACAAAACATGTCTAAAGAACTCTTTATAATATGATTAGGATAATATCAGAGAGATTAACGTGTAAAGTTGAGAGTTAGGAAATCATCCACAAAGTTTAAAATAAAAACATTTCCCGCAAGCAAAAAAAAAATAAAAGGAATCTATATTAAAACAAGAAAGGAAACTTTTCTTTGGAGTTATATACCTGTGCAGTTTGCAATTAAATTATAGAATCGAATCGGAAATCGATCATATTTATTTTTATAGGATCACTTTTTTCAACAAATCAAAGCTTAAAAGTCTTATAAATATGCCAAACAAGTATTGATATTAAGCTGCCCTATGTTAGTTTTGATTAGGGTAATAAATAGGCATATTCCATTTAAAATCTAAACGAAGTGAAATTTTTGTCAAGTATTGACAATTTTAATGATGTAACTTTTTATACAATTTTGGAAAATTTTGTACACTTTGTTTTTTTGCCTGAGATGGCTAGATCTCATCGGCTGTTGATGCTGATCAAGAAAATATATGACTGGGTCGGAAATGACTACACTGAAATTGACTAAAATTATAATGTCCTGCAATGATATAAAAACCGAACTAACCATATAGCAAGGCATATGCAGGCAAAAATCCACACGATTTAAAAAAAAATATATATAATATAATATATATTTTAAAATATTGCTTAAGTTAGGTTAAAAAATTTTACTTCAGAAAAGATTACTGAATTTGAAACCCCAAAAATTGAATTACATTATATTAGTATAATATTTTTAAAACAAATGAAATATATAAAACCCATTTAGAGCTTTATTTATAAATCTTAAAACCAAAGACGTTCTATGAGTACTCAAAATATATTTTCCTTTGAATGTGAATCCCCTCCCCCCACCGCTCTGTAGGCAATATTTCCTCGCTGCGCATTCACACACCGCCCTAAGTAGGCCCTTGAGTAGGCGGAAGTGGGTGGGATTCGGGGGTTTGGGGATGGCCTATCTGCGTAGCATACTTCTGAGCGCAGTCGCTCGCGTCTACCTCAAAGCAAATACTTCGAAAACATTTTCATTACTCCAATTTGTCGTCGTCATCTTGGCTGCTGCTTGGCGGGTGTCTGCGTCTGGCTCGTTGCCCGATTTGATTGTCCCATCCATTTCGCTATTCATAACTTTCCCAGGACCAAGGACCAAGGACCAAGGCAAGGTGGAAAACAGCTCGCGCCGCCGTGTTTATCCGGGTAATGAGCCCGAAATTACCCGTGGTTGCCATGACGGAAGCAAGGCAGCTCTCCATGGTTTTCCACGACCTCGCAAACCGTTTGCCGCCGGCTCCTTTTAATCACTTTTTTTTTAGATTTTTATTTTTTGTGCATTTAATTTTCCCGCTTTGTTGCAATCGAAAGTTTGTCAAGCTCTTTGACCTTGCGGGAGACATGCAAAAAACGAGAAAAAACTATAGTGTCGACCGGAATGCCGCAAATAGGGTTTATTGATGGTAAATTGATGTTGCTAGCACTCACACACACACGATAGTTGGGTGTAAAAAAGGCCAACTATGTGGGGGAAACCAGAGAGCGGAGGGATCAAAGTAGGCCACGGCTTTTCCACCTGCAGCCAGCGATTTATTAGCTGCGATTATTCTTGCCATTTCCAAAGAATACTCCGGGAATCTCAAACTACATATGAAGGGAGAATTCAATGGGGAAAGGAGAATGAAATTTCATTTAAATGGCATAACTACAATTTACTAAAAAAAATATAAGTTATATGTACATATAGTATTTATTAAAATATTTATATAAAGTGTTTTTTGTGGGCTGAAGAATGTAATTAAACACAAATACTAATTATAAATAAAATCTATAAATCTGTGATTGCCAAATTATATAAAATTGGGTTTAATGTAACAAATTGTACGTATAGTTTATTTCTTATAATAAGTAAAAAGTAAACTTAAGCTAATAAGTTCTTCAAGGTATTTTTCCAGCCTATGTACAAAGTACTGGGGAACACCTAGGAAATCTATGAAAACTTTTATATTCTGTAAAATAATAATACAAGATATTGATTGTAATTTGTGAATCATGTTATGATGTTATTTGTTAATAATTTTTTAATCCAGTGTATGTCAGATGGCAAACTAAATGGCATAAATAATTATTTATTGTATTGAAACCATGGAGATTGAATGAGATCGAAATAATTTAAATAAAAATAAAATCATCTCGAGGCAGACTAAATAATTCTACTATTAATTTCAACAATAAGGTCGCATAAAACTACACCATTTAGGTCATCCATAAGAAATCTCTTTATGGTATTTTTTAAATTTATTCAATGATTTTGTAAATCATTTTAAAAGGTGATAAAAATGGTTTGCTATATTTAGATAAATAAATACAAAATTCTAGCTTTCAAACAAAGCTTAAATAATTATTTATGGCTGACACATAGTGAAAAAATGTTAGTAGTTTACAGGTAAGTATTATTAGTATAAATATTTATTTTTAAATGAATAAAAATAATGAAAATTAATATTGTATAAATTCCTTATTATTCAACATGATAATGTTAGGACAAATATTAAGTTAGTTTCCATTTTGTTTTTAATTTATTGGACCTGGACTTGTTGGGGTCAAGTAGACTCCAGATGTGGATACTTATTTTAGAGTAGATGGAGTCTCATACTTTTTTTTCTTTCTGTGTGGTCGCGTAATATTTAACTCAGGGCGTTGTAGTGTCATAAGGTCCTAAGAGACATTGCAACACTTTATTTATTTGTAAAGTATTTCCAGACTTGACTAAAATATTGCAAAAATTGTAAATTACTAGTATATTCATAGTAAAAATGGTTTTCTTAGAAGAACTCGGTTTTTCCTGGGACAATAAGTTGGGATAATATTCCAGTGCTTAGAATGTCCAGACTAAGCCCTCGAGTCTGCCAGGTGTACTCGATTAATTTGAATAGTTGATTAACATTGCATTTTCCAAACATATTGCAGGTTTCATAAGAACCTAGCTCAATTCCAACGAATGAAGTGCAGCTAAAAAATGGAACAACAATTCCTGGGAATACTGTCAGAGTATTTTCCGTTCGTGTGATGTTGCCAGCTATTCGTGTTCATTATCTTAACATGCCCAGGACTACTTGCATATTCGACACAAATGCCAAACGCGACCAGGCATCAATTTCAACAGCTGCTCCCGGGGATGCCCACTCGCCCGTCGCCGGTCCTCGCAGTTCCGTCCTCCCGACCTCCATTTCGACAAACGAGGCGAGTGCTGAAAAATGCAAATCAAGTTTCAAATATTTGAACAATAATATTTGTGGAATGCCACCCAAATTACTCACGCAGTCCGAAGCCGGAGCAGGAGTCGGATCAGGAGATGGAGTTGGAGTTGGAGGGAATGCTTATTTAAAATGTCGCGTGCTGTTAACTTTGAAATGCCAAAAATTAAGGGCAGTTGCAGGGGATGATGATGGAATATACATATATAACATGGCTGGGGGACAACCCCCGGACCCAACAAACATTCTAATTAATAGCGGCAGGCTAAGTATGCCGAAGAGGAAGTGCGGCGAATTCAAACGGATGTGTTTGGCGGCATTAGAGGCGGTCTAACCAGATGCTGATCCGCCGCCTCAGCGGTGGTGGTCCTCCGCCTCCTTCTCCTTCGCTTCGAAGCTGTCAAATGGACGCATTATGCATATGGAATGAGCAGGATGCCCCTCCATTTGGACAGCTTATCGGCTACCGTCGCTTGAGTGCCTCCAGTGGCTCCGTCCCAATCCCGATCCGCTCCGGGACGTTCCAGGTGCTGGCTTACCTGATTTACCTGGCCACCGTGGGCGCCGCGCCGCGGCTATCGACGACACATTGACAGGACATAATCGGCACACTTGTAGCGGCTTATCTTAATTGCTACTGACCTGCGCAACGTTTCGAGTTCCCAGCTCTCTCGGGTTCCAGCTCTTCCAGCTCCCATTTCCCAACAACAACAGCAACAACAACAACCAGCTCCAGTTCCAATCCACGCGAAGGTTTCTCAGGTCCCGCGAGTTATTTTAAATGCGTTTTTCAAGTGCTTGTCCGCCAAAGAGCGTCCAGTATGCCATATACACTAAGGGAAATTAACATATCGGGCCCTAAATAGCATATAAATATTATGAAAATATTGTAAATAAACTATAAGGAATAAATTTGAATTAAGCCACCAAACTATATAGAAAACACTTTTAAATAGTAAATATTAATTGCAATTAAAAAACATTCAAAATGTTTAATGAGATTTGATGATTGGAGAATTACTTATTGGTAATTTAAGACTTAATCCTAATTATGTGATTTTAACCGATTTGATAACTATAAAAATTTAAATGTATTATTTGGTTTTTCATTGGAAGATCTTACCTGTATATATCACATATATGTGTGTGTTATTTGTTATAAATTTATTGCTGTTGTGTTCCAAAGTTTTTGTTACGTTTCATAAATATTCATTTGTATTATTAACGTACAAATAAACAACATTAAATTTTTTTAAATCAATTAGATACCCTCACCAAAAGTTCAATTTCTTAATAAAACATAGATTTTCATACATAGAACAGTCACTGATACCCAACCTAAAAATATAAATTGAATTTAAAAAAAAAAGCATATTAAAACATATATATATAGTTTAGATCATATCGAACTACAAAGCAACCAGAGAATATACATAAATAAATACCCTTACAAATTAATAAAACTAATGTATGGATACCGAAAGGATCTCCATGGATTTTAAATTAATGCAATGAATTGAATGTATGAATGAATATTAGGTGGTCTTGTGTTTTTAAGGGTTTTAAATTTTATTTGTAAAACAACTAATATATTAAAATAAAACATATTATATGTACATATATATATCTTATCCTATATTTTATTAAAAGTGTAAAACGTTATCATGATCAGCAATTTCTCCATGTGTTACATTTTGCCATTAACAATTAAACATACAAAACGTATGCCCCAAAAATAGTTATATACGCATTAAAAATGTATTTACTAGAATATCATATTATATATAATTATAATATACCATAATTCTATTCATTTCCACGAAATTTGATATCTGAAATAGTTTGAGTTGGTGTCATCGTCACCTACATAAATACATTTTCCCCCGTTAAAATATGTATGTTCTTCTTCGATTATTAAAAAGTATACATACGTTTTAAATGTAATATTTTACTAGATATTTTTGTAATGTCAACATAGAACTCTCCATTTCTCACATATTTCCCAACAGTTCTTCGTTTTCTGTGTACCTCACCGTGTGTGTGTGTGCGTCATAATATTCAGCATATTTGTTTGTTCGCCGCACTCGATGGCTTTTCCGCTTCCATTTTCCTCACTTTTCTTAGCTTTTCCTTGCCTTTTTGGTGGCCAACTGCAGCCAGGCGTTTGTGGTCATTGCTAATTAAAGATTATGCGCTGCGCGTGTCCCCAGTGCATTCCCCGGAGCTATTCGGATGCGGATCGGATGGGATCAGATGGATTCCCGGGACGCGGTCCAGCTGGGTGGGATTGCTCGCCACTGGACACTCCACGGCCACTGGATACCCGTATACATCGAGTGCCGCTGTAAATGGCCGTGGATTGGCTTTTGTTTTATTCCGCAGAAGTGTAAATTGCGGCTCAATGTGCGAAATTATCATTACCATATCGGGTTGTCAAGAATTTTAACGGCCATCTGTGCGCGAGTGTGTGTGTGACAGAAGCAAGCTCATGTAAGTGCTCTCATCGAGTGGATTTACGCGGAATTGCTCTCCGCCTCCCTCTCTCTCTCTCTCTCTCTATCTGGGGGCAGACCCCTCTCGGCCCCGCTCTGATGGATGGAGCTGCCAGTCCAGTTCAGTACAGCGCCTGCCCTCCCGCTCTCGCACAGGTGGACACCCAATATGGCTATTGAGTTATTCACTTTGACATGCCGGCAGCGACAGTGGCATTCCACTCCATTGTGAGTTGAGCCGAAAACTGCAGCTGGAATGCGTATTAGCAATAACAGGGCGCATATTTCATGCACTTTTCGTTACTCTCGGCTATTTTTTTTTTGTTTTTCTGCTCCCTGTTACTTGTTCCCGGCTGCAGGATGAATGCGTGTGTGTGTGTGTGTGTGCGGTTTTCTGGGTGTGCTTGTGTGCGGATGAAGAATTATGACAACATGGCATAGTTGGTGAAAGTATTTTGTATGCGGCAATTAGGAGCGACCTGGCGGTTGCATGCCCCACCACAGTTACGTTACGTTGCCCCTCGACGTGCCTGGCTTTTAATTACGCCCCTTTTTCGGCTTTCCGGCACTACACACGCACATTTTTGGCCAATTTCAGGCGGGGAGCTTAAGGTCAGCTGCGAGTCCTGCGGCACAAGCAAATGCAAAAGTCCAACCCTTGGCAAGATGTCTGCCGCTGCCACTGTGCTGCTGCTGCTCGCTCGCACACCAACGCACGAACCGGTTTCGCACACTCACACAGCCGCACGCCGAGCCACGGAGACAGTGAGAGCAAGGGGTTCAACCTCTTTGCATGGGGCGGAGACTTGAGTTGCTCTTATCAGATGGCAATAAGGCTGCGCGCCTCTCTTGCTCTCCACTCACTCTCTCGCTCGTTCTCTCTCTCTCTCGCCGCCGCCTGATATGTTGCACGGAATGAATTGTTTGCCTTGTGCGAAATATACATCACGCCACCAGGTCTGAAGTACACTACAGTTGTCTCGCTCCAGCGCAGGCTCTGGCGGCAGCCATCGAGGGGGGAGTGAGTGAACGGGAGGACCGACTTCTTCCGACGCAGCATAAACTTTTGCCAAAATGTTGCAATTGTTTCTTGGTATGGGAGTGGAGGTGGGAGTGGGTGGCGGTGTGGGTGTGGGTGTGGGTGTGGGTGGTGTGGATGGGATCCCCCATCTCGTTCTGGCCCTAGCAATCGATTCAGCGAAGTGAACTGCATTTGCGGCACTTGCACTTGAATGCATTTTAAAGCCCCGGGCCAGAGCATATTTTTCCACCAAATTTCAACAATTTCAAAAATGCCCCGTCCATTTGCCGTTATGAACTGCATACAGACGTATCGCCGCTCTCCACATGCATACCTATGTGTGTATGTGCGGATCGCACACATGCACAGCCGGATTGCACTGACATGCCTCTGTGTGCATTATTAACCAAATATTTTATATTCATCTCTCTGCTGCACACTCTCTACGGCCTTCCAGCTTTTTTACCGCAATTTCATGCCGTTTGTCCGAGTGTGGGCATCTGTGTGTGTGTGTGTGTGTGTGTGTGTGTGTGACGCTATGAATGTGTGTGGGCGGTGCACAGTGGATTCCCTTTTAATTAACTCAATTCCATGGCATTTTCTCCTCTACGCTGCTGTTTTCTTTTTTTATTTTGCACATATTTCATATCCTTTCCGACGATGTGACGTGATGTGGTAATAAGTTGCATTCTTTCTGTGAATTTGCAATAATTGCCCGGCAAATGTTAATAAAACAATGCTCACCGTCGATATGTATTGTCAGTAGAAATGAACCCCATGCTGGGTTTATTTTTAAACTACGTATTTTCGGTCACTATCAAGGGGGAGTGCCGGGTGTATGTGCATATTTCGGTAAAGTATAATTAAATTTGTACGGAATTCCATATTTAATCGGAAATATTAACTGTCAAGTTCATTTGCCAATCTGCAGGTACAGTAAACACGTGGAAATGTGCCAGAGCAAAGGGTTAATCTTGAAATATCATGTTTCCACTACGTGGAATACATGATCTGAGAATTCATGTAAAAATAATAGAACATACAATTAATATATAGTAATATGCTTAAGCTTATTTATTTAAATATAAGAAATATCGAATTTACCTATTTGTCTATTTTTCTAAAATAAAATTTGACATGTAAGTTAATTAAAACATATTTTTACGAAAATTAACTCGAATGTATTTTTCAGAAATGTAATAAATATGTATAGTTTTTATGTCTATTAGACATGTAAAATAGATCACTTTTGTGGAGAATATTAATATATCATGTTTTTACTTTAATATTTGGATTACATTATTAATTAAGAATTCATTAAACTTCAAAAATATGAGCCCATTAATGAACATGTGAGTAATACGATTATTGTTTTTTTGTAAACTTTTACTGAAAAAGTGTATGTCTATGAATGAATGAATGAATGTTAAAGGTTTCTAGAAAAAACTTAATTCATAAGAAAGATTCCTTCAAATTAAAACCAGAATGTTAAAGGTTTCTAGAAAAAAGTTAATTCATAAGAAAGATTCCTTCAAATTAAAACATATTTTTAAATTAATAATGTTTTAAAAATGAGTATGTTTTCAATATGAATATTTATTTATGAAACGTTATAAAGTTTCCTGCAAAATGAGTAAAATAAAACAATTTTGAAAAGGGATAAAATAATTCCATCATATAGAATTATGAAAAAAAAATATCGTTTGTTCCATTGATTATTATTTTTGTTATAAAACAATGCCGAATTAATTTTACCAAATGTCTATTAAGTATTTATCACCAGAAGTTGAGAGGCTTCTGGAAGATGTTAGTATTAACATGTTATTTATAATGTAATATGAGGTTAAATAAAAGGGATTCATAAGAACTAGAACATATATATCACTTTTACAGAAGTTGTACAGTTCAATAACAACATTACCTAACTTACCAATATAATTTGCATACAAAATTCGAGTACAAAATGAAACCACAATCAGTTTCGAGTCTCACTAAGTTTGCGTAGGCACATAAGTAAGTGAGTCTCCGCCGCACTTAACGAACTCCTGCCCGGGAAGGACTTTCTCCTGGCAAATTAAATTTAATTGCGCGGAATATTCCTAATACAGTTTGCTCGTCCTCGTCGTGGTCCTTCGAAGACTCAGCTCCCCCCTGCTGGGCTCTGAGTTTTCCAAAGGACGCACGGAAGGCGGAGGCCTAAGCTAACCCGGAACCGGAGCATCCTTTGCCAGGTCAAACTAATAAACTTTCCTTGCGTTTTTCCTTGGTTTTCCTTGGGCCCGCAGAAACCTCATCTCGTCTGGGGCCTTTGTCTTCGGCGCTCCATCTATGGCTATAATTGCTGTTTAAAGGATCCTGTGGAGCGGAAGTGGCAGTGGAAAAGGATGTGGCTGGAGTGGCACCGGAGTGCAAATGCAGCTACCGACTTCAAGTTGGGCATTTTTGTGAATTATTTTCCCATTATGAGCAGATTAAGTTTATTGTGCGGCCATTGGCAGAGCCAGAGAGTCTTAGCAACCCGGCCGACTTTCCCCATTTTCCTCGACAGAGCTGACTTCTTCCCTGGTGTTTTTTAGGGGTGTAAAATCAACCCAACTTCTGGGCAGGAGCCCGGGAAATTCACTGCCACTGCCACTCCCACGCGCACAGCTCACAGGCAGCCTTTGTTTTGAGGTCCTTCGGAGCTGACTGGAAAAGCGAGGCTAAATTGAAAGGGACACAGCGACGGGCGGGGTCGGGGGCGGTGGCAACAAGGTAAAACGAAGGTAAACGGAGGAAAAGTATTTTAACGCGGTCTGAATTTCAAAAGTTTTCGCAAAGGTTAAAACGGCTCCGGGGCGGAAAACGGAGCCGGGAGTCGGGGAATCACTTGAAATTCCCGACTGATTCCCTTTGAAGCCCCCTTTGTTTGTATGCAAAATGTTTTCTTTCATAATTTTCACCCGTTCTGGGTTTTCTTTAACGTGTAAATTAGAAAATACCAGCGCGGGAAGACGCTCGAGATACACACTCACACACATTAATTAGAATATCAATGGAGCGCGCTGGCTTTGCGGGTTTCGGGATACAGGAAATGTCACCTAGTCGGTGGCTCC
This sequence comes from Drosophila bunnanda, assembly GCA_035046265.1. Lineage (NCBI taxonomy): Eukaryota > Metazoa > Arthropoda > Insecta > Diptera > Drosophilidae > Drosophila > Drosophila bunnanda. Next base: position 17,297,104 of record JAWNOB010000016.1, read on the forward strand.
CAAGGACTCAAATGCCAAAGCAGACAAATAAATCACAGAGTAAACGCCACACAGCACTGACGTGGCCGGACCAACCTACCAAACAAATGGAAAGGCGGAAAATGGCAGTGGCAGGGGCGGGTAAAAGGAAAGGAAACGAAAGGAAACCAACCAGATGCACATGCAACAACCGCAGGCACCCGAAATGAACCCAGAGCACACACTACAGGGAGCTGGAGACGCAGGCGGAGACGGAGACGGAGATGGGGCTCGGATTGCGGCCTGGAAAATGATGTATGGATTTTTTAACGCCGCTGATTGTCTGCGCAATCGCCGGCTCCATGTGGCTCCACAGTCAGAGCCCAGAGCCCAGAGCCGGGGCCAGTGCCACATGAAGCCGCATCGAACAGTAGCCCCGGTTGGGTTTTCGGGAGGACGCATCGAGGATTCCAGCGCCGTAATCAGCGCCGCATGTGGGGAGCATTGGACGAGGACCCGGCCAACATGTGCTCGAAATGTGTTTATTCCACGTTAATTATAAAAATTGATTTCTGCCCTCATGCGAACTATCCAATATCTGCACAGCACTCCCAATCATTTGAATTTGTGGGAAAATTGGTAATATATCTTCGTTTTCAATTGAGTATTATTAACGATCTATGTAAATTAACTGATAAATAAGTTTTTTAGTATACACTTACTTATCAAGCAATATTAATGCTTATTTTGCTACCATTAAAAGGGTTTACAAATAGGACACTTAGGACACCTGTACAATATATTAAATCAGTTTCCTTACGACCTCCTTAAAAGACTTTGTTAACTTAAAGTAAAAGAATATGTAATTTTATATTTTATATAATTATTTATTTCATAAATAATTTTATATTTGTTGATTGATTAATGGAAAGAAGACTTCCTATCTTCTTATTTCAATTAAATTTCTATCGAGTTATAATTATTCTGACTTTATAAAGGACTTTATGTGTCAGGTAGATTTTGGCAGGATGCGTAAAAACCAGGTGCTTTGTTATGTTTAAAATTTAAATATATATATAAAGGTGTTTTCAAGTTTATTAATCAATTTATCATTGGATTTATATGCAATTAAAATATGAATTATTTATTAAAATCGGGAGTATTGATAGTTAAAATGAATACCTGTCTTAATAAACTTGTTATTTTTAGCGTGAGCTTTGCAGATGTATTAAAATGGTTTCCATAAATTTACAATTTTCTTTTGATTTTTAACGTAGCTCTAATATGTTATGATTTGCATTGTGGAGTTGGATAAGATAAGATAAAATTATTGAATATTTGCACTTAAAATATCGACTGGAGGCCATTAATGTTTCTTCTCGTCTGCACTCGATGGTTTCTTATGCCTGAAAGCCTCACCTGAGTGACAATCTCTTCAAATTAAACCTTTTACTTTTTGAATAATTTCTGAGATGCATAAACTGCACACGAGGCGGGTTTCAGTTATCCGAAAGCCATTAACTTGATATCCTTTGGCGAACGCGTGAAGAGTTTAGGAGATTCGTGGTGGTTTTCCCTCAACTCAAACTAATTTACACGGAGACACATTGGATATGCTGCAAATACTGTTTTTTTCTAGCATTAAAGGGAAGTACTTTTGGTCATTAATTTATATAAAGATTAATAATATATTAAATACGAATTAATATATAAAATAATTCCCATCTTCTCTTTAAGTTTGATATTGAGCTCTGAAGAAACTGAACCCGAACATATCATAACTACTTTATTAAAATTATATTTAGACCATTGCATTCTTATTTCCCAATAAACTTTAAATAATAATTACATTTTTCACAATTTTGTTAATTTTATTTATTGTTTTACCAAGCAGTTTTATATCCATGAAATAACAACAAATTTAGCGATTGAAAGATACAATTCGATTTTGATCTGCTTTCTAGGTGTATTTCATTTGAAACTGTGACAAATTTCTCTTTTAAAATCTAATTTAAAAAATCGAATTCCTTTAAGAAATCATATTCTCCGCAGAGAATTTTCTTTTGTAAATGCTCCTCCACTTATGTATGTTTCCTTGCCATGGTGGAAGACCCCATCCCAGTCAGCAATTAGCAGCCAATACGGTTTGGTCAAATTTACGAGCTGCACTCGGGGTGCCGGCGTACGTGACGTAACGGCTCCTCCATCCACTGGGACATCCAGGGAGCCACTCATCCATCCATCCTCCACGTGTCAGAGGTGCCAGCGGATGGTTGCCGGAGATCTTCTCCCCGAAGGCACTGGGAAAATGTATTTATTTATATTTTGCGGCCAGTCACGCACATTCGCTGGCCATAAAGTGTCGCCGAGAGCTCTTCCCTCCGCCTCCACCTGGCGGTGGAGCACCAAAAATATCCACGTGCCGCTTCTTTTATTATTGTTTTCCCATCTTATTTATTATCCAACTTTGGCTCTCCGCCGCCTTTTGCTAACATAATTTAACCGAATACCGATTTGGAAAATTTGTAGAGGCCTCCTCCGCCCCGATTCTTGTTTATCTGGGGTAAAATTAATTTCCATTTAATGTGGCAAACGGTCTTGTTGACACTTGGTCCCATAACCTGGGGGAGATCGGGATTCTGGTGTGGAGGAGAGGTCAGGCCGAGCAGAGATATGACGGAGCTGTCCAAATAGAGTACCTTATTCCAATTCTAAGTTCTTTAAATATACTATTTTGGTTACGCTTTTGAATAAATTAAATTGGCATTGTCAGAAGCAGTTTAGTGTCAGTCGGGTATTGAGCTTTGCTGCCTGAGTGGTGTTTAAATTATGAATTAATTAATGAAGTATATAAATTGAAAGCTACAAGCCATCGAGGCCACAAAAAATGAATTTGTAATATTTGTCAAGCAAAAATGTTCAATAGAATCACATAGACGAAGTTTGTAGATGAAATTTTCAGGTATTTTAAATATAATTACTTCGTTTCTTTAATATGCATTAATAATAGCTTTAAATGTAGTAAAACAAAAATTAAAAACTACTATTTAAAATTATTTTTAGGAACAGTGTTGTTGTTTTAACTAGAAAGCGCAATGTCTGAATCAAAAAAATGAATAATTAATTATACATCAAGTATCTTATCTTTTGCTAAGATATTAATGTAATATATTTTTAAAATTAGAAGGAATAAAATACAATTAATAATTGCACATTTTTCTACTGTATTTTAAAATAATTGATTTCTATTAAAACGAATATGAAACCTTTTTGGTCAGAAGTTATCAAAGCCATACAAGAGGAGAATTTAAAATCAGCGACGAGTGTGTGTGTGTTAACTACAATTATTTTCATGAGGATGTGAAAACTGAACAGGTCTGATTAAATTTCATTTATTTAAGGTAAATCTATAATAGTTCCCTCTTAAAAGAGAAAAACAAATTGACTACTTTTAAAATGAAACTAGGTAAATCAACCTTCCAGATTTGGTTGGAAGGAGCGTGTATGAATATTTTTAAACTTGTTAAATAATTTACATTAATCGCAAAACATAAGCAAATACTGAACTTCATTAACCATTTTTAAGCCAAACAACCCATCGACCAAAAACATCGTTATATGTCCTTTCAGTTTTCAGTAAGCTCAAGCTTTTAAGCAGTCAAAGAGTCATTTGGCATATAAACTACTAATATATGGTTTATATAAAGTACCATGATATGGAGTATAAAATATTGTACATATATCCTTGATCAACATCAACAGAACAGCCGATCTGGTTGTTCGTCTGTCAGTTTCTAGTTTCTCAGTGTTGGAGATATCTGAATTATGCTTTTAAAATCGTTTTCATTGTTTATATAAGTCAAAAATGGGCCAGATCGGATAACTTTATCATATAGCTGCCATTGCAACAATTGATTAAAAAATAGATATCTTGGGCGTTTTTAAACATTTTCAGCATCAACTCTGTGGTTTGGCCAATTCTTTTATCTCAAAATTACGCTTTCAAGTTATTGAATATCGGAGGAACATATTACTTACATGTTTTTTAGACAATCGAAATAATAACAAAATTTTTTAAGACCCGATTTTTAAATCTCACCAATATTTAATATTGCATTTTTGTATAATTATTGACTTATTGTATTATAACTTTAGTCAGTAGTCCTTGTTGCTTATTATCACTACTACGATCCTGAAATGAACATTTTTAACAACTGTGCTGTTTCTTATCACCATGACAACATTCGAGTGAAGCCTAAGGATTCTTTTGTTTTTCTAGGGCTAGTATTTATATAACTTTAAAAGAAATTACAAAGGGACTGATTACTTGGGACTTACACTTCCCAAAACTTCTATTAAAATGATAGTAAGTTTTCAGTTCTAAAATCAAACTTTGAGTACTTAGAATAGTATTATCACCCATGATCTATCCACAGGTTGCAGTATATTAAGAGAAACCTTAAATCCCCTGCATGCTTGACTAAACTCAACAAACTCATTAACACACAATGCGGCCATAAACAACAACAAGCTGGCAAGAAAGTTGGGAAAGGAAGGAAGTTGGGCCGCCAAAAACGGAACCATCTGTCCCAGGACTTGAGTGACATCCCGAAGCACAACAACGAAAAAAAAGGGAAGAAGGGAGCAACCTGCCACAAGGAAGGAGCTGACTTAAAAAGAGCTGCGCAGGGAAGTTATTAAAAAGCGATAAACCCAGAGCAAAACGCATTTGGCGAATTGTTGAACACCTTGTGGAGCGGCAGCTCGTTGGAATTATGGAATTCTTATGCTAAAATAATGGACCCACAACCGGGCCCTGGATGGCTGCCTCATCGATCAGTAATAAATTTGTTGCGTACACCGGGGGCTGCAGCCGGGAACCGAGCCGTGGACAAAAACAGAGCATGAGCACGGGAGTGGGAGCAGGAGCGGGAGCAGGAGCAGGAGCAGGAGCAGGAGCATGTCGCGCGCTTGTTGTATTTCTTTAATTCATGAGCAGGATCGGGAACGGAGGAGACCAACTGTCCAGATCCAACTGTGCGTTAAGTCATTGAAAGTCAATAGTATGTGGTCCGACTCCTCTTCCTGCTTCCATTCACTAATAGCGAAGAGCGAAGACTGGGCAGCAGACGAGTTCATCCGGTTTCCCGGTCACCAGGAGTCTTCCCGTCTTCCAGTCTTCCAGTCTTTCCAGTCTTCTGCCGTCGCAGCAGTTGCAGGAGCTTTCGGCGTCTTATTTATGACTTGTGCCACCACTTGGTGGCTTCTATCTGAGATTTGTGTTTTCATTAATTATGCAAGAAGCTCCCTCCGGGGTCGGGTTCTCTTTTCGGGATGATGAATAGCCCGAGATTAATAAGGCGCCTGGCTAAATGGCGTGGAAAGCGTACAAAAGTCAACGATTATGAAATTTCGAGGGTTTATCTGATTGTCTGTTTGAGCCAGGGGTTAATCGGGGAACGAAATCATTAAAATGAAACTAATTATGCATATCTTACCTTTGGTTTTATCCCCTTTTCTCACTCTTAAACAATAAAAGATCTCTTATTTGATTGTATTCAAATTCTTTTCTCTTTTATTTTATTTATCATTTTTTTGTGGGCTTTTCTGCTTGGCTTTTTTCTTTCAATTTGATTCTCTCGTTATCCTAGTTTTCTTCTTTGTTGAAATTTGCAAAAATCGAAGTTTTAAACAAAATAAATTCTAACTTTGTTGTGGTTGTGGTTGTGTTGCTCGAGTGTATTTTTCAAAGTTATTCTTCGCGTTAACTATACAAGAAATGTAGATTATTAAACGTTACCAACGCTGATTATATGTATATAATTAGGTGTATATTTATATATATAGTGTATGGTGTATATATGCATTATTGTATGTGTCTAAATTGCTGATATGGGATGCTAAACTTACAAAAACAAATGACGCCGGAAAAAAACGTGGTCTCGGATGCGCGATAAATCGTTTGTTAATGTTTACAAGTTGTGCGTTAAGCTTAAGAATTATATTTATATTTATATATATATATATATTTGTAAACGTTAAACATTATGGTAAAATTAAAATAAATTTCAAAATCCTTTGCGTTTGTTATTGTTTTGCTCACACAGAAAAACACAGACTGCAGTTTTGCTTAAGAAGCGATTTCATCGGAGGGCGAGCAGTGGACCGGAGTGGGCTGCTCCCTCGAGTCCAGAGTTTATACATTTAGCTGGATAGGTTAGCCTGGAGAGGTCACCCGAGCTGCTTAAAACCAATAAAGATCCTTTGACGACTCCTGCACCTGCGCCTCGAGGCCTGCAAGGGAAGCTCACTCATTTCTGGTACTTTACAATTGCTGAAAAGCATTACTTACCCGCCATTGTGGGATAACTGGAGTACTCCAGGGCGTGGGCCGTCTGCTGGTCATGGTGCAGCCTGCAAGAAAAACCCCCGATTGAGCTACGGTCCTGGAAAGTGACCCTGGCAGTGAGTGACTCACCTGGTGCTGGCATGGCTGGCGTACTGCTGGGGCAGCCGGAGAAGGCTCCCATACTGGGCCATGTTGTGGTGGTAGGCGTGGGCGTGGGCCGCGTGCGCATGCGCCGCATGGGCATAGGAACCATAGTGGGCCGCCGCCGCATGCGGCACCCACGGATCGGTGGCGTAGCCGGTGTCCGTCGCCGAGCCATACAAGTCGCTAACCTGCAGACGATATCCGATCGGATTACAACTTATTTAAAGGAGGACGGAAGAGTGGCAAGACGGAGGTGAAGCGGGAGCCCGAGCAGGAGCAGCCAGGAGCGGAGGCTCCTTGGAGTCGTAATTGCCTCACGTATGGCAGGTAATCGCCGGCTACTGGCATTGTTATGGGTTATGGCCATGGCCGTGGACTCACCTGGGGATGTGTGGGCGCGGGTATGGGGTGCACGTAATTGCTGTTCCAGAACGACGGTGGGAAATTGCGACTCGACATCGGGCTGCTGCTCTCTGCAAGCAAACAAAATGGAAGAATCGGGTTTGTCAGGCAACTTCCAATAATTTCAGTATTGTTCGGAGATTATTGTTTAATCGTGCTAAAATTCACCAGGAATGGTAAAGACGATCGAACGTTGGGGAGTGCAAAAATCTCAAGTGGTAATTTAAATAGTTAAGAACGACTGGGAAGTATTTAAACTATAGAGCTTTAAGTTATCCCTTGTGTCGGATATGTCTACTTTAAAAAATGAAAGTATACATGTTTATTTAAATTAAATATTAAGTTTATATTCTTTAGAATATACTTTTAAAATATCAGACCATCCTAAAACAATAAACAAATAAAACTATAAACACAAATATACAGCTCTAAAAAGAGTCTTACCTTAAAACACTTAAAAATAGCAGATAGTACTGTGTGAATATCACAAAATACTGCATAAATACCACATAATACTGAATAAATATTACATAACACATTTATAATACTATAAAATTACCATTAGGAATGGACTTTACTTTTACTTCAATGACAATTTTTGTTAGAACTTTAAGATATCATACATTTGACATGTCCCAAAAGAATACCAGAAGTTTACAAATATTTGAATTTCAAAAAACGCTAAATGACTTAAGTATAAACAGGAAACGAAGCTAATTTCGAGAAACCGAAGTTTGTATACCCTTGCAGTTAGTCATAGGATCATGAGTTCCAATGTACATTCGATCACAACTAAGCCAAAAGTACATAAATCTTCATTTGGAAAGCTAGTATTTTGAGCTTAAGTATTTAAAAAATTACATCTTTTATAAATTTTTGACAATTTTAATGATGTTAGTCCTAACTTGAAAAATACAGCTTTATTTATTTTGTATTTTTATTAAATAAGATATTGTTTGCAAGTCGAAATTTTATGATGTTTGGCAATCATTCGCTTCTTTTGCTTTGTGAACAACCAAGAAACCCTTAAACATGTGTATTTAAGCTATATTAAATCTATATTTTTATATGCTAATTTTTTTAGCAAATCAGTTTTTCAAATATCACAACTGAACCAATAAAGCATCAATTTTAATTCGGAAGCTATAGCTTTAAAATCATTGAGAATTCTTGAAACTTGCAATCTGGTAAAATCTGTTTCTGATATACCCAACAATTTTATAATAATGGGATTAATTGTTTGAAAATTGATAACCTTTTAGCATTCTTCAACAAATTATAGTATTTTCAATGATTTTTTACAATTGTTTCTTAACTTTCTTAACCTTTTTATGAATGCTTTAACAATTGCTTAAACTTTTACACTTTAAGAATCACCAATTTCCCTTCACCTTTCACAAGGTAAATGTTTTTGTTAAAATGCCACATGAAACTGGTTTCGAGGCTAAAACAGGATACTGATTCTGCAATGAATATTCTAGGAAAAATAACTCAAAAGAAACAATTGCTTGGGGGAAAAAGTGTTAAGGCATTGCCGCCTCTAGGGGCAATTTCCATTCACTTGCCGCAATGATTAACTGGCGAACGAGCATTCGAGCAGCTCCCAGATTCTTGCGCGGATTGGGCCAGGGATTCTCCATGGGCACCGTCACCGTCTCCGTCTCCTATTCCGACTGCGACTCCGGCTCGGTGGCGGCGCCACGGCCTGTTGCAAAATAACTGAGCGGAATGTTTTCGGTTGTCGTTCGTGCTCGTTGTCGCGCTGTTGTTCGGGATCATCACTTGTATTAAATGGTTGTAAATCTACGCGCTTATGAAACCGCGCAATGCGTGAGGAGCGGCAGCGGCAGGAAGACATCTCCATTATGTGTAATGGAGCTCCCTGAGCAGGAGCAGGAGGAGCTGCTGCCTGGTCCCCCGAAACCAAAAATAGCAACTGCAATTGAGCGGCGGAAGATACCAAAAACTTGCATAGGCTTGCATTTGCGTTGACAACATTCCAAACTCAATTCGAGGGAAAAATATACAACAACTGGTGGCTGGCGGGCTTGAAGCTGGAGGATGTGCCTCAGCCTCTGGCGGGGATGTGCCGCAGCCTCCGCCTGGGGATGTGTAATGTTTGTGCTTCGCTGCCGTTGCGATTCGACAACTTTGGCCGGCACGTTGGCGAGTGTGCCATGCATGCTGATGACTCTGACTACGGGGCTGCGGATGATAATGACGAGGAGGGGCCGGTGGATACTGGGACACTGGATACTGGATACTGGGATGCCATGCCGCGTGCTTCGACTCCTTTTTTATTTGTCGCAGCAGCAGCCAGCAGAAGTCATCATCCGTTGCCATTGCCATTCACTCACTCGCTCAGCTGAGGCCAAGGAATTCCCATTAATGTGCAAACAAGCGGACTGCCAAAGATATTTTCCTCTGCAGTCGTCCTCGGCGGCGGCGGCGGCGGCGGCGGCTCCTTCCCGTTTAGCATTTCACTTTCAGGCTTTCCACCAGCTTCAAAAGCGAAAGCCGCAGTCGCAGCAGCCGGAGTTTACCTGTCCTCTCACCTTTCACCTTTCTTGTCCTAATGAAGCGACCCGCTCTCGTTGCGATTTATGACCCGATAAGGCTCCGATCGCCGGCGTTGAAAAATGAGGACTCTATCTACACTGAAAACTTATTTTCCTAGATCTTATTATTATTTTTTCTAAAGTATGTCTATGAAGGAAAAGGCTTGTGTTTGCTATTGAACTGTAATGTAATGTAATTCTTGCTTGTGCATTGCGAGCACAGCGTGACTAAAGGAGGAACTTGTTCTCAAAGCATTAGAGTAAAAGAAAAATGCCTAAATGAGCGATTTATTTTATTTACTCACTATGCCTGCAATGTACAAGCAAAGCAGCAATCAGTTTCTCGATCTCGATCCTTTTTTTTTAGATAAACTTATTTATAGAGTAATTGTTGTGTATTAATATTGTGTGTCACTAAAGAATACTAATTTTCAATCGATATTTTGAGAACTTTTAGGGATGTGGAAACCCCCCTTTCGAGCTCTGTTGTTCGGTTTAACTTCATAAATCTTATATCACAAAATAGGTAATATTTCAACTTATTTATTGACATTTTTCCCGTGCATTTACGTACAGATCTGCATCCGCGGTTGCTTTCGTACAAAGGCACCTGAAATATCTGCTTCTATATCTTGTTCGGTTTCTGTTTCCGATTCTCCTGCCCGGCCTGGCAGCGGGTGCCAAGGAATTTTAAATCGAATTCTTTGGGCATCTAATTAAATGCTCTTCGCAACGGAACAGAGTGGCCCAGGACAGGCCGGGCTGCCACTGATGAATCGCGCATTTGTCTCCGATCGAGGAACCTAACCCAAAGACAGAGAGGAAAGTGCAAGCGTGCCACAGCTATCGCTTCATCATCATCATCATCTGCTGCTGCTGCTGCTGGTTCTGCCCTGTTTCGGTTTCGGTTTTGTTTTTATTTTTATTTTTATTTAATTTTTGTTTTTTGCATTTTGCCCGTGTGGAGCAGTTAATTGAAATGCATTTTAAAATCGTAATGAGGAATCTATGCGGCATTCGGCATTGCCACCGTCAGACAACAACTGGCGAGGCAACAACATCAGCTCCGACCGCATCGCATTCCGGCGACATTTCATAGCACATTCCAACTAGCGATATATATACATATATCTGGGCATATACTATAGCACATAGAGGCGGCACAGAGCGCATTGCAATACGAGAAAAATATATGTGTATATATAAATGCTGAATAGTTTTAAGCGCACAAATGCACCAAGTGTGTGTGTGCTCTCTCAAATAGACAAATGACCAAAATGAACTTTAAATACCATTAAAAAGCCATAAAAAAGAACAGGGAAAGCGACGGGCAGCAAAAGTAAACAATTTGAAATACAACAAGTCTCAGTGCTTTTGTTTGAATCGTATTTTAAGGGACAGATTCTAAAATCGGCAATGTGTGCCACTATGCAGCGGCGTCTCTGAAGTCCTCAAATGCCAAGAGCATCCAATTCTAGATTGGAATTTTCCACACAAACTCTCGAGTTTGCTATACTACTCGTACAATGAATCTTTATTTACATTTCGTTTGAATTTATTTAAAATTAAGGTATTTCAGTGCATATTTATGTAATAATTGCTTGCTTAAATTGCCACTGAATTAGTAAAGTAATAAAGGTTTGGATTTAATAATATGTTTGTGGTTCCCGCAGCGTTTTGCATTTTAATTTGATTAATTTTTTGACTAATTCTCTTTAATTATGAATATTTTGAAATAATTTGAGTTAATTATATAAATTTGTGCTTGATTTTTAAATAAAAATTCAAAAGAAAAGGTATTCATTCCTAAGTATAAATAGAAATGAAGCTTTGGTTTCATTAAAATTTTTATGGTTGACTAATTCTCTTTCATTATGAAAAATTTTATGAGTTAAATATATAAATTTGTATTTTATTTTAAAATATAAATTCAAAAGAACAAGTATTTTCATTTCAATGTATTAACATTTTCAGGAGATAAACAAGTAAAGTAAACAAATAAATTAAATTGATTGTTATAGAGTTATAGTCTTCAAGTTTAATATATAAATCCTTACAATTCTTATTTAATTTATCCTTTTATCCTATAAAAACCAATGAAATTTACCCAAAACACCAAATACTCTCCCAAGATTTCGATTTTCCAAGTATTCACCTAAAAACCCATTCTTCCAATCCACTCTCTCTATATAATTCACAATATATTTGCGGTCTATTAATTGTCCTTCTCCAGGAAACGGATTTTTTGATTTAAGTTTCAGCAAGCCAATCAACGTAAATTCGCTGTTAAAAACAGTCGGCTGTGGGGAAAATTTCCAATTATCGCATAACGAATCGGGGGGAAAATGGGGAATTGAATGGAAACTGCACAAAAGTAGTGGTGGTGGCATTTTCCTCATCAAAGCAGACGACGCGGGAATTTCGGGGGTAGATTCGAGGCAAACGAGGCAGCCACAGAAACTCAATAAAATCCCAGGTTTAACTGCAATTTGGCGGTGTGGCAATAAAAAGGAAATACAACCGCCCACAAAGAGCGCCAATCGAGGGGCGATTGGTACTCGAAACACGTCCGGAAAATTAGGATTACGAGGCTGGAGCTTCCTGCGACACCTGCAGAGCATGCAAATGGGAAGAAACCGAGCCGGATAATTGATTGATTGAGCCATAATGGCTTATGGGCATCAACAGGAGACAGAGATAATCTCCATGAAGGCTGCCACTTGACAAGCCTGAATGCGGTGCATCGAGGCAATATATGCAAGTAAATACATATATACAAAACAACAGCCAAATGACACGCAAAAAAGCAAGCCAAACACACATGCCACTGGCGGTGGTGTGTATTTTTATAAAACGAGTGTATATAGTGGATATAGCTTGCAGCTGATAGACAGACAGGCATGAACAAACGAAACGTTTATCTTCATTAAAGGAGGTAATTAATTTTGAAATCGAAAGAACAAGCGAGTGGCAAGTGGCAACTTGATTTATTTGTTTTATTCTGCAGCCTGTCCCGTTTTGGTGTTTCGCAGACATTCACAGACGTTTCACAAAAACTTGGCGAGGGGATAAAGTGGCATCTTAAAGTGATTCTACATATATTATATATATCTGTATATATTTGCTTGGCAATGAGTGGAACGGAAATTTAAATACTTTAAATAGTTTTGAGCAGCAAAAGATGGATGGAAAGGGGTAGGTTTTATGGGGAATGTATAATTTGAAGAGTATTGTTAATGGATTTAAAATGGTGAAAGGGAACCTTTAAACATTTCTTTTTTAAAGGGGTTTGTCTTACATTTTCTTTCACTATTTGCCTCTAAGAACTCTCCGGGCCTTAAGTATCGCTTTTGTGGTAAAAACTTGTGCACTTTTCAAGGCCTTTCCTGCATATATTCATTGCTAAACTCCCAAAGTTTACATATATTAACCAACATAAACTTTCCTATATACAATTATGGATACACAAGGTCATCAATCACGTTTTGAGCTGCACAAAAAGAAAACCATAAAGTTTCTGTAAACCGTGAAAAACCCAACACTTGGATGGAAAGTTTTCGCGCTGCATTTCCCGGATTAGAGCCATGCCATGGCCATAGCTCCTTTCCCACATAGTCACACATTCCTGAAGGCATAATTTGCCTGTTGTAAATTTCCCGAGAACATTTTAATAACTTTGCTGGAACTGCCAGCGTATTTTTCACCTAATTATGCCCCCGTTTCCGAGGGGCGTGTGGAGGCACCGCAAATCGGGGCAAACACGCAAACTGACAGCCGGGACAAGTACATGACACGAGCGGGTCTTTGATCACACAACTCGACGGAGCTGCAAATGACTGAAAATGGGGCCTGATTATCCTCCAGCTCTGTCACAGAGAAAATAAAATGCACTCAAGAGCGGGGAAATTCAAAGTTACAGATAATTATAATCAATCAAAAACTAGTCAAAGGGTATACTATTTAAGATTCTAAATGCGTTAGGTTCTAATGTCTTCTAATAAAGATTGTTTTAGCTAACTCTTAGGTTTATCGTTAAATTATGTTATAATCAAATCAGAAATTATACATTTAAATTGCATTTTTTATAATTGTGTTAAATATTATTATTTTTCCTAGTAAGTATGGAAAGAAAACATCTGTAGTTTCCCTATATATTTTCTACGTTGCTTCGGAAATTTCCATGGTTTTAAATCCCTTTCCAAAAAAGGATGTTTAAGAAATACACAATGTGATTTTTGAGGTGCCGAATTTAGTGCATATTCCATTTTATTAATGCGTCAAATTGTATAGACTAATTTCCAAAATCTTTAAGAATTTTTATAAATGCATTATTTAATAACAGAAATTCCTGATAAGACAACGTTATATTACATTTTAAAAGGCTTTTAGTTCAATTCACACTATTTTCATCGTAAACTTAATTTTCATCGTAAATAAATAACCCCCTTGGTTTTTTTAGAATCTCAATTTCTAAATTTTTGCTTAAATAATATATAAACTCATATAATTCAAAAGATTATTATAGAACTTAACCCTGTAGAATCTCAAGAATCATAAATATGTGCTAATATATTGAAGAGGTCTTTAACATTTAACCAAGCGATTTAAGAGCATTCGCAGAGCGAAATGCGCAAAAAATGTTAATTCGCAATTTAGTTAAAATATTTAATGATAATAAAAATTCTCCGTTGACCATTTCTTATTTATGAAACAACCGAAAGCTCTTTCAGATCCTTTATGTTTAGCTATCAACAATATATGACTCTCTGTAGTACTTGTTTTGTATTTTTTAAATGGTAAATATGCGTCAAAACGTTTTTGAAAACACATTTTGACTACATTCCATTGTTTGCATTTTAATAAACAACAAATATTCCTTTTATTTTGTAGGTATTTAATGTATATATGCCTTTTTTATGTATTTTAAAAATGCTCTTCCACACAAAGAGTGTTTATTTTTATTTCTTTTTCCATGTCTTGTCAAAGTTTTTAAGCTTGCGGACATTTCTAATTTTAATAGAGTCAACAACACATTTTTAAGACTTATCCTTTTGCGATATATAATATATATTTTATTATAAGTCAGGTCTGCCTCTGCTTTCCCATCCATGTTCTTGTTAAGTTAGACAATTGTTAATAATAAATAAATTAAAAAATTAAGAATGATAGGGACTTACCCACATCAGATAATTAATATAAACTTAATTTAACACCTACCTTTAGTGTCCTTGTTGTTGTAGTTGAGGGCGCGGGAAAAGTGCTCGTCCACCTGGCTGGCCGTGTCACCTGAGTAGTTGGAGAACACAACGCAGGTGGCCGATAGATACTGAGCTTGTCCCTGACTGCTGCCTCCTGCGCCGCCGTTGCCGCCACTGCCCATCGGTGGCTCCAGGCTGGGCTGATCCTTGGGAATGGCCCCGGTTCCTCCTCCGCCCGCTCCACTGGCGCCTCCGCCTCCTCCGCCTCCGCCTCCACCGCCACCGCCCACCGATCCCGTTCCGCCCGCCGATGATGGACCGCCCGCCGCCCCGCCGCCCACATGCAGCGGATGGCTATGGGAGTGGGCGTGGCGCGGGGAATCCGGACCGGAGGAGCAGGATGATTCATTGTGATGCTGATGCTGTTGGGAGCCCACCAGGCGTGCTGGAAAAACCGCATCAGAGAGCGAAGAAATGGGAAAACTATTAAACGAGCGCAAGGCGACTGCCTGAATAATATATAAAATATGATATAATTTATTGAATGCTAACTGGTTTGGAATGCCCGTGCGCCCCGCCAGCAATTTCAAGAATTTGCAAATTAATTAGCTACGAATGTGCGACGGCCAGCTGCCTCTTTCACTCGGAATAAATTTCATCGGGCTGCCAAAATACAAAAAGCAAAAAAAAAAAGGGAAAACTAAAAAAGGAAAACTGTTGCGCAAACATTGACATTGACAATATAAATGAAGTAAAGCACGCACATGAAACGCCACAAAAGAGAAAAATTTCTTTCTAATACATAACCCAAATTAATCGCTTAATAAATAATTAATTATTTAATAATTCATGAATTAGTCTGTATAAGTATCTATAACTTCCTTACTCATCCAACTTTGAGTTCTTTTTTAAGGTTTCACGTGTAAAAGTCACTTGCTATGGCTGTTTCTAGGCTTGTCATCAAGTGAATCATTAATATATGAGTAAGCTCTTAAATAAATCGTTACTTTGATTACTCTTAGATTGAATAGAAGTTGTATTTATTATGTAGTATTTATATTACAATTCTTGTGACTTCTAAAAAAAAAACTAAAATCTACGACATTGTTTTGCCTTTATACACAAAATTAATTCATGTATATTCTCCCACATTTATATCATTGGATAGAACCTTAAAAAGTCTTTTTTCTGACATAGAAACTAAAAATTTATTTGGAACCTACAATATAAGTTAAAAAAATAAGAATAAGTAACGTTGTGAAATTTGGTTTAAGAGAAAGAGCATGACTTAGGCATGATTTCAGCATGACTTTGGCATTGATATAGACTTGTCATCAGATAATTCATTAAATTAGTTCTCCATAATTTATTACTAATCTAATAAATATTAATGGCCATAAAACGTGACTTTGATTACTTATTGATTACTACTTGATTAATTATTATATGTATAATTTTATTGGTTTCTCAATAAAAATTTAAAGCAATTAAACTCTACTTTTATCACAACATTAATAACAAAAAATAATACCAAATTAATAGGTACATTTCATAGAACTTTTAAAAAGTATGTTGAAAAGAGATTATATCTCCCAATGGCATTTCAACATTTGCTTATCCTTTTTGCTACGACAACGTGGGACTATTGAATGACTTTTGCATGACATTTGCATGACTTTTAAATGACTTTGCAATTTTTTGACTAGAGTTTGGTTCACTTTTGCATTACTTTCAAATAACTTTTCCATTCTTTTCTAGTGACTTTTGCACGACTTTTGCATCAGTCTTGCATGACTTTGGCATATCCTTAACTTCTTAACTTCTTTCTGTTGTGAAATAAGGAAATCAGGACATGACCTATAAAATGATATTCCTTTTCTTCTACGATTCCATAAAGTTTGCACTCTAAACAATTCCCCAAGAACATTCTAATTATTCTCTTAGTTGCAAACTATGTAACCTTTAACCTATACACCTCAAAATCCTGCCACTCTGATCCTCCACTCTGAAGCTCCACTTACCTTCAGCTTCGCTGCGCGGCACGATGAGATCCTCTTCTTTGGTTTGGTGCGTGTGCGGGTGCGTGTGTGCGTGCGAATGCGGGTGTGTGTGCGCGAGGGAGTGGGCATGGGCGTGGGAGTGGGCGTGGGCATGACTTCTGCTGTGCAGCGAGTGTCCAGCGGTGCCGCTGAGCACCGGACTCATCCCCAGGCCGACACTGCCCACGCTGCTGCTGCCGGGCACATTGGTCCCAAGCAGTCCGCTGGCCGGGCCGCCGGCCATGCCGCCCATGCCGCCGCCGCCACCGCCCAGCTGCAGGCCGGAGGAGCCCGCTTGGTTGGCGGCCACTGCCACTGCTGCCGCCGCACTGTTGTGGGCCGCCGCCGCCACAGCCGCTGCAGCGGCATTGGCGCTCACCGAGGCCGGAAGGATGGGGCTGCAGGGCGAATGGGAGCTGCCAGAGGCGCTCGATGAGGCGGCCAAGTTGACGCCCGAGGAGGAGTACAGATCCTGGTTGAACTGGAAGGAGGGCAGAAAGGTATAATTAACATAGCAATAAAATTTCAAAAATAATAAGTATAATCTATTACTAAAAGATTAATATTATATCTGAGTTAATATATCTGTAACTTTAATTGAGTATTCTTTTTGGAATCTTTAGGATCTGCTTGCCTTTATTCTATTGCTTTTGCAGGGTATTATAGCCAGCTGAGAATCTGTGTTGCAGGCAGAAAAAGGCTCTATAAAGACTGTATAAAGAATATATAGTCTTGATCAGATCTGTCCTTTGAAAACAACAGATCACAGAGACTATAAGAGTTACAGCAACCAATACGTGTTGCTCAACATGTTCCCAGCAACATTTGCCTTAATTTCTCAACATTTTTTACTGCCCTCCGTAATGTTTAATTGAAGTTTCTTTAAAAATTTAGCATAATAAAGAAATCAAAATGAATGTTGCCTCAAGCGGATATCTCTCAACTTAACTCGACTTTGGCTTTCCAAATTTTTAAATTAAGATCCTTTAAGAACAATCTTTTTGAAGAATTATATTCCTTGTGATATCCGAGATGATACCCTTAACCCCTCGACCCATTTTGATCTATATTTGTGGGACTCGTAAGTGGATGCCGGAAAGGTCGACCGGAGCCGCGTAATGAGTTATGGGAGGCGTTGCAGCAAATTGAAAACGACACAATACGAGAATTTATGTTGATGGAAAATGCGAGAGTGGAGGCCATTAAATTTACGACCCTTTGGCGCATATTATCACGGACTCCGCCGCCAAGGTTGCACCGCTCCAAATGGGTGGAGATAGTAGGGTTGCTCGGCGCACACATAGCTCCCGGAGACGATAATCACGCCGCAATCTGCCGCTTAGCGGAGTGTCAAACATAATGCGGCGCTGGCGACGATTTACGAGTAACACCTCCGAGGCGATCCCCCTCTGCCGGAGGAGTCCCCTCCTAATGAGGCCCATTAGCGGAGCTGGAAGATAGCCCTAACCCCATGGAAATCGCTGCCGCCATGCCACATTTGCCGCCCAAAAGAAGCTAAATTCTATATTTAAGTGTTTGCTGCCAGTGAAGCGAGTCGAGGCGAGGCGGGGCGAGGCGACCCCTGCTCCTCCAGCTCATAGGCGCATGCCAATTATTATCGCGTCCAAGGGTTAATAATGGGTTAACCGGGCACGAACCATTTGGAGGAGTGCATCCATTGACAGCAGCCCTGATTTACGAGCGCCAGGGACAACAGCTGGCCGCCTCTCCTCTGTGAAGGCCACTTAATTAGACAAAAGCGCTGAGTCAGCCCTGAAAGTCCTTCGCAAATAGATCCAGATACAACGCAGCAACAAATTGAGATACATCGACGCACAGGGGATAAGGAGCCGCAGCATCAGATACACTTGCCGCAAAATGCGACAGATCATGTATCTGCATCTGTCACCGGGCTTAAGCACATAATCAATGCGTTCCGCCTTATCGCCCAACACTATCGGCGACGTCAGCCCAA
Source organism: Drosophila bunnanda (assembly GCA_035046265.1). Taxonomy (NCBI): domain Eukaryota; kingdom Metazoa; phylum Arthropoda; class Insecta; order Diptera; family Drosophilidae; genus Drosophila; species Drosophila bunnanda. The sequence goes on from JAWNOB010000016.1 coordinate 17,315,727, forward strand.
ATTGGAGGCGGAATACCGGATCGTGGTGCTGCGGATCGGGAATCGGGAATCGAGCATCGAGGATCGCGGATCGCGGAGTGAGGATCGAGGATCGCGGCCAAAGTGCAGTAGCGTAGGCGAAACAATGCGCAGATACAGATACAAAATGCGCAACAGCATCTGCATTTTTATTTGCACACCGAAAGAAATAACATTGAGGTATCGTTTATATAAATTGGTTATTTATGTACATAGTTTAGATTCAGATTTGGACTGTAAGAATTGATAGTAATCAACGAATACTTTGATTGATAATATATATATAAGATAAGATAAGATATGGTAAATCTTGAAATGAATTCCTCAAAACTATGATAGGTTTTATACATGGATTTTAACAAATCAAATTAGGATAGGCGATATTTAATATATTTGGTAAACAATTTTATAGAATTTATTAGAATTTAGTGCCCAAAACAAGTTAACAATATCAAAAAAGAAACGAGTTCTAATTGCTTGTTCTGGCAAAAGGCTCACTATTTATACCTACTGTATTATAAATAATATATATTACTTTTTTATATAACTTTTATATATTTCTGTTTATTATATTTTAACTTAATTCATCGTTTAAATAGGTCTTGTTTAGGTATTTAGTTGCATGTTTTAGGTTTCCTATTTTTAATGACTTTGAAAATAGTTCTAATGATATTAATTGATTTATTTAACTCAAAATCAAGTCAGCTGACCTAATCTACATAAATTAAAACAAGACAAGTATCTTTGTTTCAGACAAGGACTAGATGATAGGATCTCGAACTCACGAAAGTATCTGAGTTGTACCTGAGTTGTACAGGCACTGTTCTGAATTTCAGGGTAGAGATACTTTCGTGTGTTCGATATCCTGTCATCTAGTCTTTGTTTCAAAAGTGTCAGACTATAGTATACAATTGTATAGGTCCTGCCAAAGGACCTATTCACTAACAATAAAGATAACCGGTCTTTATGCAGTTTCTCTATTTAAATAATATTTATTTTTAAAATACCACTGACATATTTATTATTTATTTATTATAATCTCCCTGACATTATTCTTATGCCACTTACATTTCTTTATAAGAAACCAAAACAAACCAAAGCTCATAGATTCCTTTGTAAAAATCAATCAAAAACTTATAAATTATATGATATACTGCAGTATAAACTCTTCAAGCTTCAATTTTCCCTCAGTGTATCTGTATCTTTTGCAGCGTTATTAGCTGCAGGCGATATGTCGGTTATGCCGAGCAGTCAGACCGCCGATCACACGGCATAAATCACCGGGATCGGCAGACGAACCAGCGACAATTTTCGGGGGCCCTCGACTTTCCCAGCTCCGCAGCTCCAAGTCTCGCCGGGCTCCGGGCAGTTGCAGCTCCCTGGTTTATCTGGGATCGGTTGACAAAAGGCACCAAGGATCGGAATCGGAATCGGTATGGTTATGTTATGGCGTTGGGAGCAGAGCCGCGGGACAGGCCGCGATCGGCAAGAACTAATGGCGATACACACAATAAATTAACCGAACGGGGCCCAAGGTTTTTGTTTGTTTATTTGTTTTCATTTTTTGGCTGGCCAAAGTGTTGAAAGGGCGGACAAAAATTGTGCGTTTTGGGCCGAAATAAACCGGTCAGCCAGCTGAGGATGAGGCTGACTCTGAAGCTGCTGACTCAATCTGCGATTGGCTCTGCGGCGGCGGAGAAGCCGAAACCGAAGCCGAAACCCAATACAGGAGGGCCTGGGTTTATCTGCCGGTCGGTCCCTCTTTATGGGCATGCAAAAGCATAGAATCAGAATCGTGTCGTATCGGTTACTTACATAAAAGGCCAATTTCGATTTGGTGCCGCGGCCTTGTATAATTGGAACTTGCGACACAAGAATTTCTTTGTGCCCAGCGACAACGGCAACTGGCTTAGCAGCCTCCTGGCCATGGCCACGGTCATCCTCCGACCGTGCCCCTTGCTCCGACTGGAGGGACTTGGACCTGGGGCTGACCGGCGAACGGATCGTGAGAACTTTTCTGTACTTGTCACAGAAATCACTGCGAAATCTTCGAAATCAATGTTAGCAAACAAGAAAAGCAGGCGGAGAGAGGCGAAAACAAAGGCCAATATTGAGTCGCGGAATTCCTTGAAATGTTTCCCTTTATGTTGGCCAGCTTCCCCCTTTTTTTGGGGTGTCCGAGCGGGTCGCTTCTGCTTTATTGTTTCGGGTTCCCCAAATCGATTTGCGTTCTGCGTGAATTCTTATGATTTGTTAGGAGCGTCTAATTATTCAGCCCCAAGTCGGCCCCAAAAACAAATTGAAGTTGAGGGAGGGGCGGCGGCGGAGGCTTGTCCTTGGCCAGAACCAAAGAGAGAGCCATCAATCAGCCAGGACTGCGAGGGTCCTGGCAAAAAAGGCCAGAATGACTCATCATTGGTGCTGCTTTCGCTTTTTAAAGTTTGCCCCTTAAACTGGTTTCAGGCAAATGTGTTTGTGTGCTTTTCCTTTGACGAAATCAAAACAATAAAGTAGAGAAGCCGGGCGAAATGGAAACTGAGGATAAAGAATGGCCACAATTGTGCTTTCCAGAAGCACTTCCTCTTCCCATGGCCTTTACTTGGACAAGTGCCTCTTTGTGTGTTAGCTCGCATAACTCATATTTAAATTTAATTTTACATTTAAACTAGTAGAACTTAGACTACAATTCGCAGAGACAATTTCTCATTGGTTTATGAATATATTTCAAATGTTTGTATATTACGTTAATGCTTGATAAATGCCACACTTTCTTTCTACTTTTGATTGAACTTTAACTTTAGTTTTTCTTGTACTTTACATGAAACAATTATAGTTACTAATGATTTTCTGTATAATTTGCTGCTTTAAAACTTACATTTTTCTTAATATTATTTAAAAAATGTAGATTTAAAGTTTCTGATCAATAATCCCATTTATAATAACAAATACATTATTGAAAAGAATACATATTTGCATTCACTTACTATTACCTTTAATCCGAACTCTAAATTGGAAAGAAAACAACAACTGAACGAAATTAAAATTCATCGTACGTCCAAACGTTTGCCACAATTTTCCACAACTAATTCGGAATGAAATATAGTATAGACCACGAAAAGTTTTGGACATTTTTAACACCTTTTTATGTGCATTAGCTGCGAAGCCGGCTTAAGCTCAAAAATTACCTTGCCAAAAATGTTTAAGCCACCATTTTTGACATCGCAACTTTTGGAAAATGGTTTTTATTACTTGTTAGATTTTGTGACAGTTTTTGTTAAGATAATCGAAAACACATTATCCTTGCGATTTTCTGTACAAATAATTTAATAATTAAGAAAATTCAGAAATTGAAGAAAATGAAGAAAAGACATTTACCAAGTGCTCAGAGGAAATTGTTGGCATGAACATTTAATTTATTCCCCCTTCCTTCCATGTAAAAATATTTTATGTGCTTTATTCTTTAGTAAGAAAAACAGTCATTTCATCTAATTAATTCTATCAATATTTTTTGAGAAAATGGCGTTAAAAACTCGTTTTGAAATGGATAATAGCTCTGTAAAGAAAATTTGTTATTTTACCGCGTCAAAGCCAGAGCTAACATTAACAGCGACGCGGACTTCCTGTTAATACTTTTTCGAATCGGAAAATGAACAGCCGTTTTCTTATGTATTACAAAGCTGATTTGCTTTTACAAAAAGTTATCTAGTCTTTATCTTTTTCGAAAATAGAAAAATTAAGAAATGAATGTTACAGCTATTTAAAGGAAGTATGCGTTTTGAAGCACAATTCGGTGACTACCAGTACTCTATTATTCTTTCCTGTTAAAATAAATAGAATGCTTCGAGAAACCGGATTCCTCTGGTTCTTTAACTATTCAGACTGCCTATTTCTCGTCCCATCAATAAACTACCAGTAAGCTATACTAGTTTATAAAAATCGTAAAAAAACACATTATAAAATATAAAAGAAATATATTTTAAAGCAGTCCAATTTTGTTTCTTCGGCTCTTAGAAACCCATGTCCTTTGAGTTATGTTATTATAATTCCTTAATAACCATTAGCTTTGTTGTTTTCAAAAACGAAAATATATAGTTTTTTTTCAGACAAAACAAATGTTGACGAAGTGTACTATCAATGTACAATACAAACTGAATGAGTTGGTATATTTTATACATCAGAATTGATATGTGAAAGGCGAGATTCTTTATAAACCACCTATGCACGGTCTCTCTCTTTAATGCAAATATTTTCTAGATAGCTACCATCTATTCCGATTAATTAAATTTGATTAAAAGCAGAAGCAGTACTCACCCTCTCATACTGGTAGAACGATCGACTTGGTCCAGCGCGCCCGTACAGATATGGATAGTAGGCACCGTACATAACTTCGGGGCAGGACACTGCCATCGTAATTGCGGTTGCAACGGCAGCTCAGACACACAACCACTCACTCGGCGAAGTCACGGATGGATATCACGGATTCGATTCGAAATTCGCGCACGGGGATTAATCACAGTTTTTGCGGCGACTTTCCGAATTGGAATAGGTAAATTGGTATTGGGCGTATTGGTATTGTCACTTCAATTCGGTTCGAATTGGACTTGTAATCGATATCTCGTTATCGGAATCTCCTCCGAGCGCAAGCGAGAGACGGGGGTACGGAGAGAGAGAGAGAGAGAGAGCGACAGGGGGGACAGAAAGAGAGAGAGGCTAAAAGCTGGGAGTAATTATAAAACCGGCTCCTAAAGCGTGTTTTTTCGTCGTTTTTATTTCTCTTGCTGGCTGGCGAAATTCCTGGAATGAAAACTCCGCTCGGCTAATTATATTTACATATTGTAAAACACCATCGCGTTTGTATCAAGAGCTATAATTGCTTTTCGTCTTCTTTTTGTTTATGTTTCTTTGAATTTTTCGCGGTATTTACGTTTTTTTCTCTCTCCTTGCTATTTGCAAACTTCTTTCTATGCATTCGCCATTCCCGTTTCTTTTTTCCGTCTCTGCTCTTTAACTTTCTTCACTTGGCTTTGCTTTGTCCGCTATTGTTGTTGGTGTGCAGGCAATTGCAATTATCATTTCCACATTGTTGATTGTTGTTTTGTTTTCCTATTTTTTATGCCATTGCCGCCATTCCCTTTGGCGTTGGAACGTCAATTTCGTTTCCCATCCGCGTTTCCGCCGAAGAATTACAAAGAAGAATTGCCTCCGCTAACTGCAACTGCAGAAGAAATGAAGGGTGAGGAGGAGGGAGAAAAGAGCAGAAGAATTGCATTAACAATTTGTTAATTGTTGCAAAGGAAAATACATATACTTATAAACACAATAAGACCCATTTTCAGCGCTTTTTGCATGCGTGACCGACCTTAATCCTGGGATTATTATTCGAATCAATAGTATCAAAGTATTTAAAATGCTTCGCATGTAAGCAAACAATGAACACGTCATTTTTTATGACGTGGAAAAATTCACAAAGTTAAGCTTTCATCTAGAGACATTAATAATAACAAATGCGTGTTCGCAAGCGATGTTTAAATATCATGTGGGTTCCCCTCGTGTGGAAGTTTATCGAACCAATAAAACGAAAATTTCAAAGGGAAATTATTTAAGGTGAAAAATCTAATAAAACATCTAAAATACATTCGTCCGACGGTAACTATATGTTTATCACTTCTTATTGTTTTAATTAATATAAAGAAAAAAATAGTTTTCATGAGACAATATGGAGTTATATATTTTATAAAAACTAATATTTCGAACATTTGGATGACGTCTATAATGTCAAGGTGAGGATTCAATACCATTTACTAAAAGTTTAACTTTTCTCAGTATCTTGTTTATATTAAAAATAGATGAAATTGATGTTAGCTATAGTTTAAACTCCAACTAATCGTATTAATTGTAATACAATGCATTCTTATAGGACAGTTTCGTTATTATTAAGCCCGAACAAGTGATTTCAATAAATCAAACTCATATTTAGTATCCTTCTCATGTTTTGTAAATAGCTTATTCCATTGTTTAGTCATTTGCAAAATAGTATACATCAATGAGAGAATAAAATAAAATTGGAATTAAATAATAAACAAAATATTATTGCTAAGAATAATAAATACAATTAATTTAACACCGAACGGAGTCATATTACGTGAACTAAAATTCTTTAGTAGCTATTTTTCTTGAATTTTGAGGTATAAATTTAGATAAAGGTTTAGAACTAAGTAAAATAAAATCAAGAGCATAAATTAGGAATTAGATAAAACCCGACGGGTGTTCAATACTTTTTAAATGATCAAATAAATAAAATTAAACAAGGTTCAAGGTTAAAATTAAATATCACAAGCAAAGTTAATGCTTTGTTATTTATGTATGCTTTGTTATTATATGTTATTTATTTTAGAAATACACAGTTTTAAGCATAAATCTAGTTTTTCGCATTTGTTATATTTTTTAAGTAAGTACATATCTTTTATAAATAAAACAAAATAAAATCGTCGGAATCTACGGAACAATATTTTACATTTTTATTTCATATTATTCTACGACACCTTTATAAATTTAAAATTCTTTATAACAATTCCGATTGATATAAAATTGAAGTATAATAAGTTCCAATGGCAAATAAAATTCCAACTAGAAGTAACACATTCTTAAAAAGATTCATATTCCACAATTGGGCCTTCCCCCTTCCAATATTTTCCAATGTGGGAACTTACCACTAACTGGAAAGCGTAATCCAAAAAAATGGCATAAGCTTATTATATTATTATTATTCGTAGAGTAGATTTTTTGTTGTTTAAAGTACACTTTTTGGAACAATCGCAGGTAAAGAGATTCAACAAATTCACAACTCTTTTTTCTATATTTTTCATTCGCTTAAAACCAGCGTTTGGCTTTGTTTTAGTTTTGCTTTTGTTTTCGCCGCTGGCTGTTAATTTGAATAGTAATTGAAATTGAAGCGCTCTGGGAATTCGCACGTGAATATTTTAGATGTCGGAGCAGCTCCGCGTATTTTGATTTTTATTTTTAGCCGAGGAGCATACATTTGATCGGCGCACTCAATGAAAATATTTTCGCTAAATCCACAAAATGCCAAATTCCATAAATTCTTGGCGGCGCGCGAGAGCGAGAGACGGCGATGGGGCGAGCGAGATGGAGGCGGCGAGGACGAGAGAGCGGGAGCGAGGGCGAGAGAGCGGCGGCACTTGCAGCATCCGCGGAAATCTCTGCTGTTTTCTTGCCTCGAAATATAACGGCGCACTGTGTCGGAAAACAAATGAACTGCACTTGCCGCGATCGCTCACCGGGGATTTCGGGGATTTTTTCGCTTTTCACTTCAGCGATTTCAGCTGGCGCGGAAGAACGGAGAATCGGAGAAGCGAGAGAGACACGAGAGCCCGGCTGCTGCTCAATCGGAAGAGAAAAAACCAACTGGCCAGAGGCAGCGGTAAATCCAACTGCAGCGGTCGCAGCAGTGGCAGCGCGGCGGCAGCGACGCCGGAGCAGAGTCGAAAACAAAATGGCAATTTCAAGGCGACCAGCTCTCGCTCGCACACCGCACGAGCGCCGGCGGCCAGAGCGAGACGACTAGTGTGCGCGCACGCGGCACCGCCCACTTGATTGTGTTATTGCTGTTGTTTCAGTTGTTGCGGCCTGGCCGTCTCAGGACACATCGGTGTGGTGTGAAAATAAAATGGAGTGCGTCTCAATTGTCTTCAAGTAGACGAAACTCCTACACGGTGAATTTGTGCGCCTGCCTCGGTGTGTGTGCGTGCTTGTGTGAGTTTGATTTTAAAGTTCGACAAACAGATTGAAAGGAATTCGCATTCGCCTTCGCCTTCGTCGTCGTCGTCGTCGTCGTCCTTTTATTCTTCACCGAAAAGTATGCGCCAACTGTGTCAACAGTGTTTGCAGTGCCCCCGCAGTTCGTTCTGCACTCTCCGCCCCTCCTTCCTACAGTTCCTGCCCCGCTACCCGCCACCCCGAGCTCTCTGACGTATACGTATTGATAATAATCTGATTGCAAATGAATACAATTTATTGTGCCTGCTCCTTTTCCCGGTTTTACTTTGCTGCTGATACCCGGTTGACAAGGTGCAGGATGCGGAGCAGCTACTGGCTTTGATTGCTGCATTCAAGATTACGAGTTCTCGGAAGGAATAACAACAAGAAACACTGGAAAGTCACGCAAATAGAGGACCCGTGGAAAGCAGTCCAAGAGTGTGTGTGATGTCCAGGCCGCTTTCATAAAGTACTTGTAAAATTAAAGACTGCACTTAATTAAATGAATACAAGTTAAAATAAACTACAGAAAAATATAGCATTTAATTTGAAAGTGCATATAAGTCTTTTTTTATTACTTTTTAAACTGTTATCTTTGTAAATCTTTTTAAATCCTTAAAACGTTCTCCAACATTGACCAACGGGAGGTTTACGGCGCTGTATTTTCCATTAAATTAGCTGAACTACATTGAAAAATTAAACTTTTGACTATATTTATTAGAAAATTATTTTCCAAAGAATATCATAACTCGTATTTTTATTTTTTATTTGAATTAAATTGCAGCATTCCCCAGAATTCTAAAATTGTAAAATATTTTATGCGAAACTAAGAGAAAATTCCTAAAATGTAATAATAATCATTTTAAAAATGTCGTTGCAACCGATTCAAAACCTGCAGAAAATCTACAGTTGAGTTCTTCCGACTGTGAGATACCTGGTACCCGAACTTTTGCTCAAATTTACGAGAAAATTAAATTAAATAGAGTAAAAGCCAGAAGAAAATGTTGAAAAATTAAAGCAAACAATGCCATGTACATGTTGCTCAACAAACTGCTGCTAGGAACATGTTGAGCAACATCCATGGGTCAGCAAACACAAATGTAGATGTTGCAGAAGTTCAACGTACACAGTATCATTAGTGTCTAGTAAATTTTTATTTTTATAATCAGATTCTTGTCCCTAGTTGAAAGTTTTTATGGTTTAAGGGGTGGAAAAGTACATGCTAATATTTTAAGACAAACGACCTGAAGCTGTAGGTTTCATCTGAGATATGTTTTACCACACTTTTTCACTTAGAGGGACAGACAGGCATGGCAAGATCGACTTGTCTAGCAATAGTCATTAAATATAATAATACCCTGGTACCCCTGGAAAAGGGACACACTTAAAAAGAGTTTATTTTAAAAAACTAATAGAAAAAAAAACAAAGTATCTCTACTATTCAACATAAATTTTCACTAAATATCGGTTGTTGATTAACAAAGTTTAGTTGGTAGTCAACATACTGTATATTGAGACCAAATTTGCCAATGTTGTTTTTTATCAAGTTCGGGAAATAAATGTTCCTTCTAAAAGCAGTAAAAAGGTTTTCTATATAATTATAAACTTGGAAATATTTTTAATCTTTGTAAAATTTTAAGTTTCAGCATTTTTAAAGCATTATTTAATTATTTTAATTGTGAAGTTAAAATTTTCATTGGTCCACCCTAATAACAAAATCCAATTTAATTTCCAATATATGTTGCAATATGCCGATTGGAAAGTTTTCAAATATGCTGGAGGTATTCTAATATGCTTCATTCATAGTGTTTTCCCTGCTCGAATGTCCATCAAACCCAGGTAAATCAAACACCATAATTAAAGTACAAAACATACGCCAATTATTTATTTTCTTGCTAATTTCGAAATAAATCAAACCCTATGCAGTCTTCTCTCGTACAGTTTTTCGGTTTTTTCGTTGTTTACAACAACCCGGCGCAGCATGTTAGTTTTGAGAAATAGGGAAAAACACATACGACTACGAAATAAAAAGAACTTGATGCTTGGAAAGTCACAGGGGAAAGTAAAACCAGTGTTTCATCGAATTTAATTCACATTAAAGTGGTTTGAGTTTAGGTTGATTTAGTTTAAGGCGTTAACCGCTTGGGATCGCGGGGGAACATGGAGGTCTTGCGGATGTTGTCCAATCCCAGATACAGCATCACCACTCGTTCCATGCCGATACCGCCGCCAGCATGAGGGGGACATCCGTAGCGGAAGGACTCGATGTACGCCGCTATCTTGGAGGTATCTGGAAAAGACAATTGTAAATATTATTGCAAACAATTATAATCGCAAGATATGGCTTTTTATCTGCTATTGAATGAGTCTAACAGATAAGATTATTTTCACTTTAATAGTGCAATCATTGTGCTTCGTTCAATGTACATTTGAAGACCTTAACATCAGTCAAGTCGAAACAATTTATCTGTTGGGATATTCCCCATTTAAATGAGAGCATCTTAACGTAACATTAACGATAAAAATTAATAGGAAGAATGCTGTTAAGTATAATAAGAAATTTTAAGAATACTCACCGATGCCATGGTGCTTGGCCCGCTCCATTAAGTACTCAGGATCGTGGATACGCTGGGCTCCGGACAGGATCTCCTCGCCGCGCATGAACATGTCGTAGGAGTTGGAGTATACGGGATTGTTCGGGTCGGGCATTGTGTAGAAGGGCCTTATCGCCAGTGGGAACTTGTCAAGGATGTAGAAATCGGTGTCGTACTTGGCCTTGACTAAACGGCCCAGCAGCTTCTCGTTGGGCGTCGACAAATCCTCCTCATCGCCAGTCTCTACACCGGCTTCGCGAAGCATAGCCACGCCCTCGGCAAACTGCAGAATCAGCGGAGGCTCCAAAAACTTGAAGGCATCCACCTTGTACTGCTGGCCCACCGACTCGATCTCCCGGGCGTACTTGTCGCGCAGCCCCTTGAAAATGGCCGTAAACGTGTTGCCGATCGTGTGCAGTACCTCGTGGTAATGGTACTTGAAGGCCATCTCCAGATCGAGGCCAACGAACTCGGTCAAGTGGCGATGGGTGTTGGAATCCTCTGCGCGGAAGACGGCACCCACGGTGTACACCTTGTCAAAGTCGGCGGCGATGGCCATCTGCTTGTACAGCTGCGGCGACTGTGCCAGATAGGCCGAGTCCTTGAAGTAGCTCACAGTGAACACATTGGCGCCGCCCTCGCTGGCCGCCGATATGATCTTGGGCGTATGGATCTCTGTGAAGCCCTGCTCGGTGAGAATGTCACGGAACAGGCGGCACACGCCCGCCTCCAAACGGAAAATGGCCTGATTCGCCGGCGTCCTTAGGTCCAGCACTCGGTTATCTAAGCGCGTGTCCTGGTTCACGCGAATATTCAAGCCATCAGCATCATCAGCATTCTCGGGACGCGAGGCGTCCTCGATTTGCAGCGGCAACTGGGGCTTGGCCTGCGAAATCACGAATATCTGTTCAACGCACAACTCCAGCGACTGCTCCGTGCAGGATTCGATCTTGCTGGACACGGCCACAGGCTTTGCCTGGATGTCGATGATGCTCTCCTTGGGAATACTGCAAGGAGTAAGGCGAGCTTATTAGCAAAGATATAAAGTAGCTTTTAATTTCACAATAAAGTGAGAAAAGGAGAATTTCACATTTTTGAGGTGCTATTACAGCATCTCAGCGAATGTATCTTTCGCTGACGAAATCGCACTTACTTGCCCGCAAACTTGACCATCTGCTTGGATATGATGTCGCCCACTGCCAGGATGCACTGCACTGTGCTGCTCTGTTGGCGCAGGATCAGAAAACATTGTTTGCCCTTGGCACGTGATGTATGCACCCTGCCGCGCACCCAAACGAGTCCCGACTTGCCTACCTCGCCGCTCAGCTCGTGGACGGGCACAAAGTTCCGTTCGCTGCGCTTGTCCTTGGACTGGATCATCTCCGAGAGACCATAGCGTCCGGCCGCATGATCTTCGGCAGAATCGCCGCCTGCATTGTTGGCCGCAGCCGCCGAGGCGTTCTCAGCCTTCTGCTCGGCTTTCTTTGTGGTTTGGAAGAGATAAGGTTGTTATCGCCGGTTCAAAACACGCCACGTCCACAGATCACTCACCTTGGCGGCCTTGGCCTGCTTCTTGGCTCCCTTCTTGGAGACCTGCTCCCCGTTGGCCACGTTCTCCTTGTCTTCGACCATCTTGGAATGCACGAAAGCGGCTGTTAACGAAAAAAGGGATAGGGTATATAATTTAGTGGTGTGCCACAAAACGTAGACCGTAAAACCGCACGAGTCGGCGATGATAAGCAACAGGATGGAAACCTGCACACGTTGCGTCACGGTGCTATTTATACCCCTCGACGGGTGAAGTGACCCGTTTGCGAATAAGTGGCACTAGCTTCCGGACTGCAGTTCAGTCACCCGATCTCCGCCCACGGCTCCCCATATGCCCGGGGAATCCGTGCCGGGGATTCGGACGGGGGCGGTGTAGGTGTTTCTTTGTCTAAGCGGCTCGCCTCGCACATAACCTAAACACGCAGCACTAGTGGCGCTGCAGCGATGGCTCATCTCGCTCGCTTTTATTTCGAATCTTTGATTACTTCAATAGTGCAGCTGAGTGCAAGCGCCTTACCACTTGGATTCTGCCCTTTTTATTCACAAACGAAAATAAATCACACCGTGAAATCCACGGAATCGCGTTGGTGCAGTGTGCCCAGGTCTCCCGTTTAAAAAGAAACTCTTCGATAGAAAATTAGTGATTTTTCCGTACACGGCAGCTGGTCACACTTAAACAGCAATGTGAATTTTTCAACTAAATAACTAATAATCACAATGGCGGAACAAATGACGTCCGATATGAACTGAATGGTTTTTCATTTTATTTTTAAAACATGCTATAAGTTTTAAATGTTTTTTTTTTCGCGTTTAAAAATCATCGTGAAATATCGTGAGCAAAACATCGATAGAGCGTCAACCGCGCAAAATCGATTACACCTGCGCCTCCTTCTCACCTCTAGTTCGATTTTTCGGAAACAATTAACAAGAAAAACAAAGGCACTTTGTTTGTTTTTGATCGAATAAGTGCATAATCCAAAGGTAATTATAGCCATTAAAACGTTTATTCGGCTATTAGGGGTGCATTGGGTCCTGACAATTACTTATCGAAGGGGTGCTTCCCCGGTAATTTCGAGAAGCTGGCTAGCCGGAGTGAGTCACCATTTTCGTCGAGTACTTACCGTGCAGCAGCAGCTTGTGTATGTATTATTTACGCGTGTGACTATCCGTGCAGCTGAACCAATTTAGTAGTTGGGCCTAGATTAAAACGTAAAAGTTAACAGGGTCGCCGTTGGATGTGTTGGTATTAAACGTCGCCAGCCATTTAAAGAGCACTTTTACACCCACGGACTAAAGCTTGAAAGGCACACGTCATTTTTGCCACAACAAACCGAACTTTTTGCACGATAAAGGAGCTAACTTTTTGGATAACGAATGTTAAATACCCTTATAGTTTCTGGTCTATATTTACAAGCTATAGGTTTCTGAAAATATCTTATCTTTCTAGTTATTAATTCACAATATTACAGGAAGTTATTACAATAACTTACAGGATTTACGTAGAATTGAAGTCATTTTTCCTTATTTATTATTCTAAGAATTGAAGCTTAGTAGCCTCTTGGTCTTGTGTCAAGTGATAAGGCTTACAAATTATATTCTTTTGCGATTAATCAGTAAAGCTGCATTTAAAACTCAGGCTTAGTATATAGTAAATATAATCATTTTGCAAATAAAATATCTCTTGGCGTGGCTGTGAGTTCTTCTCTTGACTTCTTATTGATCATACCTTCTGAAAAGGGTATATATAGCGAAAGTTGCTACAGTAATGTGTCAAAGTGATTGATAATTAAAGTTGCATGCCACAAAAAGAGTGAAACTCAAACGAGAGTCATGTACATTCGTTTACCCACTAATTAAATTAGCCCGGAAAGAAAAGCTAATCATTTTCTATTATTTCTGCTTGCAGGTAAAAATATACATTAAACTTGGTCCAACACAGTCACAACCAATACCAAAGCGAGCGGAATATGCAAGGTGAGTGCGAAGGGGCAAAGCCGAACTAATGGAACGTTTCTTGGGTCTACTCCACAGTGGTGTATATCGACAGTAGAAATCTCCAAAGTGAAAGAGCAAAAGGCAGCGAGTGAGATCTGCGATAATGTCCTGGCAAAGTGTTCCCCAGTATCCCCAATACCAAGGTTTATTCACTTGATTTTCTAAGCGAGTTGTTCTGCTTTCCGGTTGGTTTACGATAATCGCATGCTTTTGTTTGTCCCCGGGGTGTGCGGACTCGTTGAATGCTCCTTCGAGGGCCCTGAAGCGCGCCCCTTAAATACATATATGATTCATTATTTCATCGTTACTTTTCCCCCACACACTTAGCGAGCTCGTAACATGTTCTGTGTTATCATGGTTGAATGTACATATTTGCGGTAGAGAATTTGTGGATGCTCGATGCTTGATAGCTCGACTCGTGAGCGAAGAGCGTCTCATTTAGATTTTACTCTTCTTCGTAGCTAGATTGCTCTAGCAGAAAGACCTCAAAATCTCTCACCATCGTTGAACTACAGCCAAATGTCTCATCCCGCAGATCCCAACCAGCAGTACAATTACGGCGGTGGCTATCCACCTCAAGGTGGCTATGGCGGCGGAGGCTACCCGCCGCAGGGACCACCACAGGGCTATCCACCATATGCCCAAGGAGGCGCCCAGCCCTATCCACAGGGCCCGTATGGCCAGCCCTACGGACAGGGACCACCGCCCGGTGGTTATGCTCCTCAGCCGGGCTTCATCCAGCCACCACCATCTGCTGGTGGTTACGGGGCCTACGACGATCCGGAGAGCCAGCCCAAGAACTTCTCCTTTGACGACCAGAGCATCCGCCGTGGATTTATTCGCAAGGTGTACCTGATTCTCATGGTAAGTGTCGCTCTAAGTTAACCTGGCTTTGTCAGGGAACTTTTAACTCTAAATTTTGTTTGAGTAATCCTACTGTGAAGAACGACATAAGAACTTGTTCTTTTTTTAATTCTAAGCTTTCAGTTTCATTGTATAGAGTTTAAAACCGGATATTTTGCATATTTACGTCTTATTAACTAAATACAAACGATTTTTGATTAAAGACCATTGGTTGTAGGGCTTATAAGTAATTTTATGAAAACATATTCTTTGATTTAAAAAGAATTAATTCCTCACCACAAGAATTGGCACGATGTAGCTTCTTTGGCTTTTAGAACTCTTCTTTTCGTTTTTACGCCAGCTATAGTAACGTTTTCTCTTTCTTCTTCTTATAGGGTCAACTGCTGGTAACTTTTGGAGCCGTTGCCCTGTTTGTGTTCCACCAGGGCACAAAGGACTTTGCCCACCGAAACATATGGCTCTTCTGGGTGGCTCTGGGCGTGATGCTCGTGACCATGCTCAGCATGGCCTGCTGCGAGAGTGTGCGCCGCCAGACACCGACCAACTTTATATTCCTGGGCTTATTCACGGCAGCTCAGTCATTCTTAATGGGAGTGTCGGCCACTAGATATGCTCCAAGCGAGGTGAGTCGGCGGATCTGCATCCTTCTCGAGTTTATTTCATATATTTCGTTTTCCGATAGGTTCTCTTGGCGGTGGGCATTACGGCAGCGGTTTGCTTAGCCTTAACGCTGTTTGCCTGGCAGACCAAGTACGATTTCACTATGATGGGTGGCGTCTTGATTGCCTGCATGGTGGTGTTCCTGATCTTCGGCATTGTGGCCATGTTCATGAAGGGAAAGATCATTACACTGGTGTACGCCTCCATCGGGGCGCTGCTCTTCTCCGTTTACCTGGTCTACGACACCCAACTGATGATGGGCGGCGAACACAAGTACTCGATCAGCCCCGAGGAGTACATCTTTGCGGCGCTGAACCTTTACCTGGACATCATCAACATCTTCATGTACATTCTTACTATAATCGGAGCATCACGCGACTAAGCTCGCACGGTTTCCATTATGTTGTTTACCAGTTTAAGCCGGATCAAGCTTTAGCCGGAATATGAATATTGTTGTCGCGCGTAATCTCATCGGTATTTAAACCTTTTGCCCCCCGAAGTGAAGGCAATCTCTTCAAACTAACGAATTACTCAAACTACTTACGATCTATATCTCTATTTCGCGTTGTGTTTGTCTACTTCCGGCGTTTCCTTCTAGTTGTAAATGTCAGTTAAGGTGAAACGAACTTACTTGCTTTTCGTTATGTATTTTATATTACTGATTAAGTTGAGGTTTTTGTGTCCAGTGGATAAAGTTCTTCAAAATTCCCAAAAACAAAAGAAAAAAAAAACAAAGAAACATAAAAATTATATGTATACCAAATGATATCCCATTCAGATACACAAAACAGCAACCAACAATAAATAGTCACGTATAAACATATATATTTATGTGAGGATATATTAAAAGCAACCTGGCTTGCCGTTGTTATGTAAAAAAAAACCAAGAAAACTGTCTGTAATCCGCGCGGAATCCCGAATCAAGGACCGAACATTGTAAACTAAACAGCGACACTGAGTTTAAAGTCACACAATAAAGCGCATCTATTTATTAAAGCCACAATGTGCCACAGAGCCAAGGCATTGTGGGGCTTCTCTCCGCCAGCCGAGTTGATTCCAACCAGATGCAACTTTAGTCTGCAAGGGTAGAGCTCAGCCGGCGGTTGGATTACTTCTACACCTTTATCGAGAATACCTTTTCGCTTTATCACTGAGACTTACTGAATCTCCGAGTTTGCTGTGTTATCTTCGGCAGTCGCACCAAGTTACCACAAGAGTTACGGTGTGTTTTAGTTTTCGGGTTGACCTATTCAGTAGCTCGTGTGAATTCCAGCAAGGCGTAGCCATAAAATGTATCACTACCAGCAAGGCAAGTACGGGTTAAGCCCAATCGAAGGAGTTTTTGCGGGCCAGGTGTTTTAGATTAGATATAGCTATAGATATACGGGCTGTGATATAATCCTGACTGCAGTGTGGAGAGCACTAAAAGAGTTGGTAAAATCTCCATGTATTGGCCCAATTGCATCCGATAAGACAGTCCAGGGAAGGTTCTCTCTATGCCTCCGTGATTCACTTTACCATTAATTTGGGAGCGGGTATTGAACGCTGCCGATATCAGTTACTCACCCAGACATATACATCATATCTCTTATCTGGAGCGAGAGAGTGGTGAGTGGGTCTGTGATAAGCGTGGTGTTGCGGCTAATCTGAAATCGTCGTCGGCCATATGTGAACACCTGGGAAAAGGGTTCGCCACTAGGCTGAACCACTCGCACGTATACGGCGGCAGTGAGAGCTCTTCTATATTGTTAGTTAGTCACAGCGATTAAGGCCATGAGCAGCGCCAACCATTTCCAGTACGGTTAGTCATGCCATTAACTTTTATATTTCCTTGATCTGTTCTCCAACCACTCAGGCGATGAAACGGGTGCATACACAGATACGGAGGCGGACAAGAGCTTCGCCTTCGATGACCAGAGCATCCGGAAGGGATTCATTCGAAAGGTCTACCTGATATTGATGGTGAGTGGCAAGATAACGCTTAGAATTGGTCATCAATAGGAGGTTTTTTGTTAACTGAAAGTCTTCCTATTTCAGTGCTTAAAATATTAATATTAAAGTATTGAAATCCAATATTTTTATGAATTATTCTTTAATATATATGTATTTTATTGTTTTTTTTATCTTAAATCATTAATATTTTTTATTTTTAGTGTCAACTGCTGATCACTTTCGGATTCGTTTGTGTGTTTACCTTCTCGAAAGCTTCGCAGGAATGGGTGCAAAAGAATCCAGCCCTTTTATGGATTGCTCTCGTAAGTTTTGAATTATAAACACCTTCCGTTGCCAATGCCCAAACAAACACATTTTAATTCACATAAATATCTATTAACCTGTCAATTATTTATACCTTATGCGTTATCAAAAGTTTCCACTATTTATTGCTAATTAAGGTCAATTTATTAGCTATCACAAGGCTTGTACGTTGTGGGGTTTTCTTTGTTGTAATGACACATCCTTAAACGTAAAGACACATCGAACATATTTTTCCTAATTTCCAGACAATTTTCCTGGTTTTACCTAGTAAAATATTCTTTATTTTCCAGGCCGTTCTCATTGTAACAATGATTTGCATGGCCTGTTGCGAGAGCGTGCGCCGGAAGACGCCACTGAACTTTATATTCCTGTTCCTGTTCACCCTCGCCGAGTCCTTCCTCCTGGGCATGATCGCCGGCCAGTACGAGGCGGATGAGGTGCTCATGGCGGTGGGCATTACGGCAGCGGTGGCTCTCGGCCTCACCTTGTTCGCCCTGCAGACCAAATGGGACTTTACCATGTGCGGCGGAGTGCTGGTGGCCTGTCTTGTGGTCTTCATCATCTTCGGAATAATCGCAATCTTCATTCCGGGCAAGGTGTTTGCTCTGCTCTACGCCTCTTTGGGAGCCCTGCTGTTCTCCATTTACCTGGTGTACGACACCCAGCTGATGCTGGGCGGTAACCACAAGTACTCCATCAGTCCGGAGGAGTACATCTTTGCGGCTCTGAACCTCTACCTGGACATCGTCAACATCTTCATGTACATACTGACCATCATCGGACTGTCCCGCAGTTAGACGTTGTCTCGCCGATCTTCCATAGTTTCCATTGCAGCTTTAGAGATATGTAACTTAATTTTATACCAGTAACTAGTGTCCAGTGACCAAGTGCCACCTTGACCACCAAGAAATATAGACCGACCAGCTAACCCTCCGCTGAGCTCGAGAGCTCGTTTTGATTTGGGTCTACGATCTGGGATTGGGACGGGATTTGGGGCGCTGCGCAACTAGTTCGAACCTTGTCCACGCCGCGGTGTCCAATTAATTAATGTGCACGAGAGCCGTAATGTAATTATGTCCAATCAGCCCCTGCCGTGCCGCCAGTTCCTGGACTGCGGCTGGAAATGGACAAGGTGATCGTCAGTTGTGCGAATCTCTACTGGCGGGCGGACATGGATTTTGACGAAGTGCTGCGGGAGGTGGGCTCCTTTGGCCTCTACCAGAAGTTCATCATCTGTTCGGTTCTACTGCCAGCGGCTCTGCCCTGCGCCTTCCACGCCTATAGGTGGGTCCACCTTCTATTGGACTTTCGGGTTATTTTTCATTGTTATCCAATCGAACTTGATGAAATAATCATACGATGGTTCTATAAAAAAATCCCACAGTATTTCGTGAGCAAAGGGGATATCGTATAGATTTTTGGCATAACCGAGATCATATTTAATCTCAGAAGGGTTTCTATAAACTAGCAGTAATTAGCAGTACACTTTACAAAATTTAGGAATGGTAGCCTTTTTTAAATAATATCTATTGCTATGCCAAAAATTCATAAACTTGAAAATAAATTTTGAATTTGGAATCAATTCAAACGCTGTCGAAAAGTATACTAAAATGAGTCAAAATCCATTTTAGATATCATTGCAAGCCTTAAGGCTCATTCTAGATGTGTTTAAAAAAAATCAATACAAATAATGAAACGCCATTTAATGTGGAATTGTGCAATATGATGATCCTGTGATATTTCAGCCAGCTGTTCATAGCAGCCACACCGCAACACTGGTGTCGGGTCCCCGAGCTGGAACCATGGAACCAGGATTATGCTCAGCTGGTGAAGAACCTCAGCATTCCGCGTAATCGTCACGGCGGCTTTGCCGAGTGCTCCATGTATGCTAGGAACTATACCGATATAGTTCGCTATCTGGAGTATCGCCCGCCTCCGGACTTGATGCGACAACAGGCCGAGGATCTGCTAAAGCTTCAGCCGGACACGGCGCGTGTGGTGCCCTGTCAGCATGGCTGGCACTACGACAGGTCCATCTACTCCAGTACTGTGGTGCAAGAGGTGAGTTGCCGTGCCTTAAGTCCAAAAAGAATGAAAGAATGTAAATAAACATATGTACATCAAACATATATTCTTTGTCCTTGCAGTGGAACCTGGTGTGCGACAGCAGTTTCCTGGTCACCCTGGCTCTGGTGGTGTTTGGGGTGGGCGGCCTCTTGGGCAACTATGTCTTCGGATATTTAGTGGATCTGTGGGGCAGACGTCCCTCCTTTTACGCCTATCTGCTATTGGAGATCACCGCCTGTGCGGCGAGTGCCTTCGCCTGGAACTATTACACCTGGCTGGGCCTACGGTTTGTTGTGGGCCTGACGGTACCTGCGATCCTGGCCAGTCCGTATGTGCTGGCCATCGAGCTGGTGGGTCCGGAGAGGAGGGTCTTCTGCACCATCGTCTCGAATATCGCCTATTCCCTTGGCCTGGTGGTGTTGGCCGGTGTAATCTATGTCGTCCGGGACTGGAGGGAGCTCAGTTTGGCGGTGTCAATGCCGCTGTTAATGCTCTTCTCCTGTTTCTTTCTGCTGCCGGAATCGCCGCGATGGCTTACGGCGGTGGGAAAGACCAGGAGGGCTATGAAAATCCTCAAGGTGATGGCCAGAGTGAATGGTGTTCGGGTGAACCGTGACTTCGTGGAGAGGCTGCACCGGAAGTTGGCCAGCACCAGAGCAGCAGAGACGGAGTCAGCGTCCAGCGTGCACTACGGCATCCTGGATTTGTTCCGTGGACCTAATATGCGCCGGAAGACCCTCATTATTACTCTTATTTGGTTTGCTAACACCAGTGTCTATGTGGGATTGAGCTATTATGCTCCTGCCCTCGGTGGAGACGAGATCTGGAACTTCTTTCTGGCCGGGGCGGTGGAGCTTCCTACGTACCTGCTTCTCTGGCCAGGACTAAGTTACTTTGGCCGCCGCTGGATCCTATTCATCTCGATGCTTGTAGGCGGAGTGGCCTGCGTGGCCACCTTCCTCTATCCAAGCATTACGCTGCTACTCTACTGTGTGGGCAAGATGGGCATCAGCTCGTCCTTCGTGGTCCTACCTCTGCTGGCATCTGAACTCTATCCCACGGTGGTGCGAGGTCTGGGCATGAGCTTCAGCTCCGTCGTGGCCATGGTGGGACCTATAGTGATTCCAATGATTAACCATATGGTGAGTGATGATGGGATCAGCCAGACTTGTTAAGAATATAATGGAAGATTTATTTATTCGCAGGGCCAACAAATGCTCGTGCTGCCTCTGATCGTCATGGGCGCTCTGCTGATCCTGGGAGGATTCGCCAGTCTTCTGCTGCCGGAGACCCGCAATCGGAATCTGCCGCAGACTTTGGACGAGGGAGAGGCGGTGCCGCTAAGTTTCCTGCTCTGTTGTTGTGTGGAAAGCGAGCAAAGACAAAATATACCACAGATCCGGGTGAATCCCCAGCGACAACCTATTCCGGAGAAGGGAACACCAGTGTCACATCGAGTGGACACTCCAATCTCTAATCGCGCCCCTTGTAAGGTGGTTTGTAGCATATGTAAAAAGGAAATTCGTACGCTCTAGTTAGTCGATTTAATAAGTTATTTAAAGATAACAGCAACAACTTTAAATGTATTTAAACTTTGTGGTTTTTGTGGCAGGATATGGTGAACAAAAATAACCAAAAGTAAACAAAGGAACTTAGATAAGGCTTGAAAGAATTATTTAGTATTATGCCCAAGTAGTTAATATTTGAATAGCCTTTCAATTTTTGTATTCTAACTAAATTTTTAAAATTAAAGTGCACGCAATCGCTTTCCAGCACTGAAAAGTTATCGAATCATACAAAACAATTTCATTTCATTAAAAATCTGCAAATTTGTAGAGCTTTTAACAGTTTTATACAAGTTACCTTCTAACCACCTTTCGAGCATGTCTTGAACTAAGTGATGATCCATTAAATCCAATATCTACTGTATTTAATATAACCATTTCTAGCAAGTTGGCAGCCCTACCGGCAAATTTAAACGGCGGCAAAAAAGGGGAAACAAAAGTAAATAAATAACCAATACAAACATGAATTAAACTGACATGTTTTTCAAGCTCCAATCTTTAGTGTGCACACAATGAGAGCTCGTACTACACCGCTTGTGTGTGTAGATTTGCATCAGCCTTAATTCGTTTTTTATGGTTCACTGAACGCTGATAAGAACATAGGCTTGCTAACCGCAATCAGCAAATATGGAAACTTCAAGAAACATTCCGGTTTAAGTTCCCTGCGTTTCGCCCTAATCAACGACCTGAAAATTGGCCATTTTAAGGCGATTTTTAAGGTGACTCATTATTAGAATTTTAAACCAAAACATACACATACCAGCAAACGCACGTCTCCACGGCACTGGCAAACACACATACATATATGCCGGGTTTTAGCTTTTTCACCTTTGCTTTTTGGCCAGGTTATTTTTTGTTATATATTAGTTTTTTAACGCAGATTTGGCGACTACTCTTTGAACCTCGGAAAACACCTGAGGCGGCTTCGATTCACGCAGCCCGTTCAACTGGGCCGTGTTCTTTAGTCTTAAGCAGACAGCTGCCGAATTTCAATGTCAACAAGTTTTAACTGCCGCGTGCTTTTCGTAGCCACCCATCCCTTTCCCCTCTACTGTGCGTTGCCAGGCACACACACACACACACACACACACACACACACACACACACACACACACACACACACACACACACACACATGAATGTTATGCAAGAAAAAAAACGAAACGAAATGTAGTAAGTAAATGCCCAAAATAAATAAGATAAATATGGAATTGATGTGTTTTTTACAGTTCTTTTAATGTATGCATGGTATGATGGCCTAAAAAAATAGTTTACAAATTATAATAAACGTTTTCAACAATTTTGGTATCATTAAATTGAAATTATATTGGCGACTGCACATTGTTTACGTTTCGAACTGTGGAGGCGGAGCGGAGTGGTGTGCGTGCGGGGGTTACAATTGGATTGGAAGTGGAACGGGAATTATATATACCTAAAAATACATTCCTCCTCAACTTTCCCGTCGGCCTGGCAATGACTTCTTGTGGAGTGTCTGCGTTCCGTCCCCTGATCACTGTTCCTCCTGTTCTTTGTCTTCTTCCGTAAAACTGTTTATATATATAGTTATGTATGAATGAGCGCAGTGTGTGTGTGTGTGTTTTGGGAGAAATTATTAGTTGCTTTCGGATTCCAATTTTGGATTAAGGAAACGTGCTTTAATCGCTTTGGAAAATACATTTGATCGCTTCCAAACTATGACTATTAGATTAGGTTTGAAGGTTCCCTTAGTACGTTACATATTATGGTAAGGTATTATGTTTAGGTGTTGCTTCTGTTCAGCGCTCGCTCGGATGCCTTTATTTTGTTTGTTTTTTTTTAGTATATAGTGTGTAGCATGACCCCCAAAAAAGAGGCGGGGGGGACGAAGGGAAATTCTGTTCCAGCGACAAACCGCGCGCATGGCCAGGGTCCGGAATTGGGCGGCTGTGTCCGGTGTGTAGGGCGTGCGTTGTAGTGTGTCCGGCTGGGCGGTATGACCTGAATATCCCCCTTCGTTCCTCCGCCTTGTGTGTTTGTATGTGTTCGGTGTTAATGTGTGTATGTGGTGTGATTCCCTCCTCTTAGGCGGAAGCCGCTACCTCGCCGTCAGCAGGGGCAGCAGCCTTCGTGCCGGCAATGGCAACCTCCTCGAAGTTCTCTACCAGATCGGGCACATCATCGTCACCGGCATCAGCACCAGCAGAACCGGCTGCGCCGCCGGCGGCGCTCTTATTGGCGATCTCCGTGGCCAGCTTCTTCAGCTGGTTGATGTCCTGGGGCCCCAGTTGCGTGAGGATGCCAGGCACCATCTCCGTGATCGTCTTGTTCTCACCGTGGCCGGTGATGGCGAACGTGTTCGTCGGCAGAGAGGCCTGCGCCTTTGGGTTGTTGAAGTGGATGACGGTGCCATCGTTCTTGATGATGTTCACCTCCTCGATGCCGGGGATTGTGTTCACCGACAGCTTCTTCAGCGACGACTGCAACTTCTTGTCGTCGGTGGCGGGCGTGGAGTGGACGATCTTCTTCTTGCGGCGGGGGGTGCCCTTGCCGCCAATGCGCACCTGCGCTTGCAACTTCTTCAACTTCTCCGGATTCATCTGCGGGACGACGGCGGCGACAAAATGCACTTGTTAATCAACGCAAAAATCCAGTTTTTTCCGCTACTCACTTTGATTCGTTTATAATTTAGCACAGAGCCTAGCCCGAAAACACGTGCGACCAGTAGTAGTGAAATGTCAAAAAGAAATCGCCATGATAAAAATGGCAAAGCAGTATGTATATGCGAGTAGTACTGGTTAGTGGTACTTCTCGCGGGTGTTGCCTATCGATAGGTCACGAGGGATGATGGAAGAGCTCTCACAATGTGGTTTTTAGCATACAAATATAGATATATTTTGTTAAACAAAAATTGTATGCCAATTTTCTGCAATTTAAGCGTCTTCTGAGTACAAATTTTGTTTTCGCCACCTTCAAAAGTTTTCCCCACTCTTACTAAACACTGACTGTCAGTGTTGTGAAGTTCATGAATGACAGTCACAATTTCAATAGATTTAATTCCTAACAGCTGTCTGAAATAATTAACCGGATTTTTACTTAAGTTAATTCTCATTAGATCGTAAACTCTTGATTGCTGTTTTCGATAGTTTAAGTATTTTTAAGAGCTGCACACACAGCTGCTTCTACTTGATGCAGCCTGCCTTCTAGAACTGGGTTCCATTCACATTTCTTGCCGCATACTGAAACATGATTTTATTATTTGTGACAAAGCATGATGAGCAAATGCACTCTCTTGGTTGACAAACTTGTTTGTTTCCCAGCGGGAAATAAATTTGATTTCTCGTTTATATTTGTGGCATTAGTTTTCGTTTGTTTACATTTTTTTGATAGTGGTGGCAAAATATATTGTGTTGCTAGGTGAAGGTCTATCGATATATCGATAGACGCGGTATCGTAACGCGGCAACGTGCTGAGATTTCAGATGTCTCCAACTCTCCAATTTTCGAATTGCTGCTTATCAGCTGTTGTCGTCCGTTATCCTTTAAAATGGACAGGTTATAGCAAATCCGATCGAATCCGAGGTTGACGGTGCAAGAGGCAGTGCTCCTCAGAAAAGGCCAAGAAACGGGAGCTACGATCTATGATAAAAGTCAATTCCGTAATTTACATATGTATATGTATTAACCATAAATAAATTACAAATTATTTAATTTTTTTACATATGTAATTTTATTTATATCATAAATTATATGCTCAAAGAAAACTTATATTATCAAAAAAAAAAAAAAAACTTCACAAAATATTTCTATTATTTTAATTAGAATATTCCTAAAATAAACATATGCTTCTCAGAGCGGCAAGGTAGATTAAAATCGTATAACTTTTAGCTTTTTTTTTTTTATCAAAATCATAGTCCTCGTTATACTTAAGTTACTTTGTCAAGCAACAATTCTATACAAAATCATGTGTTGTTTCCGACCCCATAAAGAATATATATTCCAGATCAGCATCAATCTATCCATATCTGTCTGGCGTTATATCTATTTTATTAGTTTTAAAGCTATATTACTGAAAATTATGTATATATATATATATAAATATATATATAAAATTGATTAGATATTTCAACCAATAGATATTGTTATTTCATACTCAAACCTATGAAGTATAAATAACAATTTGTACCTTATCTACAAATGGCAGTTTCCTTTTTTGTTGTTTAATGTTTTAAAATATTCGTTAAAACTTTAAACAAATTTGTGTTTGAAATACATAATTCAAATTTTTGATTAAATTAAAATTAAAATTAAATTAAATTAATATTTATTACTTGGCTTGGATTTCCATCCTTTTAGTTTGTATTCTAAATAAAACAAATATTTATCAAAGTTACTTACCATACCAGCATACCAAAAATTAGGAAACACAGCAATTATTGCTTTAAATTTTTAAAATTTTATTTTTTATTGTATATAATAAATATATATTTATATGTAAAGTAATATTAGCTTTAGAGTTTTTTATACATATTGTAGGCTACATCGAGTTTGCTTAATGTTTACATTTTCGCTTCGTTATGATTTAGACCTTAGGCTTAATTTATGTATATCTTACAGAAGTGCAACTTATTTTCGCTCGTTTGTTGTGTCTTAAATTACATATTTATATATATTTTTTGAATCATTGTCTTCCATCGGTTCAAGTTATATGCTAGGCTTAATCTAGCTTTGCTTAGCCTAGTGTGTTGTTGGGTCGTCTTAGGTTCTTGGCTTTGCAAGAATCTCGTTTAAAAAAATACTCGATCCTAAAGTATAGGCCTACAACTTATAGTAATGTTAGGTCAGTGCGCTATGCTTGAATTCCTATTTGTAAGTGAATGGCATAACAAAATTGCGGATACAAAATATATAATATTTATGTAAAGAATATACAACACGTTAAAAAATATAATGACAAGGGGACCGGGGACAAGGGGGCTCGGGCTGCACGGATATCAGAATGGTTAACAAAAATAAATAAATAGAATGAGAACTTATTGGATAAATACTAGAAGAACATAGTTGCCTGTCTGTTTCTCTTTAAGCAAGGAACAAATTAAATATATATAGGTATTTGCGGGAGAACTCTTTTGGATACATCGGAAAAGAAGTCCTCACAACACTAAATTAGGCTAGAACATATTTACTGCACAGAAACGGCAGGTAAAATAGTTACAACTGGTTTCGGGTGTGTGTCTCATCGTCTTTGCACTTTCGCGATTAAAAGTTACCTTAGGCGTACGAATCTAATTAATTTTAAGATGCTCTTAAGTTTGCCTTGAAATGTACATACATATTTGATTCCTTCGTGTGTGTGTCTCTGTGTGTTGAACAACATTTGATTTGAATTCATATAGGCATTTGGTTTGGTAATAAAAAAATACATTTCTTATGCACATCCAACATTGTAGTAGTAATATCAGTGAATTGTAGCTTTGCTTATGTTTGAGTTAATATTCATTGTGTTTACAGTAAGGGGACTCCCTTTCCCATCCCTTCCATTGGTGGCCAAATGTGACGATTTTTGATCTGTTATGGAAGAACCCCCAACAGGGACTTAAAGAGCGTTGCCGACAGTGGAAAGCTAAACCATTGAAAGCTTTGCACCATGAGCAACCGAAGAATCGCAGTGGAATAGCGATATGAGATTTTATTTGAGATTAAAAGAAGTAAGTGGTCGGCATTATGGTGGCACTGTTCAAAAATCGACCCAATTGGCCACCCATTAGCCCCTACGCGGCAAACAGTTGAGCAGCAGCAGCAGCAGCCTGTTGCTGTTGCTGCTGCTGCTGCGGCTGCGGCTGCTGGGGAGTTCCGGTTGCCAGTATGGGAATGGCCGTGCCATCGGCCGTCAGCAGCAAGGTCTGCGTGGCCTGAGGCGTTGCCGCAGCAGCAGTCTGGGTCACCGGTTCGGCGGCCAGGGCCACGTTGCCCGGCAGGGCAATCAGCTGCTGATGGCCCGCCTTGCTGGGATGCGGCACCTGGGTGGCGGCGATTATGCTGCCGTCGGCCGACTGCAGCAGGATTGTGTTGGCCGGTAGATTAAAGCAGGTCACCGTCCCGTTGGAGGCCACCGTCTGCAGCTGAAGTGGCGGTGGTTGGGGTTGGGGCTGAGGAGCGAGCAGCATCGCCCCCGCGTTGGCGAGACCATCGTGTTCGGTGGCACTTGTCGGCACTTCCTCCTGCAGCTCTGGCTGCTCCTCGCAAGGTTCCTCGTCGATAATCTCCTCCACCAGATCGTCTTCGTTGAGCTCCTCTATAATGTCATCCTCGTTTTCGATGTAACCCCCGTCAGCGTCCATGCCGGAGCTAACCACGCTGACGACGCCACCCGGTGGAGATGGGGTAGGAGTGGGCATAGCTAGGTAATTATCACCCGCTGACTTGGCCGTCACGGCTGTGCCCTTGGGTATGCGGAACTTGCGCAGGATCTGGGCAGTCGAGGAGGACAGAGCACCAAGGGCCGCCGCATCCTCGTCCAGGTCCTCATCAAGCTCTTCCTCCTCGGCCAGCTCCTCCTCCTCGGAGGCCAGCTGCTGCCGCTCTTGCTCCGCAGCTGCAGCTGCAGCTTCCGTGGCGACAATCACCTGGCGCTGGTTGCGGTTGGAGTTGTTAACGCGGACCAACGTCACGCCTCCGGCTCCGGTTGCGACCTTGGAACTGCCATTGAGAATGCTAATAGGCGGATGCTTGCCAGCTCCAGCTCCTCGGGCGGCCAGGAGGATGACGGATGAAGATTTCTTGGCCGTTGCCTTCAGGCCATTGCCGCCACTACTGCTCACTACGGACACATTGTTGTTGTTGCTGCTGGTGCTGCTGCTGTTGGTTTTGGGAGGAAGGAGAGATGAGACATCGTTTGCATTATTTGTTGGAGGAGTCGGCACATGGGACATGGGATCGGAGGACATGGGAGTAGTAGTTCTGGACGAATGCACAACAAATTCGGCGAACTGGTCGACGAAGCTGCCCGAGCTGCTACTGCTGCTGCTGATGTTGCTGCTGCGACTGCAACCTTTGCTGTTGCTGCCGGCGAGGCGAGCACAGGCCCGAGCGTTCGCCTGTTTGAGGATGATCTCTTCGTAGTAAATGCGATTCGCTTCCGCTTGGCGACGCTGCAAATCATCTTGGACAGGGTTCTTGGTCTGATTTTGATTCGGATTGTTGTTGTTCGTGTTCTGGGTTCTGTGATTGCTTGGTGGTGTGTTGTATGGCCGCTTGAACATTGGTTGTTTCTGGTCGTGGTGTTTAGAAGAACCTGCATGTTGTTGATGTTGTTCAGGTTGTTGAGGTTGTTGTGTCGCATGTTTATGAATTTCGTGTGCAAATCATAGGGAATAACACAAAAGCACAAACAACACAGACGAACGTAAAATGTTGTTGGGTGAAAAAAGAAAAAAATAAAAACATTTTGATTAGCATGTGTTTGTTGGATTCTCTTTTTGATTTTTCATAGTTCGATTAGTTCGATCTGATCCATTTAAAGTTTAATGTAATTCGAATGTTAGTGATGCTTAAATCAAAGTTAATTCGGGTTAGTAAATTATAATATGACACTTATGACTGATAGCTTAATGTAATGATCCAATGTGGACGTGTTTGGTGGGTGGATTTATGTATTTGGAATGTTTGTTTATGGGTGCTAAAAAACCGCAGCCAGGAGACACTCTTACATCTTTGAGGTTAAGTCTCTTCGGGAAGCTTTAGTCAGTGTGGGAACATTGGCACAATGATTTCTTCATTTTTTACACTATTATTATATTATACAAATGTTTATAGTTGAGCGTCAGCCCTGGCGGTAGTTTTCTCTTGAGAAGTCAAACCAATTGTTAGGATTCAGATTTTTTGATCCCTATGTACTTTGGTTAATTACAAAACATAAAATGGTGGGATGCAAAACAAAATCAAACAAGGAAATAAACGAATAAATAAAAGTACACATACCTTGCACTATGTCCAATTTTATAATTTTTATACATTTTTGTTGTATTTTTTCTTAGTTTTTTATTTTATTGTGTTACTCGAATTGATTGTGTTGTAGGGGGTTTGTTATTTGTTTTAATTGTGTTGTTGTCGATCACACACACACACAACAAGCGATGGTTGAGGAATATGAATGAATGAACGAAGCCAAGAGGCAAGCGAATGAGTATTTAATGGCTATGTGATGTGTACACACTGTTTCGTCAAGTTTCGATCAGTGTTCATTTTTCTGCTTGGCTTCCATTTGCGTTGCTTTTGCTCAAGTTTTCGCACTCAGTTTAGATAGAATTTTTGGTACTGCAGCTTTCGGTGGCGGTAGACAGTTCTCTAGAGAGCTAGAAGCACGGCCTCTGATATATCGTAGCTACGCGTTTTGGAATACGATTATTCATTTTTGCGAGTGTTATATTGTCGGATTGTTGGTTTCATTGATTGTTTGATTGATTGATTGGTTGTTTGGTGGGTTGGTTGTGTGTACATAAAATAAAACAAGAGAAAAGAAAGAAAAAAAGAACAAAATTGCATTGAAGTTTAAAAAACGTATTTGAACACATGTCTGTTGCTCGAAACGAAAAGGGATACGAAATGGTTATTGTGGTTACTGGTTCGGGTTATTCATTCGATGGCATTCGCTTAGCAGATAATATAGTACAGAGGCAGTAAGCCAACCGCTATGGGTTCGTGTTACTGGTAAGGTAAATAAATAAATGCACAAAAATCAAGTCAAATGTTCAATACGGTCAAAATACAAACTAAAAGAACTGAAACTTACAAATCGCTACAAAATAATCATTCGTACGTAAGAACTAAGGTAATGGAGTACTAAAATAAAACTAAAATATATACTATTGTTTAAAACTAAACAGGTTAATGCTTAACGTAAGTACTTGGTTCGACTTTTCAACACGTGTGCGAAGACCCCCTTCTCCCACATATGTTCAGTTTTCGTGTGTTCGCTGGCGGCCATCGGGTGTTGCAAGTTGCAGGTGTTTAGTAGCAAGTACGGCGGCGGTGGGAGACTCTACGTGAGAAACGTGAAAGGAAGAGCAGCGTGGTCGCCGCCGCCGCCGATGATTTCAACGAAAGGAATACCGAGACAGATATACAGCGATAGAGTTTACATATAGAGTACAGATACAACGAGAGGTACAGAGATACAGATACCGAGATACAGATGCAGAGCGGCAATCTAAACGGGCGCGCAATTACTCTAGAGAAGTCCAAGGGAGACGGGAAAGGGCTAAGGGCATAGTTAGTTGGAAAGGATTGGTTTACCTAATTTCTTTGGTCTCCAGCAGCGACGAGGTGTTCACATCGTTCACCGCATTGATCATCGACGTGGGCGAGAAGGGCAGGTGGTACATGGAGGCGGCGTCCAGGGCATAGGTGTCGCCCCCGCCCTTGATCAGCAGCTCGTTCTTGATCTCCATAAACTGCTGGTGCGGATTGTGGTGCGTGGCGAACGGATGCTGCTGCTGCAGCAGCTGCGTCTGCTGGTGCTGTTGCTGCTGGTGGTGGTGTTGCTGATGCTGGTGCTGCTGCTGTTGCGTTTGGGCGTCCAGCGCGTTCGCATTCAGCGTGGGCTGGGTGCCGGCATGCGTCGTGAATGTGTACTGCGAGTAGGGACAGAGGTCGCCCAGCTCCGCCGAGTCCAGCTTCGGCTGGAAGTTTTGCAGGCCGTCCGGTGTCAGGATCTGGTAGCTCTGCACCGTGCCGATCACGTGCTGCTGCTGCTGTTGCTGCTGCTCTGCCGCCGCGGGGGTGGCCGCTGTCGTGGAGCTAAGATAGGTCACGTTGTCAAGCTCGTAGTGGGACTGTGGCGCCTGGCTGGCGGGCACCTTCAGCGGCTGCTGCTGCTGCACCAGCTGCTGTTGCTGCTGCGACTGCTGGTTCGTCTGATATGTGGGCGCCGCCGTCGTCTGCTGGCGCTGCGGCGTCGTGGTGTATATTGCCTGGCTGCCGTCCAATTGAAGGGGCACCAGATTGCCGGCCTGGTCCTGGATCATGATGCTCTGGCCATGCAGCTGTTGCTGCAACAGTGCCTGCTGCAGCTCCAGCTGGTTCGAGTAGATCAGCGTGGTGGTGGGCGCGGCGGCCTGGCCGCCATTAGGTGTCGCGGGTCCGCGCTGCAGACCCACTGAGCTCGTGGCGCCTGGATTGGCTAGCGCCAACTGCGCTCCGCCCGGCAGAATCATCCCGCTGAAGTCCAATGAGGGTAGCGTCTGCAGCTGCTGCTGCTGAGGCTGTGCCGTCGTGGAGGCCAGCGAGGTGGTCAGGGTGTGCTGCATGGGTTGCTGCTGCGAGTGACTCACGCTCACCGGTGACCCGGTTAGAGCCTCGGCGTTCTGGACATCATCCAGAACGCTGTCTATTTGCGCCAGGCGCTTTTTGGCCGGCGTGCTGCCATCGCCGCCTTTGGATTTTCGGACTCGTGGAGTGCGGGCGTTACGCGCTCTCTTCGCCGGCGGACCGTCTGATTTCAAAGGCGTCGTTGTGGCTGACGGCGGCATGGGAACGTCTCCATGCTTGTCCTTCTTGTGCATCTTCATCTTGTCCGGACGCGAGAACTCCTTGTTGCAGATGGGGCAGGCGAAGATCTTGCGGTTCTGGCCCTCGTGGAAGAGATACGCGTGCCGCTGGAAGCTGTACTTGTTCTTGAAGGTCTTGAAGATGTCGTTCTTGGCGCAGACGAGACAGTAGGCCACGCCGTCAATGATGTGCTCATAGCGGGCGATGTCCAGACCGCGCACGCTCATCTTCTCCAGATACTCGCCCTGCTCGTCGTCGGCGATGACGCGTGTCTTGCGCTTGCGCTTCTGCTTGGCTGCCGCCGCCGAGCCCGCCTTGGGCGCCACCGAGGTTATCGAAGTTCCCTGATCCTGGCTGATGGTATAGCTCGTTGTACCGGCGGCTTGCTCCGCTGCCTCGGCCTCCACCTCGGCCTTGATCACCTGGAACTCCTCGTACTCGTGCTCATTGTCCGGGTCGTGCTCGTGCTCGTGGTCCGGATCGTGTTCGAGGCTCTGCTCCTCGTACTTGACCTGCAGCAGGCCAGCCTCCTCGTCGTCCTCCTCCTCGTCACCGACGATGCCGTGCTGTGGCTCGTACTTGATTATGTCGGCGGCCACGGCACTGCTGCCGTTGCTCAGGCAGTCGCTGCTGCCGGGCTCGCTCTTAAGCACGTGGTACTCCTCATACGTGCTGCCGTCGAACTCGATGATTGTACCGTCCGTGTTGACCAGGGCCGTGGTCGTGGTCGTGGTGGGTGCGGCGCTGCTCTGCGGCACAGAGACGGGCGTGGGCGCCGCGGATACCGCCGGCAGCCCGCCGTTGTAGTTCTCGAACACTATGGTGGTTGGGGTTTGTCCGTCTTCGCCGGTGGTGGTGATGTAGTGATACTGCGGCTGCTGCTGCTGCTGCTGAGCGTGGGTGGTGGTTGTGATCGTGTCCACTCCGTTGGTGTTGGCGTTCGTATGCAGGATGGAGGACGAACTAATAGTTGTGACCACATTGTCTTTTGTTTATATATTTTTTGGAAAATACATATTCGGTTTCGGTTCATAAAAGATGTGTTTGAATGTAATATTTGCATAAATCAATAAATCAATTCGTAATCGAAGTCGAAATCAATCAACAATTCACTCAAATCAGGTTCGAATAAAACGAATGCAGTGCAAAATGAAGCTACTCGCGGGCCAACTGCGTGCAGAGATGCCACAGGTGGCTAGCACCTGCGCCACGTACACGTGCCTCTTGATTTACGGATACAGGATATTCGGGAGAACGTCGTGAGTGAATTGGTTTTTGTTTGTCGGTAGAATCTGTGTTTACTTAAATCTACTTTACAGCAATCGTAATCGTAACTCTGGTACAGTACTCGCAACTCAATACGTACTAAATAAATCTAAATAAATAAATAATCGTACTTGAATAACTGAGGCTGGTTTTACAGGAGGACAGAGCAGAGAGGATGAAACTGGTGTGTTGGCTGGCGGTTCCTCTAATCGCGAGGGACCAGGACTGGATGTGTCGATGGTGAAACAATAAGTGAAGGGTCTCAACAGAGGTAGTCTGTGTTTTGCTAATAATAACTAAATCGTAAACGCAAATATAAAAACTAAGGCAAACAATTGCAATCCCCGAGGCCCAAGTGCTGGCAAGGACACGCATGGGCAGCACTGTCGCCGTCCGCTGGGGCGCACTGGGCAGACGCGGGCCCCGGAAATTGAATTGCAGCGGAAGCTTAATCTCTAACTAAATCAAGTAAGATAAGGTAATTGATCAACACGACTATTGACCCTTCTGCGACGCGCTTGGCTCGGAGTGGAGTTCCTGCTGTTGAAATGATTTGTGCATTTATTTATGTTATACAGATCCAATATAGGTCAGGAGAGTTCGAGAAGAGATAGACACGGACCTGGTAGAGGGAGCAGGTCGTAAATTATAGACGACAGCATGTACATATGTAGTGTGTGTAGCAGTCGATAAGCATTTGTTATTAATCAAAGCAATTTGGTATCGCTCGGCAATGATTCTTGAAGAGTTTCTCGCTTAGTTTAAATTGTTTCGTTTGGCGACAAGAGCACAGCAAATGGAAGTCAAGTTCTCAGTTTGTCCTCATTTTATCTCTAATTTTGGCACCAATCACGATTGGAAACTATAAATAATCAAATATTCGCTGGATGTCGGATGGTGAAGTGTGAAATGGAATGACTGTGCAACACTCAGGGTACGAAAGAAAGCGTTAGCTCGGATTCGTGGGACATGGGTTAAATCATAAAGGTGAGTTTGTATTTACAATGAGGGGTTAACTGAAACACCAATTACGAGTACACAAGAGGGTTAAACCATACACAAAGACTACAACCAACAAACAAATAAACAAATAAAGCAAAACAAGTTCAAAGCGGACACTTACCGGCAACATTGCTGGCAACATTCTGCTGTTGCTGCTGCTGCTGCTGATTTTGCGGACTGCCGGCCGTGGTCTGATATGAGGCCGTGGTGGCCGTCACCGCCTGACCGTTTGCATCACAGAGTATCTCGTTTTGCAGCTGATAGACGTTGCCGTCCGTGCTGCCGTATTGCTGCTGCTGCTGCTGCTGTGGAATGCCGCTGAGTGTGTTGGCCGCGGGCAACATGTTAACGTAAATTTGTTGCTTCTGCTGCTCCTGACTAGACTTGGATGTAGATGCTGCTGCTGCTGCTCCTGCCGCTGCCGCTGCCGCACTTAATTTTGGTATCTTGCCCTCGAACTTTCGTGGCTGTTGCATGAACTGCAGCGTCTGCTGTTCCTTTTTGGCATCTGGAAAATGGCAATCGGTAGAATTTAGTGCATATTCGGGCCAGGATTTTCTGTGATTGTTATGTTTTGTTATTGTTATTGGTGAGATTAACACACATACACATAGGGGCTGTGGACTCGTGGACTCGGAGGGAGGTATTGCGAGCGGTGGGATAGGTGGTTGGAGGAAAATGAGGCAGTGAGAGGCGAGAGGCAGGCGAACGACCAAGAGAAGACAATTCTAGGGGCCGGCAGACAAGCGAGAAGAACAGGCCCAAGCAGCACCAACAAACACCTTGGATTCGTTTTAGTAAAACAGTTTTGGTTTTGGTTAGTTTTTAGCATAGATTTAAAAGCGTGATCGTATATTTCTCTGGCGCACTCTTACAATTAAAATAAACTAGACGATTTGTATTTGTACATTGAAAACGCAAAACTAATAAACAATGGGAATGCTGTTAAAAACACTGAATTTTGGGTCGAACGGAAGTGCAACGAAGCAGCTGTGAAATGTTGTGAAACGCTGTTGCTGGGAAGGGGACAGGGGTTAGTGGCTGGGATGAAATTGGTTAGGAGAAGCTGTTGTGATTATGTGGATGTAGTGGTGCAGTGGCTGCTAAAGCTGCTGCTCTCACCTCCGCCGCCGCCATCTGCTGCAGATTGCGTCGGAGTGGCTGATACGGCTGCTGCTGCTGATGCGAGTGCAGGTGTCGGCGATTGCAGTACAGCTCTGACAGCGCCAGTTGCAACCGGCGGCGACGTGACAACGGCTTCCTTTTTCCGCCTCGCTGGCGTCTTGCGGGGCGTGCCACTGGCCTTCCCGCGTCTCGCCCCCCGCGACGTAGAGGACGTGGAGGAGGCCGGCGATATGGAGCGGTCGTCCTTGGTGCGCGGACTGCGGCCTCGGCTGCTGTTCCTCGAATGCGTTTTGCGTTTCGACGCCAGCCAGTCGTCATCGTAATCGGCGTCGTACTTGCGCTTCTGCTTGCGGCGCTTAAAATCCTCCTCCTCGTCGTCATCTTCTGCACATTAAAAGATTCAAATAGGAAATGAAGAAGAAATAAGAAAAGAACAAGAGCGAGAATGCAGAGATTATAGTTTAGCCAAGACATTAACTGTCGATGGCACCTGACGGTGCACAGCACACACCTGTGCCGTCATCTATGTACTCCAGCAGCTCTTGCTTCGTCTTCAGATCGGCGGGACTCTGCAGACTCATGACATCCTCATTGGCGTAGTCGCCCTCATCGAGGCCCAGCTCGGCGGTGTCCAGCGTGAGGACGCTCTCCTTCAGCATGGCCTTGACGTCATCGGGCACGTTGGGATTCTGCTGGATTTCATCCAGGTCAAGATCGGGATTGCGCTCCTTAAAGCTCTTGGCCTTTGTGGGGTTGCATTGCTTTTTCATTCTGCGAAGGAGAGGAATAACGAGAGCGGAAAGACGGAGATGTAATGCACAAGTTTAAGGGCACAACGGAGGTATGGGAACCTACTTTTTATCACACAGCAGAACATCGAGGTGCGGTGGCAGGGGAGCGGCGCTGGGAGTCCCGTTGGCGGGATCCTCCGGATGCCGGCCAACATCGCGTCCCTCCAGCCACAGATCGTAGCGGTCGCTCTGGAAGCGCTTGACGAACGTGTCCATTGAGATCTTGACCATATCGTTGCTGCAGGTACACTGCACTGCCCGCTTGCCGTACTCAATCCAGCGCTCCATGGCAAAGTTGGTGGACTCGGCGCAGTTGAAGCCGTGGTTGAAGCCGGCATGGTATCCGAACGGGAACGTGATCATGATTTCGCCAGCCTCCTGCGTGATCTGCAAATGTTCGATATAGACATTGAGGTCACCACCCAATTGGACCGTGGAACTATGGACAAACACACCTTACTGACGGGCACGTCGTGCTGCTTAAGTATCTGGGGCGAGATGAGTGTCATCTTGTGGCGCAGGTAGGCATTGCAGTTCTTGTAGCTGGCTGGAAAGTACTGATTCGCCACCTTCTCCAGCTTGCGGCCGCACTCCGGCGGCACCACATACCACGTCTTGGGCGCACCGAAATGCAAGTAGTTGATTGAATAGAGGTCCATGTCCTCCGTGTGCCAGGCGAACGTGGTCTTCCACATGCCAAAATACAAGTACGCCGTGTTTACGCCGTCTATCTGGATGTTGTAGTCCTTGTTTACGTAGTCCAGAATGGTGCCCAGCCGATTGATGTTCCAGCTCTGCAACAGCCAAGGCAATGCATCGTCAAGAGGGAACGGGGGGAACACTAAAACCCAAACACTTACATCCTGGTCGGTGTCTGTGATGCTGCCGCTGACGTCTGCTCCATAAATGGGAGCCACGTATGTGATGTTCTTCCAGTACTTGCGCTCCAGATCCTCAAAGTCAAAGTGCTTGGGCGTGGCGTAGCGCTCGGTGCTGGCCAGTTCGCTGAACTGCTTCACGGTCAGCGGTTTCTTTTGGATGTTTATTTGCTGGTAGTAACCCTGCTTGCCGGTGACCACCTGACATATGGGCGCCGGTATTGTGACATTCAGGGCATCCAGGTCGGCGTAGCCACTGCGCCGAGGCACCCATTCTGGCGGCGGCACCACCTTGGCCAGACCGGCCTTGTGGGCGCCCTGAGACTCCATGTAGGCTACATATTTGGGGAAATCCTTGAACTCCTCCCAGGTGGGCCGAAAGACCATGATGCGGGGCACCTCAGACATTTTCATTTTGTTCGACGCTCTGTTTTCGTCCTGCTGCCAGGATCAGGTTTAGTCTCTACGAAACACTAATCTCTTGGAGTCTATTGCTTCGATCTGTAACTGTGATAGAAGCAGCATTAAAACTCCGTGCTCCGTTCGGGCCATTAATCCCGAGCAGATGCCCCGTCTGCCAGCCCGCCTGCCCCGCAACTGCTGAACGATCGGATCGGATCGGATCGCCAAGGATCGGCTGCCTGCCACAAAGCAAACAATGAAGCGCAGGAACAGCTGCAACTCATCGAGCGCCTTTCAAAATGGGCGCGGTAGCGACAACAGCAGGCAGGCAGGCAGGCAGGCTGACTGGCAGGAAAATAGAGGCTGGCAGGATATGCAGTTGTTGCTGCCATTCGAGTGGCTTGAGTCCTGTGCTAGCAGGACCCATTGCCCATAGGAACCCATAGAAAGTGCAACGATCGTTCATTTGAATGCCTTAAAAACTAAAAATAAATGCAAATTGATTATGCATATCATATGTCATCATGCAGAACTCGGGCTGAAAACGGAAAGGGGTTTAAGGTTGATTGGTTCTTATGATAGCTTAAAGGCAAAAAAAATTTTGAATTTATCAATTACCTTACGAATTTGAATTGTCAATTGCTGCTGAACAAAGTTAGTATTATTAAAAGGTTAAGCTAAAGAGTATGCTTGGGTAATTTACACATTTTAAAGTTATAATTTAAGGCTGAAATTCAAGAAATTTAAAATTTGTGTATAATTTGTTTACCTGTTACCTAAATAACTTCATTCAAATGAACTTTGTGGTTTGGAATCAGAGCTGAAAGTTTACCAATAATTCTTAGAAGAAGGAACGAATCCAAATCCCAGATAAGCGACTATAAAATTAGAAACGATCAAAGCCTCTAAAGAAATCTTTCATTTCACACTGATCTTGATGACTTTCTTAAGGTTTAATCATTATATTTTATATTCGAATTAAAGACTCAAAATCGGATCAGAAACAATGTTAAAATTCATTAAAGTTAAACTAAAAAGCTGTTGAGATCCCAAGTAATCTCCATTTCATTTCAAAGGATGATGAAATAGTATCAATAAATTGATATCAAAATTTTCATGTTCATTCATAAAGCGGAATTTCTCTCCATGTATATATTTCTGTATACGTGAAGCTCTCACTAAAAAAATCACAATAAATCATGCTGGCTACGGATAATTAATTATGGAACGTCAGCCAGGACGAACCGTAATTCCCCGCAGCAAGAAAGTCAGATCGAAAACGCCCAATAAGCGAATAGTCATAAGTCCCCCCGACACAATTTTTTTCACTCAATACCAATGGCTCACGACTTGTTTTTGCCTATTTTCGGCACACGCAGACTGCAAGCTCTGCAGGCCGGAGAAGCGGCAAGGATAGCGACAACAAGGACAACGCCGTGCGAGACATCCCAGCAAACTAGATGAAAATTTACGCAATTTTTCGGCTAAGCAGAAAACTGTACCACCACCCGACGAGTTCACTGAGCGAGAGAGAGAAGGAGAGAAAGAGAGCGGAGCGCCGACGATGTTTTCTAAGGGGGAGGGGGAAGGAGGCAATGACGAGTGCGCAAAACTATTTGCTAGTTCGAAGGAGAAATAGAGAGACAGACATAGAGAGAGGGAGAGAGATGGTATGCAAAGGAGCGGGCTGGGTACTCGTTGAAGAGCGGTTTAAAATGGGCGAGTCGCAAGGCAGCGAGTATGTGTGTGTGTGTGTGTGTGTGTTGACATATTTGTGTGTGTGAAAGGACGAAATTTGGGACTCACTTGTGATGTGCTTCGATGGTTTTTTCGTTTCTGTTTCGTTTTCAATGCTCTCAGTGCGTAAATCCCAACAAAATGGCACAGGACTCGTGCTAGCTTTGTGATGATGGCTTGTTGTCCTTATATTCGTTTTAGTTTATTGCACATTATATTTTGTATTAGCTTGTTTAACTTTTGCTGCTTTTCTGTGTAATATATTTGCACAATTTGTTGTTTGCTTTCCACACTTTAAGGACACACTTTTCGACTATTCTTTGACTTTGCGATTTAACTAACTTTGGCTTGGCGTGTTTTTTTGTTTTTTTAATTATTTCTGCAACATCTGATGGCGACGTTGTCTTGTGTTTTCCAGTCTCTGACTCTGTTGTTCCGGGGGCGGGGGCCTCTCCGAGGATAACTGTGTGTATATATATGTATATATATATATGAAAGCACTCACGACGGGCACGACATGTCTGAGCGGTCTGAGCGGCGAGCGTTGACTGAACCACAGACTGATGCCAGGACGATGGCAACGACGCAGACGCAGGCGTCGACAGAACTCGCTGGCTCACACACACACACACACACGCACACGCTGAGAGCGTTGTCCTTTTAATGCGAATGCTCTGGTCAAAGCATAATGTGGAAGGAAAATTAGTGTAGAGCGAGAGGGAGACGGCGCAAACAAGTTTGGCAGGATAAAACTGGAGGGGGAAGTGCAAGCCGAGAGGAAAAACGGCAGTTGTTATCCATCGTCCTTTTCACCATCCATTCATCCGGCCATACGACCGTCGAACAATGCATTTTCTTTGCTCTTTCGGGTCGTTGCGAAAATTAGATGTGGCAAAAGGAAAATGCATTGGAAATTGCCATTTGAAACGCTCTCTCGCAGTCGGGGCCCCCTCTCTGTCCCTATTTCGTTCGCTTCGAGCCGGCTGCGAAATCGCAAGGGACTTAATCCTCATTATGCATTGTCTTGGCTTGGATTTTGGATTTTGGCCAGGATCTAATCTGGGGCTTACATTTCTCGGATCTAATGCGATCGTAGGTAGGCGAACTTCAGTGGCAGGGTTATCAATCCACTTGAGACTTGATGCAAAATAATAGGGGTATATTTTGAGCACTCCATGACTTGGGTTAAGAATCTGATCGAGGTCCTGCGAACTTACGCAGGGTTTAAAAAGAGTAGAAACCTGTAAGTAATATCAGGAAGAAGGATGGTATTCTGTCTGTGTAGAAATCGAGATCACAGGTTCTATAAGAGCTATACCAAGTAGTTTAGTTTTTCGCTTTGTTAACGCCTAAAATATGTGCGCACTTTGCTAAACAGTAATGCTTATGTTTAATGTAAACATAATTATAATTTTTTAGTAATAAATTGCACGTTTCCCCTTTAAAAAATAAAGGAATTATATTCAATCTCATGCAAAAATGATCATTGATATATTTATTTTCTTTTTAAAATCATCTTTTCTAAGTTGCAATCATTTTACACGTCTTTTTTTTTCATTACCTGCCGTAAAAGTGCATCACTAAAAAGTTTTATTACATAATTTTGATAAATCTTGATTAATATGCTAGGTTGTTGGGATATTTTGTGTGATCGAGGATCTCCAAAAATTTGTAAATCTATGGATTTATAAGTTTTACGATAAGGTTTCGATCACTGTGAAAGCTTTAATGTTTAAGAATCTTATCGTTATGACAAAATGTATTAGGCTTCAGGATGCAGTTCAAATAAATACAGCTTTTTGACGAGCTCCACGGATATATAAGATTGCAAAACGCTAATAACATCCAATTTTATGCAACACAAATTATCACATCTGCAACGGCAAAGGACAACTGCCGGACATAATTAAGTGATACCGCTTCGATAACAAGCGTCCCCCCATTTTCAGCGCAGAAAAACCATACAAAAACCAACAGAAAATTATAAAACGAAACAAAACGGGCGAGAAGGAATGAATAGGAAACCCGCGCTGAGTAATTACAGCAGCATGGACAGCGAAAGGCGAAAAAAAAACGCCGAGCAAAAGTATAATTTACAACATGTCATTAGTCGGGCAACGCCTACGGAAAGCGGCAAGGGGAGAGTGTTCTGGGGGCTGGGGGAGAGGGGACGGCAGGATCAAAGCGTGACCAGAGCGCTTAAAAACGGTCATACTGCGCGGCAGGACTCGAGCAAACACAAAAGATGGCGGGGAGGCCGAGGATCCAGGAAAACAAGTTTCTACAAAGCAGTTCTGCCATGCCACACAGCAAGAGAAACAGAGAGAGAGAGGCAGAGGCAGAGAACAGGACGAAGGAAAGAGCTTGCACGAAAGCAGCGAGAATGACCAGGCGGCGGCGTCAACTTCCGGCAGGACTTACTCACACACACAGCGCTGCAGTTGTGTACACAATGTGGTCATTGACTGAACGGTAAAAAGCGAAAACAGGAACCAACAACAACAACAACAACAACAACAGCAATAGCAAGGACTGCCGATGACGTCGTCGAAGAACACACGGAGAACCGCCATAATGCGCGTCCCCTTTTTCCGCATTCCACATTCCCACTTCCCATCTCCCGTCCTGCGCCCCCCTCCTCCATCCATTCCACTTCGTTCCGAACTTACTCGCACACTCGGTAGTCAGTCGCCTGTGTCTCGTGTGATTCCACAAAGCATTTCTCTAATACAATTTCTCATAAAATTTCAATTCGAGCTCTGCCTCAGCTGCGACAACAACAACAAGATTATTTATGCTTTTTCCTTGTTCCTGCCACTGTTGTTGTTGCTGCTGCCGCTGCTGGCAGTTGCCTGTTTTATATCCTTTGTGACTCTAAGCACGCGCGTCGAACCCGGCACAGTGGGCTCGATAGATTTGCTTTCGGTTCAGCATAAACTATTGCATATATTAAATTTGTTTACCTATTAATGTAAATAATAATTTAACTC
Organism: Drosophila bunnanda; assembly: GCA_035046265.1. NCBI lineage: Eukaryota > Metazoa > Arthropoda > Insecta > Diptera > Drosophilidae > Drosophila > Drosophila bunnanda. The sequence goes on from JAWNOB010000016.1 coordinate 17,357,784, forward strand.
AAGCGCAATATGTACAGATATTTCCTAGTTCTATTGTTTTAAAATTCACTTGGTTTATATATCTTAATTAATAAGTTATATATTTCAATATTAATTATGATTTATCCGTTATTATACATTTAAATCATTATTTCGTTAAATTAACTTGATTTTTAGTTTTTAAATTCTTAGATTATACAAAATAAATCAATTTTTAGTTTTTAAAATCATTAGCTCATTAAATTAATTAGAATTTTCAGTTTTTTAAATCATTAGTACATTAAATTATTCAGTGTTTTCATTTATTAGATAACTTTTTTAATTTATAAAATATCCAACTTGAAAATATGTGTACAATATGCACTTAAAATAAATTACTTTTAATATGTAATTTTTAAATGACTTAATACGAAAATTTATATTTGATCTGCATATTACATTAAAATATTCTGTCAGATTGTTTCTAGATTTTATTTAAATTATACAAAACCCCCTCCTCTAGTGGAATAAAATCTACTTGCAGTAAATTTGAGTGAAACTCCTGTTCAGGACAATTAATTTATTTCATCCGCTTCCTGAACGAACCCACTGTGCGACATCGACAGGCATCGACCGAAAAGCAAAGCACGCGTCCCCTTTTTGAAGTTTCCCTTTTGTTGTCCTTTATCTCAATTGCACAACTGTTTGGCTTTGGCTCGTTTCTCTTCCTTTGCCGCTGCCCTTTGTTTTGTTTTTATGCTTTGAGTTCGTTACATTTTATGTTTTGCCTATGCGTGTACGTGTGCGTGTGTGTGAGTTTAGTGTGGCTCCTGCGAGTCCTTTTTCAAGCAGGCGTCCCTTCGTCTTGTTTTTGTTATTGTTATTGTGTGTGTTAACGGAGTAAAAAGCGTTGATAGAAGGAGAACCCCAAGCGCATGACGACTTTCCCGTTGCAGGCTTACGGCGCACACTCGCTGCTCTGCATTCTCTCTGCTCTCTGCCCCGCTCTCTCGGCTGCAGCACGCCCAGCAGCTGCCGTCGCAATCAAATTAATTCTCCTTTGCGCTCTCTCCTCTCCCCGCTTTCCGCCATTGTTCGTCTATCACTCGACACTTTCCGCATCCCAGTCTTATTGGTCGACAAAATGGCGGCCATGCTGAGCAGAAATCAGAAATCGGAAGGCGGAAAGCGCAAGGATTCTCCTCCATGAAGCAGGCAAGAGGAAAAACTTGCCAAGATGTCCATGGCGCGTGCTCAAGTGGCGGCCACTGGGACGTACTGGCAGTGCGCGAATAGCGCTCCAAATCCGGATCTATGCCGCAGCGAAATATAGAACAGGACCGTGACTCACTGCCACTTTTAAGTGGAAGTTAAAGGTATGCAAAATAAGAGCTACAAAATGTTTGCAAAACTATTTGAGAGCTTTCATAAAAGCTTATACTTTTAGGCCCAATAAATAGTTTAGTTGCAAGAACATCAATTCTAATTCAAATAAGTTTCGGGAATGTACTATTAGTAGGAATCCCTATGATACAGAGTGATCAATTTCTATTATATATGTTTATTAAGTTTATATACGTTGGAAAACGTTTTACAGATTGCATAATGTCCTTAAGTACCTAATAAAAAATTACAATACACAATTTAAAAATGATATTTCCATAATTTAGGCAGACAAATCTCTTTCCAAAGTCCCAAAACTGACAGACAACCCAATTAGGAACTGTTTGATATGCGTCTTTAACCTCATAACCTCATCTTTATTAACCCTTGGTCGGGGATGTGGGTTGGGACGGTCCGAAGACCACCCACCACCCACCGGCGGGAGCTGCAGCGCAACCACCCGGCGGGGCAACAACTTGTTGAGTCGTCAACTTGTTAGTCCTTCATCCACGGAACCACCACACCTGACCTTCCGGACTTCTGGCGGGATCTGTGCCAAAAACACCACCTAGTCCGGGGGTATGTTTATTATGCTTTATGAATGGGAGCGGAGCGGGAGCGGATGCTCCTTGCGCTGCTCTAACTACCACCGACGGCGCGCTCTGTTTTGGTTTTCTGTGTCGGTTTTTTTGGGAAACCCCCTAAAAGTGACGAAGACATTTTGTGGATGGATGACATGCCGGCACACGCCACGCCACGCCACGCCACCGAATCCGAATCCGAATCCGTATCCGTCCGTAAGGCGGTGGTGGTGGGTTCGACACATGACCAAGAGCAAGAGCGGATGCGGTCGGTGCCGGTGTCTGCTGGGGTTGCTTTCGTTTGTTTACATTTTTGGGGGGTTTCCCAACGTCCTTGCACCTACGAAGGCCGACCCGTGCGACGTGGTGCGTGCGTGTGAGCGGAACCACCCCATGCGCCATGTTGCCCAGAGCCAGTGCGCCAATATAGGTCGGTGGTTGCTCTGGCTCTGGCTGCGGCCCTGACTCTGGCTGAGACTCTTGCCCTGGTGGTGATTCCAAAAATATGCCCAGACCTGTCTAAGGGTTACTGCCACTGTTGCCGCTTGCTTTTTGTTTATAAACATTGCGCAAATCAGCTGATTCTCAGCCATCCCCCATGCGTGTTTCGCTTTCCACGCTCAGCCAGGAGTGGCATGTAGTGGGAGTGCTCCAAGCGGAAACCCTGCATCACCTGCAGGCCGAGTTCTTAGTCGGAGCTCGCGCAGCTGCTGGCTGGCTGCCTGGCTGGAACCGACAGATGTCGACTGTAAAATGCAATGCCAGTTCGTGTGCAGCCAATCCAGCAATTGCAGCCGGCCAGGCATTGAGACGAACGGAGCTGAAAGGACAGCACAGGAGGGATCGGGCCTGGCTGGCCTGCTGTTGCATTGATTACTGCTCGGCCGGGAATGTTGAACGCATCTGGTACGACCCTTGCTCAGCGTTCTCCGATCCTTCGATTGTCGCTTGGCATGTGCCACGGACCAAAGGCCATCTGCCATCTGCCTGCTGCTCTGAGGTGCTCCACTGCGATCGATTGTCGGAGCCCGTCTCTGCCGAAGGATCCTAGATTTTCCGAGGGTAAGGATATAGTTCATGAAGCTAATTAAACAATTTGATGTTGTGTTTACAAAAAAAGACTTTGAACACAGTTCTCTTGGGATATCCTATTAATAATTATAAAAACTCTTTTAATGCCCGGACACTATTATTCAGTTATATCCCTGTTGTGAATGCCCCAAGTTAATCCTTGATATTTCTAAGCACTATGTGCGAAAACCAGATTATTTTTCGATTTAATGTTTTAAAATCCTCACAAAAAGGTAGATTAAGGATTAGCCTAAAAAATTAATTTATAAAAATGATGTTATTTTTCCAAAATGGTCCAGTTTCATCATCAACAACGGCTGGCCGACCGCCCAGGATGCCTTTCCCACACTCTGGCAGCCAGCATAAAAAAACTTGGAGCAAACCCAGAGAAGCAGCTTTCCAAACATGAATTCTCCCAGCTGAAACCGGACACCACAACCCGTAGGGATAGTAACCGGGAATGGGGACGCAGAATGGGATAAGGACGAGCACAGGAAGAGTGGGGGGGGGGCCCCAATCGGAAAAAGTTTCGAATTGCGTTCCGAGCAACTTAGGGGACAAAACCGGTATGTGAACGAGGGCAGGATACGTTGTCGATCGAAAACGACTGCATGCCAGTTACAAGGATATGAGGACACGCTGAAGAAATAGGTCTTTCAGGACAGTTGCAACATTGCAACTTCCGCTCTTAGTTGTCGTCGAGAAGGAAGTGCAAAATGTCGCTGAAAATCACGACTTCCCAATCACTGTTCCCCCCCTTCGTGAACCAGCTGCATCGTTTTTAAGCCATGTTTCGTGTTTGCGCAGGCGTACGTTGAACCCAGTTCCTTCAAACCCTGGAGGCAGGTAAAAACCGACCCAGACAGAGCCGGCAGATGTTTCTCTGTCAGGATCCCTTTGTCGCAGGTCAGTTGCTGCCTCGAAAGGAGTGGAACCTAACAAAGTTTGTGGGCACGTCAAAGGCTTCTCAAACATTTGTTTACTTTTGTTTGGTTAGAAGAAGTCATTACCACGGATGTAGGGGTAGGGGATATCAAAGGCGCAGCTGCGATCAAAACAGGAACAATGAGGATAGAATTCATGAACGTATTTATATTAATATTTAAATCTCAATTAATGGTGTAATTTGTATTTAATAATTTCAAGAAATTTTGCCACTTTTTAGTACGAATTTGTTATTAAAAAAAGTTTTTGGAATTGAAGAATAATTTTCCTAAATCCACGGCTACTGATTGGTTCCTCCACATACAAAACAGAAGACATAACAAAATTAAAGTATTTCCTATATTCGACATTAGCTCGAGTGAAAAGATAATGGTTCATTTTAATAGACTTCCTATGTGTAACTTTACCAAGCGTCTTTATAAAACAAAGTCCAAAGCTTAAAGGCTTCAATCAATTAAACACACGACCTTTTTTTCTAAGGTTATATCCTTAAATAAAGAGTACTCAGCTCAAAATGCAAAAACTGAATGTTGTAAGTAAATAATTCCCACAAGGATGAACGGTTTTATGAGAAGTAAGTTTGCTATTCTAAAAAGATACTGATAAAAAAACATAATAATCCTAATATTACAATAAATTAATCTAAGTTAAGGGGTTTAAAACGACAACATCTATTCGACCTGGTATTAGGAGAGTGCACAGGCACAGACAGAAAGATGTGCAGATGGACATGTCTAAGCCAAGACATGACGTTTTCATGCCAACATTGCGTTTGTATGAATGATAAATATATCGAAGTTTATTTGGTGAGAAACCTTTTCTTGATTTAAACTGGTTAGATCATTTTTGTTCGATTTTACAAAAAGTGGAATAATCAAAGTAGAGGCTATTTACCTTTACAAGGTGCTATTCTTAGAATAAAAATTATAATTTTGCTTTATATTTTGCGAAATTGCGGCAAGAACAAAACTATACTCTACATGTGCCGATAAAAACCGTCAGATAGATCATCAAGATGGGAATGTTTCAACCTATGGTATATACCGGCTAGTCTTTAAAATGCTTCAACAAACTTACAATAACTACTTAGGGCTTAGGATCCTTAAAATAGTACTAGTATGGCATAGGTTATATTGTTAATAGTATAGGCTTTTGGAACTAGCCTACAGATTGCATAATATGTTCTGTGGCGATTTGACTGCAAAAGTTGCAAGCACTTAATTCAGCATTAAAACGGACAGACAAATGTACCTTTAACGAGAACTGCACAGACCTAATAATAAACCATTTCTAATACTAAATGTTTACAATGAAATTTACCAATAGTCCATGATTAAGAATACCTTCACACACATATCTTTGTAAAAACGTGTACTCCAGGATAACAAGAGCCTTACATTTTATTCCAAAGTTGTCCAAAAGTATGCAATAAAATCTTGGAACTGACGGATACCTAGGACATGAGTCCGCCGAAGAAGAACCATGAAGTATGCAAACAATAATTGTTTTTCATACAAATGAACCTTTCATATTGTTCTTTTGGACACACATTAAATGGAATTTAAATCCTAAGGGCTCACTGTGTTGACAGCATCAGTAAGGCAAACCTACTACTATCTGCATGATGAAAATAAAAACTATTGTTAATCTGCATTTGTCTAATTACAGAGCAACAATGTTGCACCGAATTTGTTTTAATCAGAAGGACGCCTGCATCGAACTTCCCCCGCTGACTAATGCAATTAATTCAAATGCCAAACGTTCCAGTAACAGAGCGTGGCCGCGGAGACAGAGGGACGGAGGAAACTAAGCTGACAAATTGAAAAATCGATTTTGCACAACGCTCTCGCTGTAGCAAATCGCGAATTGGGGAACTGGGCAGCGGTTCTAGGTGCTGTGAAACTCACCCGGTCGCAGCGCTGACGGTCCTCCGCTGCTTTTCAGCACTCCAGTCACTGGATCCGGAGGATTGGGGCTTTATGCAGCACCTGTGCTTTCGCGAATTCAAGCCCCTTCTGCGCCTGGTGTTATTGCAACGGGGAATCTAGGAATCGGAATCGGCGTACGTGACCGAGAAACTGTGCCCGTTCACAATAGACGTAGACGCAGTTTATTTACAATAGATTAGCTGCGCACTGCACATGTCTGCGTGGGCCGTAGCTGTTGTTGTTGCTGCTCTCTGTGGTAGCTGCCCGCTTGTTAACAGTGTTTTCCTCATCAGCGACATTAGTTTCGGAGTTTATACGAATAGGTTTTCACAGCAATTCACTCGCCCTTCTCATAAGATGGCTGCTTATTGGACGTCTCTCGTCTCCTGAATTCGGGACACACACGAAAATGAAACATTTACACAGGCACAGGTTGCTCGTCGCTTTTCAAACATGTCACTGTAGTACGTGCACTAGTTCTATGTCAGCCGATGGCTGCCCGCGTCCACTAGCCGTTTTGCAACAGCACAAATATAAGATAAATTATTTTACTTTTCGCCAATATTTTATTAGAGCTGCGAAAACGTTTACGTTCCTATAGATAAATAATGCTCCGGTTTGTCAGAAAAGGACTGGATTTTTCCCTCCGTAGTAGGTGGTCACACTTGTTTTAAACGCGAACGTAACAAAACAACGTAACAACGTATTGTTTTTATTTAATTATTTGCATCAGAGCACTGCATGAGTAACAAAATACAAAAATAGATTAGTTAAAGCCAGTAAATTGGTCTTTATAAAGAGTACCATTGTACTTTTGTTGATTTAAAATATATCGATACCAACTATCGATAAAGTAAGTCTGCTTGTCAGAGTTGGCAAGCGGAGATGGATTTTTAAAAATTCAAATTTTAAAATTGAACTATTTTGATGTTAATCTTAAAAACTGAACTTAAACTATTTGATATGCTTCAAATATTAAGATTATCTTAATGATGATTAATAAATATTAAGAGCTCCGAAACTCGTCAATTTGTTTTTCGCATAATCATGTGCTGACAACCCTACCCCCGAAGTGCACACGTTTTCATCTGTTTTTTCTGTGACTCCATCAACTGCATGTGAGTAATGATAAACACTTGTTATTTCCCAAGTTGACACACTGTTGCATCAGCCAGACCTGTGAAATGCCTCAGCCGGAACAAAAGACCGATGTCAGCGGCACAGCCGATGCCGAAGGTCCTCCAAAGACTGCCAAGCAGCTAGAGAAGGAGCGACTGAAGGCGGAGAAGCTGGCGAAGCTTCAGGCCAAGTTGGACAAGAAGGCAGCTGCAGCTCCTGCTGCGGGCGAAAAGAAGGAGAAGCCTGAGGTGAGTATCAGGAATACTGATCTACCCTGATCTCTGGACCGCTTCTATCAGATCGAGGTTATGTGGCACAGTGAAAGGGAGTAATTGGGGTCCATTGTTGCCGGTGAAAGCTAAAGTCATGCTTCAATTATCTCTGCAGAAGCGAACGAAGGAGGTGAAAGAGGCTGCCGTGTACACGGCCCAGACTGCGCCCGGTGAGAAGAAGGATCTGAGTGGCCCTCTGCCGGATGCTTACAGCCCGCGGTACGTCGAGGCCCAGTGGTACAGCTGGTGGGAGAAGCAGGGCTTCTTCACGCCCGAATACGGTGTAAGTTCTCTTTTATCTTCTACAATGCAATCTATGTAATCTTGCTTGGCCCGTACAGCGAGAGTCGATTGACTCGCCGAATCCCAACGGAAAATTCGTGATGATCATTCCTCCGCCCAACGTGACGGGCTCCCTTCACTTGGGTCATGCTCTTACCAACGCTATCGAGGACGCCATCACGCGCTACCACCGCATGAAGGGGCGCACCACTTTGTGGGTGCCCGGTTGTGATCACGCTGGCATCGCCACTCAGGTGGTGGTGGAGAAACTTCTGTGGCGCGACGAGAAGTTGTCCCGGCACGACCTGGGCCGCGAGAAGTTCATCGAGAGAATCTGGGACTGGCGGCGCGAGAAGGGCGGCCGTATTTACGAGCAGCTGAAGAGCCTCGGCTCCTCTTATGACTGGTCGCGAGTGGCCTTTACCATGGATCCCAAACTGTGCCGCGCCGTCACCGAGGCCTTCGTCCGCCTGCACGAGGAAGGAAGCATCTATCGTAGCTCCCGGTTGGTCAACTGGTCGTGCACGCTGCGTTCGGCCATCTCCGACATAGAGGTTGACAAAGTGGAGATTCCCGGACGCACGTTCCTCTCCATTCCGGGTTACGAGGAGAAGGTGGAGTTCGGAGTGCTGATTAAGTTCGCCTACAAGGTGGAGGACAGTGACGAGGAAATCGTTGTGGCCACCACCCGTATAGAGACAATGCTGGGCGACACTGCAGTGGCCGTTCATCCCCAAGACGAACGCTACAAGCACTTGCACGGCAAGTTCGTAGCCCACCCGTTCTCCACACGCCGCCTGCCGATCGTGTGCGACGAGTTCGTAGACATGGCGTTCGGAACGGGTGCCGTTAAGATTACCCCGGCTCACGACCCCAACGACTACGAGGTGGGCAAGCGTTGTAACCTGCCCTTCATCACTATCTTCAACGACGACGGCTACATTATCGGTGACTATGGCGAGTTCACGGGCATGAAGCGCTTCGAGTGCCGCAAGCAGATCCTGGAAAAGCTCAAGGCTCTCAACCTTTACCGTGAGACCCTGAACAACCCCATGGTTGTGCCTATCTGCAGCCGCTCCAAGGATGTGGTCGAGCCCCTGATTAAGCCGCAGTGGTATGTCAGCTGCTCAGACATGGCAGCTTCCGCCACCGAGGCCGTGCGCTCCGGCGCCCTCAAAATTGTGCCTGAGCACCACACGAAAACCTGGTACCACTGGATGGACGGCATTCGCGACTGGTGTGTATCGAGGCAGCTGTGGTGGGGCCATCGCATTCCGGCTTACCACGTTAGCTTTAGCGACCCTTCAATCCAAACGGGATCGGTAAGTCAGCTTTTTGGTGGGAACTTATCTTTATCCGATACTAACTTCCACATTTATGATTCTGCAGCCAGCTCTTGAAAGCGTGGTAAAAATATTACAGAGCTTCTAAATAACAGTTGACCGTTTTATATCGGTTACCCATGGTGTAAGAGGTTTTGGTTAAACTTTTTAAAATAACTTCCTCGAATACAAAGACCTATTATCAGCTAAAAACAGTCATCTGTTATTTTCGAGTGGATCATCATGTGACATTTTAGATTAACTAAGATCTCTTTCTGTTTTTTCCGCAGAATGACGACGAGCAGTATTGGGTTGTGGCCCGTAGCGAGGCGGAAGCGCTAAAAAAGGCTGCCGAACGATTCGGTGTTGAGGCCAGTAAGATCGTCCTGAAACAGGACGAGGATGTGCTTGATACTTGGTTCAGCTCGGGAATCTTTCCCTTCTCCGTGTTTGGCTGGCCAGACAACACCAAGGACCTGGAGACCTTTTACCCCACGTCGTTGCTGGAAACGGGCCACGACATTCTATTCTTCTGGGTGGCTCGCATGGTATTCTTCGGGCAGAAGCTGCTGGGAAAACTACCATTCAAGGAGGTCTACCTCCACCCGATGGTGAGGGACGCCCATGGTCGCAAAATGTCCAAGTCTCTGGGAAACGTAATTGATCCGATGGATGTGATTCTTGGCATCACGTTGGAGGGGCTTCATGCCCAGCTTGTGGGTTCAAACCTGGACCCCCGCGAAATCGAGAAGGCTAAGGCTGGACAAAAACAGGACTATCCACAAGGCATTCCCGAGTGCGGCTCCGATGCCCTGCGCTTCGCTCTGTGCGCCTACATTACTCAGGCTCGCGATATCAACCTGGACATTAACCGCGTGCAGGGTTATCGCTTCTTCTGCAACAAGCTCTGGAACGCCACTAAGTTCGCCCTGCTCTACTTCAGTGGCTCGGAGAAGTTCGACACAGAGCTGAGTGCCTCTGATGCGGTTAACCAAATGGATTCCTGGATCCTTTCCCGGCTGGCAGCTGCCATTGAGGCCTGTAACCAGGGTTTTGAGTCCTACGACTTTGCCGCGGCCACCAGCGCCTGCTACGCATTCTGGCTTTACGATCTTTGCGACGTGTACTTGGAGTGCCTGAAGCCCATCTTCCAGAGTGGTAGCGAGGCGCAGCAAGTAGCGGCAAGACGTACTCTTTACGTGTGTCTGGACTACGGCCTCCGGCTGCTCTCACCATTTATGCCATTCATCACCGAGGAGCTCTACCAGCGGCTGCCACGAGCCAACCCAGCGCCTAGCATCTGTGTGGCTAACTATCCCAGTAAGTGTTGTATTGTACATATGGATAAACATATAAGAATAACTTATCTTATTTTTCCCAGGCAATGTCTCTTGGCGTAGTGCCAAGATAGAGTCAGACGTTGACTTTGTCCAGAAGGCGGCACGCGTTATCCGCTCGGCTCGCTCCGACTACAATCTACCCAACAAGACCAAGACCGAGGCTTACATTGTGTGCACGGATAACGCGCCAAACGAAATACTCAAGCGTTACGCTGACGATTTGGCCACGATCTCCTATTGCTCGAAGATAGTCTTCGATAGCGCCCCGCCGGCGGGCTGCGCTATTCTGACCGTGACCGGCCAATGTGAGGTGCATCTGCTGCTGAAGGGTCTTATCGAGGCGGACAAGGAGATAGTTAAGCTGCAGAAGAAGAGTGACCAATTGGTGCAGACTGTAAGCAAACTAAGCCAGGCCATTCAAGCGGCCGACTACGCCACCAAGGTGCCCGCAGAGGTACAGGCCACTAACGAAACGAAGCTCTCGGAGTCGCGGGCAGAGATTGAACGAATCGCGGCCGCCATTGAGACGCTAAAACTAATGTGAGGAGGCCAGTCGAAGACATTTAGGGGATTCAATCCATAACAGGCATTTTGTTGATATTTTGGCGTGCTTGCTAACTTAAAAAATATAAACACGCGCTTCTTTTGTTTTTTTTTCTGTTTAAGAACAAATATCAATCGAAGATTTTATATATATTTATTACTGCGACACTTGCAATTTTTTCGAGCTAAAAATAAATAGAAAAGAAACAGGACTAATGGCCTTCGTTACCAGGTCAATCGAGTGGCATGGTCTGTCTTGCGCTTGGACATCTTAATGTAACCCAGAAACTGTAACTCGGCTACGGCGCGCGTGAAACGTGCTCTGAAAAGGAAGGGAAGGTGCGATTTTAGGTACTATATTTAAGAAGAAAAAGGGCGGGTTACTTACTGGATCTGTGGATCGATTTGCTCCTGGCCTGCATTCTCAATGCCGTCGTCCTGATCGTTACCATTCACTACAGACCTAAAAGCCTGGAGCCAATCGAAGAGATTGATCATTCTTCCGCACTCCAGGTGTAGTTTGTACACCACCGAGAGATCGGGCAGGGTACTGACCAGCTGCGACTGGTCCTGCAGCTCACAGCATTTGCACTGCATGTAAAAGTGCGGATTGTTGAGGGCCGTGTGCAGCGCTGCACGGGGAGCGCCGATTATGTTCCTACGCACGGTGGCAATGTCGCTGAACACGAACAGTTCATGAATGGGAGGGGCATCCTGTAGCGCCCGCAAATGACCCTGAACCAAGTGGGACTCTATTAGCTGCAGCGTTTTCTGCAGGGCCTGGGCGAACTCCGTGGCGACAGGCTGCGATCGATCCCTATCCTCTTTGCTGCGTTGCAGGAGCTGTGCTTGGAGTTCGTGACGCGATGTCACTTGGGTCAGATTTGTGCCAGTAGTCCGCATTGTTGCAGCCGATCCAGGTGACATGGTGGCCTTGATCACATCGTCGAGCGCCTGACGGATCGCTAGGAGCTGGGGTCGCAGCACATCGACGCAGGCACCGCCAAGTTCCAGGGGCGTGATTTCCTCAGTCAGGAACTGCTCGGTTCTATCCAGACACCGAGTTACCTTGCCCACAAATTCGTCCTTGGACAGAAATCCCAGCATCTGCCAGCACTCTTTGTACTCAGGTGTCGTTTCGATCGGTTTGTTCATGCAGTTAACGTACAGCTCTCGACGCAGCTTGCCTAGGGGATAGCGGGGCAGATCTCCCACCAACTCAGTAAGGAATTCCAGGGAGCTGCGGAAGAGCAGAAAGTGTAGCATACAGTCGCGCAGTAGCTGCGGTAGCTTCTTCTTCAGGTAGTCGTCGTCAGTGAGCACGGCTATGATGCGTTTGCAGTCATTTATCTGCTCGACATACGGCCGAAAAGAGGGCAGCCGTCGGATGGACTCCATGTCGTCATGGCTCAAATGCTTAATGCGTCCCAGAGCCTTGCTATAGTCTGTGCAGAGCGCAAAGGCGTTGCCGGCAAAGAAGTGTTCCATCAGGCAAAACTTGAATCCCTGGATGAAGCCGTGTATCGAAAAATCATAGTACAAGAATATATGGGTCAGGAACTTAAAGGCTTTGCCCGAGAGGTGGAACGCATACTTGGGGGAGAGCAGCACTCTGTCCAGCATCTGTAAATATATGTATACAATAAGCAGCAGTTATTAAAGACTTTAAAATTTACAAATAATTTTGGACACTTACTTCGTTTAGACCTACGGGAGCGGCCTGTGTCTGAAAGACCTGCAGCCGGATCTTGCTGCTCACGTGATAGGGCAAAGTTCCGTGCACCGCTGACATGGCCGTTGCCACGCCCAGAACAAGGACGAACGGCAGCGCGCCGCAATGCGCACTCAGTATGAGAATAAAGTCCTGCAATACACTGGCGCTGAAGCACTCAAAGTCGGGCAGGATAACGACCAACTGGCAAGAACTGCGCTCCGCAAGCATATTGTTAGCGTACCACGACCTCAGCTGCTTGAGCGTGCATTGTGAACGGCGCAATCGCTTACGGTCCCTGTCCGCCACGTCCTCCTCCTCTCCCTCATCCACACCTGGCTCCACGGCCGAGTCGTCTTCGACAAGACCAAACACCATAGTCTCCACGGCCGCCTTCACGGTGGCGCAATCTCGAGACTGCAGCACGCAAACTCGGGCAGCACGCTGCGCATGCAGGCGCTGGGTGAACGCCTCGAACTGGCTGAGGTGATCTGGCTGATTGATACCCGTTAGTAGGGCGGCTGTGGGCAGCACTTCGTCCTTGGATGTCCCTCTCCGCTCGCCCTGGCCCACAACAAACGCCACCAACTGTTCCAGAGTGCGGGCATAGGTGCGCTGTTGCAGATCCTCAATGTGGCCGCTCACCTGGCTCCAGGCCTGGCTGTATTCCTCGTAGAATGGCTGCCTGATCACTTCCTCGCCCAGCAGGCTTTTCGAGGTTCTCGAATCGGGCCGCTTTCGCTTTGTGGTCTTAGCCTTTTTCCCGGCTCGAGTAGCTCCATTTTTGAAGACAAACACGCCCTAGAAGTCAACAATAGGTAAGTGAACCGATTTGCTACATATGACCGACAAGCAGGGCGTCTCACCTTAGACACCGAAATAGTGGGATCCATGTCGATCGCTGGCGTTCTACTGACGTTCAGTGCAGTGCGGGATCACTGATTCGCTGAGGGACGGCTTTTTGGTATTTGTCTAGGTCAGCTTAGTGCTAATTAAAGTTTGTTCACCGGTCCAACAACGCAAAACGAAAACACAGACCACAGCTGTGCGTGTTGGCGCCAAAGACGCGCTAGTGTTGGGCAAAGAGTGAATTATATGCGGATGTGGTGCTGGTGGTGCTAGTGGTGCTATTGGTATCTGCAAGAGCGGGAAATTTGAAAATGTATTTAAATAAGAGAGTTATATTTATTTGCAGTATATAACTAAAATGATTTCATTTTGTTGCTTTTCTATCTATAGCAATATGATAAAATATTGTTATTAAAATGTATCTAATACATTTATTTAAATGTGTATGTACATGTACAAAATTAAGCTTTTGTATCACCTTTTGCAGATAAAACTGATCAATTTATTTTTATTTATTAAGGCATTGTAAACATATAATGGTAGATGCTAAAGCAGATCCCTCGAAACCCAGCTTGTAAAATTAACTGTATCATCCGAATGAATAAACCAAACGGATTTAGTTAAAGTAATTTATAAAGATTCAAATACTAGTTATAAAATAATCGATTTGTTTTTATTCGAACTAGATGTAGCCTTGAATCTAACGCAAGAAGTTGTTGTAAGCCAAGCTAGATAAACAGGCAGCACTGGATATTTTAATAAAAAACAATGTATTCAAAATATAATTTATATAGATGTGTACTCTCTCTTCTTAATAAGCCATTTTTATTTTGTACTATGTACTTACATGTTCTATTTATCCATTTATATTGGTCACATTCGTCTGACCATTTGGGGGCTATTTGGAATGAGAACAGAAACATAAGAAGAAAGTCTAGGAACAATATAATTGCTGCTAAAAAATAGTCGTTCGTGCGCATCTCTGAATATCGTCCTCCGTTAATAATCTGTGCGTGATACATGACAAACTGAAAACAAATAGTTTTTAGATGCACTGAAGATTCCGCTACATACTTCCGCTATGGATACTTAGTATTTTAAAAATAACTTTTGGGTGCTGATTATATAGAAATACTTGAAATAATGATATATAGTTGAAAAAGTGATTCGTTTCTGACACTGACGAGAATTGATATAAGATATGATGATATTTGACTACAAAAATACTGCAGTACTGCATCAAAGATTCCCGAAAGGACTTTTATCAGCACCCAAAAATAATTTGTATTGAAGTTTTGCACTCACCAAACAAATGCTCAGAACAATGAAGAAGCAAACGACTATGAAGGAATACGGGATATTAATTACGATATAAAGCATTAGGAAGAATATTGCGCCGATAATGGACGTCACAGCAAGTACATATAACACCACGACATTCAGGGTCAGGTCACACTTTGGAGAAGAGAGAGAAATGTCTATTAAATACAGTTCAAAATATGTAAACGAGTTGGAATCCATATTTTGAGCGTGACGTGAGTTACATTGCAACTATAAGGACCCCCGACAGTGATTTGGTTCAACTCCAAGCTCGTGCTTACCGGTATTAAAGTGCCGCATACAACAAAGACAAACAGAGCAAAAGTCCATACACCGAAGCTGATCAGTAATGGGTAAAGATCCTGACGAACCACCAGCGGGACAATGCCAAGAACAACGCATTCGAACTGGAAATAAAGATCACCTTATATCACTGGCATGCGCATCGACTGGCTCTCTTACAATCAGAAAAACAAACAGCCAATTGATCTTGAAATTAAGCCGCAGAACTTCAAAAAAGATGAACAGGACGAGGAGTACCAGACCAATTACAAAAATAATTGACATTATCCAGGGGTTCAGGGTAAAAAAGTGCTTAGCTTCTTTTCTGAGAATTAAACAGAGCTTAGATCAAATTTTCGAGAAATATCCTTGGGGCTCTTACATAAAATAAAATATGCACCATTCTCCAAAAGCAACAAGCAAAAAAACAATAGTCAGCATGTATGAGATCAAGGCAAACTTCCTCCTGTCACGTTTATACTTTACACCATCATCCTCAGTTTCCGCCATTGTTAGAACTTCTCGTCTATGTGTGATTTTCCGTGTTGTCCGTCCTGTCAAATAAGGCAAAACAAATACAGTGACCCTTGGAGAACAGGTCACTAAGTCAGGTTTAAGAAAACTATAGAATTTGTAGCTGTCGAACGAAAAGATTATCGGGCACTGCTTAAAACGTATATCTGAAGGAATCCCTATTGAGCATCCTTCCTTGCTATCTTGCCTAATTGTCAAACCCGGCTCGAATATCTTCTGTAGTTTTAGTTAAAGCGAAAGAACAGCTTTTTTTAGACCGTTAATGTTTATTTCTTAGGAGTTAGAGATTATGATCTTCACCGATTGTATTATATATTTTGAAGATATCTAACTGAAGCTTGAAAATAGTTTTAATTCTATTCTCATTTGGATATACATAGGTCGGAACGGGACAGATCGGACCCCTTAATTTAAAGCTGCCATTGGATTGATATATTAATACCGAAAATAATATAATCATTGTACGTTACATTTAGAATGTTTTTGCAGTTCCTGCCACTTATTTTTATCTCACTGCCGTGTCATGGTACGTTGCGAACGACTCCTAAAAACACCCGATTTCAAAAATTAAATTTCCATTTTCAAAATCTTAAATCAAGTTAGGCCTCATATTTCTGTCATTTCACGTACGTCATTATTACTCGGCTCTCTTTAAAAACAGTCTAAGCCGATTCGACACTAAAAAACACTTATAATTCCCGAGAAACAGAATGGGGTTACCCGTTTTTAAAGATTGCTGCTGCCTCGAGCTCAAATGGGGAGCTCTAATTGTGGCTATCGTCGACCTTCTATTTGCTTGTGGCATCGGTAATGGTGGCGGTAAGTATTGCTCGTTACTATCAAATATGAAACCACAAGGTCTGGTGGTTAACCGTATGACAAAACCTCTTAGGTTTTTATGGGACTGCAAGCATTTTATGGATAGTATGCCTCGTTATTCACGTCGCGCATATCGTTGCCTGCATTTTGGTCATAGTTTCAGTTTTCAAGGTAAGAATCGTCTTGTCACGAACCATTATGCTAAGTTAATGCCTATTTCCCATTTCCAATTCATTAGCCGAATAAAAACTTCGTTATTCTTTACCTTATAACCGGTCTCCTGAGGATAATAATCGACATCGTATTTCTAATATACATATGTGTGGCATTTGAGTTCAATTATGTTTTGATCAGCGCCATCATCCTAATAATTTCAATCAGTAAGTTGCCTATAACTTTGCAGATCGTATTCTTTCTGTTTCATATGACAGAGGTAGAAGGTTAATTAAAATCATATATTGTATAACGCTATATTTTACTAGTTAACATATCGTATAGTTACACACCTGACCATAATAATAGATACAGTCATCAATTCAGAAGTCAGCTTCCTTTATGTTTTCATTTTTTCTCAATTAAAGTAAGTTTCCTTTTACTCTCTCAACAGTTCTAGGATGCTATTTTTGGCTCGTTATTTACTCATGGTACCGACAACTTGGAGGTTCAACCCCGGTCGATTAAAATCCTGTTCCTCAGAACTCAGCAAGTACACACTCGGAAATACGATCACATAATGTACAATTTGGAGGAGGATCTCGGAGTGACGTCATGCTTTACAATTTGGAATATAAATTTAATGCATAGTACCCGAAACTGGGATGATATTGCCTGGTCGATTCGCCATTCCCGAGTCTGCCAGTGATGTACAATTTGGAATATAAAATGTAGTGTATTTTTGTTCCCATGTAACTTGGTTCAGTACCTAAAAATGTATTAAATCTAATTGCTCGCATTCAGATACAAATATTTATGTATATTATTTATTAATTAATCTGGTTTGCCTCCCGTAGGAGGAGGATTCAGCACTCGCACTTCGAGAGGTGTTGAACATCGCGTACTCTCGAATCCTGTGACTGACTGTCATTGGTGTTTTCCATATTAGACGGAGTTTTGTCAGTCATCAGCTGGAGCGTGGCGGAGGTACGTGCTAGTCGGTGCTCAATTGTCTTCTTCAAAGCTCAGGTTACGGTTGTTTGACTTCGGGCCACTCCCTGGGAGGTGGTGCCAGCCCCACTTGAGGGCTGTGACCAGCACCGTGGAAGGTTAAGGCAGCAAGCAGGACATGGTTAAGGATGTAAATTTCTTGAGACCAGGATTTCACTTACTAATAATCAGTTCGAGACAGCAGACGCACAGCTCGCAGCAATCCCCTCGTTAATGAGGATAGAAATGATTCCCTCGCGGGCCACCAGGTGTCGGCTGAGGGCGCGGGAGATCTGAGCAATGGTACAGCATCTCACCATGACACCAGACGCTGAAAGGAAATTTCTGCTGTAAGAGTGTGGTGATATTTTTATAAATGAATACTATTCCAGCTTGTATATTACGTGAGATTTATATAAATTTGTGGTAATATATAATTTAAAGGTTTTAGGTGAGGAGAGGAAAATGTTTTTATAGAACGATATTAAAATACAACAACAAATTTAAAAAGTCCGTGCTTATCAAATCGATTTCTTAAGTGAAATGTTAGTTACTTTGCACAGGATTCGACAAGAAAAGATTAGTTTCATCACCTCATTCCAACCCATTTTGAATTGTTTCAAATCCAAATTCTGCTCACCGGTATCCTTTCAAAGAATGACTGACAGTGTAAGGGTACTAACACCAAAAATGAACAGTGTAACTAACAGCTTTGTCAAGGACAACAATTTCGTACTGAAAATGAAGGTCGCAGAATATCGTTGGTATACGTATCGACTGGCTCACTTACAATAAGCACTCAAGAGAGCTAATTGCTTATTGCTCTTGGAATTGAACCTCAGGCCATCGAAGAAGATGAACAGGACGATGATCTTACATTAAATTAAACTTGCACCACTCTCTAGAAGCTTTAAGTTAAAGTATATTTTTTTGTATTGATGTCTAGCAACATTGTCTTCTATTACTGTGAATTTCTATATTTTACATTGGCAGAGTTCTATTGAATGTCTCCACTGTGTGTGCTTTTAAATGTTCGGTAGTTTAATAATGTTCAAGTAGTTAATTTTCAGAAACGAATTTGGGCTACGCTACCTATGCGGTTTTTTACCAAAATATAGCAAAATAAATCTAGGGAGCCTTGGAGAGACGGTCAATAAATCAAGTTTTATAAAACTATAGAAGTTTTAGCTATCAAACGCATCACAGAAAAAATTAAAGCATAAAAATCGGAGCTAAATTAAAATGCCGTTCGTTGAAAGTTTTCTTGGTTGCATCGACCTCAAGATTGCCGTTATCATAATTGGCTTTATTGACATGATTTTAAGTCTTCTGTGCGGCTGCTTCTTCCCATGTAAGTGCACCATCTATCCTATACCTATCCTTAAGGGGCCAAGCCAATCTTATCGAAGGGATCAGACGAAAGGCCGAAATGGACTTTTATGTAGCAACGCCTTATACGGAGTCCGGTTCCACGTGGTGGATCTCACCCGATGAATATTATTACAGCAAATTTGGCTATGCAATGTGGATATTCCTTGTGGTCATCCTTGTCCTCCATGTCGGCTCCTGTATATTGATTATAGTTTCTTCCTTTTCGGTAAGTGAATGTGTCCTCTCCTCTCCAGATATCGTTCCTAATAATGTTCGCGCCCTAATAGGAGGCAAAGTGGATGGTGGCTCCCTACCTGTCCACCGCCATTGTTCGTTTTGTGTTGTTATTTTTAATTATGCTCTGGATGGTGGCCAAGTGCCACGATGACAAAACTTGTTATTGGTTAGTCGGCTTCAGTTTGTGTAAGTATTGATATCCGGAAAATATTTTCGTGCACTGTATAAAACGTATTTCTGAAGGAAACCCTATTGAGCATCCTTCCTCGCCCTCTTGCCTCCTTGTCAAACCCTGCTCGATTATCATGTTAAGTCTAGATTAAAGCGAAAGATCGGCTTTTTAGATCGTTAATGCACAGAACGTCGACAATATAATCTTTTCCGATTGTATTATATTCCTGATCAGCACCAACAGACGGATCGATCTAGACATACCAGTCTTTCCATTTCACCGCAAATTAGTCGATCAGTTTTGAAGATATCTAACTGAAACTTGAAAATAGTCTTAATTCTATTCTCATTTACATCTATGTACATACATAAGTCGAAACGGGACAGATCGGACCCCTCAGCGGTATAGCTGCCATTGGATTGATCGGAACAAAAAGAAAAAATATGATAATTTCTCCGTTTTAAACATCTACTCTGAGATACGTCATTTTATATGATTCAGAGATTTTGTTTAACATATACACACATACCATCGGTTATATATGTAGTATGGGTAGATTAAAAGTGCAAACCGCAAGGGATTACAAATTTGGTTATTCCGAACTTTGATTTCTAATGTAGGAATATATATTAATACCGAAAATAATATAATCATTGTACGTTATACATTCTAAATTTTTTTGCAGTTCCTGCCACTTATTTTTATCTCACTGCCGTGTCATGGTACGTTGCGAACGACTCCTAAAAACACCCGATTTCAAAACCTCGCGACCTTTTTAAATTTCAATTTTCAAAATCTCAAATCAAGTTAGGCCTCATATTTCTGTCATTTCTCAAACGTCACTCGGCCCTCTTTAAAAATAGTCTGAACCGATTCGACACTAAAAAACACTTATAATTCCTGAGAAACAGAATGGGGTTACCCGTTTTTAAAGATTGCTGCTGCCTCGAGCTCAAATGGGGAGCTCTAATTGTGGCTATCGTCGACCTTCTATTTGCTTGTGGCATCGGTAATGGTGGCGGTAAGTATTGCTCGTTACTATCAAATATGAAACCACAAGGTCTGGTGGTTAACCGTATGACAAAACCTCTTAGGTTTTTATGGGACTGCAAGCATATTATGGATAGTATGCCTCGTTATTCACGTCGCGCATATCGTTGCCTGCATTTTGGTCATAGTTTCAGTTTTCAAGGTAAGAATCGTCTTGTCACGAACCATTATGGTAAATTAATGCCTATTTCCCATTTCCAATTCATTAGCCGAATAAAAACTTCGTTATTCTTTACCTTATAACCGGTCTCCTGAGGATAATAATAGACATCGTATTTCTAATATACATATGTGTGGCATTTGAGTTCAATTATGTTTTGATCAGCGCCATCATCCTAATAATTTCAATCAGTAAGTTGCCTATAACTTTGCAGATCGTATTCTTTCTGTTTCAGTTGGCTTATATCATATGACAGAGGTAGAAGGTTAATTAAAATCATATATTGTATAACGCTATATTTTACTAGTTAACATATCGTATAGTTACACGCCTGACCATAATAATAGATACAGTCATCAATTCAGAAGTTAGCTTCCTTTTTGTTTTCATTTTTTCTCAATTAAAGTAAGTTTCCTTTTACTCTCAACAGTTCTAGGATGCTATTTTTGGCTCGTTATTTACTCATGGTACCGACAACTTGGAGGTTCAACCCCGGTCGATTAAAAACCTGTTTCTCAGAACTCAACAAGTACACATTTGGAAATAGGATCACATAATGTACAATTTGGAATATAAATCTAATACGTTGTATTCAAAACTCAGAGAATCTTCCCTGGCTGATTCGCGATCCCCCGAGTTTTGCTGTGATGCACAACTTTGAATATAACATGGACCCATTTAATACATGGTATCCAATCTCGGAGGATCATCCTTGCCTAACCCGAGATTTCCAGTGACGTCATATGCTTTACAATTTGGAATATAAATTTAATACATGGTACCCGAAACTGGGATGATATTGCTTGGTCGATTCGTCAGTGATGTCCAGTGTGCCAGTGATGTAAAATTTGGAATATAAAATTTAAAGTGTATTTCGGTTTCTATGTAACTTGGTTCAGTACCTAAAAATTTATTAAATCTAATTTCTCGCATTCAGATACAAATATTTATGTATATTATTTATTAATTAATCCGGTTTGCCTCCCCTGGGAGGAGGATTCAGTACTCGCACCTCGAGAGGTGTTGAACATCGGCGTCGTGTGCGACGCTTTACGCGCAGAATAATCTCGTCGTTTCTTTGCTCGAACTGGTATTCGGTATGACCCAGGGAACAGCGTTTGGTAACTTGTGAAACGTCCTCGTTCAAGATACAGGCATCATCTACTGTCTCATCTATGGTGATATCCTGCCCTGGCGAGGGCGGTGGCTCAAGTTCGAGTACTGTCGAAACCTGTGACTGACTGTCATGAGTGTTTTCCATATCAGTCGAAGTATCCTTTATTATCGGCTCCTTAGGCTGAACGGGAGAATGGCGGAGGCTCGTGCTGGTAGGTGCACAATGGTCTTCCGCCTTCCGGGCTCGGTTGGAAGTGGAGGTCACTACCGTTTCATCCGGGGACGACGTCTGATGCAATTGCCCCAATGCCTTCTCGATGGCATCTTCTTCAAGGCTAATATTTCGGTAGTTGGAATTCGGTGCACTCTGGGTAGCTGGGACCAGATCGCTGCCCGCTAGCAAGTTCAGGGCAGCTTCTAGAATTACCTCGTTCTCCGTATCGTTGTGATCGATTTTGGTGGAGTCGGGCTGAGCGTACAAAACGTTAGAAATAGAGGATGGTGTGGTTGGCTCCTTAAACTCGCTAGCGGAGCTGTTCCCTTCATTATAATCGCTGCGTTGTACGTCTCTGCCAGAAGAATTATTCTGCTCATCCGCTACGGTTTCTTTTACGACTTCTAGACCATCGCACAGTTCATCTACTATAACCGCAATATGGCCAATATCCGCTACTTCTGGCAACCGAATGTCTTCAATAATTCGAATTTCTGCGTCTGAGCTCTTACTTTTATTCTCTGGAAGGTTTCCTGCCGAAATGCAATTAATATCTTCATGTCTTTGAGCTTTACCGGAAGCAACTAATAACTCAGCGTTAACTTCTGCATCGACCAGGCTGTGATCTTTCGTTAATTTATTAATTGAATGATTGTGTGTCGACTTTTCATCGTCGTTGTCTTTATCGTCTGTTCCAGTAGGTTCATAGTTTGTGTTTCTTATCGGTGAATTTGTTGATGGCTTGCTAAGCTCAATAGCATTTTCATCTACTTGCCGATTCTCGTCGGTTTTAGCATTATTATCGGAAATAAGAGTGGTTTTTGGTTCTTCATTTTGAACAGATATGGGATCGCAAGTTACTGATTCCTGTGGCAAAATCTCGTTTGATTTGATTTCAGGGTGCTCGGACTGAGACGTGGTGTCAGACGATCCTCGGTTGTTGGTTCCTGGTTCGCAAATCATATCCAACCCAGGAATACGCTCTTCTTTTGAAACGAACGCACCAGTGTTGCGAATGATTTCAGTTGTTGGGTTATTCGATTCAAGAGGAGTATTCCCTTGAAAGTAGCTATCGACAGCTGATACATCGTCACATTTAACTGTCAGGGCCTGCGCTTTCTTCGTTGTCACTTCTGGTGTAGAGAGTTCGATAGGTGTTATAGGTGCGACGATTTCATTTTTGATTTTCTTGACCTTTTCACAGTGCGGCGTGTACCCAATCTCCAGGCCATTTGGTGTGTCTTCGCCCTGAAGAGACTGGATTTTCTGCGACTTTGATTCCGACACCTGTGCTCTACAAAAACAAAAGTCAGACGCTGCTATCAATGGCCGAACCTTTTGGAATCTGCTTCACTAACCTAGGTACGGGGGAGCGGCTTCTGCGGCGAGAGTTGCTCCCTCGGCTCCGGTGTTCCTCTTGCCGGCTTGAATGCCTTGGACTTCGACTGCGGCTGCGGCGTCGTTCTCTTGACTTGCGCCGGGTCCCCGACCCATGGTCTTGGACCTTGGCTCTCGATCTAGGAGACTTGCTTCGAGATCTCCGCTTTTCAACCGATTTTGAGTCAATTTTCGAGTCCGCCCTGAATGGATTCTTTTTAACTTCTGGATCTACCTTAGAGGCCGCTTTCAGACGTTTATTTTCGGGTTTTTTCTCCGCTGGTTCTTCGACTTCCCGCCCCCGCTTTCGCCTGAAGCATATGTCGTCTTTCCTGTATCAAGATAAGGAGTTAAAAGGGGCATAGTTGGCCAACAGGACGCACCACTTACTCTTTACGCAACTGGCCTATCAGCACCTCCTTCCTCTTCACCTCCGACTTCGCCGTGTCCAAAAGATTCTGCAGGTTGACTTCCATGGTCCTGATCTTCTTTTCCAGCCCCTTATTTCGCGCCTTCAGTTCCTCGATTTCGCTCAGCGCGTTTCTGTGCTTGACTTCCCATGCCAGCAGCTCCTTCGATTTCTGCAAGGATATGAGCTGTAATCGGGTACCACCAGCACTAGCTTGGCTCGCTTACATGATCTTCGGCTTCTTGAAACTCATCCAAATCATCGTAAATGCCCAAATTATCGTCGTCGCCCAACATTTTTGTATTATTTGCAGACAAACAGCTGGCTAACGCGAGTGGTTTGACCAGTGTTGCTCAGCGCACAGAGGCAGTGTTGGGCACAGATAAAATTCGAAATCGAGACACGACCTCGGCAGTTATATTGAAAAATAATGAACAATGTGGATAATTGATTTTTATAAAATAAATAAATAAATAAAATAAATAATAAATTGAAAACTTAAATAAGTTTTATTAACATACAAATACAAACAAGTATTTTGATTTTGAGGCTATCATAACAAAAATATTTTTGCTATCTGTACCGGCTTCTATTATAGCGTACAAATTGTCTTGCTTTCGTTTTTATTTAATCTTGTTTAGTTTCCAATCAAATTGGTTCTTATTACAGTACGAGGCAAGATATGCGCGCAACTCAAATGGAGTAGGGCGAATCGGGGGAAATTCGAAACATTTTTAAAACCAGACACTTCTCCTGTGTGCAAGTTCATGTCATTTTTCTGGACGCTTTTATTCCAGCTTCGCCTTGGACTCCGCTTCCGCTCCAAGAAGGATGCGACGCACCACGGGCAGCTTGAAGACCGGAATGGAGAGCACAGCGCCGGCGCAGGCGCCGATCCAGTAGACGATGATGTGCTCCAGGTGGGTGTGGCCGCGACAACCCCACTTGAGGGCTGTGGCCAACACCGGGTTGAAGTAGCCGCCGGAGAAGTTAAAGGCTGCAAGCAGGACATAGTTAAAGGCGTAAACTACTTGAGACCAGGGTTTCGGAATCGGATCGCATTGGATCGGAGAAGCTCTACTCACCCGCCACCACCAGGCTGGTGCCGATGAAGGAATCAATGTAGCTGCCGAAACGCGGCTCCTTGGCACTGATGGCCTTAGACGCCAGGCGGCAGAGTAACGTGGCCACGCCCTCGATCACTGCACCTAGGTACGGGCTGACCTGGAGGTCGGCGTTGCAAGACTCGAAGGCACGTCCTCGATGCGTCTCGGCCAGCTCCAGCCACCAGAAGAGCTGGACCACCCGGTAGACGCAGCAGCCGCCCATCAGCTCAGCCCAGCTGCGGAGCGCCATCTCCTTGAAGCTGGTGCGCCCCTCCAGGACGTCCTCCATGTGGGTGTATGGGCAAGCGGAGGCGTCGCCCCACACGCGACCCCACCAGACGGTCAGCAGGAAGAGGCAAACGGCGTACATGGACACTCCGAAGTTGTCGGCCACTGCACAGGAAATGTGTCTTCAGTCCCCCACCATTTATATCGGTCACTTACCAATAATCAGCTCAAAGCAGCAGGCGCACAGTTCGGCGGCAGCGATCGCCTCGTTAATGAGGACGGGGACGATTCCTTCGCGAGCCACCAGGCGTCGGCTGAGGAAGCGGGCGATCTGAGCGATGGTACAGCATCCCACCATGAACAGGGCGCTGACCCCCAACGCTGTCATGGACATTTCCTAATTAGAAGTGGGGTGATATACATATATTACATTTCATTCATATAAATTAATGTATAATAATTATAATTGCGACCAAAAGTTTGCAATGCTATAAGGGAGCTATTTTTTATTTATAGGGTATTTACATATGGTATGTACCCTGATCCGCATCTCCTATCCACATCTTCAACTAGTTTCTCGGACTGAGTCTTCCAGTTATTATTTTTTATTTTTCTTTTTATCGTAAAAGGACACGTAAACAACAACTGTAGATTTATTTAAAAGGCAGGGCAGAGATGCCGGAACCCTCAAAGTAAATAAATTGTTGTTCAGCATCCCCAGCCGAGTCGATTTAGCA
The DNA here is from genome assembly GCA_035046265.1 of Drosophila bunnanda. Classification (NCBI taxonomy): domain Eukaryota; kingdom Metazoa; phylum Arthropoda; class Insecta; order Diptera; family Drosophilidae; genus Drosophila; species Drosophila bunnanda. The sequence goes on from JAWNOB010000016.1 coordinate 17,383,363, forward strand.
CATGGCTACTAGTCTAGAACTGAGAGAATTTAAAAGCTAGAGCTATCGCTTCAGGTCATTTAATGTTTGTCTTACAGTTTTGCTGTAGACTTCAAAGTATAAAGTTATTGGATTTATACTAAATTGTAAAATAAGGTGACAGAAAAATTGAGTTGTCGGATAAATGGTGACGGAAATCAAGCCTCAGTTTTATTTTGTTACGTATAAAGCTTTGGGTACCTTGTATCTCACAGGCATGTTAACTCAACTTACTTAAAAGCATAACTTTTAGTTTGTTTAACTTATCCAAAAGCTCTCATATTTATTTACATACTGTTTGCTAAAAGATATAAACTAGAGCTACCCATCTGTAACAGGCCTATATACATATGTACGCCGGCGTTAAGGTGAGAATAGAATTATACAGTTTAGGTTCGAATTTGCACAAATAAATACGTGAATACAACTTTATGTTCATGTTTTAATTAATATTTATTTAATCTTATAAACACCGAGATTAATACTGCTTAACTCTGTCATTTAAAAGGGTTAAATAAAAACAATGATGCGTCTGTTGATGCTGTTAAAGAATATATATAAATAATTTAATTTTTGCATGTTACACAGGCAAACTGATGGACGTAGTAAATATAGCAGCTGTAGTACAGCTAGCTAGTGGTCGAAGATCTATAACTATCGACCTTGAATAATAATAATAGGATATTAATAAGGATCAATTAGGATCCAATTAATCCACGGTTGGATCACAGCTCGCTCGTACTGAGGGTTGGTTTACACAACAAACAGAATTGATCAAGTTTGCATTTAGTTTTTAGCAATTCGGCATTTCCCAAAAGAGTGTGAAAAACAAGCTTTTTTCTTTATATTTACATTCTGTTCTAAGTATATGCCAATTGAACCTTGCCAATTCGAACAGCATTGTTTGATGTAAATTCGTGTTCTTCTGTGAGCAGAAAACTATTTCTGTTCGAAGCACACGCGAAAGTACCAAAAATAAATGTTTTCGCTCGCGCTTGTCAGCAAACATCAACGGCATATATTAGATAGTATTCCATTTTGCCCAATTAGGGGTTTGCAAATTAAAGAATAGTTATGCCAACACATTCGTTTAATATATACTATGCACATACTCCGCAATTATTAAATACGTTGGGATTTAAAAGTTCCGCAAGAGCAATACAAAATGATTCTGCGAGATCTGACCGTTGACTGAGACCTGGTATAAGTGATTTATTTATTGATCGCTCTCCGCTCGCCGGGAAATCATCTGGCTCTGCTATATTTATACGCTCGGTCCTGACGTAACATCTCAACAAATACGAAGAAGTGGGCGCCACTGTTCAAAATCAGCGCGCTTGTACTTGCTAAACGGGCAGCATTGGTGTCGCTTAAATATCGATTGCAATTTAAATCGATAGTCACGGCGATGCACATACTGCTCGTGAACGAACGTCTGATCTTCCCAAAAAGTTCGATTAGACGGAAAGAGCGGAATTCTGTTATTTTATGCCCTTTCTGTCCAGATGAAAGCAAATGCTAATTAATTTTACTGCCTACATGAGAATTTTCAAAATATCCCAACATCGATATTTGGACAAAACAATATTGGCAAAAAATATCGATATATTGTAAGCTTTTCACGCAAAAATCCTTATGCAAGCGCCAAAACATAAATATTTCCTAAAAAATCTAATATTTAGAACCAAACAAGTGAGTTCCTCCATTGCGTTTTTAGCCAGAGATATGTATTCAATGTGTAAATTAGTGTTTATTGAATTGCAGTGTGTCTATGCCGGGGGCTTCATGTCGCACGATTGCCCTGGAGGAGACCCGTGTCTGCAGTCATACCCCACTTCCGGAGGAGCCAGCACAATTCGGCCAACGAGGACGCGACCTTCACGGACTGGCGAACCATTTACAGCCTGCCAGGAATACGACTCGTGGCCGCCCTCAGTAAGCTGAAAGTTTATCAGGCGGCCATCACAGCGGCCGGGATGCCCATTGCCTTCGCCCTGGGACACGCCGGACAGGTGACAACGGACGCGCTGGGTGTTTACGCTGCCGTCGGTGTAAGTGGCCTAGCCACACTTACAATCGCCAGCTATGCTGCCACAAACCTCGTCGGCTTCATCTATGTCAACGAGCAGCAAGATCTGCTGAAGCTCGCCTACGTGGACTTCTGGGGTCGACGAAAAGAGACCTTGGTGGAACCTCAAGACATTATTCCCAACTGGGAGCAGCGGAGCCCTTCTCGGCTGAAATTCGTGTCGCCCATCTGTCTGCGGAGCGATCCTAGCCGGCGTTACAAGTTGTTGAGCCGCATCGGTCACGTCACCGATGCACAGTTGTTCGCGGGTCTTTTTGGGGACTGATTACATTTCCCTTAAGTAATTATATATATTTTAACACAACGTTCTGCTTATATCGAACAATCATTAATGCCATCTCTTCATTTCACATAATTAACAGAGGCATTTGGGTACTCAGTCTATATGTGTTATTTATTCATAACAATGGGCTTAACTATTGTGCATCGTAAAAAAGACTTAAAATAAGATGATTTTACATGTATACACATATTAAATGGATTTTATATGTAACTCATATCAGATTATGTAGTCCTTTCAAAGAATTGGGCTCTATAAACAATTTTTAAAACAACGTTGTGTGAAAATGAGTAGCGTTAATCATTTTCCCAGCGCAATAGCCTCCTCGACCTGTAGTAAATGGGTAAAGCTTATTAAGGATTCTAATGATATTCCAACTCACCGTATCGGGCAGCTTTTGATGAAAAGTTTCTGGCAGAAGCAGAGAGAGGAGTCCGGCCACGAGCGATGTGGCACCGAAAAGGAGCAGGGGAAGCGGTTCGTAGTACGACGACTGTTAGGAAATCAGGTATATGTGTTTTATGTAAGTTTGATATGTTTGTAAGTTTGTGGAAAATGAACTACAAAAAACATAAGCCCAAAGAAGAGTCCAGACTTTTAAGTTGAGCTTACCAACAGCGGCACGAAAGGTGCCAGCATCGCCCCAAAACGAGCGAAGGTGGACATAACGCCAACGCCTCCACTCCGAATGACCTGAAATCGACAAGATCAGTAATCAATAGGATGAAAAAGTTTAGAAAAATGTCACAGACCGTGGGCATCATTTCCGCTGTGAACGTGTATATGACGGCGAACGAGGAGGTAATGCCCAGCTTGCCAATGAGAAAAAGTGTGACGATCAGCCAGTTAGCACCTGGGGGGAAGGAATTGTCATACAGACGTACAGGATCGATGGACAAAGGGAACAGGGAGTAACGATGTCTAATCTGACATGAGGACACTTACAACTCCAGGAAATCCAATCGCTTTGCGCTTTGTGGGCATGCACGAATGAATTTTATGGTATTATTTATAAGGAAATTAAATTAAATTACTATTTAGTTACTATTTAAAAATTGGAATACTTATAAAAATTAAGAAATATAAAAATGTTTGTATATTCCCAAGACAATATTGGTTTTTACTGTTTTTTTTTTTTTTAATAAATATTTAACGGCGCAACTTAACAGTAAATTTATTTATTGTCCTAGCAGTTTAACACAAACAAAAAACTAACGACTTTTTAAAAATATTAAAATATGTAATAGTTACCCATGGTGACGAATCCGCTGGCCACACAGGTGACGGAGCACAGCAACAGAGAGCCAGATAGGGCCAGACGCCGGCCGAGTCTGCGCAAACAAAACTGTGGGATATGGAAAAGGATTACGAACTTTATATATCCTCAAGTATAAAGCGGTAGATACCTACCCAGGCGATGCTATAGCCGGGGATCTCCACCAGACAGACCAGGGTGAAGTTGAGGTACTTATTACCGCTCAAGTTGGTGGCATTCAGCGAGAGGCCATAGTAAACAATGGCGTTCACAGCCCACACCAGCAGCATGATGGCGTACCGAGCCAACAGGATGTGGGAGCTAAATACCTCTTTGACGGCGCGCCAAATCTGGTCCTCCTTTAACTCCACAGGCGCGCCAGACGCTTCCAGCTCAGTAAGTGCTATCCCATTCAGCTGGTGCTCTTTCAAGCTCGCCATGAGCTCCACGGAGATGTCTCGCCGGTTCACCTTTGCCGCTCTCCTGATAATCACAGCGGCCTGTGCTCGACGATTGCGGGCCAGTAGCCACCGGACTGATTCGGGCACCAGCCAGAAGTATGCCACGCAGAGCAACGGTGGCAGCGAGAGCGCCAGCTGTAGATGACGCCAATTTGGCAGAAAGGCTGCCAGACCCAGAAGCGCCTCGCCCACCGCGTAAAAGTAGTTAAGAACGATGGAGCACATTTCGCGCTTCCGAGGCCCCACCATCTCCACGCCGATGATGAAGGCCAGCGGGTAGACACCGGAGGTTCCCACGGCGTTGAGCAGTGCAAAGGCCAGGAAGCTAGAATAGTTCCAGGACAGCGCCTGCCCCACTCCTGTTAGAGCCATGAACACAATGCAGATTAGAAAGACATGCTTTCGACCAAATCTGAAAGAGAGGAAACACTTGGATTACTGGTGACAGGAAGGAAACCCATAAAGGGGGCCCCAGAAATCGGTTCAGATTCAGAATCAATGTATTCTGCATTGGTATGCTCACCGGTCGGCTAGGTAGCCGGAAAGTGCTGTTCCAACCACCAGGCCAGCAAAGTGCATTGTACCCACGAAGGCCAGCTTCCAGAGGTTCTCCCGGCACTGTAGTCCCCATTGCTGCACGATCGTGTGCTCCGAGCTCCCGTACACGAACTGTCGGCATCGCTCCGTCTCCTTTAAGAAGTTCTCAGCCGAACACCATTCCTCTGGCCTTGATTGGACGCTGCTCACATTCGCCACAAACCTCTCGCAGGTCAACGGAGTAAAGTGCCCCTTATTGTTCCAGGTGCCGGGCACGGCTCCAGGCACCCAATCTGCTCCGTAGTCAGGCTCCTCCAGGCTGTCACAGCCGGGAACTTGGCATCGGTAGGTAGGAGATCCCGCCGTGAAAACATACGAGAGACTATTGGCCGCAGCGAACAAAACCGGGATGCAGATGAGTAAATAATTTCGTCGCTGGAATGGGCCAAACTCTCCGATTTGACCGAGAATATCGTCAAAGTCGGGACACTCAGGTGTTGGAGCTGGCATGGCGATGGTTGTCCCTATTGCGGAACCAGAAAGGTTGGTAGTTCAAGGTCGCACAAAATGATATAAGCTTGCTTTAGCCTGATGTATCGATATACATGCGTGGATTTCTTGGCCTGCAGATTGAAAAATTCTTTAAATAATAAAAGGCTCATGTAGAGATAATTTCCTAAAAAACATAACGAATTCCAGGAATACTGAAGAATTATTTACATAAAAATATACATTTTTCCAACATTAAATTCATGTTCATACCATATTTACTTTTATATTTCACATGTGATTAAATAAAGATTAAAGATTAAAGCTCAAAACATAACAAAAAAAAATTCCTCACATGCCCAAGCGAGTCAATGTCCGTCTGACCGTACGAAACCAAATTTATGAGGTACTATTATTTTTATTTATTATTATTATTTATTACCAATTACAATCAAGTTTCTAAATTATTCTAACAACCGCCCACACAAATCGTAAAAAAAAAATATAACAAACAGCTAATATACCCTGAATTCGCTTTAAATTAAATATAAATGTAATGAACAGAAACAATACGTACAATCGAATAATAATCTGGTAAGTTATTAGACAATGAATGTTCAATAATCAGGTGATGTTGCTCTGTTCTCCGGCACTGTTTCCACGCATAACATTTAGACCATGCTTTGATATTCTTTAGATACATAAAAACATAAAAAGTGAACATAAATAGAATTCATATTTTAGCTACAAAATCTCAGAGACAATTTAAAGTTTGTTGTTCCCGATTTAGTTCACGTTTGCGCTTACTTTACATTATAAACAAGAAAGGAAAATGACTTCGGAACGCAGAAGCTTGTATACCCTTGCAGATTGGAATTCGATAATTAATAATTAATACAATTGAAATACATATATTTTTATTAAAAACCAAGAAAGAAGCAAAATTCGGCACACCGAAGTTTTTATACCCTTGCACGTTGGAATTCGATTGTTAATAATTGATACAATAAAAACATTTCTGTTAAAAATCAAGGAATTAATTCCTTCTTTCATTACAGTCATTTACAGTGTTCAGTTACAGTTTTACATTCACAGTTTGGTATTTTCCTCTAAATTCAATGATAGTTTCTATGGCAGCTATATCATATATATATAATATCATAAAAATTAAATCCGAAAATCTAGAATAATACAAAATGCCTATGTCTTAAAACTGGTGAAAATCTGTTGAAAACTGGAAAAGTTATAATTTTTTTTTTTTTTATTTTCCGATCGTTCCTATGGCAGCTATATAATATAGTTGTCCGATCCGGCCCTAAGGACTAACTGCAAAGTTTCATTCAGATAGCTTAAAACTCAGGGACTAGTTTGCGTAGAAACTGACAGACGGACATGGCTAGATCGACTCGGCTGTTCATGCTGATCAAGAATATATGAGTTCATTGCTCTTACACCTTTACGAATAACATTTAGCAGGAACTAAGTATGAATTTTTTTTAATAATTATAAACTTTTAAAAGTGTAGATATGCTACTGGTGTTCGTAATTAATTGCTCTTTAGGACTGATAGATTGACTGTAAAACTAATTAATGTAGTTGTGTTCCTATTTGCGGTCATGCAAACCAATCTTTGTCAATTGAGATAAATTGTTGCATGCCACAGTCCTTATAACGGAAGAGAGTTGCACTCGGAATACACATGGAGCTGCAATGTGTTGCCAGTATACAAAGCAATGCAAACTCGGGTGCATGTCAGCCTTGAAAAATGTGCATAATGGATGATGAAGTGGAATTCGTGGGAGTCGCCAGCCGGTAATCCGGCTCGGGTTCCAAGGCTAAGGGGAAGGGGTCCGTTGGGATTTCTGCTATCATACACTGGCCCGGTGTCCAGATGACCGTGCTCCCGTTATCTAATCACAGCGGATTTTGAACGATCCACATAAGTAATGCCATTAAATTGTGCTGCTGTATTGGTTCGACAACTTTCACGTGTAATTGCCGGAGACGGCATACCAAACACTTGACAGGTGATTCCAAAGTAATTATTCACCACTTATTGAGCCAGGCGCGAGTGACGCGAGTTTTTGTTTGGGTCCACAAAATGGATCCGGATCGCGTTCTATCACCGAGTACGCCCGCGTCTGGCGAAATACTAAATGTCTTGAAAATTATCATCATGCAAACGCACACAGAGAGGCAAAAACAATTGCCAGAAGGCTATCTTTCGTGCTCAATCTAAAATCAAAATCAAAGTTGCTTGCCGGCACTAAAATCAATACAATGGCAAAGAAAAATCGTTTAGCAAAGAGAGAGTCGGCTCGCTACTTTCTCACCCAGTGAGAGAGAGAGAGTCATCAGATAATGTTTACACCTGTTTTTTTAGTTTGATATAGCCGTACTGAGAACAATATGCTTTTGGGCACAGGCTTCCTACGGAAAAAGGCCTCTCCGATCTTATAAAGTATACATATTTGTACATTATATACCTAAGTATGTATGACTTTTCATATTCATGATCACTGTCGATTTCGGACAAAAAGCTCATTTAGCCGGCATAGAAGAATACGGTGGAATGGACTTAATTTTTCTGTTCGAAAATAAATGGTTCTTTTCAAGTAATAATTTAATCAATCATAGGGAGATAAGGAGATTTTGTAGTTGCCAATAGGCTTTAACAAGAATAAAATGTATGTAGTAGATAGGAGAAGGCATCTGTTTTTTAGTTTAAAAAAATCTGTATTATGCACAACGTATTCCATGCTAATATAATAATGCAAATGTATCGCTCCTTTTGGGGCTAATAAATATCAGAAGTTATATTCTCATAGCAACCACCGAGAAACCTTCGGTGCATATCACTTCTTCAGCTTTATGAACTTTGATGCGAACTCGTAGACGCCCACCGAGTTATTATTCTTCTGGTCATAATCCACCCAATCGTCCTCAGACAGGTCCACATCTTCAAAGGACTGGCCATTTTCTGACGAGGTGACGCGCCATCCGGCTCGGGGCGAGAACTCAACCGGCTCCACGCCCCGGCAGTCAAAAACGACTATGGTCTTGAAGCGACCGGCGTCGTCGGCAGTATAGGAAGCTATGGAGGCGGGATCGGGAGATTAACCATTTTAAAGCCGGGCCCTAGACAGAACACTTACCATTCGACTTTTCCACGATGTCAATGCTGTTCTCCCTGCCACACATCTTGCACTTCATAACGAAATTGGAGCCGGCTGCGTTGCGGGTGTCCTGTCCCACGCGTTCCGACTCTGTGATGTCGTGCCACTTGTCAGACTGCTCTCCGCAGTTGCTGCATGTGAGCTTCACAAAGAAAGGGTAGTCGGGATGGCTGGTTTCCAGCTTGTCTATATTCTCCAGTGTGGCGGAGATCTGCAGGCCCACGCGCACCATATCGTCAAAGTTTATAAAAATATTTACTTATTTCAATCGCTAGCGCAATCAGCTGGTTAGCAGTGCTGCCAGATGGCGCGTATACCTCGCAGTGGCAACTCAGGCAAAGTGACTGAAAATTTTGGCAAACAAAAGGGTAAAAGCAAACAATTAAGGTTTAAAACGTGATTAAAATGGACCTAAACATGAAACCTTCTCTGGCCGCCGACGAAATGTTTTCTGAAGGGCCTGGCTACATGGAAATGGACGAGGTAAGCTTCCAAGCAAGGGTTTTGTTGAAAACAGTGAATGACAACCTGTGCAATCGTTCGTCCTTCCAGTCTGGCGGTGCTACGGGAATGATGATGGATCATCTTCCAGCTAACGATAAGCATGTCCACGCGGACTTCTATAACGACTTCGATGATCTGTTTGATGAAGACAACTGGGCGAAGATCAAGAGCTCCGCGGACAATGCAAAATAATATATTATGGTGCCACTGAAGTATCAGTTCTTTCTGCGCCATCATATGCGGTCTAGGTATTAAAACACGATTCAATTACTGATTAATCGCTATAATTTATTCATTTGGTTTATATAACTAACGTAAATTGCCAGGTGAAGATAGTGCGGAAGTGGACTTGAACTTTGGCGTGGCGTTAAAACAAAGAAATGCAAAATTTTGTACAAACTCGAACTATTAACTAAATTTAAAATATCGAACTGAGTTGCAGGTGGAATGAAGCAAACGCAATCAAGATAAATACAAATGTACACATAAAACTAGCTTGACCCTTGAGGTTTTAAACAAATTGTACGCGGTAAGGCTGCATCAGTGTTCATCCCTGCCACAACTATCCATCCAACGGGGTGCCCAGGTAGACCATTGACACCTCGGTGTTGCCGTAGACAGCAGATACTGTGGGATAAAGCTTCTTGTCGGGCAGCCCTGTAAACAGAAGAGTGAAGGGTAAAATACAAAATCCGGCACATGGCAGATCAGATCTCACCCCGGAAGGCCACGCCCAGAAACTCGTAGTTCTTCTCGAAGGACAGTGTATTGTCATCACAGTCGAGTATGACGCGTATCCGCTCGCCCACCTGGTATTTGGGAGCGTTGTTCAGCAGCGGGTAGCTGCCCTGCATGTCTCCGTTGTGCAACAGGTGGTTCTCGACCAGGTTCCAGCCCCAGCTCTGCTCGTCGGAGCCCAGCAGGGCTACATAGCCGTGGCACTGTAGGGCCGCCTCCTTCGTAGATATGCCAATGACCGCCACGGTGCCCAAAGGTCCTTCCCAAATAACCTCCCAAGCGTGGCGTCCGTGCTTAAAGCCGATTTTGCCTCGGGCCGCATCTGTGCTTTGCGCAACGGGATTGCTGCGGACAGAAAAAAACAATTGTTAGATTGTGAGTGCGCCTACAGATGGACACCGGCAGTTATGCATTACCGATGCAGGGTGAATCCATTTGGCTTTATGTATACGTTGCGCGAACAGTCGTTCGGGCTCCAGGCGTATAAGTAAGCCCTGAGCTTCGTCTTGTAGGTGGAGAGGGAGGCCAACAAGTCAGACTTGAGCGCCTCCTTGGGCAACTTGTTCAGGCAGTGCCACCGCCACACGTCGCTGTTCTCGTCGTTCAGGAAGAGGTACCAGCTCTTGCACACCTGCGAGCATTTACTCAGGTCGTCCAGTTCCAGGTAGGAAAAAACCACTTCCAGGACATTGTAATTGCACAGTGCTGCCACCGGATCTACCATTCTGTGGCTGCGGCTCCTCCGCGGGACCTGAGCGCTGAGTGCTGAATGGATGTCGGCGGTCCCGTTAAAATCCAGAGGGACTTCTTCTCGGCTGATTGTTTGGGGCCTGCTTTATCATTTTTCAACGCCAAAATCGGGGTAAATCTTTTTGTTGGCTCCGCAGTGTGACAGTCTTGGGCTGGCATGAAAATATCGCCGGGATGCGCAGTGGCAACTTTGTTTACATTCGCGGCCAGTGTTGTAAATGGCGTCTGGCTATCAGCTGCCTCCAACACTGATATAAATAATGTGTAAATTAGAGCGGGCAAAGCTTCGATACATTGAAGCCAAAGATTTTCGATGTCATCGGTTTCTGTTTTACCATGCATAAATATATATTTTTTTAACTTGGCAATAATGAAGCTAGAGGAACAGTAACATAACAAGTGAAATCTCTGCTCTCTGGGAACGGCGTCCTACTTGGAATATATAAAAACCGAATCTGCATTTGGGAATCCGACATCGATCAGCCAATTCGATATATCGATGCCATCGTATGTGCCAGAGCCAGCTCTAGCGATTGATGCGTAAATTGGCGCGCACTGTCTGCCATTTCATTCGCACCCGCACACAGCCTGCTTAGCCTTTCCCACATGAAAACGAAAAGCAACGACTTGATGGAAATTTTGTGCCCGTCGCGCTGCGCCTCAAAGTTTGTTAAATCCGAGTCTCAATACCGCGTTTGAAAGCGACGAGTCCGGCGAGTCTTTTGCGCTCAAGCTGGTAAAAATCCAACGACGCAAAGTTCGTGAAAAAGTGCCCGAAAAAGAGGCTCCGCGGCGATTTTGCGGCCGCCGCTGTGTGTGTGTGACCAGAAAAAATGCTCTGGAAGTGAACAAAAATGCGCTCGCCATTTTGACTCGAACGACAGCGAGTTTGCAACTTGTGCGGAAAGTGTGCTTGTGGTCCGGATCCGACCCGATCAGGTCCGGGTTTGCACACGTGCCAGCCCGTGGGTGCAGTACGTCACCCGCCCGCTCCCCCACCCAATCCCATCTACACACGTTGCTATACGTGCCCGAACCTTCCGTTTGGCGGCCCAGCGGTAAGCGTTACGGAAGCCTGCACCTGCCTACCTAAGCGGCAGAGACAACAACAAGAGGAAGCGGGGGACCACAACTGCTGCTGAGGCTGCTGGTACTGGTACTGGTACTGAAAATATGGCGCACACCTCCGCGAGCGGTTCAGTAAAGGCGGACGAGGTGAACTTCTTCTTTCGGGACGAACACGGTAAGTGGGCGGAACTGGAGGTACTCCCTCCACCTTGCCGTAAGGATAAGTGGACTGGCCTTGCTTGGTGTGCGCGCTATCGCTCACATATACACACACACCCGCTCGCTCGGAGACACGCACACACGCACGGATGGAGGCGGGTGCGATACTACAAAGTTGCATGGGCAGCGTAAACGCCATCTTTTCTTTTTCGGGTTTCTTTTGACTACAATATTCATCGTTTGATACGCTTTGGGGGCCACCGAGACGAGCGGGGGCGCGCGGCGCAGTGCCACAGTGCTAGAAATTGGCAAAAAGTAATAATAAAAGGCAGAGACCCCCGCAAAATAACAACTAAAATCGGTTTGCCACCACCCCTCCTATTCCACCACCATCTCCCATTCGCCGCCCATCACCCAGTTGGCGCGCTCACACACACGCTTACCCGCACACACACCGAGGCGTTTCTCCCACATTTTATCGGGCGTCCAACAGCTGATTATTCCGCTTAGCTGCTGCATATTCGGGGTGAGGATTTCGCATTTCTCGCAGGCCGCCTAAGAGATTTGGGCAGTTCCAGCCAGGGATTCGGCGGAAAGGCGTTATATTCTGTCATGTGTCCCCCCGTTGTGATTAGGGGGAGCGCGCGAGTCGAGGTACAGAGAGAAAAAGGCCAAAGCAAGAACAACAATGCCACACAAACACACGTACGCACGTCAACGAAGCTGAGGCCCAAAACAGGCGAACGCCAAACATGTGTAAGTGACTTTGTACACGTGTGTGTTTGTAGGTTGCCGCGTTTATGTCGCAAAAAGTAACTACTAAGCAACCGCCCACACTACAGCTTATACCTTTTTACTTACAGCGTCTTACATCGAAGATTTATTTTTCGGGTATCTTATGAGAAATTGATTTGTCCTTTCTCCATTAATGAATTTAGTGGACTGAACTTAGGAATTCAAATTAGATTAGTACTATTTATATTGGAATTTTTGTTCGTCTTGAAACCTATTTCTAATGTTCGCGAAGAAAACAATGCAGCACTGGTTAATAGGTTGAAGAATCAGTCGTTTCCAGATTAGGTTAGTTATTTTTATGTTCCCGAATTCGTTGCACGCATAAACGCAGTTTTAAAGTCGGGCCGGTTGGTGTTTAACTGGTTGTTTAGTATGGCCGAACAACTATGGTATTGCCTCTATCGAGGATTATTTGTTCCCTTGAACGTGGTAGGACACTGTGCAGTCGAGTGCACGGCTCCCAGGACTCTCCGCCGGAGAAACTGCCGTAGTCCATTGGTTAAGCCTCCGTGAGTCATTCGCAGGTGTGTGGCGGGCAAAGTGAGAGAGTTGGCAGATATTTTTAGTTTTATTCGACCCTTTGCTGTTTTTGTTTTGAACTCCTCATCGCGATTCTTCTTCATCCACTTTGCTTTGTTTGTTGTTATGATTATGCAAATATCGGGCGGCGACAGGTGAATAATTATCCCATGGAAGCAAGCTGTAAAACTTGAAATGTTTAGGAAAAGCCGGTTACATGGCTATGAATCCCAGGGCTGCCATCATACGCCGATTCACGAATTCACAGTACATAATTTTTATTATTTACTCCCTCGCGATGTCGTTATTTAAATCACTATATTACAAAACACAATGTACCCTAAATATTTTTATTTGCATTTGAAATTGTATTGAATATAATAAATAATAATTTTACTTTCGTGATTGGCATGAATAAAATATTATATTCTTGTATTACAAGATATCGAATTAAAAACATGTAAATTTATATTTTTAATGAAAATGTACGAATGTCAGGTGGTTCAATAATAAATTACATAAGACCGTTACCGCTTATAGCGAGTATAATTATAATCAGTTATGATCATTTACCGCTTTTTAAAGTTGTAAATACTTATTGCCTCAGAAACATTTCCTTCGATACCCTTTTTGCTGACGTCTGTTGGTGTGGAAAGTAAAACTGATCGGTATATCAGCACCGATTCCTAGCAATCACTTTGGAGCAGCAACTAGTGACTGACCAGGTATCGTCCCCAGTCACGACCCACCACTAGTTTGATAGGGTTCACTTTCGGTCACGTGCTGCTCATCTCTATGGCCAGGCGATCTGGTTTCGGGTTGTTTCTGTTTCTGCTTCTGTTTCTGCATCTTTATCCTTGTCCCACCATCGTGTGTACACACACGTCGCCGCTGTGTGTGTGAGTGGGTACGCGTAGATGTATGCACCCCTAATGTTCCACCGCAAAGATGGATGGCGTTGTATGGCCGCTGGTGTTGTAGCTGCATTCGCCTCCAGTAGTGCGCTCTACTCGATTCGTTTGTTCCGTCGCTTCGTTCGCTCCATTCTCTTCGCTCGCCGCGCGGCGAAAACGACGCATCGTTGATAGTACCACCGCACACACTGCCGCATTTGTATCTGTGAGAATACATACGTGCAGTTGTGTTATCAAAGAAGCAACTCGGCCGCGTGTTATGTGTGTATCCGAAACTCAGGCGTACGAATCTCGCATCTCCTCCCGCAGGACAAATCGCCAAGATGCTCAAGCCGGCACAACTAAAGTCCGAGATGGAGGGCGGCAAGTCCGCCGTCGTGTACGCCACCGGACCATCGGCGCGTAACAGCGGAAATGGAAGTGCAGCTGGCAGCGGCATCGGCAACGTGGGACGCATGGGCGCCTTTAGTCAGATGGTGAGCTCAGATAGGGTATTCCCTTGGCCGAACTATTCACTACAAGTTATTTGTTAATACGCAGGGCTCCGGCTCTCAGGGACAGTTTATACGGCTGCAGGACAACGGATTGGCCATTCCAAAATCAGAAAGTATGGCACATCACCCTTAAGCCCTAGGCGCATGCCTTTAATAACCCCTCGATCGGTCCGTTTTGCAGATACTTCGTACACGACTGTGGTGGCGCATAAGAGTGCAGGCGGAGGCAGCGGCAGCATGTACGACGTGGTAAGTTGGTCACAGAGTCGGCATTCTCTGGGCGGAACTGACATCCCTTTCATTCTAGATAAAAGGGGATCGCTATGTGAAGTATACGCCAAACAATCCTATGAAAATAAAATCAAAACTGTAGGTTCAAACCCAAAAAGGGGACGGCAGGTTACAAAAGCTAATGCCTTTATTGTTTCCCTCAATTAGCCATGCCATTCAAAGCAACTCCCTGCACTCCCTGTCCGGCTCGTCGTCGTCGGTCCAAAGGAAACGTAAGCCGGACAAGGCCGGAAAGGGTTTGCGGCACTTCTCAATGAAGGTCTGCGAGAAGGTAGAGGAAAAGGGCAAGACCACGTACAATGAGGTGGCCGACGATCTGGTCAGCGAGGAGATGAAAAACAATGCGTACGACAACAACTGTGATCAAAAGAATATCCGACGTCGTGTCTACGATGCTCTCAACGTACTGATGGCAATCAATGTTATCTCCAAGGACAAAAAGGAGATCCGCTGGATAGGCCTTCCCGCCAATTCAGCTGAGGTACGTTCTTTTCAATCTACCACCCACCAGCGCTAATGTTTCTTTATTTCAATAGCAAGTCCAGGCCGTGGAAGAGGAGAATTGCCGCCGCCGCGAGCGGATCAAGCAGAAACACGAAATGCTGCGGGAAATGGTCATGCAGCATGTGGCATTCAAAGGCTTGGTGGAGCGAAACAAGCGTAACGAAAACCAGGGCGTGGTGCCTTCGCCAAATGCCTCGATTCAGCTGCCGTTCATAATCGTGAACACGCACAAGTCCACCAAAATCAACTGCAGCGTAACCAACGACAAGTTAGTTTTACGCCTTCTCCAAATACCAATTCCCTACTAATCTTGTCTCCGATATTCTCTCGTCTCATGTTTCAGGTCCGAATACATTTTCAAGTTCGACAAGACATTTGAAATGCACGATGATATTGAGGTTCTCAAACGTATGGGCCTTCTATTGGGTAAGTGAGCCTTCCAAGATTATTCTTTTCATTGGAGATTAAGTTTTAAAATTTGTAACCCCTGTAGGGCTGGATAAGGGAGAGTGTACGCCGGAGAATATTGAACGAGTCAAGTCCTGGGTGCCGCCAAATCTCGCCAAATACGTAGAAGGTAGGGAACTAATAGACTTCTTAGATTATTCTGTGTTATCTCAACATACTTATGTTTCAGCTTATGGCACTGGGAAGACAGTGGAAACCATGTACGACTCGGACGACGAAGATAATGAGTTTAACGGGTACCTGGAGACGACCAACGAATCCCAAGGCTTTGCACAGCACTCGGCACAGCACACCACCACCGATGGCGAGTTCAAGCTGGAGCTGGATGACGACGACCTGGAGGACGACATTGATTGAGCTGACGGTGCCGCCGGCATTGTGCCATCTTTTATGGCCGATGCGAACGCGGATGCGGATGGAGGAGTTGCAGATGCGGAGGATACATTTAGTTTTACGTTTATCAACGCATTGTTGGGCCTGCCGCGCTAGGTTCTAGGCAAGGTGATTCACTCCACTCCACCCAGCCACACATTTGGTTCTGTTTACTTTCTCAATGAGAGACTATTAAATTATAAAGAGCCGGAATCGGTGGTCCATGTATGTGCGTGTACATGTAATTTGCATACACAGTTTTTACTTGTATCATTGAAGATTTATGTTTAAGCTCAAAACGTTTTTAAAATAATTTGTCTAGTTAAGCAGGAACCCCGTATTTTAGTGCAAACTATATATTCAGCTAATTGGCCCAAGCAAATGTTCTTTCTCTTATTAGTTGTTACGAGTCTCCCAGCTCCTACCCCTCCTTGCCTTTTCATGTTTGGGTAGGCCTAAGTGACCGCGATTATGTTACGGGTGGTAATTGTCTCTTAATTATATATTATATACCAAAATTGTACACAACAGTAAAGAAATGCAATTATTTTTGAAAGGCCACTCGCAGTTTCAACTGCAGACAAGAACGAACATATGAAATATGTTTAATTTGATTAAATTACTAGCCCCTCGATGAACGAGTGAATGTCGCTTCACCAAGATTTTAAGTTGACAATGGAGAACAGATAATTGCAAAATAATCAACCTACCTAAAATTAGTAATAACATTTAAAAAGCGATATACACATCTTCTGAATTTGTATTTATATTATCGAACTCTCTTCAAGTGAATACAAAGCATACAAATACAAATTAGTAGAAAGTCAATATAGAAGGCGTTAACGAGTAAGTGTCGAGAGCATGTAGTTGTGTAATAAATCGAAATAAATAATGCATATTGATGAAATGGAAATAACAAACGGAAGAGCAAGACGAAACTGAACCGAGTAACGAGTTAATAAAGTGAATTGCATATTGTAAAATATGATAAACCAAGCAGTGCACCGTATTTTCCCTCTTTCTACAGAAGCACCTTTTAAGCAAAGAAATTAACTAAAATACACATAAACAAAACTAAAAAAAGTAATGCCGCATGGTTTATAGGATGTTTACTTAGTTGAGTAATTGACGTTAACAACTAAATGGAAATGTACAAAAGACGGAAAGCTATCTTAAAACATAAGAAGGTGCATATACAAAAGCTGAACACCAAAACAAAACTAAACTTAGTCGTAATTTTCACGAGAGTTGACCAGAGCTCAGGCGAAGCCCTCTTCGAAGGCAGCTACAGATGTGGATGGCGGTCCTTCTTGCTGTGCGGCCAAGTTGAAGTCATAGTTCATTTGCTGCTCCAACGGCGGCGCCGCAAAAGCTGTCGCAGACAAATCCATCAGCTCTGGCTGTGGCTGAGGCTGTGCGGGTTTCATTTGCTCTTGGACCTCCTGTCGCATTTGCTGAGGCGACTTTACATAGTTAATGGGGATAATGCCGGAGGTTCGGCCATCTATGGTGGCCAGAGCCCAGCCGGTATTGAGCAGGTTAAGGGTTTGCTGGATATCGCGGGGGGCCACCTGAAGCGGCTGGCCGGCGCGCAGCGAAAGCTCGCTCTGACTGCGTCCCACGAAATCGTAAACAGCTTGGGTTTGAATCGGTGTCGTCCACTTGGCCGGATTACGGGCTGTGGGAACAAAAGTAAATACATTATTCGCGGGCTTATCTTAACAGTTTGCGGGCCTTATCGTTCAGATTATAGCACATGGCCGGAGCAAAGTGCTCTCTCGATTAGATAAATTGAACTTTGCAATGTGCATGATGCGTACCTTCCTCCTGAGCGGTATTCGTCACTGTGCCCAGCAGCTTCATGATCAGGTAGGGCGCAGTGAAGATGAAACTGAGGAAGGCCAGCACCGGCCAGGGTGAAGTACCCTTTCGGGGGGCTTGAGGCGCACCTCCAGCTTGGGTACTGTTCTCGTTCAGGGCTTCCGCAAAGGCTTTCTTGAAGGCCGCAGATGATGGATCAAGATTTGACAGGCGTAGCCAGAAGAGAATCCTAAAAGGGGGATTCATGATAATTTGATCAATTACACACACTTTCATTGAGATCCTGCACAACTCACTTCCTGTAGATCCAGTTTAGACCCCTAAAGATCGCAAAAGTCGTCCAGAACTGTGCAAACACACTCCGCAGTCGTCCAAAGTTCGCCGCCACTCCTAGAATTGCCCGGAACGAGCTGGTTAGGGCGAAGAACGTCGAGTCTAGCATGGAGGCAATGTTTCCAATTGCCGATACCAGCGATTCGATGCTCTGGAACGCTGGCCGCGAGCTGGCCTCGGCCATCTGAATAAACCGCTGCTCAGGGTCGTTGGCCCCCAGCGCTCCGAATCGGCTGTAACCAGTGCCAAAGCCCCCGCCGTAGCCACCACCATAACCGTAGCCACTCCCGAAACCACCTCCCATTCCGCCGTATCCAAAAGCGCCGCTGTTGAAACCCCCAAAGCCGCCCCCGAGGCCGTAACTGTTGGCGCCGTATCCTCCGCCGAATCCGTACTGCTGTGTCTGCTGGAACGGTGACTGGGGCAGGGGGGGCGGCTGCGCTGTATTGGGCAGCGCCCTAACATTGCCATATGGAGTACGCAGAACAGCCTCCGGCGGACCCAACTGGCCACTGGACGGTCCCGGTCCAAAACTGCTGGACGGCGGAACCAGTGGCGCCTCGCTGATTACAGCACTGCGCAGGTTATTGTTGTCGACCATGGCGACGGATTCTGACTGACTAACTCCAGACAGTAACGTTTTGTGAACTTTACCCCAAGGCAGATGCTTTATCTGCGCCGCGCAACTGTTGATGGGTATACGAGAGTGTCCGGTGCGGCGTGCCACCTGGGGCTCTTCGTGTCCTCTTACAGTCACTCGCAGCCACTCTGGCGCTCGGAATTCGCAGTTTTCGAAGTAATTTGACCGGATTTTAGAAGACAAAACTTTTCTTTTTCGGGGATTCAATCACCGTGTTAGTAAATGCCGCAAAAGTAGTGTTGCAGAGCATTCGAAAGAACAGCTGTACCAGGCAAGCGTTGCCAAATGTCGAAAGCTGTTATTTTAAAAAATAATTTTTGTTATGTTCAGACCCACACGAAGAAATCCGTTACTCAGAAGCTTCTATTTTAGTTTTTCATCTTGGTATTATTGTGAAATAGTTTTATATTTTGGCTTGAAATGTTTAAATTATTATTGTTAATGAAATATTTAAAAAGTAGCTTAGGTATTAATGAATAACATTTATTCTGACTTAAATCTAAAACGACATACACGAAGATCAACAACTTAACAGAAAAGTATCTTTGAATTAGAACATTTATAAAAGTTAAAACAAAAACTGATTTAAATATTATCGCTTATAGAAATACTTCTGAAATTGCTAAAAAAAAACATTTGTTTTCTGGCCTAACAACTTTGTTATTATTTAAAACAATTTATGTATATACAATAAAATAACCTAAATAGTAGTAGAAACGGCATATTAAAATATCGATAGTATCGATACATCTTGTCGAAAGTTGTTATTTTGGGTTGTTGTTGTTTGAGCCGGAGACTTAATCCTTACGGTTTCTAAGGCGTAATTTCCAGCACCTCCGCCATGGCCACCAGCAAGGATTTGTGCTCCATCCGGGAGTGGGCTCCGCTGACAGACATCATTGATCACATTCCGGCCCAGCTGCAGCGCGGGTTCTTTCCGGCCAATCTTAATCTGACCTGTGTTGACGCCACCGAACAGTTCCTGGCAGTCGGCAGCGACGCGGGCATTGTTTTTTGGTACAACCGCCAGTCGGGAGAAATGCAGAAACTCAAGGCGGAGGCAAGCGATAGCGATGACAATGACTCATCCTCGTACTAACCCTTGCGTGTGGTTCCCCCATTAAGAGTGTTATCTTTCCTCCCCCTTCCCTTACAGGTGGCCACTCGAATAACGTGCGTGCGTATTGTCAACTCGGTGGAGTATATGGTTGCGGCGGGGTGCGCCAACGGGCAGGTTAGCATCTTCCAAATTCAGAAGGAGCTGCCTCGAGACCTGGACTTGGTGGCTCCCTGTACGCGTAGTAGGCCCATTGAGCGCTACACCATCAGGGACCTGCACAAGTGTGTGGTCAGCTGTTGTGAGTGGTCAAAGAACGGGATGAAGCTCTACTCCGGCGATCGCCAGGGTGTAGTGGTGCTCACAGAGTTCGATTACCAGGCGGTGAGTAGCAGATTAAAAAATCTTATGAATAACGCAAACTACTATGTGTTCCCTGAAACAGCACCTCAGCAAGTCCGTGGAGATCCTGAGCGAAGCATACGAGATCGTCCAGCTCAGCGTGCAGCAGAGCCACCTGCTGGTGGCCACGCTCTATCGCTGCATCATCTGCCAGCGCGACGCTAGCACCTCACAGTGGACGATAACGCAGGTTGGCAAGAAGGACCGGAAACAGCTTATCGACTGTGGAGCTGTGTTTCTCAAAAAATCTCCGGAAAACAGGATGCAGCTCGTCTGCGGTCGCCCTGGCCTGCGCTTCTGGGTAGCTGACATAGTTGGCAACGTCTCCAAGACGGTGTTGTTCAGAGACGCTGTTTTGCGCAGCCCAACTTGGGAGATACCCATCCTCAACCCAAAGCAGTTCCACGAACCGTCCAGCCATAACTTGGCCGCATCTGCAGCTTCATCTTCAGCTCCTACTGGGCCGTTAGGAAATAGCGAAATGGGCTACGTGGCTAGCAGCAACTTTCGACAGCTCTACCTGTACGATGGTTGCGACTCACTGTTGGTGACACACGACGACGCCACCCTGTACATTCTGAACTTGGACAAACTGAAGGTGGAGGCAGTTGCTCGTGGGTTCCGAAAGATTCTCGACTTTTGTGTCCATGACAAGGAAATATTTGTGCTGGAGGGAGAGCGCTCACTGTTACGCTTGGCCCCACTGCCCGAGCCGCCGAACAAGAAGGCGAAAGTAATCTTCAATCCACTAATGCCGCCACCAGTCCCGCTGATGGGCGTGTCATCTCAAAACGCGCGACTGGAGTCGCCACTTGAGCTGAACGCTGAGCTCTTACTGCAGGGCGCTGAGGAGTGCTTTGAATTACCGTCCGGGGAACAGCTGGACCTAAATGTGCCAATAGAATTGGCCGTCGAGTCGCCGTTGGCTCAGCAGAACCGTCGCTTGGACATTTTCCGCCGCATTGGCGAAATGGAGTTCGACCAGTTTATTGTCCACACAAGTAGAAAAACGGCCGTGGAAAAGGAACCGCCTGTTTGTAGTAGCTCGGGCATAGTGGAAATAGGTCATGAAACGCATGAGCTTAGGTTGCCACTCACAAATGCCGCCACACTAATGGAAGCCAGCTACTGCCAGATGGAGAAGTACACAGTCTTTGTTCTTACCTTTACTTACTTATACAAATTGGTTGTCTTGCAGCAATGGACTAGCCTCGCCGCTCGACATGAAGACAGCCTTTCTACAGCACCTGCCCGACGCTCTGAGCCCGGGCAGTCTGCAGAAGACGGTCGCGGAAAAAGCAAAGTCCCTGGCCGCGGAACTGGACTTGCCCGAGGTTCACTTGGTCCCACTAACTCAGGAGGAGCTAATTGCTGCCAAGGCGGTGACGCCCGAGTTAAGCGAATCACTAATCCGGTGTTATCCCACCACGCAACTGGAAGAGGCCAGTGTCCAGACCACCATACGGGGACAAACACATGACCACATAGCGGACACAGACTATAATGCGGGCCAGCCGGTGGATGGAATTCGGGCCTGTCCGCCGTTGAAGCCAAAGGTGGCACCTTTAAAGTTTGTCAAAAGCCAGCCAAAGGCAACCCTAATCGTGGAGGATGAAACGGAGTACAGTAGCTTCCTGCCCGACTTCCGGAGGGCAGGTGACCCCCTGCGCAAAGAAACCCCGCCGGCCACCAGTGACTCGAACACCTCCAGCGAGTGGGAGTTCTTGGACAATTAATTTGATTTTATTTATATGCTTTCGTTTTGATTTCAAGCTTATTGTGTTTATGCTTATACATTCCTTTGCTTCGTTCGAAGAAGTGTTGTGCTTATCAGATTGTGATCACCGTGATTTACTTCCTATTTATAGAGAAATTTATAATAATTGTACATAATTTAGGCATAGGCTAAACGCACGAATCTGTATTTCAAATTGTAATAGCCAGTTATTTGAATTTCAAATATCTTGGCATAAATAGCACTAGTAAGCAGTCTAATTATTTGTCATTATACCCTAAGTTGCGCTACTTGAGTTCAAGGTCGCCTTGCGAAATACATACAGTACTTGCAAACTCTTCGTCCTCAGCAGGAAATGGATATGGACTGATACCGAGCACACTTGGTCGTTATTTATTTTCTGGAACTACGTGCCAGCTTAGAGCTGCCGATAAGGTTGCATGTGAGGGAAACGAGACGCCCACTGCAGCATGTGCCTGTCTGCCTGCCTGGTCTGGTGATTGCTTCTGGGCGGCCTTAATGCTCCAATGGAAAAGTTTTCGCATAGAAATTTCTCGATCGCTTGAAGCCAGGCCCACTGCATTGATTGGTCAACAAATAGTAATTTGAGCTCGCACTTCGTCTTCAATTGACTGCAATGGAAAGTTTTCTCTAAGAAGCCTCGCTTTCTTTTGGATTCTTGATTCTAGAAGATTCGCCAAAAGCGCTTGTCTGAGTTTTCAGGAAGCCAACCACGAAAGACGCTGCATTGATTCCGAGCATGCCAATGGCTCATGCATTTACTGATGCTTCAGATGATTCTATGGTCCTGCTTATTTTATTTTATTTTATTTATTGTAATATCCCGATCAATTAAGACAACGTCCTTTTAGGATATATATACATTATACATTATAAATGTGGTAAAAGGATACATGCAACTTACTTCTCAGGTTTTTAGACAAATAATTTTCCATTTTTCTTTATTTTACAGGGATATAGAAAAAATATTGCTATGTTCAGCTATACTTTTCTGCTGTTTTAGAACGATTATTTCTCTTTAAAGCTTAAAAAACTTAAGAAAATCCCACAATCTACTAAGGTTTCTAGGCTTGTCAACTTTAAGTTATATAATCGTTTCAAATAAAATATAGAACATAGATAGAAGAAAATATTTTATTTATACAGTCATTACATTTGGCAGAATACTGCATAATTATGAAGGTGAGCTTTAATTTGGTTTACTTTACTAGTTTTGGTTTGTTTAAGAGCATTTGCAAATTGACTATCATATAAATTATTATATGATATTATTATCATATTTATACCAAATCCCTCGACATATATATCTATGAATAACCGATTAAATGAAAATAGATCGTTTCGCTTGGTAAGACTGCTTCAGATTTAATACTTTATGGGTCTAAAAGTCTTCCTTCTTTATTTGTTCACACATCTGCCACTTTGTTCAATTTTTACTCCCATAAAAACCATTTTAACTTGTTAATGTATTGCCTGTCCTATTACTTCGTGGAATACTTGTAAAATAACACACATAGGAAGAACTAATTGATTTTATGGCAGATAATTTTCCTTGTTTATGAAATTTTTGACCGAGATCAGAGAATTTTAAATTTTCCATAGCCAAACTATTCCCTTGAATTTATACTCAATTGGCCACTCAATTAATTATGGAAATAGGTAAATTGAATGCGGTCACCTGCCCGGCGATCCTCGGGAGATGAAGAGGAGGACTCCCCACTCCGCCTTTGCTGATTGAAAAATCCCACGCCTGCCGGAAAATTTCCTATATCATCTGGTTCGGACCTCGGAGCAAATATCGCTCTATAACGAAAATCTTGCATTAAATTTGGAAAAATATTCTGTAAATGGAGTGAAGGGTTAAAGTTGAGAACGGAGACGTTTTGATTTTGTTTTTATTTTCTATATCTATGAATGTATAGTGCTTTTCGGTTCGATTTTTGTTCTGAGTGTGGGAGAGAGCGTGGCAGTAAAAGTAAGAGAAAACTTTTCGCCGTTCGGAATCTATAAAAGCGGTCCGCTTCCAGTCCAAGCGAGTCATTCGCCGCGAACTTTTGCTTCGACCACAACGCCTTCAGTTCCTGAAACACAGCCCACCAAACGCGCTAATTGATAAACACAGAGTGCTCCCCGAGAGAGAAGAGTAAGCGGAAATCCCACACCCAACCGAAAATGAAGCCCACCAATGCCTCCACGCTGGAAGTCGTCTCCCCGAAGGTGCGGGTGGAAAATGACTTCATCACATCGGACTACGAGTACCAGACGTCGCACGTGAAGCGCACCTCATCTGGACAGCTGCAGGTGAGTCTTTTCCCCGACCACCGGTTGCATCTTCGATCATCAGTCATGGGTTTTGGCTTTCAAAAGCGCATTTTCATTTTCCGGGGCTGACCTTCACATTGAACTTTTCCACCGTGTGTGCGGGTGCAGATGCTCTCCTGCTACACCCATGCGCACTTGTCCACACTCAGAGAATAATATCGGTATTACCGTGAATATATTTTCGAGACAAAACAATTTCACGCTTTATTGGAAATCGGGCGAAATGTGAATATCTTCTGTTTAACCGGCCTGAAATCTGGCCATAGAATTGAAAAGCTTAAAGTGTATTTTTTAAAAATCAAAGTCTTACGTTTTCGAACAGATCCCTTAAATAATTTCATAATTTTCATTTACATACGAGGTTTCTAAATAATTATGATAATTCCTATCCCTGGTTCTTAATGATTTCAAGTCTTAAATATTGAGGAATAAATTGTATAATTGTATACATTTTTTACAAAACCCTCGTGTTTTAAGTTTTTTTCCGTAATGAAAAAGTTAAAACTATTTCCCATATTTTATAAAAACATTAGCCCATCGGCATTCTGATATAACCAGCTAAAATGGAATGTTAATTTTTAATAATTTTAATAGTTTTGAAAATAGTTCCCAAGTGTAGGGAGGTACAAATTTTCCAGCTGTGCCAAAATGGGGGGAAAATACCAGGGCCGCTCCCCAATTCGCTGCAGATAAAAATAGCGATAAGCGTGGGCGGTGTTTTGCGGTTTCCCTTACCCGCTGGCGTCCACCGTTACATGGCCTGGGACAGTTACAGCTTATTGATTACTCGCACTGTACCGATACAGCAGCTGATGATGATAAACACTGCTGATATCTCGTCACCATTCCGGGCAGCGGGTGGCGTGATTCTGCGCGCAGGCGCCTTTTTCGGGAACCTAAACAAATGGAAATAAATATGTATAGAATTCCGCTATAGAGATGGCCAGTAAACCCAATCCGGGTGATTGCGGTGGGTGTACGTGCTCTGTTTACATCACTCACGCCCACTCCCGCTGCACTTCAAGGTCAATGTCAGGCGATGGCCGCCAAGAGAGTTCCATGCCCAAAGAGAAGGGGCGCTCTCTTAAGTGGCGGGCCAAAGAGAGCGCTTTCCACTGCTGCAAGCTCACTGATTACATATTTCGCCGGCCGGCAAGCGGCTTCTTGTTTTTGCCCAACTTTCTGGCGGACTTTGGACAAGCACGTTGTCAAATTATAAATGCAATCATCATCATCATTATCATCATTACTTATTCATCAGTTTTTATTAGTGCTTCCAATCAAAGAGCACGTTGACTCGGCAGAAATCGGACAAGAACAGCTAAAATATAGCATTTAAGGGGAAGCGAGGCATGGGGAATGAGACTAGTGGATACCTGTTAGTGTTATAAAATTAATTAAATACATATTTATTTATTTTTGAAAATATATTCTTGAGAATATTTAAAACCAATTATAAGTAATTTATTCCTTGGGTTCAGTTCAGCAGTTTCCCTCTAAGCTCACGGCAGTTAATTTCTCTCTCCGGCCTTCGCCGGTACACGCGAAGAATGTAAACAATGCAACAGTGTGGTGAAATTCTAATTTATTAACTAAATAAATGTTTTTTAGAGTTAAATAATAATTTTAAAGGGTAAAGCTGCTATTTTACTGCCCCTCCGATGTGATATTCCACACATCTGGTGAAATATAATTATAAATCCACCGGCTGTCGCCAAGAGCCCCTGTGATCACAAATACATCCCAACGGTTATTGAAATCAGGTTCGCTTCGCAGAAATCACGCGATCATAATTTATACGGCTACCTGACTTGGGTGGCACGATATGGAATAAAGATAAGGCCCCGCCGGACCTATAATAAGTCCAAACGGGTTGTGCTATGCCATGGCCGTGTAGGGCTAATCGGTTAATTAGCTAATCGAGTATGCGATCTTTGCAGGTGCACCCCCAGACAACGGCGCTGAAGATTCGGACCGGCCGCCATGTGCCCAAGTTGGGCGTGATGCTGGTGGGCTGGGGCGGCAACAATGGCTCCACACTGACCGCCGCCCTGGAAGCCAACCGCCGGCAGCTGAAGTGGCGCAAGCGGACGGGCGTGCAGCAGGCCAACTGGTTCGGCTCCATCACCCAGGCGTCCACGGTTTTCATCGGATCCGACGAGGCCGGCGCGGACGTGTACGTGCCGATGAAGGAGCTGCTGCCCATGGTGGAGCCGGACAACATCGTCGTAGATGGCTGGGACATTAGCGGACTGCACCTGGGTGATGCTATGCGCCGCGCCGAGGTTCTGGACGTGGCTCTGCAGGATCAGATCTACGATCAGCTGGCGGAGCTCAAGCCGCGCCCATCCATTTACGACCCGGACTTCATTGCGGCCAATCAGTCGGAGCGCGCCGACAATGTGATTGGAGGAACGCGCCTGGAGCAGTACGAGCAGATCAGGAAGGACATTCGCGACTTCCGCCAGCGAAGTGGCGTCGAGTCCGTCATTGTCCTATGGACCGCCAACACAGAGCGCTTCTCTGATGTGCGACAGGGTCTGAACACTACCAGCCAGGAGCTGCTGGCATCGCTGCAGGCCAACAACTCGGAGGTCTCCCCGTCGACGATCTTCGCAATGGCCAGCATTGCCGAGGGGGTGAGTATTTAAACTTTAAATAAATTAAGTGGAAATATATTAAATGTATATTCTTCTGCTTCCATCGGACAGTGCACTTACATCAACGGTTCGCCGCAGAACACCTTTGTCCCCGGACTGATCCAGTTGGCCGAGGAGAAGAAGGTATTCATTGCCGGCGACGACTTCAAGTCCGGCCAGACCAAGATCAAGAGCGTTCTGGTGGATTTCCTGGTGGGCGCCGGCATCAAGCCAGTGTCGATTGCCAGCTACAACCACTTGGGAAACAACGACGGCAAGAACTTGTCCGCTCCCCAGCAGTTCCGCTCCAAGGAGGTAGGCATCCTGGATGCTTTGTGAGATTACGATCAGAACATCAATCGACGCCTTGCTTTTTCAGATTTCCAAGAGTAACGTGGTGGACGACATGGTGGCCTCCAACAAGCTGCTCTACGGGCCCGACGAACATCCCGATCATGTGGTCGTCATTAAATACGTGCCCTATGTGGGCGACAGCAAGCGGGCCATGGACGAGTACACATCCGAGATCATGATGGGTGGCCACAACACCCTGGTGATCCACAACACGTGCGAGGACTCCCTACTGGCCACACCCTTGATCCTGGATCTGGTCATCCTGGGAGAGCTGAGCACTCGCATCCAGCTCCGCAGCGCAGAGAACGAGTCCGCCCCCTGGGTGCCCTTCAAGCCGGTCCTCTCCCTGCTGAGCTACCTGTGCAAGGCCCCCCTGGTGCCCCAGGGCTGTCAGGTGGTCAACTCGCTCTTCCGCCAGCGAGCTGCGATCGAGAACATACTGCGCGGGTGCATCGGCCTTCCGCCCATCTCACACATGACCCTGGAGCAGCGGGTAAGCAGGATCACCGCGAATACTACCTCGCTTGCATATTACAACTCTTTGTGTTTTACAGTTCGACTTTGCTACCATCACGAATGAGCCTCCCGTAAAGAGGGCCAAGATCCTGGGCCAACCGTGCACCGTTGAATCTGCCACCAATGGCAAGAAGATCCATGCCAATGGGCACAGCAATGGATCCGCCAAGGTGGCCACCAACGGGAATGGCCACTGATAGTGCAGCTCCCTGCTTTGGAAATATATAATTGGAATATATACGGTTTAATTGGATAAAAATACAAAACTAGACTTAAGATACAATTACTGAATAATCGTTTAAAATAAAAAGAGCTTAAGGACAATTGTCTGTGGCCCAAAAACATATATTTATTTGTGCTCTTTCCTTCATTAAATATATCAACGAACACTGCTAGGTATCTATACTCCTGCAGTAATATCAGATATAAATTTTATTACGAATATACGCATTTATTTTTTCAAGAAATCTCCCTTTTCTGTAATATCTAATTTTCTCTGTGTAGTCAAAGCAGCTATGCGAAGTCTAAAAATTTTATTACGAATATACGCATTTATTTTTTCAAGAAATCTCCCTTTTCTGTAATATCTAATTTTCTAGCAGCTATGCGAAGTCTAAAATATTGTTGCTTTTGCTTGTAAAACACGAAATATTTGGCATTCAGTCAATTTATTTCGCTTTCAGCTTTTGAACTACTAGACGTAAGTCTTTTAAGTTAATTAAAAAAAAAAAACAATTTTCTGGATGCAATTCAGTATTTTCCGTGAAGTATAAGTTCGATGAACATATGTTTACGTCTAGTTTTAACTTATTTTATTCTGTCTGTCATCTTTTTAGGGATTAAATATTATTGGACATGTTACGATTCTTAATTATAAATTGCAGATGCTGGCGAAAAAGCAGTGAATGTAATATCTATACTATTTTAAGTGCCTATAATACTTTAAGGAAGGATACGATATTGATCGAGATCTAATAATTTATTTTCTCTTCTCAGATATGACAATTTTTAATTATGCATCGGAATTGTAAAATTTACCCACAAGGTCCTTATAAGAGCTAGAGAACATACTAAAATACTGAAATATCTTCGTCGACAATAAACCCATTAATGTTACTTTGATTTTGGATGATATTGCTATAACTTCGAGAGAATATAAACTTATAGAGTCCCTCTCTCTTGTTTTATAATAATTTTTATTGAAGCATGAAAAATCTATTGGAATGAAAATAAATACATAAAAAATTAAAGTAGTGCCTAGCACTATGCTACAAAAGACCCCGCTCCCTAATCACTACTATAGAAAATGTTTATTCCGTTTACTTCTGATAAGACTATGAGAGTGTGATGGATGGTAGGGGTCCTAATAAATTTTTATATTTGGCGTGGCATTCATCCATCTGGGGCGATATCGGTATTTATCTAGTTTTTATGACTCCTGATTGTAGATTAGGAATAACGTGCTTGACTTCAGTTAGTCTGTATATAAAAAGAATCATGGAATCGCGAATCATATACACCTGACATGAATATCGGATGACTATAACGTAGGCTGCCAGAATGTAATTATAATTATGAAATCGTTTTACAACTTAATAATCAAATATTTTAATGTTAGTGGCATGCACAAATTCCTTATCACTGTTTAACAAGATTGACAATATTCCAAATTTTGGGGTATCTCATCCGAAACTGGTTGTAATTCACCTTTCAGTTCCTAGTGTAAAAATAGTTAAATATATAACTAAAGTTAATTGGATTTAAAACCTTAAACATTTTTTAAGTGATAGAATACTGTTAAATAAGGTGTAGAGAGAGGTAATAATCCTAATAAATGTAGTTATAATCTAATTAATTAAGAGGAGTGCTCTAGAAATATGTATATACTTATGTACATTTAGTGGTGAAATGAAATCAATTTTAGACATACATATGTATATATGTAACATATATTGTCTGTGCTGTAGTTATCTTCTGAAAAACGATATGTGAATTGGCATAAGTCGAGTATCGAGTTGAGTGAATTATTATTAAATAGTTTAGATACACGTTTTTATAGTGAGAGCATAAACTATGCTAGCTCACACCTTTATTATGATGTCCAACATATACTAATGCATATTTGATGACTGAAAAAATGGTTTTCGTAATGAAAGTCACTCCTTCAATGTCGTTCCTTTATCCTATATGGCCATATAATGCTCTTACCAGGGAATGTTATATTTGATTGATATTGATATGCTTGGCATATTGGAGAGTAATTAGTGGTTCCTCCGCCATTATCGCAGAGGCCTAGCACTCAAGCCAATCAACTCGCTTCCCTACCAGCTCAGTTGATATTAAAACGGCGGCACAGTCCGAGCTGATGGATGCACATATGTATGTATGTACATATAATTATCCATATTTCTCAGTACTGCCGCTGCCCCTCCCGACACACAACTGGTGCGAGACACAGGCTTGGCGCCCTTTACCGTCAAAGTGACACTTGTAAAGGCCACAGTCCCACCCACCCACTCACTGCTGGGACCTTGGGTTGGGGTCGGGGAGTGTGAAAGCCCAACAGACACTCATAAATTTGACAGAATGCCGTAGCATTTCCGCTTCTCAGGAATTCGTTTGCCGTTGATGAATGATTCATTTGGATTTGGATAAATGGTTAATAAAGAAATACAGTTTTACCTCAGTGTACATAGTCGCTACTACCAGCCTTGATTTATGGACGAACTGTGTCAGCTCGTGGTTTCTTCGGTTGCCCACAAGTCCCAACGCGATGGGATTCCCTACAAATGCAGCCATAGATCGTGTACCCTGCAATTGTGGCATTTCTTAAGTATTAGTTTAAGCTCTTAATCGTTATAATTGTCTTGTAAAGTTTGAAGAGGAATTCTTTCATTCTTTAAATGTATATTTTAAGTTATTTCCAGAATAATGTGGTACAAAACAAATTCAAAACCTTTCTGATTGGAAAGATATCGGTTAGCAAACATTCAGGGGATCCCCAGGGATTACTGAATTACTTAAAAGATCAGCGATGTGTTCAAAAATGACTGAAAATATCGTTTAAATATCGGCATTTTCAATCATTGAGTATAGGAAACCCCTGATTCTTAAAATTATTTTTACCCACACTTGGATACGTAGATTTAGCTGTTTGAGATAACACCCAAAATTCTTGTACCTGGAAGCGAGCAAAGGTTTTCTATAATTTCTTTTTTAATCGATTTGGTACACATTTAATTCTATCCTTTACATAACTGTGGTTTTAAAGCTAGTTATCTCGGAAGTAATTAGGAGTCTGAGTCATTAATGATTGCTGAAATCGAAGCTCCAATCTGCGGTGAGTCATCTGGCAATTACTTTTAACTGGGTTATATTCGTCCTGATAATGACTCCCTGATCCGTTGCCTGGCCATCGTTATCGAGATCTACGTCAGGATTGTTTAGCAAAATTAGAACACGCCGCGATAGTGGTCTTATGGCTTCTTGCAGATCCGCCGATAAGAGTTCGGTACGTGTCGGCCGCCTAAAGTCGCTAATCACGAACCGGCGGCACTCTCTCCAGGGCTATAACTACAGAGAGTAAGTCCAGCACTATTCTAGCCCGAGCGGACCTATCTTATCGCCCAATTTCGTGTGGCCCGCTTATCTTGTGGCAGAGGCAGCTAGTGCTTAGCGGCTAGGAGCTAGCCCGAGGCGCGCTGCTCGCGTCGCAGTCGCCGGTGCGGATATGCTGGGTGGGTGGGCCCGAGTTCAGTTGTTAGTTGCGTTGCATTGCGTGCGGTCCGGGCTCCGCTGCCGAGATTTGGAATCCGATCTAACTACATTAACCGCTCCTAAGCTGGTCAGTCTCCGGTATATGTTTTATGTCTAGTACCCCGTAGTGCTCCGCTGTCGAGATCTATGCAAATAATGGACGGGTATTACCAACCAGTTGTAAACAAGGGCTGCGAAACTTACATTACTCATATGTACTATCCTTATCTGCTCGGGTTTTTTAATACTTCGCCACCGCCCGTGATAAGATATTAGGGAACTTCTCGATACACCTTGACCGGTAGGTGTAAGCAGGCATCTAGGGCAAAGCTAACCCGGATAGATAATAGATGACACCTGATAGTGAGCGACTCTCTCTGAGTGAGCCCCATTCTTGCTCCCTGCGTGGAACCCATTAACCGCGTGTAAACACAAGTGGCAGGGTTCGTTTGATGGAACCGTCTATAGTCCCGGGCAAGGGAGTTAGACAGGTCTGCGGGGGGAGAGATATGACATCGAAGAGATAATGCCTAGCCTATTTGCAAATGTGTCAGATAGGGCACCCACTATTAATCAATGTGACGCAGCGCAGGTACGGCCTCTGACTCAGAGCACCTGTTCCGTCTCCTATCGGGGCACCGCGAATCGGGACTTACCAATTGCGACTTTGACAAATGACCTGACTACTCCCACTCGTCCACACCAAATCCCTGCGCGCTTACAGGCTCTCGTATCAGCCATGATAAGTACAATATAAGAACTGTATAGACAGCCCCAGAATATGTATGCACATACATATGTGTGGTGGGGAACTGGGCCAACTGGGCCAAAGTCCCGCCGCCCCAGCAAAATGGAGAATGGAAACGTTTGTGTGCCATTCATCTACGGAAAGAAACATCTGGCGTGGCGCACACTGAATGCCAAGTTCACATAATGGAACTCATCCACCTGCCGCTTGAAGGAGAATCGCATACTGTACCACTTCTGCATTGCTCTGCAAGTTGCAATTACAACCGCCAATTGTTATCCCTAATCGTAGTCATATTGACTCGACTATCGCAACAATTCAAGAATTGTTCAGCTAACGTTACACGCCTGACTTTATGACCCTTACAATCGTAAAGATTACATATTTAACAAAAATACCACAAACGATTAACTAGAGGTTAAAAGTAATCCGTGGCTTGACAGTAGGCAATAATATGTGGCCAATATTATAATGCCTTCATGTATCAATACTTTCTTATTCCCAATGACTAGACTTTTAAGCTCGAGTCTCGGATAAAAATTTCAAGGGTGATGTTACCGTGCATTTCCTTAAAAATACCCCCGAACCACTTTGATAAGAATGTTTGCTTTTACAAAGGCCACTAGCGCTATTTAATTGACCATGTCTGATACAGATGATATCTTAAACAATATTGCACTTGTACAGAATGCACGCAAACTAATTAATTTTAGTAAAATCAGAACCTACATATAAATTATACTGTTGCTTTTCGCATTACAGTTACCGCCACAAAGTCCAGCGACATGGACTTGCCAAAGGAGGATGGGGCGAACGAGAAGTTCATTGTGAAGTACCGCCAGCAGCTATACGACCTGTCTGAGTTTATACACAAGCACCCCGGAGGCATTAACACCCTAAAAGGCCTCAAAGGGGCAGACATGACAGCTCGCTTTATGAAAGCCCAGCCACACTCTGATGCTGCCATGTATCTGATGAAGGAGTACAAAATTGATTCGAAAGAGGCCGCTCGAAAATCTAAGCAGAGCTTTACAGGGAGCAATCAACAGAACACTCGCCAACAGCCGAAGGAAACCGAAGACAAGAACAACAACCAGATGGACGAGAGCATGGAGGTGAGTTGGATAGACTGCTTTTTTAATTTGTAACTGTAGTAACCGAATGCTGGGAGCACTTGTTGAACTGTGCAGGTTTTTTCCGGATATTCTGCATTAATACCATGTCTGGCTAGAAAATATATTTATAACGCAAGTCATTTCTTCTGTCCTAACTTAATCAGTCGATAATATGCTTTAAAATCGGACGAGTCGCTCAGTCCCTTACAGCTGACGAGACTTGTGGGCCATCACATAGACTTTTGCCTTTGAGTAGACTCGGATTTGCTCCTCCACTGTTGTCAGCTCCTTGTCAATCTCCGCCTTGCGGGTGCGCACGCGCAAAGTTTGCGCGGTCATGGGCATGTGATTTAGCTCGTTAACGAGACTTTCGTAGCCTATTAAGGAAATTGTTGATTTTCTCAATGGAACTCGTAGTAAATTGAACTCACGCTTCTGGGCGTTGTTGAGGTAGGTCAACCGATCCTGATCGCTGAGCAATACATGGCCGCGGGGACAGTCTGGATCCCGCATATCGGCAAGCTGCTTGGCCTCGGCTTTTTCGCGCTTCTGTTTCTCCAAATAACGTGGCAAGCGCACCTCATCCCGGGCTGTCAGATAAAAAGATAAAAACCATTTTTTTTATAAATAAGTAAAGTAAGTAAATAACAGTGCTCTCCCCTTATAAAGCACCCGTAAACAGGGAGCTGCAAACTTCTAATTTAAATTGTAGTACAAAACAATCAAGCACTATTAAATGTGTCTTGAGAAAATGACTAAAGTACTTGAACGTACACTATTTGTGTTAAATAAAACTACTCTGTCGTCAGTATACTTACACCCTAGTTTATGTTCACGCCGCTTAGACTTATTGGTGATTGTGGTGACATTGGAGGCCGTTGTGAAACGGCTACGGGCACTAAGCGGCCCTTCCTCATCAGACCCACCAAAGTTCTTGGGCTCGTTCTCGGGTATCGGCATTGCTTCTGCCTCGGACATGTGGAAGCGGCTGTGTTTTGAAGAGTTTGATCGGGCCGACAACGGTAGCTGCTGCAACTCTTCCTCGTCCTCGTAGTGTAGTTGTTTGTAGTTGTCATCAATCTTTGAATCCTCTATTATGGTTCTTCCATCGAAATTGCATCTAGAACGGAGTCAAGCGGTTAGGCTTAAGTCAGATTAAGTCATGAGACGTCTTACTTTTTTAGAGCGTTTGTGAGGTATATTTCATCCGTTATGTCCTCCGTCTGAATGGCTATACTGTTGGAGCTCCGATGGGTGCCGCAGGATTGACAACGATCCGATGGCGTTTCAGATGCCAAGTCCAAAAGGTTCTCCGCTTCCACCCGTTCTGATGGAGCGTAGAAGAGGGGATCGCGTTCCTCCAGTCCATCGAAACGCTCGCCCTCTCCCGGAATCGCGAGAGCCAGTTGATGCTGTGAACGAGAGGTGCTTGGGGCATGTTGCAGGGAGTTTCCCTGTGCGAGTGTGTTTTTGGCCTTGCGCTGCGGTCTGTCTGTCTTCGATTCCTTGCCATCCCTCGCCTCAGACACGGAGCGCCGAAGCTGAGGAGGCATCCAGCTGGGACGCACTGGCTGCTTGGCGGCCAACTTCTCGCTAGTCGTCTTTTCCAGCGAACGTAGGCTCACCTTATTCTCCTTGAGGAAGTTTCGGGACTGTGTAACCCCTGTGGGAACGAAACGGACGAAGACCAAAACAAATTACCCACTGGTTGCCATGGCCCAAGGGCTGTTTGGAAAAGGTATCTTACGCGGCACCGAAAAGATGCCCTTCAGTGTGGGAATAGGGCGCACTGATGAATTAGACATGATCCACCTAGTCCCGGACTAACCGTACGGCGACTATTATCCAGCAAAACTGTTTTCGAATACGGCAAACGGAAACTGCGTTGTTATTGTGTCAAGTGCGAGAAGTTTCAAATGCCAACTTTGAACCAGCTGCTTGTTACTTTGCTTGCTGTCGATATCTCGATAGCCGATAGCCGATATACGATACACCTGTTTGGTTCGCCGGTGCTGCCACACCTGTCAAATACAGGAATCACTTTCTGGAGAATCAAAAAGGATTGTTTTCAAATGCGAATTGCTTTGACCGTTAATTTTAAAAAGTGCATTGCGGTTTCCTCTGAATTAATAGTTTTCACCATTTTCGGCGGAATCTAATCTGGATTGTCATAAAAGCCTTTATTGTTGACGTGACACTTAAAAATATTTTATTATAGTGTAATTAAATAGCATTGGCATGCGTAAGTTACTGTTTATATGCGATTTACTCGCTCAGTTTATCATGTTTAAAATAGAGCACTATTCTGAAGAAGCAATTAATGATTTAGTAGCTTTTCACATTGTAACAACCAAAATTAATATGAAAAATTCGAAAATTGACACCATTTGGTAATGGTGGTTTATATAATCAAACAGTTCAAATAAGGTAGCAAATATATTTAGCTTTGGTTACCAAACTCATTTTATGAATTTCAATTACAGCACTTGGTGGATTGGTCAAAGGCGATGCTTCCACAGATAGCTAACATAACCTATTGCTATGATGAGTGGGTGCACAAGCCGGTGGACAGGCCGCTCCGATTATTCGGTCCTTGGTACTTGGAGATGTGCACGAAAACGCCTTGGTGGATGGTCCCAACCTTCTGGATTCCGGTGATCTTCCAGTGTGCTAGGAACGACGTTTCCAGCGCCTGGCAGGATAAGAGTCAGGTTAGTTAGCTAGTTTAAATTTTACACTATATCCTGATCTAACTTGGCCAAATGTGTCTAAATTTCAGCTTCTGGGCCTAGCCGGTTACTTCTTGTTTGGCGTGCTCCTGTGGACCTTCCTGGAGTACACTCTGCATCGCTGGGTGTTCCACGTAAAGCTGCGCAACAACAGCGGTCCTTGGCTGTGCACATTTCATTTCATGATCCACGGACTGCACCACAAGGTACCTTTCGATCCCATGCGACTGGTGTTCCCACCTTTGCCGGGAGCAGTGCTTGCCACTGTCATCTACACTCCGCTCAGCTACGTGCTGCTGCATCCAAGGGTGGTTTTGTCTGGAGCTCTGCTCGGATACCTCTGTTACGACATGATGCACTACTACCTGCATTATGGAAACCCGTCAGCGGGGGCCTTCACCCACATGAAGCGGTACCATTACCACCACCACTTCTCCCACCAAACCTCCGGATATGGCATCAGCAGTCCGCTTTGGGATGTCGTGTTCAATACACGTATTCACCTTCGAAAACTTAGATACCAACTGCGTTGGTCCTAGCCATAACTAATTCAGATCACCCCATTGCTACGTAAGATCAAATTAATACAGCTCTATTGCAGTGTCTAAATTGAAGTTTTTAGTTTTGTCCCACAAATGAGTAGTGAGCATTATGGATAAGAATTTATATAAAAATACATATTTTTAGAAAGGAATTATACTTCCATTAATACCAAGGAAAATTGTATTTTAATTTCTGCCTCGTGAACTATTTGAATTGTGGAAACCGCCATGGTCTCACGACTTAATTGCATTTATTTAATAAATAAATGTTTATCATGTATATATATATACATGTTGCTATGAACATGTTGAGCAACACCTAAAAAATTCACCCATTGGTGCTAAGAAGTTGGAAGTATCAATACATATTTTTTAATGCTACAAAATAACAAACTTTATTGAGATCTATTATGATTATGTGATTATGTGTGTTTAGTTTTAGTTTTTGATGAATTAAACGGCCCCTCCGACAAAAATTTTAAATATAATATAATGAGGATTAATTCAGTTGATTTTTATTAAAATCAGTTTTGGAACCAGTTCAAGTTTAAAGATCGTGAAGGGAACCAGTGGTTCGATAAAGTAATTTCGGCACGCTAAATTGGGGTTTCAGTGGTGTTGGGCAGTGCTGCCAGTCTATGACAACCCCTATAAGCTATATTCTCTGCAAAATAAGCGGAATATAAAACGAAATGCTGAAAAACAAGCTATAACCGAGAATGTATACATTATTATTGTTCTGTAAACAAAAATTACGTTAGATTCCGTCAAAAACAGCAACATTTTGATATTAAAAAACGCAATTAATTGGCTATAAGCTAGCTTCAAACTTCGACAGTCTCCATTTTAAAATTTGCAACATATAGCCGGAAGTAAGCTAAACTGGCATCAGTGGCTCGGTGAAAGTTTTGTTTATTTTGTTAATTTAAAAAAATAATGTTGAATGCCAAAATCGGCAAGGTCGGGAAGGTGTTGGTGTGTGGGATGAAGGGTGTGGGCAAGACGGCGCTCATTGAGCAGCTGGTGTACGGCCACGTCAATCCCGAGACTGTGAGTGGGTAAAATCCTGACAATATGGTCCATATTAATGTCAAATCCTTGACTTTTGCATGTAGGAGTTGCATCCAACCATTGAAGACATCTACGTGGCTAGTGTAGACACTGGACGAGGAGGGGCCCGGGAGACCCTGCGCATCTATGATACAGCCGGGTTGCAGGGCGAACAGCAGCAGCTGCCGCGTCACTACCTCCAGTTCCCGGACGCTTTCGTGCTAGTATACGATCCCATGGACCCGCGTAGCCTCGACATGCTGGCCGACATTAAAACGGACATTGATAAGCACAAGGAGAAAAAGGAGATTCCCGTCGTGGTGCTAGCTAATGTACGAGCACGGGCTGCTCCCAATCCCGTCGAAAAGATTATGGACCGGGCCAATATCTGGTGCCAACGGGAGAGAATTAAGCACTACACGGTTAACGCCATGGAGCGGCCCTCGCTCTACGAACCCTTCACATCGCTGTGCGCCCGCCTGCATCCAGCTCAGACGAAAAGCACGTTTCCTCAGCTGCGCCAGGTCATGCAAAACCGTCAGAAGAGCGAAGCGTAGATTAACCCCTATTAAATAGTTTTATTAACTTATATGTAACATCTTGGTATTGTAGTAACCGATTTAGTATGTACTTGCCTTTGTATTAACCGCTGTGCTTTAATGTGGGCCAAAGCCCGAACGATTTGTACTTATCTATGGATAACTTATAGCTATATGTTTGTGAGCGTCTAATTCTGTCTTTATATTATTTATTATAACGAAATATGTATGTACGTGTGTATGCTATTTCATTTGACGCAATTTTTATTGATTGCTCAGTCGGAAATCAAACGTCGCCACAGTGATTTACTTATTGAGTTGTTTTCGTCGAAATCTTTCGGAATTTGAACCGAAATCTGCATACAAATCTCTAGAAACCCCATCGAAATCAGTAATCAGACCGCGCTGCCTTTGTTAGCAATGTTTTCCGGTACCGTTTTTCTCGCGCCGGTTTTGGTACTGGTGTTGTCCTGTGCCTTTCATTCAAGCGAAGGAGTGAGTTTTGTTATCCCAGGCACCAAGTGGTGTGGTCCTGGAAACATAGCAAACAGCTACGATGACCTTGGCACCGAGCAGGAGCTGGATATGTGCTGCCGGGCTCACGACAACTGTAAGGAGTCTATTCCTCCGGAACAGGAAGCTCATGACCTGAAGAACAACGGGATGTTTCCGATGTAAGAGTTCTATTGCACTTTCACTTTACCTTACATGAAGGTTGCATTTCTGTCAGATTCTCGTGCGCCTGTGAGACAGCCTTTAGAAACTGTCTCACTGCTCTGGCCAATTACCACTCTCTGGCTGTGGGTAGGATGTACTTCAACAGCCAGAAGGTTTGTTTCGCTTATGGGCACCCCATCGTCTCCTGTCGGGAGACCCAGGAGCACATCTTCGAGAAGCGCTGCATCAGTTACCACGTGGACAAAGGTCGGTCTCAGCGCTGGCAGTTTTACGACTTGGCCCTCTACACACACGTAACCAAAGACAGCGGGGAGGAGTCCTGAGACTGAGCTTTGACATCGCTTGGCGATAAGCGACCGTTTAGATTCAAATAGAAGATTGTTGTCAAAACAAATCTAATGAATGTTTAGCATTGCGCAAGGTCGGCTATTGATGTAATTTAAAATAAAATGTTTTAAAACCAAACTAGTATTTTTTTTATTTGCAATATATTAAATGAGATCTATAAATCTTTTGTTAAATTCCTGTTATATTCTACTTTAATTTACAAATCCTTGATTTGTTGTCATCCTTTTGTTGCCTGGATCGTGAAGAAGGGCATATCGTAGAATTGCCAGACCTTGGCCTTGCTCTTATCAACCTGGTAACGGATGCAACGTTTGCGAAACGTGCCCTCTTGGTACTGCTTACATCCCAAAGTAGGATAGCCGTTGGCGAAGCACTTGCTCCTGCTGCCGTAATAGATCCTACCCAGGGTGTTGGAGGCCATGGTGTTCACCGCTTGCAGGCAATTGATGAAAGCCTGCTCGCAGGTGCACTTAAGGCTGAAATTCAAGGCATGTGTCGGCTCAGGGTTCGAAAAATCAATAAGGAAATTATGTAGTTACTGCCACTCACATGGGAAACCAATCTGTATTAATAGGCAGTCCATGGAGCTGACCGTGTGACTCGATGATTTCATCGCAGTGGTCGTGCTCCCGACAACACTTGTCCGTCTCCCGCTCTCTGCCCAGATCCTCATAGTTGGCTGCCGTATTGCCCGGCCCGCACCATTTGGTTCCGGGCAATGTGATGCCGGTATGAGGGACTGGAGGCAGCGCCTGATTGTATATGTCCTCATCCTCGAAGATAGCCTCGTCGCCAAAGGCCAGTACGGTTGTCAGAATCCCACAGACAAAAGCTATGCGCAGCACCCACATGTTCACGCTTTGTCAGCAGCAATAACACTAAACTTAGGGAGCTTCGATGAAAAGCGTATTCTACCGGGTCGCGCTGATAAGTACAGAGACGAGCACCCAAATCAGAAGATGTTTCAAAACCGACCGCTGAAGAGAGAAACACCTAGTAATCACAATCTTTTTGAAGCAGATTATGCACATGTCAGGTGACTCACCTGAGGTGAGCCATTTATTACCATTTTAGCCCCAGCATAGAAAAAGCGTTGCTCTGGTTCCTATTTGAAGTTCTTGGTGGAATTTCTCGAATATTTTCCTTTACTTAGATTGGAAGTTCAGTTAGAAACAATACCAATATTGTGATAAAAAGTGAACTTATATTTACAATAACCTTAGTTAACATGTCCTGGTAAGTTACGACTTGAATTTCTTCAATATGTTTTTCGCTACGCCGATGTATTTAAACACAAAAGTTTTTATACTAGCTAAGGATATCCTTGAAAGCTTCTGCAGCAGTTTTCGCTGTTTTCCGCTTTACCTCCTTGGGCTGCTCGGCATCCAGATGCTTTGAAAGACTTTCCTGCCATTGGCCGGGCGACAGCTTGTATGTATCCATCCGGTACTTTGTGTAAATGAGCCGACCGTAGGGCGAACCCTTCAGCATGTTTGCCTTGGAAAACAGCTCCTTGGCAATGCGAAGCTTCTGGGCCTCCTGCGCGGCCTTAAAGCATTGTTCGAGAACGCGGGAGCCGTGTCGGGTGGTGGCCAAGTCAACGTAGAACCCTTCCAGCTGGCGTATCAGCCGCTCACGGGACTTTTCACCAATGAACTTGCTTTGCATAAAGGCATCTACGATGTGGGAGCCATTGGGTGTGTTGAACACCTG
Organism: Drosophila bunnanda; assembly: GCA_035046265.1. Lineage (NCBI taxonomy): Eukaryota > Metazoa > Arthropoda > Insecta > Diptera > Drosophilidae > Drosophila > Drosophila bunnanda. Next base: position 17,424,302 of record JAWNOB010000016.1, read on the forward strand.
CGACAGCTGCGTTGCGGGCAGATCCAGGATGCAGTTAACCAGGAAGATGGGTTTGTTGAACTGCAAAATGTGTTGGGCGATCAAGGAGCCATGCAAGTGAACGAAGCCTGACTCGTCGCTGCCCACCACTTCAAAGGGCTTCAGCTTAACCAAGCAGTTAAAAAAGAGCTTTGACTTATCTTTGTCACCGCCGCTCACATGTAGAGCACTTTGAAGAGCTGCTATCATCTGGGCCTGCTTGGTGCCCAGTCGGAGGCAGGCGGCACTCAGGGCGGACACCACACCACTGTAACCCATTTTGAGCAGTCCTTCGACCTGTGGCTGCAGCTCAGTGAAGACGGCCTCGAAGTCTGATGTCTCTTTGATGTGCTGCAGGAGGCGCTGGATCGAGAAGTTTGTCTCGTGCTGCTGAGCAAGGTAAGCGACGCGACCGCAGAACAGCATTGCATACAGCTGGGTGAGCAACTTGGCCCCCGCCACGCTTAAAATAGTTTCGAGCAGAATGACAGAGCTCTGGTGATGGAAGACTTTGGGCAGGATAGGCGCATCGACTTTCTCCTTTTGATCCTCCCCGTCCTCAGGCTTTGCCTGCGTGCTTCCTTCTTCCACATCGTCGTCATCTTTGATTTCGATTTTGGCATCCTTGTCGCCTTCCTTTTCTTCTTCTCCAGCATCGTTTGGCTTAAGCAAGCTGATCGTCAGGATTTTTTTCCCGAAGTGCTTCAGCATGCTTTTGTCTGCCACACTCAGGGCCAAGCAGATAACGCCCAACAGGGCCGATGAGTGCTCCTGGTAGGGGAAGTCGGTGAACTGGGGCCACATCTCCAGGCGCTGTGGGAACTCCTTCATCACCTCATGCCAGTCGTCTGGCACCTCGTACAGCTTCCGATGCTTGGCCATTTCAGCGCCTCCCTTTTCGAAGGCAATTTTTGGCACATGCATTCCCACCAGACTAAGAATAGCTGTCCGCATGATGTGGCTGGCGCAGGTGTCCCACACAAAGTCTTCCAGATTGTTCAGCATGAACTTTGAGATGCGCAACACGAACTGTCGGCACTTCTCCCGGTGGTCTTCACTGAAGTCGGCCTCCAGGTTGTATTCCTCCTCGACCTGGGCAGCATCCGGCTTGGCACGTTTGGCTGCATCGCATTGCTCCTGGTCGACAGCCTTCTTGCCCACACCTCGCAGGAAGGCTATCTCTAGCATTTTCTGCAGGACATGAGACGCAAACCGGTCAGAGCACAGAGGTCGCAGATTGTCACCGAATTTGGTAAAGTACCGCTCCAACTGGACGTCATCAACAAAGCCGATGAGCGACTCCAGCGCTTTTGAGACGATTTGATTGGATGACAGATGGATTTCCTGGTCGTTGGTCTGCTCGAACACATTGTTGGCCATGTTTACTGTGGGAAAAATGGACAGACTAAATAAATGTTTTAGGATATGTATTTTCTGATTCCGCTCACCCCGCTCTTCAACTTCCTCGAATCCCGCCTTCATGGCATCCAGAATGTTGATGAAGTAGCTGAACTGCTCATCATCAATGTGCGTTCCGCGGCCGAATATTCCCTGCTTGGCGAAGCCCTTGGCATTTCGCATGAAGCGATTACCCTTCCTCTTCGGCCGTTTTCGCTTTGCCTTGTCCTCTGTTTGCATTGTATTTGTTCTGTGGGAAAACGATCAAATTTAAAAAAATTGAATTAAAATTAAAACGTGCACGCTGGATAGAGGTGGGAAAATATCGATAGAAACATCGATATTTTTTGGTGACAATTTATTACAAATAAGTTAAATGAAATTTAAGTCAATTTATCAGTAATATTTTATTTCAGAGCAATACAAAATATTTGCTTATTTTTAAATATTTTCACTATTTATATATTTCCAACAGCTGTCATACATAAAAAATCAGGTGAAATCGAAAAGGTTCATGGCTTTGCTAATAAGGTGGGGAACAATGCTGAATACAAATAAAAGTATTTTTTATTTTCCAGTTAATATATATAAAAAACACACATATATCTAGTTGAACTTGTGTATTATCATGTTAATGCTAATATTAATAATAACAATAACAATATAAAACTAAAATATAATTTATACAGCGTAAACGAGTTTTTCAAAGCGATATTTCAAGCGAATATCTTTGCAATTGTTTACGCTTTATTAATAAATATTTAACTACCACCCAAACTAATCATGTTTATTATAATTAGCATAAAGAATACGAAAAATTATATTTTTTCATAAAAGTTCATGCGATTCCGTTGTTTTGCGGTAATGGGTCCGACAGATTTTCATAAACATATTCCAAAAATTAACAAACATTTCAAAATAAATATAAGATTTGTAAAAAGTTAAAGTTAAGTTAACAATAGTTTTTACGCCGTACTATTTTACCAGTTATTGTTTTAGGCGTTGTAAGCGTTTAACAATTAGATTTTTTTTTTAAATGAAAGCATGTTAGTAATTGTTCTTTCTTTTGCTTTATTTTTCAAGACGTCGATTTTTGTTCATTTAAGCTTTAAATTTGGCGAACATGGTTCACTAATAATAAGTTTTTAGTATAAGATTAATAAAATTTATTATTTATATTTATAATTCTAAAGGTTCTAAAATGTATTCACAGTAGTTAAACCCCATAATAGTGACTAGATTTTAAACGCTTGTCTTAATTTAGTGGTTTTATTAGTGGTTTTTTGTTGCCCAAATTGACGCCTGGTGTTTTGTTCTATTCAACAAGGTTCACCACAAAATATGGCCTTAAGAAAGGACATTGTCACCTTTGAAGAGATGAACAATAGGAAGAGACAGGACACATCACACATGCACGTATGCATTTCCTATTTGCAGTTAGCATTGTATCCCAAGGATTTGTGAGGCGTTTCGAAGATTTCCTTTGAGATGAATAACACTACATTTGCTGAATGCATTTAGAAATTTAATAAAATAAATCCAAATTTCCCTAGAAATTCAGGCATTAAAGGTATATACGACGAGTATAGGAGAAAGGTTGAATTTCCGCATTAAATCCGATTTTGAACCAAAAGCAACACTTTAAGGACGTTAATTTAATTATCGACAGGACGCCGCCGCAAGATAAAAGAAGTCAAAATATTTTGTAACCAGAGATGCGGCATCAATCTCAATCAGAGCCGGCCCAGACACACGTGTGCTCCCTTCTCCGCCTGGCAACGGCCGATTTCCCAGGATGACGATGACGGGAGTGGTGACGTCTGGAATATGTAACTACAGTATCAATAAACAAATCAAAGAGCTCTCAACCCTCGGCCCTGCAGCCAGCAGCCAGCAGCCAGTCAGACAGCATCCACCCCCACTAGCCCTGCGCACTGGCCGGGGTTGCCAGGCACCGCCCCGTTGCCAAGTGCTGCTCGAACTTTGCCACCGGCTCGCTCATTACGTGGGACGCGACGTGGCGCGACTCGGTGCGACCTGGATCCTGAGCCGGGTTTGGGACGCGTGCGAGGAGAGGAGCGCCGCCGCCACCGTCGTCCATTAGGCATGGCCATTAGCATTAGTTGGCTAACCTGTCGCCGCGGATTAGTGCAGCCAGCCCACTGGCATTGTTGCGGTCAGCCGATGGTAATGGGCCCGGACAGGCGTTATCATTATCGGCCAAAGTTACAGGTACGAAATGATCTTGTTTACGTCGTGGGAAGCACTTACTTACCTGGGACTCAGGATGAGCCCTTATCAGGGGTTCTCAAAATAATAATCAGGACCCTGATTGCATTCCACAAATATACATATATCATGAATGCAGAAACATAGTTGTAGGCGGTGGCATTTGAAAATAATTTAATAGGATTTATTTTTAACAAAAATATAATTACTAGAGGCTACAATTAAAAGTGTATAATTTATGCTTGTAAGTGGTATATTTAATTTTTGCACATTTTAATTTGATTTGCATTTCGGTCGGCTGTCCAACCGTCCTAAAACTAAAGCCTAGCTATTTACATAGATCGACGCGGTTTGGTGGCTGTATCTGTGCATTCAGCCGGAGTATAGCTAGAAGCTTGTGCTGCAGCTTGGTGCCAATCCTTCCACTTATGTGTAGTTCTATATCTCTCCTCGATGGCTGCAGAAAATGCCAAGTTGTGCTATCCGGAGGAGTTGTTGTGCTTTCGATCACATATCCATCACTTACCAAGGTACTGCCTGAACTGAAACCACGAATTTGAATGAGATTGCTGGTGCGAGAGTGTTTCCTATTCTTTGAAATCAATTGAAATGTTATGAAATTAATCCAAGTTCTAGGGTTCTCCGGAAATCACTAGAGTTTTTAAAACCCTATAAAAATTTTGTTAAGGTATACAATCCAATCTTTGAGGTATCGGTGTACATTTTCTCAGTAGCCTCATGGTGGACACCTTTCTAGGAGGTTTAATAAACTATAGTAATTTCTGTATCATCCCCTATTGTAGATCTTTACATCTGTAGCCTACTTTCGAACGGAATTTCAATGGATTTAAAACCCACTGCGATTTCTCTGACAGCCCTAAAGGATTGGTTAATTCCCAATAATTTGCAAACTGATCAATTGCGATTCCAGAAACTTTAAGCAATGTGGAGTTAATCTCTTCGGCTGCCTGATTACAATATTGATATTCTTCAGGGCAGCAGTATCAAGTGGTTCTGCATCAAAAATCGATCCTGGACTCGAGTCCTGCCAGTGCTCTTAGGTATATGAGTGATATTCATATCTAAAATTGGTTGCTATGCTGATGGGTTCCGGCCATGTTGCGAACTCACTATCTCAGAAGTAGAAGCTATCCGATTGCTGCTGCTGGTGCCGCTGGCGCTGGCGTTGCACCGCCGGCGACCAGTCGTGGGTGATGTGGCTGCTGCTGCCACTGCCGCCCGTCCCACCGACCCCTGGGCCGCCGGCGGCAGCGGCCGCCTCCAACTAGAATCATAAGTGCTGGTACTCGCCCATGTCGTACATGGCGGTCATGGGCATGGCCCCCATCACGCTGTGCAGGTGAGAATAGGCCACGGCTGCGGAGAGCGGGGGCATCTGCATTTGTGCAGCGGCTGCCGCACTCACTCCCCCACCGCCTCCACCACTGGCGGTGCTGCCGCCCTTGCTGGCGACACTGCTGGCGGCGGGGTGTTGCTGGTGTGGATGTGGGTGGTGCTGCAGACTCTGCTCGGTGGCTACATGCGGCAGCTGATGTTGATGGAGGCCGTTATTGTTGTTGTTGTTGTTGTTGCCGCCACTGTTGCCAGGAGAGAGCTGCTGTTGCTGCTGCTGCTGCGCACCTTGGCTGGGCAGGAGGCTGCCCTCCATCTCGGAGTCGCTGGAGGAGTCCAAGTGTTGCTTGTCCGTGGAGCCGCTGCAAGTAAAGAGTATATTTGTTGTTATATTATATATATATATTTAAGGGACTTTATTTTGTATATAACTATTATAATTGCTATATAACTATTTGTTCTTATTATTTTTAAGACAAAGACACCGTTTTTAAAATTGCAGGACACTTTTATAGGTTTCTATACGACATAGAATCCTGGAACAAAATAGGTTTATTTAATTACTATTCCAATATCAACTAGTTGATAGATAATATAATTAATTAAATAAGAAAGAAATCCAACTCCGAGAAGAAGAACCTTATATACCCTTTTTATACCCTTACCGTTTGAAATCGTATTATAAGATCGAATCAGAAATCGAGCATAACTAAAATATTTGCAGTCTTTGGATCGATATTTATCGATATTTGAATGACAGTATTAAAAAAATAATAGTTTAAAAAACTCATACCTAACAAAAAAAGGCATTAATTTTAGACGGAAAGCTTTAATATGTTAGTTATGATTCGGTTAAATAATCTCAATTTAAAATTTTAATAAAGTAAAACTTTTTTTAAGTTTTGACAACTTTAACCATGTAACGCCTTATAAAATTTTGAAAAATTTGTAAAATATTGTTTTCTGCCAGGGACCGCTAGATCGACTCGTCTGTTAATGCTGTTGAAGAATATATGTGATTTATAGGGTCACATCGTTACAATCTACACAGTAAGATAACAATACCATGAAAGGGTATAAAAATTGCAAAACATAGAAATCTTTTTTCAATGTTGTAAAGGCATTTGTAGATATAACATTACATTACATAACAAACATATTGTAGTTTTCGAAATCCTTTTCAATTGATTTCAATTTATTGTAGATCACTTAATTTAACTGTGAACCCAATACCATTTTATAATGCATCTCTAACCCAAGTAATAGTTTTAAGTTTTCAAAATTTATAATTTTCATTGGGCTCATTCCAATAAATACTTCAATGTATTCATTTCTCTTGCAGATCCATGGGTTCTCCTCGAGGGCATAACACCATCAACGGTCGATATGGTACGCGCTGTGACCCCGGACATATGCTTTTGGGTGTCAGCATCGTTCACATTAAAACGTGTCAATTGCTGCAACTAATTTACTGCTTTTACTGCTGTCAACACACCCACACGGAGGGAGCGGGACACATGCGCGGAGTGCATAATTTATTTATAAACAAATGACAAACGACAGGGCATCCAGCAATTGCAATTGAAATGAATTCCGGAAGGAAATCGTCTGCTCTCCCATTTCTATAAATGGTGTCGTGTTCGCTTTGAGGTGTCGACCGAGTGACTCGGAGCAAGGGAGACGGAGCTGGGTTCCCTGGAGCATTCGGATGAGTCGCATCTGATTTCAGAGTCAGATATTCGAGCCGCGCCACCTCACTTTCGAGGGGTTCAAGTGGGTGTGAGGGCTGCTGCCGCATCTCCAGCTAAGTAGCTTGACTTTTATTATTTGTGGCCGATTCCGCAAATGGCATTCGAATGTCGCATCACTTTAGGGTTAATTTAAGGCGCCCCCGGGGATGGCCTCTCTGTCCCTTCGGCCTATACCCGGGCAGAGCAAGCCCGAAACTCGAGCAGACGCCTCTCCTCCGCCGCCGGCAATCATCGGCAAAGTGTTAATCTTGTCGCCAATTGCATGGACGAGCACAATCAGTTATCGGTAATCAGCAGCCGCATCGCGGAACCAGTTTGCCCAGAAATTGATGACAGCAGCGAGCAACAGCAACAAATAACAAATAACATTGGCCTGGCAGCTACAGCAATGAGTCTGAGCCAAGTTTGGATACCCTTTCTACGTATCTCAAGACCAGACTTTTTGAAATGTTACTTGTTTTTTATATTATTTTGATGGGATTTCCCTGCGTTTGCCTTGGCATCCCTATGTATCTAATCTATATATCCTTAATACTTTGCATATGTTTATTGTTCTTTAAAGAACAATTTTAATATTTTCATTATTGCTTATATTCATAATTTATATATTATGTAAAAATTTAAAAATTTTAACATGCAGTTCCTTATTTTTTTAAAAATTAATATCGTTTTCTGCTACGCCAATTCGAGAACTAACATTAACAAGGACGTCCTTTCTAATATTTTCATTTCGATAAAATGGCAGTTTTTTTTAGGCAAACTGAAGGAACAGAAAGGACATTACCGCAGGTTTAGATAAAGTGTTTTCGCTGTGTAGTACAATTTGATGCCTGCACTCTGATAATCTCCCTCGTTTCAATAAATGATACATATATTGTAAGACGAACAACTGTTCCAAATTTGAAAAGAAAGCGTAACAAAAATACAATTTAAAAGAAATCTTAATAATTAAACAATATTGTTAGGCCGAGATGCATTTTTAAAGTGTTCAACTGGAAATGCCAAACTTAGTCCTGCTATCAGAAGTACCCGCACCAAGTGTGTCGCCTTGTCCGTGGCACTGCAAAAACATTTAAGCGCACACTCGACAAATTTGCGATCAGTCGCAATGGAAGGAAGGCGGAGGGCAGGATCGGTCTTTTGCTTAGCAGAACCTCTCCCGAGCCCGGTTTATCCGCGCGAGTTATTTGCTGACTCCAGTTCCCCGGTTGCCGTAGATTCCTATCCCTTGGAACCGTCTTAAGGCGCTCGAGGAGCAGGAGGAGCTGGAGCTGGACCTGGAGAGCTGGCTGCTCTGGGGGGGCCCCATACGGCGCTGGCCAGCTGTACAATATCGGCAATCATGTAATTGTAGATTGTATCTCGCGAGTGGCAGCCACCAGCGGCGTTGCCGCGGATTTACGAGCATTTCTTGCAGCGTTTGCATGAACTTGAACTTGGGCCACTGAGCCGGCGACATGTGGCATTTGATGGACACTCTTGCCCAAATTTCCCAAGACAAGCTCTCGGCCTCCCCCATCCGCTGGCCGCATTAAAGTGACGCTCGATCTAGGCAAAATCGATGGCCTAAGCACACCAACATGGGAAAAGGCCCATCCCAGAGCGCGGAGTGGGGAGCAAACAAAAGGCAGCAGAAGCATATAAACAATGATATCGAGTTACCAGCATTTCGTGGTCCCTGCCCCTCGTCTCTGCAACACTTATTAACACATACAGACAGGCAGCGCCCACTTGGAGGGCATGGCCCATGGCTCGCACACATTTCCAGTGATTGCACTATAAACACAAATGCCTCAGTTCGGTTTTCCTGCGGTCGAGGAGGGCACACATCGTCGAACGGGAGCAGAGCGTCTCAAGGACAGTTCCCTGCGCCAGAAGTGAATGTCACATAAAGTTTATAACAAAATTCAACAACAAATACAGCAGAGATGAAGCAGGTTCTGGGGCTCTGGCTCTCTGTGTGTGGTCCCCCCGAATAAAGGCTCCTCGGGCTTTCCATTGCCCCCCTCGTCGTCTTTTTGGGGCCTGGTGCCCAGTGAGGGGGAATTAATTTTTTTACTTGTTTGCTCAATTGATTTTTTGTAGTCTCCAGTCATTTCTGCCGGGGTCCGTCTTAAGCAGATTCATTAGCTCGGTAATAATGCATGATCGGATTATGTTTAACTGGAAACGGGGATGAGCGAAGCGGAGAGAGGTCTGAGCCAGAAACAAGTTTGTCACGTGAATTGAGTTGTTCTGGCTGGAATACGCCGAGATTGAGATTTGGAATAGGAGAGTTCCCAAATGAGACCGTAACCCAAAGTTGAAACTCTGCCCGGCCTCTGAGAGCACATATATATGCATGTACTTAAAAAAGGCTATCACTATAATCATTATATTAGTTGTGATATTATTATAATTTAAATTTTAGGAACTGAAAGTGAATCCTTTATTGTATTTGAACAGTACTCTTTTACATTTTTTCCTATAATAAGATACTATAGTTTCGGATATTGTAGTTATAAAGAAGTAAATGTTAATAAACTCAATTTACTGCTGAAATGTGACTGTTGAAATGTTACTATTGAAATGTTGTTGAAATGTTGTTGTTGAAATAATGTTATTGAAATGTTGTCCTTGAAAAGTTTGTTGTTGAAATGTTGTTGAATGAGGGATGTTGTTGTTGAACTCTTTTTAAACAGGCGCCTAGCTCAATTTGTCTGAATTATTATTATTAGCGATCCCCATGATATTTCCCGTGACATAACTCTATAGTTTTCACACGAAACAGAAAGTTCCACTCGATGGGGGCAGAGCTCGGTCTTCCATGGAATTCCATTGCTAATAAAAATTATAAGACAATAAATCCAAAAAACAAATAAACACACACACAGGCCACAAAATGAAACGCTGCCCCTCGAAAGCGCAGTCCCAGAGAAGAGGGCTCAGAAGATCACGGAGCTGGGCAAGATTGGGAGATCGGGGCAAGCGAACAGGTTGAGTTATCGCATTGCGCGATCGGTACACAAATCTCGGGACGTGTGCTCAGCAGGACACCCAACTAAACGGGCAACGGCGACCCATAAGTGGAATCTGAAAAGGTGTTGATCATAAATTATCATTTAATTTACGCATGTGTGTGGCTGTTGTTAATGTTCGTGGCGACCACTGACACTCGGCGTAGTATCTGTGAAGATGGGGAAGACCCATCCGACCCGGCTTGGGGTTTTCGTTTTCGTCTAGCCAGCGTCTGCCCGGGCATTGTGTGCCTTTGTCTACAACTATGTAAGATCCCAAAGATTGCCCCAGTCCGAGGTTACCATCGTTTTCAGATATTTTATTATCCAAACGATCGCGTTGCAAGGCCCAAGGTGGATATATACACATGTATATGTTGAATGTCAGGCGTGTGGCTCGTTTTATGCCGGACGAGGATTGTTTTGACAGTTTTTCAAAATTTTGTTGCCTTTTAATTGCCCTGCCCGGAGGAGTCACATCCCGTCGCCATTCCCCGCTGTGCCTAACCAAACTTTTATGTAATCTCCTTATTATGGTCCGTACTTTAAGCAGCTTAGGGGCACCTAGAGGAAGCCCTAGGAAACCCTTGCGGAGGTCAAGTTTTGTGGAGTAGCGGCACTGCAAGAAACTCACCTTGCATATATTTAAATAAGGTTACTCAAGAAATTAATCCTGATATGAAGACAAATTTCAATCCAAATCGGATAGAGAAGGTAGTAGTCAGGATCCTTTCTTCATCCTTTTAAATTGGTAAATATTTTGGTTTCAGTACCGTTGCACCTTTGGATTTCTTACTGTGTGCCTGTGCCAGGAGAAGCTGCCTCCAGATGAGATCTAATTATTGTCAAGAGAGCGTACACTTGACACCCACTCCCGGGTAAGTGAGATGCGGAGAAATGCGGAGATGGGCTGCCACGGATGTCAATGTGGATGGCAAGCGCCTCCAGCCGGTCCATCATCACCAACAACATCATTATCAACGCCATCGGAGCTCGGAGCTGGGAGCTGGGAGCTGGGAGCGGGGAACGAGAGCGGAAAGCGAAGGCAAACACAAAGGCGGCGGTGAGGAGACGAGGGCCCAAGACGGGCAAAAGCGCAAAATACATAATAATAAAAACAGAATGTACAATAAAACGAATAAAAATGAATAACGTGCCAGAGACGGCTGGCGGGGAACGGTAGGGCGAACGAATAAAGAACACACGCACATTTTGTGGTAACCCGATACCCTGGCCAGCTACCCTCCAGCCAACCGTGGCATTCGACGAACGCAGAATGATGACGACGTCCCCCCGGCGGAGGATGAGGAGGTAGAACACACACACACACACATAAGCAAGAGGCCTGGAGTGGGTTAGAGCAGGGGAGAGGGAATGGGATGGACTTGGGACTGGCACTGGCACTGGAACTGGAACTGGAAGTGGAACTCGGACTGGGTCGCCTCGGTAGTGCGAATGCGAGTATATGAAGTATGTATATGTATATGAAGTATGATGGTGGCTGCTGATGGTTCTACGGGGGATTGGGAGGGAGGCGGAGGGACAGGGACACGTCTGGAAGTGGGAGCGAGTGAGCGTGAAGGTGAGGGTTGGAAAGGAGGCCCAGAAATTCCCGTAGAAATGCGCATAATGCCAGCAGATCAATCAAGGAGAGCGTTGAGCGATTCAGCTGATGATGGGACCTATTTAATACCTTAAAGAGCATCCCTGTTAAGGGTTCAAGATTTTACATATAAAAAAAATATTGTAATACTAGAATATTATTTCCTTTAGAAATATATTCATGCCAAATATGGAAGATTTGGAAATTAATATTAGTTAAAAAACCTAAGATTTAATTCACCAGATCCGTCACTATTTTTCTTTCGTTTTATCCATCCATATAAAAAGATATAAACAGACCTTACTGTTGTTGAATGTTGTTGAATGTTGGAATGGAATGGAATTAAATTAGAATGTGATTAAGAAACAGAAGAAAGTGACTTGATATAAGAAGAAAGGAGATGATTATACTATATATATAACATATATATTATACTATATATTAACAAGAAGGGACTACATTTAGCTACAAAACTATTGTTTGTAGTGTGTTTTTTACACTCAGAGGTCGGGCAGAGAAATTGATCGACTCAAGATCATATACTTCGGTTACTATATGTATATGTAAATACTTAGTTATTCTTCCCTTACAACTAATTTAAATGAGAAATTAATGCTTGGAATACCCTTTTACACTTAAATCAAACGAATCGTTTGTTGAGAATATAATTTAAATGTACAAAATCTGTTGTCAGAATTATATTATGTATAATCCGTTCGAAGTATCCTATGATCGTTACATTTAAAATGATAAGTTAATTAATAATACCAACTAATCATGCCATTTTTTGTTCCTACTCAGGCATTTAAGGGTACACATGTCACAATATTCATGTTAAAATTTTGTTAAAGACAAACTTCACAAATTGTTCAAATTTGAATGGAATTTTTATTACATTGAATAAATTGTTATACACTAGGCTTCTTTTGGCATGTAGCTAGACCGTATCCATCCAAATTCAAAATTCCTTCCTTAGTCGAAATTCCCTTAAATTATCACTTAAAGCGCGGAAATATGCACAAGACCTGGAACAAGGCATTGCACAAGCGCAAGATGGTAAGTGAAGAGGCAGGATAGCGGGACAGCTCTATAAAACTAGTAGTATCTGTATCCTGCCCCGTACAGTGGCAGAACATGTCGAACCCTGGGAAGCTGGTCTACTATATGCAGCCGCTGGTGGAGCACTTGTTCGATATCTGGATGCAGCCACTGCCCTTCCCCACGCTCCTCAAGTTCGCCTACAGCTGCGGCCTGTTCTTCTTCCTCCTGCTGCCCATCCTGTACCCGCTGCTCGTCCTGGCCTTCTACTACGGCATCCTCCAGTACGTCGGCGAGCAGCACTTCGGGGTGGCCCCGCCCGAAAACTGGGACCTCCTTGGGACCGGACGGAACCTCTGGCGCTTCGAGGTGACCAATAAGAAGTATCTGTTGTTCTTGACCATGTACATCGACCGCTATCGAGTGATTATAACCGCCATATCTTCCACGGTCGACTATATGCGCATGGCACTGAGCTTCGTCTTCAGCTGAGCCAGGATCGCAAATTAGCGGATATGTATTTAGAGTTTTGGAATTGGTTTTGAATAGAAAATTGATTTATTGTTTGATAAGCAATTAAATATTTATGAGAGAATTAAGAATATGCGAGCGAATGATCTTGAAGTGTATTGCAAAACCCACATGATTTCTTGTTCCAAACTAGAGATCGTGGAGTTGAACCATTGTTTCCGTCTATCTGACGGCTAATTTCAGGGGTATTGTATATGTAAAGTTTTAGATATCGCAAGCAATAACTGTCTGGAAGGACTTAATAGAACCTCAAAATAAAAAAAAAAACTTTGCGGGAGCCAAAAAGAGGCACTGTGTGTCCACCAAGAATCCTGAGTATTTTGCAGGCTATTGATATAAGGATTTTTGAATATTTTTCTCAATATTCGGCATATGATTTGCCGCTGATTCGATCTAGACACGTGTGTCAAGTAGCCTAACACTGAGAATATAACATTATTTCATAACAGCTGGAATAGTTTTTTAATTCGTTTTACATTCTTGCAGGGTATTATAAATCATATCTATTCTTGATCAGCATCAACAGCCAAGTCGATCTAGCTATCTAAGAAAGATTATGAAAGATGTGAATTTTTATAAGAGGTTAAGGGGTAAAAATTACAAAATATTGTTATTTATTATTCTTAAATGGAATCTGCAGATTAATTAACCTAATAAATACTGACACAGGACAGCATTCCGAATGAAATTTGAGCATTTTTAACTTAGTTACGGTCGATTTTTACTGTATGTACCCTACATTTTGGTTCCCGAAATTAGCTTCTTTTCTTGTTTAATGATAATTTCCGAAAATTGATCTCGTTTTCAAAGTCACTAATATTTTCTTAAATTATTTTCTGAAGATAAATTCCCCTTATAACTTCTTAAGAGTAGAAATAGTTACCATCTGCTTTTCGGAGATGTCTTTCTAAAGTTGATATAGGTTTCAAGGTCATTATTTAGGCCAAAAACTTCATAGTTAAGGCCATTGCTATTTTTTATACAGATTTGCATGAACCCCATGCTGAACAAGTTTATCTAAAATTATAGCCACGCCTAGCTACGTAATCCCACCTAACGACTCTCATAAATATTAATTTATATGTTAAAATACAAGACATGGAGAATATGTAGAAAACTTGGATGTCCTATTGATATCTATAGATACCTCTGACCAGACAAGACTTTGACTTGTTAGAAATGCAATTATCTGAGAAGGATTGCGCTGTACCGAGGGACCTTAACACCAGACTTGCCAGACTCAACAGTAGGGTTCCAGATCTAGGTGCCATAATTAATTCGATTCAATCATCTTCTGCATAGATCTGGCCAGTACAACTGCCTGGATCATCGAGGTGCTTCAGACCTATCTCCAACGAATTGTCCCACAAATATCTACCTAGTCGCTTTAGTCCGCTCTCCGTTTTTCACTGTGGCCCTGCCACGGTGGTGCCTATTCAAACAATAACCACTTTGGCAGTTGCTGGGCTGTTCAAAGTGCCGCTTTAGATTCGGATTTGGCGCCGATGTGGTTTGCTGGCTGCCACAAAGCTGCACGGAACACAGATACGCACACAGACACTCGCCCGTACACTCGCACACTCGCACACACCCTCGCCCAGACTGCACATGCAAAGGAACAAGGGGAAAACAGTATGAAAAAGTTAAAGTAGCAGCACACTGAGTTGCTCATCGAGGCAACAGCCATAAACATATATCGGGTTACCAGCCAGGAGGAGCTGAGGCGGAGGCAGTGGCAGGGCGAGGCGGGGGGCTGGGAAAGGGAAGCTACGCAGTGCAAGCTATGGCCGAGAACGAGCGTGTATCTGTGAGATACTCGTACTTTTGTTGGGCGCAAAAGTGTGAGTGTGGCTTGCGGTTGCCACGGCATCCAATTTATAATATTTTTGCATTATTTCTGTTTTTTACCATTTTTGTTTTTTCGTTTTTATTACGACAATTTGTCGCTTTTCGGCCGCCGTTCGTGAGGCGCGGCTCGTTGTGGAGGAGCGGTAAGTGATATACCATTTAGTATAATGGAACTATCTCGGCGAAAGTTGGGTCTTTTTGGCAATATACCAACCGATGTTAGTTAGCGGCGAGGGTCGGATGCCTGGGAGTATAGGAAATGCGGCCACTTCACAAAATCCATTTCACTTTTCCAACTGTTTGCGCTTCACATGACTTTCAGCGGCAGCGGCAGCGGCAGAAGGACGCAGGCCCAGGCAAACAAAAGGATGCTAGCCAGCCAAAAGGATGTTTAATATTTGGGAAAATATTCCATATCGGCGGCCGAGGATCTCTCGCGATCCTCACTCTCCCGAGGAGGAAGCAGCCGAAAGGAGTTCCACAACTGTTTGAAACTATTTGCTTAAGCGGAAATGCAGATGTTCAGGGAAATGGGAGACGGAAAGGACTGGGGTTTTTAATTAGTGACGAGGCCTGCCAGACATATGCCGGGGATATGCCTGTATAGCGGAAAGTAAACATCAACAAATCAAATAATAATAATACAATATCATGCATATATCTCGCTGAATATATGAATAAATATATATATATGTTTTGGAATTTGGAACAACATGTTAATGACTTTGTCAGCGGCTCTTTCTCTCAATGCCTCCGACCGCAGCACCTCACCCAATCTTCCCCAGCGTGCGCCAGTTGCGCGATGTCCTTGGCACTAATTAGCCAGCACCCCTTTTGCCGCTCTCCCACCCACTCGACGGCCTTGAAAGTAAATGTCGTCAGCTTTTGTAATTGAAAATTTAAATGCAAATTAATATATTATTTTTTTCGCACGCGTTGACACTTGCTCGAGATACATCTCAAATAAAGCATAAAGATATAGATTCATCTATAGGTAGGCCACTGATATAACCCAAGCAAATATAGATCCGGCTAAGGAGCTTTAGCGAAATATGAAATATACTTAAATTTACCCAGAGAAAGTTATATAGTTATATAGTTAAATATGGTTCAACTTACTCTTTATGCTCGGCGGCTCGATCTCTTTGTCGTCGATTCTTGAACCAATTGGAAACCTGTAAAAATCACAAAAATAGCTTCAGAAACATTCGCCAGTATGGGCCGTGTGTGCCATGATTAATGAGATGCAATTAACATGTGGAGGATGGCATCTGTGAGGAATTGCAATTGAAATTTGTCAAAAGATGCGTTTGACATTTGGCTTAATTTTCTCGTTTGAATTTCGGTTTTTGGTCTTTGCTTTTTGCTTTTTGGCATCGGGGATCGCTACTCACCTGGGTGGTGGTCAGTCCTGTGGCCTCGGCCAGATCGCGTTTCTCTCGCGGCGATGGATATGGATTGTGCGAATACCAGTCTCTCAATACCGAGCGGGATTTTTCCTGCGATAGAGTCAAAAAATAATAAGCACCAGGTTCAGATAGATCTTCCTTAAGGGCTATTTTTGGAAGCATTTGTTAGATATAACTACATCTGTTGCAGCATAATATATAAAAGATAGATGAAATTTTTAGAGAGCCAAACCCTTTAATTTAAATATGTTATTTCCACCGACATTACATTGTAAACATGTATTTAAACAAGAAATGAAGTTAACTAACCCAATCGTTACTCTGACTTATGTGTATCTCATATGCGTATATGTTAACAAATAAGGAAGGGGATTTTATTTTAACATTATTTATTTATGAATTTTTCATTTGTTCCTATCGGGACTATATAATTTACATAGTTGTCCGATATTTATTAATTTAAAACCGTACTTCTAAAGTTATGAAAACTATCTGGTCTCTCTAAGGATAGAAATATGTTAACGTATAAAGAAGCAATATATTTGGTACACTTTTTTTCGATCTTTCCTGTGACAGCTATAAGATATAGTGGCACCATATAATCCTCTACGATGTATACATACACTCCACGCAATATAAAATAGACTATTTGGAAGGTTTAATTCGTATATTTCATAAACTATGAGAAGTATATTCCTGGAAACGGACAAGCGGATAATACAAGATCTTCTTGATTTTTGATTCATTATTGTATACTGTATACGATTGGATGCGTTTCCTTTTTTTGTATTAAAAACTTCTAAAAAGCTAAAATTATAATACTTAACAAAAGCATACAAATAGCTTTGTGCTGCAGCAGACAGTCTTCCAAAGCTATATCGATTCGTCTGATTATTTTTTTAAGGTATATTACAGATTCGTACATTTCTTTAACAGCCTTCAAAACTGCTGTCAAAATTATTAGTATTACCCAATCGCAGCATAAATAACTATTCTTAGTTGACTTTTAAGTCCTACTCCTTAGCGTAAGCCTAATCTATTTTGATCAACCGAAAGCCTGCCATAGAACAAACTCATGGTTTCCTGTGTGTATTTGTGTATGGGATAGTACCCCGATAAAGCCGAAAAGGCGTTACCCCTGGCAGAATCAGACAGTTGCAGCTCAGGCAATCAGACAGACGAAGGAACAGACATTTGTACGATTTCGCCGCTTGCCACAATTAAAATGAAAAGCGGCCTCGGCGGCAGGACTCGGTGGCACTCACCTTAAAACAGTAGCTCGTCTCCTCGCCGTCCCAGATGGTGCGGGGCAGTGGAAATTTACGGCGAACACGATATTTGCCAACAGCACCCAAGGGTCTTCCTCGCAGTTTTTCGGCTTCCACATAATGCGCTACAGCCGGAGAGAAAGAATTCGTTTTGGTTCGAACTTTTTGGGGTTAAGCAGCCGGGCGGGTCTCACCTTTCAACCACAGGGCCTGGAGCTTGGCGTGATTCTGGGGCGAGAAGTGGTGATGCTCGAGCAGGCGGTACAGCTCCTTGTACTGGCCACGATGGAATGCAACGACCGCCTTGGCCTTCAGCACGGACTCGTTCAGCTGCAGCTTATCACATTGTGGCAGGGACCAAAGGAAGCGGCCCAGTCGCTCGATATTGCCCGCCTGCTGAAGGACCTGTGTGGTAAGCATATATGGAGATTAATTTAAAATCGAACTTGATCGGTTTTTATATAAAGATTTGGTTTCAAAGGTCAAGTGTATTTTGCTGTGGCTTAAACCTTAAGGGTTCCTCAAAATCAACAGGGCCTAGATTCAAGAAAAATTATTCACTTAAGACTTATTTAGGCTTATGTATGGGTTCTAGTTCAAGAAGTTAGGGATTTAAGTAAGGAATTGAACCTACTTTTATATCCTAATCTAATATGTAATCCTAATTCAATCCTAATTATATATATGAATCTTCTATTAATTTTTAGTTAATTAAATATATAAAAAGAGCCTTGTAATTCATATCATATCATAATTTATAATTCTCGAGATACAGATCTTCAAACTCACTGGAAAAATATGATATCTATATCTTTAGTATATATCTATATATCTATTTCTGTTAATATATATTATTTTGAAGAAATATAAAAATGTTTATTATTAATAGATTTATTATTAATAGATTTTTTAGTAGTTTCCCCTAATTACTTCACATTTTCCATTGGACTTTCCACCTTCAACTCACCTCACAGACACAGGCCACCTGCTCCTGGGTGAAGCCAAAGCTGGGCAAGT
This sequence comes from Drosophila bunnanda, assembly GCA_035046265.1. NCBI lineage: Eukaryota > Metazoa > Arthropoda > Insecta > Diptera > Drosophilidae > Drosophila > Drosophila bunnanda. Next base: position 17,442,761 of record JAWNOB010000016.1, read on the forward strand.
TCTCCCTGCCCCCGGAACTTGCTCCGCTGACCAGCCCTCCTCCGCCTCCGCCGCTTCCGTTGCTGCCACTGTTCAGGTGTAAGCCACCGCTTCCTCCTCCGTTGTGCGTCATTATGTCCAGGGTGCTACTGCTGCTGTTGTTGTTGTTATTGCTGGCGGTGCTGTTGTTGTTGTTATTGTTGTGCAGAACCACAGATCCAGAGAGGCCCGTGGGACTGTAGGGGGGCGTGTGGCGGGCGGTGAGGACAGCGGCCGCATTGGCCGCCGCCAAATCGTAGAAATCTGTGGCGGGATGCTGTAGCATTTTGTGCGAGAAATGGAGCTCCTCCGGATGCTGCACCTGAATGGTGTCCAAGGGGTACACTCTCCAGGAGGACTCCTCAATGTTCAGAGAGTAAGTTCCAGACGAACTAGTGCGTGGAATCTAGGCTTAAGCTAAAGTTTGCTTCTTTGGTAATTTGAGCGCTGAAATGGAAGCCAAAAGGACAAAAGATATAGATAGTATTTTAAATTATTGTGATATTTAAATGATATTTCTACCGGTAACTATGAGACTTATAGGGATATAATTACATTTCCAAACTCTGGTTTTTGAAGTCGAAACATAGATATATGATATATAGATGGTTGAATCGAAACAGTTGTATCTTTAATATACGATCTCTGTTTGATCATGTTTGATAGTTGCAAAATTAAGCTTACTAAACCCTTAGGAACATTTCTTACAGATTACTTTTCCACCCACAGTTTACCCACAATTTTCTTGGGAAATTCATGCCACAATTACCACACAAATTAATCCACAGATTTTTCATCTTTTTATGGCCCCTTTCGATTATTATCGAAACAACGCTAATTGAGAGACATAAAAACTGTGGAAATTACCATTGAATGGATACGATTTTCGCCCCTCGCAGCATTTGCACAAATGTTAAACAAAACAAGCGTGTCTGCTTTGATTTTCCATATTCATAAGCATCTCGGATATGGAATCAAAATCGAAATCGAAATCAAAACACAGCCTCGCAGCCGACCCCATGTTGTCAAACATGATTAACTAAGTCGCAGCGCACTTTCGGATGCGAGATGTTCGATTATCGGAAATATGCTTTTGGCCATACCCAGAGCTCTCTAACCTGTCCGCACCCGACCGAGAGATCTCTTACAAAAATAAACTCTTTACACAATATACGTGTATATGGGGCGCGTGGTGTTTCGGCATTCGGTATTCGGTATTCCTCTGATTTCAGATTTCTGTATTCGGTTCTAAGAATATTTCTAAAATTACCAAGCGACGGCGGTGTCGACTACGCTGCTGCCACGGTGCGGGAGTGAGATGGCGAGATGGGCGCAAATGTATCCCCCAGATAGAATATCTCGGCTGCATTTTATAGATATTTTGATATTTGCAATCGATCTCTACTCATAGCCAGGCTGTCCAGATAAACTGATATAGATACACATCCCCTCGGATCCCCACGATCCGAGTTCCCCGATCCCCGATCCCCGATCCCCGACCCCCGACGACACCCCACTCTCCCATATCGAGCCGAGATATTCTTGGATCTGTTTTCAGTTTCAGTTCTCGCGTGTGTGCCGTGGCAGATTATATATACAAAACAAGAAAATAGAGATTTCGGTTCGGCTGCTGTAACGAAAATACCAACGCCAAGTTGGCTGCTCTTGAGTCATCGGCCTAGGCCAGATCCCCCGCAGCCGCCTCCTCGCGGACTTCTCCCCGTTCCATTTCTTCATCTCGTGGGGATTCTTCTGCTCTTTGTGCTTGTATTGCTTTTGGCCGTTTCATGTTTGACGCAAGTAAACAAGCAATATGCGAACGTGAAACGAAATACGCGATAAATTTTCAATCTGCGTTTGCCTCTATAGCAGCGCGTACAAGTGGATTGTATCCGATGGATACAATGCAGCGCACCGAATGGAATATGCCAGTGCAGTGCAGGTTATTACGTATCTGATCGATATGATCTTCTTAGAATTTTATAGTAATTAAACCAAGTTCAGAATAGAATATTAATTACAGCAATTAAATAATAATATGAACCTTTAAGCAATACAAATATTACTCTTAAGCACAACCATTTTAAAGGATTTATTAATAGTTAAACAAAAAATATAACAATCCTTTGAGAAATTATATTTCGGAAAACCTAGGGATACTAATAGATTTTGTAGAAACACATTTTATAAAATAGAAATCCAAATGTTTTTTATTTATATTCATTTATAACTGCTGTGTTCTATATACGTGCATATTCCATAAGTAGTGGCATTTTATAATTCCTATGATAAATATTATTCTTATTCACCTCGAATTTATAAGATTTATGATTTATTACATATTATTACATATTATTGTTGTAATGCAATACCTATAGAAATTTTATTCAATGCTAAGCTAAAGTAGAAAGTAAACTAACATTGAGAAGTTAAGGTTTGCACAAATCTAAAATTTAGAGGTCGAAATTGAAAAGAAATCCTTGCCAGATTTGATATTAAGGGAACTATTGAAAATAATTGGAGAATTGTATCCAAATGTATATGATTTATACAAGAGAAAATCTAAGTAATTCGAACATTGCATTAATATAAAAGTTAATTGAGATATGTATATACATTTAGAAGATATTTTCTGCGAACATAAATAAGGCTATTTTACCTTATTAAAATTTTGCAAATTATTAAGTAATTATATCTACAGTGATTATATTTTTAGAAGGCAATAAATATTACTTAGGACATTATAAATTTATAATGATGCTTTTCAATAATTATTTCAAAATTGCACTTTCCATTCTTTTCTTTGCACCTAGTTTTAAATTGACCTCGTACAATCAGTATATATATCTGTTTATAATATACACAATAGTAGATGATGTATGAAGGAAAATATTTAAATTAATATAATAGGATAGCCTTTTCAGAAAGTATTATAAGTTTATTAAGAAATTAGCAACGCATTGAAGGAGACGCTTTTACTCCAAAAAATAAGTCTTTTGGTTAATGAGTTATTTTATATGATAACCAGAAAAAATCTGTATTTTTATTACATCACAATGGTAACATCAAATGGCAAACCTGCAAACTGCTAAAATATTTGTCTCTTGGAACTCTGTTTCCTTACTGGTTTAATTATTATATGTATACATTTTATATGCTATACTAAATATTAATTTAAAAACGCAATATTATGTTCCTCTATAAAATATTTATTCTGTAGTTAATAAGATTAGCAACCCATTCAGATTAGATTTTAGTTCGCCTGCGTTTATAAGTGTATAATAAAATAATAGAAACTATAACCTGCTCTCCCCTCAATCAAAAACCTTTTGGTTTCTAATTTTACGCCTTTGTTTATGCTTAAGCATTGTGATTATGATACTATTAGCCTTCATAAAGATGTAAATATTAACTTAATTATTCAGATCAAAGGGTGACGATAGAGGAGGCTCTTGAATAATTAATAAGCAAACGCAAACAACTGGAAATTCAAGAAAATATAACTATACCATACAATATACTATACTGTACAATTAAAGTTAATCCTGTCACTTGTCTTTTTCAATGAATCCTTCAAGAATATCGACACGTTGTTGCACACTTTCATGGATCCCTCATCGTCTAATCACTTTAAGCACCTCTCGAGTCCACATTAAGGCCCTGAATAGTAGCTTAGAGATAGCATACCAACGTTTATGGCCTTGTTTGTACCGTTGAAGTCCCTGCCCCCACAGAGAATGCGGCGACCATTCATGCCACGCCACACAACACCAGCAGCCACGGCAAGACATTCTACCCGATATCGGGCTGCATCTTTTGGCTGCCTCTCAGTGCCCCGAGCGAGATGTCTTATCGAGTGTGTCTGCTGCCCGGCTTTGTGGCATTCGAATAAAATTAATTTAATTTATTTTACAAATTTTGTAATTTATTTCCAGAGCTGCGTTATCTATCGGATTTCTGTTTCTGGTTCTGTTCCCACTTCGAGTGTGCCCTCTATTGCTATGCCCCGTTGTGTGTTTCGACTTTTATAAGATTTTAATTTGAGTGCCATTGTGTCTGCAAGCGGGGGAATCTCGAGGAATCTCTGAAAGCGGACACCTAAGCCCCACCTAAGCCGAGATGGGAGCCGATGCGACGTTCTACGGGGCTGTTAATCAAATTGAATTGTTGCTGCCTAATTAGTTTGTAATTAAACTCAACTTACAATCAAGCAGACGCACTTTTCGGGTTTCGCTGGCGACCTGTTGATGGATTGATTGGCGGACTTTAGACAAGATTCCAGAGCTGCTCACACCCTGAGCTCCGTAAGTGAACTGGCCCGGGGCCAGTGGATCGTCGGGGGAGCAGCTCCTCCAGAGCAACTGTTTTGCGGAACTCCACCCGTAATCATCTGCGGCGGCGTCTGTGTTTATACAATGTAATCAAATGGGGAGCATTGTGCCAAGCAACCTGTTGTGGGCCAGTCGCCGTTCCGCGTAAACCGAGCACCGGGATTAGTAAGCAGCCGGATGGCCAAGACCAACACCAAGACCAAGAGCAAGACCAGGACAGGCGCTATCCGCGAGACACTCGTGGGCCAAGCAAGTGTATTTATAACATTTTCCGTTTAATTGCCGCGTGAAGGGAGCAGCTCGCCACGCACAAAGAAATCGAATAGAACGCGGCATAATGAATGAAATTTGTCAATTTAATGGGTTGCACACACATGTATCTGCATCTCGGCATGTGTGCTGCGCCTTCGCTACTTGTCGCATTGATTCGCTACATTTGCCAAAGTTTTGAATGAAACCCAGATGAGTTCGCCGAAGTCCCCCGGCCTCCAATTACGGCCGATTCAGTACGCCGGTGCGTAAAATGATCAAAGCCGCCGTGGCCAAGCTTGCGTATCTGGCCGCCTGCATCTGTTCTGGCCGCTCCCTGGCGAAATGGAATGCGTAAAGTTCTCAATCTGACCACTTCCGAGACGGAAGATAGCCCAAGAAGCCCCAGCGACGAGCATGCCCTCATCCAATAGCCCAAAATACGCCTAGCCACATAGGATCGCATGCAACATCTGCTCCCATCTCCGCACTCAATTAATCATGCGACTTCTGACGACAAACACGCGCTGGCCAATTCCTATAAATGCCGAATCGCATATCGTACACTAAGCCGAAAATAAATTCGATTGGATCCAGTTGGCCCATATTTTCAGTCAATTTATGCAGTAAAATCTCAAGATGTATCTTCCAAAAAGCGTCTTTCTAAACAGTCGCCATCTTAATGGGTTATTTGTAATATTAAAACATCTTGAAATATATTCAAACAGGCAAGATCTTGGTGGGCTCACAGATTGTATCTAAAAACACCCAGTCTTGCACTAAGTTTGAGATGTTTCAATGCATTAATACATTGAATTCGCTTCCTAATTACCTACAATCCCATTCAAATTGGATTTAACATTTAAATGAAAATCCTTAATTTTCTTTCCGTGTCTTTTAAATAATTTGCACACTCAGCGAGCAAAAAGATTTTGGTCCACGCCCACTCATCCGCGTATCTGATGTCTTTGCCCGGCTGTGCTTCGTTGAGAGCTGAGATACTCTCGCGATAAGTTAATATTATTTCGAATTTCTGGCAGAAATCGGCATGATAAAGCAAAGCATTTTAAAAATAAACACTAGTAACAAATGTTTCCGATGGATTCGAGTACCAAAATTCGAGATGGGCGCGTGAGGCGTCGCGGTGATGAATGAATGACAACTGGAAATTGTTTTTCCTGCGCCTCGTCCATCGCATACTTTCTCTAATTAATAAATTTGTGCTTCGGAGTGGGTGCTGGGGGATGTGGTCCCAAGTATATTCAACTTGGGGGCTAGCTCTGGGGCACTTAGCTGCCTGGCCATCGGGAGGTGGATAGAACAACAGAAATTTGCATTTGCTGTGTAAACAAGTATATTTCCCAAATACTTGCGATTTTGGGGGTCTGTGTGTTGGACATGCATCTCTTGAGCTTCAATATGTGTTTCTCAAGTGCCTCGAGTTGTGTTTCTGATGGCTGCTGGCAATTTGGAATTCGCCAATGCCAGAATCGCCAAAGGGGGAATTGCACTCTGAAGGAGAATTCCTTCCCCAATTGAGATTGCCAAATAAGTTGTGAATCAATTGGTTTCTATGACGGATTGCTTCGTTAGAAATGGGCTTGGTGCATATATGAACTATAACATATATAAACTATAAAAATAAGTTATTACTAATACCTCTATGTACAATTAAATAGATACGCTGATACCTTGGATATCATTGTTATGAATAGGAAATATCGAAGTACTTGGTACTGGACAGTTCCTGGAACCATCTGGAGCTTTCACTTCAAATTTATTTACCACTTTCCGCGTTTGTTTTATTCCATTTAAATAAACTATAATGCCGCACAGATGTGTTGCTTTTTATCGGAACTTAAAGAACAGTGATAGTTGTAAATAATGAGAAATACAATCAATCGATCAATTTATTTGGCTTTGTTGTTCACTTAGGTTCTAGTCAGCTTGTTTTTAAAGATATAATTTCACTATATTTTTTAGTCAGCAATCTTTTTCCTTCCCTCACATTAATCAAACAAACCATTTTCGCGGATACTAGCATGTCGCAGAAATCAGACTTGGGAATTATTAGTGAGCTCTTTGCAATAAATTTAGTTAGGATTCATAATGAAGCTCAGAAATTTATTGGTTATCGTTTAAAACAAAATAAAATAAATGTGAAGATGTTCCTAATGCTGGGTTGAATTAGAATTTGGATTATAACCAACAATAACCGACATAAAATTACTCTAAATTAAAGTCAAATGGCCTCTATTAACCGTAGACTTGTTTTAGCAGCTATTAACACACATCATATGTATTGTCCATATAAATAAATTATGGATTCAACCAAGAAATTGTCTTTAAATTCGAATTTCTGTTTATATTGCCATGTATTTTCTTAAGAACGCCTAAAGAAAGTTGCGCTTTCGAAAGTAAACTTCTTGCCGTCGGCAAGTGGGAGATCCGACGAAACCCAATATGTGGCTCACCTGTATTTTGATTATTTATTGTTGATACGTATCCGTGTTTGTTTTATTTTCTAGTTATTGTTTGTTGTTCCTTTTGTGGGGATTTGTGCTTTCGCCGCTGCGATTCCCTGGCTCTGGCTCGGATTCTGTTTCAGACTCTGACTTCGATATATCCGCAAGTGTTAGCAGTGGCATACCGCGTGGCTTTCCTTTGCTGTATCCAAATTATTCAGATCGAAGCCAGGGCCTCTTCTCACACACTGGCACACTCACTGGCACCGGCACTGTGCTGCCGGGCACACATTTATCATACGCACTGTGTCAACACGTGTTGCAAATTATTTTCGCGAGCAAACTCTTCGCTGTTCGGCCGTGACTCGAACAAATGGCCCTACACAGTTGCAATTAGGGGAACGGAAGGGGTAGAACCCGCGACCAGCAAAATATGGCCGCCACCGAATTGATTAGCCCGCTTCGGGCTCCTGGCTGGTGGATTGTTGCGCTTGATTTATTCGATCGGAGAGTGCGTTCTGAACTGTTGTGCGAATCCGGACGGGAGATCGGGCAGCGAACCGCACGCGACGGGTCTTCGAAATCAACTGGCGTATCCGTATCCGTGTCCGTGAATGTATCTGGACTGGCGCTGCTTCCCGTTCTCGATCGCTCGACGGCCCAAACAAAACTGAATGTATCTTCGGCCAGCAGCTGTTGGGCTGCGCGGATATCTGTGTGAGCGTGTAGCTGTGTGCGACTTCCGCGGGTGTCTCTCTCTATCAAAACAGAAGGCAGAAAACGAAAAATGGTTGGTGCTGCTGCCGGTGTGAGTGTGCTAGAGCGAGATGGGGACATGGTAATGCATGTGTGTGTGTGAGCCGGCAATGTGGCTCTCAAACTTTATAGAATGAAAGATAGGGGGAGAGAGAGAGACCCCTAGAATACAGTGGCGGTGAATAAAAAAGTTACTATATTGCGCTTATTATTTGTTTATAATTTGTTTTTTACAGCATTTAGGCTGTTAATTAAAGTAAAACTAGAAAATAAAAAAAAAATGTAAGATACTGTTAGATTATAATTGGAGAACAATATCTTGTGATTAATTTTCTTAGTATTGCTGATTTCTTTTTTAGAATCATTTGAAATTGCCGATAGTAATCAATAATTTAATAATCAATAATATTAATATTTTTATGATTTTAGTTTTAGTAATTTAATTAAAGTATTTTTGACCATTTTTATTTTTGTTTTGTTTTCTATTTAGTTAAAATTGAAGCCGTCTTGACCTCGAGGCTGGAAGAAATCGTTCAAATTCTTATAGGTTATAGGTTGCTGCTAACAAACACATTTAATTTATTGTCTTTATTACATTCTAGCTAGACAATTGGGATAAGTTATAATTTATTACAATAGTCAAAGATTTTCATAGATATGTTTTAAACATATTTTTAACTTCAATATATCTTTTATCTTAAACAACAGTTTACATTACGTATATATTTTATATATTTTAATACTTAAGATATGTAGCTTCAATTAATTTAGACGATTTTTTAAAATTATGTATGTATTTTATATATGTATTTAGTTATTTATATTTACTGTGAACAAAATCTGCGATTTTTTTTCATTTTGTCATTTTTTTGAATTACTTTTACCTTCCTTGCTTAATATTCAGTTTATTATTATATAGAAGAAATTATGAAGAATTACTGTGCTCTTTCTTAACTTTTTTCTTCAGTAATATTCAATTAAATTGCTAACAAACTTAAACAAAAACTTTGAACAAATATTCCAAACGGATTAATTAAATATAGTTGTCTTTTATCGGAGTCTCTACTCTATAATTGTAATTAGGGACGCGACTGTGGGTGTTCTGCGATCCTGCTCCTTACTCTCCCTCCCATCTTCTCTCTCTCTCTCTCTCTCTCTCTCTCTCTCTCTCTCTCTCTCTCTCTCTCTCTGTGTGCTCTTCTGCGATCATTGACTGGCAGTTTGACAGCCACTGCAAGCAAGCAGCAGAGTGCGAAAGAGCGAGAGTGTAAACAGGTTGGCCGTAAGAACGCCCCCTCCAAGTTACCTGTTCCGAGACACAAACACAGACACTCACACACAGACACACTCACGCACACCACGACAGTGGCGCAACAACAAAGCGCTGATTGGTCAGCGCTTGGTCCCCCCAACTGCCAGCGAACCGCATGCGCAATGATCGCCATATTGAAAGGCGGAAATCGGAGGCAACTGTAATTGCATCGCCACCCCGCCCCGGAACTCCTTCCCTGGGAAGCGAAGGATGCTCGCCTGCAGGAGTCACTTACTTCCCGGCACTGAGCCTGCCGCACCGCAATCCCATTTTAATTATCCGCTGCATTTGATTCCGGTATCTTCCGTATAATTGCAATTACGGCCCCGTCTTCCCGAAGATTCCTGCATCTTCGGTTTCATCTGGACACTGATTGCACTTTTTTCCGAATTAAGGGATTATTTAGAAGGAAAGCGCAACAGGGGAACCTGTGTAAGGTTTTAAAATATAGAGATACAGATAGAGATACAGTATCCTTAGGAATGATTTGATTTTATTGATTATTTTACAGTCTTTTTTATTGTTCAAATTATTTGTTTGATTTAAAACAATTGTCTAACAACTTCTATTCCCGGCCTCTGCCGCCACACAATATGAACAATACGGAATAAAATAATCAGTTGAGGTTAAGTGCAAAACAGGACACTTTTAAAAAGGGAACAGTGACAAAACAGGTAAAGGTTAAAGTAAATAACTTATAATAACAAAATATTTGAAACATTCTCGGTTAATTTTTTTTTTTTTTTGTAATATATAGGCTACACAAGTTTCCAAGTACCCTGAAAGAAAATTGGTAGTGAAAATTCCGATTTTGGCCTAAAAAATAAATATCCTTGTTAAATAAATAATATTGTACAATTAAAATTAAAAACACCCGCCTTGAGTACGTATAGAATTACTTCAAAAAGTTTTGTTGCTAATTTCAAAATGAATTTTTGTAGTAGATTTTGAGTTATTGTATAGTCAGGAGACAATTTTTAAGAGAGCGCTTTAAAGTTTTTTTATGAAATGTGTGTTTAATGCTATGATCGATGTAAAAATTGTACACAATATTCTTAACATATTGGCAATTTATAATAAATAATACAAAGAAACAAAAATAATAATAAATTGAATACCTAAGTACCTAAAGAAATACCCAAATACATTGATAATATATGTTAAAATCACAAAATCGAAAATTGGTATACCTTAAAAAAAGAACCGCATTCACAAACTGATATTTTTGACACAAAATGGTCAAAACAAATTCAAAAGAATAAGTCATCCCATTATTTAAGAAAAATTCCCATTCGAACATTACAAATATCAAATTGCATTGGATCAAATTGCATTTGCAGTCACATCTATCGGTAGCTCGATCTCAGCGAGTGTCTTCCATATCGCACCATGGACCACACAAAAGCAAAATAGTAAATTTCAGAAGAGAAATATGATAGAAAACCTACAAGTTGATGGACTGATGGGGCGCCAGGCTGATGCACCTGATCGAGATCGGGATCCTCATCGAAGATCTCCCCCGCTGGTGATTTCCGTATCGCTTACAGCTCACGGACCCCGGCGGATAGGTTTTTGGCGCCAGGTCTCCGATGGTCACCGAATAGCCAAAATAAGTGTTAAAAAATTAGGAAATCGTAAAATTTACATAATAACAGATCATATTTCAAGGGAATTAGAAAGACAGACGGCAACGACAACAGTTGGAAATGCCAGAGGAACGGGAAAACACATCGAGATGATCATAAAACAAAGTTTGGATGGAGGCGGAGGCGAGGAGCAGACACAGATACAGAGATACAGAGAGATCCCACAAAATGTTAATGAAAAAGTGCGATAAAAATCTTGTCGAACATGAATGAGGAAAACGAGGCAACGGCAACAAGACCCGATGCAGCGATCAACACCAAATTCTGTGGTCCAAGAGGACAGACAGGCTGCGGGGAGAAAGTCCCATCAGCGTCATCTGTTTGATGGGGGCCCCGGCTGGCTATTCCCCCGATCCCCCGATCCCTCGTTGGTGTTAAGAATGAAGACAATAACAAGGCTGGCACACGCTCCCCCAAACTCTCCGCCGGACACCTGCTGGGCGACCCAACGATCCTCCGGCTCCAGGAGGGCCTCCAACCTCCAACCTACAACCTCCCGCCTGCGCCAATGGCCCTCCAGGCGCCTGGCCAGACGCATTATGAGGCACTGCTGCAGCTTATTAGAAATGGTAAACAAACAGCCAAATCGTGCCGGACTTTATGGTCCCCCATTTCGAAACGTGCGCACATTGTTAATCATTGGGCACCGGCCATAAAGCAGCCTTCATTGGCCATTATTAATTCGGTAAAAATTATTATTAATTTTGCGCCATAAATCTGGACGCTGCGTGAATGAACCCCTTTCGTGGAACGTGTGGGTAATTAGCTGTGAGTGCTTTGGGATTAGGCGTTCATTTGCTTGATCAATCAGAAATTAGTGAAGATGATGTTTGATTTAAATAATAATCGAAAATGTGTGCTTTACAGTGGGGGATATCCTAGCATATAGCTTGGAATTCTTTAGCAAAAAATTATGCCCGTCGGAATTTGTTGTGAATTTAAAACAATCTTTATCGGTCTTTTGCTGAAAACGTATTCGCTTTATTTTACTATATAACAAAATGTGTTAACTATTTTCTCCAACGTTAGTGATATCGTAAACAAGAGTTACCATAATGTAACGACTATCGATTGAAATTAAAACCATAAAAAACGAATAGTTTGTGCCAGTGAAAGTTTGGTTTACAATAGTTTTAAAACGAAGCCCTTGTGAACTTTTTATAATTTAGCCAAAGGGCTCCGAAACCGTTGAAAAACTGGATGTAAAATGCGAAATAACTTCATTCAATTTATATTCCCTGAGATCTTTTCTGAAAACGTTTATGTACATTTAGTGAGACTTTAATGAACGATAGCGGAATTATATCGCAAATAAGCTCATTTAAGAATATTTTGCGATGATTTGGTTTGGTTATTGTTTAGATTTTTAATATGTTTAACTGAAAAGTGTTTTTAAATGATGTTTTATATTTGATTAGTGTTCTGCTACCTTATTGTGGTAACTTAATCTAAACGGTATATTGAAAAGTGTGAAGATTTAATGTGTTAAACAGTAATAATCAGAGAAATATTGGGTACTAGTAGGTTTTCTTTACCTATTATAACTGTAATACTATATTGTGCTACAGTACTGCAGTACCATTTACAATAGTTTAGGTACTTTGAACGTATTCCAATTAAGTCCGTTTAATTAGTTAATTTAATAAATAAACTAGTCATTTAAGTGTCAGATCAAGGATTTTTGTATCATTTTTCCTTGGAACCAATCAATTTTGAAAAAATAGACAAATGAAAATATAATTGGTATATATGTACAAATATTTCAGTTGAAATGCTCTGCTACACTGCTAAAACAAAACTGTGTAACATTAGCTTAAATTAAACAAATTATTAAGAAAGTGAAGTGAAATAAAAATAAATATATATATTTTAAACACAGACAATGATATCTTGATAATCATATTATATATTTAAACTAAATCCTGCTAGAATACCATCATGTTAATCTTTAAGAAAAATCCCTGAAAATAAAGACTAAATTAACAATGAACTTGTTAGATCGATAAACATCAGCCTGATCTGATGGTGTAGCATTAATCTCTTTCCTGTTCGTAAACTCACACCAGACACCAACTATTCTACGATGGTTAGTAATTTCACCGATAGTTGACCGGAAATTTAAAAGTTCTCTCACGCGTTTCATGAGGAGCCTGTATCCTGCGGTACATTCGCCTCCCGATAATTGGCCGCCAATTCAATTACGGACTTACATTCACCGCTCGCTGTCGCCGTGGACGGAGGCTCCGGGCACATGCAATTGCCTTGTAATTTGCCACAATTATTCATATTAAAAATGAGTTAAGCGTTGCCGCGAGGCGTCTGGCCAGGTGGAAAGGTGGCAAGGTGGCAAGGTGGCACGGTGGAGAGGGGCCGCGCCCGGCAAGTAAGTAATTTTCACGCGTAGGTAACATTAAACGTTCTCGGGGCGAACGGACTCGAGGGCCCGGGGGATGCGGGGCGACGGGATAATAATCGCTGCCACATAAATATTACAAGCATCTGACAACTGAAAATTATCTCCTTCACTCACGAGCCATTTAAATCAATTTTACACTTCGGATTTCACAGGCGGTCGCCGTGGACAAAGGATACGATACGGGCTCCCCTTCCCGGGACCCTCGTCCGCGGGGGCCTGCAACCTGGAAATTGAAATTTATTGAAAAAATGATGACAAACGAACGAAAATAAGCGAATGCGGCAGCTGCAAGGTGGTCCCGGGGGTGTGACGTGAGAAGCCGACGCCGAAGCTGAAATTTAAGGCCAGCACTTTGGATATACATATATGTTTATGGCTCAGATAGACGCTGATTAGGGTTGCCAAGTGGTGTCGGTTATGCCGAGAGCTTTGCCATTCTTCAAAATTAAAGGTAAACCCATAAACTTCTTCCGAAATCGGACGATTTTGTCATATGAAACAATTATATAATGCTAATATTTAGGGGGAAAAAGGGAGTTGGGGAGTCCTCTTGTAGCTTAAATTGCTTTGACAGTCTAAAGTCTCGGCTTTATTACTTTAAAAATAATTATAGAAGGAAGTTAGTTAGAGAAATATCTTCTTAAATGATTTTATGAATTTAAAACTCCTCAAGAACAGAGCTTGACAACTCTGGACATGCTTCACATTTCACTGGGGCGTCATATCGTGGCTCTGCAGCCTGAAGTCCGTCCTTCCCCAGGTCCTCTCTCCTCCGACCAGGACACTGTGCAAAAGCGTTTAAACCAACAATTACGCGAGCATAAATCAAACAGTCGAGTAGAGTGTCGAGGAGCCAGGCGGGCGGTCCGGGTTCTCTTTCGCGTCCCGGTTCCCCGATCCTGCGTGGGGACTCCCCTCCCTGGGACCGCCGGTCGCGTGCACAGAGAAGACATCGCGGAAGGGGCCTGGAATGCCGACACCATCTGCTGTCACAGGCGGCGACGCCTTGGCCAACAATCCCGGCCACTCGGGAGACTCCGCCTCATCCTCTTGGCCCGGGCTGGAGGGGCTCAGCTTCCCTCGGTTTCGAGTGTCAATAAATAATAGCGGCCAGCCCCCCAAAGTTTACTGATGGCGCGGAATTCGCTGATCTCGTTGTGATCGCTGTGCAGAGATTAGATTGTGATTCTGGTTCCCCATCGCCTGCTGCTGTCACTTCCCCCTCCCAGCCTGGCCAGTGCCAGTTATTTAAATAATTTTCCTATTAATTAAACAGTTTAAAAACAATTTGCACTTGGCCCGGACACAGGGGAGAGGCGTGTCAAAGGCGTTCGGGCCACGCGACGCAGCGGGGGCTTGTCCAATTTGCAGATATGATCGTGGGGTTGCCACGTTCAACGTCCAGCTCGTGGGTGGTCAAGAGGTTGGCAAATCTCTCACAGATCGCGTGAGGTGCTGCGGTTTCAAATACTTGATGGGGAGGATTTTGCAACAAATCGATGTGAAGCTCCATCATTTAACTCTGCTGACTCAGATGAATTACTTGAAAAAACCTCACACTCCGACATCTTACCTCATCTACTATATATTTTAATTGGTAATAAAAGTCCTGAACACATGTAATTCCTCTGCTTGGACTCTGCCAGCACACTCACAGTATACCTAGAATATGTAAAAATTTTTAGTTTGGTTTAATTGTAACTATGTGGATGAATGTAGTCTTTATATAGTTTAAAAGGTATATATTTTGTCTATGCAATATGACAAAAATATGATTTGTTGTACAGACTTAACCCCTTCGATTCACCCAAAAGACCATAAAATAACGAAACTCTCAGAAAATGTTTATAAACCCTTTTCGAAACGATATACATATACGAGAGTGGATTGAAGGAACGTTAAAAGTTCGCCAACAAAGTTAGAAAACAGCGACTTATACATCTCTCCAGTTACCACAACATTCTGAGGCCATTCGCGGTAATTTTGCAATAAATATATTTAGTTTGATGTTAAAAAGATATGATAAAAGGCTCGCAAACGATCCGTATTAAGCTATCGAAACTTAAACTTTCACTGCCAAAAACTAAGTGAGTGATTCACTTTTTATTGTTTTTGGATCTCAGATGATAGTCGTTAAATGTGTAACTGTAGTTTGTGATATCACTCACTTACATATTTGTAAAGTTTACGATACAGTTCTAAAGTATACTATAGAGTATATACTTTCCGAATTAAAATAAAATATATTCCCTTTAAAAAAAAAAAAGCACACAGATTCGGTTTGATTATTAAACTTCCATAGCAGTTTTGTTCGAGTTTGCATCATTTGGTTTGGATTTCTTAATCCAATTTTTTGAGATTCCCATTACTTTTAAAACAATCCTGCAATTTCGTGAATAATTGTATCACTATATTTACTAGTTCCTTTGGTTCCAAAAATGCTAAAAACCCCTTCTACCTTGACTGACCCCAATTTAATCATCAGCTGACACTTATAAATAACCAATTTCCTCTCGCTACCAGAATTGGTGTCGAGAGGCGAATGGAAACCCACACACACGGATCACGCAGTTGGGAGTTCACAAATCGAAGCCGTTGCATAAATCAATGCCACAAAGACACACAAAAATTGAATTGTGTGCACCGCTCGGGGCAATTTGACCAGTGGCCCCGGCCGCCGTGCGACTCGGAAACCAAACTCCCAGCGAGATCGTCTGCCAAAGGTGTTAATATTCAATTAAAATTCTAGGCTCGCCGGGCGAGTGGCTAATAAATTAGCGCTCAACAAGCGAGTTGCCAATTTCAATTTGTTTTCGTATCATTTCGAGGGGGGGCCCTGGGCAGGAGAGGGGAAAAATAGTTGGTGCCTGGACCAGGCGAGTGGCAAATTTATTTATTAAGCTGCGCAGGTGTGACGGCAGCTGGGGAAGGGGCAAGGATTGGGAGTTGCTGCGATCTTGTTTGCGTTCCTGACCTCGCAGGAGGGTCGGCCATCCCGGGTGTGGTGGCAAGCCTAATCAGATCAGATCGGAAATGGAAACCCCTGCCGCAGACGACATCCAAATCGACTCGTGCCCAGTGCCCGGTCCGCTGGAGCTCGGCATGGGATCTTGTAATCGATGTTGTGCTGGACATTTCTGCTTACACCGATGCTCGACATGATGCCCCACTAATGGAGCAGGATGCCTTCCCAGTCCCGTGGCTGCCACAGTGCGATATTTATCGCCACAGAGATTGACTGGCAGTCGGGGCCCAGGGGAGGGCTTATGTTAGTTTCTCTGACTGCTCGCTGGCATTCCAGCTGCGCCGATATTCGTGTGGTGATTGAGCTTTAACATCAATTAGTTGCGATTATATCGAATCAGGGGATTCGGTATTTAGCGGAGCCACAGAAATCTGTATGGATTTTAAACGAAGTAAATATGGGGACAGAGGAATGCAAGATTGTGTTTTGCAATGTAAATTTGTCGTTTTAGGTGCTATAAAGTGTTGGGGCCATATTTGAAAATTTAGTTATAATATAAAATGGTAATAATTATAATACAAATAATACATACTAACAACAACAATTAGGAAAAAATAGTCGAGTGTAATCGATCTACTATTAGACATCGAAAGCATTATGAGTCAAATTAAAAGAAACATGGACAAGGCTAATCTACTTTGTCTAATTATGCTTAAATCTATAAACATTTCAATTTAACAGGGCGAAAGACTAAATAAAATGTAGACAAAATAAGACAAATGTTGGCAAATAATATGAATGTGTTTCGCAACACACAAATAAAGAATAATGTTGCTAGAAACTTGTTGAGGAACACCAAATATTGATCAAAATAAATAAAAACTCTATTGTATAATAAGTCGCATTTTAATTTTATTTATATGGAACCCACCGGTCTTATTATTCGATATCAATTTATTTTAAACTAAACTTAAAGCTATAGATATGAAATTTGGTAGCTCTAACTCTTATAGTCTCTGACATCTGTTGCTGAGGATGCTGATCAAGAATATGTACACCTTTTAGGGTCAAAGATGCCTTCTGCCTGTTGTTTCCTTTGGAAGATAGAATTATTTAGGTCTAACAATCCACAAGTAAAATCACAGAATCAAGTTCTTATTTCTGACGAGGAGTCCAGAAACTTTTGAGTATTTATTTCATTAGCTTTGATTTCTCTTTAAATAACAATCTAATCTAATAATAATACTAACATTTAAATGATAATCCCAATATTGTTGCCCTAATACTGCCACTTTTTCCAACTGTTTGTTGAACAATATCTAAACTTAATAAATTACCGTGTTCAATGTTTTTATGGGTCATTACTAGTCAAGGAGCTCCAATGAAATTAACATGCCCATTATTTTGTGTGCAGTTCTCTTGATCTCACCCTACCAGGGGGTCTCCGGTGTGGGGCCAGGTGGGCGGGTGAGTTCCATTAGAGACATTAAAATAATTTCAAAAGACATAAATTTTGAATTATGGCCACACAACGTGGACACGGCCGTGTTGCCCTGCACTCCACGTACTGTATGTGGCCCGTTCACGACGTTGGCAAGAGTATTTTAAATCAATTTCTCTGGGGGAGTGCGCTGCGCTGTGCCGTGTTGTGCTGTGCTGTGCCGTGCCAAGTGTTTTCACTATAATTACAGACAATTTCAGACATTCACCGTCGTGCCGGCGGAGTCCCCACCGCCCCTGTCCCTGCCCCAGTTGCCGTTTTGCTCGCTGAGATGGCCATTTAAATTGATTTATGAGCGCCTGATCGGGCGCATTTGTTCGGGGCGGGGCTTCAGGGGGACTGCATAGGACCCCATAACTCACGATCGCCTCTTCGCCCAGTTGCTGCTAATTAAATCTGCATAAGTGGGCGCACTCATTTGCCGCGGTGGGCGTGGCCGCAGGGGACAGCTGCCGCTTGTTGCTGCTCCCGGTGATGGTCCATCGGCTACCTGATGCCAGTCGACGTCCAAACCCTCGTCACCGAAGACGAAGAAGTGCCCGAGACGCGGTCCAATTTCTGACAACCCCTAACAAGGCCAAAAGGGTCAAGGGGTCAGCGATTCGTTAGTCCCAGGAAACAATGCCGTCTGTAATTGATTCGGAATGCCGAAGATGCAGCGAGTAAGCCCACAAGAGTCCACGCATTTGTCAGCGTTCTTCTTGACTTTTAATTGCCTGGGAAATTTGTAATTCAATCAGAATGGCATTGTGCGACCAGGACCTATCCTAATTGCAAGCGATTCAGGAGCTCAGGGTCCTAACTTCTAGATACACAACGGTAATTGGGTTCGAACAACAGGACTAAACAGTAATGGGAAAGGCGAACTTTTGGCAGAAACATTAGCATTAAATGAGCAACTTTTTTAAACGAAAGTGTCGATAGGCGGAACCGCTGTGGCTAAAGGACGAGGCAGGAGATGGCAAGGAATAACAGCGACGAAGCGACCGGCCGGAGGAACAGGCAGAGGAAGTGCCATAAAAATGCAATTTTAGATTTCATCAACTGATAAGAAAAGTTTTTAAATTAGCCGCCAAATGGGAATGCGAATGCGAACTTCGAAACTGTAAACTGAGCAACAGACAACAAAAACATTTGATTAGAAAAACGGCAAACAAGGACAGCAATCGCGGGAGGAAGTCGGCCTACAAATTGGCCTCGTCACGCCAAGAAATCGTTAGAAAGTTTCTCCCAGTACAGTTGCAATTGCAATTGCATTTGGGCCCCGCGACCACCCATCCCTCTTCCTTGGGTCTTCTGTCCTGGAAACTCCTGCCTGCGCTGCGGAAACTCTCCGAGAAAAACGCACTCGCCGGAAAAGAGAGCAAAAGTATCAGTTTCAGTTTATCAAAATCCTGCCATCGCAAGTGGCACAGATTAGCAGAACAATCAAGGGGAAAATGGAAATGGAAATGCAACAGGGAACGAGAATGAGAATAGAAAATGGAAATACAATGGCCTGCATTCCTTCGATATTTGTTGGAATCTCAAAGTCCAGATCTACCGGCCATACGGCAGAGAGACAGCGCTCAAGTAATTAACGCCCCGATCAAGGAGCTGCATCCGCAGCCTTCCTCAGGAGTTCAGGAGCTGGAAACAGTAGCTCGGCGACGGCGCCTCGAGGATTTGCACAAATGTTAATGATGATCTTCTGATCTACGAGGGGCAGCCCCTGCCTTAGGACTGTGTTTCCGAGGGGGTAGCTACTTTGGCTTTCCCTCGTCGCTCTGGAAAAATAATCCGGTGTTAAGATCGGGGGCGGCTTTTTGTTTGTTTGGTTTTCGCTCCGAATAATCGCTGATGCGATTTTAATTAGGCCGAATCTAGACCTTTGCTTTTACTTTGCCTCTTTTTTTCACTGATCTTCAAGGTCGAGCCCTCAGAGGTCCAAAGAGGTTGTATCTTAAACCTGTTTATAACTTTGCTGGGAAACTGTTATTTTTGTATAGTTCAAGAAATGTATTAAAATATTAATTTGGTAAAAGCGCATTGCCGTTATGGCAAAAAATGCACCAAGTAAGACTTCCGTGGAGTTTTGAAAATCACGAATATTCACTTAAGAATATGTATATACCCTTGCAGGGTATTATAATTTTACTCATAACTTTGGAACGCAGTGAATCATTTCCGACTACATAAAGGCTAAAGGTATACTCTTTGTCAGCATTCACAGAATTAAATTGATTCAACCGGATCGAACGACTATTTCATATAGAAACGAATGGAAAATGTTGTAAAAAAAAATGATGGCATCCAGTTTTCAACATATTTTTGATCTAATTTAAGATCTAGCCATTTTGTAATATTTTGAAATTTCGTTTTTAAATTTGTGAATATCGGATACTATAGCTCAATAGAAACGATCCCGAAATTAATACAAAAAAATTATAACTTCATTGTTTTCAACATATTTTCATCTCATAAATTTAAATTATATAAAAATCGAACGACTGTGTCATGTCTCTGCCATAGAAACGATCGGAAAATATAGAACAAAATGCAATTGTGAATTTAAAATTGCAAATATGGAAGTAGGCATTACTTCATTGTTTTTTAACATACATATATATAATTTATATTATTATATATAATTTGAATAGTTATTGATTGAGAAACGTCCAAAATCTTCTGTGGTCATCCACAAATTTACAAGATGTGTCGGTGCTTACGGAAACTCTTTAGGGGTTACGACGTGACGAAACCACAACAACCAAAATATATTCTGTTACATATATTCATATTTGAATAAAATAAAATTATGTTTAAATGAATTTTATTGCTAATTCTACTAAAAACCGGAAATGAAATATAAGTAATTTTAATAAAGTCACAAAGTAGTAACAGGGGTGTTCTTCTTAATTCACGTACATACCGTTAAAGACAATAATTAATAATACAATTTTCAACATAATAAGGAAAAGCTTGCTCACATGCCTTGTACAAAGCAGGTAAACAAAAGGTGTAGCAATTTGTTGTGTTAATGAAAGAAATAAATCTACAATTATTTCTCCAATAATTCGAAAACTAAATACTTGGCTGGACCGAATCAACTGTTGTTGAGGCAAGGGGAAAAAAATATATGGGACAAGGATATAAACAATAAAATGAAATCAATTTAATAAGAAATTAACAATGAACACATTTTACTTTAAAATTACCAAGGGGCAACAATGCGGGATACGGAAGTTTGTATACTCCTGCAGTTTGAAATTAGAGCCATTTCAGTCAAATACAAATGTGAAAAGAACGCTTTTTTGCTGCTTTTACTTATATATGATAAATATGATAAATGATAAATATGATCTTATATAAATTAAGCAATCGCTCCTGCAGTTAAACACATATGCTCATATATGAGATGGTGTCATTTTTGCACTTCTGAATTTAATTATAGTACCCTTTAAAAACGTTT
Source organism: Drosophila bunnanda (assembly GCA_035046265.1). Lineage (NCBI taxonomy): Eukaryota > Metazoa > Arthropoda > Insecta > Diptera > Drosophilidae > Drosophila > Drosophila bunnanda. The sequence continues at coordinate 17,463,871 of JAWNOB010000016.1, forward strand.
TAAAACGCGCCAAAAAGTCTGAAGAAACAGGCAGAGTACCAGACGCACTTTATAATCCTATTCTTAAAAAACCGAATAAATAAATCGAACCTTTTTTCCTAACGGGATACTGGTCACACTTATTCTATAGCTCCCCATATAACAGTTTTCACTTTTCCTAATTTCTTCACCTCTTGTATAAAGGTTTATAAACGGTCGCTATCGATACATCGATATATTGATAAAGGGTTTCCGCATCTCTAGCATGCAGAGGTGCACAAACATCGTTGAATGGCGACAGATGTTTTCGATGTTTTTCTTCCAAAACAAGTACGTTGTCATACAAAACATGGATAAAGCATCGATGTTTTTAAAATTGTTAAAATTCTCACTTATGGTTATAGTAAACATAAGAAACACTGATGCCGATTTGAATTTTTTTGAAAGCTAACAGCGGGAAAAATTTGTGAATTGCGGAAATTTTGGGTCTTATCGATACTTCGATACTTTTCCCACAGAGAGAATTCTGTTAAGTTGTACTCTCTGTCCGATCTGTTAATTTCTACATGAGAATTCGACCCCAAACATCTGTAAACGTGTAGAACCGTTCTGGAACTGTGTCAAATGCAAACTGCAATCTGTAAAAGCGTAACAGTAAAATGTAAACCTACGTCCTGGAAGAGGGAACTGCCGGGGCTGGCCAAACAGGGCAAGCTGCTTAAACCACTTGCGACGAGGTTTCCCAAAATACATATGAACAATCATCCAATTTATGTTTTTTTATGCATTCATTTGTTTTAGATGTATGATTTGATTTTAACTTTTTCGGGCCTTCAATTATAGATAATAGATATTGCTTGATTAGTTATTTAGTATAAATTATTAAGAAACCCTCGTGTTCTTTTACGAGGAATATTTGAAAACTAAAAATAAAATATTTAGGGTTTATATATATATATTTTTTTTTATACATTTGTTTTTAGCTTTTTATTGGATTTTTAAATTATTTTTTTTTAGCTTTTTTCTTCATTCTTCCCGTCAGAAACATCTTTTTTGTTGCTTAAAAATTGGCAGCACTGGTATGGAGACATGTTTTCGATGTTTTCCTTCCAAAACATGGATGAAACATCGATGTTTTTAAAATTGTTAAGATTCGCACTTATGGTTGTATTAAATATGAAAAAACAAAAATTTTTGTTTGACTTGACTTCATCAAATAATCTTAAAAAACTGATAACTGAGATCATTTCAAATAAGGTCTTAAACATTATTAAAAAAAAACTTTTTATTGCTAAACATTAGTTTATCAACTATGTCCTGCTTTGCTGAAGGCTATTTTTCCAAATCGCAGGCGGGAACATACAAAAAAATGTATGATCGACATCTTCGAAGGGCGCCATACAGTTTAAAGACTCCTTAAAGCATAATTAATTAGTAAAAAATAAACAAATAAATAAAAAACATTGATGATTTTTAAATTTCGTAAAATATCGATGCATTGACTATTTCAAAAAAGAAGTTTTTTATACTGAAATAACATCTCGATTTATAAAAATAAATTTACAATAAATATGAATTTTTAAAGTTTTAATTTAAAGGCTTTCCTAAATCATAATAAAATGTTTCTAGTTCATATATTTAAAATTAACCGATTTTTTTTATCCAGGGGAAAAACTGCATTTTTTAGGGTGAAATTTCAACTGTTTGAGATTTTTTAGGGCGAAATTTTTCTAATTTTCATCTGGCAACACTGTCTCTAGCAAGTGTAAATAATGTAAGGCAAAATGCAATATTGTAAAAGCAACAAGCTGCGGGCCACAATAAGTCCAGTGTACTCTATTTAAGCTCGGTTTGTGCGGCGGAAAAGCGACGGACATAGCCCAGCGGGGCCGGAGGGAAACGCAGCACACGCACACACACTGTGGGGCGCACACTTGTGCTGCACACACATATATACGGATATTTTTCGTCTACGTTTCAATTCGATTTTCGGAAATTTCACCTTCGCGTTGCTGTTTTTCGGCTATTTCAAACTTGTTTTCAGCTGTGTCTTTCCCGAACGGCGCCCTCGCCCCCACCCGCTGCCCTGCTGCCCAGCTCTGTTGGCAGCCGCTCACTTTTTAATTTGCTTACGTATTACGTGTGGCGGTGTGCGTGTGTATTTCATGAAAATTAGTGCCAATTTGCAGCGAGACGGAATGTAAAGCAGAAGCTGGCATAATTTTCCGCACATTCAACTTCTGATTTCCCGTTTTTCCCTCGGATCAGCTGTAATTTGCATAAAGAAATCGCCCCGCTCGCTCCTGGGCACGTGTGCGCCTGTATGCGTGTGAAATGCTTTCCGCTCGCTAAAAATAACGCCCGTGGATCGGTACATATGCGTGAATAATGGCGAAAAACGCACTTAAAGCGTACTTTCCGAATGTGTGTCAAAGAGCAGCAGGTGCAAGTGCAGTGTTATAAAGCGCAGCACTCTGCCACCGTGTGTGTGTGCATGTGTTTGTGTGTGTGTCGCAAACATATGGCAAAAAGTCGGGCCTGATAGATACATGAATATTTGTTGCATTCTCCGCAGAAAACCGTGATACCGCTCAGTGGCAGAATGACATAGAGAGTGGTAAGAGAACTGCGAAACAACCGAGGCGAAACACCACATCCAATGACAAATGTGACCACGGAGACACATCAGCCGCCCTGAGGAAGAAGAGGAACGTCTCCAAAGGTCAACCCAGCACCCGGCCCCGCCCCCCTCTTCCGTTTGTTATTCTTTTTTTCGTTAGTTTCCCTCCGTTCGCGAGCGTGTTTCCGTTGGGCGTGCAATACTTTTTGCCAAAAGTCTTGCCACGGTCCAAAATCGCGAAGCACGTCGAACGAGTACGGCCGTAAAAATTCCCAAGTCCGTGGGCACCAAGCTGCAGCGTCTCAAGGCCAAGGCGGCTGCGAGTCAACACTACGGCAGCAGCAGTTATCGCAAGTCCGGCGGCGGCAACAGGAGCAGCGAGGGCGGCGAGAAGAGTTTCGGGACACAAGGCGGCTACGATTATCAACGCGGTGGCGCTGCCGAGGAGCGTAACTTTGCTGCGACGACGGCGGTGGCGGACGTGGCCGAGAAGTCATATCAATATAACAGCAGCAGCAGCAGCAACCATAACAACAACAATTATCAAAAGTCAAACCACACCAGTGCCAATTACAACCACAAGAACAACAACTATAACCACCCAAAAAGCGCCACCAACCTGCCTTATCAGCCTCATCAGCCTCAGAGCAACCACAGCAACAACAGTACGATGAAGATGACCAAACAGAAGAATTCGCTGGCGGAGCGCCTCAACATCGGCGATGAAGTGCGAGAACTAAAGCTGGGCTCCACCTTCAGGAACACCTCAACATCCTTCCATACCATCAAATGTAAGTGTCGCCTGGCAGGGGGACTCGACTCCCATTCCCATTCAGCCAGAACTGACCCACAAATGTGTTCGTGTTGCAGATGACTTCAAGCCAGCTAGTGTGGATACCAGCCGCATGGCATCTGTGGACGTTGGCTCCAACAATCAAGTTACTGTTATCGTGCCAAATTCTGGTGAGTGCGGCGAATTATCCGCTAGATATATGAACTTCCGTGTTGGAATACTTATGTTGAGATTCAGCACAAAGCTAGCAGCACAGATTACGCTAACTGGGGCCAAAACCAAGAGAACCAAGAGTTAATTAAAATTTCTGAAGATGAAGTCCAGATGGTTGTTAGGTTAAAGCAGGTGTTTTCTGAGCAATTGACGAGCAAGACGTTTAAGTTTTTATTTGTCATAGTGCGTTGTGTAAACTTGCATCTTACAGAAAAATTATGTTTTAAACAGCACCCTGTTAGTATTTATAATTCTAATAAATTATAGGATTTATCTTGTTCGGTGAGATAGCTATCAGGGACTTCAACAGTGAGGGTAGAAACTGACCCTTAATGGGTAAGTTATAGATGACTGGTGTTTGGTTATTCTTGTAAAAGAAAAACAGCTTCAACCCCTCAACATAGAAAGCGAATACCGCTGAAAGTTCATAAATTCCAATAAAAAGTGTAACACAAAATGTATTTTTAGATTAAATTGGGCTTGTGCTCTGTCTGTGCTTGTTACCTACAGGTTGTTATTCAGTCTCCTGGAAACATTTTCTGCAGCAGACTATTGTGTAATCCCATTCCAACTTATATACCACAAAATTTGATGTAGCCTCACAAGCACGACGCTAATAATCTTTATCCAACCATGTTTTATTAGACTGTCACACAAGGTAATGAAATAGGCAGGAAAAACGAGTAAATTACTGTCGTTTCTCGAACACGCAACCTAATATAGTATTCAAAACCAATCGATTTTGTCTTTAAGTTGGGAAAATTGACTTCAAGAGGAGGCCAAACGTTTGTCAGATGATAAGATATGTACATATTTTTCGGGAGTAGTGAATATCTTAACTTATATTTCCGTTTTGGTATAACTTATCTAAATGGTATTGTCACAAAATCAAGTGTAAATTGAATATGTAAACTGGAAAAGTGATCGATTTCTGTTCTCGATCAGCTCAATCAACTGATTGATGACATAATTTGACTGCATTATAGGCTAGGAATCAGTGGCTGAGTCTCTCTTCGATACAAATTAATGGTTAGCCTGCCCTGTGTCTTATTTCGTTTGAACAAAGGCCGCAGACGCGTGGTAAGAAGTGGAGAGGGGACGCCAGCGATGGCATGAAACCAAATTACATCAAGTCAGGCAAAATGCAGCCAAGCGTTCAAGTTTTTTTCCTCGCTTTTTCGTACTCGTATTATTTCGCTACGCTCTTTGTGGCCAGACTCGTCTGTGGGCTGTCGGCTGTGGTTGCTGTTGTTTGGACCTCATTGCGGCCGACTTGCCTTGTGTAACGCTCCGCTGATTGCGAGCGACGAGTCGCCAAAGAGTTTGGCGCTGGCGACGACAATAACAGTGGCATTTGGTCAAGTGTGGGTCTGGAAGTGGTGCGGTAACTGCCCGATGTCTCCCTATCTCAGTCCGTATCCGAATCGAACGGGTGCAGCCGAAAGTGCACTGGGACTAGTTTTCAGTTGAGCATCACAGTCAGAAATTAAGTTCACTTTTTAAAAATAGAAACAATAACCAATATCGTGTTTGGGAATTTGCGTCCAAATTTTTAGCACTGCAATTAATCAGACCATTTCGGAAACAGTTACCATTATGAATTATATTTTAAAGCCCAAATTTATGTATGTTTTAATGATTACTCCGATGATAAATAATATTTTAGATCACTTTGATAAAAAAAGAAAAGGAAGTTTAGCTTAGGGAAGTCATGGTTTGCATTCCTTGCAGCTTCCAATGTGATCGATGCGATTTAATGAAGGCTACAAATAAAAACACTTAACTTTTGCTGATTTTCATAGCTCCACGTTTGTTATATTTTCGGCTTAAGAGTAGCTTTTTAATTTATTAAGATACCATCGGTGTGTTCAACTTTTCGATTAGCTGAAGCAAAAAACTTTTGAGGCCCGAAGGCGTGCACTTGTCCTTCTGGACAAGGGTATCGAAAACCTTCCTATTCTGTTGGCAGATTCTCAGCGACGACTCCACCAAGTTCGCCTCTTCATCCGGTATTTGTTTATTAATTTTTTTGTATTTTATGTATATCTCTATGGCCGCCTGCAGTTTTTGTACCAAATCTCTATTCCCAAGGAACTCTTTAAATACTTCCATGGGTCGAAGTAGTTCAAGTATAGTAGGGACTGGCACTTGAGTCGTGGTATTGATAAGAACCGCAGCTGTTAGATTTGCAAAAATTTGTAAGAAACACCAAGGTAGGCAGATATAAGCTCACCGAAAATTGCCGCAGTCAGGAGTATATATGTTAGTTGCTTCATTATTGAGGGAAATGAAGCTTGGTGTCTGGTGTCTGGTGTCTGGCATAAATGTTCATATTAGACATGCCCATTTTGATCAGAAATCTAATTATTTCAATCTCCATGCATTTTTAGGTGATTATTCACAGTAACACCTACGTAACATTTATTCAACTGCCCGCATTGCTTTCTTTCCATGTATTTCTTTCTTTATATGTATTAAATATATTATTATAAGTGGATAAAATTACACGAAAAATACTTTTTAAAAAATGAAAATGCGATATTTTCCATACCCACAATTAGATATATATATAATATCCTCTCTACTGGTACATACACCTGAGCCTCTTTAAGGTTCCTGTTTCATATTTTGTGAAACGTTATAGATGTAACGCCAATCCTGAGGTAATAGATTTTTTAAAGGACATGCTTTAATTATTATATCATTTCTAAATCAATTTATGGCTTGGCATGTAAATCGCAACGTTTGGGAGAACTTTTGCTCCAAACACATATGAATGTGTCTCAGTTTTTACTGCATATGTAAGGAACACGTGCTTGTTGTGACTTTTGCTGAACTCTCAACCAACCAGTTTTTCAGGAATTCTACAATTTTGGATGACTAATGTCAACTTGCTTGTGCTTCCGTTGCAGAAAGTTCCGGTGTGCCTCATACAGTTTATAAGGGTAATCAGAGAGAGTATGCCAAGGAGTGTTTGATGATATACGACAAGGAGACGGGTGCTATCACAATAGAGAAGCTGAATCACAACATACAAGTGAAGAAGACAAGGTGAGTGCAATACGGTTGAGATCCCTGAGCAGTGAGTAACTTCTTTAATATTTTCAGGAGCGAGGTTACAAATAAGCCAGTTCTTCTGCCAGTTCAGAATGCGAGCATGAATATGGCCCAAGGCCAGGGTCTAAATCAGGCCCAGGCTCAGGGCACCAACGGTGCTGGAATGGCCCCTATTATGACAGCTTCTGGACATGGATCCGGGTCGGCTAGTAAATTGGAGAACAGTACCATGCGGATCACATCAAAGACAAAGGTTTCAACGGGCAGTCGCAGGAATAATATAAGTAAGTGAAGGCAGCGATTAAAGAAGAATAATGTGTTACTAATGATTATTTTACGATAAATTTAGTTGACTTCAAGCCGCGCAATTCGCCCATGCAGCAGAGCTCACCATCGCGTCCAGTGGCCATCCATCGCAGCCCCCAATCCGCTCCAGCGTAGGTTTTACCCTCCAGTAACTTTTCTAAGAAACTACATCCACCGTTTCGTTTCAGTTGGGATGCAAATAATGCACAGCAGACATTGCCCAGCATCCCCATGATCACGGACGATGATGACTTTGGGTTAAGGGCCGCCCTCCATAACGGCGGACAGGCAAATACCTCAGGCTCATCGACTGGGTCGGTGGGGGGCCAACCCGAGTACGGATCCATGACGTCCAAGCAGCGACAGGCTCCTCAGCATGGCCAAGCCAAGCGTCAGCAGATGCATCAGCGCTCCAGTCCGCCAATGGCCCAGCAGCAGCACCAGCAGCCGTCCAGCTACGGTCGCGGGTACAACAACAGCAACAACCAATACGCACAACATCAGCAGCAGCAGCATCAACAGCAGCACATGCAGCAACAACCACAACGCCATTCTCCACAGCAGCACCAACAACACCATCAGCAGCAGCAGCGTGCTTCGGCCTTTGGCCATGGCAACAGCATGCCAATGGACTTTGACTCAGCCAGAGAGCATGATATGACCTCGCAATCAGTGGCGCAAGCGGCTGCTGCTTTGGAACAGGTATGTTTCACGACTCATTCTCATCGGGGCTATGCTAAGCCGGGTATTTGGTTTTTGCAGCAAATTGGTGGCGCATTGAGTGCTTCCAGCTCCAGCTCGGAATCGGACTCTAGTGACAGTGACAGCGGCAGTGACTCCGATGACAGCACTGATGATGACCGCCCAATGGACAGTCAGCAGCAACAGCAGCAGCAGCAACAGCAGCAGCAGCAAGCTATGCAACATCATCAGCAGCAGTCTCAGCAGCACCTTAACCAGCTGCCCAACCTAGGCCTAGGCTCCATATCACCATCCTACAGCAATAGTCATCATCAGCAGCAGCAGCCGTCGCATCATCATAGGCAGCAGCAGCAGCAACAACAACAGCAGCAGCAGAAGCAACAGTCCGGCATTTATGCATCCAACGGTGGGTTTCCAAACGACTTGTTACAGAACGATCTGCAGTTGTCCTCAAATTCGTCCGAAGATGATGACGATTAGGTGGGTGTGTTTTGATATAATCCAATAATTTCACAAATCTAAACGGTAACAACAATTATTGATATTCTGTCTATATGCGTGTAATTAAGTTGTAATTATTGAGGGGTGAATTTACTTGCTAGTGAAATTTTTATAAATAAATTCTTAGTTGTACGACACGATATGCATACACGAACATACATTAATTAATTTTAATCATTAATTTTAAACCTTCCAAATGTGCAGGAGAACATTGAATACAAACAAGAAAGAAAATCACAACCTAATTTTTGCCAATACATATTTCAATGTAAATTAATCTTAAATACAAATTCAAAGGTTATGTGAAACTTGTTGAAAGTCCTAAAGGGGATCGCACGCAAATACATATAGATCAACAATACATTAAATCAGAAGCAGAAGCAAACGAAGTAGGCAATGCCACTACGGAAATTATTTAGTTTTTAATGCCAATGCTGCAAATATTAATCATGATTTTTAAGATAAAAAAAAAAACAATAATCATTGAATTACCACAGCGGATTTTTGCCATTAATTACGCATTTTACTATAAGCCTGAAATCATTTAAATTATTCAGATACCAAAAGCGCGAAAATAACTATGCAATTGTAATCTTATTTTCATTCGCTTTATTTCGCTTATCTTTTGTATTTAATATTTTTGTTCTTTATTCTGTTTACGATAAAATAAATACTAACTGATTGTTCGCCTTTGATAAATTTGTTAGCTAAGTATAGTCTCTCATCCATTTCAGTTACCTATTTGTGCGGTATGAAGACATTTAGGTTTTACCCCATGTTTTATTTGAATTTATTTGTAGTTCTTTAATTAATTTTTAAAATATTTTATTATGATTTTGTTATGCGCTTGCAATAGTTAAAAGCAAGGAGAAACTGAAATAAATGTGAAACGAATGAAAACGCCTCGTTTTATGCTTCCCATTCCGAAGAGTTGATTACCAGTAAAAGCTTTATAATAATAAGATGTGCAATGCCACTGTTGTTTGCAAAAAAAATGTTTGCATAAAGCAATTCATATGTATGTGCGTTGTGCATCTTGTTAATATAAGCTTACAGTAGCTGATCAGTAATCCTTAACTCACAGAAAAACACGGCTCCTTCCATTTGTATGAGCGTGCACGAAGGTCCAGGCACACACTTACTAGTATAAAAACTATTTCATTTGCCAAGCCAACAATGAATTGTATTTATAAAGTACCATCCACGAGAAAAACGACCAATGTCGAAAAGACAGTTAGATACAAACGGAGGTGACACCAATTATTTTTTGTACACTCTACATGAGAATATGTCTAGGATTAAATTGTTTTGCAGACCATGAGGATTTGTTTGGGGGATTCACTGGTTGCCGGACTACTATTGAGCATCAAATAAGAACACCAAAACACCAATTATTGCAAACAAATCAACAGTAACTAATAAAAAAAACAAATTGATTCAGATAATCATAAGCACAATATACATATGCAAAGAATCTAGAAATAATTATATAACTAATTCTAAATGGAATCCGAAAATGCCTAAGATCACAATGAAATCAAGCGACTAACTTAGTCTAATTGGTAAGAAACAAAAAATATATATATTATATACAAAAAAGCATGTACACGACTTTATATACAAACATATAAATATTACTTTCAGTTGAATTAGTTCTAATAACGACCATTAAACAGTCAACAAATAAATCTAAACAGATCCTCAGGTGTTTTCTTTCACTATTTAATGGATTATGACTTAGTTCCTAAAATATTTCTGGAGTCGAAAGATGTCCAACAGGGCGTTTAGGTTCAGGTTAAGTTCGTCTTTCACATTGACTGCCGGAAAAAACAAAACTTTTCTTATATTATAAGAAACTTTAACTTAAAGACTCCCCCTAGGATGAAAGTAAATAATGTGTGAGTAATAAGTAAGTATTGAGACGTCGTTAGACGCTTGTTTTCATAGCTGGAAAACAACTTCGCTACTCCACTCCTACTTTGAAAATATTTGAGTTGTTGATTCAAGGATTGACTGTTCTTCAAGAATAGATGCATGTAAGACCTGCGCTATCTGACTAAAAGATTTCTGTGATTACAGTCTTTCCTGAGATATTTTACGTTATTTCTCCGGAAATAATAGAAATTAAGCCACTTTTCGTTCACTTTTCAGATTTCATTACTTTGAAAATTTATTGCCCGCCAAAGTCAACCTTTGTCCTACATTTATTTTATCGATATTTACGATGTCATTCGTGACATTTTTCTAAAACATTTGACGAGAAATTAAACCGAATATATTTCTTTGACATGAATTTAAAGGTTGGTTTCCAAAGGATCGATCCCAAAAACTACTAAAATTTGAATATAAATAAATTAATTTCATCTAAAAAACAACGTTAATTTATTTTTTGTTTATATTTTCAGTTCAAAGTTAGTAATTATACATTAAATTAAAAATAAATAAAGCTATTATATTTGTCAGCCCTGGTCGCGGTAGTCTATGCCAGGCTATGACCCGTATAATGACATGTTCTTTGTAAAATAAGCTAAAACATGCTAAATATAGAAATAAATGCTGAAAAAACAAGCTATAACTGAAAATATATTGATAATTATTTTCTGAAGTATTTTAAGCAAAAAATACGCCAGATTCGCTACGAAAACAGTACTTTTTGAAAATTAAAAAACGTTAGATTTAATGGGAAAATAGCAAACGTAACGCTATGAGAATTTGAGCCCAAAAATTGAGAAATATACCCCATGAATCTGTAGGCATGTAAAATTGTTCTGTTCACGTGTAATATGTAAAAAGTAGCGCTTAAGTTTACTTTTTACATATTACACGTGAACAGAACAATTTTACACCTTTCCACCTTTTTTAAAATTCCAAGAATTTATAAGAATCACAGAAATCTGTTCGCTTTAATCGTAGTAAATTAGGTTTTTTCTTTGGGTAAATCTTGTTTTATATACATTTCAAGAGCCAATTGTTAAAACGATTAAAAGATTTTTCAAATAGTAAAATAGATGTAAATGAACCATGCCGTTAATACAGATTGAATATTCATATTTCATATAAAAAAACACACGAAGTATAAATATTATCTATATTTATCTTATATAATATATAATTAAATATGTCAGATGAGTATTAAAATCAACTATTCTTTAGGCTATAAGATAGTTGGAAATTTCACAAGCGTTTCCATTTTCAGATATGCCACATATATTCTAAGCCAATCTGGCAACACTGATCTAGATTATTCGTACAATTACTATCAACAGGTGTTGATTAATTGGATTAATACCTCAATATGGGCGACGTTACAGGACTCAGCAATGCCGAAGCCGACGAGTTGTGCAAAAAGCCCGAGGCTGCCACCAAGGCAAGTCCCTAGAATCGACCCTTCAAAGATGGAACTAACACGCTGTCTTTGCAGGATTTCCTATTCCAGCAAACGATGTACCGCATCAAGGATCCGCGCCGGTCGCTGCCCTTTTACACGGGCGTCCTAGGAATGACCTTGCTAGTGAAACTGGACTTCCCGGAGGCCAAGTTCTCCCTGTACTTTATGGGGTAAGGCTAAGTGGCTGCGGCTTATCTAAGTACATGCGTATTGACCGGCGATAACAATTGCGTTTCTATCTTTCCGCAGCTACGAGAACGCCGCTGATGTGCCCAAGGATCCCAAGGAGCGACGTAGCTGGGCGATGAGCCGCAAGGCCACGGTTGAACTGACTCAGTAAGTGCATACTTCCGATATCAATATTCCCAATAAGGTTTCCATTACGTGCAAGTGGTTCCCAATCACAACATATACATAAATATATGTACATACTTATACATAAATTTGTAATATGAAAAGAATCAACAATTTTCATGAACCCAATACAAATTTTAGAAAGATACAGATCTTGTATTGGTTAAATCTTGCTATAAGAACCATCTTAATTTAATTTAATTTAATTTAATTCAACAATTGAAAAGATGTTCTATACATGTTCTATTTATTTATTTCGAAAATGGGAAACATTCACTTAATTTGTCGTATTTTTATCTTAGCAACTGGGGAACTGAAAGCGACCCAGATCAGAGCTACCACACCGGCAATAGCGATCCTCGCGGTTTCGGACATATTGGACTCATGGTTCCCGATGTCTATGCCGCCTGTCAGCGGTAAGAAAATAGTCCTTGTAATTGTATTCATTTATTATCCGATCCAATAGTTTCCAAGAGCTTGGCGTCGAGTTTGTTAAGAAGCCCGATGACGGTCGTATGAAGGGCCTGGCCTTCATTAAGGATCCCGACGGTTACTGGATTGAGATCTTCAACGCCCACTCTGTGTAGACACATGCTAGCTGGCAGTTTTTTTTATTATTTTTTTTATTCCACGTGTATCTGTCACTGTTCCTTAATTGCCTGCGACACATCTGAGCTGTAGAGTGGAATCTCTGAAGGAGTCGTTGTAATAAACAAGAAAGAGAATGTCCAACAATGGCGGTGTCCTTATTTTCACATACATGTTATATACATGTCGCAGCTGCTGCTGCAGCTGTCAACTCTGTCCCCAAAATAATTGGCTCCTGTGTCCTTACCGGCTTGGTATTTTCACACGCTAATTATTATTTACATCGCGGAGAGCCAGGCACGTTTTTGATAAGTAAATGTGTTACCCAGTCGGACCGGAAGTGGGGTATTTGCCCAGACGGTCTGCGAATGTTCCGCCGACAATGGGGTGGGTGGGAGCTGGCTGGTGACTAGCCACTAATAATAGTCAAATATGGGAGCGTATTATTTGTTTGGTATCGAATATGGAATTTTGCAATTTAAGTTCGTGCATGCGACCACTCGAGAACAGTTCCTGTCAGAAGTTTGTCCTGTCAACGCCAAGATGGAAATTTCGGAGCCCAGCATCGGCATTTTCTACATTAGCAAAGTGCTGGCTCTGGCCCCGTATGTTGCACGCATGTCTAAGAGCCAGGTGGAAATCCGCCGCAGCTGGATATTCACCATCTACTCAGCCACCTTGACAGTGGTAATGGGTGAGTGTGGGTGGGGTTTAAGTGCGGAATTCTGTGTCGGAATGATTGCTATTCAATTGCCTCTAGTTTGCCTAACCTATCGGGGGCTGCTGTTCGATGCAAATTCTGAAATTCCCGTCCGGTAAGTACTCTGCCTTCCGATTTGTTGTAATATTTATTTTATTTATTTATTCTAAATATCTTTTTTAGTAATCTGTTTGTTGTATTTGTCCCACCTGCAAAGGATGTCAAAGCAATAGCACTTTTGATTCAACTTATTATTCCAGCTAAGCCCTTACAGTGTCACTGCATAAGATTGACGTGCAAAATGTTTTTTTTTGTTTTTGAATTTGTACCTTATTTTTTTTTTATCGCCAGCCTTTCCTTTAACTTTTCTACGACTCGGTTTTTGTTCACTCTTTTCTGAGTTTGTTTGCGAACATTTAGGAAGAAATACAAACAATATTGATTTTATATCATCATATTTTGGTCACAGAATTCAGAATTGGGAATTTCTACTGCACGCACTGGAAATTCTCAACTCGTCTTTTTGATTGAAGCAAAACAAAATGTATAGACAACCTGCTCCGCTTGTCCTCTGACAAAAACAGTCTGCCTTATAGCATACATATATTCGAGACTACAATTTAACAATCGAGGTCGCAAAAGCTAACCAAAGCTGGCTTATTTTCGAATTACTTATTCAATACCTATCTTGAACGGTTAATCTAATACCAACGTTGACAGGCAATGCTATTGTTATGACACTACTGTATGTATACTTACCTATCTCAATCTTTTTCTATCTAATTATCACCTTTGCTCCCTTCCAATCACGTTTGATCTTGCCCAATTACTTGCTCAAACCAACTGCAAAACAACCAACCAACAAATCAAAAGTGCATCTTTTAGAATGAAATCGGCTACGTCGAAGGTGGTAACGGCCCTGGACGTGTCTGTGGTGGTCATGGCCATCGTATCTGGTGTTTACTGTGGCCTCTTCAGCCTAAAGGACACGCTGGAGCTGAATTCACGCCTCACCAAGGTGAGGTCACAGTCCCAGTCCTTGAGAACCCTCGTCATTTGGGTTAAATATTTGTATCCTCAGATCGACAACACGTTGAATGCCTACAATAACTTCAGAAGGGATCGTTTGCGAGCCTTGGGAATGGCTGCAGTCTCTCTCGTGGCCATAGCCTTGTTGGTCGGCCTGGATGTGGGAACCTGGATGCGGATTGCTCAGGATATGAACATTGCGCAGTCGGACACGGGTAAGTTTAATAACATTTTAGTTAATTAATATCAGAAATAATCATTTTTGTTGTTCTTTTTCGGACAGAGCTCAACGTACACTGGTACATCCCCTTTTATGGCCTGTACTTCATCCTTACTGGCCTGCAAATCAACTTTGCTAACACCGCCTATGGCCTGGGAAGGCGTTTCGCCCGTTTGAACCTGATGCTTGACAGCAGCTTCCTTGGTGGTAATTGAATTCGAATCACTCTTAATAACCAAGCTTACTTAACAGTTTTCCACAGAGCACAAGGACTGCAGTTCGTCCAAGCAGCTTAAAGTAAACACCGTAAAAACCATCAACATGAAACCTCTGGCGGCACCTTCGGCGCTGCATGCGAGTCTGACCAAGCTGAACAGCGAGACCCTGCCTAGCGAATCACCAGGTGACAGTCGCAGCCTTATTCTCAACGTGGAGTTACTCAAACTGGTCCCTTTTCCAGCCAAGAACAAGGGACTTTTGCTCAAAGCCATGGCCGACAGTCACGAGTCGCTGGGCAAGTGTGTCCTGCTGCTCTCCAAGTAGGATGTACCACTCCGGTAGATAGATTCTGTTTGCTAATCTATCCGAATTTTTATAAAATTGTAGCTCCTTCGGCGTTGCGGTGCTATTCATCCTGGTGTCTTGTCTGTTGCATCTGGTGGCCACCGCCTATTTCCTGTTCCTGGAATTGCTCAGTAAGCGGGACAACGGCTACCTCTGGGTGCAGATGCTCTGGATATGCTTTCACTTTCTCCGCCTGCTCATGGTGGTGGAGCCGTGCCACCTGGCTGCACGCGAGTCGCGCAAGACCATACAGATTGTGTGCGAGATCGAGAGGAAAGTGCATGAGCCGATACTGGCCGAGGCGGTAAAGAAGTTCTGGCAGCAGTTGTTAGTGGTAGATGCTGACTTCTCCGCCTGCGGCCTGTGCCGCGTCAATCGCACTATACTGACATCGGTAACATTACATAAGGATTATCTTTGGAATTAATTTTCAGGACTTCTTATTCTTTCAGTTCGCCTCGGCCATAGCCACCTATCTGGTCATACTTATTCAGTTCCAAAGGACCAACGGTTGAGATAAGCAGGCTGATTATATAAAAAGTGGTTTCATTTATTAACACTATTCACTAAACGGAGCTTTTGGATATTAATGATCTGGTTAAGAGTCTGTTCTGTCTACGTGCTTATGTTTAAATTTAGCAAACAATAAAAAGCGAAACGATGCATTCTTTATCCTGTTATTTTAGAACCATAAAAATTAACACATATCCAATATCCCCTCCCAATTGCGCTTACACTTAGGGACGTAGTCCGTCAAGAAAATTAGAAACCCTTCTGGTATTGCTTAGTCTCCATCCGCTGTTGCAGCAACTCCAATTGGCGCTTGGCCTCGCACTGCGGAAAGTTGTTTAGATCGTAGTATTGCGGAGCCAGACTGAGCAACCATTCAGCTGAAGTGGGGAAGAACATGTAGTTAAAGTTGAGAGTTTGGGTAAGTATATAAATGAGTACTCACGCTTAACATCCGTCACGGTTCGAATGTAGTTCTTAGTCGTCAGGACAAACTCGTTGTAGATGACCCAATCAGGCTTGTGGTCTAGACACGTCGACGGATGCAGCTGCACATTCTGGTTGTCCTTGATTGTCAGGTAGTGGCCGGTACGCTCCAGGTGGGCTACCTGCATGAAGAAGCCTTGGACGAGGGCCTTGCGTATATTCACATAGTAGTCCTTCGAGGTGAACTCAGTGCTGGTGCGTCGCAGCTTAAATCTGTCCATGATCCTGGCCAGCTGCTGGCGTACATTGTCTGCGCTCTTCAGGGACCGAAAGTTGATGAAGTTCTCGTAGCACCAGTTAGGATCCTCGCTGCCTGAAATTTCGGGTGGAAGTTTGTAATATGTTTCCTTTTCATTTTTATATTAATCTCTACTCACTCTGCTTGAAGGCGTGATAGACATTCAGCAAGGTCAAGTGATCCCCGTCAATGTGAGCGAACCGCATTTTGGCCTCATCGGCTGCCTTCTTGGCCTCGTTGGGACGCACGAAGCATTGTGGCACTTTGGCACGTTTGAATTGGTTTGTTTTTCGATTAAGCACAAGTTCAAAACATTTTTTTACAGAAACAATTAGATTGTGCTTACTTTTCGTCAGCTAGGCAATCTAGAGGCTTAATTCAAAGTTTGGTTGCATTTGTGAGTTGCAAGTGCGTTCCGATTGTCTTACAGAAATGTCTATTTACACAAGATGTTGAATGACTGTGCCCACTCATCATTCCATTTGAATGATGGCCGAGTGACTGACGGGCATTTTGACGCATGTGCAACTTTGCTTTTCGAGTTAAATGCAAAGAACAAATAAATTGAATAAACTTTTTTCTTTGCATTGGTTTTACTTAAGAAATTACTGAATCTATCTGTTCTAGTATCATTCAATTTTCAAGTTAAGTGGATAACGAAATTCACGGCTGCTACTTCTCGAGGCCTGAAAATCTATCTATAATCTATAAATCAGTAGTGGCAAATCAGTTTGTGGCAGTGATAGACAGCTTAACAATCAATTACAAGCCTTTGATGATATCTTTGGCGAGTCAAATTTAATATAATTGAAACAAAATTACAGAAAATGGCCTTGGAAATGTGTTAAAGCTTTGAAATAAAGGTTGAAATATGTAGATCTATGTATGTCGTTCACTAAATGCTCTTTTCTGAGTTCGATCACGAATATTAACTTGCTATCAGACTTGCTATTATTTTCTTTGTGATGGTGTCGTTTTATCGTCATCGTTTTTATATTTATATATGTATGTATATAACATCAAAAACTGCAACGTTTAGCTACAAAAAAGAAAATTAGATTACTCGCGAGTCAGCTCTTTGCTCATTGGTATTCAATTCTTTTCAACATATTGTGGGCATAAGTAGCAGCCGCGAATAGCTAAGGTTTTCCGAAGTTCAAAGTTCACTAATCAAAAAGGTAACAAGTTCAATTGATTTTCTTGATTCCTCTACTTAAACACAAAGTTTTTATGTGATTGCTTTTTGTTTCTCACCCGACAGCATGGCCGTTATAGAAAGAATCTCGTTCGAGCAGTTGTGCTGGCAGCTGGCAATCAGCATTTTAGCCAACTGCGGATCCAATGGGAACTCGGACATAACAGCTCCGAGGTCCGTCAGATTGCCGTCATCATCGAGGGCAGCCAGATAGTTAAGTAACTCGAGGGCTCGCATCAGAGTCTCCGGAGCCGGAGGATCCATAAAGTCAAAATGCACCAGATCGTCTATGCCCAGCTTCTTGAGTTGCAGCACAACAGTACCTGTTTTCAGCATATAAATGGAGCATTAGCTAGGGGTGAAATTCTATATTAATAAGCCAAGTTACCCAAGTTCGAACGCAGAATCTCGGGGTATGTGTTGTCCTGCATTTCGTTTTTGAAAGCCTTCTCTGTGTAAAGGCGAAAGCACTTGCCCGGACGCGTACGTCCGGCACGACCCGCTCTCTGCTGGGCTGAGGCCTTGGAGATGGGCGAGACGAGCAGACTTTCTACGCGAATACGGGGATTGTACACCTTCTGCTTGGCAAAGCCAGGGTCAATCACAAACACCACGCCGTCGATGGTCAGGGAGGTCTCGGCTATGTTGGTGGACACCACCACTTTGCGTCCGATGGCCCCATTGGCATTCGGTGGAGGGGCCGCCTCAAAGATGCGCTGTTGCAGGTTCGGCGGCAGCGTGGAGTACAGGGGGATGCACTTCAGTTCGCCTATCTCCGATCCGAGATTGTCAATCTCGCGCTTAATACGCTTGCAAGCCTCTTCAATTTCCTCTTGGCCCGTAAGAAACATGAGAATGTCGCCTGAAATTTGGAAATTAGAAATGTTTAACTAATAAATATAGGTTTATACTCACCCTCGATCTCTTCGCACATATGGATCTGGATAACTGTGCGAATTGCAGCCTCTAAATAATCCCTTTCGGGCTCCGGCGTGTAAAATATCTCCACGGGATGCGTGCGACCGGGCACGTTCATAAGCGGTGCGTTGTCAAAATACTGTTGGAACTTGCCTGCATCCAGGGTGGCGGACATCACCACCAACTTGAGGTCATTACGCTGGCGAATCACCTCTTTGAGCACGCCCATCAGAATATCGGTGGCCAGGGTGCGCTCGTGGGCCTCGTCAAGCAAGATAACCTGGTATTGCTCCAGCATAGGATCGGACATAGCCTCGCGCAACAGCATACCGTCAGTCATATACTTAAGCAGCGTTTTGGCCGTAGAGCAGTCCTCGAAACGGATAGAGTAACCCACCTCCTCACCTAAGGTCACGTCCATTTCTTCAGAGACGCGCTGTGCCACGGACATGGCAGCCACTCGGCGGGGCTGTGTACAGGACACGCCCTTACGGCCCTTTGAGACGGCAAAGTCCACACACCATTGCGGGATCTGTGTCGTTTTGCCGGAGCCCGTCTCGCCCACCAGGACGATGCACTGGTGCTGGCTGAGCAGGCGCATGAAATCAGCTTGGTACTCGAACACCGGTAGCGAAATACGCTTCTTGTAAAGGTTCTGATACCGCTGCGAGTACGGCTTGTTGGTCAACGGGTTCATCGTGGGCGGCTGCTTGTTTGGCACAAAGCCGCCAAGGATCTGCGCCACTGTGCCGGCCGCCGAAGCAGCTGCAGCAATCGAGGACGATGCCTCAGACTCCCTGTGGGAAAAATTTAAGTTAAAAACGCGCTGGCGGATGCAGTTGCAGAACTCACTTCTTGCCCTTACTGCCATAGGTCTCCCCCACTTCGATGCGGCGCTTGGACATGTTGTTCGTCTGGGGGTGCACTTAAATTTCCAAATTAAGCGTTTTTGCACAAAGAAAACACGCGCTGAAAAAACAACGTGAAAAATTATTAGAGATGGGCGCGTGAGCTTCGCGTCTGGCAGTTTCAGCTTTCGATTCCGAGACATCGGTGGTGGGATTATAAATAAATACCAAAAGGCTAGCGATACTAACATTTTGGTTCATATTTATTTTTTCGTTCTGCACAGCTAAATTGTTAAATATCAAGTTAAAAATGATATTGTTTAGAATAAGAGCGTATAGGACAGACATCCCAAAAGGCAATTAATGAAAAACAATACATTTTCAAATCAGCTTGCTGGTATTATTTCTAGTATATGTTTTGGCGGTCTGCCTTCGGTCACATTGTCGTGTATCGATTCGGAGCTGAGGAATTTTTCCAAATAGTTTTTAAAGCGCAAAATGATTAATTTTAATTTAAATTTAGTTTAGTTTTTTAATTGTAAGTGCGACTTTGTTGACTTGCACTTTAGTGTGGGATCAGGAGATACCATGGAGATACCTATACAGGTGGCGGTACGAATTTACCCGCACAGGGAGCTCAAGGCGCTGGTCGCTCCCGTCGGTTCCACACAGGAGGAGGTGGTGGATAAGAAAGACGCGGAGCACCCCAAGGACACTGTAGGCGACGTAAAGCCTCCTCAGATCGCTGACAAAAATGGAAACGCGGAGGAGGAAACGCAATGCAAGCTGGAGCCCCAGACAGACGCCAATGGCAATGACAATGGAAATTCCACTGACATTCGTGAATCTGGATATTGCGTCCAGGCCATTCCCATCAGTGCCTCCGCCTTGGGGCTGCCTAGCGCTCTGCCGGGCGGCGATCCCATGGACAACATTGCCGCCGGGCTCATTCAGGTGGGCCCGCACACTGTTCCCGTCACACACGCCTTGGCCAGCAGCAGCACCCAGGAACAAGTGTACCACCAGACGGTCTTTCCGCTGATCGGGCTGTTCCTTGAGGGCTTCGACGCCTCAGTGGTCACATATGGCCAAAGCGGTCAAGGCAAGAGTTATACCTTGTACGGAAACTTAGATGAAGGCGCGCAGGTGGAAGGAAACGAGGGAGTTGTGCAGCTCTGCGTTCGAGACATTTTTGCGCACATCTCCACGCACCCAGGTGGGATATGCAAGGCGATATATGTAACTCCTGTCTTATGATAATTTCTTTCTGTTTCAGAGAGGACTTACGCCATCAACGTTGGATTTGTTGAAATCTGTAATGGCGAAGTTTGCGACTTGCTTGGCATGGGAAACGTCCATTGCACAAACGGCAATGCTGTCTTCCGCTGGCTGCAGGCGGGCCTTGCCGCCCGTCAGACGTTGCCAGCACACACGCTCTTCACCCTTACACTGGAGCAGCAGTGGGTGTCCAAGGAGGGTCTCCTACAGCACCGTCTGTCCACGGCTAGCTTCTGTGATCTGTGCGGCACGGAACGCAGCGTCGAACCGCCCCCTGGTCGTCCTCGAGATGGAGGCCTGCACATGCTGGAGCAGGTGGTGAGCACACTTACCGATCCCGGACTGATGTACGGGGTCAATGGAAACATTCCCTACGGCCAGACAACGCTTACCACTCTTCTGAAGGACTCCTTCGGCGGCCGGGCTCAGACCCTGGTGATTCTGTGTGTGTCCCCGCTGGAGGAACACTTGGCAGAAACGCTGGGTAACCTGCAGTTCGCCTTTAAGGTTCAGTGCGTGCGCAACTATGTGATCATGAATACGTACTCCGACGATAACACACTAATTGTACGGCCGGCCGAACCACTGCCGGTATCCAATTCCGCAGCAGGACCACTGGCACAGGCGGGGGCAGGCGACCACTTCGGCCTGCAGTTTGCGGCCAGCCAGTGGTCCAAGTTGGTGACAAACGCCGAGGGACTGTTTGCCAAGTAATTAATGCTTCTATCATCTACAAAAATTTCGTTAAATCTACTGATATGTTTTAGGTTAATGGACTCAAAGCTGATCAGCGATGTGGAAAAGGAGCAGATTGAAGAGTGGCTGTTCCTTAAGCAGGAGTGTGAAGAGTGCTTGAGCTCAACGGAGGCCATGCGCCAACAGAAGCAGCTGGTGCCCATCCAGGAGGCCGATGAGCCGGAAGACGTTAACTCCGAGGCGGCTAACTCGGAGCCAGCTAATTCGGATAACGAAAACGACACTGACAATGAGTCGCAACGTCCTGATCTGGCCGACAAGCTGGAAGGTCTCATGGAGGAGTTTCGCATCAAGACAGACGCCCTCATTTTAGCCAGACACGCGGATTATTTGTCGAAGCACCCCAAGGCTGTTATGCACAGCCAAGACCACGACAATGACGCTCAGCAGCCGGCGGAGAAGGCAGAGGAGCGCAAGGCCAGCATTGGTGGTGAGTAATTCGCCCTTCTGAATATCTAAAACTCCAGAATAAATAATTTGACCAGGTCGCCGGAGGAGCATTCAGCCAGGAGTCAGCCTAAGTACGGCGGAGCTGGCAATGCTGAATCGCGTCGCATCGCAACAGCCACCGCCTACAGAGGTCGAGAATGCCATCGATCCCCTGGAGAGCTCCGCTGGAGAAGGACTGCGCCAGGCTGCGTTGGCCGCCGCGGCCGCTAACGCTCCCATTGAGCAGCTGCAGAAGAAGCTGCGCAAGCTGGCAGCCGAAATCGAGGGTCGGCAGCGGCAGCTACGGGAGATTGAGCAAACGATTCAGGTGAAACGGAATATCATCGCCGAACTGGTGAAGAACAGTGACACGCGCAGCCATGCCAAGCAGCGGTTCAACAAGAAGCGGGGCAAGCTGGAAGCCGAGTGTGACAAAGCTAAGAAGCAGCTGGGAAAGGCTTTAGTCCAGGGCCGGGAACAGGCGGATATTGAGCGTTGGACCGCAATAATTGCGCACCTTGAGCGCCGGCTGGAGGACCTCAACTCCATAAAGCATATCGCCGGCGAAAGTGGCCAGAAAGTTAAGAAGCTGCAGCAATCGGTCGCTGAGTCGCGCAAACAGGCCGACGACTTGGAAAAGAAACTGCGCAAGGAGGGCAAGTTGCGCGATCAGTTAGAGTTGGAACTGGCCAAATTGCGGGATTCTCGGGATGCCGGAAAAGCGCTGGTCAAGCCTCAACCGGACTGCCCCGAACAGCAAGGTCGGCAGCTGAAGGCAGTGCAGGCTCGGATAACTCACTTGAACCACATTCTCCGCGAGAAATCAGACAACCTCGAGGAACAACCAGGGCTTGTGCAGCAGGAGAGCCTCCGCCACGAGATTCGCAATCTGCGCAGCACTCGGGACTTGTTGCTGGAAGAGCGCTGCCACCTGGACAGTAAGCTTAAGCGCGACAAGGTGCTAACCCAAAAGGAGGAGCGCAAACTCCTCGAGTGCGACGAGGCCATAGAGGCAATTGATGCGGCCATTGAGTTCAAGAACGAGCTGATCACGGGACACCGCTCCATCGACACCAGTGATCGAATCCAGCGAGAGAAGGGTGAGCAGATGCTAATGGCTCGCCTGAATCGTCTCTCCCCAGATGAGATGCGAACGCTTCTGTACAAATACTTCACCAAGGTGATCGATCTGCGGGATTCGTCAAGGAAGCTGGAACTGCAGCTGGTGCAACTGGAGCGTGAGCGCGATGCGTGGGAGTGGAAAGAACGTGTTCTGTCCAACGCCGTGCGTCAGGCGCGACTCGAGGGCGAGCGGAATGCCGTTCTTTTGCAGAGGCAGCACGAGATGAAGCTTACCTTGATGCTCAGACACATGGCCGAGGAGACGTCCGCCAGCTCGGCTAGCTATGGAGAGCGAGCATTGGCCCCGGCTAGGTCATCCACGCCAGGACAGGCAAGTAGCGATTTCGACTACGAGTTGGACTTTTACAAGGCCGCCGGCAACAATCCCGGCAAGGGGCTTGTCAAGGCACCCAAGCCGTTGCCCACCGGTTCGGCGCTAGATAAGTTCAAGGATAAAGAACAACGCAGTGGACGCAACATCTTTGCCAAGTTCCAAGTACTCACCAGGTACGCCGCGGCTGCTGCAGCCGGTTCATCCGGTTCCACAGCTGAGGAGTCTACGGCTTTGATTGAATCAAGCACCACGGCTACAGCCACAACCACAACCACAACGGCAACTACTACAGGGGCGGTGGGAAAGATCAAGGATAAGGCTTTAGTCAGCTTTAGGCCGGAGCAGTTAAAGCGCCTGATGCCGCCACCATCGGCCACAAAAGTAACGCGTCAGAAGAACAAGATCATTATCCAGGACGCAAGTCGTCGTAATTAAACACGAATTTAATCATTTTCAGGCAGCAGCAGAAGGATTATGCATATATTGAGCCCTAGCCACCAAAATAACACGCGATTTTCTTGTAAAATTTAGTTTAGTGTGTAGATTATAGTTCTTTTTGTGTGTAAACTATAGTAATCATTGGGTACTTAATTTAATTCAAACACTGATGTTTTATATCCTAAATTGAAGTTTATCCTAATATTTTTCTTGCTCATATTTTAGTGGTTATGGCTCGATATATTTCTGTTAGTGTGTGCTAAAAATACTCATAGATTGGACGTTACGTCCAGACGAATCTCCTAGCCCGGGCTGAGATTTCGGGAACAAGTTTCGTCCACAGTCATGACACAAATAGACTCGACACGGTTTTAACACAGACTCCTGATCTGATAGCATTTATATTATTTACAAACCTTTATACATACAGAAGTAACCAACTATCCGTATTGAACTGTTAAGACTTGACCTGCTACTTAAGATACTCGCAAGATAAGCCATTGAGAACCGTCAGTAGGAATCGATTATTGGATTGGAATCTCTTAAATGTACATAAGCAAAAGGCATTAGTTTATCACCTAATTTTAAATATTTTCGTTAGGTTTTAGGTTAAGTTGTAACACTTTTGTGTCTTCCCTCGAATTTGACTTGACTCTTGTTGCTACTCAAAATACTCGTACTCGTAAACTCAACCCACTGCATTTAATTAAATCTTATACTTGTGCTAAGCGGTAATACTCATAATTCACTTAAATAATCAGAAGTTAAACTATTTTTGGTTGTGCTTAATTTGTTTATTATCAGATACCATACAACTATTAAAGATAGCCGTAAATAACATAATCTCGTGGGAAATGTTTTTAATCAAGTGCAAACCCAGGGTTTGAATTAAAACGACATTGATTTTAAGCGGAGTGTTGAATGAACAAATAAAAATATATGAACGTAATTAATCCCTACATGAAAAGCATTTTTATTGTACCTTAAGGGTGGCTGAAGGGGCGCACATAAAAATAATTTAGAATAATTTTGTAATTCCATGATTAATTTTTTGAGGAAAACAAGAAGAGTAACCAAATTTCGTATCACTGTGGGCGGCAATCCATTATGTGACTGTGAGTCCCAAGAGTGTACGACGTCTACATACATATGTACATCCATATGTACAAATTATGTGAATTTTTTAGGATGGCGAATATCATTTTCGGAGTATGGAGTTTTCTATTTATAGAAGGCATTTTAATTTAAAATGTTTTTATAGCTCTTTGCAACAATGACGCGCAAACGAAACAGGATTACCAGTAACTTTGTGGTAAGAATTTTTATGTAAGCTTTTATAAACAAATGTAAAAACATAAATGTAGAAATAAACATTTTTTATAAAAAAATTGTATAACATTAAACTTAAAATGCTATATTTAATTATAATATTCACATTTTAAATTGCTTCGAAAATAGTTTAAAATATATGAATGCCATTTTTTTCATATCGTTTCTTGTATAGATTAACGGTACGTTAAACAATTACTTTAAATTAATTAAAACGTATTCCGGGAAGTATTTATGACATGAATTTTATATATTTTTTTAAGCTAGCTGTTTTTAAGTAATTGTCGCTCCAAATATTAAGTTTGTTATTTTTTTGGTCCTCAATTCTTAAAGTACATAGATATGCTCTTGAACATATGTTCAGGAACATGTAATTCCAGTTCTTGGAGAATTTACCTCCAAATACCTGTAACATATTGACTTATAGACGGACATAAAAATAATCAAAATTTTGTTCGATTTAAAAAAGAGCCTTATTGTAATATTGAAAGAGATTAAACGATTTTGTGTTTTTTTGTGACGATATGTTGATCTGTGGAACTTTTATTTTTCAAATGATAATTTGCCACTATTCAAAAATTACTTTTACATTTCGGACGATCTAAATACTATGACTGTCACCAGCAAATTTGACTTAAAGGTATGTCTTTTTTTTCGCCCTTTTTTTCTAAATTAAAATTATTAATAATTAGTTAAATTATTCACTCTTGCAGCTGAATCAATAACAATAAGTTAATCTATTAGAGTTGATCCGAAAATCAAAGTAACACAGTATTTGGTACTCCCTGGTTCTTTTAAGCACCCAATGGAAATATTATAGAATAAATAAAAAATCGGTGTATCTCGGAGAACATACATACATATGTATGTACACATATATATGAAAAGATAAAAAAAAAAACAACGTTAAAATGTTTTACTAAAAAATCCAGATCATTGCTAAGCTAAAAATTAACAACAGTATGTAAAATGTACCTTTAAGACTTTGTGGATTCCATTTAGAACCGCCTCTGAAAGGTGCAATTTTACAGCAAATGGGGATATTTATGGTGTTTGTTATCATTTAAAATATTTTGTTTACATTAAAATTAATTTTTTCAAATGAAGTTCTAAAATATTATAATATTTAGTTCCTAAACAACATACCATTTGAAAACGCATCAAGTGCAAAATATATATCCAAATAAAATTTCCCAAACAATTGCCCCTTCGTCAAGCATGGGTTCAGAGAGAGTGTGAGAGCCAGCCGCAAAATGGCCGGCTGACGGATGTTGGCGGAGCGGTGTTTCTCAATCGTGTTTAGTCTTGTTTGGACCGTCAAGCGATCGAGAACCGGATCCGCGTCAGTCGGCGAATTGCGAGAGCGTGCGTGTGTATGCGTGTGAGCGTTGTTTGGGACACGGATACGGATATACGGAGCGGTACGCGACCAACACCCCCACAACCCGCCCCGCCAACCGGTCGTGGTGGCTCGCAGTGCGTTCGAGTGAAATAAAATAAATTATAGTATGCAAGGCATCCGATAAACGGCGAAGAGCAGAGCAAAAGTGTCTGTGTTTGTGCGTGCGGTGCTTTTGTGCGGAGTCGCCACCCCTGTGGATTAGTGGCACCCTGCTGCAAATTGCCCACCACTCTCACTGTGTGTGTGTTAGTGTCGAAAAACAACAATTAACTTAAAATTAACCATCGAATTTGGCCATTAACCGAGCGTTAACGGTAAGAAATGTTGCTAAATTCCGCTTGGCAATTTCCGAAATATTTGTATTTTTCGCCGTTGTCTGGCAACTTCTTTGTGACAGCCGCGTGTATGTATAGGCTGGGTTTGCTTGTATGCGTTGGTCCTGCCCACGCCCACCCAGCCGGACAAGGCATATCCTTGCAAAAGCATCATAGTTCCCAAGTATCATTGATGTAGTTTCGAAATCTCCTGATTTCAGTTTCGAAATTTCCTGATTTCAGCACAGCTTCCTATTGATTTTTCGACCGAGTTAAGTTAAGTGCGAAAATTGTTACTTTCCGCGCTGCTTCACACACACATGCGAAAGGGCGTGAAAATGTACAACGATTGGGCGGAGGAAAACCCAGCTGGGGACCCAGGAAAATGCTGAAATCATAAATTTGAAATATATAGTTTAATGTAGAAGCTGACTCCAGGCTGTTTGCCTTTGTTTTCATTTATAAATTTGCTTTTAGTTGGAAAACCATTTCGGTCCGTGAATTTTTCAGCAATTTTTTTTCGGCGCATGCGCTCTTAGCAGCGCCTAAAAGCAACTCTGCGATTACC
Source organism: Drosophila bunnanda (assembly GCA_035046265.1). Lineage (NCBI taxonomy): Eukaryota > Metazoa > Arthropoda > Insecta > Diptera > Drosophilidae > Drosophila > Drosophila bunnanda. The sequence continues at coordinate 17,491,050 of JAWNOB010000016.1, forward strand.
GTTGTATTCGTTGGCCAGCATGTGTGTGTGTGTGCGCGCAACCTGTGCCTCCTGCGGCCTGCTGCTTGGTCCTTGGTCCTTTGTCTCCATCAGGTAGTTTTCCCAACTCGGGGCACTTTATTTTCAAGCATCTTTTAAAATCCCTCGCAGTTTCCATGTGGCACACATACGCAGAGTCCTTTGTAAGGACACTTTGAGTGTATGTATGTGTCGGTTCAACCCCTGCTTAAGGACACAGGCATCTCTGAAATCCCATGCAGCTGCCATCCTCATCTTGCCGCTGGTGCGCTTGAGTTTCCTCTATTTGATTTCGCAAGTGTTGCGCTCCTTCCCTCGGAGTTTTCCGTATTATTTTCCTGCCTACTTGCCTGGATTTTTTTCATCCTGTTGCTAGGCAAAACTCTGCCACAAGTTGGGCTAGTTGCCAATCTTCCACGTGGTTAGATGTCTGGTTTCCAAAACTAATGCAAACTACTGAATACGGAAGGAAAAACTAAAAATTGTACTTAAAACGATACAGATCTTTTTCCAAGCAAATCGATTTATTAAGCCGTAGGCCTTTAACTTTTAGTATTATTATTGTAAATTGGGGGTTACCATAGTTTTGATTCTTAAGAGAAATATATCTGAGCTAAAATATATATAATATAATAGTTAAAACTATGACCGCCAGTGAGTCTACTTTTGTGGACTTGAAGCTGCATTTTATTCGAAGAACTTCCTTATCATAGAAGGCACTGAAATAATTCTACTTGTCATAAAGTTGGTTAATTAATTCCCTTTAAATCCGACATATTATATTCTGTTTATAAACCTTTCAAAAACAGGAGTTGATTGCTTTGTGGTTCGCTCTCATCGATTTGAATGAACGCCCACTCAGCGGCTGTGCCGATGGCAAATATTGATTTCCACTTGGGCACAAACATGACAGAGCGGAAAAGGTTAAAGTGAACAAAGGCCTGGCCAAAGAGTGAAAGACCGAATAAATATTGCCTTTTGTTTTATTCTGCCGCCGCCGAGAGCTCTTGAATCTCAATTAGGGTCGCAGTGCGGAAAAACTCTGGTCCCGAATGGATCGCCACTGGACAATGCTGCAGTCATCCTCCTCCTCCGACGACCCTGCACTGGGACACTGCACTCCGATCCCCATTGGCCCCGGCACCCTTTGCTAAATTTATTGGTTCGTCACCCCAATTTTTAGTTACACATCCAGCAGACAGTCAGACACACCAAAAAGAACACAAAACGGCAGCATGAGTAATTCAAAAACTTTTTTGATTCGTTGATTTTACCACGCGATTGTCCAAACGTATCCGCTCATGAGGGGTTGACTGGTTATGTATTTTATGGATAAATATGTATATATATAAATGTATCAGCACATGCATATAGTATGTTGCTTATGTAGACGGCTGGAGCCGCTGACTGATTACCAGATGTTTTCTAAATTGTTTCATTTTGAGAATCGGCAGAATCATTTGTCTAGATGTGAAAGGAACTTTTCAACCGAAAACTACAGCGGATATGTATAAATGAATCATTCACTTGTAGTTACACTGCGTCTCAGAAATGTATTTAAAATGTTCCATTGCTTCCTATTTTCCCTTGGAATGTATTTAAAAATTAACTGATATTTTTTTTATGTTGTTATCTTATAAATTTTGGCTAAAATGAGCAACCAAAATGGTGGTTTGAAATGATCTCCATACAAAATCATTGGTAAAAACATTATATGTTTGCAGAATTTGTTCTCAGTTCGATGGCTTAATATATATTAAGGTAATTAAGAGGATTTATAATATCAATTGGTTGGGAACCAACATTAAGATATAGTTAAACTAATATAGATATTAAAAAGAGCTTAAAAGACCTTAAGTCTATAACTTAGAACTAATGAATTAGTGCAGCTTGTTGGGAAATATAGAATATTCATGGAGTTTTAAGAGTTTTCTTGTAGGAGCCTAAACTAATATATAAAGGATATAATAAAAGAGAAAGCCAGAATAATTTAGCTTTAGCAAATACTTACCCTATGTATTATATCCAAGCCCTCTTTAATGGTTTGGGCCACCCCAAAGACTGCGGCGCAGCTGTTTGCCTCGAAAGTAATGAATTCGGAGCTAACCCTCGCTGCGAATGACGGCTAGGCCATTAGGCCAATTGAAAAGCTAACATTGGCAGGCTGACCCTCCACCAACCACCTCTCTGAGAGGGACACGTGCGCGGATGCGGTTGCTCTACGCATGCGCAACCCTCAGAGTAAACTAGACATAGGGCCGCAGATAAGGCTTTAGCCTGATCCAACTTCAATTGAATGTGAAAAAAAAAAATTAATTCATTCTTCGTCAACAATTTGTGCCAAGCGCAAATGCTGGGATCCACTTAAGCGTTAATTAAGCGTTAAAAAGCCAAGCAATTTGCTGTTGAATCTATTTCTATATATGTATATGGCAGTGTGTATTGAACAATCTGGGGCTATCTCATGGATTAAAATAAGTCGCTGGCCATGCGGAGCCGCTGGGTCTCGGGGGGCCGATGTCAAGCTACAGACATAGAGGGGGCCGGGGCAAATAGACAGAAATGTGGAATCGTGACTTCCTGCCTGTCATAAAGTGTGTGTTTTTCGCCTCCAAACTGGGCTGGCGGCGGGGCCAGAGGCGCGTGACATTTTATGGATAGCATAAGGCAGAAAATGAAGTTGTCGGATCGGTTGCTCTTCACTCCCCCTCCAACATATTGGCCATTTGTGGTTTAATTAATGACATCCATCCGTAGTCTGCTCCTTCAACGATTCCCACTTCCTTCTTTCGTGCTTCTCTCTATTTTTTATTCCGTTTTCTAATCGCTTTGGCCATAGGAAAATGGTTCTTTGATAGTTTTCACAACTTTAAATGAATCGAGGGAATAAAATGGTAAAGAAATATACATTTTCTTAAAATTTAAAGGGTTGGCTGCTATTCGAATAATGTGTGTTTAAAGTAATATAATCTTAGAACAGACAAATATAACCTCTCCTTCAAAGCATTCACTTAAACACTAAAATAATGCAAACTAACATTATTTTCGTTTCAGTTAATTCGCGTGTGTTTAAACAGGAGCCAAGGGTGTCTTTCCGTGGACCTTTGCATAAAATCGATAAACCCAACCCTCCCTTGCCAACTTTACACAACCCGCGGAAAAGCGGAAACCAGGCATACGATATGAATATGCCCAACGGACGCCTCAAATGGCTAATGCTGTACGCAGCTGTTGCCCTCATTGGTGAGTAATTGCACTTGGCCATATAATATTTGGTTTAAAATACATTCCGGTCCGATGAAATCAGCGGAATCCGGAAGCTATAGATACTCCGATTTACGAGATTACGAGTGGGATTATACAGTATCTTTGAAAAAATTGAGATCTGAAATGATAGTATTTACGAAACAATTTGTTCAAGAAGGTTTCTTAAGAACTTAAAAGGATTAAAATAGAGAATGATAGGAATTTTATACCAAACAAATAATGTATGTAACAGGCAAAATCATTACCCACTGCAAATAAACGATCTTATAATCTTGAACTCAGAAAGAAATTTATAATGAACTCTTAAAAGTACTGTCAAAAACATATAAAAATCGGATGGTAAACATGGTAGGGATAAGGTATTTAATTTATATTCGATTGCGAATAATTTGATGAATTTTTGGTTTAAATTTGAAATCGATAATAGCAAAATAGACAAAGATATGACTAGTTGCTCGGATGTCGTTTGGTATTCAATCTATGATCGTCACAAAGTTTAAAGCGCTCTTCTTAAAAGTATCATTTTGAAACACTATAAATCAAAATCTTCTGAACCAATTGTTAGTGAATTTTTAAATTTAAGGTCATTGCGTAATTCCACATGTACCTTATTTTTTCGTCAATATTGTTTATGTGCTGTGCTATTATAAGGTATTATATTTATTAAGCTAAATGTAGCCATTTCGCACCGAATTAACCTTACCCCCATTGATTAAAATGCCTTAAGCTTTGGGTATCTCACAGAATCACTCTTCACTGTTGCTTTCTTTCAAGTTTTTTTGTTTAGTTTGATATATGTATATTATGATAATCGTTTTGTGGCTCTTAAAAGAACCCTTAGTTCAACTTGTTACAGTTTCACTCTGCGCTTTTTATCTCTGTTGACACATTCTTCCGCTCGTCATTTTTACCCATTTCTCTGGTTGTAACTGCTGCAGTGGACTCACAGGGCATTTCTATGAATTTTTAATTGCTATTGCGTTACATTTACATTGGCTTTTGCTTTCGGTTTCATTGTGCTTGAGGTTTGTTTGCAGTTTTATATTTACCCGACTCTGCGACTGTGTAGATACATTTGTATCTTTGTGCGTTGTGCGGGCTGTGTGGGGGACGAGATAGTCTGGCGGTTCATTGCCTCGATTTGTCCGGGGAACAGTCTCGGGGCTTGTGGGGAGGTACAGAACTCTGTGCACCGTCAGTGGGTCAGATTGTGGAATTAGTCAGTCCCAGCAAGCACTAGATGAGCTTTTTTCTTATCCGCAAATTGAATTATTTCTCTACTGATTTCATATTTTATTTATTTAAGAACATCTACTATTTACAATTTACTTTAGTATTATATTTCAAATTTGAAGACCAAATTAATAGTAACATTACAAATCATTATCAATATACCATATCTATCCATCATTAAGTTAGAGATAACTTCCAATATAGGTCTGCCTTACCTCCAGATAGACTCAATTAAGAAGGCCAATCCATTGACCCGTCGTTAGACATATATAGATTTTGATTTTGCTAAAAATGTATATCAGGTTGCTTCCATTTACGTTATCGGTCCGACCAATTAAGGTTCTTGCCTTGTTAGGAGATTTTTAAAAATGTAACTGGTGTGCCCATAAGCGTAATTTAAATTTAACAATAAAATTTATTTAGATTTCAATAAAGGCAGCATAAAAGAAACCTTAAAAGTGGACAGGCTATAAACAAAATATAATTGTCGACATGAGCCAAATAAAAAACTTAAATGATAACATTTCTGGTAGCGTGATGATCAGATCAGAAAAAGTGAAACACGAATAAAAATAACACTGTCTTAATGGGAATTGCGTGATGTCGGGGCTTGGTTGGAATTCCAAATAAGCAAATTAAATGGAAGAAGCAAGGAGATATCAAATATTCTTGTAATGTGCTAAAAAGATCTGAATACAAGATTTCGTATATTACAAAAAGACATTATATTAATGCTATAACTGCCAGAGTAAATATTTGCGAAAGACCTCCAAAGATTCAAGCTTTCGGTGACGTCTTGCGTTGATTGTGCGGGTCATCATTCAATTGAAATTGATTAAAAACATTTCTGCGCCATTTATTTTACTTTCATTGTGGGTTTCTTACATTCCGCTTATTATTTGTGAAACATGTTTTAGTATTTAGAGCCAGGCTTGGGACTCGAGATTTATTACACATGCCTCCGGTTACGGGGAAGTCCGACTGTAGTGCCTACGTTGCTGTTCCTGCCTCCGCTGCAGTCGGACGCATTTAATTTGCCATTTCATTCGATTCAATTGAAATTCAGCTCACACACAGGGAACACTGTAATGGAGCTTAAAGTTCACAAGTGGCCACAGCTGGGCACACAGCGGTGCAGCGAAAACAAAAAAGAAAAGCCAAATTGGAAAGGCGTGCAACATAAAAACAAATAAACAGGAAGCAGGCAATTTAGGTATGTGCGAATCAAATGACAGCCGTAGATAAAATTATGGAACGGCCTTTGCTCTCTGCTACTCTCCCAATGACCCCTTTGTTGTCTTCTCTGTGAGCAAATTTTTAGGTTTTATTAAATATTTATATGTACATGTACATTTGTAAACAAGTCTAGAGTATTAAATATAAAGGAACTGGCAATGTCACGTTCTGTCTTCTTCAAAATAAGCAGGGTGAGGGATAATCATTATTCACGAGGCTTTCAATTAGAACCCAATTATATAAAAACAAAGAAAAGTCTATATACCCTTGCGTTTTTAATTGAATTATAGGATCGAATCAAAAATCGATCATACCAATATTTATTAGATACTTTTAATAACTAATCAAAGTGTAAAATGCTCATACATAGACAAAAAAACATTAATTTTAATTCGGAAAGCTTTCCTATGTTAGTTTCATTAAGTTATTAAATCTGTATCACTTAATTTAAATTTTTAAAAAATTATAAATTTTTGACAATTATTTTTTTTTTAATTTTGAAACATCAAGAATATATATATTAAGAATATACATATGTATATGATTTTTAGGAACGGAAATGACTCCTTCACAGCACTTCAAGTTTCTGACTAAAATTTTTATACCCTGGCAGAGTATAAAAAGAGGAATACATTTTTCATTTATTTACATAATTTTTTTTTTCTTGAAATTTTTAATTGTTTTAATTTAGTCCATATAAGCCTGAACATAGGTTGTGTTGATTTAGCCACTGGTATATCATAAATCAAGATTTTTGATTTTCTATCAGTGTAGTATATATATTTTTTCCGGCTTCCTGACTTTAAAACAGTGGTACATACGATTCAGAAAATTTCTCTGGTGGGCCTCTAGCAGAAAAGAATAATCTGTGCTTTTACAAAGTAATTTTCAAATAATTTTTAGTCATATTCTTTCTTTTATGTCATAAGACAGGAAATGTTAGTTCTCATATCCAACTACTTCACAAATCAATTGGAATTTATAGGACACTTTTGCCAACAACTTTGGCACATGAAATGACATGTGTATTTTTTCTAGACCTTTTATTAATTTTTTCTTAACTAATTAGAATCTATTTACTTGTAAAATATATATTTATGTTTATAAAATATATTTAAATTGCCTAAATAATTACACAACTCTGCACTAGAGTCTTCACAAGAACATTCCTTTGCTTATATATTTGTGCATTTAAATGTATGCCTGCATAGTTGTTAAAGAATTAGAACCACTTATCAACTGGGTCACAACTTGTGTGCGTATTTCTATCGACAAGATCTTTCCTTAAGAAATTTCGTAAGAGATTAGAAGCACTGCACTGGCACTTAGGCACTCGTAAATATGACAGAGATCATCCGAGGAATCACTGAACCATTCCATGCCCTGTGCCAGGAGAAACTATTTCCGTTTCCACACAAAGCCAAATGGTAAAGAATGGAAGAAAGGAGCCGAAATGGGAGGCTGGAGCTTTCAGAAGATGGAAGAAGGCCTTGCCTGTAATTACAAATGATTGATGTGCCCCTCCTGACACATTCTGCGCCCTCTTCGGAGCATGTGTGTTATGATACCTCGACGATTGAGGCAGATCACACGCGGCGTTTGTTTAAGAAACATTCTGTACCTGCACCTAGAAAAATAGTTTACACTTTTTAAATAAATTCTATATTTAATGTTATATTAAATTCTAGAAAGCATTCCAATTCTAACCAACCACAGTTAATAAGTATTTGATTGCTAGATATAACGTAATACATATCTGAAAGATATTATTAACTTTCTTTTAGAGTTTCTTTCTGTGTGAAGCCATCTCATTTTCCCGTTTTTCCGGGCCAGAGGAGGAGCTGCAACTGCTGGCGGTTCAATAGAATTTTGCCCCAACTTAATGGCCTCTCTCGCCTGACTTATTATTAGTTGCATTGCAGCAGCCACAGGAATGCGACTTCCACTGGGGATGTGGAGAAAACCGGAGGAAATAGCGGGAAAGCGGGGCTAGTACATCATGCGCCAGTGACGTCATCATGCAGTCGCAGTTTTGCTGTTTTATGAGCCGTTTCAGCCTATATTTTACCCATTTTCCAGAGTTCAAAAGCTGTTTGTCAACTCGAATGGCAAGCGGAGAATGTAGATCGGCGAACTCCGCTGCTAGTTTCGTATAATTCCGCATTTAATTGCCTTATAATAAGTCTGAAAAAGTCGAGTAGAATGCATTTCTAAAGAACTTTCTGTTCCCTTTCTAAAAATCTATACAAATCCACCCGAGAGACATGACAGCTCAGGGCATCAAAGCATTTGTTGGGCCATTAAGAGCATTTGTCATATATTCGAGCTCATTAAGAGCTTCCAGATTTTGGAAAACTTTTCGATGCATATACGAGTATGTATATATAGAAGGTATTAACTTAACTCGAAATATTTTATGGACTGCAGCAAGTCGGGGAATTTATGGGCCCCGCCAGCAAGTATTTCCAGATTCCCCAAAAACTTAAGTGGGTGTGCGGAGTGAATATGTTGTGGGACTTTTGAAACTCCAGCTATAAAGTTGCCCTTTTCAACCCCTCAACTATAGGCTGAAACCCTGAGTTTTTCGCTCTCTTGTCACCCTGCTTTCGGAGTGGAAAGTTGTGAAAAATGGGAAACGTTTTGTTTAGTTCCCCTGCAAAAGGTTTGCTCCAAGTGTTGAGGTTACGCACTTTTGATTTGGCCAGGAAGAGCGGAAAAGTGCCACCCTCCCGGCGAACAGCTGTAATAACCAAGAGTACATGGCTGGCACGCATCTCCTCTCCGGCAAACATTTATCCCTCCCTCTGAAAAAATGATTATACTTATTTATGACTCGCTGTGCCTGGCAAGCTGATTCGGAGCGAAGCGCCGTTGCCGCACTTCACCCGGGGATGACGGGGAAGTCCCTTTTCGCCGCCCTCCGTACGAATTAGGCGGCCACGGCAGGGTGTTAGTGGGAGTGTGCACTGGTTGCCATTTTCTGGTGTCCATCCGACGTGTCCTAAATATACATTTAAGCTTATACACGGATTGTTTCAACACGTTGGCAAATATTTCAATATCTTTCAGTGTCTTTCTTTGTTCGTTTTCATTTTTCATTATAGTTGGGTTCCAATTATGGAACAACATCAGATAGAAACTTACGAATGATGTGGCGTTAAATTAAAATGAAATCTTTGGCTGGAAAGATACAAATCAGAGATACATGTCTCGAGATACATGTGTGAAAGAGGGAAAGGGGTAGAGGATTAAAATCGTTTTGGCGCCCCCTAAAAGCAGAATGGAGTCAGGCCTTAATAATAATTTGTAAAATATGTTTATTGCCTCACCCATCTACCGGTGCCTGTTGGCCCCTTGTTCCTGCCTTTAACCGATCCCAGTTCCAGTTCACCAGACTCGCCGAGCTGACACTTATCGGGCAGACATCATCTATGGATCCGTACGTCCAGGTATTTTGAGGGCGGGACTTGATTGGACCTGGACCCCCTCCAGCCTGAGTCACGTTTCTGTTTTTGGGGGCTACAAACTCGTTAGCCATATGTATCATTTGCATCTCCATAATCTGTATGCGTTAAAGTTCCATTGTAGCTGGGTATATGTATTAATGTGTATATATATACATATATAGATGTACATGTTTTTAAAAAAGTCTTTTGGCGTCGTGCTCGCAGTCTTAATTAATGCGCCCGAGACGGTGACGACGTCAACACCATTTAATATGCAAAACTCGTCTGCTGTTGTCCCCTCTGCATTCTACTGTCGCTATCGTTGAGGTTGCCTTTATTTTGTACCGAGGAAGTTAAAGAAGGTACAGTGGTCGCTGGTGATCGTGTAATTTAAATACAGTTTTTAATCCTTCAACATAAAAGAACTCTGAAAGGGGAGCCTTAAAACTAATCTCAGAAAAAAACTGCTGACTCAAGTACATTATGCAGAGCTTGTAAACGACGAAGTCAAACTATTTTAAGAATACTAACTTGTTAATTTGTATATTAATTTTTTGCCTGAGGCGGCTAGATCGAATCGGCTGTTTATCTGATTCTGATCAAGAATACATACATATTTATAAGATTTATAGAGTCACTGCTTTGCAAGCTTCTGACTAAAATAATAATACCCTGCAAGGATATAAAAATATATTTTTCTAATAATACCTTCTTTTTATGCAATTTTATTAAATATTTTAATATACTTTGTACTTTGTAAATAGAGTTCGTATTTTTCGACACATCCGATTTCGAAATAATCAACTTGCAAAGGCCTACCGTAATTTTGAGATACATTCCCTTACATACTGAAGATGTTGCACGACGTATATGTACCTAGTTTCCACTTTGTGCTCCACTCTCATATTTTCCCCCGTTGGCTGCTGTAAATGATTTGCAATGCTTTTCATTCAGACAACAAAACCACCCTCAAGCCCAAGCTCTCACTCTTCCATCTCTCTTTGCTTGCTCTACTGTGCAGATTCCTGATGCTTTTTTTCTCTTCAAGGGACAGTGGTGTCAATATTGAGATAGTACACATAACAATTAATAACATGAACAGAAAGAAAAAGTTTACGAATAAAAGGTTTTGAATTATAAATAATTCCTGATACATTTTAAATAGATTTAGTTATTTAATTTACTATTTTAAGACCCTTTTTAAGTTCAATGTGAAATTCCAGAATCAAAAAGTTAATGGAAAGCAGAATTTCACTTATGGTTACACTTAGACATTACACTTGACATTAGGTCAGGTTTGATTGATACCACTGTGACTTAACGCCAACTCACTGAGCAATGAGCCGCATCATCATCATCATCCCTGCAACATAGCCCTGGCTTCCACGTGGCCTGCTCCAGTTCGTCCCACTTCTGTCTCCTGTCGACTTAACGGTGTCTCTCTACTCCCGTTTTGCGCTTCTCGCACCTGGCTGCGGTTACCTGTGCTTGTGGCTGTTATCGGTGTCAGCTTCTGTCGAGGGCGGCGTGTCGTCACCGCGGCTCCCTGAAATCTTGTGCCCACGGTGAGGTGGACAGGTTACGAGTAGCTTGTGGTTTCGGACTGCCACGGGTGACTTGCAGTTGTCTGCGCCGAGCTGTTAGAATGTAGCGTGGGCAGTGCGTCTGCAATTATCTGTGTCACGGCATTAACCAATTATTTTGTGAGGTCGCACTGCGAGAATAAGACTAAAGTATGCAGTAATAGACTCGAATTAACTTGGTTATTTGCATTATTAATTATGTTATTTGCAAGCAATTATGAACATTTAAAATAAACTGACTTGTGGTACTCTGAAAATTTGAGTAAAATTGAATAACAAACATGGCAGTTATTAAATAATAATGCAACATCTACAGCAGTTCCTAGCAACATTCGCCTTCATTTTTCAACATTTTCTTCCTTCCTCCTTCCGATCTGTTTAATTTAGATTTTTAATATAATCGAACATATTAGCCAAGGTCGTGATCTATTTAATTTCTTTTAAATGTTGCCTTTAAAAGGTATCTCAAAGTCTGTCACACTCTACCACAGCTTATAAATTTTTTCTTTAAATTAACTATTGAACTTTATTGTGTAGTTATAAATGTTATGATTCATGATTTTTACTACAGTTTTAACTGGTTCATTTATATATTATATTATATTATATATATATTTATATATATACAGGCTTTTCAAAGGTTTCATAAATATTTCTATGCCCTTTTTTAATTTCTTAAAATCTTACAAATCTGTTTGCATTCGACGAAAGAACGATTTCCATCGGTGTACATTTTATTTATTTCTATAGTCTGGCAATGGGTAATATAAACCCTAACTGAACGTGATGAGTGTGTGGGTAAATGCCGCACGATTCGCATGAATGAGTGGGTACTACTGACATTGAGAGACCTGTTCTCCATTTCCGCCGCCACTGCTCCTCCGAACAGCTGTCGTCGAACTGGTTTCTGAGCTCCCGAGCAGATGTTTCTTTCACCGATCGGAATCGCACTGAAATGGTTCAGATTTGTGGCGTTCAGGTAGTGCTCCAGGAGGAGGGGCACATATATAGTCTCGCCCTTCTTTGGATACGTCCTGGCCAGCTAGTGTATTTTGGTGCCTGACCTCGATGGCAAGAGTGCGTGTTGTGGACTAATTTCGGTGGGCGGGGTCCATATGCGTGTGTGCCTATTGAACTTTTTGGGCCTTTGTTTTTGTTTAGCCGGAAGTTATTAGTTTCCAATTTCACCCTCAAGAGGTGTTAAGGGTTTGCCTATGCCTCCCAATGGGTTAATTAACTGAGCGGAAGTGGGGTTATTAAGATGTAAACAAATATTAAAATAGAAGTTCCTCAGAAGTATAGTAATTTTAAGAAGGCTTCAGATTGAAGTTTAATATCTTTGCTGTTGTCGTAAGTTGACACCTCTAAAATCGCGTGTTTTTAGAAGCTTTTTTGCTGGGTTTCCAAACCCTATTTGCCTGATGTGTGAGTCATTCTAAGGTATGAGTTTATTATTATTTGCCATGTTTCTGGTTCTTGGCTCGTTGTGGCTACTGTTGACCCAAGCAAAGACCAGTGGCAAATATTTGAGCACCTCGTGCTGAGTCACACCTACCTCTTCAGGCTAAGAGAAGTGCATAATTGTGACCTTAGATGTCGGCAAGTGCATCATCATCATCATCATCATCATTATGGCTGCAAATTGCCCGTTTAAGTGGAAAACTAGCGCGGCGAAAAACTAAACATATTCTGCAAACATTGCTCCGAAGCGCTTGATTAGCTTGAGATGTGCCGCCGTTGAAATCGCAGTTTCGCACTGCCTCTGACTTTGCTTTATTTGCTTTGTTTGCTCAAAAAGCCGGCTTCCCAACCGGTTTCATTCTGGCTGCTTATTTTCTGTTCGTAAAAAAGCTTTAAGTTTTGGAAACGAAGCAATAAATGAAAACAAAAACACCTGCTGCCGTAGCTGCAGGGGAAGCTGGCCAAGATTTAAGAGAAATAGCAGGTGGGATTGATAGAGTAGCAAAAAGATATCTAGAAATAAATGCATTTCATTTACCAAGCAGTTGAATGCTAAGCCAAGCTTTATAATAATATAGATATAGTATATAAAACAGGGTATTATTTGGTATGATTTTCTGTTTCATAAATTATCTCTCCTCTCCGGAAACAACCACAAACAACAACAGCTGCAAAATTTAATTCGCGATACGCAATTCTCATCTATTCTCCTTACTTTTCCGTTGCTTTTTTGCACATTTGCCGATTGTTTCCTTATGGCCAGCATATGCTGAATATTGTATATATTTCCAGGCACAGAAATGCACATGTGTACTGACGGATACAGTCAGTTTTGAAAATATCAGAGATCTTCGGTTGAAAAAGGATACTAGAACTACATTTAAAGGAAACTTGCTTCAGCAAGACGAAGGATTTCACTCATTTTCATTAATCCGAGTTAGCTATATTTCAATATGTGGTCGCTATATGGGTTAGAAAAGATCTATTATAAATCATACATAGCTTTTTTAATTATATTCATTATAATTTAAGGGGATAATCGGGATAAAATTTAATTTGTATATTATTAAAGTTCACAAAACAATTTTAACGTTACATTAATTTTACTTGCTTTAACAAGCGTATCCACAAAAGGCATCACTTCTTTTTCAATATTAATCGTTTGGGAGGAAAAACTAATACAATTAAATTAGAATGTGAAACTTCCTGTGTGACTCCCATATTCCCCACACAATTGAAACCTTAAAAAGAAAATAATTGATCAATTTATTTGTTTAGCCCCTAAGCAACGCCTCGGAGTCACTTGACAAAGCGGCAAACACAAATTTGTTAGAATTTTGAGTGCGTGTGACATGAAACTGTCCACTGGACACTGCGTTGTTAAATAATTAATTGGATTTCATTTAAAAAAGTAATATGTTTCTAACAGCTAGTAAATTGTGGTACTTTTCCCTCTTAAATTTGAAGTTTTTCTTAATTCTATCCCATATTTAGGATGCGTTTTGAATACAATAGTTATAATACATGTAGACAAGGAAAAATTGTTTCTTAGCTTGCAAGTAAATATATTTATATCGGGTTTTAATTAGTATAGAATTGTACTAATATCAATTTATAATTAGCATTGGGTATTACTTCACCTTCAATTATTTTAAATTTATTTATTTCCCAAATTTGTCCTTGCATTTCACCTGCTACAGCTTCCCAGAGCACACACATTTCTTGTGTGACAAACAGCCAGTTAGGAAAACTTTTAATATCTTTGGACAAATTGCATGCACACGCCCCAAGAATTGCATTGAAATTACAGGCTGCAGGAGGGCGTGTTGAAATTTGTCAACACCTTTTGCCAACAGGAACTCTGGGGGGATTGTGGGGAATGACATTCCAAGCGGCGTGGTTGTGCATAAAATAGAATGTGAAATCGTTTGCCATTGCAACAGTGACGGCATCAACAAATGCAAAGGCTGGGATGGGGCTGTGGAGCCTGCAAAGTGTCAACGAACGATTTTTGCCTGGTCGCCCTTTGTTTACGTTTGGTGGCAGTTGGTGGAAGTGGTACTGAATCTCGACCCGGCTTGTGAGCAGCATAGAACTGAACACAGCCTTTGTGCTGGGAGTCCAGAGCCGGGGAGTCACTGATCCATGGCACTCAATTGTCAAACAACCGAGGCCGGAACAATAGCCAAACTGTTGACATGGATATGAGGGCCGGACCCTCCGTCAATGCACTTCCGTTTCCGGATGTTCCGACCATAAGCCGTAGCTATAGGCTTGATGATCGCATCAGGGAATGTCAATAAAAAATCTAAATAATATATATTATATATTATGCGTAGCTCGTAACCTATTAATAAGAGGTATCACCTGTCTATAATATTTATATATAAGCATGTCTTTCTTGGACATTTTTTATACATAAATAAAGAATATACATATGCCAGTTGGTGAACACTAGGAATAGAATACGCCACAGTTAAACTAATATTTATACTTTATATTTATAATTTTTCTAACAAAAATACTCACATATCTCTTTCCTATTCCCTTTTTCAGCTTTGGCTAGTCAGAGCTCAGCTGCCAACTCCCCAGATGCCGACCAGAAAGGACCTGTCTTCCTCAAGGAACCGACCAACCGCATTGACTTCTCCAACTCAACGGGCGCCGAGATCGAGTGCAAGTCCAGCGGCAACCCCATGCCAGAGATTATTTGGATCCGGAGCGATGGCACCGCCGTGGGAGACGTTCCCGGCCTGCGTCAGATCTCATCCGATGGCAAGCTGGTCTTTCCGCCCTTCCGTGCCGAGGATTACCGCCAGGAGGTGCACGCCCAGGTCTATGCCTGTCTGGCCCGTAACCAGTTTGGATCCATCATCTCGCGGGATGTGCATGTGCGAGCCGGTAAGTTTTCAGAGGTAAATCTAGGGCAGTGCAAGCCATGTAACTGGAGATTTTTTTAATTTGGAATCTTTAAGAAATGTTGAGGATAAAGGAAAGAATACTTATAATGTCAATTCCTAAAAAAAAATATTGTCTTCAAAATAGAAAAACTATGTTGGAAAATTAACAAATGCTTAAACGGTCCTTTTTAAAAGTAATGTTATATATTCGATATATCATATTTGAACTTTTAAATTTCTAAAAAACTTGTTTACAAGAGAGACACATCTATCAAATTCAACTCCAGAACTTGCACTGCCCTACATTTACAATGTTTTTTTCCAGCTACACCCAATCGAAGGCCCATCATCGTTGGTTTCGCAAATCCTCCTCCAAATCGTCGTTGATTTCATAGCTGCCATAGCTTCCGGCGCACTCTGCGTGTCAAGTCACTGTCTGCAGTGCTTGACCTCTCGTGTTTGATTTTTTGTTGCACCGGCGAAGGCAATTAAACAAGAGTTTTTCACGTGATTTCCATCGAACGCTTTGCGCATTGCCAAAGTTTTCCGCACGCTTTCATTTTCGCACACATATCTTAGTCGCGTTTTGCAACTTTTAGTGGAATTTTAATGCAAGTTGGCATTTCACTTTAATCGGTTTGTTGGCGCCGTTTCACTTCCTCTGCCTCTCTGTGTTTTTGTCGGCAACTGTACTTGCCATTTGGCACTGACTCCACCAGCAACCCTTGACAGCTCCCGCGACGTGTCGTCGCCTCTGGAAGATGTGCTTGCTGCAAGCTCCGCTGACGATGATGAAGAAGATGGTGGTGATGCAATTGTCACCTTATTAGGCGCACACCGCATGGGGCTGACAAGCTGCCAGCTTATCGAGTTATAGGCCAGACTCTACTCCCTTGGCTATCAGACACTTCCGCTTGCATGAAGCAGGGCCTAAATAGGCCAGACCTGAACACATTTTAACTAATTATGCTGGAGCCAAGCCACCCGCTTACTCATCGCCGGCTGACGTGTTCCCTGGCAATTAGCCAGCACACCTAGCCGCCCAACAGCCACCTCTCGACCTCTTCCTCGCTGCCCCAGAAGCCTGACATCATTATTGTCGTTTGCTTTCGCTTACTATTAACCGGGGGAATTTATCATTTTATAGTATGCTCATGTGTGAATAAAGCGCAGACGAGGAAAACTATAGTCCGCTGGCCAGCCGCCTGGAGCTAGTTGGCTGAAATGAGTTATGGTCTACACCCTGAGCCACACACTCACAGACCGGCAGAAAAAATATTTTGGTTAATTGAAATTAACTTTGGCTGTCAGGCAGCGACGTGTCGTGGTCTTTCGTTTAATGATTTTCCAACCAGAAGGTGGCAATAAAGCCCGACGCTTCCAGGAACCAGGTTCCTATATATATTCCAAGGCTAAATCGGATGTTTGGGTACAGGTACCGTGAGAATGTGACCCAACTAATCGGCAATGATTGCGCTCTTCCCAGTGGTTGCCCAGTACTACGAGGCGGATGTGAACAAGGAGCACGTGATCCGGGGCAACTCGGCGGTCATCAAGTGCCTGATACCCTCGTTCGTGGCCGATTTTGTCGAGGTGGTATCCTGGCACGCCGACGAGGAGGAGACCTACTTTCCTGGAACGGAATACGGTGCGGTCCAAGCTATCCAAAGCACGGTCTAGTAAAAAGCATGCAGGGGTTCCGCGGACATCATTGCAAATCCTTCCACCCCATTCCATACTTCTATCATTCCTTATTTCAAGCCAACTCACGTTTTTTTTTAATTTCTCCTACTTGTATAGTCGTTTCCCAACACTACGAGGAGGACATACACAAAGCGTTTGTCATCCGCGGCAATTCCGCCATCTTGAAATGTGATATACCGTCATTCGTAGCCGATTTTGTGAACGTTATATCCTGGCATAGCGATCAGCAAGAGAGTTTCTATCCAGGCACTGAATATGGTGTGTGATCAAGTGCACAGAATTGCCTTCTCTGTGTGTGAGCTTATAGAAAAATAGCACTACTTTAACCACTACTGTCCAACACTACAAAAGCCAGACTCACAGAAACACTTGTGTACAGTGCAAGTACAGTTAACAGGCGAATTGCCACACTACTTACAATACAACAATTCTGTAAAATACACCCAACACCTCAACTCAAAATGTAACCGAATTAACCAACACTGGTTAGGTAGTAACTGGAACAGTTGGAAAACCTTCGGTCCTTCGTCTTCGCATCCTCGATCCTTCAGAGTGTTTCGCCCCCGACTTGATTTCTGTTACCTTATCTTGGGTTTATTATTTACTCACGTTTATTTGGTTGCTGATGTTGCTGTTTTAGTCGTTGCCCAGTACTACGACACGGATGTAAATAAGGCCTATGTAATACGCGGCAATGCAGCAGTCCTGAAATGCGAAATCCCCTCCTTTGTGGCCGATTTTGTGAGCGTTGTCTCCTGGCACACCGACCAGAATGAAGACTTCCTGCCGGGCAGCGAACACGGTTTGTTTTCTTTGATAGCTTTTCGGTTACACCTTGGCCCTGGCTTTAGTCGGGCTTTGTACAGTTGCGTGATGTACACGAATTACGGATAAGTACCTACCCACCTCCCCCCTGCATCTTTTATGTTTACCTTTGTTAATGCATTTATGTATCTTCGCCATCTGGGATGGGTTCGTGTTGATGAGCCATGTTATCAGAACCATTATTAACCTCTTGGCCAGAGACTTTCTCAGGGAAGCAAAGCCCGAGCCCTCCAACTCGATTGCGCTTTGGACTCCCATTACGACGAGGGGCACTCCGCTGTTAGAAGACACTCTCGTTTCAATTAGCTCGCTGCACATTTTCTCACGCCCGCCGCACGCTAGGTGTGGGCCTTGGTTCTCTAGGCTACCTCGTCCCCTACTCCTGCCACTTTCATTATATAATCAGTCGCTGTGTGAACTCATCTCCAGTTGTGCAACAGTTCTACGAATCGGAGGTCAACAACGAGTACGTCATAAGGGGCAATGCCGCGGTGCTGAAGTGCTCGATTCCATCGTTCGTGGCGGACTTTGTCCAGGTCGTATCCTGGCAGGACGAAGAGGGTCAGCTGTATGGCACACTCGGCGAACAACAGGGAGCGGGTACACCAACATCAATGGTTTTAGAGGATATTCCCGAACCCCATCCCAGCACCTTCATTATTCCCATTTTGCGCAATCACACTTATTTTCAGTTTCTCCTAAACATAAACATTTTTGCAGTCGTGAATCAGTATTACGAGGCGGAGGTTGTTTCCGAGTATGTTATCAAAGGCAATACGGCGGTATTGAAGTGCACTATTCCCAGTTTTGTGGCCGATTTCCTACGCGTCGAGGCCTGGGTGGCCAGCGACGGCACTGAATACGTTCCAGAGGATAATTTCGGTACAGTTAGCCCTGGACGAAGCGATATAACTGTTAGTCTTAAGCAGGACTCCCCAAGCCACTCCATTCTCCCATTGCTAAGCTTCAGCTTTCTTTTCATTTTCGTACCTTGTTTATTCAAATTAGTTGTGAATCAGTACTACGGCGCCGATATCCTGATGGAGTATGTGATTCGGGGCAATGCGGCGGTTCTTAAGTGTTCGATACCATCGTTCGTGGCCGATTTTGTGCGTGTCGAGTCCTGGATAGATGAGGAGGGAACTGAATTGCGACCCTCTGAGAACTATGGTATTAGCAGCAGTGTAATTACTGTTTAAACAACTACTTGCGGGTGCTTCACTCCTCTCCATTCCTCCCCTTATAATTTCTGTATCCTTTTTTATTCATTACTCACCTCTGCAGTCGTCAATCAGTTCTATGAGGCAGAGATTATGACCGAATATGTGATTCGTGGTAATGCGGCTGTCCTTAAGTGCTCGATTCCATCGTTTGTGGCCGATTTTGTTCGCGTGGAGTCGTGGATCGACGATGAGGGCAACGTCTTGTCCTTCTCCGACAATTACGGTGCGATGCTAATAGTTTGCTTTATGAGATTAGTTAACGGTCCCATTCCATTCCCAGCATTTTCCAGCACTTCCCCCTCTTCCGATATCCTTTTATTTATGATTTCCTTCGATTCACAGTCGTTTCACAGTTCTACATAACCGAGGCCGAAAATGAGTATGTGATTAAGGGCAACGCGGCGGTGGTCAAGTGTAAAATTCCATCCTTTGTGGCCGATTTTGTTCAGGTCGAGGCTTGGGTGGACGACGAGGGCACCGAATTGTGGCGCAATAACGCCACCAGCGCCTATGGTACAGTCTTAAATGTAGTCTCTCTTTCATAAGTGTTGCGTTGGGTCCTTAGATTCCACCTGTCCGTCTCCCAAACCCCCACTCTTACTCTCATTTTTATGTTCATGATTATGTTCCCTTGGCTTAGTCGTCATACAGAGCTACGAATCGGAGGCAGACAACGAGTACGTCATTAGGGGCAACTCCGTGGTGATGAAGTGCGAGATTCCCTCGTATGTGGCAGACTTTGTGTTCGTCGATCTCTGGCTGGACTCGGAGGGTCGCAACTACTACCCCAATAATGCCGACGAGACGGGTACTAACGCTCACTGTTCCTCAGACGTCCAACCCTCTTCCCGCTCCAGTGATCATATTCCACTCATATTTAGTTTTTCTTTCACCGAGTTCCCTTTGATTTCCTTCAGTTGTCCACCAGTTCTACCAGACTCGAGTAATCGACGAGTTCGTCCTTCGTGGCAACTCAGCCACTCTGAAGTGCCTGGTGCCGTCGTTCGTGGCCGATTTCATCGACGTCGAGGGGTGGATCGATGAGGCAGGCACTGAGATACAGAGGCCCCTTCCCGACGACTCCATGGGTAACCCTAAGATAATCGCATTGCCCTACTTAGAAATCGAAACCCCATCACCTCCAGACCCCCCATTATGAGTCCTTATTTCGTGTCTCCCGCTTCTCGTCTTGCAGTGGTAAAGCAGTTCTTTGAGTCTCAAGTCTACGACGAATACGTGATCAAGGGCAATGCGGCCATTTTCAAGTGCCAGACGCCCTCCTTTGTGGCGGATCACATAGAGATTACGGATTGGATTGATACCGAGGGCGAAGTCTTCACCAAGAACATAACTGGTAGGAAGCCGGGACCCGTAGACTTGTATTAGGCAGTTAGCTTAGCCACATGAAGGGTGTTCCTCCCACCGGCGCCGCTCTTACTCTCTTATGATTTTATCCCGCACTCCACACTCAATCAGTCTCTCCGTAAACTTTGCAGTTGTGCCTCAATCCTACACCGTCAATGTCATGGACGAGTCCATACTCAGGGGCAATAGCGCCATCCTAAAGTGCCACATACCCAGCTTCGTGGCCGATTTCATAGTGGTCGATTCGTGGGTGGAGGACGAGGAGCGAGTTATCTATCCGCAGGAGGATATCGCAGCCAGCGGTAAATTACTAGATAAGAGCTCTCAGCCCACATCTCCTCCGTAACATCCTCCGTCTCCTATCCAGTTCGGTTCGACTTGGTCTCTAGAGAGCCTCCTCCAACGCGAGGTGTTCCACGTGCAGCGCTGCTTAGGCTTTCCATTTATTATGTTTTCTGTCTTTTCTTCCCTCCGCCTATTCTTTTTAGTTTTCTTTTTATTTTCCCCTCCCAACCTGTTATTCTTTTCCCCCTCCAAAACATCCATGAGTCGCTCCTGACTTGCCCCAGAGAACCCCGAACCCCTTCATGTAGTTGAACGTAGCGTTGTCTTGTAGTCTAGTGTAAATACATGCAAAAATGCTAATAAACGGACAATCTAACCAAATCTGTACATACATTTAATCGAAAATCAACTATCAAAACATTGCTGTATATATACCTCGAATGTATATGTAATCTATAATCCGCATATCATCTAAAATTATTGGCATTTTTGTTGGTGCATGGCTAAAATAAGAAGCAATGTCTGGGAATTTGAGGATTATTGTATTCCGAGCAAGTCAAATAAACATTTCTGTTTGTAAATTTACTATTTCCGTATGCAAAACGTAAATACATTTCAATCACTTTAGACCTCTTTGATTTGTTTAGGCCTCAAATTCCTGGCACTGCTGGTGTATAGTTAGTATGTAAGCAAAGGGAAATCTCTTTAAATTGAATCGATATTTAAATGAAAATGAAACACAAATGTCGGCATTTAAACAGAGTTTCTTAGATCGTGTATAGGGCTAAAGAAGGCAATGTTTGGTTGAGCTCAATTGTAAAATATTATGAATTCGAAAATTCACTCAACATAAAAATATATATATATATATTACCCATGAAACTAAGACCTTCTTTAGTCCTAAATCCACGCATTTAATTGCATTTGATAAGTCACATATAATGCATTTACTAATACAAAAATATTGCACATTTGGATTGAAATATTTGCAAAGAGAACTAATCTAATATCCTTAAAAC
This sequence comes from Drosophila bunnanda, assembly GCA_035046265.1. Classification (NCBI taxonomy): domain Eukaryota; kingdom Metazoa; phylum Arthropoda; class Insecta; order Diptera; family Drosophilidae; genus Drosophila; species Drosophila bunnanda. The sequence goes on from JAWNOB010000016.1 coordinate 17,512,615, forward strand.
TGGAATGTGTATGTGACTCTCAAATGTATTTAGCTAAAAAAAATCCAATTAAATTCACAGAGTTTAATTGGGTTTCCAATTTAAGCCGTTATATTTTTATAGGCCATTTGGCAATCAATCACTAATATATATTTTATTGTGTTTAATTTTTATTCTTCCTAAACCGTTCTGAAAACAGACGGAAAATATCTTGTACTGCCTTCTGGAGAGCTGCACATCCGTGAGGTTGGACCCGAGGATGGATACAAGAGCTATCAGTGCCGAACCAAGCATCGATTGACTGGAGAGACGAGATTGAGTGCCACAAAGGGACGATTGGTCATCACAGGTAAGTCCGCCTTGTTGGCCAATTTTAATTATGAAAAAGCAAAAGAAAGTTTCAGTTATAAAATGATACTTTTTCCACTAGAGCATAAATATTCGTTGAATTTAATTAAATATAAGATTTTTAATTCTGATTGTATTTAAGATTTGCACTATTTAAAACTGAAGCTTTCTTATGGCTGAGTAAACTTCAAAAAATGTTGCATTAAAACATACAAAGTCTTGCAAATTCTTATCAGAAATATTAAAGTACTTTACAAGAGTATTTTTTGAAGTTTATTCGCGGATACTTTGACTGGAAAGTAACAAATCAGACATTGAAATACTTTCAATAATGGCTTGTATCATTTCCAGTCTGCTCAGCAAATGCTTGAAATAAGAAACAACATATATTAATAGATATGACAATTTAATTATGAACACATTAACATTTTTATAATCTCTATTATGTCATAAAATTAATTAAATAATTTTTTAATTGAACGTAAATATAATAATGATATTTCAAGCATTTGCCAGTGTCAATTTGGAAATTTCTCTCGGATGTGTTTAATTTACAAAACAACATCCTTTGCAGCTTCCAAACGACTATTATAAATAATTTCTAAACAAGCAACAAGTCTTTGAGGCCATTCCTATGCAATCAAAACGATTTTTCGCTTAAAATCTCTTTCTTTGCGTACTAAAATATATTAGAAATTTTAATTACAATTTACAAATTACATACAATTAAAAAAAACTAAGCTCAGTTGATTTTCCAGAACCCTAGACTTGTTGCTAAGCCTATGTCTAAATTGAAAACTGCCTGAATGTTGGGATAGGGTACTCGACAATGATGAGAGCTTGAAATAAAGCCGTATAGAGTAGGTGTGGTCCGTTCTTAACCAAACCATTTTGAAATCTAAATATCTTATTCAAAATTAAGTAAAAAATTAAATTCAAGCCTTGGCAATTTTCACTTAGCATTCTTGTTAAAATTCCGCCCAAGGTAAGTCTCACTTTTAGTTCATGATGCATTTATATTTATTGGCCATTCCCGTATGGTTTCTAACTCTGAATAATCTCGCTTCATTCACAGAACCAGTTGGCAGGGTTTCGCCCAAGTTTCCAAACACGCTGACCAGCAGCAGTTTCACGGGAGAGGCCGGCTCTAGCCAGACCCTTCTCTGTCCCGCCCAGGCCTATCCAGCTCCCTTGTTTAGGTAGGAAGGTGATGCACCCCAGACCAACTTTGGCCAGTTTCCTATTATATCTCAGTATGCTCCCTACGTTAGTCTCACGTTCTCCTCTTTGAATCTCTTCAAGAACCCATCGCTAGTGTTGGGCCCAGACTTCTCTCTGGTAATGACATCAAGGTAGTTCAGTTTGCCGCCGGCCAAGCCACCACCCTGTTGTGCCCTGCCCAGTCGTATCCAGTGCCAGTATTTAGGTAAGACATCCGCCTATCCCAACTGAAGGATTCCCTCTCTGAGGAGTGTTCCTTACGCCATGCTTTCTCCCACTTGCCAGAACCTGTTGGTAGTGTTGGCCCTCGTCTTACCAGCGGAGATGAGTCCCGAATTCTGAGGGTGCACCAGGCGGCAAGTGCCACTCTTCTGTGCCCGGCTCAGGCATATCCGGTGCCATTTTTTAGGTAAACTAGCCCCAATGTCCAGGCAGTTCTGAGGTTTTAAGTGACACTAACTCCACGAATTCCCCTTTGAAACACAGAACCAGTGGGCAGTGTGAGTCCCAGGGTGACAGCCGGCAATGATGCCATACAGATACCCAAGGTATCCCTTGGCCACAGTGCCACCCTCATGTGTCCAGCTCAGGCGTACCCGGTGCCCTTTTTTAGGTAATCCCAACCCAGCATTAAGGCACGACGGTTCCTCCATGCCCCTTAATATTGTTTTATCGATCACAGAACCCGTTGGCAGTGTCAGTCCGCAGCTAAGCGGCAATGGCAACCAGGAGCTCATAACCCTGACTCGCGTTCCCGCTTTGCAAAGTGTTACACTCATGTGTCCGGCCCAGGCCTATCCGGTTCCCTTCTTTAGGTAAAGTTACAAGTTTCCATCTCAGGCATTCAGGCAGGATTTAGAATTCTTGGTGACCAACTTTAGTGACTAATGCCACCCATTCCCAGAACCTGTTGGAAGTGTGGGCCCCAAACTCACCTCCGGCGACGATTCGCGCACTGTCAAGGTTAAGCTTGAAGCCAGTGTAACGCTGCTTTGTCCAGCTCAGGCTTATCCGGTGCCTGTATATAGGTAACTTCAGCTCCACTTCCAAGTCAATCCTCTCCCAGTTCAGGCAGTATAACAGTGTGTTTCTGAGCCTTAAAACTTCTTTATTTCACCATAGAGCCCGTTGGCAGTGTCAGTCCCAAGATAGACACCGGAGAAGATTTCAAGCATCTTAAGGGAAAAAGTACCCAAGACATAAGCTTGCTATGCCCTGCTCAGGCCTATCCAACGCCCTTCTTTAGGTATATTTCTTTTCTGAGTAATTAAATTCGTGCAGTTTTCAAAACATCTTAGACTTCGTTGGCGAAATAGTGAACCATTTGTCTTGCAGAACCCATTGGTAGTGTGAGTCCCAAGATCACTAATTCCGACGACCTAAAGCATGTCAAGGTCAGGAGACTAACTAGCCTGAGTCTTCTATGTCCGGCTCAAGCTTACCCCCAGCCCATTTCTAGGTAAATCTCTACCCCAACATTCCAGATTCAGGCTGAGTTGCATGCAAGTGCTTAAAGATACATCAATTTCTAGAGCCCGTAGGCAGCGTAGCGCCCAAGTTAAACTTCCTGGAGCGCTTCAAGATGATGCAGGTGCAAAGCGGCACCAGCTTCAACATTCAGTGTCCAGTCCAATCGTATCCCATGCCAGTTTTCAAGTAAGATTTCCTTTTACTAAAGGCAAACACACATTCAGTCAGTTCCAATGAGCGATTTCCAAACTATGTATTCCCTTAGAACCCGTGGGCAGTGTCCGACCCAAGGTGAATCTCCAGGACAAGCACCAGTTTATAGACATGGAGCTGACTAGTAGCTATGCCCTGCTCTGCCTGGCTCAGTCGTATCCCACGCCCTCCTTCAGGTGTGTTACCCTCTCCCGGCAATGTCAGACAGTTTTCCTGCATTTTTTGTGACTTGTTTTTGCTGCTAGAACCCGTTGGCTCCGTCAAGCCGAAAATAAACATCCAGGACAAGCTGCAGACACGCGAGATAGCCAGTGGAATCGGATTCGCTTTGCTGTGCCCGGCCCAGTCATATCCGATGCCAGCCCACAGGTGCGCGGAGCATGCCATCAATTTGGCCAATTGTCCAATTTACAGGGCGTTCTCCCAATTTCATGCAGTGCAATTTGAGTTATTATTCTATTAGGCCTAGGTCTCTCCCCGTTCAGGCAGCTCGCAATGTAGTCATTCGTTTGCTCCAGCCTTTAAATTCCTTTCCAGAGCCAATTGGCAGTGTGCCACCCAAGGTTAGCATAGACGATGAGGTGGCCAATGCTCGCGGCTACGTTGGCCGGAGCTTAAGCCTCAAGTGTCCTGCCCAGTCGTTCCCCATTCCCGTGTATAGGTAGGTGCAGGTTTCCGCTGTTTTCTTCCAGCGTTTTGGCAGTTTTCTAAGGCAGCTTAGTGGGATTTTGACTTTCAACTTTTCTCCTAGAACCCGTGGCTTCTGTGCCTCCCAAGCTAAACCTGCTGGAAAGAGTTCGTACCATGGAGGTATCCTTGGGTGCACGGTATGCCATGCAATGTCCAGGCCAGGCCTTTCCCGTGCCCATTAATAGGTAATGCTACCCCTAGCCCAACACAGGTTCAGTCTTCCTTCAGGACTTTGTCTTACAATCGAATCAATATTTCAGAACCAATTGGCTCTGTTCCGCCAAAGATCAACAACATCAACGATAAGTTCCAACTGATGCAGGTCAAGTTGGAAAGCGACTTTGCCATGCAGTGTCCAGGTCAGGCCTATCCAGTGCCTGTAGTTAGGTAGGAGTCCTTTCACTTTATCCCAGTATTTAAGGCAAAAGTTTCGTGTTCAAAGGTTAACATTTAATTCTTTAAATACATAGAGCCCATTGGTTCGGTGCCGCCCAAAATTACCAGCTTGCATGATAAGTTTCAAGTGTTGCAAGTAAAGTTATCGGAAGACTTCTCCATGCAGTGTCCTGGCCAGGCATATCCGGTGCCCATAGTTAGGTTAGTCCTCAAACCCTTGACCAACATTCAGGGCTTTTTAAGCCACATTCTAATCAAATGAAACTCTTGAATTAGAACCCGTGGGCTCAGTGGCACCCAAAGTTGATACTCGGGATGAGTTCACATTTGCCAGGACTCGGCAGGGAGCCTCCAAGGCGCTCATCTGTCCAGCTCAGTCGTATCCCATGCCGTTCTTTAGGTAATTGCCTTCACCAATCAAGACCAACATTCAGGCTCCGTGGTTAGCATCCTCTGAATTAAACCTTTACCCTCAGAACCCGTGGGCAGTGTGGCTCCTAAAGTCGACATTAAGGACGAGATTAATTACGCTCGGGTGTCTCTGGATCACAGTCTAGCCATAGTTTGTCCAGCCCAGTCCTATCCGGTGCCCGCGTTCCGGTGAGTGCTTCGTGAATAGTGTTCATCCCAACATCTAGGCAGCTTAGTGATTGGCAGGGCAATAGTTAAGCATTCCCTTTCGTAGAGCCTGTGGGCAGTGTGGCGCCCAAAGTGGATCCCAACGATCGGATCAAGTGGGTGGATAAGCCCGGCGGCAGCTCCCTGAACTTACTCTGCCCAGCTCAGTCTTTTCCAGTCCCAGCTGCTCGGTAAGCTCTTACAAGCAGTTTTCCCTCTCAAGCAGTTTTCATAAGTTAGGCAGAGCTCGACATATAAGTACATACGTTATTTGCAGAGCCCGTGGGCAGTGTAGCGCCCAAGGTGGACGTAAAGGATCGCATTACTTGGCTGGACAAGCCTCGTGGTCAGGCCTTGAGCTTGCTGTGTCCAGCTCAGTCGTATCCCATGCCAGCTTATAGGTATGATTCCTTTAGACCTCCTCTCAGGCAGTTTTCGTATTAGGTTTGTTCTTCGATTTATCCTGAAACTCTTGCAGAGCCCGTGGGCAGCGTGGCCCCGAAGGTGGATATGCACGATAAGATGGATTTTACCATACGAAACTCGAACCGCTCTTTGAATTTGTTCTGCAAGGCTCAGGGCTATCCTATGCCAGCATTTAGGTAAACACATTGTTGAGTGCCATCCCTCAGATCGGGGTTGCTTAGGGTTTGAGATACAAGAAGTTTTTCCTTTTCCAGAGCCCGTTGGCAGTGTGGCGCCCAAGGTTGATATGGAGGATAAAGTTGGTGTATCTATAAGGAACTCCAATAAATCTTTGAACTTGCTTTGCAAGGCTCAGGGCTATCCCATGCCAGCGTTTAGGTAAATACATTGTTGAGTGCCTTCCAGCAGGTCAGGTGGTTCTTTTTCGTTGGGGAAAGTTCAAACTTTGAAAATTCATTTGCAGAGCCTGTTGGGAGTGTGGTCCCTAAGGTGGAAATTAAAGACAAAGTGGGTATATTTGTGGCCGAATCCAATCGATCTATGGCCCTGCTTTGCCCAGCTCAGGCGTATCCAATGCCAGCTTATAGGTAAAGTCTAGTACCTAACTTGCATTCAGACAGTTTCCAGTTAGCATAATTGGCTAATGAGAAAACTATCTCATCAGAGCCCATTGGAAGTGTTGCTCCTCGGGTGAATCGAAAGGATGAGTTCAATCACGACCGCATTAAGAGCTCTCAGACCATAGCCATACAGTGTCCTGCCCAGGCTTATCCGGTCCCGGTTTATAGGTAATGTCGAGTGCTCAAGGTTCCTTCGTTCCATAGTTTCAATTAGCAACTTAGGTAGCTTTTACACGAATCGAACTTCTTTTAGAGCCCGTCGGAAGTGTGGCTCCAAAGGTCAACAAGAACGACGAGTTTAGTCACGACCGGATTGCCGTTGGCGGAATTGTGGCACTTCGTTGTCCAGCTCAGTCCTTTCCGGTGCCATTTTATAGGTGCGTCAGTGTCGAGTTCTATATTCCGGCCATGGCTTAGGCAGTTTCTGAATATTTCCCGCTAACCCCCATCCCCGTATTCCATATTCCAGAGCCTGTCGGCAGCGTGGCACCGCGTGTCAATAAGAAGGACGGCTTTAGCCACGACAGCATCCGGCGGGGCCAGACAATAGCCATTTTCTGTCCTGCCCAGGCCTACCCCGTGCCCTTCTATAGGTAATGCGTGCGGCATGTCCAAAGTTTTCCAATTACAAACGAGCCAAGATTAAGTCGCCAGGCCTCATTGGCCTCAAACTCTAATTAGCTTTGTGTCCACAACTGCCGCCCAATTTAACCCATTCATTGTCACGCAGCCCTTGCCCCTTGAACCAGTTAGTTGAGTGGCAGGTAATTCCTATTGTTGTCGAGCAACTTTGGCAGTTTTCAATGTTAGTCCTGGCTCACTCCCAGGCCCTAACTCCGTCTTGTTTGCTCGCAGAGCCTGTGGGCAGTGTGCCACCCAAGATCAGTGTGGGTGAGCGGCGCAAGGACGCCGAGGTGCCTCTGGGGGAAGACCTGAGCATCTTTTGTCCAGCACAATCCTATCCAGTTCCCGCATTCAGGTGAGACCAGTGGTATTTTCACCCAAGGCAGTTTTCATTAGGATTTTTTTGATGTGCTCTTATATAATGGTTGTCTTCCAGAGCCGGTGGCTAGTGTTGGTCCCAAAATAAGTGTGGGCGAGCGACTCAGGGATGCTGGAGCCGCTTCCCAGTCTACTCTGACGCTCTTTTGTCCAGCCCAATCGTACCCAGTGCCCTCGTTTAGGTAATAGTAGATCATTCAGGCAGTAATCAAGCAGCTCTAAAGCAGCTCTGATTCAGACACAAGGCTTAAATTAAACATTTTTCTTAGAACCCGTGGGCAGTGTGGCACCCAAGATCAGTGTCGAGAATCGTCTGAAGAATGCCGAGGCCAGTCTGGCTTCCAGTTGCACTCTCTTCTGTCCTGGTCAGGCCTATCCAGTGCCTTTCTTTAGGTAACCCTTACCTTACTTTTGGGCAGTTTTCAGCTTTTTTATTTTCAATATTGACCCCGCATAAATACCTATAACTTTTAGAGCCTGTTGGCAGTGTGGCACCAAAACTTACGTCCGGTGATAAGACCCGAAATGTTGACATAAACTCAAGCGGCAGTGTGACCCTACTTTGTCCTGCCCAAGCATATCCGGTTCCGTTTTTCAGGTGATTCTCTATAGACATTTGGGCAGTTTTTAGTTGACTTTTGCATTCGTTTTAAAGTATTTGTGGTTGATTGTTCCAGAGCCTATTAGTGGGTCTGCTCCCAGAGTAGCCCTTATTCAGAAAACAAATATTGATTATGTACGCCTGGGCAGAACTGTGGCCTTAATGTGTCCCGCACAGGGTTTTCCGGTGCCAGCTTTTAGGTGAGACCCAACATTCAGAGAGCTTTCATTACCTTATTTCTGAAACTAATACTTAACGTTCGTTCAATCTGAAACATGTAGAACCTATTAGCAGTACGGTGCCCAAAGTGGTTTCACTGGCCAAGTTCGATATGAAAACCTATGCGGGCTCCTCGACCTTGGCTCTACTTTGTCCAGCTCAGGGTTATCCAGTGCCGGTGTTTAGGTAAATCTTAGAAAATTAATACCACATTCAAGCAGTTCAGGGTTTAGTTGGGAAGGTTTTATACTTACTTTTGTTTTTATAGAGCCCGTTTCAAGCACAGCACCCAAGGTGCCGCCTTTGCAGTCACGACCTCTGGTAGTTCCTGGGCACACCGATGTGTCCATCTTGTGTCCTGCTCAGGGTTATCCTGCTCCCAGTTTTAGGTTGGTTCTCTGAAGCTAAAATATGTTAAATATTTTATAGAACTAAGTTCAAAGCAACAGTAATTTCTGTGTTAAATAGGACTCGCTTTAGATCGGACATTACAACATTCTGGCAGTCTTTTACTATTCCAAGCTTGAGCTTTGATTTTCTGAAAATGAATTCACAATTCCTTAGAACCCATCAGCAGTAGTCCGCCGAAGATAAACGCTCTGACCTATAAGCCCAATGTGGTGGACTCCAAAGCCACCACTGCCATACTGTGTCCAGCGCAGGGTTACCCGGCTCCCAGCTTCAGGTGGGTTCTCTGGCTGATCCTAGACCAACATCAGGCACTACTTCTTCTTTTCCTATAAAATACTTGTAAATACATTATTTACAGAACCTATTTCAAGTACCGCTCCCCGAACTCCTGAGTTAGTGCAAAAACCTCTGGAGCTGTTAGAGTCGCTCTCCGTATCATTGCTGTGTCCTGCCCAGGGATTTCCGGCTCCCAGTTTTCGGTAAGCCGAAACAAGCATTCAGGCGAGGATTTATTTTTTGAGTGTTTTGACCCCGTAGAACCCGTCGGAGGCAAAGCCCCAACGCTGCTCTCTAATGACATCAAGAGGTCGTGGATTGACCGGATGCTGGCCACCAATTTGGCTTTGTTTTGTCCCGCCCAGGGATTTCCGGTGCCTGCTTTTAGGTTAGATACGATTGCTATAGGAACATACATATATATCTTTCGAAGTAAATTGAAACGATACAGAGATATAAATCGCATTGAGAATCTATGTTATGTCCCGAAAATACCTTTGTTATGCGTCAGGGAAGCTTATTCTTCATAAACTTGTTGCATACCCTCATCCCAAACTTCACTCACGCACAGTAAAAAATAATTACGTTAAGAGAGGGTCAACTTTTGGTCATGTTTTCTATAAAGAAATATATATATAATTTCATTTATATATATTTTAATGATATAAATTTAAACTCTTGTATTATAAAATGTACATTGCCCGACCTCTAATGGCACAAGCAATGTTACCTCTCTGCAAATCTCAATAACACTAATTTAAATCTTTCTAAAACTTTTCTATTGAAACATTCCAAGTTAAGCCTTTTTTCCTTTGACCGAAATTTAAATTGACCAACTCACTTAGTATTATTTTTCTGTGCATCTGTGTTAGAAGACCGAAGAATTGCTTTTTCCCTTTCTCAGATCCCGTTTCGTCAAAGGCTCCCGTCCTTTCGGTGGACACCAAGTGGTCCGGCATCGAGAGGCGCTGCGGCATGGACATTGTGCTGCTGTGTCCCGCGCAGGCATTTCCGGTGCCAATCAGCAGGTTAGGGACCCAAAAAAAAAAAACGTGACTTTAATTATGCACGAGGCGGTCTTGGGGTCATAGACAGAAGGCGGGGCAAAGTTCATTCATAAAAAAAATAGGCGAACACCCAAACACACACACACACACACGCACATGGGCGCACGCACAAAAGTAAGCTACGTAAACAAACCATAAACAGGGCGAAAGCGGAAGGCATGAAAATCGGTAAACAGACCCATACACTCTCACATGTGGGCGGCACTCCCTCTCTCTCTCTCTCTCCTCTCCCGGCTGCGTTGGTGTGCGTGTGAGAGATGTAAACAAACTGGTTTGCTCTCTGCCGCGCTCTCGCGCTCTCACTGCGCACACTCGCAATCCACACGAAATTTCCCAAACAATTACCCCTCCGTGGTGGTTGTGGATTGCATTCGTCCCGCTCACACACCGGCTGGTGAATGAACGCACGTTTCTGGGTCAAACGCCGCCGGCTTGTGCCACTTTCCGGAGGTCAAACCAGCAGCAGCGACCTCCACTTGTTGCACGCTCAGCTGTCGCTCGAGCTGGAGCTTCTGCGCATGCCTCTGGCCTTAACATTGACCCCGACCTCCATGGAGTTTGCATTGCTTAATACTAAGCCACTGTCTCCCTCTCTTTCTCCGCATCTATGTGCAAAGTTTGCGACCAGGTTAAGGTCGGGGTCAGGTTAGGGTTGCCAGGTCACGCGCCAGCTTGCAGCAAAAGTTTGTTATTCGAAATCGAGCAGAAAGTATCTCTTCATTCAGCCAGTGCGTTTTGTCTGTGCTAAAAGTAATTAAAGGTTAATTTCACTTTCAGAGCCCGTTGGCGCCAAAGCCCCGACCTTTTCCCTAGAGTACAAGCTCATCGAGGTGGAGAGGTCAAGGGGCTCGGCCCTCGCCCTGCTCTGCCGGGCCCAAGCCTTTCCAGTGCCCATCATCAGGTGATGTGACTTACGCAATTAATTTAAGTCTATAAGAGTTAGGAGCGCCTAGGTCAACTTTCAAAGCAGTTTTCATAGTTTAACCAGATTGTTGAATATACTTTGTAAATATATTAAGCTTGATTCAACTTGCATAAACTTGTATCCCTAACTCTGTAGAACCCATTGGTTCCAAGGCTCCCTCAGTGCCCACCGGCGTAATGGTCTTCCAGCAAGCTGTGCCCTTGCATACCACGTTCGCCATGCTTTGCCAGGCTCAGGCCTTTCCAGTGCCAGTTTTTAGGTAAACAATAAAAACTTAATATTCCCGACTTATTAGCTAGTTGTTGAAGATCCTTAAAGTCCCTTAATCCATCAGCTTGGAAATGTTTAAGAAGAAATTCTTACCTCGCAAAACATATTGTTATAATTGTCAAATTATTTCAAATGATCTAAAAAGTCTGTATATTTTAATTTGAAAAAATAGGCCCCTATGTTCAGGCAGTTCTTGATTCGGTTATTATATAAAACCGATACCGAATAACTAGAAATTTCCACCTTTTAGAGCCCGTTGGCTTCAAGGCTCCCAGTTTTCCCAGTGTGGCCTCAACGTTTACTATACAAACGGCTCAAAAAACTGAAGTGGCTCTGACCTGCCAGGCCCAATCCTATCCTGTGCCCGTATTTAGGTAATGAAACCCCATTTTTTCCACTGCTCAACTGGTTCTGTGTAGGCCTTTTAAACCATATTATTAAAACCAAATTAAGGAAAAACATTTATTTATTTTAGAGCCTGTTGGTGCCAAGGCTCCCACCTTTTCGAGTGACTCCAAGGGCAGCATATTCGAGCGCTCGATTAGTGCCAGCTTTGCCCTGCTGTGTCAGGCTCAGGCATTTCCCGTTCCCATTATTAGGCAAGTTTCAGGCAATATTTAGTATAATACACCCTCTGAATGCTTTGCAGAACCCATTGGGGCCAGAGCTCCCACGTTCTCCTCCGACTACAACTCATTTTCCTATGCCCGGGCAGTGGGTCACAGTTTTGCCTTGTTGTGTCAGGCCCAGGCTTTTCCCTTGCCCATCATGAGGTTAGCCCTTAAATACTTTCTCTTCTCAGGCAGTTTTTAAGCTTAAGATTTAATTATTCTTAAATGTTAGGTTGAAGTAAAAAACTTTGATTACAGAACCCATTGGTGCCAGAGCTCCAACATTCTCCACCGATTCTAATTCGTTTTCTTACACCCGGTCTGTGGGTCAGAGTTTTGCTTTACTCTGCCAGGCTCAGGCGTATCCTGTCCCAATAATGAGGTTAGGATACTTCCTATATTCTATATCCTATATTCAGGCAGTTTTCTAACAGATAAATTTACCCATATCGTTATTTACAGAACCCATTGGCGCTAGGGCTCCCACATTTTCAACAGATTCTATAGTGTTTTCCTATATAAGACCCGTGGGTCACAGCTTTGCTCTATTGTGCCAGGCTCAAGCCTATCCAGTACCATTAATGAGGTATTCTTTTAGTCAATACTATAATTCATTCAGGCAGTTTCTCGTTCCTTTCCTAGGGAGTCTTTCAAATACATTTCCTTTGACTTACAGAGCCGGTGGGCGCCAAGGCTCCCACCTTTGCTAGTGTCTCAAAGATATCCAGTCTACTCGGCCCCAGTTCGAGTGATATTGTGCTGCTGTGTCAGGCTCAGGCCTTTCCAGTGCCCTACGTGAGGTAATTCTCAACAGTTAGGCATTTCACTCCAAGTCTACATATTTTCCCAGATCCCGTCAGTGCCAAAGGTCCAACCTTTGCCTCCGATATGAAAAGCTATACCTTTGTACGTCACTTTGGTCAGAGTTTCGCTTTGCTCTGCCAGGCACAGGCCTATCCGATTCCCCTGATAAGGTAGCCATTAAATATATCTAAGATACATCCCACCTCAGACCCCATCTAAACCCCATTGTTATATATGTTTTTTTAGAGCCGGTCGGCGCCAAAGCTCCCACCTTCTCCGGCGAGTCCAAGAGTTTCACATTTGTCAAAGAGATCTCGACTAGTTTTGCTTTGCTCTGCCAGGCGCAGGCATTTCCAGTACCCATTATAAGGTTAGTCAAATATTCAGGCAGTTTTCCATGCTCCGCAGTTTTATATATAGTATATGAGGCAACAATTTACAGAGCCCGTGGGTAGTGTGGCCCCAAAAATATCCGGTGGTCGTCTGCAGGAAATGACAAGATCGGCAACATCAGATTTGGCCATCTTGTGCCTGGGACAATCGTTTCCCACACCGGCTTTTAGGTAATATCCTGACCACCCATTAGTCCCAACATTCAGGCAGCTTTATGTCTAATATTCAGTGATGAGGCCTCATCGAACATCGATTTCTTTCAGAGCCAATCGGCAGTGTAGCTCCCACCATATCGGGCGATCGCCTGCAGGAACAGACCCAGAAATTGGGGCACAGATTCTCCATTCTGTGCCAGGGTCAAGCCTACCCTCATCCAGTGTTTAGGTATATAAATATAGTAGTTGGACCCATACTTCAGGCAGTTCTCTCTACTGGGAAAGCAAGTTCCTTAGTTTTCCAATTCCCCAATTTTCAGAGCCCGTTGGTCTAGTCAAGCCCCGCATTTCCGTGAAAAGCATTGAGATCAACGAAGTGCCGTTAGCTGGCACCTTTGTTGGACATTGTCCTGGACAGGGCTATCCAGTGCCGGTTTATAGGTAGACTGCTAGATAGATTCCCCCACGTTAGGTTGCCGTCAGCTTACTCCCAAAACCCCCAAGAGTGGTGCACAGAATGAGCAAATGATATTATACAAATATTAATTCATACTCAGAGGTAAGTAACATCCATCACCATACCCGGCAAAGGTAAGTACTTCAAGGATTATAGAGATTCGATCAGTTAAACTTGCTCACTCTGTGCCCACTGTCCCCAATGCCAACTTTAACCTTATGAACATCCATTAACCCCATTAACTCTCGTTCCAGATGGTACAAGTTCATCGAAGGCACTACCCGCAAGCAGGCAGTCGTCCTGAATGATCGCGTGAAACAGGTTTCTGGCACTCTCATCATCAAGGACGCCGTGGTAGAGGACTCTGGCAAGTACCTGTGCGTGGTCAACAACTCCGTGGGTGGCGAGAGCGTCGAGACCGTGCTCACAGTCACTGCTCCACTTTCCGCCAAGATCGATCCCCCCACTCAGACCGTTGACTTTGGACGCCCCGCCGTATTCACCTGCCAGTACACCGGAAACCCCATCAAGACTGTAAGCTGGATGAAGGACGGCAAGGCCATAGGTCACAGCGAACCTGTGCTGCGTATTGAATCCGTGAAGAAGGAGGATAAGGGCATGTACCAGTGCTTCGTTAGGAATGACCAGGAGTCAGCGGAGGCCAGTGCTGAGCTGAAGCTTGGCGGTCGCTTCGATCCGCCCGTCATTCGACAGGCTTTCCAGGAAGAGACCATGGAGCCCGGTCCAAGTGTGTTCCTCAAGTGCGTCGCCGGCGGCAACCCCACGCCCGAGATTTCCTGGGAGCTCGATGGCAAGAAGATAGCCAACAACGATCGCTATCAGGTTGGACAGTATGTGACGGTCAACGGCGATGTGGTTTCCTATCTGAATATTACCTCGGTCCATGCCAACGATGGTGGTCTGTACAAGTGCATTGCCAAGAGCAAGGTGGGCGTGGCTGATCACTCTGCTAAGCTGAATGTCTACGGTCTGCCCTACATCCGGCAAATGGAGAAGAAGGCCATTGTGGCTGGCGAGACTCTGATGGTAACCTGTCCCGTTGCCGGCTATCCCATCGATTCGATTGTTTGGGAGCGAGGTGAGTAGAGAAGGTGAAGTAGTTGCGCGTAACTGCTTATAGCTTGAATTTCTCATCGTAGATAACCGTGCCCTGCCCATTAACCGCAAGCAGAAGGTCTTCCCCAATGGAACGCTGATCATTGAGAACGTTGAGCGCAACTCGGACCAGGCTACCTACACGTGCGTGGCCAAGAACCAGGAGGGATACTCCGCCCGCGGCTCTCTGGAAGTGCAAGTTATGGGTAAGTCGAAGATTCCAGCTTTTTCCCAGACTCCTTCAATTGTGGAGTGAGCTCTGGCCGATGCCACTCTTTTTGGGCGGGTCTTTAGGTTTCAGCCTCAACGTTGGTCGCTAGCTTCACTTTCAATCGATGAACTCGACCCAAAACCCTCCGCTCAGTTCCCCCACAGGTCGTGCCCTTCGATTTCGGGGAGGAGACCATCAACATGAACGACATGGTGTCGGCCACCTGCACGGTTAACAAGGGCGACACCCCCCTGGAGCTGTACTGGACCACAGCGCCTGATCCGACCACGGGAGTGGGTCGCCTGATGTCCAACGATGGCATTCTCATAACCAAGACCACGCAACGCATCAGCATGCTCAGCATTGAGTCCGTGCATGCACGTCACCGGGCCAACTACACGTGTGTGGCCAGGAACGCGGCCGGGGTCATTTACCACACGGCGGAGTTGCGGGTCAACGGTTCGCTCCTTGCACTTGAGTCGTAGTTTGCTTAGACCTTTGGTTTTTGAGTTCCGTTTCCTTGACACCGTCCCCTCCTCGCTCCCCTTCGCAGTGCTGCCACAGATCGTGCCCTTCGATTTTGGCGAGGAGAGCGTCAATGAGCTGGACATGGTATCCGCCTCCTGCACGGTTAACAAGGGCGATCTGCCCATCGATGTGGCCTGGACGAAGAACGGCGGCCGCGTCTACACCAACGATGGCATAGTGGTGACCAAGACCAGCACTCGCATGAGTGTCCTGAGCATTGAGTCCGTGAGGGCCCGCCATGCTGGCAACTACACCTGCGTGGCCACCAATAATGCGGGCGAGACCCGGCACTGGGCCATTCTGGCCGTCAATGGTTAATAGCCCTCAATCTGTATTGCGTTGCCAAATACTCTTTGCTTTTGCTTTGCTTTGCTTTCTGTTCTGTTAACCCAACCCCATCCCAGTCTTGCCCCAGGTCGTGCCCTTTGACTTTGGCGAGGAGTCCATCAACGAGTTGGACATGGTTTCGGCCTCCTGCACGGTTAACAAGGGTGATCTGCCCGTCGACATATATTGGACGAAGAACGGCGGCCGAGTGTACACCAACGATGGTCTGATTGTGACCAGAAACAGCCAGCGCCTGAGTGTACTGAGCATCGAGTCCGTGAGGGCTCGGCATGCGGGGAACTACTCCTGCGTGGCCACCAACAATGCCGGGGCCATCACCCAATCCGCCATGCTGGCCGTCAATGGTTATTGCTCACCGTACTTGAAGCTGTTTTCTTAAGTTTTTCTTGCCTTCTTTTGCCATCCACTTTCCCCACCCAAGTCCTACCCCAAATAATGCCCTTCGACTTCGGTGAGGATGTGATCAACGAGCTGGACATGGTGTCAGCCTATTGCACCGTCAATCGCGGAGATCTACCCGTCGACATAGCCTGGACCAAGAACGGCGGCCGAGTGTACACCAACGACGGGCTGATAGTGACCCGGAATAGTCAACGCATCAGCGTTCTGAGCATCGAATCCGTGAGGGCTCGTCACGCGGGAAACTACTCCTGCGTGGCCACCAACAATGCTGGCGAGACGAGGCAGTCCGCCATCCTGGCTGTGAATGGTTAATCGCTTAGGCTTCCACATATCGCTTATGTTTTTCTTAGATTTTCATTTAGTTTTCGTCCTTATTTCACTTCCTTGCTGCGCAGTTCCTCCCTCGATCGCTCCCTTTTCCTTCGGCGATGATCCCGTCAATACTGGCGAGAATGCCGGTGTCCAGTGCATGGTACAGAAGGGCGATGTACCCATCACCATCAAATGGACGCTCAATTCGCGACCGATCATCAATGGGGAGGAGGGAATCACCATTCTGAAACTGTCTCCCAAGACGAGCGTCTTGAATATTGCCGCCGTCGAGCAGCACCACCGCGGGTCGTTCAAGTGCATAGCCGAGAACAAGGCAGGATCTAGTTTCACCACATCGGAGCTGAAGGTCAACGGTACGGGGACACATGACCTCATTCAACGCACTTTGGCCTTTATTTTTTCAGTTTTTATTTTGATTTTATTTATTTTTATTTAATCCTTTTGACCCCTGCAGTGCCTCCCCAAGTATCGCCCTTCAATTTCGGCAGCGAAGTATTGAATATGGGTGATGTTCTGAGCATTACCTGTGTGGTCCTCAAGGGTGACTTGCCCCTGCAGATCCATTGGACTCTGAATGGTGAATCTGTGCAGACAGGTGTGGATGGATTCACGGTGATGCAGCTCAATACGCGTACCAGCTATCTGAGTGTGGATTCTTTGGAGGCCAAGCATCGCGGCTCCTACAGCTGCGTGGCCCAGAACTTGGCGGGTCGAGCGATCTATTCCGCTGAGCTGCAAGTGAATGGTTGGTGGACATCCTCTGGATGTCAATAGCTACTTCTCCGTCTCTCTGTAGGCTTCTTACTAACAAGATCTTGGTTTATTTGGTCCTAAGGAGCATTGTAGATCTTCTGAGACCTAATGGTGTCCCCTCCTATATAGTTGCCCCACAGATCAGTCCCTTTTCATTTGGCGATGAGCCATTGAACCGCGGAGAGGTTGCCAGTGTGACTTGTGTGGTTCCAAAGGGTGACCTACCCCTAGACATCTATTGGACCCTGAACTCCGCTCTCATTGTGAATGGTGAACTAGGCTTCACGTTGGTGAGGCTGAATAAGCGGACGAGTTCACTGAACGTGGACTCCTTGGAGGCTCTGCATCGAGGCACTTACAAGTGCCTGGCAAACAATTCAGCGGGCTACGCCGAATACGTTTCCACACTAGATGTGAACGGTTTGTTCAGACTCGTTTCTGGTTTTCAAATTTAGTTTGTAGAAATTACTTTGGATTTTCTTTTGATTTCCTACGTCTTTGTTTCTCACCAAGTCCCTCCACAAATCCAACCCTTTGACTTTGGCGTTGAGCCAGCCAACACTGGGGAAATGGCTGGTGGCTTCTGCATGGTGCCCAAGGGCGACCTTCCCATGGAGATTCGCTGGACTCTGAATTCTGCTCCAATAATAACGGGCGAGCATGGCTTTTCTCTGTCGCGCCTGAACCCGCGCACCAGCTCCTTGAGCATTGACTCCCTGGAAGCCAGACATCGCGGACTGTACAGGTGCATCGCGAGCAACAAGGCGGGCACTGCAGAATACAGCGCCGAGCTGCACGTGAATGGTCAATACACTTATCACACTCATAGTTAATGGTTGATTTCGTTATTATTTTGATTTTAATTGTTTGCCACTCACTCCCCGTACTCCCACAAGTGCCGCCCCAGGTTCTGCCCTTTAGTTTCGGTGAGTCCGCCGCCGATGTGGGCGATATAGCCAGTGCCAATTGTGTGGTGCCCAAGGGAGACCTGCCCCTGGAGATTCGCTGGTCCCTCAATGCAGCCCTGATTGTGAACGGGGAGAATGGTTTCACCCTGGTGCGCCTGAACAAGCGCACGAGTCTGCTGAACATTGATTCACTGAATGCCTTCCATCGCGGCGTCTACAAGTGCATTGCAACGAATGCGGCCGGCTCCAGTGAATATATAGCCGAGTTGCAAGTCAACGGTGGGTTCTTCTCACAAAAAGTATCTATGTATCATCATAAGAGCACGCTTAACTAGTTAACGCTATTGATATTGTCCCCACTGAGTGTTGTTGGTGTCTAGTGTTGGAGCACTTGAGCTGAGAAAAGTGTGGTTTTAAAAAGTAAAGTCAGCTGAGGAGGAATAAATATGAAGTACCCCAGTTAGGGTCTAAAAGTGAACGAGATTTTACCGATTTGTGAGAAAAGATTAAGTTAGAGGTCTCCCCTGTTTGCGTCTAGTTCCCCCTCAAGTCATGCCCTTCATGTTTGGCGAGGATCCCTCCAACTACGGCGACAGTACGGCGGTTCAGTGTATGGTCTTCAAGGGGGACACGCCGCTCCAGCTGCATTGGACTCTCAACGGGCAGCCCATCACCAACGAGCACGTCGGAATCCGGATCATCAAAATGTCACCCAAACTGAGTTCCCTGAGCATCGACTCAGTCAGTGGCCATCACCGGGGGCTGTTCAAGTGCATTGCCACCAATGCGGCCGGGATTACCGAGCAGAGTGCTGAGCTGCTGGTCAATGGTTAATATCGGATATTGTGATTTCAAGTTCTGTGTTCTTTTCTGTTTGTTTCTCCCGTTCCCCGTTCTCCAAACCCAACGTCCAGTGCCGCCTCAAATCCGACCCTTTGACTTTGGCGACGAGGCCTCAAACTCTGGCGAAACCATGGGTATCCAGTGCACCGTGATCAAGGGGGATCTGCCCATCAATATCACCTGGGCCCTCGATAATCGCATCCTGAATAGCGGGGACCTGGAAGTGGTGATCGGTCGCATGTCCAGCAAGTCGAGCACCTTGAACATCGACTACATAGCCGCCGAGCACCGCGGGGTCTACACCTGCCTGGCTCGCAATCAGGCGGGCGAGAGCAGCTACAGTGCCGAGCTGAAAGTCAATGGTTACTGTGCCCCCTGATCTCTTACTTAGTAGCTAAGACATGTCTTGATTTATGTGATGCTTGATTTAAACTGTAACTCCGAAACCCCAACCCATCCCAGTCCTGCCCAGCTTACACCCGTTAGGCTTCGATGGCAGGTTAATGAGGGCGACAGCGTCCAGTTGTCCTGCCACGTGGTCAAGGGCGATCTTCTGTTGAGGATTCGCTGGACCCACAACGGGCTGCCACTCTTCACGCACCGGGGGGTGATGGCCAGCAAGATTGGGCAGCGTCAATGGTTACTTACCCTACTCCGTAGACCTAGCTTACGTTACTGTTCCGTTGTTTGAGGATATTTGACATCCAGCACACTCACTTCCCAGTTTTGCCCCAAATCGTGCCCTTCGCTTACGAGGATGTGATCAACATGGGCGACTCGATCGACCTGTTCTGCCAAATCCAGAAGGGTGACCGCCCCGTCAAGGTTACTTGGAGCTTCGAGCGCAGCGCCGGAGACCCCGGCTTCGAGCAGCTGCAGCCGCAGATGCGGACGAATCGCATTAGCGGCAAGACGAGCATGCTGTCCATCCCCAGCGCCAGTCCGGCCCACACGGGTCGCTACTCCTGCATAGCCAGCAATGCGGCAGGAACGACCACCTACAGTGTCGATCTGACAGTAAATGGTACTAGAATGGATCGCCTCTTGGTGTCTAGTCTTTAATGGTTGCGGTTCCCGTCTTGAAAGTCTTGACAGTATGCGTTGCTACTAATCTAACCCATCTCTCTAACCCCATCTGTCTAACTGAGCTTGTGTGGTTTACTGCGGACTGTTCTTGCACCTTGGACTTATCGATTCGGTCTTTCTTTCTGCCCCCAAGTTGCACCCAAGATAGCGTCATTTGACTTTGGCGAGGAGCCCCTGAACTACGGAGAACCTGCGTCCGTACAGTGCACCATTTTGGGTGGTGACCTGCCCATTAACGTTACCTGGCTGCTGAACAATGCCACCATCGATAGCTACCATGATATATCCTTCTCGCGGATCGGCAAGCGGATTAACGTGCTCTCCATTGAGTCTGTGTCCGCCCACCATGCCGGATTTTACTCGTGTCACGCACAAAACAAGGCGGGCATCACGGCCCACTCTGCTCAACTGATTGTCAACGGTTAGCTGGAGGGAGCGAGTCATAATTAGATATAAGTTTTACATTTCTGATTTATTTTGATTGATTTGAACCCCCTTTAAACCCCTTAGTTATGCCAAAAATAAGTCCCTTCTCCTTTGGGGAGGAGTCCATGAGCTACGGCGAGTTTGTCAACGTTCAGTGCACCATATCGGGGGGAGATCTTCCCGTGAACATAACCTGGACCCTGAACGACCGTCCCTTTGAGGACTACCTAGAGATACTGACCACCAAGCGGGGCAAGCGCATCAACGAACTGACCATCGAGGCGGTATCGGCCAAGCATGCGGGGAACTACTCCTGCATAGCCGAGAATAGAGCTGGTCGTGCCAACCACACGGCCGAGCTGAAAGTGAATGGTTAATGCCCTTCTTTAAGTAGAAAGTTGATTAATTTACTTTGTTGTATTTTTATTTACTCCTCTGCCCCCTTAAACTCGTACAATCCCAAAACCAGTGGCTCCCAAAATAGCTTCGTTTGACTTCGGAGACGAACCCTCGAACTTTGGTGAATCCGCCAGCGTTCAGTGTCTGGTCACCTCGGGCGACTTTCCCGTCAGCTTTGCCTGGTTCTTCAACGGACGCGAGATCAGTGAGAATGTCTACGATGTGTCCATGGTCAAGTTGGGCAAGAAGATCAGCGCTCTGTCCATAGATTTTGTACGCGACCACCATGCCGGGAACTACACTTGTGTGGCTGTGAATAGGGCCACCTCTGTCAACTTTACGGCCGAACTGGTGGTGAACGGTACTGCCAGGCAGTATTGAATCCTCGATGCATGCAATATTCGATTCTTCTGATTTCCTGTTTTTACTTTTCAACTCTTCCCTTACCTCTTCCTCGAACAAGTGCCCCCGAAAATAGCACCCTTTGACTTCGGCGATCACGCCGTAAACTTTGAGGAGTCTGTCTCGGTCAACTGCCTCATTTACCTGGGCGATCTGCCCATGGATATCACCTGGCTGTTCAACGGGGGCCACGTCAGCGCCTATACCGGAGTGTCTATAGTCAAGGGTGGCAAGAAGGCGAGCATCCTGACAATAGACTCGGTGCATGCAGGACACGCGGGGAATTACACGTGCAAGGCGCGCAATGATGCCTCCTCTGCGGAGTACACGGCCGCGCTGGTTGTAAATGGTATTGGAAGGGCCTTTTTATTCCCGATTTAGAATCGATTTGTGTTGCAATATGATTTCAATCCTTGATTTAAAATCCTTTCCCCATGCAGCCCCTCCCAAAATAGCTCCCTTCGACTTTGGCCAGTCTCCGTCCAACTTTGAAGACTCGGTTTCGGTCAACTGTCTGGTCACCTCCGGTGATCTGCCCATCGACATTGAGTGGTTGTTCGGCGGGGAGCCCATCAATTTTTCCACTGGCATCGCGGTCTTGCGCGGAGGCAAGCGAACCAGCCTGCTGACCATCGACTCTGTGCACGCGGGACACGCCGGAAACTACTCCTGCAAGGCGAGGAACAAGGCGGCCAGCAGCGAGTACTCAGCGGCCCTGGTTGTGAATGGTTGGCGGGGGACCTTAAGTTCTTGTAACTCATAAGTAGTTTATTCTGTCCCTTAATCATGATTTACTCCCATCCCTTCCTTGAACAAAGCTCCGCCAAAAATCACACCCTTCAGCTTCGGCGAGGAGCCGGCCAATGTGGAGGACTCCGTGTCGGTGACCTGTCTCATCTCCACTGGGGACTTGCCCATCGATATAGAATGGTTATTTAATGACTTTGGAATTAGCTCCTACTCGGGAATTTCGGTTATGAAAGGAGGCAAGCGGAACAGTGTGTTGAGCATCGACAGTGTCCAGGCTCGGCATGCGGGACAGTATAGTTGTCGGGCCAAGAACCACGCTGCCGCTGTGAACTACACCACCGAATTAATCGTGAATGGTATTACGTATTGGAGTCTAGCTGTATGGATTCAAGTTATTTGTTTCAGTTAATTACTATTAGTTATCTCTTTTGTTGTATCACACTTCTCTCCCTTTCAAAGTTGCCCCTAGGATTACGCCCTTTGATTTCGGAGACGAGCCCACCAATGTGGAGGATTCCGTCTCCGTCACCTGCCTCATATCCAGCGGAGACCTGCCCATCGATATTGAGTGGTTCTTTAACGATTTTGGTATTAGTTCCTACTCCGGCATTAATGTTATGAAGGGGGGCAAGCGGAGCAGTGTTTTGGGCATCGACAATGTCCAGGCGCGACATGCGGGAAGGTACAGCTGTCGGGCCAAGAATCACGCGGCTGCAGTGAACTACACCACCGATCTAGTAGTGAATGGTATTTTCAGCTAGCTTTAAGTACACTTAAATAGACGCTTCTGAGTTACATTCCCATTTAAATAAGTCATATTCTTTTAAGTCCCTCCCAAAATCACACCCTTTACCTTCGGCGAGGAGCCCACGAATGTGGAGGACTCTGTGTCGGTCACCTGCCTGATTTCGAGCGGAGACCTGCCCATCGATATTGAATGGCTGTTCAACGACTACGGAATCAGTTCCTATTCAGGAATGACTGTTCTCCGAGGTGGCAAGCGTACCAGCATGCTGACCATTGACAATGTCCATGCTCGTCATGCGGGGAAGTATAGTTGCCGGGCCAAGAATCATGCTGCTGCTGTGAATTACACCACAGAACTGATTGTGAACGGTATAGGAAAATACATGTTTGGGTGTTTTTCTAGCATAATGTATTTCAATTATTTGCTTTAGTTAAAAGTTTGAATTTATTTATGTCGTTATATCGTTACTCCCAAAGTACCCCCGAAGATTACTCCCTTTGACTTTGGCGAGGAGCCCACAAACGTTGAGGATTCTGTCTCGGTGACCTGCCTCATATCCAGCGGAGACTTGCCCATAGACATAGAGTGGTTATTCAACGATTTCGGCATCAGTTCCTTCTCCGGGATGACGGTTTACAGAGGAGGGAAAAGAACAAGCATGCTCACTATCGATAATGTCCATGCTCGTCATGCGGGGAAATATAGTTGTCGGGCCAAGAATCATGCAGCTGCTGTCAATTATACAACCGAGTTGATAGTGAATGGTATTAGTTTTGATAGTTATGTATCTAGTATTTTAATTTGGTTAATTGAAGTTACTTTTACCCTATAACATTACCCCCCAAATTCCTCCTAAAGCCCCGCCAAAGCTAGCGCCGTTTGACTTTGGCGAGTCGCCTGCTAATTTCGAGGACTCGGTTTCCGTCAACTGCCTCGTTTCCTCTGGCGATTTGCCCATCGATATTGAGTGGCTGTTTAACGGCGACCCCATTAACTACGCCTCTGGAATTGCGGTGTTGAGAGGGGGCAAGCGGACGAGTGTGCTCACTATAGACTCGGTTCATGCCGGACACGCGGGAAACTACAGCTGCAAGGCCAAGAACAAGGCGGCCAGCAGCGAGTACTCTGCAGCACTGATAGTGAATGGTTGATATATATTTTTGCAGCTTATTCCTTTAGCCTTAAGTTATGTCAGATTTCCATTTTGAGTTTTATTTAAAACACTCCTTCACTTGTTACCCCAAGTGCCACCCAAAATAACCCCCTTCGACTTTGGTGATGTTCCGGCGAATGTCGAGGACTCAGTGTCGGTCATGTGCCTCATATCCAACGGTGACCTACCCATCGACATTGAATGGTTCTTCAATTCCTATGGAATCAGTTCCTACTCGGGTATCAATGTGATAAAGGGCGGAAAGAGGAACAGTATGCTGAGCATCGACAGTGTCCAGGCCCGACATGCGGGAAAGTATAGTTGCCGGGCCAAGAATCATGCAGCAGCCGTCAACTACACCACAGAACTAATAGTTAATGGTACAACTAACAACTGTGTAGTCATTCCACTCTAGTCCTAAGGATTTTCCTTATTATTTCGTTATTTGTTAATCACTACCTTTACTCCAAAGCGCCTCCTAAAATCACACCCTTTCACTTCGGAGACGAGCCCACCAATGTTGAGGATTCCGTTTCGGTGACTTGTTTAATCTCCAGCGGGGACCTACCCATCGATATTGAATGGTATTTTAATGGCTACGGAATCAGTTCATATTCGGGCATAAACGTGGTAAAGGGTGGCAAGCGGAACAGTATGCTGAGCATCGATAGTGTCCAGGCCCGTCATGCTGGAAAGTATAGTTGTCGGGCGAAGAACCATGCTGCTGCCGTGAACTACACCACCGAACTGATAGTTAATGGTACCGCTGGGGGCTCTTTGCAAACTATATATTTGCGTTTAACTTTTTATTTTGTACAGTTTTGTGTTCTGAATCCCCGGCTAATAGTAGCTTCCCAATTTGTTTCACAAGTTGCCCCCAAGATAGCGCACTTTGATTTTGGCGAGGTGGCGGCCAACTTTGAGGATTCGGTGTCCGTGAACTGCCTGGTTAGTTCCGGCGACCTGCCACTCGACATTGAGTGGATCTTTAACGACTACCCCATCAACCACTATTCGGGCATATCCACCTCGAAAATGGGCAAGCGCCTGAGTGTGCTGATGATCGATGCCGTGAATGCCCGCCACGTGGGCAACTACACTTGCAAGGCCCGGAATCTGTGGGCCTCGGCTGTTTACACGGCGGAGTTGATAGTGAATGGTACTCTCCTCTCGGAGCCAGAGCTTCTGTACAGCACCTGAGTGTCGTTCTGCTTTAGTTAGTTACATATTTGTGACCCTCCACTTCCCAATCTCTTTGTATCTCTCCTATAAATACAATCCCGCTTACACAAATTGCATGTTTGCTTTGGCTTCTGTGTATTGGCTTTTGTAGCGCAGTTCTAAGTCGAAATATATATAAATACCATATATGAATAGGCAGGCAGTGTTCTCCGGGGAAAACAGAATATAACTTAGTTAATACTTGCTTCTAACTCTTCCCTGTTACTCTCCCAAGTACCGCCCCACATTAGCCCCTTTGAGTTCGGTGATGAACCTGCCAACTTTGGCGACTCAGTGACGGTGCAGTGCACCATTTCCAAAGGTGATCAGCCAGTGGACATCACCTGGCTGTTTAATGAATATCCCATCAACGAGTACCATGGTGTCACCACATCCAAGATCGGCAAGAAGGTCAATGTCCTGACCATCGATTCGGTGAACGGCAACAATGCGGGCAACTACACATGCCGGGCCAGGAACAAGGCCCAAATGGTGGAGTACTCAGCCGCTCTGGTTGTCAACGGTGGGACAAAGATCCTCTCAACATGCCCTTGCCTTGCAGTAGTTAGATCATCTTCCACGTATGATTTTGTTTATTTATTCGTTTGCATTTGTGTTTCCCGCAAGTCTTGCCCCAAATCACGCCCTTCGCCACCGGCGCCCAGCCCACTCATCTGGGCCAGTACATTACCTACCAGTGCACCTTGACGGAGGGCGATCTGCCCCTGAACATTCGCTGGACTTTCAACAACCAGCCGCTCTTTAACGACGACGACCAGGACATCCTCATAGCCAAGATGGGTCGGCGGAGCAGTGTTCTGACCATTGAGAGCGTGGCCGCCCGGCATGCGGGCAACTACAGTTGCCACGGGGAAAACAGCGCCGGGCGAGCGTCCTACAGCACCCAGCTGCGAGTCATAGGTCCTTACCGGGCTTAGTCTAAGACGGGACCCTTCCTCATCCACCGATTATTGTTTAATTTCTTGCACCTTTTGTTCTACCATTTACCATTCCCACCACCGAACACACTTCCATCCAGTTCTGCCGCGCATCATACCCTTCGACTTCGAAGAGGGTCCCGCCCAGGTGGGTCAGTACCTGACGCTCCACTGCTCGGTGCCCGGAGGGGATCTGCCCCTGCAAATCGACTGGACGCTGGATGGTCAGGAGATCTCGGAGGACCTGGGCATCACTACGGCCCGCGTGGGCCGCCGCGGAAGTGTGCTGACCATCGAGGCCGTTGAGGCCACCCATGCGGGAAATTTCACCTGCCACGCCCGCAATTCGGCGGGCCATCAGCACTTTACGACGCCGCTGAACGTCTACGGTTAGGAATTTCCCGGAAGCGGGTCGCTCGCGTAGTTCTTTGTGGTCGCCTACTAACCCCAGCGTCAGCAACAATGTCGCTGCATGACCTTCTGTACTTCTATGTCTCTGCTGCTGTCCTGACTCTTTCATCACTGTCTTCGACCTAATTGGACCCCTCACCTTCTCTTAGTATGGCCTGACGCACACCCACTCACAAAGCTTGCATGTACGACACTCGGACGCCACTGAACTGAACTGTACTCATTGGGGGTCCTTCATCAGAGAGATATTTAGAATTCTCCCCTTGGCCTCTGAAAAACAATAAAGGGATACCTCTTGGCTAGCTCACCACGAACTATAGATCTTTATGTTTTAAGTTTAATTTTTATTTTTCCTTTTATTGAAATCCAATTGAAGTGCCTCCCAAGCTGGCCCCTTTGCCCATCAATTCGCCCCTGTACGTGGGCGACTACTACCAACTGACCTGCGCCGTGGTGCACGGCGACGCGCCCTTCAACATCACCTGGTACTACAACGGCGAGCCCGCCGGAGACCTGCCTGGTGTGACCATCCTGATGCACGGCCGGCGCAGCAGCTCGCTGAACATCGAGAGCGTGGGCGGTGACCATGCGGGCACCTACTCCTGCAAGGGCGCCAACAGGGCGGGTGAAACGACGGCAGAGACCCACCTGAGTATCAAGGGTTTGTTCGACCTAGTCCTAAGAAATCTTTGGCCGGAGGTGGCTCTTAGCTGTAGACTGACACCTTATAGAAAGCAGCTTCTAGAGATCGTTCGCCTAGGCCATCCCAGCAATCTGTAAATCCCCACTCTCTGTCTTTGTCCTTGTGTCTGGTGTTGGAACTGCATAAGCACGAACTTGTATTATAAAACACGTCTGGGGGGCATCCCGTACTCCCTGCTGTATAGTGTGTTTAATCATTGCACGGCTTCTTCGTCACCCCATCTCAGAGCTGCCCCAGATCGAGCAGTTTCACTTCAACGCCAACGGTGTCAACGGAGGCCAGGCCGTTCGGGTCATGTGCATGGTCACCTCCGGGGACCTGCCCATCGACATCTACTGGCTGAAGGACGGCCAGCCGCTGCTGCGCTCCATCTACCATAAGATCGACGAGTACACCCTGATCCTGTCGCTGCGCCAGAGCACGATTGGCGATTCCGGCAACTATACGTGTGTGGCCAGCAATGCGGCGGGCTTGGCCAGTCGTTCGTCCACCCTTAAAGTGAAGGGTACTGTCTGCCGAACATGCCTAACTTATACCGTGTGTGTTTTACTTTTCGTTTGTATAATGCTTTCGATCCTAGATTCCCACCTAGAAACCAAAAATTTTAGCATAAAGTTAGATTACTTAGCAGCAAAATAACAAAGAACTGGAAAGGACATTCAAGAGGGGCCTAAAATATAATACAACTTTTATGAAAGATAAATCCAGTCTCTTTTACAAGGTCTTATATGACGAAGTACTTTCTTGTTACAATTATTTTACTTCACCTTGGGAACCCTTAGAAGTCTCAGAGGTAGAAGCCTTTTATTGGGACTTGACTTAGTTCATACCATAAGAGGAACTCATATTCAAAACTGTTAGAAAATTCGAATTTTGATAGTTGAGACATCACTTCATCGTTTAGACTATTATGTAATTTTATTAAAAGAAGAAAATGATTTAACTTAGAATGTCTGTGTAAAAAAGAATTTCCTTTACCCCGTCTCCTCTCAAAAAGAACCTCCCGTGCTCGCTCCGCTCCTCCTGTCCGCTTCCGTTTGTGACGTAGGTGACTACGTGCAGCTCACCTGCATTGCCAGCCGCGGGGCCACGCCCATCCAGTTCGAGTGGTGGCTCGGGGGGCGGCAGGTGCACGATGACGGCGATGATGATGTCACACAGGCAACAGTGGGCGAGCACACGAGCCTGCTGCTCATACAGCGGGTGGGGGAGGGACAGGCGGGAAACTACAGTTGCCGGGCGAGCAACCAGGTGGGCGTAGCAGAGCGCCGGGCCAGGCTGACTGTCAATGGTAATTGTAGCTGCTGTGAAATCCGCAGCTTCAACTCTCACTTTCGTTTCCTCCGGCAGCAGCCAGTCCAGTTTTCTCGACTCCTTTGACTCTTTTGATACTCCGCTCCATAGGCCAAACGAGATCGATTGGGGCCTTTTTGAACTCGGTTTTTACTCGTGTCTCCACTGTAAAAATGCGCACCGAACTCTGCAAGTAAACCCCCGCCGACACTGGGCAAAAGTCGGTTAAGATCGAACCTAGGTCCCACTGTACAGTCCATGTTCAACTTATTCGTAACCAAACAGCTCAGATCTGACTCTGCACACATACATGCACAGCCACACCCCCACACACAGCACCATCCCCGAAAGGATTTCAGGGATATGACTCACAGCCCGTTTAGTTCAAGTCCTGCGAAGCCTTGGTGTTTTGTACATTGCATACTCCTAGTTTAGTCACACAAGGCTCATGCTCCAACACCGAATAAACCAGCCAACAACAACAGCAAGATCTATAACCATAATCGCTTCTCACTGTCTACTTAACCGAAACTAAACTTAAACGTAACTAAGGAACTCAGTCCTCCCCAACGAGACTGAGTCTGTGCGCTTCTATAAACCGCGATCAGTCTAGCCCATCCATCCCGAGAACATCCCACGACTCCCCTACCAACTCCCCTTTAATTAACTTTCATTTCATTAATCATTATTTACTTAGACCATAAGACACAAGGCCAAAGACAATATCAATAAATATGAGATGCTTAATGCCTTAAATTTACATACATACATATGGCGCCCTATGCATCTTATTCATTTATATTGTCTTTTCAAAACAAAGTCTGTTTGCCGTATAAATACAATATTCATGCGAGTTACCGCTGTCAAACATAGCTTTGTTTTGCACTAATTGCATGCATATTTACCCTTTAGTTTGTTCTAATTGAGTTTCATTAAGGTCCACCTTTCATTTGTCCTTTTAACAATTTGGTTATTTGTGCTAAAACTTTGTTTGTAGTTTGGTATTTTTAGTTCAACTTAAATGTAAGAGAGTTCCTGGAAATATTATTGTGAGTCGCAGCAAAAACGCATGTTAAGAGCAATTTCAAAAATATTTCCAGACACTCGAAGCAAAATGAAGTAATAACTTGGCCTTGCCTACTCTAAAACTAATCTTCAATCAATTAAAGCCCATTTAAGAGTCTTTTAACGAATATCTTACAAAAGAAAACACTTCACTTTGCTTCATCCAAATCCGTCCTTCCGCTTACTCTGGGATTCTCTACCATATTGCATGCATATCAAAGATATTGCTAAGAAACTTTGACAGCTTCACTAACATATTATCTTTTCACCCCCGCCAAATCGACACACATCAACAGTACCACCCAGATGGATCCTCGAGCCCACCGACAAGGCCTTCGCCCAGGGTTCCGATGCCAAGGTTGAGTGCAAGGCTGATGGTTTCCCTAAGCCGCAGGTCACATGGAAGAAAGCAGTTGGTAAGCAGAAACTCGTATATTAGCTCTTGGAAAGGAAATTAATATCAATTCTGCCCCAGGTGATACCCCTGGAGAGTACAAGGATCTGAAGAAGAGCGACAACATTCGCGTCGAGGAGGGCACTCTGCACATTGACAACATCCAGAAGACCAACGAGGGCTACTACCTGTGCGAGGCAATCAATGGCATCGGCTCCGGTCTGTCAGCAGTCATCATGATCAGCGTCCAGGCCCCGCCAGAGTTCACCGAGAAGCTACGCAACCAGACTGCCCGACGAGGAGAACCAGCCGTGCTGCAGTGCGAGGCGAAGGGCGAGAAGCCCATTGGCATTTTATGGAACATGAACAACATGCGCCTGGACCCCAAGAACGACAACCGGTACACCATTCGCGAGGAGATCCTCTCCACTGGGGTTATGTCTAGTCTGTCCATCAAGCGTACCGAAAGGTCCGACTCCGCCTTGTTCACCTGTGTGGCCACCAATGCCTTTGGTTCCGACGATGCCAGCATTAATATGATTGTCCAGGAAGTGCCCGAGATGCCCTACGCCCTAAAGGTGCTCGACAAGTCCGGACGCTCTGTGCAGCTCAGCTGGGCCCAGCCCTACGACGGCAACTCTCCCCTGGACCGCTACATCATCGAGTTCAAGCGCTCCCGCGCCTCCTGGACCGAAATCGACCGCGTCATCGTGCCAGGACACACTACCGAAGCTCAGGTGCAGAAGCTCAGCCCCGCCACCACCTACAACATTCGCATCGTGGCCGAGAATGCCATCGGCACCTCGCAGTCCTCCGAAGCGGTCACCATCATCACAGCCGAAGAAGCGCCCTCTGGCAAGCCGCAGAACATCAAGGTGGAACCCGTGAACCAGACCACTATGCGCGTAACCTGGAAGCCCCCAGCACGCACCGAATGGAATGGCGAGATCCTAGGCTACTATGTCGGCTACAAGCTCTCCAACACCAACTCTTCGTATGTCTTTGAAACCATTAACTTCATCACCGAGGAGGGCAAGGAGCACAACCTGGAGCTGCAGAACCTACGAGTCTATACCCAGTACTCGGTGGTGATCCAGGCCTTCAACAAGATCGGAGCCGGACCTTTGAGCGAAGAGGAGAAGCAGTTCACAGCCGAAGGAACACCCAGCCAACCACCCAGCGACACCGCCTGCACCACCCTGACCTCCCAGACCATTCGTGTTAGCTGGGTGAGCCCGCCCCTGGAGTCTGCCAACGGAGTGATCAAGACCTACAAGGTTGTCTATGCCCCCAGCGACGAGTGGTATGGTAAGTATACCAGAATATTCAAGAATACCCACAGATTCCTAACTTCTGATCCCTTTATCACCCTTGTAGACGAGACCAAGCGCCACTACAAAAAGACTGCCTCCTCCGACACCGTTCTCCATGGCCTGAAGAAGTACACCAACTACACGATGCAAGTGCTGGCCACTACAGCCGGAGGCGACGGAGTCCGCAGCGTTCCCATTCACTGCCAAACCGAACCCGATGGTAAGTCAAATGATGCCAAAGTTAGAATACTTTCTAATCGCTTTCCATTTACAGTTCCCGAAGCACCCACCGATGTCAAGGCCCTGGTAATGGGCAATGCCGCCATCCTGGTCTCCTGGAGGCCGCCAGCACAGCCCAACGGTATCATCACCCAGTACACCGTATAC
This sequence comes from Drosophila bunnanda, assembly GCA_035046265.1. Classification (NCBI taxonomy): domain Eukaryota; kingdom Metazoa; phylum Arthropoda; class Insecta; order Diptera; family Drosophilidae; genus Drosophila; species Drosophila bunnanda. The sequence continues at coordinate 17,543,918 of JAWNOB010000016.1, forward strand.
TCGAAGGCCGAGGGAGCCGAGACCGAGACCAAGACCCAGAAGGTGCCACACTACCAGATGAGCTTCGAGGCCACCGAGCTGGAGAAGAACAAGCCTTACGAATTCTGGGTGACAGCCAGCACCACCATCGGCGAGGGCCAGCAGTCCAAGAGTATTGTTGCCATGCCTAGCGACCAGGTTCCCGCCAAGATTGCCTCTTTCGACGACACCTTCACCGCCACCTTCAAGGAGGACGCCAAGATGCCATGCCTGGCCGTCGGAGCACCACAGCCGGAAATAACCTGGAAGATCAAGGGCGTGGAGTTCAGTGCCAACGATCGCATGCGTGTCCTGCCTGACGGATCTCTGCTGATCAAGTCGGTGAATCGTCAGGACGCCGGTGACTACTCCTGCCACGCCGAAAACTCGATAGCCAAGGACTCGATCACACACAAGCTTATTGTGCTGGCCCCGCCCCAGTCCCCCCACGTCACACTCTCGGCCACCACCACCGATGCCCTGACCGTCAAGCTGAAGCCTCATGAAGGAGACACTGCCCCTCTGCATGGATACACTCTGCACTACAAGCCAGGTGAGAGAATCCCACCTAGGAACCTGGATTTCAATATCTTAATCTTAAAATCTTCTTGCAGAGTTTGGAGAATGGGAAACGGCCGAGGTCTCCGTTGATTCGCAGAAGCACAACATTGAGAGTCTGCTCTGCGGCTCCCGCTATCAGGTTTATGCCACAGGATTCAACAAGTTAGTCTCGTCAAACCCTTAAGTCCTAATCCTAAACCCTAATATTTTCTTACTCTTTTAGCATTGGCGCTGGCGAAGCTTCTGATATTCTGAACACCCGCACCAAGGGCCAGAAGCCCAAGCTCCCCGAAAAGCCACGCTTCATCGAGGTCTCCTCCAACTCCGTATCCCTGCACTTCAAGGCCTGGAAAGATGGCGGATGCCCCATGTCCCACTTTGTGGTAGAGAGCAAGAAACGGTAGATCATTGACCCTGTACTCTACGAACCTTCACTGACTTTGTTCGTCTTCTCCCAGTGACCAAATCGAGTGGAACCAGATCTCCAACAACGTGAAGCCCGACAACAACTATGTGGTCTTGGACCTGGAGCCCGCCACCTGGTACAATCTTCGAATCACCGCCCACAACTCGGCTGGCTTTACTGTGGCCGAGTACGACTTTGCCACTCTGACCGTCACCGGAGGTATTTATGATCTGTTCTCCGATTCCCACACGAATCCCGCATTGCTTTTGTACATAGAGTACTCTACGTTGACAGTGTAGGGCTCTGATCCCGGTAATACCGCTCCAAGTGGCACCCGGAGAACCCAGAAACTGGGCCGGGTTGTCAGGTGGAGCGGTGTGGGGATTGGCGTCCTGAGGCACTGTCCATATACAAATAACAAGATGAGAAGCACCCAGCTGTATACTGTTGTACACATCAATTTCCTGAGTTCATTTTGCCTTTTACCAATCACTGAACAAAATTTTACAAAAACATGAGCAAATTTTGCATTTGATTTTCAATGTGACAAAATCGCACAGCCTTTGGTTGTTACTTTTAGTTATCCACATAATTAGCTTGTCGAAATAGTCGCTTTAGTTCGATTATGATTTATTTGATTATTGTAAAAAGCTTTTGATTTTCATTTCGATTATTCAACTGCCAGAACTCCGAACGCAGAAGCACCCGAATAGTGTAAAATAGCGATCATTTTCCTTACGTAAATGCAATTTGTTTCCTTCCGTTTTTACCAAATATTCCCAACAAAGAGCTGAAGCAACGTATATATAGTAAATATGTACATAACTGAATAGTTTTCCAACTCACCAACCGCAACGATTTTTCATTTATTTTATTTTTTACTAGACCCAAGCATTAGTAGTGCTTTAGATCACAGTATGAACACAGACAATATAATAATAAGAAGCGTAACGCCTGCGATCTACTTGCACTCCTAATCTCTCTTGAGTGCGCGTTATGCATCTTATTGTAATATTTGTTTCGGTATATATATTTTGTATTATTTTCATTAATCTTTGTTTTCTGCATTTCTGTGCCCAGTTTGTGAGAGAGACTATGTACAAAATACATCCCATATGGAAAGAGGAAAAGCTGCCTGTCCTCATTACGTATACGCAATAAATGTTGTTGTACCTGCCGATCCACTACCCAATCTATAGATTGTAAAGAACTCTAATAGATGTATCTCCCAGCAAACCTTCAGTCACTGCAGACTGATTCCAGTCCCTCCAAGGCTTTCAAGTTCGGGTCCCACTCGGTGCACAACTGGTCACAGAATCGATTCAATGTCACCCGCTAAGGACTTAGTTATGATTTAGCGCATTTACTTTGATTTTGAGTTGATTACAAATAGCAAAATGCTCATCTAACGAAAACGAAAATGTGAAAAGACAAATGGGAAACTCAGTCCAGAGAATCGAGCAGAGTCACCACAACATATCGCAAAGACAAGCACAACAACCAAAGATACTTCATCCACCAGCTCCGGCAGTCCGGGCCAGAGAGTCTGATCTGAGAGAGTTGATTTCCTAAACCCATCTATACCCATGGATCGTCTTATACCAATCACACCAGTCACACGCAGACATTTTATTTTGGGTTTTTGCCATTTGCCATTTCGATTCGTTTTAGTTATAGTTATGTCAAGTTACAGTTGAGTTCCGCCTAAGTTAGTTGGTTTATTTCGAGGAGAGTTCTCTCGTTCCTGGAATGTTGTTCGACGCCGCCACGTTTTGTGCGGCTCTAGCGTTTGTTAACATACATACATCATACTACTTTATATAGCTCTAAGCGGATTACAAACAAATTGCATTTAACGTATTTAAAATAAACTCTTTTTATACCACTACGATTTTTCAATAGCTTAACTAGTTCTCGTATAAACCTAATCACAGTTTGATGCGTGCTTCAAGTTCTGCGCAATGTAAAATAATCGAAAATTATAAAACGTACAACTAATTTATACTCCTGCTCTGCTGCGGCGAATATCGGGCAGTTGACCTTTGAGCTCTCTCACCTGCCATAGTCTGTATTTGTATATGTATGTGTTGAGTCTATGTGTCTGGTACAAAAGCAGAGGTCAAAGGGCACAACTGATTTTATCTCTCTCTCTCTCTCTATCTCTCTCTGTGTGTCTCTGTCTGTATTTGTTTCACTGACCTGCAAAAAACCACATCCTTTGGTTGTTGTTGTATCTGTTGTTGCAGGCACTATCGCACCCTCGCGAGATTTACCCGAATTAAGCGCCGAGGACACGATCCGCATTATCCTCTCGAACCTAAATTTAGTTGTGCCCGTCGTGGCGGCTCTGCTCGTCATAATCATAGCGATAATTGTTATTTGTATACTGCGTAGCAAGGGCAATCACCACAAAGGTATCTATGCTGATCACTAATTCAAGAAATTTGTTCTTTTTTCGGTTTCTCTCTATTTCCCTCTAAAAAACCACACACACCCCACACCCCACACCCGACACCACGACACTTGCGCTTTTGCCATGAACTATTTGCTCGATCTGCCTGCCTCGCATCCACTTTGTTGTTGTCCCCTGACCCCATCCCACCTACTACGGTTGCATGCTCGAACATGGTTTGTATGAACTCGATCCTGGCCAAAAAAAAAGGAACCATTGCGCCCCTGGACGATGGCACGGGCCACGGGAACGTGCACACCCGTATCCGCCTGCCCGCCTGGATGCCCGAGTGGCTCGATCTGAACTTCATGGTGCCGCTGATAGCCACCGTCGTGGTGGTGGCGGTGGGCATCTGCGTGGTGTGCGTGGCCCTGTCCCGGAGACGAGCGGACGACATGCGCGGCGGCCAGAAGGATGTGTACTGTAGGTTCTCCCCCTAGGGGATTCCCCCGGCAGCGCAACGTGTCCCCTATGCATCTTAATCCCGATAATCCATATGACATTGGCCCCAGAGTCTAGCTCAATGTCTTATTTCTGTTTTATTTATTTGTTGGCTAAATGTTGGTCGTAAGAGTAATTGCAATTATAGTTTAATTATTTTGAGTTGCCTTTTAGTTGGTTATTTAAAGCTTTGAGTCAATTTAAAAGAAGAAAATAATAAATTTTAATATTTAAAATTGTAGCAACTATGAAAGAAACTTACTTTACAATGAAAAAAGGCGCTTAAATGATATCTCTCTTTAAAAATCTAGATATATAATACGCTTTTATGTGTGATTTTAAATTTGAAGAGATCAAACTCAAAAAGTTCGAATCAATGGAATGGCTTTACATATCTTAGTCATTACATGTTAATCCGAATGAAACAAAAGCTTACAGAATTACAGAAAAAAGCTTATATGCATATTTTTGAATGACAATAGCATTATTTTTAACCTTCGGTTATCATATTATGTTTTTTTTTTTTTATTGCTTTAATAAGAATTTACCAACCATTTAGCCAATAAACCGATAAGTTTGCCGTCACTCTTGAAAAATCTAAATATTACATGAAAAACTCAAAAGTTATCTAAGGAATGTCAATGTGTAGTTTGGCTTTGCATGTTTCATTACAATTCTTAGACATTTATACAAGCTACACTCACAGAAATAAACCAAAAGTTTGCACTCCAAAAATATACCAACAGAAACTATGAAACCACTACGAAAATATACCAAACAATCAGTAAATATCATATTTATATATATAATATATTCAATTAGTGTCCCTATCTGTGTGCTCATATCAATATCATCATCGATATATCACCGTCATTGAAACAATTGGATAATCAATTGATGACTTGATGAAAGGAACTGAACCTAAGTGGTCGAACAACATCTGAAAATCAGTTTGCAAAGATATAGTAGATCGACTTGTAAGTTGTTGTTGGGCCCTTAGAGTTCAGTATTTATATATCCAGTATTAGTTTAACCACAGTAAAAGATATATCTATGCTAGCCCCGTTGTTGTACATACGTTTTGCTTACGACCTAAGCAACTTTCACAATCCAACCGACTTCTCCAACTATCTAACTCTATCTGTATCTATATATTCACAACCATATCCCCCACAAAACAAGACAATTCAAATCTATCGTATTCGTTTTTGAGTTCTGAATACTTTCCGTACTTTCCCCGTTTATGAAAAACAAAACTAAGATGCTTTTTGGAATCACCATCGAGATCTTTGATCGATGACAATCGTAAAGTCGAGTTAAATCCAAAATTAAGTTCATCGCTCATTTCATGTCATTGCTAACAATCGTAACCGTAATCGTTGACCAGTTGGTATATTTTAAAATCGAAAACCAAAAACCGAAACACTTCACGTAACATCTTTTGGAATCCTTTTTCGCAATCGTAACTTGTATTTTTGAGCTACTAATTAGCACATTTAGTGTGTTGACATGCCGCACCAAAAACCAAAACAAAAAACCGAAACCGAAACCGAAACCGAAACCTTAAAAGTAATTTGTCAAATCCAATATCGAGTGACGGAACAAGTCGAGATCGAAAACAGAAGTAATGTATGCGAGCAGCGACTGATGACGGAAAAGCATCTTCAGTGTTTCAATATTGAGTTGGCGATATCATATATTAATTCTAGACGATGTAGTTTACAATCAGACAATGGGACCCGGCGCCACCCTGGACAAGCGTCGCCCGGACCTGCGCGACGAGCTCGGCTACATCGCTCCGCCCAACAGGAAGCTGCCCCCGGTGCCCGGCTCCAACTACAACACCTGCGACAGGATTAAGCGAGGTACAGTCATAAGTAAGCATCTAAGTTTCCAATGCAACATTTATTAACGCCTCCCGACCACGTCCGCGGCTCTGCGGGGTCCTGTGCACCAGATCCTTGGTCGTGGCCTGGGGCTTAGTTCTTTCTTCCATTTACTTTGCGAACGAAAAAAAAAAACAAACGAAAAGTATTTTGCGTTGCCTTTGCATACACAGAGACACACCACACACTCGAGCTAAGCTTTTCCGGAACCGAAAAATTCTTAGTGTTGCTTTTTCAAGCCGCTTTCTTTTGAGTTTCTCCGGATTCCCAGCCTCTTCCCCCCGGCATGCAAAGAACAAGGAAGAACCCGTTCCTAAATGTTGTTGTAAATTTAGAAATGTTTTTATTTAAGCTTTGGGACTGCCGTCCCGCCCTTGATTGCCATTGAACTTATCGTTTAAACCTCTTCCCCCACCTCCAAATCCCGCACCCTTCGGTTGCTTCGATTCGATTATGATTTCCGTTGACCTATCTTTGATGTTGTACGAAATTGGAAATTGAAAAATACCACACTCGAAACGAACCCATCCACCACACACCTCGACCCACATGAACACTCGAACACCACACGAATCGACCAGGCCGCGGTGGCCTGCGCTCGAACCACTCCACCTGGGATCCCCGCCGCAACCCCAACCTGTACGAGGAGCTGAAGGCACCGCCAGTGCCCATGCACGGCAACCACTACAGTCACGCCCACGGCAACGCCGAGTGCCACTACAGGCATCCAGGTAGGAGGATCGAAGGAGAGGAGCAGCGAAGAGGAGCAGCCGCTGTACTCCAAGATTTTTGTTTCTTACTCACCCGAAGTGATCCCACTAACCCTCCTTAGCCAAATCCATGGAAGCCGTTGTGTCGATTTATGGGGTGTTATATATTTTATTTCAAAATTCGAACTCTATAATGTACTTAAATATTATAATAATGAATTAAATACTTTTTTTTTCACTCTAAATTATCGTGCTGAGCTTTAGTCACTTTCAATGAACTCGCGTTACGCATCTTACGGTATTTTCACTCTCTTAGAACTTCATGTAAAATCCCAGTTTAAAATTCTATAAATTGTATGCCCACAAATCGACCCCTTCCAGTATTAACCTACTTTTAGTTCATTTACCTGCACTAACCTAAAGTCTAAGTCCTGGTCGCATTTAGCCAACTCAAGCTAACCAAGTAGTAAGTAACGCGTAAGGGTAACAGGTATCATCAATCCATACTAAACACACTAAAACCATGCCACTGAACCACTGAATAAGCCAGAGTAAAGACACAAGCTAATCGAATTATTTTTTCGCTACCACAAGGCATGGAGGATGAAATCTGCCCCTACGCCACGTTCCACCTGCTCGGCTTCCGCGAGGAAATGGATCCCACGAAGGCCATGAACTTCCAGACCTTCCCGCACCAAAACGGACACGCCGGACCCGTTCCCGGCCATGCTGGCACCATGCTCCCGCCCGGACATCCCGGCCACGTGCACTCCCGCTCCGGATCGCAGTCCATGCCGCGGGCCAATCGTTACCAGCGCAAGAACAGCCAGGGTGGCCAGTCCTCCATCTATACACCAGCCCCCGAGTACGACGATCCCGCCAATTGTGCCGAAGAGGATCAATACGTGAGTATTGCCAAAGAGATGTGGCGATCGGTATAGATCTGATGGACGTTTCCACCCCTTAGCGCCGCTACACGCGCGTCAACTCCCAGGGCGGCAGCCTTTACTCCGGACCCGGTCCGGAATACGACGATCCCGCCAACTGTGCCCCAGAGGAGGATCAGTACGGATCTCAGTATGGAGGTCCCTATGGACAGCCCTACGACCACTATGGCTCACGCGGATCTATGGGACGACGCAGCATTGGTGAGTGAGAGCAAATAAGATGCCTACGGTTATAGGATTAAAGATCTATGTTTATAGTTATCTGAATCAATTGTGACTTTTTTTATTGATCCTTCTTCTTGATCCTCAGGCTCTGCTCGGAACCCTGGCAACGGCTCGCCGGAGCCTCCACCACCGCCGCCACGGAACCATGACATGAGCAACTCCTCATTCAACGACTCCAAGGAGAGTAACGAGATCTCAGAGGCAGAGTGCGATCGCGATCACGGACCACGCGGCAACTACGGAGGTAAGTTTTTAGGTTTACTTTGCCCAGATGAAGCCTATATATATCCATATCTAACGTTCGTTGCGATACATTCGAGAGATTGTCATAATTTTAATATCAAAAACTCGCCATCTTTTTCAATTTCATCTTTTTGAAATTTTTGTGTGAAATTAATCAGAAGACTCCAATGAGGGTGAGTGATCCAAGCCTGCGAAGTTGAGTTAGTTAGTGTGATTATCACGATCATCATTCGAAAGCCGATCACCGCCCATACTTCGATTTCTCATGAGCCCCTCCTCTCGTTCACCTTCAACCCATATTTATTCATAAGAGCTCTCCAGCGATCATTGAATTTGAGTCATGACCATCTTACAAGAGATTTTTTTGTTGTCTTGATCATCCATAAATATTCATGCTGTGTTTTGCTAAGCAATTTTTGAAAAATACATCACCGTTTTACCGTTAAGTTATTTAATGTTTATTTGGTTTTGGTTAACCGTTTTTATATATTTCTACCTTTAAGAACCGATTTAATTGCACATTTTTCCATTTCATTTCACTTCATGGAGCACCCACCGTTTGTATCTAAATGTTTTTATGTTTGTAACTAATGAGGGGATAATTAAAGTGACTAGAATTCTGCATGTCCCGACCTCTTAGAGGATCACTTGAGTTCCAGAGACACGGGGGATCCGCACTCATTTCGAAGCCAAGTTTCCTGCACGAAGTAAATTCCAGATTGGACGCCGAACTCATCACTTTTTATTACTAAGCCAATGATTTGATTTTGATTTTACATTGCTCACTTGTCTTTCTACTTTCTTTTATGGAATTTTATGATTACTTTGTATAAACCCTACTCTATCGGTTCGGGCCACACACAACCAAATTTCTTTTGCAAATATTTCGAACCCCAAATGCTGAACTCGCAGCAGTGAAGCGATCCCCACAACCGAAAGATCAGCGCACCACCGAAGAGATGCGTAAACTGATTGAAAGGTAAGACCGAGGCAGAAAATGCCCTAAGATATTCACAAGTCGATTGCACAGAAGTGTTGATTGTAAAACTCTGATGCAGTTCCCCCACTAATCGCAATCAATAATCTCTCCTCTTGTTCATTTGTTTAAAATCGTAATTGTGAATGGTTTCTGATCGCTGACACTAGTCGTCGACAGTTGTAAGTTCCGAACTAACCCCAACTAAATGTGACTAATCACGAATGCCTTGCATGCCCACACATCCACTAACTATATGCATAATCCTCTATGTACCTTAACTTGGTTTTGTGTGTATTTTAATTTCATTTGGTTTGGTCTTTGATTTCGTTTTGGGTTTTCATTTTGGTTTGACAGCAAATCACAGTTGAATGTTTTGAAATACCTTTTGACATACTAAGCAGATCCCACACCATATGTATCTGCCGTTCACAAATTAATCAAGTGTTGCCATAAATACTCGTATTAACTGTTTATTGCAGCTTTGCGCTTGGCCTCAGCTTGCAAAATAAGAAAATACAAACCAAACCCGAAGTAAACTATGTTAAACCACGAACAGAACATAAAGACACGGCCACCGGGGCGAGATTGGAGCCAAGAAAGTCGGCTAGAAGTCCAATCTCGCCTCTTTGCAATGCTTTGGTTGCAGCCTTAATACATTCACTACATATTAATCCCCCTTTGGGAGCCTTAACTAATCCTATCCATCTTCTCACCGCCAGAAACGAAGCCGGCCCAAAACAACTCCAACTCCAACAAACAAATGGCGCAGGATTCACAGCCTACGATACTATGGCAGTGTAATTTGTAAGCCCCTCCTGCATCCGCCGGGCGAGGCAGCTTAGCTTAGTGTTCCAGGAGCATGGGGTGCGTGGGAGTTGAATGACACTCAGATACACACAGGTACACACTCAGACAGATCATCAGTACACACGGAGGAGGAATAGCGCCCATATAGCGCATATACACATACGATTATCCAACTACTTCAAGTAATTATTACGTAAAGAATGCCACTTTGACAGCATACTTACATTGTCTATGCAAGCAGCAAACCAAACATACATACAATATACTATATAATTGCATTCAGATATGAATACCTACTATAAGTGTGTACTAAGGGAAATTATTGAAAGCTATACGAGAAATTGAACGAAGCGAGGAAAAAACAAATGGAAAATCAGAAAAAAAACATACTTATATATATATTCAACTACGAATATTCGAAACTAATTTTTAATAATGTATTTTAGTTGTAAGAGATACCTACCAAAATATCAGAGGAGACAGCAACTATGGAGTACTCTTTGTGTGTAGAGAGAAGGTCGATTTCGAACTCTGTTTGTGTAAACTTTTTTGCCATCTATGCCAGGAGCAGATAACTCATCCTTTGCCTAGCCTAAGTCAGAGTCATAATATTAACTCGTCTAATTGATATACATATATATATTTAGTCAAATACGCATTGTATAATTTGTACCCATTTGGGCAGCGCACATTTGACGTTTCGTTTGCGTTGATTTTTGTGATGATTTGTAATTTGTAGAATTGTGTGAGTCATATTTGTATTCGTCTAATTCTATTATTCTGAAAACACAGCATGGTGTTTTATTTTAACTCTACTTTAATTCGTAATTCGAAAATGCGCTTCCACGAGATCGAACCGAGAGATCTGTTCAAAGCACAAATCGCAGCCACATTTGAATGTATTATACAAGATCCCCAGGACATCCGAAGGCCACACAATACACAGTTGCACAATGTTGTTTTAGAGACCAATTCTGATATTGGAACATGAGTTATACGCATTTGAAGCTTTAAGAGAACTTGAAATTTGAAACTGTTCATTTCAATTCATTTGACCTACCTTAAGTTGTTAGCTTGTAAGTTCTTAAATATATGATTTTGATTTTATTTAATCATTTTCGTTTGGTTATCTTATTATTTATTTGGGGTTCCTTCCATTCGCCCTTAAAATCCGTGGAGATACCACCAACACTACAAAGACTGACTAATGCAAACTGAAAACGAAATCGGAACCGGAACCGGAAGCGGGTGCGCAAGCGGAAGCGGAAGCGGACAGTGGGAGTAATGTTGCTCAAGGTGAAGAGATATAGCTAGGCATCATGCTTCAGGCACTGCCAAGAGATCGGAGTCGTATTTCGATCCCTCACATCCTTGGGCACATCATGAATTGCATTTAACCAACGGGTAGCGGAGACACTTTTTAGACTTCTTTCTTAGACTTATGATTTGATTTCGATACGTTTCGGTTCCCACTTAAGCTATCGAAGCTCGTACTCACTCTATACCAATTTTATATAGATATATCGCATATATGAATGTAGTGTTGTGAGAAAACTAAATTGCTTACCTATATGAGTGTACGACAAATTTTCACGGCAAACGAACTACAAATATTAAGTAGAGATTAGTAACGGAAAATGGCATTTAATCAATAAACAAAGGAGTAAATCACTTACAAATTTTCAAGTAATTCAAATAGCAAGCAATAATCTAGAGTCAAGACGTTGGATTTCAGAGAACGAAACGAAGCAAGCAAGATTTTAATTACTCTCATAATAATTAGAAACTTTTCGGCAAATCAAAATCAAAACAAATACACTTTTGGCATGATAAAAAGAGAATCGAATAAATACACAAGCGGTTTGAAATTTAAACAACCTAGGCTAAGTAAAGTAACATTGTATCGACGAACCATCAAACATTTTTCATACTCCTATATCGTGCATGAATGATCGCTTTTTGTGTTGCTTCACTGTGAAAGTACTTGAATCGATGATTCACTTTATGCATTGATTAAGCCCCGCTACATACTTGTAATTATTTAAGCGATAAGCTTACATGCATATACAACATATACAAATAATTTTCTACTTAACTTTACATAAAACGCATTAATCAAAATTTAGCTCGCATCATTAATAAGAAAGCCAGACAGACACACAGGTGCATTCAACTTCAACGCACTTCGGGAGGAACCAAGCACCAAGATCAGAAGACACTTACATTTTGTATCCGCAAAGGGACAAGCAGTTTAAAACGCATTTATACTAATCACTCGCTCCTTCTTAGCAGAACGAATATTATACGAAATTAAGAGAAGAATCAATACCCGCCAGAGGGAAGAATTCGTAATCATTAAGCGCGACATTATATGGTAAACCCCCAATTGAATACTACAAATATGTGTATTACTAATTACAATTACGAAAGCATACATATATTACCTATATTAAATATTGAATGTATTGAATATTGACAAAAGGCGGCCTCTCCGCGCACCTCCATCTCGCCATCGCTCCACGCAGGGCCCACCTCGGTGGACACCGCCCGAAACTCGACCACATTGCATGCGGGACGAGCGAAAGCCAAACTTTGTCAGATTCCAGTTTCAGTGTCATTAAAGTCAAGCAGAAACTAATTAAAATTAAATAAATGCCAATTTATGTTGGATAAAACCAAAAACAATTACGAGTTTTATTTGTACCGGGAAGACTGTTTAGACATGGAAACATATTTAAAGAAGATATTTTTACTGCTATACATGTATTTTCACATTCACACATTCACTACTAATTAAAATATATACAAAATTTTAATTTTTTTATTATATTTACTATAAAGTTATTAATGTTCTTGTTAATAATTCGAGCTAAGCAGCATAGTCTGTCATTCTTAGATTAACTACATTTTAAATATTTAATACATACTTTTGTGCGTTGTTCGCTTTTACTTTGTTGTGTAAAAATAAAGTTTTTCCCCAGATAGTAAAATCACTGTAAAATATCTTTCATGTGAATACTTTTATGTTTGATTTTCATCAGCCTTCAACTGACATTTTTAATAATTCAATTTAATATAATATTCCTTGGACTCTACAAGTTGAAATGTCAAATTAAAATAGTCAAACAGAAGAATCAAACAATAATAATTAAAGATTTCGCGAAGAATAACATATATAAAAGAAAAAAAGTAATATGAATGAAAAAGATTTAAAAGCTAATGAGGATATCAGTAGTTTTTAGTAAAATTTATAATCAATTAGTTACATAATTTTTATATCTCTCAGGCTTGGATGATTTTGTGCAGATAGTCTAATTTTTACTGTCTTTAGTATTTAGTTTAGTAAAAGTATATAAGCTGTTATAAAACTGATCGGGAAATTTAAAGAGCAAAATATTAATAATATAAATATAGTTTTTCAACAAATCATTAAAAATGATCATATCTTAAAGTATATGATCATTTTTAATGGTTCTACAGTTTTTATATCATAACAATTTATGGCTGCCAAAAGAAAAAAAGGAAAAATAAATTAAGATGATCATAACCCTTGCAGATAGTACTAATTTATATAAGTTTTCAGGGGTACAGTCAGAAGTTTTAAACGCAATCAATGAATCATATAAGTCAAATATATACAACTTTGTTGTTCAATTATATAAAGGCATAGAGTTTTCAGAAATATCATTAAATTTTATTTTTAATTTTATTTACCTTTATGCTTTCTTGTTAACCTAATAAAACAAACACAGAAAACCTTTTTTGAATATATATTTATGAATTCTTGGCATAGCTATGATCAATTTTAAATTTGGTTCCCTTATCCAATTAAAAACTGCAGGGTATATAATCTGCGGTTTTTAGAATATTCCATTGCTGCTTTTCCAAATATTACGTTAGATTTTTTATATAAAATAATTTATCTCCTTACAATAGGTTTGGTTAAAACTCATTGATAAAAGAAAATCGTGTTCCATAACACCCAAAATGTATCTAGATAACAAATAACAGAATTATGCTGCAAAGAGTACTTTGATTTTTCTATAATTGATTATTGCACTATTACTGTAACTTAATCCTTAGTTAAGTCTTGGGAAAAACTGGTTTTGTGTGATTCCGAATAAGACTTAGTAGGCAGACTGGGTCTATGCTAATGGTAGCTGTCACATAAAAAGCAAAATTTTCTTAGAGGCAGTTACTTGATAAACTTATATGTATAAGGGCGCTTAAAACCTGTGTTGACTTTTAGTTAACTCTAAGAAAACAGTTTACTTTTCCCGAGCTGAAAAATATATGACGGGAGTATAGCTTACTGCTAATGTAAGCGCAGAAGAAAACCATGAAGCCAGAGGCTTCATCTGTCGGAAAACTTTACACACTGAGACGAAAAACCGGCCCTTGGCGGAAAATTTGAAAAGTAGGACAACATAGAGCGCACCTTTCCAAGAGCTCTGTTTTGACCGTAAATATTTGGCCTTCGGAGGCAGCTCTTGGGATTTGCACATCCAGTTAGCACTGGCCAGCTAAGCTCACTGCAAAGAACAAGTGCTGATGCAAACACTGGCAGTTGGCCAGGCCCATAGCCCGGCGGCACCTGCAGTTCCAGATTTGCAGAAGTTTCCCAAGTCCACCGAGTCTCTTGGCCATCATCATTATTTGCATACACACGAGTACGCCGATTACCCAATTGAATCGAAGTTATTTCCAACTCACACTCTCCGAGCAACGGCCTTGCATAATACCTTATAATTAATTGTTGCAAAATCCGATGATTTACAACTAAATGTGGCTCATTAAATATAAAGCCGCGCAGCCATGCCCACTTTTCGACGACGCCCCGCGCAGCCAACTACGTGGATGTGGTCGAAGGAAAAAAAACTGAAAATTATTCGCAAACAATTGCGATTGACGCCCCGCACATCCAGCAATTGTGCATTGTCTTCGCCGCTGTGACGCGGCTGCATAACAGAAATGGCAAAAATTTCATCATGCAAATGGAAGCGTTTAAGCGCTAAACGGCCTGCGAGCTACTGGCTACTCGCTACGAGTGGCTGGCGCTGCAAACATGACAAATACTCCCATCAAATATTGATCATTCGGCGTATCAGTCGCAGAACTGCGAGGAAGTCGTAAACTGCAATTGTCTTGGAGCGTGGCAATAAATCTGGCCCGAGAGGGGTGAGCCGCCAAAGAGAGAGGCGGCCGAAGAAAATATGAGTAAAAATACAACAAAATAAAAACAATGTTTGACAATCAAGTCGTTTGCATATGAATGAATGAAACCCAGGCCACGCTGGAGCTGGAGCTGGAGCGGCGTTGGACGGTGAGCATGGTCAGCATGGGGATACTGGCGGCGGGGCAGCAGGTGGAACAACTAGGCCAAAACGGGCATCGTGCCGCAATTTGCATAGGCCGAGTGAAAATGATGGGAATTTCATAAATAATACACGAAGGGGCAGCACTTATTAAACAATAAATGTAATAGCAAGCCTAATAGGGCGGATTAAAGCCAATGATTTGAAAATTTACCGTCTAAGAGCCACAGAAAATCAATTACTTGCAAGCAATTCAGTTAGCCAGTAATATACATTTAACGGGTAGTTTACAGTGTTTATACTAAGAATAAATAAAGTCATAAAAATATATATATTCATTCCCTAATGACGCTGAATGCGAGGCAATAATTTGTCAAAGTCTTTGTCACTTCACAAAATTGAATAAATTGAGAGAAATAGAGTTGCGTTGCGATGGGTCGGCGAGCAGGCATGAGTTGGCCAAGCAAGTTCGTTGCCTGAGTCTTTTGTTTGCACCAGGGCTGGGCAGCGGCCGCTGCGACTGGTCAACTATAAAGTAGCATCTGTATACAGATTAGAGAGATACGGGACAAGCGCGTTGACAACGCAATCTCGGTGCCGCCCTTTAATTATCTTTTATGCCCGCTGCAAGTACCCGAAGCGCGCGTTTGCAACATTATTTCACTTGCCATTTCGGCAGCGTCATGGCTGTTGTGCCTGGTTAGTGACTCGGCAACGTTGCCTCACTCCCGTTTTCTCATTTTCCGTTTACGGCCTGCCGCTAATTCACCGCCGCTGCCTCTGCAGCCCAATCAGCAGGTGTCGCCGGCGACCTTGCCACAATTGCAACACTTGCACTTGCCTAATGTCACCCGCGGGGGAGGCTGCGCCTGCTCCAGTTCTCCGCTCCACCCGAGCCCCATCTTGACCCACATCTGCACCCAGAGTCAACAGCACCTGGCGAGCAATAACCCCTCCATCGTCCGTCCTCATCCGCAGCTTCACGCTCGGCAAGAGCGGCTTCCAGTCCATCACGTGCTCCGCTGCCGCTGCGGTTGCCGTCTTGAACCTGAGCCGCTATACCACACATAGTTATTTGTACAAGAAATGTTTCGCTGCGGCTTTTTGCTGGGTGTTGCTGCATTGCTGTGTTGCTGTGTTGCTGCGTTGCGGGGTGGAAACAAAAGATTTATTACAATAAAATATTTCTGTCGCTGCGCTGCTGTTTTTCGCTTTTTGTCTTGCTGTTTTAATTTTTGTTTTGTTAGCTGAAATTTATTTTATTACATTTTTTCAATTTCTTTCTCTCGTCGTCGGTGTGGCTGGCTACGTTTTGTCTTTGGCTTGCGGCTTGTGCAATGTTGCTGCTGCTGCTGCTTCAATAATTAAAACAACAACGATTATGTGCTTCACTCAAATGCGTTAAATGTCGGTTGCTGATGCTTTTCGGCGTTCGTAAATCAGAGTTTAGCATGACACTTGCTCGGCTTGGTTATATAAGGCGGAATGCAATTGAAGTTCCCCCAACAGGCTGGAGACTTGTGATACGGCCAAATTGAATTGGAAGCCCATTTAGATATGGCCAACTGCAGCCAGCTGGGGGAAACAAAAGATTTCCGATTCGGTGTGACAACATTTTGAAAATCTCATGGAAATCAAATCAGTTTCCTTTGTGGCCGACGAAAGCAGCTTGTAGGCGACCTTGGCTTAATTAGCCGCTAATTGTTAGCCACCTCTGACAGAACCCAAAACGGTCAAAGAGCATTATGCAAATGGGGAAAAAATCAATTACCGAAAATCAAGGAAATCCCCGAGGCAACGTTAGTCCATTGTGCTCATTAACAATAAACTGCATCTGTGGGCTTATCGCCGCTCATCTTTTCCCTCCCTGCCCCAAACTCATTTGCAAGCGCCACATCAATTGTAGATTTGGCAAAATCTTCGCCAGCCTCATTAGTTGAGCCACTGGCTGAGATTTCCCAACGGAATGTTTGCTTGAACTCGAACTTTTGGCGGCTTTTCAGTTACCTAATCGGCGCAGCAGCTCCCGGGGCTGGGATCGCAACTGTAGCTGCAACTGCAACTGCAACTGAAGCAGTTGGCTTCCTCTGCCAACCTTATGCGGGCTTCGCTTTCTGGCACACAGACACACTGCACGAAGGCGGGGGGAGTCAATTAAAGCAGCATGTTGCAACTTGCCACTTGCCGCCGAACAGGCGACGCGACCGACTGACTTGGAATCGCAGCGAAGTTAGATGCCACACAGTGGTTCCAGGTCTAAGAGTTTCTAATTATACTTGCGATTAGGTGTCCAGAAACTTTAAAGCCTGAAGTCAGAAACACGGTCGCTTAAATAGGC
The DNA here is from genome assembly GCA_035046265.1 of Drosophila bunnanda. NCBI lineage: Eukaryota > Metazoa > Arthropoda > Insecta > Diptera > Drosophilidae > Drosophila > Drosophila bunnanda. Next base: position 17,561,246 of record JAWNOB010000016.1, read on the forward strand.
ACTGATGTGAGGAGTTTAATCTTAGGAAATGATTGAAGACAGTCTGTATAATCCTTTCTATATATAGTGATCGGTGTTTGATACTGGCATTTATATAGTTGAATTCCGAATAATGTATATATTTAAAACCGATTAGACCAACTACACTTTTAGTTTATTAAAACCCTACACTATATAACTTCTCTTATTATCCTTATTTGAGAAATAAACCGAAGTAGCTAGACATTAGAAAAAGGTAGCACATATATTTTTATAATATATCATAAACATTAGCATTATTACTTGGAACATAGCAGTGTAAATATTTTAAAATGACTAGATTTTGCCAAAAAATTACAATGTGACTACATTGGTGCTTACATTCTGTGTATCCTGTATGTTTTCCAAAAGATTTCGAGCACAGAATTACCTAAAGTAGATGCCTAAAAAATACTCCGAGTGTTCAGACACGTATGAAATTTAGCAAAATCTTATTTTATGTTACATCAGAAAGGTAAGAGACATTAGCATTAGTACATTGAGGACGTTAGTTAGCATAGCTTTGGCAGCTTTAGGACACTGTGCCCAAGTCATACATGCTGCACCACTGTGCCTCTGGGCCACTCCGCACTCCCTCCGCTCCCTTCGGCGCGGACAGGCCGAAACTGCATCTGAAACCCAATCTCTGGCTGGGGCAGCTGTACGCGACTGCAACTCAGCAACAGGAAGTGGCAACGTTATTGTTGCCGCTTATCTGCCGCAGAGATGCTTCCTTGAGATTTATTTGGCATCTAGCAGGCGGCCAGCAGAAATGGCAACAGACATCCCAATACCAATCGTAGCCATCAACAGCAACATCAACATCATCAGCATCAGCATCATCATCATCATCTTCGCCATTACAGTTGTTGACTTTGGCTCATGGCCTTTTTGCCAATTCCAGCTGAACGATGACGGCGACTTCTTTGGGTTTTTCGGCACTTATCTAACTTCCGGGTGTCGTGGGCCAAAATCGAATTTTTATGAGTTGCATCTTCGCCGTAATGGGGCATCGAAGCATCCCCACAAACCAGCGCAATTGCTTCATCCACCGGGGGCGATGCTTTGTGTAAACCGTAATTAAAAGTATTTAGTTTTTATGTTTATGTTTATTATTTTTTCATGGTAGTTTTTATTTTTTTACGTCAGCTTTACATGAAAAGGTTTTTGTACATCAATTTCTGAGTGTGTGTGTGTGGTCCGAGAGCGGTTTATAATTATGTTTAAGTACATATTTACAAAGCCGTTTTATCGCGGACTGGCCTTGCAACACTTTGCACACCTACGTACAGAAGTGTAGAAAAATACCAAAGCTCTGTACAATTTTTTGTTTTTTATTGAATTTCGTATAACTTAAAGACAAAAACGCGCGCATGACTAATTTGTACACTTGGGGAAGCGAGATGGAGTGACAGCGAGAGGGATAGATAGATAGGAAATGGGAGTGGAAGTTCCAGCAGATAACGAAAGGTATGAAGTTTTTGTACAAAATGAAGGATAGGCAGGCAGGAGGATGGATGGGATGCCTTACATCTTTAAATCTATATAACAAATTTAAAAGGGTTCAGTTGTACACAAAGGCGATCTGCAGGAGGGCAGCGGGATCAGTTATCAGATATCAGTGCTGTCGCCTAGCCGGAGGCTAAGCGCGGACCCGGGGTCGGGTCCGTGACCCGGACCTAGTCCCAGCCGTGGCTGTGGCCATGGCTCACTGGCACCCACACCTTTTCCCAGACTGGCTTCCAGACCTTCTTCCACTCCTGAACCTTCACCTCCTTCCAGACGGGCACGTTGACCGACTGCCACTCGTCCTTCCACGCCTGCCGCTTCTCGGTGGCCCACACCTGGCGCTTCTCGGTGCGCCAGATCTGCACCTTCTCCTCGATCCAGGTCTCGCGCTTCTCCTTGATCCAGATCTGCTTCTTCACGGTCTTCCACACCTGCGAGAAATGCATTGATCATCGATCTTTCACATTATACCTGTTGTCCAGGGAATGCTTACCTGAACCCATTCATCCTTCCACTCCAGCTTCTTGTCCTGCTTCCACTCCTGGACCTTCTCCGTCTTCCACTCCTGCTTCTTCTCGGTGCGCCACTCCTGCTTCTTCTCGGTCTTCCACTCCTGCTTCTTCTCGGTGCGCCAGACCTTCTTCCACACAGGCTTCCAGATCAGCTTCTTGCGCCACAGATCATGGCTGGTGTACTCCCAGCCCTCGTGATCCTTGCCAAGGAACTTCTCGCCGGGGATGCCCATTTTCACCTGTTCAAAGTTTACTCTTAGTCTGTGTGCCATCTTTAATGCCGGGGATGTTGCTTACCCATTGGGGCTCAAACATTTGCTTCCAGTCTGCCACCTGTACCTCCTTCCAGACGGGCACTTGGATCTCCTTCCAGAAGGGAACCTGCACCTCCTTCCAGATGGGCACCTGGATTTCCTTCCACACAGCCACCTTGGTGGGCACCCAGATGGGCTTGGTGACCTTCTTCCAGTCGGCCACCTTGACCTCCTTCCAGGCGGGTACCTCCCTCTCTTCGATCTTCGGCTTCTTTACGATCTTCCAGTCGGGCACCTGTTCCTCCTTCCAGACGGGAACCTAACGGAACGGATTGCCGTTAGCTATTGGTGATCAGCAAGGACTCCTGACGACCATACCTTAACTTCCTTCCAAATGGGCACCGAGACCTTCTTCCACTTGGTCTCCCATGCCTCCTTCTTGACAGTCTTCCACACCTGGACCCAATCCTCCTTCCAGGTGAGCTTCTTCTTCCACACTCCCTCGGGGGGATGGGCATAGGCCAAGCTGAGGATTAGCGCGCAGCTGGCGCTGAGTAGCTGAGGGGGAAGAGCGAAGTGTGAATATTGATTCCCTTACTTGTCTTAAGTTAATTATTATTGTTATTCATTACATATGCATTTGCAATTGTTACTTAATTTAAACTAAAACTTATGTCATAGTAGGAGCGTAGAGCTCGTTACCCGGCAAAAGTTTATTATTTCATTATGTGGTAATAAAATATTAATTAGGTAATGTATAAATATTGAAGAGAAGGCGAAGGCTTCTTCAGTTCGTTCATCATGAATTAATGATTATTGATTTTCGAAGTAGAATTCATATTGTTATGTTTTTGGTTGTTCAGGGTATTGTTTTTATTCCACGATCCGATTTCACTTCAATTTCACCACTCGTGTCTTTGTCTCTTTGAGTTCCTATGAACTTATTGGGTCAGCACTTTCTGAGGATTCACTTCCCAGGCCAGCCGGGTGACGCGGACACTAACCAATAGACTTAGGGATCTCATGCTTGGTATCCCTTGCTCCACCAACAGCGCGTCGAAACAAAAGGAGCTGATATGTGCCTCCGCTGAGGTCTTCTACGAACACTATTCGCATTTCCCTGCATGCACATCTATTTATATTTTGAATGGTCTCGTCTCCGAACCACTGCCGCAGTCGCTGGCTCAGTCGCAGTCACCGCCACCGTCTCCGTCTCCGTCGCAGTCGCAGCTGACGTCGGCGGAGGCGGTACAAACAAAAGAAAGCAACAACTGAAGCCCCAGCCAGCGGGCCCAAGCTTTGGCTCAATCCATGTGCAAAATGCACGCAGCCGAGCAGCCGCGTCTCAGTCGGCGCCTCGCTGAAAGCAAAAGCAAAGCCACGGCGAGATGTAAACGAAAACGAAAACCGCAGAGAGTGAGAGTGGAGCGGCGCTCACCTGAGCTACCTCAACTCGGAGGTGGCTCTTGGACCGCCGATGACTGCGCGGATTTTCCCAAGGTAACGACGCAGCCTCAACAAGCCAAGACAAGCCAAGACAGGCCGAGACAATGCGAATGCGTATACGTACTGTGGGCCTGCCATTGGCTCGAGTGCCGTGCGTTGGCTTTGGACCTAGAGCCCGAGTACGCGTCCGCGTCCGCATCCGAGTCCATGGATCACTTGAGAGACGTCTTCACGGAATGGACGGTCAGAAGACGACCCAGAGCCAGAATGTAGTCTTAATTATGATGTTGTTAGCGGTGATAGGTCAAGTGTAGCAGCATCAGCAGCTCCTACGCAGGCGGAAAACTAAGAGGTGCACTTACAGCTAAGCAGATCATCATAGTTGTGGGGAATACACTCAGAGAAATAGGGGGTTTTTACTTTCTTATAATAAATATATATTGTAGTGGGGCTTCAACACAGGGAAATGTAATTTGTCATGCAATCTCTAGAGCTAGGTTCTTTATGTGTCCAAATGTATTTTTAAGCACTCCAGATCTTTACTTACAAATACGCACTTAATTTTTAAATTAATGCGATTCCATTTGTGACTAAACACAGAATGAGTAAATGCGACAATTCAAATGTATGGTAGTTATGCATCTTTTTATTAAAGAGTCTTTGGTTTCTTTAGTTTCTGCACTATATTAAGTTCTCATAGAAATTAAAGAAGGTTCCTCTGGTGCCAGAATATTGGAAAGATCACAATCCTTTTCCTACATTCTAAGTGTATCCTTGGAACAACAGTTTTTATAGGTTAGGTTTACACCTTTTAAATAATACAAAATTTCCACTTATTTATGTTTATGTTAGTATATCCACCCTTTGTAGCTTCTGTAGAAAGCGACTAACTCAAGGGCGAGGCACTCCACTATTTTATTACATGCTTATTAATCTTCTTTTACTTGAGTAATAATAAAATTGATATGGTTTTTAATTTAGGAGTTGCATGTTCCTTTCATAAATTCAAGGTTTTTGAGATTAAAAACATCTTTATAGGTAACTAAACGATTGTATTTCTGCCAAAACTGTTATATTTAATCCAAATTAGTACAAGAGATCCCAATCAATCTGCTCCAAACTCTGTATTCACCATTAATCATCGTCGGCAAAGATCACGCTAACATCCTCTAATAAGGTAGTAAGCCAGCGTAATCCCTAGGAGAACGATCAATCATTTCGCGCTGTGCAAAGTGGTTCACCTCAGCCATCGATAAGGTCAATTGCTGTGGGCGTGGAGCGCCTGCCTCCGCCGCAGTGGGCCACTCCGCTAAGTAGTCTTAAGCTGTAGCCCCAGACTACGTGCCCGCGTTTTATATGGCACCATTAACCATGTCCGACTCTGCGCTTCGAACTTGAGCGCCGGCAATTAGCACGGGCGGGCTCAGTCCAGTCCAGTTGCGTGCGAAATGATCACAGCGGATCGGCCAAGGAGGAGGAATCCGACTCAGCGGACTACGGCAAATGCCATTTATGGACGGGTCGACCTAAGCGCTCAAATGGCAAAGCGACCTCAGCGGACGGACGAACAGCGCAGCATGAAGACTTTAAGCGCCACCTAGGCTAACGCTACACAGAGAGAAAAATATAATATTCTTTGGATTTTATATTTATTTCTTAGTATTCTTAATTAAGTATACTCAGAGATTAAAAGATTGAATAAGTAAATTCAATTTAATATTATTTTTATGTTTTTATTACGCAACATTTATTCTGAAACTTGTAAAATAATATTTCATAAATCGTAAATCATAAAGTATGTTAAATTTATGTACATTTGAGTAAGAAATATAACAAAGTGGTTAAATATATGAATGAGCTATATGAGAATATATCTTAAATTTTGTAAAATATTGCATTAAATAAAGCTATGAGTAAAAAATTTAAAAAGACTGTATTACAGCTTCGGTAAATTGTTAACATTCTGTACATAGAGGTCTGTACCCGGGTCGGGGCTTACATTTTACATTATTAATATATTTCCTACCTACGAAGCAATAAAAAATATATTTTTGGTCACCAATTTTACACTTTTTTATCTTAATCTCATTTTGTTTCCATTTTTTATAGATACTTATATTTAAACGCGTTTGTTCGGCATTTACTAACAAACAAACAACCCTTATATATATTTTTGCATCCATTTAGCATTATTAGACAGAGTCTTAAACCATACAAATTTAGTATTTCAATTATTAGTCTTTAATTACTTCTGTAACACTAGAGTTTTTTAAATCCCTTAAATATTTTTCCCTTACACGTAAGATACTCTTTTTCTCCTAGTGTAGGTCTGTTAATCCGCATCAGTGACTACCGGGGCCGAGTGCAGCTTTTAGCATGGTTGTAAGGCGCGCGCTTTATGGACGTTCAAATAATTTGGCCATTAGGCTTTGATAAATGCGCCAAGACCAAACAGTTGGCAACAATTAACACCCGAGAAGCGGGCCAAGTCAGAGGTAAGGTTTCTGGCATGGGAAACGGTCACAGAGCGTAAAGAGCACCCTGACAAAGCTGACGTTTTGACTGACCCTTTGCCTGATCCGACGCACCGTAAATAATATGCAGAAATTGAAAACGACAGAGGTTACATCACAGGCCCAGGAGGAGCTGCCAGAGGAAGGCACGTCGGGGAGGAGGACGCGGAGGAGCAGACGGCCTTCAGTGCAGGCACTGCAAAAGGAAAAGCAGACCAAGAGACCCCCGACATGTTAAGCCAATTTACCCAAAAAACCAAAACTCGAAATTAGGTAAAAAAACACGAATGCAATGAAGAATGTGCAACAGGCTCGCCTGCGACTGCGTCTGCTACTCCGACTCGGACGCGGGCTTTATTTAGCCAGTTTTGGCTTTTTGTTGTGCAAAATGAAATTGAAATTCCTGAAACGTGCCCAGCAGATCGGGTTTGGCTTTGGCCGAAGATGTCGTGGCTGTGGACGGAGAGCAGGATGGCTTGGTGGATTGGTGGATCGACGGCCGCGGGCTCTGGAAACACCTTTCGCTGCGGCGCTCCTACGTGGCCGTCCTGTCCCTGCTCACCCAGTTGCATAATTTACGGCATCTCTTTATTGATCTGGACTTTTATATGTAGGTTATGCATTGCCTTATATTACAGGTATGACACGATCGGCAGGCAGACAGGTTTCCGCTGCGGTTCAGCTCGGTTCCCGGCTAGGAAGCGTGTGAAATTGCCGGGAAAGCGTCTTAGACTGAGCGTTTAGCTGCTGCGGAGAAGGAAATGGAAGTTCAAAGAGAAAGGTTCGATGGGTCTTGACATTTCGGGGAAATGTTTTTGGCAGTTTGTTCAACTAATCCCTTAATGGCCATGTTTCAGTTGGTGATCGTGTAATAAATAAAAGTGGGCATCGGGCGAAAGATAAATAAATAAATAACACTGTCATACCGGAAATAATTAACTTTAATACGGGTTTTTTATACAGTTTCAATGATCCACCCTGAACCCTGGATATCTGTTTCAAATAGTGTTTAGACTATTCTTATTGTCTGCCTATATATCCGTATAAAAATATGGTATATTGTATGAATAAATATAAATAAAAATTAGCATCGCTTAGAAAAATCCCTTGCTTTAGTTCCTTATGATTTAAAGTGCATTGATCGAAATGAAGTTAATATTTTCTAGCTCTATATGGAAACTGCAAACGTTTTTTGTTATAAATTCCTTTCTTCTTAAGTTAATTTTGGCAATATCTTGTGACAACAGTTAAAGAGGTTTCATACCTTTTGTGTAATGGTAAATAACTTTTACAGTTTATAGTTTAAATACATAGCTTATAAAATCTTATAGAATATTTTCAACAGCTAGACCTATAGGTTTTTTTTCTCCCCATATATTCCAGAACCACTTATTATTTAAGATCCTCTCTAAAAGAATATTTTCATTAGTTGTATTATTGCTTGATTTTTTAAATACCTTCTTAAAAAATTCACAGCTCCTGCTTCATAATAAAGTTTTACTACTTGAGATACATTCTTTGTCGGACTCTTATTGCATTTCTTGGCAATCAAGTGCACTGGGCCACGTACATGCAGTCAACTTTATTGCACATACGCCTCATTGAGTGGGACGCTGTTGCAATGCGAGTGGCAACTAGAAATAGCAAGCACTTATCTGCCGAACAATAAGCCATAACAAAACACTCACGTTCACACACGGTTAACCTTCAATCAGGCCTAATCCAACTGCAGGAGAGACGCAGGAGGTGGCGTCGAGGAGTGGCCTCCAAGGCGGTCTGCAGCGTCATCGTCGTCATCTCACCGGTAATTGCTCGTGGCTTTCTTCACTCGCCGCTTGGCACTTGGACTGCCCCAATTTGTTACGTGAAGCTGGAGATGGAGCTGGAGCTGGAGCTGGAATTCACGCCGAAGCCGAAGCTGCAGGTGCTCGAGTGTCGACGTTAATGTCATTGTTGCCACGGTCCGGCTGACCCACATCCATGGTAAATGAAGCAGCGCTAATTGCAGGCCGATAAATTGATTTCAATGCAGTTGCATCACGCATGCGTCCACGGGGGGCCAGCGGGCAGGTGATTCGAGGCGGTGGGTGCGTTTAGGCGGCTTAAACGAGACGCCAAATTAATTGGCCGGGTAATCAGAGTTGAAAGTGCGTGCACATTTACCCCGGGCAGTGGCATTATGGGCCCCGGTGGATTTAGCAGCAGGTGGCCGCCAGAGACTGGCGCCAAGTGCTGGCCGAAATCCGAAATCCGTTCGGAAAGATGAGCGGCACCTCGTTCACTTGTTGCCGCCAAGGTCGGCCGGAGTGCAGACTGCGAGTTAACAACATGTTGAACACCGCCAACAGGTATTAACGCTTATTAATGGCAACAAGCAAAGCGAGAGCCTCGCCAAGCCTCTGTTGCAATGGCCATTAAGCAAGAAGATGCTGAGCCGCAGACGGAACATTGATTACGGCCAGTCGTCCTTTGAACGAGCGATACAGTTGCGCATGCAGATACAGATACAGATGCAGATGCAGCTGCAGATACAGATGCAGATGCAATTTGTGCTGAAACCGGCTCACTGGCTCGGCCGTTACGCAATCGCTGGCCAAAAGCAAAGCTAAGCCATGCCAAGCCAGCCGCTTTATTCACACAGTCAGAGGTCTCGCATTCCAATTTGCGTAGACTCGTCGCAAAAGCCCGCTCGTGGGGCTGGTGATGCTGCCCACTCCTGGCCAACTTGCTGTTGGTAGTTGGCAGGCAAGTAGGCAGCTGCACCCGCCGCAGTCGATTTCCTCATTACTACACAGTGCCAAATGCTTGGATGCCGAAAATCCAGGAAATGGGAGGAGCCGAATGGCTTCAAGAGCCGGGATGCGTCTTAGAGGGTGTAAGCTAGATAAATTTAAATTTTTACGTATTATTTATGCCTTACTTTATGGGGTAGTTTTATTACCTATCAGTTAAGACCGCACCTCTTGGGGGTCAAGAGATAATGTCATTTCAAAGGCAAGCTTCAGCTTTCTGTCCCCATAAACTAGTTAGATATACAAAATTAATATTTATACATAACATCTTTAATGTTTCTTGATTTAACAAGCTGTGTAATGATACAAAAGCATAGTTTTAAGATTGCAAGAGAGATAAATTTATGCCCTTAGTTGCTTATTTCTATTGCATAAATATGATTAATTATAAACCCACACTTTACTTTTAGTTATCTTTCAAAACAACAAAATATTATTTATTTTATGAGCTTCAAAATAAAGAATTCCTTGTAGGATCATTGATTACAATGCATATATACTAACAGCCTTTCTTTACTAACTGCTTGTCAAAGTTTTTAGTTAGGAAAATTAAATTACAAGTAGATTACAATTGAATAGAAAATCATAGGCAAAACCAAAGAGGTTTCAAATGGTAAACAGGGTTCTAATTTGAGATTTTTAAAGAAATCATAATTACAAAATTACATAATTTACATAATTAAACATATCATTAACGTTGTGATAAACTGGGTAATGCAGCTCCCTGCTTCCTGCTTGACTTTCTCCATTTTTGGCGAGTGTACTTGAGCCGGGGCTCAGATACGATTGTAGATGAAGACACCTGAAGGCGCCTGAAACGAGACCTGCCTAGGCAGTATTTTATAACACTTTGACAAATATTGCTAATTAAACGGCATATCTTGGCTGCCACCTGGCCGTCGGTTGGCTAAGAGCGGAGTACCGCCGGAGGGGGGAAGATGAAACAGGAGCGGCACAGCGCCTGGGATCCGGATCGGGATCGGGGATGGAGTGGCGTGGCGTGGCGTGGCCCCTGCAATGGCGGAACCACTCCGCAGAGACATCTTCAGTTTCCTGCCAGACAATTAGATATTGCGCAACCAGGCCGTGACTTACCTTACCCCATCGATACGAGGTGGAATGGTGCCAAAAAAAAGAAGATGCAACCACATTACGTCAGCTCCCCTTTCACTCCTCTCCATCGCCATCGCCATCACCTCCATCAGCATCATCATCCACATGGTTATGACGCCATCATGAATGGCCACTGTTATTGCGACTGCATTTCTTGCCAAGATGCCCAATTGAATGTCCCTCCAGCGGGCTTCCCCGAAGCCGGATGACTGATGGCCCAGGTGGGCGTAGAGGAAGCCGGGCAGCTGGGGAGCCACATGCCACAAGCGGCTCCATAAAAAAAACTAAGTCATTGGCATGCGTGCGAATGTCTTTATGGCGCGTCGCTTGCATTTTTGCTCATTAATAGGCAAATTCATTTATTAGTCATTTTTTACGACTTTTATTGGTGTGCGACTGTCGCGGTTGCAACTGCCACTGCACTTGCATTTGGATTTTGTCGTGCGCCCCACGGAGGGTCTCCTCTTCTCTGGCTTCGATGTGGTTCCGCCTGCAGAAGGCAGAAACCAAAGCCAGTCTCGCCCGGGCACAGTGGGTCTGTGTGTGGCTCCTCCGCGGCGTAATCTTTTCCCAGTTTTCCACACCAATTATCTCACTTTCCACTCCGCAGCCGCGGCGGCGGCAACTTGTCTGCTTTATATAATGACATGTGGGATCTGTTTGCGTTGTGGCAAATTTATGCGGCTTGAACTTCCACTTGTTAGGGGCCCTGTGAACTGCTGTCAAGATTGGGACGGAGGTTTTGTTGGTATAAGACCAAATTCGTTTTGACTTCATTAAACTAATGACAATGCGGACATTGTTAAAGGTCAAGAACGGGAAACTCTTCTATCTGTTGGAGATTTAATTTGATTATTGAAGTAGCTATAGAATATAAAATGCTTAAAACTATTTACACCTTTCTTAATGGTCTTCGTGAATTCAGGAAATACGCTGAGACCAAGGAAGCATTTTATGGTATAACTTAATGGCATTATTTGAGCCGAAATGTATAGAAAAGAAACATTGATACCTATGACCAAGATTCGGATTACCTAAAAGTCGCACGAACGTAATAAAAATCTAAAATTCAGAAAGAAGCAAAGGTGACCATATATAATGGATATAAGGAAGCACTGTGTTCATATTAGTCTGCCTGCAGAAAACATTGAAGATATTTTGCTTAGAGATATTATTAATTTTATTATTATAGTGATAGATCCATCCATTGCTCGTTTTTCCGTCTGATTAAACATATCAACAAATATCAATAAAATTCATTAAAGTAACCAATATTTCTTTGAAATTTGTAAAGAAAGAAAGGAGATTCTTTTTGGTTTATGTATCAACATTATTATATTATAAATTTTATAACCATATAATGTAAATTCAGCTCGTCTGACGACTATCCGCCCACACGAAAGTCAAGAGCTGCGTTTGTCACGGCAACTACTATGAACACTTTATTTGGCCAAAAATTTTTGTAGTTTGCAGCTATTTTTTGCAGTCGTTTTTGTGGTTGTTTGCTCATTTGCTTCAGATTGACAGGCCTGCGACATGATGACAAGCGGCGACTGGCGGCGGGCAGGGGACAACAATGCCAACAAGGAAGTTGGAGGCGCATCTTCCACACGCGCTTCCCAATTATGACAAACGACGGCAGTGCCGATCCCCGATACGGGCCCACCAACGGTCCAACTTGCCACACGGCACGAGGAACTGAGGCACTGAGGCATTGAGTTACGGCTTGCAACACCTGCGGACTTTCGGCACTGTCATTGCCGCTCCGGAGACGCAACAATGTAACTGGAACGCCGCCGGTAACTACCAGCTTGCAGCGCGCGGGGCGTGTGAGTCGCCCCATCCATTGGATTTAATGGGATGCTCTTTTGGAATTCAGCAGAGTTTGGATAATGCAGATCGTCAGAGTTAAAGATAAAAAAATTTTCAAGACAAATAAGTATGTTTCAAATTAGGTATAGTGTTTAATAAACAATAAGGGAAGTAGCTTTGGTTATGAACTATCCACAAATATCACTATTTGCAAATATGGTAAATTTATATAACAAATTTAGCATTAATTTCTATAGATCTCTATAGAATTTATTACTATAGAAAGGAGTTATTTGGCCCGCCCTTATCCATGCAGTTACAGCATAGTTATTTGTCCAAATTTTAACGAGAGTCAAAGTGTATAGTAAAATTACGTGAAATGACTGTATTTTAAGGCCATTAGTTTCTTCAGTTATTTTAGCTGAAGATGCAGTTAAAGAAAACGCTTACTTAGGTAAATATTCATATATTCCTGTGACATAAGGGATAATTATACATTATTTATTTACAACTAACATCTGTTAACAACCATATTTCCATGTAACAGTTTTATTTTACGCATCTTTTTTTGCTGATCATGATACATGGTCTCATACATCACGCTCATGTGTGTTTGCGTTACAACCATAGCCTGGAAATCGGTGATAAAATCATGCTATGTAAACATAGTAAAGTAAAACGTAAAGATGGTAATCTCAAGTGGGCTTGGCCTTCAGCTTTTTAATAAACTTTGATTGAAAATTGTAAAAACCAGCTATCAACAATAAGTTATTTGATTCAATGGAAATGTAATGAGCTGATACTTTTAATTTTGTTATTAATATATACAAGTAGGCACATTAATTATTTTATTTATTTTAAAAAAATTTAATTTATAAATACTGGATTGTTTTTCCCCTTTAAGTCATTTACAAACATGGTAGGTATATTATTTGTGGCTTTGCTTCAAAATTATATTGTTATGACTCATTGTATTTTGTGTTTGTATTTAATTTCCAAATATGAATGCTATTTATTAGTCAGAAAATTAAATATTTATTTGAGTAAAGTATTTATTATTCACAATATTTATTTGGTCAACCAAGTGTAGATTGATTAGGAACCGAGAATACCTTTAGTGCCACCATCTTTCACCAGGGATGGGCACCTCCCGAAGGCCGAATGGAACCGCCCTCAATAAATGATTGGACTGTGACATAATGTGACCCAATAACAAGCGCAAATTGCTGAAAAATGCACAACAATGGCAAATCGAACCTAATGGAATTTGTGCTGAGCGCTTTTTATGGCCACGCCGCTTCATCTACGTGATTTGGTTGGAACGCCGTCTGAATGGATGGATGTATCGGACTTGGCACGAAATTCAGCTAAGAGATTGCAGCGTCACTGCCACAAGAGTAATAGAAAATCCAGAAAGAGTCGGACACAAAGGTAAAAAAAGGGAAAATGGGTCAGTCATTTGCAGATACATGGATGTAATGAAGCGATCGCTTTGAACTTCGGGATTTCTGCAACCCGCAATCGAAATCGCGAGGGCGAGCGCGGAGCAGAGCTACTAGTCACCGCTTGCGATAATTATTAAATAAGCGCAATTATAGCGCCCCGAGGTGCCAATGGCCCAGAGACGACGACGGGCTCTCGACCTCCCCGCCGAAACAAAAGCAATTGGCGAATGTCGATTAATTAGGTAGAGCGCCGCTTTGAAGCCCCTCGCGGCATTGAACTTCATACGCATCCACACATCAATACAAATTGGCGTCAGCTAATGGCCAAATATTGATGATCTATCAGTTGTTCGGCGAAGACGCTGACTTGTCACTCGACTTCACTGAATTTCAACCCACAAGCCTTTCACCCATGTGACATATCTGTAACGGACAGTAAATAATAGTTAAATAATTATTAAAAAATTAAATAATCCACTTAAATCATCTTGGTATATTTATAAGTCTATGTCAACATTTATGACCCGGTGAATATTAATATATTATTCAGAATATGTGCAGAATAAATGAGCTACGGCTTTCTGGTATTTGGAAAGCATTAAACTCTAAGAAATGTATCCAATTTCTGTTAAGAGTGTGCTTGTAACTTAAGTTAAATAGAATACATAGGACAGTACGAAACTCTTAAATAAAAAGTTACAAAAATTCTACAGTTCTTTCTTTTAAATTATTTATACTATTAAAGTAGTTTAGTTTATAGAATTATTTAGTGGAAGAATTAAAGTTGTATCTTGAAAATATTTGCTTAATAGAAACATCTCAAGCAGTGTATTAAAATTTTAGCTAAAGCAAATTTAGTTTTTAAATAATAACAGTGAGTTATCAAAGTTATCTCCTATCTAGGTTCTGACTAAACCAACTTAATTAATGATCAACAAAATATGTAACATATATCCCTTGGAGGTTCGGATACCCCACTGACGAATGTGAAAACATATAGAAATAATTTTAAAGTATTTCAAAGATTCAAAATACGAAGAAAATATTTGACTTTGCAATAAGTTCTTATTTTCTCATAAAATTGAAAGACATTAGTTTCCTAGTAAAGTCGAAGAAAAGCCGATTTCTCCCAAACATCTCGAAGCCAGTCTCATTAATGGCCTGGCCTGACCTGGGGCACAGCCGAGTTACTAGTTGGTTGCGTAAGAAGCCGTCAACACCTTCGCTTTGGCCAACAACTAGTGGTCAAGCTGCCACACGCAAGCGCAGTGGCCAAACATTATTTTCCTCATTCTTCCTCGACTTATATTTATGCGTGTGAACTGCCCCAAAGGCAGCGGCAGAAAATTGTCATAAATTGAGGCGTCTCTTGTTTTCTTTTTATGTGAAATGTGAAAAGTCGTAAATCAACAGCGGAAGGTACTGTGATTATCAATGAGGCGTTGGAAAAAGAAAAATAAAACTAGTTCAATAAGGCATAACTTTCGGGAAGAGATTTCCATTCAAAAATCTGAAGTGCCTTATGTTTAATATTAAGTTTTATGGTTTACATTTTTTAAATTGAGTAAAAAAAGAAAAACCAAAAATAATAAAAACATATTATATTTATACACTATTATTATTGAACGCTCTCCAGCTCAAATGCCACATAATATAAAGAAAATGTTTATTTTATTTATGTTACTATTTATCGAGTATCGAAATTTAATTTATATCCTTAAATAATGTAATTTTCATTTTACAATTTAATTATTTCAAATTAAGCGCTATTTTTTAAGTTTATGTGGTTTATAGTTATCATTTCAAAAACATTTTATTTTGCAATCTTCTTTTTGCTATAATCAATTTTGAATTGCGCGCGTTTTTAGCTACCACAACACTTTGCAGCACTGAACTAAAATGGTAACTCTGTTTGTCTTGCTCTTGCCAACACACACATACTCTAGTTGTCTCGCTCTAATTGTGTTTTAGGCACCGTTTGGTTTGGTGCCCAAAACATGTGTGCGAAAGCGAGATAGCTCTATAATCTAGCTGTGGTACAGTTTGAGAGCAGCTGGGCGCCAAATTTAAAATCTTTAAAAGATTTTTCTGATATAATAATATTATTTTTTTTTAGCTACTTGAACTTCCCCATCTTCCAAACTATAGGTACATATTTCTAAATTTACGCATTTTATTCATTTATATACATAAACATACACTCTTGCAATATTAACCTGGTCAATTTTACAGATTTTATGGAAAAGTAAGCTAACTATTTTAAGGGACTTGACTTCGAGTGGACAGCGGAAAGTGGCAATAATTTAAGTGTGTAAAATAGGGTTTAAAATTAATGATTAGTTGTCGCTTGCATTTCGTACATCTAGATCGAACCTATGGATAGTCCTAAGTCTACGTTTCTCGTGCTAAGAATGAGGAAGTTGAGGAGGGGACGGCGCCAAAACGCGTCTCAGCTGCAGTCGCCGCGGGGACTGCAGTGGAAAAGTGTTTTAATTCTCGCCGGATCGACGATCCTTAACCTAGGTAGCGTATATACAGGGTTGAGGGCTCATGCGTGGCTGCTCCGGCCGGGGTCACTTCATGTAGTAGCTGCTGGGAGCTCGGCCAGAGGTGTATGTGCTCATGGGAATCCCCTGCGGACCCGGGATGTGGTTGTGGCCCGAGGAGTGCGTCACGGACTGATTCTGCGAGCCGTACAGGTGGTCCACGCTAGAGTTGCCGATGCCATTGCCCGACGGCTCGTAGTCCACGTCATAGTAGATGCCAGACTGGTTCTGGAATTGGAACAATTCGTATCATTGCAAATTGGAATAGTAAAGTCTTTGGGTATAATGTAATCAATGTGATTGCCTACCGCTATGCTGCCGTTGCTGCGACTCTTGGGGCGTGGCACTTGGAAGTTGCGCCCCAGCAGGTCGGCGCGGTCCTCCTCCTCGCTGGAGCTGGAGTTCTCCAGGGTTCGCATTCCATTCGAGCGCGGGCCCAGGCCAAGCCTTCTAAGCCAAGGAAAGGGAGAGTCAGAAACGCTTAGAACAAGAATATCATTACAAAATCCTACCTGGGCAATGGCACTGGTGGCGCCAGCGTGGCACTCGGGTGCATCTGCATGGTGCTCTGGAGCGACATCCCGCCCAAGGTGCCCATGCCCATGGCGCCTAGATTGGGGTACGCGAACATGGCCGAGGAGGGGCGAGTGGGTCCAATGGGCTCGGCCTGCTGGTACATAGCAAAGCAATTTGTAATAAGTATTTATGGAACTTGGACAATCCACATCTATAAAGGTTAGATACCCACCCCGTAGTGATTCGTCTGTGCCATCACGTCAGCTATTTGTGCCCAGCGCATGCGATCCTCCAGCGTCACCTGATAGCCGGCCTGGGGCAACCCGGCGGACTTAAGTGGCGCCGTGTTCATGTAGCCGAACACCGGGGATCCCATGGCGTTCTTCTGCTCGCGCTGCCAGCGCCGGGACCACATGATCAGGCATACCAGCGTCAAGACAATAATGATGATGGCTGCAACGGAGGCGCCAATGGCCACGCCCAGCACCTCGCCGTCAATCTCGCACTGGGCGCCATAGTGGCTGGAGTCGCAGGTGCACACCTGTCCGCCATCGTCGCCATAGCTGCATGTGCCATGATTGTTGCAGACGGAGTCAGCGCACGCCTGGCACTCCCGTCCTGCCCTTGCCGGCTGGTCAGCCCAGGGATCGCGCAGTCCAGCCTCACAGGCACAGCGGAAACTGCCCCATGTGTTGGTGCAACTGGCACCGGGATGGCAGTCGTTTAACTCCGGCGACTGGCACTCATCCAAGTCCTGGAGCGCCGACACGGCGCCCTCTGGGGAGCTGACGTAAAGCACTGAGTTGCCAATGTTGTTGTTCCGCCGATGGAGCACGCCCAGGAGGTGCTTCTGCACATCACTCCGCAGGTTGGGTCGCAAGGTCTCCACGCTCTCATCCAGCTGGGGGAGGAGGAATTGGAATTAGGCGGATTAATGGTAACAAAACAACTAATCAATCAAGGATTAATTGAATGAGGATTGTTCTAGGTTAGCTGGAGTCACTCACCTTGATTGTCATATTCACATAGACCCCACTTCCACCCAGATTGGGATCACCTCTGTAGATGTTGTTCACCTTGGCCTCCATAAACTCATCCGAATAGGGCGTCATCGACATGGCAGAGTCCAGCTGGAAGAAGGCATACTTGATTAAAGAACTTGGAACCTCAGATTGAAGGAAAGACCTATTAATAACAAGATGCATACCGCTCTCCATGTGTATCATGTGTATCCAGTATATCACTTACCGCTCGAATAGATTCATAGCTCAGCTGGCCAAAGGGCTCGCTGTGCCTGTCCATCAGCTTGGTGTCCCACACTATGCGATGCTCGTAGATGCGGTCCACGCGCATGCCCAGATGGAAGGAGATGACCCGGCGACAAGGTTCCCGGTGTTTGCGACGGGAGTAGCCTAAACCCCAAGACATTCATTAGGTTTTATGCCTCAATATCCTCTTGCTTGAAAACTTACCTGGCCTGCAATGGCAGCTGGACACCCCGTTGTCCGTCTTGCATCGCTCGTGCTGCGCCTGATCGCAGGTGGAATCGTCGCCCACAATGCAGGTGTCAATCCGTACAGGCGGCTGCGTTGGTCTCTGACGGTAGTGGGGCCTAGTGGGACCTGCATTGGTCGTTGATGATGCTGCTGGCTGACCCGCCGGCTTGCTGTGTCCCTGCAGATCCACCACCTCCGTTTCAGGCACCACATAGCCACCGCTGCTCTGGGTAACGGCGTTGGCCGGTACCGAAGGCGAGCTGGCCCCATTAGTTCCACTGATGGCACCGCCTCCCGCTGGAGAGGATCCAGCGCCTGGCAACTGTGGCAGACGCGTGGCCGGCGTCGTGGCCCCAGCTGGGGGATCTGTGGGGTCACCAAAGAGATTGATGTAAGTGCGCTTGCCGTCGATCGAGACGAAGCCATCGTCACCTGATGCCGACACTATGATGTCGCCCTGCCCTCCGCCCGCTGCATAGGATCCATATGGCTTGATGTTGATCGTCTGCTGGGAGCCGCTTCCCTTCGGTCCGGGTCCCTGGATGGCGGACAGGGTCACGTCGAAGATCTCGCCGTAGCCGGGCGGCAGGTGCTGCCTTGTGGGCTGCACCGCAGGAAGGGGCAGCTTCTGCTGTGCCTGGGGCGGTGGCCGCTGGTTAACGGGGCGCGGCCTACCGCCGGGCTTGAACTCGGGGTCGTCGAGGACAATCCCGGGGCGGGGGTGGTAGGGGGCTGGCGGAGTGGCATTGGGATTGGCATTGGAGTTGTTAGGTGGCGCACTTTCAGTGGTACTCGTAGTTGATGGCGGGGTGGTGGTGGAGGTGGTAGTGGTGGTTGAGGTGGAGCTAGTACTGGTAGTAGTGGTGGTGGTGATGGGTTCTTCGGAGGACGTGGGTTGGATGGCGGACGACACAGAGGAGGACGTAGAGATGCTGAGCGACGCTGTGGTGCTTGTGTCCAGGCCGGGCGTTCGGTTGGCCGTCATGAAGATGACCTCCTCGGTGGAGGGATCCAGATCGGGGAGCTCGGAGCTATCCATGGGCATCGGCACGTAGGTGGAGGACATACCCATCACGGTGTGGACCACCGAGCTGGTCTCTATGATGGTAGTGTAGCCCTCATCCTGGTACTGATCCTCCTGCAGCTTCTTCTTCTCACTGCCCGGCTTTGGCTTGTGCTTCTTCTTCGATGAAATGGTTGGTGACGTCGGAGGACTGCTGGTTGTGGAGGGAGGAGCGGGCGGTGGCTGCAGCTCGTCCTCGACCTCTCCACCTCCAGTGGCATCGGTATCCTGGTCCGACACCTCAATGTACTGGGCATTGGCATCTTCGTTGGAGAACTCCGAGTCATAGGTGGTGTCCGTGGGCTGCACTGCGTCCTCTCCAGCTGCTGGTAGCTGTTGTTCCTGATGATTCTGTCCCTTCTCTGGCTCCCTATCCAGCTGCTCTGGGTTGGGCTGGACAGAGGGCTGCACTTGGGGAGTCGGCAGGGGTTTGTACTGCGGCAGAGGTCTCCGATTGCCGCCCACACTGGTGGCGATGGGTGGACGCGGCTTGTTCCGATACCAGGGCGGACGATTGCTCACAAAGCCCGGACGCACGGGCACAATCTGCTCCGGAATGGGCACGCCCGTGATGAAGGGACGCTCTGGACGATCGAAGGGGTATGGCGGGGGACGCATGGAGGTTCCCGGCTTCTGGGCCTCATAGTCGATGGGCAGGTTCTGGGTCTCCGAGATCCTCGGAGGACCCCTGTTGTTGATCCTGCTGGCCGACGGACGCCGGACGCCCTGCGTATTGGCATGGACATTGACATTTCCGTTCAGCAGCTTGACGATGCCCGTGATGATGTCCTGGATGTCGGGGTTGCCGTTCTGGCGCGGACTGTGCGCACTATGCGGCGCCTGGGTGGCACTGGCCGTCGCTGAGGTGGCAGTACTGCTCGGACTCGGCCGGATTGGGGACCCCGACACTAGCGGTCGCAGGTCCCCCCGCCCTAAAAAAGACTGCTCCGAAGGGCTGGCGCTGCTGGTGGTACTTTCAGCTGACAGCGTTTTCCCGGCCCTGATCCTCTGATGCGTCCGCTCCGGCTGCTCCTCCTGGTTGTCGTACGTCCCTGTGGGCTTGATATTGTAGTGGAAGTAGCGCCCGGCGGACATGTCCTTCTCCAGCTCCTCCGGAAAGTGAACATCGTTGGGTCCGGCGGCCGCCTTGCGTTCGTGCAGGATGGGCGACGCGGATCGTTCCACGCGCTCCGCCCGCGTCTCATTCTCGTTCTCGTTGGCCTTGCGGGGCGGGGCGTAGCTCTCGGCCAGGCCATTGACGGAGTCCGCCATGGTGCTCTCAATGCTTAGGCGGCCAGAACTCTGGTGGCTGCTTGACTTGGGCGAGATCTGGGAAATGCTTTCATGCTGTCCAGCTGCAAAAGAAAGAAGGAGGAATAAGTAAGGGTTTTGAAATTAAATTGGTCTTGATTATATTTTGCTTGCATTTTGAGGTTTATGGTTCCTCAGGCTATTAACAACATAAAAAAGCGATTAAATATAACATTACTGAAAAATGTATAAGACCATTAGCAAACTATATATGGTATATAATGATTTCTCTTTCAAATAAATAAGTGAAAGACAATTAAATCTCTCTCTAACTATACTCGCCTGGTGAGGCTAGTCAGGAATAGTTAGAGGTCATTCCCATGTCAACCCTTTTGTCAATTTATCAATACTTATTAATCAGAAAACTATATTAATAGTAGTATGAGACAGCTAACACCCTTTATGTCAACTGCGGAAACTCATTAGTAATACATACTTTATAAGCTCATAAAAGTCTCCAACATAAATCAATAAAATCTAACTGAATCAGTTCCACTTCCATCAAATTTTCCACTTTATTGAAAGGAAAAGAAAGGGAAAGATTTCGATGGAAAGAGCTTGGAATTCCGAGCTTCGGTTTCCCTTGCATCCATCATCGCAATGAAAGAATCTTCACATCGCTGGTTTCACTTTTCACTTGCCCCATACACCTGCCCCTGCCACTTGCCCTTCCCATTCCCTTTGCCTCTGCCACTCCGTCATTGTCAACGCGATTCATTTGCATTTGGAGGAGAGAAACAATGCCCAGCCCAAGTCGGCTCGGATCAGTTTCAATCTCTGTCGCAGCCTTTAGCAGGCATCATTTGTTTTCGATGTCAAGTCTGCGCCGCGGCTTTGTCTCTGGGCCCGGCCTTTCGTATTCTTTTCACTCTCCGTGCATATAATTGTGTGTGCCTGCCTTCGAAATTGTGGGTTTGCTGGGAGCTCGCTACAGCTGATGTCTTGCACATCTGTCACAGCGGCGCAGGCTTATTACTTATTGCCCGGAGCGCACTCAGCAGCACACTCTGATGGATATGCTAGCCCACAGTTGTGCACAGATACGGATACGCAGCTACAAGGCCTCGGCCAGATCTGCAACTCGCTCGGCGGCCTAGCAAGAATTTCACAAATTGCTACGTCAAGCGTTGAAAAGATGCCAGGCCGTGGCGGTGCTTGTTTCTGTGGCTGATTTTCATCATTTTCCTCGGATATGGCGAATAAATGAGAAGAGCCAGCCTTTGGCAACTTAAATATAGATTGTAGTCATGTGGAATGCAGATGCTAATCGAATGGGGACAAGCTCCACTCGATCCTCCTCCCCATTTCCAATAAAGAGATCATAGCTGGACAACTGGATTTATAATAACCCACTTAACTTGGATCGATCGCAGAATAGAGTTAAATATGGAAGCATCGATCACAAAGGTTTATTTAAGTGCAGAACTAGGTAAAGAACAAAGCACTTGTGGTTTCAATCCTGCTCCCTGATCTCATCAAGATCTTTGCATTTGAATGTTACCAGATCTTCCCCCGTGACGACAGATTGAAAATATAAATTTCAAATCATAAGCAGCAGATCGAGCACACCTCCGAGTAGCTCTCTAGCTGAACCCAGCCACTTTTTAACACCTTCTCGAAGAGATTTATTTGCCTGCCACTTTTTCCGTTGAGCTTTCTATGACTTCCAATTCGGCTGCGACTCCATCTCCGACTCCGAGACTTCTTCCATTCTTTCGGGTTGTCAAGTGCATGTCATCTTTTGGGCTTTATGGCGGCGGGCCAGAACCAGTTTAAGGTTGAAGCCACGGCCATAATTCACACTCGTTCACCCAAACACGTTTAGTTATTGAGCTTAACCCAATTGCCGGGCTGCGGTGCTGGGTCTCGTGGTTTTTGATTAAGTTTGGCACAGATTTTACTTTCACCTGTCGCTTAACTGGCTCAACGCTGATTGAAACACACAATATTTGTTTCACTTTCTACGGCTTAACTCCATTTGTTGCGATTTTGATATAATTAACGCTTCCTTTTGGGCAAGGCGAGACAAAAGGCGGCGACACAGTTTTCACTTTCCTTGCGTCGAATTAGTTGGTTAGTTTTCAAGTTTTTCCCTCGATTTTTATTGATTCCAAAGCAAGTCGGGAATCGGAATTGGGATTTTGATTGGATTGGCGGTAAAAGTGAGCCGGCGGCTGGGAAATCGCCAGACATGGACTGGACTGGATGTGTAACGCAATTTGAGACACAAAAATTGAATTGCATTTTGGAGCGGGGCAAGCGGCAAGCGGCAAGCGGCATGCTGCATGCAGCACTTTCACGGCCAGTTGCAACGAAAGTAAAATCTTTCAATTGCCGGACCCCCGATCTCCGGTCTCCGATCTCCGACCTGGTATCACCCAACCCACGATCCGGGTCCAGACAAGCTGGGTTGAATGCACCCGATATGACAACAACATGGAGACATCGTCATTAGTTCCAGTGCTTGGCTACACTAATTTAAACGCTACCTCAGCGAGGACACACGACTTGTGGCCCCCGTCTCTTAGTCAATTCCTCGGCCTCGGCCCAACCCACTCAGGCGGCAGTTCCTATTCACCATCCCTCCCGGCTCCACTCCGAGTCGAGCTCCATTCAAATTGGCTTTTTCAGCGCCTCCAAATTGCCGACAGAAAATCACTTTCTATTTCGCTGCACTTTTCGTCTGTTTCACAACGTCGTGGCCAAAGGCAGAAACCGACATTAAATCCGCCTGCTGCTAGCTGACTGCCTTTAATGTGGGCAAAGCTGGCGCAGATAATTGCTTATGAAATGCGACAATTTTCCGTTTCGATTTCAATATTTAGCACGCGTACCGAGACATTGCGCATACGCCGTATGTGCCCGGGCAAAGAAGGCTCATATTATGCAATAATAACATTTTATGGTTTGCTGCAAAGGCAAAGGCGACAATTCGTCGTGTTTTCACCGTAAAACAATTTATGTAATTGTTTTTAATAGTCAAGTTATGCAGTGAGGCGAATTTAAAAGGCATGTTCATTGAAGTTATCACTTCTGAAGACTCATAATAGACAGCTGAATGTAGCATCTGACTCTTTTCATCAAAATACCTATAAATTAAGGATTACCAAAGATAGATAATGAAATCCTAATGAATGGGATCATATAAATGCGATCCATTCACATTTCTTCATCTCTTGTGAGCACAAAGTTTTCCCTTGTCTTGGCTGTAAGCCCTCAAAGATATCTAAGACAAAAAATCTAAACTAATCCCCACCAAATATTTCTCTCACCTCTCTCTTTTCTCTATGTGCATTTATGTTTTGTGGCCTAAGCTTCTTTCATCTTTCTTCGATCGGCCCATAAACATAAACATGGCCATAGCTTGGGCCGTCCGATTGTGAATTCCGCAGGCCCTTCGGCAAAGATTTCTATTAAATGGCCAGTCCCTCATCTGGCATCTCAAAAAGCCATCGCAGCAGCCACGCCTCGAACGGAAAGGCCAAGAACGACGAGGGACTGAAAGCATTCTGCGTTTTGGTCTTTTCGGGGCGTCGTCTAGCGATGTCCAAAAGCTGGGCTATTAAAAATTTGATTTAATGCTAATTGATTCTTCGGGCATCCAGCTTTCGTTGTGGGCGTTGTGGCCCCCTGGCCAAGACTCTGGATGATATAAAATTGCCAGGGAAAGTCGCATTCTTGTTCCTAGTGGAAGCCTTATCTGTGGCAGCTGCGAAGTCATTCCCCCGCCTTTTCATTAGCCAAGCAAATAAAGTATCTTTGGCCCGGGCTAGAAGAGCACTTGTGCAATTGAACTGCCAGCTCAGAGCTGGTGTTCATCCAGAGGAAAGGGGTCTCAAATGCGTCTTGGCAAGGCTGGCAGTTCTCCCCCTAGCTCACAATGGTAAATATCTAGCTTCAAATCAACATAAATTGAAATAGTTTATTTTCTTATTAAGTAAATTAAAGCCTAATCTCATATTTTTCCTAAGACCATGAAGCTAACACAAACCTAGACGAGCACTAAAGCCATTAAGTCTTAAACTCTGCAACTCGATAGCTATTTTCAAATACCTTGGCTCTTCTATTATTACTATTTTTTATTATTGTGCTATCATTTTAATTTATATTTTGTCTATTCCTTCCACAGTGCACTCGGCGCTCGCATTTAACAAAGTGACGACGAGCGCGCCAACATAGCAGCCTAAGACAAGGCGAACTGCACTCTAGTTCCACTCGGCCCGAAGTTGAGTCTGGTGAAATTGAGCATTTCGTTGGAAAACTGATTTTCCGTTTCCATATTTTGTTGCTTTCTTGGTTTTCCAGGTACCGTGACCATGACTGAATCTGAAGCTTGGCCCTTGGCACTGCGCGAGTGTCTTGCCTATGGCAGCGCGTGCCTGGCAATTAGATATGTTTACTGCATTTTAACCGATACGAATATAAACATATATATCTGAACTGCACCTGAGAATTTTCTTGGAATTTATACAAAATGAAATCGAAATATATTAGATAAATAACCAATGAAAGCTAATAAGTAGACAATACTATATCAGACTCCATATGAATGACAAGATTCATTTTTACTAATTACAATGCCCCGAAAATACTTACTATATAAATTTATAACAATGACATTTTTTAACCAAAACCTATCTCAATTTAGTTTTAAGGCTAAAACGAGTCTTACAATTTTGTTTTAGTGTTTGGTTTCATCCTTAGTCTTGGCCACTCGGGCATGGGTCCGAAGCGAATGACCTTAATCAAGGTCTGGCTCTGATCTAACCGCCTCAAAGTCGAGCCAAAGTCGAAAGCGGAATCCCGAGCTGGTTGCAGTCCAACAGCTTGGTTGCTTTGGCCAGGCTTCCGGAGATGCTGCTGCGAATTCTGCAACTTTTGCAGTTGGTTACGCTCGGCTGGCTGCCCGCTGTGGGGCAGGTGGGGCAGGTGGGGCAGGTGGGGCAGGTGGGGCAGGTGGGGCAGGTCTAGGCCAGGCCGAAAACCAATGCAGAGAATACTGGTAGATGGGGAAAATTTATTACCTGGACGCGGTCTGCTGGCCTTAATCGTTCCCGGGCAAAGAGACTGGAAGGAATCCTCCCATGGCCATGGCCATGCCACTGCCGCAGTTCCATCCCCACGTTAATTGCCGGGCACTTATGAAATCTAATTGTCTCACATGCTTAATTAAGCCGCAGGTGGGAGCGAACAAGAATATCGCATTCCTCGCTGGCCAGGCCAGAACAAAGGCCGGAATAATGGCCATTCCAGAACAAGGCTAAGCCCTGTAACTAGCTGCAATTTACTGGGCGATAAGCGATCTGCACGATCTCCTGGGGAATCCAGCAAATAGTTGAGGTTCCAGCCGCTGCATGTCGGCGGAATACCAAGGCTTGGGTCAGTAACCCTCGCCTCTAATTGAATAATTAAACGCAGCTCATGGAGCAACACCAGCGCCAGAATGGGAGCAGGTGACGCCCCCCTGCAGGCAAATCCGTCAGGTAAACGCGCTGGCCAACATTCGCGGTGAGAACCGAGCTTGGAATCTATCTACCAATCGATTGGCAGGCAGATGAATGCCTCTGCCTCTCCTCCCCCCTGTCCCGGCATCAAAACTGGGTCATTGTACCCACAGTAGCCGGCTTATGTATAGCCGCCAAACGGAAACAAGTTGCCAGTATGGCCAATATGGTCTTAATGGTCTGTGACAAGTTCACGATTGCCGCGTCTGCGCCTGTGTGTGTCCACGGCCAGTGGCCAAGTGGCCAAGAGAACCGGCTCAGAGCGCATACACTGGCAGCGAGAGTCCCACTTCGCACACAAGACCGTCGTCAGTCAGCCAGCTTTTTATTGGGCTATTTCCAACTATTTCCAACTGCGTGCCAAATAGAAATGGGTAACGTGCCTCGGTATGGGTGAATCTGGGTATCGGTGAGTGTGTGTGCCTGTGCGTGTGCGTGTGCGTGTGTGAGCGTGGGTATTATTGTGTCACTCCGGAGTCTAAGACTTTGTTGTTTGGACAGCAGCTAACTGCACCCATTTAACGGCTCTTTCTAGCCACGTTCTTTTTGTCATTTTTTGAGATTTTTGTTGATTTGAGATATTTGGTTTTCTTTTTGAAGAAACTTGACCTTATCATCTATAGGCCGGCGAAAATCTTAAGTTTTCTATGGAATGCTGGACTAGAACTTAGTTACTAGTTACTGGGATAGTATTAAAGAGCAAGTTTGTTTCCTAAGTCTTTTGTTTTTCATGTAACAAGTAGCGATCAATGTGCAGAATTCAAGCTCAAGTTTGTTGCTTAAGTCTTTTGTTTTTCTTATAACACTTGTAACGATCAAAGTGAAGTTTTAGTTTTTAAACAAGGTAATTAATATATATATATTTTGTTACGTTTGCTTAACATGTTTATAAGAAATTTGACTGTTCGTTGCCTAAGTCTTTTGTTTTGTAATTTAAATTAAAATGTAGTTTTAACTTAAGCAAATCGATAGAGAAATAAATAAATAAAATAAAAAGGAATTAAGTAAAATATACTAACAAATGAAAAGAATCTAAATTTATACCATAAATATTTATTTTTAATTTAATTTTTATTTACTTCAAAATTTACAACGAAACACTAATATATTTGTGTTCCGTACATTTTTACCTCATCTAGAAAGAAAAAAAGCTTAGAAACACCTTGGCAAAAAAATAAGAAGAAATAAAATATGTCCAAAAGAATTCGCGATTAAAACATTCCACAGCCAACCAACTGGTTTTGAGTCCCACTCCCTTGGCAAATTTAGGCGGTAAAGGAGTATTTTCATTGATTGCCATTGATTGTCAACGGCGTCACATGAAAGGGTCTCCGTCTCCCTGCCGGACTCCATCCGGTTCTCCCGCTCGCTGCCATTTAATCTGGGCCCACAGTGCCTCAGGACAACCATTAAAGAAGAACGAACAAAGGCCAGAAAAGGAAAAATACGAAAAATACAAAATAAATCCAGGAGACGGAGGGGGTAAATTGTGGGTTCAGTTTACCTGCCGCTGGGTGTAAGTCTGTTGCAAAGTTTATGCGTTGAATTTGATGAATTTCAATGTGAAAATGTGAAAGCTTTTACAATAAATAAAATCCTAACTGCTGTTATGTTCAAGTCTTGATTTATGTGAATTAAATTAAGACTATAAGTCGTCGACTTAACTAAGCGTTCATAGAAACAAATAAAAAAAAAATGTAATAAATAAATCATGTAGGAATAATATGCAAGCGTAATTAATTATCCTTTTTTTGAAGGTAAGATAAGAAATACTTGAAGTTATCATTTCATGAATTGTTCGCCCGCATAAACCCAGCGTCTGGTTGGGAGTCCGGTCTCGTGTGTGCACGCCTGGCAACTTTCGATGTGCCGAATTTCTTCGTACAGTTTTGGGCATCCCAATCCGAGAGTGGCTCCTCTTCTCACGGGAAAGGGAAAGTACGCAGTTATTGATACGGCTTCGGCTTTATGTTTTGATTGGGAATCGCATCCCAGCCCCAGCCCCAGCCCAGAGACCCAGATCAAGCCCAGGCAGTGCTCGGGTCTAATTGAAAGCGCCGTGCGGGGTGGAGAAGCGTTTAAGTTAATTGAATGTGAGAGATCAGCATGTGCGCGGATTGTGAGCTTCAATTACCCGAGGCTTTCTGGTGCGAAAGGGAAAGGGAGCTAATTTGGCTTTCCAATGGAAATGTTAACAAGATGATTGGAAAGAATGTTTGCCAGGAGTGCTCACACTGGGTCCTTGTGACAGCTCACAAAGCGTGCCGAAGCTAAACCAAGACTGGATCTGTACAATTAATATAAAATGAATGAATTTTTCTATTAAATAAACAAAAGTCAATGCATACCATTACTTAAAGTCCGAATTGCTAATGTTAATTTTGCTGTCAAACTAAAAAGTTCAAAAAAGGAATCCCCTGATAGGACCTGCATTGTTTCTTCGATAATCCCAGCTCACCTGCTTTCAAGTCCCCAGAAATTCCATAATTAATTGCGTCAACATTCCCAGCCTTTGAGCAGTCGGGCCACCAGGGAGACGCCACAAAAACAGCCTGGCCACGAATCCCAGCCAAGATCTTCGAGGCGGAGAACCAGAAACCTGCCGAACGAACCTGCCTCTTGACCCAATAAAAAGTCAAGCGATAAATTTCTGCGGCGGCGCACCGACTTCTTGATTATTTATATTTATATTTTCCCTCTCTCAGCCACTCCACCGGCAAGTGGGCCATGTAACCGAAATGTGCCAAAAAAAGAAAAATAAAAAACGAAAGAATGCTGGGGGAAATTGGCCGTGGAACAAGCTAATCTGAAAATTTAATCAGCTTAACAGTTGCGCCCGAAAGAGGGGCACCTCTGGTGGGGGGGAAATGAAAAATCCAGCTGGCTGCGGCAGTAAGTCACCGGGTTATAGTGTCGCCACCGATCCCGAGCCCTGCCATCGATCGCTCCACTCCAAGAAGCGCTGACTCAGTCGATGGGAAGACGGGTAAAAGCCCAACTCACGGGGCTTTCTTTGACACTTTTCCGATGGAAAAGAGAGTTCAATTCGCTATGTGTATCGGGCGCCCCGAAGAGCCGTTACCCGGGCGTAACTGTTAACTCTGGCAACTGCTGCCAGCTTCTTTCTGTTCCGCGGAGACTCTGTTTTCTTTTAATTAAGCCAGCTGCTGAAATAATTTTCACTTCGCCCCCCGCCCTATGTAAATTCCCCCGCCCAGGCGTGCGCTTTCCCCCCATCCGCGCCTTCGGCTTATTAGCTGCATGAAAGGTTTTGGCCAAGCCGGGCCCCAAATGGCCCAGTAAACAGTGCAGTTAGCTTTAATTGATTGCCTCAGTTGGCCGGATTCGTGCAATTAAGCGGTTACAATGGCTGCCTGCTCGCTGCTCACTGCTGGAAAGCCTTTCGATGGAATGCATAAGTAAATGGGAGCGGAGCCGTGGAGCCATGCCACCATTAATTGCCGGAATGTGCATGGGAAGTTGCAACCCAATGGGCATTAACAAGCCACAAATCTCCGTCTAAGTACGATAATAGATGAGCAGACGCCACGGCTCCGAACTAAAGCATCAACCTGATCAATCAAGAATCCTCGATTTATGAGGATTAGCTGCCTTCCCAAACGATTGTAAGACATCAAGATCTTTGTTAATTTAATTAAATGCTTTTTACGAAGCTCTAGAACTGCTTTATAAATAATACATATGAGAAATGAGCTACGCCAGCTGAAAAGGTGAACAATCTCGTACTGAGACCCATAATTTCTCAGCTATATAGGTCCTATGTCAACATATACTTAGAATAAGCCTATACCTATATATATTAGCTCAGCTTGATTGAGGATACAGAGTTGGCTTTATTTATAATAAATAAATGGAGACTTGCAACAAGTGGTTTGTTCAGAAGGTAAACTATATGCTATATGTTTACATAAAAATATATGTTACTAGGGTCTCATAGAATGCAGACTTTAGAACTCCAGAGAGCTCTTTGCTAAACTATTTATTTGAGATGTTAAAATATTCTCATATAAATAGTATCATAAGGATAATTATTATTATAATAAATTCCTCCTGATTTTCTTTACAAATACATATGTATATATATTTATAAAATATAATTAGCCACTTAAAAAGCATAATCATGGTGTCGTAAGAACATAAATTCCTTGTAGAGTTTATTAATTGTTCTTACATGGCATCATATTATTAATTAGATGTGAATTACAACCGTCTGTATTTTTGCCAAGTCACAACTTCTGACTAATTACGTGGCCATTAAACAATTTCATAATCTACAGAAGCTGGTTAAGAATCCGTGATACTTTCATTACGCTCCTCCATTCTGACTCCTCTTTGCCTGGCCAATTCAAGTCTGCTCGCAGCGCACTAATGACGACTTCATTTTCACATCTTACATAAGCCCCGTCCGGCGTCACTTAACGATTATAAACCACGCACGCCCAGGCCATAATGAACTTTAATCAACTTCGATTCAGGCGCGTCACGCACTGTGCAATGTAACCAAGCGAACGCGAAAAACCCAAGAGCCAGCCCTGTCTTGGCCAGAGTCAATGAATCCGGCATGAATAATCGCAGTTGTGCAACCCGGGTAACTCCTCCCTGAGTAGAGCCAATGAATCATCCGCCGGAGAGATGTGATCAGCCACCAAAGCTATGCAACCCAGATTCAAATGCAGATGCGATCGACCTGGTTGTGGGGTCTAATGCCATTTGAAATGTGTCACCCACCGAGGCAGAGAGAGATACGTGCCTCGATTTTTAGTGGGTCAAGCCCGTATTTCAGTCGCAAAAAAACTATGAAAGGAAAATTAACAAACTTCTTGGCAAACGCGACAATTGAACGCGATTGTGCGGGTGCGGGTGCCCAGACACGCGGAGTACAGTTGAGTTCAGTACGGAACAGTACAGTTAGCACACTTCATTACGTTTGGCACAGTTTGAAGGAAGGCCCAAGAGCCGTGCATTCTTAGTAACGCCTAATAAATTATGCAGCCGGCGCAAGCTTTCTAAAATGGAGAAGAGCAAACATGTACGTGTACGAGTGAAAAATACCTCGAGCATCTTCATTAACTGTTGGCGTGTCGGGGAGAATTTCTTTATGTTTTTCTGTATTTTTTTAGTATTTTCTGTTTTTGTAAGCTGACGGGCATTCCGCGGCAAACGTAACAAATTTAATATTGAAATGGCGCTCACGTGAGGAAAAGTGGGTTTGCACTATCTCCGTTTGTAGCAGCTAAATGCTCGGTTGAGCAGAACCCTTGGGTGAAACCCCATGGATTTTGTTGTAAAACTCTCTTCAGAACAACTTTGAGATTCTCGCTTCGATAGGCCACAGGTGAGAAAAGAAAGAAAGCTTAAAAAGGTTCTTTCTTCGAGCTCAGAATAAATTATTAAATAAAACCTATAATAATAGCAATAACTGGGAAGTTGTGTCTCGCTTTACTGATTGGATATAGCAACAAATATATTATATTTATAGATTTTTTAATATTTTAATGAAATATATGAATATTCAAAACGTTGTCTGTATAATTAGTATAATCAATTAAACCGATTTACTTCATTATATTTCATTGGTAATTTTTAAAAACGAACCTTTATTAAGAAAGAAATTATTTCTAGAAATATATTATCCCCGTTTTTCTTAGTTTCGCTATCGACCTATGCAAATCCTATAACAATTGGGAAATCTTCGCCAAGATTTGTTAAAGATCGTGGCCCTGCTATCTCAACTTTCATCCTCCGAGTCTGTTCGGCGGCGTGAAAGTTGGCTGGGGCCTCACAATTAAGGTTCAATTTATTAACTGAATGCATGTGAAATTCTTTTGTTGGGCATGTCACTGCCGGCACTGCCGGTTTCTAGCCAAGACTTACCTGTTAGCTGAACAAGGAGCAGCAGAAGCGCCAGCGGCAACGTCGACACGGCAACGGCCATCAAGTGTCGATGGTCTCTGGGCATTCGTCTTCTTTTATTATTGGAAATGGCCGGCGAGGACAGGAAGGTGGCACTTGGCCTTTCTCCGCCGCCATCTCCATCGCCTCCTCCTCCTCCGTCTCCAGCTCGACCCCTACTCGATAGTTTGTGGTGTGTTAAGTTCTGTGGCTTTCGTCGCATGTTTGCATAAACACTGGGTTCCGCGGAGGCCACACTGGCTTGCCTCTTGAAGCGTTATTGTCAGGGCTTTCCACTGTTTATTTTCACTATTTTGTTGTTTTTATTGACGAACCGCACTTGGGCGAGGCATGTTTGGGCTTTGACCGCCAAGATTGATGCTGAAAGGAGGGAGAAAGGTGGTCAGGAATTGTGCCATTGGCTGTCTGTCATTTATCCTCAAGTTTGTGCCCTAAGTCTTTTGTCTTTGGCGAGTTTCTTGTGCAAATCGCGATCGCCATTACGTCAGCCGGCCATGGGCCAGAGCCCCATTAGCCCGCAGTACTCCGCATTAGCATTTACGTAAGCGACATAAAGCCGGGTATGTCAATAAACCCCGGCATCTAAGCGGCCCAGAAAGAAAACACTTTCGGAAACCCTTTGGGACCTAGTGGGTCTGCTGTTGCATAAAGTCCATTCAAGCGACTAACTGAACTCCGCTGATTGAAATGCTAATTTTGATTGATGTCCCATACGCTTAGAAATTGGCTGCAGCGAAAGTCACAGCACAATTTGAGGTGTCAGAAAGTGAAATTCCAAGCGTTTATCATCTGGAGCAGATCGATCTGAGGCTGCTGCTCCGGATTACTGGATTACCGAATGCCCGAATGCCCTTCGTGCTAATCAGAAGCCAAAACAGGTCCACACTCCGGACTGTAAGTCGGCGGCAACTGAAGCAATTGCCGGGCATTAGATGGAAAGTGAAAGCATCCAGAGCAACCGCGGTGGCAAATGGAAAGGAAAGGCAAAGGTTGCCACCACAACTCTAGAGTGTGTGTGAGTGTGTGTGATCTCAGAGCCGGACCGGACTGCAGTTGAGTCATGTCCAGGGCTGATTTTGGCAGCTCTCTGGCCTTTGTTTACACTCAGCTCGGTGCCGGGAGGAACCTTGAAATCTCCGCTGCACGCTTGAAGAATCCCAGTGAAATAGAAAGTTGTACGTGAGGCACAGGCACAGACTTCTCCGTGGGCGAGTTGTCTTTCTGCTGTCATTAAGTGACTCCATTTCTCAGCCCCTCGTTGTTGTTTCTTTCCAATGAGCGACTCGCCCACGCTGCCGCTTGTTTACATTTTCCTTCAAATAGTTTCGGCTTTATTATCGGGCGTGCTTTCTTTCCAAAAGCCAGCTCGGCGGAAGTTGCAGCAGGTAATTAGTTTTTATATCCCCTGTCTTCGTTGGTTAAATGACTCATGTGATTTTTGTAAGCCATTTTTTGGAGCTACCTCGGTTGCGTAACCATTTTCTGAGCCGGCAAGAGAATGGAGTCCGAAGAGGAAGGTGGACAAAGGTGAGGATCCAAGGGAATGGTGATATATTGACACACAGAGAGAAGGAAACGATACATATGAGACTCAAAATTGCATAAGCCAAGGTCTTAACAATGGTCAGTATGCCAAAAGTTGCTTGTTCATTCGACTGAAGTGAAAAGGCTGAGAAACGTCCTCTTGATTACTTCTTATAATCTCCGAATTTTCCGCTTAAAAAACGAAATGAGTTTCTACTGGCTTCAGATTTTTCCATTTCTCACTCGCCTCAAAGCGCTTTCCATAATCATGCATCTTTTGATTGATGTTTTTGCGTGCTTCCCAGCTGCACGTTATTTTCAATTAGATTTTGCACATAAATAAAGCCAATAATGAAAAATTTCACCAGTTAGGGGAAAATCAACAAAACTGCAGAAAAAAAATTATTATTATATATATATAAAACACAACGAGGCATAACCAACTTGAAGATCGCGCCGACCCAGAGCCAGTACCAGCTCGAAATCGAGTGGAAATGCGGTTTTGCGGCTCTGAGGAATGTAAAACTCTAAATTATCGAAAAGCTAAAATCCAGCGACAGGCCGAGGCAGCTGCTGCTGGCTGGAAAATTGGCACAAGTGCGCTTGAAATGGCACAACTAACAGTATCCAGTGCTGGAACGGGACACGGGACACGGGACACGGGACATGGGACCTGCTCTTGGACTCGGACTTGGTCTTGGTCTTGGTCGCTCAGAGCCGTTTAGCAGATCGAATTGCAGTTTGCGGACATGTGTAGGCCGACCGACGGCTTGCACATCCGGCCTGGCGTATACGTGATATGCTCTCTGCCCGCTTGGATCTTAATTAATTCCCATCGCCATCGCTCCTCCTGGGCCCAGAGTGGCTCTTTAATTGGGAGTGAAACGGCGGACAAATTATGAATTTGCAACAGATTTCACAGCAACCGTAAACAAAAGCCGCAGACACTGGGACAGACACAGACGCGGACAAAACTAACAAACTTCCAGGCACCGCGGCACAAAGGTAGCGCGAAAAAAAGAAAGTTTTTGATGTTTTTGTTGCTGCTGCTGCTGCCGCCGCGGGGCTCGTACTTTTGGCTTTTCTACACACACATCGCACACACCGCACAAATATCATTTATTCGTTATACGTTTACATATTCGCCGTTTGCTTCATTTCGAGAAAGAGACTTCTTTCCATCACTCGCTCGCACTGGCACTCGCACTCGCACTCTCACGCAGGCGCAGCGCTGGCTTTGGGCCCGGCTTAGTTATTCACTTTTCATAGACGCGAACGCACAGCCACTGGCCCGGCAGTGGCTTCTTCAATCTGCAATCTTCAGACTCCGCTCTGGCCGCTGTCCCGTCTGGGATCCACAGATCCGCGCTCACCTACCAGAAAACCGCCAACAGGTGCGCCACGATCGAACGCTCGACTCAGACTGACTGAGGTGGCTCCGAAGACTCTGCTGCGAGCCGAAGAAACGAGAAACCGGAGCTGAGACCTCGGCTTGGTCGCTCTTCGGCCATTTAGCGAGCTATTCGGGAGTGGTGGATTCGCCAGCCAGTTAGCCATAATACCCAGTACTTGAGGGGAGCCAGGTTCAGCAAGAGGCTTCTTCTACCCCTTAAAGACATGACAAACTTAAGAACATATTTATTATGGAGCACCCTTAACAGATCTGAATTCATTGAATTCCTTATACAAGCGACCATCATTGAAATATTGATTATTTCATTTATTTGTAATTCTAATTCAACTAAAATTATAGATTAATTTATATAAACAACTTCCCGCTGGTTTTTCCTTTTTGTAAGTTAGACACCAAAATAACGATTATATTTTTTAAGCTTTCTAGTTCTTTAGGAGCACTTTTAATGTTTTAAAATAGTTCATTTAACAATCCATTTAAAATTTTTTTAGACAACTTTTAAAAACGATCTAGTTTTATTTAAACCTTACGTAAATCAACCCCTATAATTTAAATAAAATTTTTAATGGATTACATCATTAAAATATTAAAAAAAGAATAACAAATGAAATGTTTAACATTTTTAATTTAATATACTGGCTTGTATATCAAGACCAACAATAATGAAAACTAACTTCGGGAAGCCGACGATTTATAGCCTTGCAAATGAATTATAGGATTAAATCAGAAATCGATCATAATTAAGCTTTAAATGTTGTCTTTTTTAAATCGATATTTGTGATATTATTATGACAATTTTTTCAGCAAATTAATGTTTTAAAATAAGTAAGCCAAAAATAAATAAATTTTAACTCGAAAAACTTTCTAATATTATTTAAACTGCATGCTTAATTAAAAATGAAAAAAGCTACTTTTTCCAATTTATGATAATTTTAATACAATGAAAAAAATGTACATTTTTCTGCCGGAGATGACTAGATCGACTCTGTTGCAGATCAAGAATATAAATATAGGACCGTCAACTTCTGTCTAGAATTAATTATAATTAAAATAATGCCCTGCAAGGTATACAAAACACAATGTTCGATTTGCTATTCATATAGTAATCAGTGAATATTAAAATATTGGAAAAAAATAAAAAAAAGTTTTAGTACAATTTACAAAGATTTCAAAAAGCAAAAAAAAAAAAAATATAAATTAAAAAAATGCCTTTTTGTGCTTAGTTTTGATTGATTTCGAGTTTCCATGATTCAATTGGAAATTGAAAGGATCTAAAAACTTCGGCTTTTCCAAGATACATTTCTGGTTATACAAAAAATTGTAATTCGTTAAGTTAAGCAAAATCAAAACTGAAAGCTCCTATAAATTATGTGGATTTTCAAGATTGTGATACAATTTAGAGTCTATTGCATAAAATATTTATTTAAGCCACGAGCTGTTGTAGCTCTAAGTTTAGAACTAATTCTTATTATTTGTTTTATTAAGAAGAGATTCGGCTAGTCACAAAACACTCACTAGTAAAACAAATGCATCAATGGTTATTTAATGCTATTAACCTATTGCCTGAAGAGACTTATTCGGTATTGATAGAAATAACCATACATATAGTGTCCCATTGTATTAAAGTTTCAAGGGCTTACATAGAGTAACCCAGAGTACTCATGTCAGCCAGCTCGTTGAGAGATGGTGGACTCCCTTTGAGAGAGCTGGTCCCGTCATGAGTATTGGAAAGCTATTAAGCACACTTCGATCAATACGATAGCAAATTAAGATCCTTCGTGGAAAGATGTACACCATTATAATCAGTAACAATTACCGTGTAACTTGACAAAGCG
Source organism: Drosophila bunnanda (assembly GCA_035046265.1). Taxonomy (NCBI): domain Eukaryota; kingdom Metazoa; phylum Arthropoda; class Insecta; order Diptera; family Drosophilidae; genus Drosophila; species Drosophila bunnanda. Next base: position 17,597,803 of record JAWNOB010000016.1, read on the forward strand.
CATCTTAAATGAAACTGAGAATGAAGAGGAGGAAAACTCCGCTTTGCAGAGGCATATCCAATGGCAACAACAACGACATGATGCAGGAGAAACGAACAGAGCCCGATCGCGCCTGCTCATCATGCCACAAAACCATGCCCCATGACCAGTGAAATTGAGTTTGCCTTGCTTGTTTTCTTTCCATCCTCTGCGTTTTCACACTTTTCACGAATCGACGTCTCGACGCCTCCATTGTTGGGCAGCTGCGCTAATGGAATCGGCAAGCGGCCACCAGCGAACCATTGATTGAGCACGCTGGCGGCTTTAATAGTTCTTAAGCACCTGGGTATTAGTGTCAGGCCGGCAGTGAATCGGACAGCGGTACTCCGCTTTAATTTTCACAATTAACTTTATTTATTCAATCATAAAGATGTGCGATTACGATAATGAAAAACAGAACTACTGGGCTAGTATTTCGGCAGCTCGGAGTAGCGCGGCGGGGTGGACCACAGCACGCTGGAGTTTCGCCTCAGCAAGCTGGGATCGATGTTCGGGAATATCTGCTTCAGGTCCGGAGTGGTGGGCGCCACCGAGAAGAAACTGTCGATGATCTCGGTGGGGACGTGGCTCTGCATAAGAATTGCGTCTCCCCGCACATGGCCTAGGAAAAAAAGAGTTAATGCCAGAAAAACCACAAAGAGATCCTGCAAACTTACTGCGACTCCAGGTGGGCGCCGGCGGTCGCTTGTGGGTGACCTTGCCTTCGTCATCGGTTGAGTCGTCCTCGTGAAGCATCTCCCAAGTGTACTTGGTCTTCGGCGGCGGCGGCAACATCTTCTTGGCTTTGGCCCCGGTCAACTGCTGCAACTTCTGCTGCTCCAGCTCCTTCAGCTTGGCCTTCTTGAGGGCCTCGGCCTCTTCCTGCTGGCGCATTTTGCGCTGCTGCTCCTCAAGCTCCTGCCGCTTGCGCTCCTCTAAACGCTTGCGTTCCTCCTGTTTCTTGGCACGCTCGGCGGCCAATTTGGCCATGCGCTCAGACCGCTCCCGTTCCTTTGCCTCACGCTGCTGGGCGGCCTGCTGGTGCTTTAGCTCGCGCATTTTCTTACGCTCCTCAGCCAGATTGTGCAGTCCTTTGCGGAAGTCGTCGCCGCTGTTTTCGCGCACCAGGGATTTCGTGGATCCCGAGTTGGTGGACTTTAGGTTCGTCCCGGTTGATGTCTTCATCAGCGTGGTGGCCTTGGAGGCACTGGCCGGTGCCTTCTTGGGCTGCGCTGAGCTCGCAGACAGCATGCTGGTCGTCTGCGTAGGCGTGTAGAAACGCCCCACCACCGGAGCTGGGAGTCTGCCCACCTTTGGCGTAATGCTTGATCCTGGCGTGCCTTGCTAGAGATCAGATAAATAACTGGTTAAGAGCACAAATCATAGGACGAGCATTCGCTAAGCACACTGTCAACTTACCACATCCTTGGTGCGCTTGGGACGCAGATTGCTCTGTGCTTGGGCGGCGTTTTCAAAAGCCTCCACGCGCATCTTCACGGGACTCTGCAGAAGAGGACTGCGGCAGGGATAGAGAAAGATTAACGAATGTTAAGGCACAGCACAAAGTTACTTACTTGAAGAGCTCGTGGGCACGAGCGGGCAGCTTCATCGCCTTGATGCTCGGGAGCGTCTTAGCCACGGGCTGTTTGTCCTCCAGTGACTCATCCTCGGTAAGGAGACTGTCTTGTTTGGTCGCCGCTTTCTTGTCTGTGGGGCGCACCTCGAAGGTGGCATCCCCAGCCGGTCCCCGTGGGCTATCGTCCGACGTGGGGGCGGGACCCAGGACCATGGTGGCGTTGGTTTGTGTCACCGTCTCGGATGGATCTACGGCTGGAGGTCCTTCCAGCGCATCTGTGTAAATGGAGTGTTCCTGGTGCGCACGCGATTCTGTGCTGCCCTTGCGCGTGCGTGATGACACCGGCGAGCCCTTGTCCAGATCGCTGAAGCGCTCGATCTTGATGGGCCTGTGGCACTCGGCGTTGTCCTTCTTCTTCTTGCGTAACTTTTTGCCGGGCTCCGTTGTGGCCGTCGTATTGCCAGAAACCGTCTCATTCGGCTGGGCAGCCTGTGTCGCCTCCAGAATGGCAGTGGAGGAGGCGGTTGCTTCGGTGGCTGAAACCAAGCCCTCGTTGCTCATTTTCTCGCGCTTGATCTTCACCACCAGAGTCTTCGAGGTATTTATACCCTCCGGCGGTTGATCGTTAACTACGGCTTCCGGCTCTTTTGGAGCGGGAAGTACAGAATCCTGCTCTGGCTGCTGCTGTGACACCTTCCCCGAGTTGGAAAGTGCACTGGTGGAGCTGTTAAACTGCGAGGCACGTTGCTCGCTCTCCACCTTGACCTTCACGACCTCATCCTGGCTAGGTCGGCGCATCTTGCGATTCAGCGAGGGCTCCTTAAGCAGTTTCTCGGACTTCAGTTTGGCGGCGCGCTGTGGCCGTCCAGAATTCAAGGTGGTGTCCGCCACAGCCGGTACAGGCGGCGGTGGCATTAACGAGGCCGTAGTATTTAAGTTCCCCTCCGCGATGGCCAAAAGCTGCGAATTGTTGACCCGAGCACTCTGGCGAGTCGACGAATTAGCTGCGGATTGTCGGAAGTCAACACTCGTCTCCGCGGCTGTTTCGTCTGCGGCGCGGTACTCACCCTCGAGCTCGTCCTTGTCCTCGGCCAGAGAGGAGAGTCGCTTGGCGCGCTTCTTGGTCTGCTGCGGCGTCACCGAGGATCCTTCCCTGACTGCCGGAGCGCTCTCCTCCGCCTTTGCCTCCCCGTCATTGCTCATGGAAGTGGAGCCCATGCCGTAGAAAAGCTGGTCCAGCTCCTGGAAGTGGGCCTGAAAGAAGGACGCTATGTTGACTCCAACTGGACCATGGAAATGCGGCAGCGGGCTTGGGGACTTACCTGACGCAGGACCTCCAATTCGCGCTGCAAGTCCGACAGCGAACCGAGCACGCCCATTACGTCCTCCATGTCGCACGATCTCCTTGATGTTTTTATTATTTACACAATTATATACACTTTCCGGGGACAGGCTGGCTTTTTTACGTTTATTTCAAATGGCGGCAAATGGGGACGCGCGTCAGCAGCTGCCAATTTGGATTTTTTCCAGTCAAAACTGGCTTTTTTTAAGGCTAACAGCGGGAAAAATTTGTGACTTGCGGGAATTTTGAAAAGCGGGAATTCTGGCTTTTATCGCTAGTTCGCTACTTTTCCAACAATGAGATTCTGTTAGTTTACGCTCACCCTGGTACGCTCTCTCTCTCCGATCTGTTAATTTCTACATGAGAATTCAACGCCAAACATCTCCAAACATGAGAGTTCGACGCCTAACATAAGAATTCGACCCCAAACATCTGTAAACGTGTAGAACCGTTCTGTAACTGTGTCAAATGCAAACAGCAATCTGTAAAAGCGTAACAGTAAAATGTAAACCTCCAGGAAGAGGGAACTGCGGGGCTGCCAAACAGGGCGAGCTGCTTCTTGCGAGGATCCTAAGGAATAATATTTATAATCAGCAGGATTTCCTATTAAACCACTTGCGACGAGGATTATGATGAATCCAGATGATGAATTTTCCAATTTATGTTTATGTAGTTATTTATTTTGGATGTATGATTTGATTTTAACTTTTAGATAATAGATATTGCTTGCATTCACACTTCCCGCGTTTGTGATAAGTTATTTATATAAATTATTAAGAAACCCTGGTTTTCTTTTACGAGATATATTTAAAAACTGAAAAATATATATTAATGGTTTATTTGGAACTTTGCAGAGGTCAACTTCTATGAATTCAAAATAAAATAAATAAAAATAATAACAAAAATTAACTTAATAAATTATTATTTTTGTTGAGGTTTTTTGCTTATTTTATACATTTGTTTTTAGCTTTTAATTGGATTTTTAAATAATTTTTTAGGCTGTTTTCTTGATTCTTCCCGTCAAAAACAGCTTTTTGTTGGTCAAATGGCGGCAATGGGGACGCACGACAGCAGCTGCTAAAAGCGGCTTTGTGTGTTGACAGCTGCTAACAGGCCCTTTAGTGCTGTAGAGCGCACATCCTGCGGCGTTGCTCAACACTGAGGCTGACAAGAAGTTCCCGCGCAAAATAAAAAACACAACTAAACTGCTACAGACAAGGTTATTGGAAGCGGAAACGTATTGCGCACTCAATGCGCATTATCGTTGAGAAAATTCAAACGTGTTTAACCGGTTTCATGAAGTTTGCCATCCGGAAAATTCAGGCGGCCGAGAACCAGTTCCAACTGGTTCATTTAACAGCCATCTCTAGGAGACCCAGCATTTTGAGCTGAAAATTACGACAAATGGTTTTCAGCGGTAAATAAAAATTAAGATTGTGAATAGAACTCTGCGACGAATGTTTTTTCGTAGCCCGCTCCCCCAATAAAGCGAAAGTATGCTGACATTCACTGCCAGTGTTGGGCACGGCCCACGACGATAGTATCGCCGTGGCGAGCTGCCCATATCGCCCATCCCTAGCACCTCGGTTTTTCAGAACAGTTGGTCAGATTGGCCTATCGGCCAAAATATGCTAAAAAAAGCTAAAGAACAGGCTTAGAACTGAGTTTTCATTTATATTTCACGTTTATTTACGCCTCCGTGGGATGTGCACACGAACGAGCAGCCGTGCCGCGGAGTAGACACTGTGCCCCGCGAACGCGAATCCCCGAGAAGCCCCGCCATCGCATCGCCCGCGATTTGCGACTTGCGCCTTGCGATTGAGCAGCTGCAGCGGATCCCGCCGATCCCTCAGATCCCGCCATGGGGCTCGACTTCGACGCCGTGGAGTACTGCAAGGGCGTGAAGAGCCAGCAGGCCCAGCCGCCGTTCGCCTGTCCTGTGCGCGGCTGCGACCGCAGCTACAAGACGATCATGGGCCTCCAGTACCATTTGATAAAGTACGACCACGACAATCCGCAGCCACTGACGCCCGTGCTGACACCGAGCCGGAAGAAGGCGCGCTCCCGCTCTGGCGCACACCACTCCACGCCTCGACCCCTGAAGGAGCAGCCCCAGCCCGGCAGCGGTGCGGCGGACGCTAAGAACGGCTGCTCCTCGGGTGGCGGTGGTGCCGGAGGAGGTGGGACGGCAGGAGGGGGCGGCGGGCGACAGTACGCCAATCCCGAATCGCTGGTGGCCTACAATGAGGAGGAGGCTACTGTGACGTTTAATTTGGACGGCAAGAGCGTGCGCCTGGGCATTGATGATGCCCTGCCGCTCGTGGAGGATGAGGAGTTCGCTGCCCTGGTGACCAGGGGCTGCATCCTGAACGCTGACGCCCCGCCACTAGAGGAGAACGCACCCTGGGCCCGAGTCCAGGTGCCGGTCGCGAGGGTGGCCGAGATTTCGGACTACCGAGTGCCTGACGCCCCGCCGCGGCCGCTGGCTTACTACCGCTTCATTGAGAAGTCGCTGGAGGAGCTGGACGGCGAGGTGGAGTACGATGTGGACGAGGAGGACTCCGCCTGGCTGGAGCACATGAACGAGGAGCGGCAGCGGCTCGGGCTCAACGCTGTGGGAATTGACACCATGGAGCTGCTGATGGACCGCCTGGAGAAGGAGTCGCATTTCCAGGCGGCTGCCAACGGCACGCCCACTGGTGTGGAGGTGGACGACGACGCCGTCTGCTGCATTTGCTTGGACGGCGAGTGCCAGAACACGAACGTGATACTTTTCTGCGACATGTGCAACCTGGCGGTGCACCAGGACTGCTACGGCGTGCCCTACATCCCAGAGGGCCAGTGGCTGTGCCGGCGCTGCCTGCAGTCGCCCAGCAAGCCCGTGAACTGTGTGCTCTGTCCGAATGCAGGCGGCGCCTTCAAGCAAACGGATCACGGCCAGTGGGCGCACGTGGTGTGTGCCCTGTGGATACCGGAAGTGCGGTTCGCCAACACTGTCTTCCTGGAGCCTATAGGTGCGTAGTTCTCCTATTCCCGCTTAAAGCTCTATTAATAGGTGTTTCTCCCTTAGATTCCATTGAGACCATTCCCCCTGCCCGTTGGCGGCTCACCTGCTACGTTTGCAAGGAGAAAGGCCTAGGCGCGTGTATCCAGTGCCACCGGAACAGCTGCTACGCCGCTTTTCACGTCACCTGCGCCCAGCAGGCAGGCCTCTATATGACCATGGACACTATTAAGGACGGCCATAATGATTCCTCCATGCACGTACAGAAGTTCGCCTACTGCCACGCCCACACGCCGGCGGATGCCAAGCTGAAGATGAACGTCCCGGACTTCGAGGATACGCGCCACAAGATGAGGGAAGCCCGCAAAGCTCTCGCCAAGAAGCGCTCTACGGCGCCGGTGGTGCTCATTCCCACGATACCGCCCGACCGCGTCCAGGAGATCGCCACCATGGTGACAATGCAACGTAAGAAGGAGTTCCTCGACCGCATTATTGCTTACTGGACGCTGAAGCGGCACTACCGCAACGGCGTGCCGCTACTGCGACGCCTCCAGAGCCAGGGCAATAACCACGGCGTGATACAACGCAATGGCATCGAGGGATCGCCGGACACGGGTGAACTTTACCGACAACTCAAGTACTGGCAGTGCCTGCGCCAAGATCTGGAGCGGGCGCGCCTGCTGTGCGAGCTGGTGCGAAAGCGAGAGAAGCTAAAGGTGGCCTTTGTGCGCATCTCCGAGGAGGTGGTGATGCTGCAACTCAATCCTCTGGAGTCGGCGTTGGGCAAACTGCTGGACTCGCTGGAGACGCGTGACACCATGGAGATATTCCGCGAACCGGTTGACACCAGCGAGGTTCCCGATTACACGGACATCGTTAAGCAGCCCATGGACCTGGGTACGATGCGGTTGAGGCTAAAGGAATGCCAGTACACGTCGCTAGAGCAGCTGGAGGCGGACTTTGATCTGATGATACAGAACTGCCTGGCGTACAACAACAAGGACACGGTGTTCTATCGCGCAGGCATTCGGATGCGCGACCAGGCGGCGCCACTCTTTGTCCAGCTGCGCAAGGAACTGCAGCGGGATGGCCTTTTGGAGCGGACGCAGCGCTCGCACGTCGATCACGTGGAGACGGAGGTAGAGCAGGAGCTACGCCAGCTCCTGGCGGCGCCGGCCAGCGAAGACGTCGTCCAGAAATTGCTGATTCTCGCCGACAAGTCACAGGTACTCAAGAATCCCAGTTACCGCACCAAGAAGATCAAGCAGATCCGCTTGGAAATCACACGGATGCGCAAAAGTCTCCAAAAGGCGCGCTTTGCCGCAGTGAGTTCTTGCCTTATCTCCCGAATTTCCTTGTCAAGTTTATCCATTATTAACCTTTCTTCGCAGCGTTACTCGTCACATGCAAATCAATCCCAAAGCGACGAGGAAGAGGTGGGTGCTTCGCCCCTTAAAAAGCGCACGCGTAAGCGCTTGAACAGCAGCGCCATCGATATGGACGTAGAGCACGATGACGACGACGAAGAAGACGATTCTGATGACGACTCCATGGCCGAGGCCGATGGAGACGATACAGTGTCCAAGGACTTGCTCAACTCTACGCAAACACCGCCCTGCAGTCCCATCAAGAGTCTCAACAATAGCAGCTCCCCGGTGGGCATTAATCGGAGGTAAGTTCTATTTCAAAAGGAGTGCCCTTCATAGGAGCCTTTATCCATTGACCATTGTTTCCATACATTATGCCTTCTAATCATTCTAGAACGGCCATATTACTAACGCGCAAGTCACAGGCGGCGCTCAAAAGGCCCTCTGAGCCCCTGACGACACCCGTGAAGGAGGAGCACCAAAACTCTCAGTCCTCCAACACTCAGTCCACCAGCGGCAGCTCGTCCTCCGCCACTACAGCTGCTACCGCCGCCTCCAGTACGACGGGGACGTTAAACCATGTTCTGGCCGCAGCTCCGCCCACTGGATCCGGCTTTGCGTTGACGCAGAACAGCAGCAGCGCTGGCAGTGGAGCCCTTGCGGCGTCAGCAGCAGTGGGAGTATCGTCGTCGGCCGGAGCAGCTGCAGCGGCAAGCCTGGCGTCCACTGCCTTGTCGATAAGCAGTAAACTGGGAATGAGTATGGGCGGCAAGTCGCCCAAGAGGCCGGGTCGATACCGCCGCCTGCCAGAGCTAAGGCACAGCGCCTCCGTGTCGCCAAAGAAGTCGCCTAATCCGGCGGTGGCGGTCAGTCAGGCATTGCCAATGCCCGATCCCCTGCCCTTCGAGCGCATACCCGATAGCTTTCGCGTGTATCGAGCCAACAATCAGCGGGATGTTAGCGACAGTGACGATGCGCCCTCGCAGTCGAGCAGCCCGTGCAGCAGTTGCTCGGACTTCAGCATGTCGGGCAGTTGCTCGGACTTTGACAGCGACGAGGCGAGTGACGGCGATGCGGACGGAGACGGCGGAAGAAGCCGCAGTGAGGAGAGGGAGTCCACCTCGCAGGATGGAACTACAGATGCTATGGACATGCAGCATGCGAGTCTAAACCACAACCAGGGCAACAACAATGGCAACATGGCCATCAGCAGCAGTAGCGGAGGAAGTGGCGGCAGCTCTAGCGACGACGACGAGGACGAGGAGCGGCCACTGAGCGCGCGACAGGGTAAGACGCCGAAGCTAACAACACGTAGCACACCTACGCCATCCGCAATAGCACGAGGAGCATCTCTGTCAGCGGCACGAGGTCGCGGGAAGCGGCGCAATAATCTCAGTGAGTCCACCAGCTCCACGGCCACTCCGCCGCCGCTACTGCGAAGGGCCGGCAAACTGCGCTCAGCCACTCCGAACGCCTCGCCGCTGGTCAACAGCATAAAGGCAAGGCGGAACACGATGGCGGCTGTCTCCACCACAAACACGACGAATAATAATCGGAGCAGGCACGCCGAGGATGCCATATGCTCGGACCGGCACAACAACTCCCATGGGCACGGCCAGAAACCCACGCTGGAGCCGCTTCAGCTGGTGTGGGCAAAGTGCCGAGGATATCCTTGGTATCCTGCTCTTATTCTCGACCCTAAGACGCCCAAGGGATTCGTCTACAACGGCGTTCCGCTGCCCGCTCCGCCCACCGATGTGCTTGCCTTGCGCAAAAACTGCATTGACGACATCGTGTTCCTGGTCCTGTTTTTTGACGTGAAGCGCACCTGGCAGTGGCTGCCGGCCAACAAGCTCGACATCCTCGGGATCGACAAGCAGTTGGACCAGCAGAAGTTGGTGGAGTCACGGAAGCCGGCGGAGCGGAAGGCGGTGAAGAAGGCCTACCAGGACGCGCTGCACTACCAGAGCCAGGTCTCGGATTTGGAGGGCCAAGGGCCCGACCCCATCATGTGAAAGCTGATGGCCCGACTGCACCTGTAGGCGGTGCCCCAAAGGCTTTAGCCACCTAGTTTGCCCCACTACTAGAGATCCCTCGTATTTTTATATCTCGTTTGTTGTTACTTGATGCTCGAAGACGACGTGGACAAAGTTGAAGAAGGCCCTCCATTAGAGTATTTCGTTGGCGAATTTCCAGTTTGCACTGCAAGTGTCTTTGATTTTCGTTTGTTGCCAAGTCACCAGGGAAACCATTCATTATGTACAGTTTTTGTAATACGCGCAGTTATCGAATTCGGTTGGAGGAACCCATTCTGTATATTATTTGGTCGCTGTGGCCGCCCCACATGGAATTTATAACCTCAAGACGTTTCACGCGAAATCAAATCAATGTTTAAGTTAAATAGTTTTAAGTGCAAGAACAGTTAGTTAAGTCAGCAAAAGCAAAGCAATTATGCGCCTCAAGTTAAAGATCGTGTAAAAACTTAAATCGCTATATAGAAAATAGGAATCGATTACAAACTGTATAGATGTGTGTGAGTGCGTGTGGCGTTTCTACATAAACCGATATATCTCCATTTGCTATAGTGTACGTGTTCGTCTTGATTTCCCATGAACAAATAATATATATATTTGATTATTATGATGTATTACGAAGATGAGGATTACTATTATGACTATTATTATAATTACTGTGTGTAATTAATGCAACAAATTCGTATGCCTAAGTGGAAAGCGTAGACAATTAAGTATTGAAGTAGTTAAGCCCAACCAAGTCCCGGCCCCCCAAGAATCCGCCACCACACACCACCACCTTTGCCCTTAACATGATTGAATATTGTTTAAACTTAATGGTAAATTAAATGCAGAAAAATAAATGTTTTAAACAAAAACTTTCCGCCTTGCAGTTTGCAATCCACTGGCCTACAGTTTTAGCAGCCTCATTTCGCAATTGTCACCAAAAGTGCGTCAGTGAAGTTCGAGAGGAATTGACTTACATTTATTTTTTGATTTTGATTACCCAGGTCATTCACCAGCAGAGTCTCCCCTTAACAGTGTCATATTCCGCACATCAATTATCACCCGTACAGATGTTTTGTTTTACAGTTTGAGCCGCGTGATGCACTGAAAGTTATGGCCAGTTGACTTTCGATTTCAGCATCAGCTTGCCTCGTAGTACAGTTATTCCGTGGGTTTGACAAGACTTACAGTTTTGATATCACTTTAACTGGAATGGAGTAAAGTTGGAGAGTGAAATTACGGCATTCCGATTTAAATCGAATTATGATCAGAAACTAAATAAATTATGATGTTACTTAAAGCAATTAAATATAAAATAATTTCATTAAATCATATTTAAGGAGTAATGCCTGAATTACTGTTGTTTCGGGTCTAGAATATGCATATCGTTTTCTTACAGTTGCAGAGCCACATGACTTATTTAACACTGAAACAGTTTAAAAGTCACCAGTCACGGCCCAGAAACATGATTAGACCAATTAATTTGAAAGACAAACATTAAACCATAAGATTGAGCGTACCGATTGAACAGAGAGTCAAAGCAAAGCATAAACAAAGTGAGTTGTTTGTTCAAATAAATCTTGAAATATTCGTTACGCATTTTTCACGTGCTTAGACTTGAAAAACAGACAAACGACAAGCAATTGTGCCTAAGGCGCAATGCACAAATCAATTGCTAAGCCCGGCTTAAAGCCGTCAGACGGCAGTGAAGTGGCTACCGTTTAATGGGGGGAATCGGAGGGGCTATTAAACAACTCAATTTCAGCTTAACTGTAGATGATAGAACGCCCAAAATCGCCAGATGTTGGCCTTAATTATTAATGCAAATTAACGGCTGTCGGCGTCTGAAGTTTATCGACTGTTGTGTTTGTTCGCCGCTCGCCGTGTTCGACGAGTGACCACCGGTCACCACTACTGCCTGCATGCTGACCAAGTGCCAAGTGGCAAGTGCCAGGTGTAGGTCATTGCGTTGGCGCTCTAATTGATGTTTTTATTACGCACATAATTACTATCTATTTGGCCCCTTCAAACGGAACTGAGTGCGCGGGAAGTTCCCCGAAACTCGTTTCTTTATGTGGGGCCATGTGACGTCAAAGACGGTGCTCCGAATTGGATACAAGAGAGTTTAAAAAAAGAATATAGGGGTTTGAAAATAAATGGCCTTGATGTTGGCTCCACAACGAGGGCCGGCATCAAATTATGAGCAGAAGACCTTTCCGTAAAGTTCAAGCTCCTGCTCCACATCCCAGGATTCATTCGGGGTTCAGGTTTCTTTAAGAGTCTTTGCAAAAGCATCTTATTTGTTTATATTTAATGGTAAAATTATAAAATATTGAGTAGTTTCGTTCTGCCAATTGCCTGTTTTGATCTGGTGTGTGTCGCTCCAATTAATGTGAGCCTTCATAAGCTCCTCAGCGATTTTGATCGGAATTTAACCATTGTATTTTGTGTGATTTCAGTTCAACGCAAAAATATTTGCTTTGGGAGAAATATATTTTTTGCTGACGTTTGTGAACGACTAAAAAAAATACGAAAATAGCAAAAACGTAGTTCATTCAGTCCCCGATTGGACTGTTATTGAGTTTTCGCTGGTAAATTAATTTAAATTTGCACGCAGCCCAAATGACGTCTTGGGTTATTTCGCCGCTGCTATTCGCACGTGATTGAACCAACGTGCACCGCGTATAAGCCCGTAAAAGATGGAAAGACTTGGTCGAGCTCCGGTTATTGGGGTTTTGGAATTTTCGGCGGAACCGACAGCGGTTCAAGTGCGTTTATTGGCCATAAACCTTTGCCGTTTCGCCTCACCTGGCCATCGTTGCCAAGCAGCTGAATCTCAGACATTGGAATTTATTGGCTCACGAGAGAGATCCGGCGACAGCTGATCCGGAAAAGCAGGCAGCAGCCAAGTCAGCAGATACACAGAACAAAAATAAGCGCAGTTTCATTGAATATTAAGACGTATGAGCGTGTTTACATATTATAATTTGTGATATTTCGTACTAAATTTTGTTTAAATTATTAATGAATATGTGTTAAAATGATATAAACCTCATATTGCAAGCCAATTCTTTATTACACCCTTTTAAATATCTCTGTAAATAATTGCTGAAGCTTAATTAAATTAATAATTTAAATGTAATAGATATGTCACAACAAATAATAATTTCTTTATCTGTATCTGCCGATGGCGTGATGAGATGGCAAACCATTTTCAGACATCTTAATGAACCACCGGGACGCGCTAATCAGCACCCAATTAACACCTGATGTATGCAGCGTTTGCGGATTGCGTATACGCCACCGAACCGCATTCGCCGTAGTTTGGCATGCAAAATCGCTCTTAGGGGCCGATAAGATAAGCGAAAACGTGGCTAGCCAGCAGTAAGCACTTTGATCTGCTTTAATTAGCGCGGACGTGCCTCCGTCTCCATTCAATGATATCGACCGACCGGGGACAACAGAATCATTAAAGAATCAATTGTTCCAGACGCACGCGCCCAAAAAAAGCAAATGCTCCAGCTGGGGGATCTTGAGCATCTAGAAGCAGCCTCATCGGATCTACGTCACATGCGCCAACGTGACTGTGGTCAGTTCAAAGAAAGCTATACTATACTAGATGCTTTCCCCTTGGGCCTGGCAACAAGATCACAATGATCTCTCAAAGAGTTATGAAATTTCGTAGCTTGGGAAAGTGGCGTTCCCTCCTGACGGGGCTTACGTGTGACTTTGGAGGTATGCTTATTACCTCAGAGTGCGAAATCTGAAAAACCTCTAGAGTTGCCAAGGTGAATCTCGAAGCCAAGTTCGCCAATTGGAGCAGGTAATTGGGCCAGCATGTGATCAATGAGTGTTTTCCATCTGACTGGAAACAGCCACGAAGCAACAAATAATCAGCACTGATAAGCATAATGTTGGCAGGAGATAACTTCACTCAAGACAATTTTTCGGCTGTTTCTATTTTGATATAATCATCACGAAAAAGTGGCACCACCGCCTCATGGATAAGCTTACTAATCGGAAGTAATCCATTGAGTTTCTCGCTTCCATATTCAATTGAAACATATTAATTTATAGAATTTTATTGGAGACATGACTGGGTTGGTTCTGTATATTCATGTCCGGTCCGGTCCAACCACATATGATTCAGTCTCGTATATAAAAAGTGTTTCCCCTGAAATCAGATATCCATTTATATACAAGTCGGGCCAGGAATGTGTTAACTCCTTTCTACTACCAAGCGAGCCTCTTCTCTCCGTCGGTTGTGTGTGCGAATCAACAAAGCTGATCCGATGCGATGCCAGCAGCTGAAAAAGCCACAAAAATGTGCGGGAAATGATATAATTTGCCTGATTGACATTGTTTAACCTTATTGCACATTTGCCTCCTCCGTCCAGCGCCCTGCATGGGCCATATAACGGCGCCGGCTGGAATTAACTTGAATTTATTGAGTCGCTGTCGGGCAGGAAACCGGTCCTGAGGAAGAGTCTTCCAAGTCGGGCATTACACCGCCTCCGATCTCCCTGCTGGCCCGGACCACCGACCATCGGGCATTTCAGGCGCGACCAGACGGCGACTGTACAAAAGTGGCTGCGACTAAATATAAATTAACTCCTGCCGCTCGGCGTCGTCTTATTTGGCAACTGGATACGGGAATCAGGAAGGGGTAGGAACCAGGTAGCCAAAGCCTTTGAGTTTTGACAAATTTAAATAATTATCCCGCGCATAGAGCGTGTCATTTATCAATCGATAGTCGATTGGGCCCCTGGGTCCCGGGTTCAAGTCCAGGTCCAGGTCCAGTCCAGTCCAGTCCCTTCACTCGCTGGGCCATAAATTCCCAGCAGCCGGGCTAAAAATAAATGCAGGCTTAACCTTGAGGCATAACGGAAGAAGCCAAGCGAAGGCTGGTCCTGTCCCGTCCTGGGAGGAAGGGCTCCCGGGGCGGAGGACAGCCAATTAAGTTCGAGATAAAGAACACCGGCGACCTAGGGCAACAGAATATTTATTGAAGCATCCTGTAGAGCCAACGGTTGGCCCAAGGACATCCACAACCGCTTCCACAGCCACAGCCACAGCCCCAGCCACTTGCGGTTCTTTTCCACTCGCCGGCAAGCGGGTATAAAAGCCCTCGGCCAAGGGCCACCACCGCAACAGTCTTCCAGCATCAGCAGTCGAAGTTGTAGCGAAGTCTTGGAGCACCACCCGAGCCCCAGAAGTCCTACTAGTCGCTGCCCCACCTCCGAGCCAGACCAAGATGCGTCTCTTCCTGATCGGCCTGCTGGCCCTGGGCTCTGCAAGAGCCTTCTCCGTCGTCCGGACGCTTCCGCTGCCGCAGCCACATCCCCAGCTGGTGGCCTATGCGCCGGCCCGCGGCGAGTTCCCCGTGGTGAGTGGTCTGGCCCAGGGCTATGTGCGCTACTACGACGGCACAGGAGCGGAGCGCCTGCTGGCCTACAACTACCCGGAGCCCCTGAACGGCATCCGCGACCTGGCCACCTCGACAGCCAATCTGATACGGTCCGGGCAGGAGCAGGAGAGCCAGCAGGTAGCACTCTTCCGCGCCTGGTGCGAGCAGCGCTACCAGGCCATGCGCCAGGAGCTGGAGCGTCTGAAGGCCCAGGGACTGAAGCCCAGCCCCAGCATGCTGGCCCAGTTCGAGCCCCTCGAGCAAGTCGTCAAGTTCTCTGCCTTTGAAGCTGTTCCCGGACTGAGTCCGGAGGTCCAGCGGGCCCGGGACGAGCAGCTGCGCATCTGGAACGAGGCCAGGCTGGAGGTGCTGCGCGCTGAGCAGGCCCAGCAGCAGCTTGGCCAGTACCAGGACCAGTTTCAGACCAAGAAGCCAGATGTGCCTTTGATCTATGGCCAGCAGCAAGTTCTGATAAAGACCTCGACGCCCCAGGTGTCCCAGCCAATTGCCACGCCTCAGACCCACTCCTACGGTCAGTTTGGCCAGGACAATCTCCTGCTCAAGACGGCATCGCTTCCCGCACCTCAGCCCGTAGAAGAGACTCCCGAGGTTAAGTTGGCCCGCCAAGAACACCTCAAGCAGTTCAACGAGGCCCTCCTCCGGCAGCCTGCCCAGGAAGCCGTCATTGTGAAAACTATTCCTGGAATTCAGCAGCCATTTGTGGCGGAGCCCCAGCCTCAGCCAATTATCCAATCCACCGCCACGATTACCCAGCCCCAGATACTCATCAAGACATCCGCCATCCAAGATCAGCAGGCTCCGCAGCCCATTGAGGAGACCCCGGAGGTGAAGCGGGCCCGCGAGGAGCACCTCAAGCAGTTTAATGAGGCCCTGCTCCGTCAGCCGGCGACGCCCGAGGAGCCCATCCTGAAGACGACGCCCATTCAGCCCCTGGCCATCACTTTGCGGGATAAGCAGCAGGCTCCTCAGCCCATTGAGGAGACCCCCGAGGTGAAGCGAGCCCGTGAGGAGCACCTCAAGCAGTTCAACGAGGCCATCCTGCGCCAACCCATTGACACTCAGCAGCAGCCACTGGTTCCCATTGCACCCATTCCCCTCTTCGCTCCTCAGGCTCCTCAGATTGTGAAGAGCTCCATTGGCCAGCCGGAGGGTCCACAGCCCATCCAGGACACCCCCGAGGTTAAGCTGGCCCGCGAGCAGCACCTGCTGCTCCTGAACCAGGCCAAGATAAAAGCCGAAGACAAGGTGGCCGACATTGCAGACCTAATCCGCCTGGAGGAGCGTGAGCGGGAGAGCGAGCGGCTGCAGGAGCTGGAGCTGCGCAGGCAGGAGGAAAAGGAGGCCGAGCTGGAGCGCCAGAGGGAGGCAGATCGCATGCGCGAGGAGATCCGTCTGCTGGAGGCCGAGCGTGTGAAGATCGAGCTTGAAGATCGCCAGCGCCTGGAGAGCGAGCGCCAGGCCGAGCAGCAGGAGCTCACTCAGCTGAAGGTCACCACCAGCTACGAGCAGGGAACTCCCGAGTACCTGCACAAGGCGGAGCAGTTCAAGATCATCAACCACCAGGCTCAGGCACAGCCCCAGCCCCAGCCCCAGGCCCAGCCCAACATTGTGACCCAGCAGCAGTCGGTGCAGAATGGCTTCTTCCTGCGCATCCAGACCAATCAGCCAAATGTCATCCAGCCATCCCCGGCAGTCCCTATCAGCAGCAGCCCCAATCCCTTCCTGGTGAAGTACACTCCCCAGCCGCAGCCATTGCAGCCACTGCAGCCCCTGCAGCCCCTGCCTATCCCCATCCTCTCCAAGCTGAAGCAGGAAGCCAGCTACAGTTCCAGCTCCTCCAGCGAGCTGGACAAGGCCACCAAGGAGCACTTCCGCGCCCACGAGATTGCCCTGGAGCAGCTGCGCCTGGCCAACCTGAAGAACCCCTGGACAGGCCCCGACTGCCAGCACTAGAGAGGAGGGAGACCTGCCAGTCCGCATCCGAGCTCGAATCACTTGCATTGCCTTAGGTTAGCCCACATCCACACCCTGCACAGTCTCACCCATTCGCATAACACCACTCATACACATACTCGTACACCTGTATAGCTTAAGCGATTCACTCCGAATCCCGAAACCGATTCAAAATGCATTCAGTTGAGAAACAACACCAACGGAACGGAACGCGGTGCAGGGACACCTATGTGTGGGCGGGAGCGAGGCGCTGGATCGGGGTGGAACAAAGGAAATGGCTTTCTCGACTTTACAGTTATAGAACGCTGGGATGCTAATTCGAGTCGCCAGATTGTCGGTCGATCAGAATGCGCATAAAATGCTAAATTGCGCCGCAATCTGGCACAGATGAAGATGTTATCTGATCCGATCCGATTCTGATCGATTCAGTTCTTAACACTTGACGCATAAATAACAAGTTGCTGCTACAGGGTAGGGAGTATCCCAGCTAGGGGATACTCTAACCATCTATTTAATAGTCCTTTCTGAAGGGATTCGTCTTAAACTCTGCAGAGGCACAGGCAAGGACAAGTT
This sequence comes from Drosophila bunnanda, assembly GCA_035046265.1. Classification (NCBI taxonomy): domain Eukaryota; kingdom Metazoa; phylum Arthropoda; class Insecta; order Diptera; family Drosophilidae; genus Drosophila; species Drosophila bunnanda. The sequence continues at coordinate 17,615,082 of JAWNOB010000016.1, forward strand.
GAAACACTCCTCCAAGGCCTCCGATTAATTTACCCAGATAATTACTGGTAACATTTTCGGTTTTTTTCCACTGGGCGGGGCATCAGAAAGTCTAGCTGGATATATCTCAAAATAATGCCACTCCATTGCCTTCTGATCTGCATAACAAATTTGGTAACTCTAGAACAAAATGGTGTCACACTTCTAGCTGTTTATACAAACTCCGCTATTGACCCTGATCAGGAATACGAATGCACCTTTTTTTAGGCCCGTTACACAAATCTCCATAAATCCAATATATATAGCCTTAGGCATATGAAAATGCTCTACAAATTTATACGGAACGCAGTCCACTTAGCGCCCCAAGCGTCCTCACTGACCTATCGCAAATCGCCAATCGCCAATCGCAAATCGAACGGTCCCTCCGACCGTTAATCGGTGCGGGAATTGATGAAATTACCTTTCCCCCGCCTCGCACCGATAAGATTTCCCTGTGGCTACGTGGCGTATGAGTAACGCTCCAGAGTGACTAATGTGGCGCCATAGATGTTCTATTGGAACGAATATGGCCATATTTGTGGAGCAGCATCTGATATCTACTCCGCTGGTGGCGGATGCAGAGACGCTTGATAAGACAACACTTTTGATATTACAAAAGATCTGACGTGTTTGAAGAATGCGTTGTCTGCAGATTCCAAAGTTCAGTCTATGAATCACAAGAAGAGGGGGCGGAACTCTTGCCAATTCTGCTACTGGAAAGCTCACATGATTATTGCCGGCGGGTCCAAAGTTTGAAGGGGAGTTTGTTTCCTCCTACACAGAGAGAAAAATGTAAACAAAACCGCCCTTTGTTTATGGTAAATGAAAGGATTTGTATCTACGGCATTTATATTAAATAAATAGTTAAATATTATTACGATCATTTCAATTATAAATTAGCTTAGTTGGATTTTAGAAAAACAAAATTAAAACTTTCTCTTTTATTTTTTTGAAAATAGATATTGGAGTATATAATTATGCAATGCTAAAAATATTAAATATAGCTCAATAATTTAAATCAAACTCTTATGCACAGATATTATCTATCCCAGAACTTTATCGCCGTGTATCGATGGCTTATCTGTTAGCAATCGATGGCTTCAATCATGGCGATTGATTCGATTGGCAGCAGATAAGCCATCGACTGATGTTTGGCTGATGCAACTTTCGACTTCGGCTAGGAGAGACAGGCCCAAACAATGGGGTCACGCTCCGGTCGTTGATAAAGCCCGATTTGGCCTTGTTCCGCCACATTTGGGATTTGGGCCAAAGCAAAGTGCGCAGTTTCTTTCCGGCCATATGAATGTGCGAATTATGCGTGCATATTTATAGAAACGCCCAAAGGCAAATCTGACTCTTGTGTTTACATTATTTCAGCAGGCCCACAATGGAACAATGTGCGGGTAGTGACTGGCGAAAACACCTTTCGAATTGAATTCCCCGAAAGAGGAAATATTTCAATAATTCCTCTAATGGCAGCCGCCGCGTGAACGGATTCCTTCCATCACATCTGAATAAATAAATACAAATTACAGGGGATTCCTGCAAATTTCATAAGATTAGCCAGGTATGAATGTTCTGAGATGCACAAGTTCTGCGAATTATAGAATTGTTTCACATTTGCTCGGGCTGCTCAGTTACCTCGGCGATCTTTGAGTTTGTTACCTAAACACATGGAAAAATGCATTATAATTTATGTATAAATTATATCATATGATTAATATTTGGAATTATCGCCACAAAGAACTTCCTTCCGCAAACAAACCAAATTGCTTACTTCCCCACAATCACAATCAAAAAAATCACTTCCCTGCAAGTTGGCTTACTGTATTTCGCCAGGAACACCAATCATAATGGCAATCTTTAGCTGATTTAACAAGCCAGTCGTAAATAAGTCAGACGACTGCCTTTTGGCCAGCTCCTACCTTGGCCATAAATGGAAATGTCTGCATGGTAGTTCCCCCCATCAAGCCGTTAAGTGGCAGGCAAACAACGGCACTCTCTGTCGCCTAAATTTATTTTTCTTTGGAAGTACCGATGATAAGAGCAGTGGGAAAAAAGCCCAGATAAATACAATGAAAACTGCAAAACAACAACAATACTGCTGATACAAATTTTCCGACAATTATTTGCCTTGATATTTATGCAGCATATTTGTTATTGTCGTGGCCCGCTGGTATTTTTAGCAAAGGCGACAAGTTATTTTTAACACTCCATGTTATTTTTGGGAGCCCAAGCTAATGCGCCGCAGACGATAATGATAATGACGGAGTCACTGTCGAGTTGGGGCCATCACTCAGGCTGGCAACCCCCAATACTACTGTTGCTTAAAGCTATTGTAAACAGCAATTAGTGATAAGTCCGAGATAGGAGCCACTTATCAGCGAGAAAGTGGGTCTCCCTAGGGAGCAGACACGCTCTCCTTGGCGAACCTTGAATTTGTTTTCGCCTCGGCACTACAACTCGTATTGAACGTAACTGATAAGTCGCAGATAGTACTTCGCCATATTTAATGATCGGTTTTTTGTTATTGCACCTGTTTTTAGCTGTTTGCCTTAGTCACTTTCTCTGCCAGAAGCCTTCTTGATACCATATGCTAAAGCAATCTGTTTGCTATGGTTCGACAATATTTCAGATTGCCAGGGCACTAAAGCAGCGAAGATAAACATTTGCTTGTTGCTAGGCCATAACATTTTGGGGACACATTAGTGCCGAGAGTTATGAAAGCGAAAACGTGATATGATAGTCACATGTTGCTGATTATCACGTTTTTGCGATAATTCCTTTTTGTGTCAATAGCAAACAATGATATTGTTTGGGTTCAGGTTCTGGCTGTCATATAAAGTGGATAAATTTTGACAAGCTATATTTTATGGGTACATTGGACTCGGTTGAGTGTAAATAAATTGGTTACTACACACCTAGGGCAGCTGGTGCATTAATATTATTTAATATTATATTATATTGATAAATATAAACTAAATATTCATATTATTTTATTTAGATCTGATGTATTATAACATTATAATAACTATAACGTTTGCATGGCTTAGATCTTATTTAGCTTCGAAAATCTGTTCAAAAGATTTGATTACAGAATTCATTTGCAGTCTTTAACAAATTTAACTGAGTTATAAAATCCTTTATTTATTATTAATTGTTTATATGTACATATGTATCTCAGTCATCAGGAGATCAGACCAAGCTAAACGAACTGTCTTGTATAAACAATGTTTAATTTTTAAAGATTTTCTCTATTTTTTCTTATGCAAAGCAATTGCTTTTTATTTATACAAGATAGTTCGTTTAGTTTGATTCGTCAAAGAAAACATTAAACAGATTTTTTCGTGGCTTCTGGGGAATAAAAAATAATATATCTAGGTTTCTGAGCTTGGAAAGTATTCGGAAAATATTAAGTGTTTTTATTGTTAGTATCTGTATCGGAAATTCACTTCCTAACTTGCATTTATGATTAAAAAGAAAACTTTAACAAATTACCTTTATTTTATATCGGTTAAGTAATTTAAGTAATTTAAATATATTTTTCTATCAGTTTTCTGTTCATTGAAAGTTAATGCCTAATTAATTAAGATATATATTTTCGAAAAAGGTATTAAAATATCTAAAACAATGAACATATATACATATCTCTCCCACCGGATATTCTGAAATAAATCTAGCTATTCCTAGAAAAGAAATCCCATAAACCAATGTCTGGGAAATGCTTTCCCGCGAGTACGCAATTCTTGTTTACCGCCTGAAATATGTATCTGCAAGATACATACATACATATATGCATGTCCAAACATATCTATAGAGCTACTGGGTCAATCCGCCAGACTCGTACCGCTATCGCCCCGCAACAAAAGAAATTACCCGAATTTATCACCCTCACAGAACTGAGACCATGTGATACTTCGGCATTGACGTCACTGAGACATTTGCTTTCGTCACTGTTTGTTTGGCAGTATTGCTACAGGCCCATACAAGCATATTTATAGACACTGTGCTGGTGCTGTCCATTATCCAGGCGGTGGGCGTGTCAGGTGGGCGGCACTCGGCCCCTTGATCTTGGCAAAGGGCGGGTGTAAATGGCAGTGCAAATTTTTGAATTGTTTGAATGTTTTTGTTTGTCGAATCGGCGATCGAGCGATAACTTCATTACGCCCACTGGCGATCGTTAAAAATCATTTTTTACGCTGCCATAAATTCGTATTTATACATCTCTGAGCTGCCTTTGGTGGCTGCAAAGGATAAGCCGGGATTCGGGGATATGGAGATTCGGGGACTCTGACAAGATAGCGGGACTCTCGCTTTTTGACTTACGTGAGAAAGTTTTACGACATTGACGCAGTTGCCGCAGCTGCTCGTTGGGTGGCGGTGGGTGGTCGCAGTAACGGTACTGGCGACCCGCTGGGCTCTGGATTGCGGCAGGGCTTGCGTAAGCAGGTGAAGATGGAGATGGAGGACATGTGGCCCCAAAGACCGCCAGGTATGCGAGGTGCAGCGCTTATCGAACCGAAACGTGCTCGAGCATGTCGTCGGGCGAACCGCCGGGCGAACTTGCCCTCCAATCAGTCACTCGGTCGCTCGGTCGGAGATCCCCCGCCATTAATCTTATCGATTTCACTCGCCACTCGGCACGCGTTAAAGGGGAGTACTTACGATGAGTACACCGCGAGAAAAGGATGCCGGAGAAGGGAATTTTTAGGCATTTTCGATGTGGTGATCAATTTTAATGGACTACGACTAATATAAAAATATTTTTCCTTTAACGTTATCTAAACAGGAAAGAGTGAACTACATTTACAGCAGAGGTGAAGAGAACATTAATTCGCGAGTCACCAAATTTTAAAAATTTTATTAGGTGTTACATAGTTAATCGTTAAATAAAAAACGAAGAAAAATGAGAATATATTTGTATTTTTTATTTTAAATTGATTTATTAACGTAAAATTAAAGTTAACGGTTTTTTTCTTAGTTATGATAAAACTTTAATTTGTCAAACATATTGATAATACTGATTTTCAATATGATCCTATAACTCAATCAAAAATAGCAAATTCTGGCATCCCGAAGTTATGATCCTTTCTTGTGCTTTAGCTACATCCAGTTAATTATATTTAAATCACTATTTTCTTAGATATATCGTTTTATTATGCCATATTATAGAACATTTTAAGTATTTTGTTCTTAATTCGAATCATTTCGTTCAATTTCTCAGACATACAAATGACATTTTGGCTTTGATTGATGCTCAATTGTACTTAGTAAGTTGCTCTGCCTGACCTAGCATTATCACTATTTACACTTTCCAAAGAAAATGATGTGGAAGTAAATCTTTTGCAACATTATTATAATCACAAAGATTTTTTCAGCGAAACAAATGGGTCTTCAATAGAAACGATTAAATGTTTAATTTTTATGAATTTCAAAGTCACAGGACTTAATCTTTATTGTCTTTGTTTCAGTGTAAATAAAGTGTCAAAAGAAGAGAGGAATCACAATGGCTAGTTCTTGTGAAATTCAACGCCCTGGCGCTAATTCCGCTCTGCGTAGAAGAGATATGGCCGAGAGCCACATCGGTGAGAGCTCTTACCTGGAGAGCGCTATCAAATTTGGTTTATGGCCGCGATAAACGGCAATTAAATATTGGAGTTCGACCGTACCTGTCTATTTCGCTCTCAATTATAATCGTGGCGCTAATTTCGCACGGACTTGTTTGTGCAAATATTTAACCCGCCGCCGCTCAGGGTTGGGGGCTAATGGGGGTGTGGCGTGTCGGAAAGTGCAATTGCGTTTTACGCCCGCTTTTATTTAACTGTTATAGGGCACTATGTTTGACTTTGCGATTAGTTTTCCCCGCCGAAATGTGCGATATGCTCCTGTCGCGGCGCGCAGATCATGTGAGGAACCGGAGCGAACCGGTTTGGGTGTGAAATAACCGTCTGGACACCCCAGTGGGTCACCGCATCCAAAGATTTGCTTCGAGCTAAGAGCAAATTATTCGGAAATTGTGGTATTTAGCGGCCAGGGTCACTTGATAACGTTTTCATTAAAAGTCGCCCAGCTAAAGCAAACTTCTCTCCGTATTTGCTTGGCTACTTTCTCTGGAAATCTCATTTGCGGGGCACGTGCTTCGGGGAAAAAGTAAATATTGAAATCCCAGCAATCCCAATTACTAAAATTTGCTGGAACCGCGGGAAGCGTGGCTCCACAATCTTGGCCCTCTTATCAGCTCGCCAAGCCCACACTAGATTGTGCGGACTCATGCTTAATATTCCTTCACTGTGATTGTGCAATAGCCATCATAAAAGTGTCTAAAGGGCCTGGCTAAAGTCTTTATTTGCTTGCCGGCATCCCCCGAGCAGCCAGCGGGGTAAATTTGTAAAGTTTCCTCATTAAAAAAACCCGTTTTCGAGCGACGAAATTCATTCATAAGTCGACAAGCCCTGGATTTCCCTCAGGGAAATCACACACAGCGATCAATTGATTGCGGAAAAGTTCAATGCTATTGGGGGTTAGGGTATAGTAAACAAATATCGGGCGATTCGATATGATTACCACTGCTAAAGTGCGGAAATTCTGGTCGTTTATCAGTGCCTGGACTGGAGATTTCCACTGCTAAATGTCGTGTATTAGTATCCCGAGGTCCCAGACCCAGTTCCATGCGCAGTATTGTTCCCTGTAAGTCCCGACAGATAATTCTACGCCGCATAATGCGCGGATTGAAGCTCAGAGCAGAGATAAGCAGCTTTGCTCTTACGGGGAAATCCGCGCATTTTAATGTTCCACAGAAAAGCAGCTTCAACGTAAACACTGTTAACAATAATAATAATAATATTTTGTGTTTTCAATCTGAGCTCAAGTCAACATGTTTGCCTCCGATCTGGGGTATACATCGATTTAGGGCGGCTTCTTAATAACTAAATCTTCGTGGACTGGCATCTTATCGACCGAAGGAGAGACCCCTATGGCCCCTATGACCCTATGGGCGGGATTTTCACGCAGGGCCTATAGCACGCGCTCATGCCAATCACATGAACGGCAATTGAGCGGCTTGGCTGAGAGAACCCGACTTTGTCAAAACTAGTTTGCCAGCAACAGGTTGCAAATGTATCTGTATCTGTATCTGTATCTGTACCCGGGGGTATTCCGAGCGGCATCTGACGTACGCCTCGCATTGAGAATTATGCTAATTTCCAGCTGGCCGGGGCTAGCACCGTTCAATATGAATCATATTTACCTTCGACGACATCGCCGCCGGAGGTGAATCTCTGTCTCGCTGGAGTTTGCACCCGGCCCAGCCCGGTCCCAGTCTGCCTTCGGAATCCCGCCGAGTCACGCTCTTTGGCCAATTCCGTAAATGGGCAAATATGAAGCAGCGATCAGGGTGCAAAGCTTGGCGATCGCATTTGCATGTCGCCAAAAACAATCGACTTCCCCCTTCGGATTCGGATTCGGATTCCGAGGCGAAAGCCAAGCGCACAAAGTCAACTTCAATTGTTCAGTCAATGGCCGCATGGCTTGGCATTACTCAACGCGCCATGACTGGGCCAGATTGGATTGGATTGGAGTCGGCATTGGGACACGGCAGTTTCTTTGGAATTCACGCTGGATTCGAGGTGGCGGGTAAAGTACAGATGATGATTAACGGGGTAACGCCTGTATACCATCTGTGCGGATAGCAGATCAGCCGACCAGGCCGCGCACCCGATAATTAGCCCGTCCAAGTGCTCTCAGACACATTTGTTCTAATCTACTGGGACAATAGTTTGGTCGCTAATTAAGGGGGCATAATCGGTCGGGACCTGGATCCGCCTCAAACTGGCTTTACCCATCAATTGTGCAACCTTAAGGCGCATCCGAAGCGCAGTTTGTGTGATCAGCTTACACTTAATACCAGGTGGCAAGGCAAACACATGATTTAACTATATAATTAATAATTATTATACATAATATAGGCCCATTTTGTCATGTGAACGCTCTTATCTCCTTGATATGCCACGAATATGTAGGCTTTTTATTCTTGAGGCAGGCCATTGGGTAATTCTCGAAATATATATAAATTGAAAAATAATAATACAGCTTATTTTAAATACTTTTAATTTTTACAATCATTTAAAAATATTTAGGTACTATTTACTATTTTGTATTGAGAAATAGACACCCTTTTAAACGTTTAATCCGGCTCGAAGGACCAAAAGGTTTTCGGTGTGTCCTGATGTGATGCAATCCTACATTTCGTAATTGAAGAAAACGAGGTAAAGTTGTCTTGTTATTATGATTTATTCTTCGTGGTTATTTTAATATTAATTTAATAAGAAAACGTTTATAAGGTATAGGTGACTTACACACAGTACTATCGGTCTAGTGATATTTCTGAAAGCATATTCTTATTTACATAAATAATGTTCTACTCATAACGATTGTTAATTAATCTCTTTTAAATGGAAAGTTTGTTCGCATCTTTTTCCCCAAAAAATTCGTGTCCAGACATTCCGCCGAACTGACCTATGTCTTGACCATTAAAAGTTCCATGTTAATAGTCCTAATCAGTGGCAAGCTTTTTCCCAGTGATTTTCCCACGGCACGAGCTAGTCGCATGCTCCTCTCACCAAGTCGCAGAGCTATCTTTTGTCTCTTCTGTCCATTAAACTGACAATGTGCGATGTCTGGCATTGATTAACGTCCGTCTGGCCAACCTAGTTAAGTCAATTGCCATGATGGAGGACGTGTTCGGATATAATGTGTTCAGGATGGGCGTATATCATTGCATATTGGCTTCCTAATTTAATTTGCTTTTCATTATTTTACACTTCAACTTTAACATTGAGGCAAGTCTTTATAGCTATTTCACAGACTTGTAGTTTCTATTTGTTTTAGCTTTTATAGAGTTAGCACATTGAATATACGCGCACCGATAACTGGTTACGGAGATATCGAGTTTGGCAAGTTTAAGTCTGCACTTACTGTTTAGGAAGTCCTAAAAATAAATACTATATGTTTGTTTCTTTGAAAATGATTACTGGTTTATTTATTAATTGGCAGTGCTAAAGTTATTTGTCCCCCAGACCTACTTTTATGGTACTCCCTCTGTTAGTTCATTTCACCATGTGGGACACTTTTGACAACGATTTTACTTTTGCTCTGCATAAGCATGACCCATTAAGTTAAGTACCTTTGCACTGATTACTGATTGTAGCAAATTAGATGGTAAACTGAGGGGTTTCACACCTGTTATCGCTTTAGCAAACGATTACCTGAAAAGTGAATAGAGTTGCATGCAAAGATTGGGCACGCGCTGGAATCTTATGAAACATATCTCTGGGGAAACTTATTAGTCCCAAATTCAGACTCTTTTTTTCTCAGTACTATGAGTCCCAAGTTCCGAGAATTCCCCTGATAAGCGACCCACATCCATATATATGCTTGTGCCGGGGAAACCCAGGGCTTTGTTGTTTTGTTTTTGTGCCAGTTAAGCAAAAGATCGATGAGTCGGCTGCAGTTCCATATCCAAGGGATTTGCCCTCCTTTGACGTCAAAGAAGAATTGCTGAAAAACCGATAAAGAATGCGCTGCAATGGTTGGATAAATAAGAAGACAGAGAAAGTTTTGATTTGATATTGATTTTTATTTTTTGATGCAAAAAAATCTTTTAAATTTAATTTTTCGCTTAAAATTAAATAACAATTTATTTGTTTTTTTTTTGTGTTTTTTGTTTTTTTTTTGTTTCTTGTTTTGGGAAAAGCTAACATAACAAAACTTTAAATGCTACACGCAATTCCGGCGTACTTCGCTGCTCTCCTCTTAGAGGTAATTTACAATTTACGGCGTACAGAATAATTGTCATTATCAGCAAATTTGCGCGTCGCTTAAGGCGAACAAATTATACAAAGGCAAATTGCGTATACGTAGTGTGTGTCAGGCGGCAGCTGGTCACGCGCCCCGGTGTGTGTAAGTGAGATGCTGTATGGTGTTGGGTGTGCGTGTGTGTGTGTGCAACTTCCGCGGGTATCTCGACTGCAGGTTCCACAACCCGAAGGTCGCCTTTCAGTTTCGATTATCCGCCAGGGCGCTGCTGCTCCTCCTTCCTCTATGCGCGTACCGTTAGGCAGGGCACACGCTATATTTATATATATGCTATACATATGTGTATGTACGTATATACGGGGCGATCCCTCATCGTCGGTTTCCCATCGGGAACTGTCCAAGACGTTCGGGTGCATCAACCCCAGCAACTGGTTTCTGGATACTGGTTGCTCCTCGTTGTGTTTTTAGCTGGTTTTAACCTCGGCTGGCCCACTGTGCTGGGGCTTGTTCAATTGACGGCGGCGGCAACGGCGGCGTCTACACGGCGGGCAGCTGGACAATGGGATGCTGGGGGGCGTCCCAGTGGGCCTCGCAGTAGTCGACCAGCTGGCTCTCGGCCTTGGTCAGCTGCTCCTCGTCGTCGGAGTCGGCAGAGTCCCAGACCTTCTGGACCAGGCAGCATGACTCGACGGTCTCCTGGCCGAGAATGCGGCTCAGCTTGGTGGCGTCGTCCACCTTGATCACATAGATGTCGTTCTCGTAGCAGAAGGCCTCCAGCAGCACCTCGTGCATGTGGGTGGCGGAGTCGCCGTCCTTGGGCACGGCCATCAGGCAGAAGAGCGAGCCCTCCGGTGACTTGGAGAGCACGTTGATGGCGGCGGACAGGCCCACGATCACCCGGGACTCGCTGTGGGCCCGGCGCAGGGCCGCCTTCACGGTGCGTCCGATGGGGGCGCACTCCATGGCCAGATCGATGTTAAGCTCCAGCTCGAGCTCGCGGTCCAGTTGGTGCATGGTGCAGGTATCCTCGACGACCATTTTGTTTGTGTAATCCAGTGGTTTTGTGTGGTTGGGTTTTTGATTAATTTTCGAGCTGTTAGCTTCGACTTGGCTTGACACTGTTACTGTGTGCGTTTTTGTTGTTGCAGTTTGTATGTGGCTTTTTCGCACTTTTTTTGTTGTTGTTTGTGCTGGCACTGATTTGCGTGGCTTGCGATTAACTTTTGATTATGAAATTCTTTCCGCGCTTGGCGTTCCGCTTTAGTTCCGTCCGCGATTTTTCAATTTTGAGTTTCAATTTCACAATGAATGCCGCTAGCTGGGGAGCACGAGCTTTTATAGCCGCGCTCTCCGCCGCCTGGCAATTCCACTGAATTTCATCAGAAACGCGAGAGAGCGGCTCCCCAGAGCTCCCCAGAGAGCTTTTGGCGCGGGGGCGCGCGCTCTTCGACGGCGCTCTTTTCCGCTGTGCTCAGCGAATTTGGGTTTTTTGCCACTCTTTTGAATGTATTTTTTTTGCCCGAAAAGATTTCCGTTCATTTGGAGGCAATTAGCGGGTCTTGGGGTTTCTTTCCATGGGTTGCAACTGCAGTTCGTTGGATTTTCGGTGTCTTTTAATCGAGGTCGTACAACTCTGACTCTGGCTCTCCCACGCACACACACACACACACGCTGAGTGAGTGTTAAATATTATATCTGTGTTAAAGTTAAAAAAAGTGTGAAAGTGGCTCCCTTAAATTAAGAGTTGATTTTTTATTATCTTTCGCTGGAAAAAAAATGTGCGAACACGTTCTGTCTGAAGCGAGCCAGAATTCAATCATCGCATTTCGCCCAAAGTGTTACGCATCTACCAATAAATTTTACTCGAACGATTTTCCTTAATTTTCCGCTAAGAGCTTTTCATGCGAATCTTATGAATGGACCAATTAACCCTCTAAAAGACAACATGACACAAATATGTCTTATTTAATAAGAAAAATCCTTATTTTTATCAAAAGTAAGACCTTGTTCTTACTTAATTTCTAAACCTTAATCATTGAATAAGCCCAAATATCAGCTCTACTAAAAATTTAAAGCAACTAGTATTAGATTTAATTTTCTATTTTCTATAAAGGGTTAAGATTGGCCCGCTGCCAGCAAGTGATCAACAGGTCCTGACGAGTCAAGTAATTCTCAGTTGTCCGACCAACGCGGCGTATACTTGATGGCCGCACCTAGGGGCGTATGATTAACGAACGACCTTACTTAACGAAAATGAAATGAAACGGATTCGCCGTAATTTTAATTCTGTGAACGAACGCTCGTTCCAAATCTTTTTTTGGGATTTTTCCCAGACACTTGGACAAACAGAATCGAACTCCCAGTGCCCCCGAGCACAACGGAGGCTGCTGCTAATCAATTTATCGCGTTGCTCCATTATTATTATTATTTCTATAATTCCCCGCCGTTTACGCCAGCACGTGTGAACGTGTCGATATCGGTAGCTGCGACTTCTTGCCCGAATTTTATCAATTGAACCTCGCTGAGGAAACTACGCCATTCGGCATCGAGGTTTCCCCCCATCATAATGCATTTGCAGTGATTAATTGCCTTCGATATTGACTATATTTCGATGCGCCAAGCATAATTTGGCGAATTTGGGGTCTCTGCATATTGTGTCGGACCACCTGAGTTATAAATAGCACCTGCCCAAAGACACGTACTCGATACGATATGAGTGATACTCGTAGTTTACGCTTTTTGTGGGTTGAACAAACTGCTGAACAAGCAGGGAAATTGAAAACAATAACATTTCGGGGAGGGTAGCTCGAAATATTTGTGGTTACTAATAATTTAATCTAGCAAATTAGATCTATAATTTAAAAACAAAGTAAATAGTAAGAAAAACGAACGAAAGAGTTCTTTGTGGGCTATCGGATAGCAAGACTAGGTTGTTGGGGTAGCGAATTATTTATTATACATCTAAAATAAAACCAACTCTGCTTAATATATCGATATGTTATTCTTATTACTAAATAAAAATCAAAATTAAATTGTGCAACTCACAACTGAAGCAGCTGTACTTGCAAACCCTAGAAATCGCCCCATTTATTCCCACTGAAACTGAATTTCACACAACATTGCAAATATTCTGCAAAAGTTTAACGAACTTCCTGAAAGGGGAGAACAACAAGTGTTGAAATTCAAATTGGTTAAAATAAGTATAAATAATAAGTTGAAAAAAAGCGAAAATATGAAATCAATGAACTTCCCTCAAAGCCAAAACTGTTGAGTTGGAAAAAGTGCCATTTGACATATGTAAACAGATTTAAATAAATTTTTACTACCCATCCAGCTCCCCGCCAATTACTGACCTATGCGGCCACCGAAAACATAAACAATTGTAGTAAACAATTGGAACAGAGGGTAGAAGTGCAGAAGAAGTGGAAACTGCCGACTCAGACCACAATTTGCGCGCCAAATTCGCCTCGAAAGTGGCCAATGAACTTGGGTTAAGTTTATCCCCGGGGGGGAGAGGTGACCAAATGGGGGCTTTCAAGCCAGATTGGGCATGGTGCACATTCTTTGGAAAGGTCAGGTTGCCTCTGTTATCATGGGATACCATTCCATATTAGATTACTTTGCTTTACTGATTATGTTTTTATTAATAATAGTCTTTAATCGATTCTTTTAATATTTAGTTTTGGGAATTTACAAGGCTTTTACAAGTGCGTAAATTTAAATAAATTAAGACCATAAAATGTGGTTTTGTTGTTATAAGAATATTCATTTTAGAATGAACTGAAATCCCTGTGCGACGGTTTCTCAAGAATTTATAGAGAGTAATGCCCTGATATTCCGAAGTTATAGCAAACGTGAGAATATGAATGTTTCGTGTAGGTCAATCCAGACGTCAAGCTGCATATTTCTTATAATAAATTTCCTGATATTTTTAGCCTTTTTCGACGGCACCACTATCCCCTTGCCATGCCACCCTGTTATGTGTGCAACATGCCCTCGGCACATGGACTGCTGCAAGTGACAATGCAAGTGGAACATTGGTGATCGGTGCGTGGATATGGGTATGGATGCGAATGCCCATCTGCTGAGTCACGATAGCACGGCACTAAACTGGCCCGCTCCAAGAGTCAAGTGCCGACGTGAGTCAAAGCCTAAAGAGAGTGCGAACTGGTTTCAAGAGTTTCCCCGAAAAAGTGTTTGCATTGAGCCGCATTCGGCTTTCAAAGCCGGTCCAAAGTCCACACCTGTCCTACCTGCAGTTGGTCACCAACTGTAGCCAGTTGCCGGCAAGAGCATACAAAGTATATGTACAAACAGCCGTGGCCAAAAATAAAGCCACGGGCACTGGCTTCTGGGAAATATTCATTTTTTACACATATGTATATTTTTACATATTATATAGAAAATTATTCTAAATTATTCATTGATAATTTATACTACAGAGTTTTCTGTGTTGTAATTAAACAAGAAATGAAGCTAACTTCGGCACACCGAACTTTGTATACCCTTGCAGATTGGAATTCGGTCATTAATAATTAATACTATATAAATTATATACATTTATCTAAAAAATCAAGGAAGTAAAGTCATTACAATCACCTATATATTCACAATTCAGTTACAGTTTTACATTCATAGTTTGGCATTTTTCTGTATATTTAATGATAGTTTCTACGGCAGCTATATCATATAGTTGTCCGATTTTCATAAAATGAAATTCAAAATTCTTGAATAGTACGAAATGGCTATATCTCAAATTTGATGAAAATCTGTTGATAACTGGAAAATGTATAATATTTTTCAACGAATTTTCCAATTTTTCGTATGGCAGCTATATGATATAGTCGTCCCATCCGGCCCGTTCCGACATATACATACATATATATATATGACTGAGAATATATAGAAGACTTACTGCAAACTTTCATTCAGATAGCTTCAAAACTGAGAGACGTAGAAAGGGACAGACGAACGAACGGACATGGCTAGATCGACTCGGCTGTTGATGCTGATCAAGAATGTATAAATATGCAGGTTATGTGAAAAGAATAGATATTTGTTGAAAGAGGATTCTTTTATATAAAAAAATCATAATTATTTTTTAAATTAAGCACATACAACACGTTAAGCTTTTATAGTTTCAATCTTTTAGCGCTATTTTCTTGGCCTCTGTTGTTCACGTGCACCAGCAAACATCATCGGAACCGGCTCTTGTGGCATTCATGCGATGCAGCTACTTATGCTGGGGGATTTCCCCTTTGCTGCTGTCGACTCTGGGAAAACCCTGATATCCACTATGGTTCTCCGCCAGAAAGCCCCAGTTTAGCAAGGCTGTGATTTTTTCGATCTCTGGTACTTTTTCCCCACTCCACTTCCATCTGGGGATTCAAGCTGGGAAGTACCTCCCGCGTATATTTAGCATTATCTTGCCCCAATGAGTTTGTGAAATGTTTGCCATTGACTTTCGTCCGCTGGCGAAATGTTTCTGCTTCTTTATGGTGGTAAGAGGTACACATAATTGCAGTGCAGAATAAGCTTAAATATGAAACCGGTTTTTGAGAATCTGGTGAAATAAAAGGGATCCGCGAACATGTACGGAAATAATAAATTAAGAGTAGAGAAAACAATTAAATTAATTTGTTGCTTCAATGGAGGTGGCATATATAACGACACAATGTTTATAATGTAACTATAACTTGCAGTGTCTTTCTTTTAAATATTTTTTGTGTATATTGAAATATGTACAATATTATTATTATTGTAGGTTAGTTTAATTTAATTTAACAAGTACATATTTAAAGCATGAAAAGATAATATAAGAAGTCAACACATAAAAACCCAAATATTATTTTATTTTTATATACATACATATAAGTACATTGATTTTGGCATATATAAATATATTTTTTGAGCTTCTTAATAAAACTTACCTAAACCTTTTTAGTTTTTCTTCTCTTCTAGAGAAACGCTTAAAAAGATTTAAATTCCGTTTCAAGTATATCAGTAAAATACCAGAAAAAATAGATTTTTTTTAAATTGGATTTGCAAAAAGCTCTTGAGAAAACATGATCGTTGCGATTTATTATTAAAATATCGTTTATTTCCCTTGGGAACCCATTTAAATTCCCAACTGTCATTTCGTTTCTGTGGCGTGTAATGACAACCCTGATTTCGAAGCTCGCTCTCGCTCTCCGCTCTCTCGCTCTAAAAGCATAGCAGCAACCTTGCTCTGCAATGGATAAGCCGGTGGAGCTTTTCCGCCAGCCCAGCTGTCTGTAAACAAAAACACACGAGCAGCTGTTCCCGTTACCAAAGAAGTGTTGGCAAACGTGAGAATATTAAACTAGAACAAATAATTTATGTAATTCAACCAAACAATTACTTGGAACAAGTCAACCGATAAAGTCATTAGTGATAAGTGGCTGACATTTCGCGTTGAACTTTGGCTTGCTGCCAATAGTTGCGTTACACAACACGACGGCAGTAAAGGAAGTGGAACAAGAACAAGAGCCACCACGACGAAAGGCCAAAAGCTCTGGCTCTGTGCTCTTGAAAGTCCCCATCAAAGTCAAAGAAGTCGTCCAAGAAAAGAAAAACAAAATAAAGAACAATGCGAAGTGGCACAAAAGCGACGAAAAAGCAGTATTTGTAAGCCGCCGAACACAAAGCCAAATGAAGTTGGACGCACTAATTGCCCGAAATGGGTAGACTTGGGAAAAACACGCCGGCGTGAGCGAGATAAAAGCAGCGCACCAAACCGGACCGAGCGTTCAGTTCAGTTCTCAGCCGTTCGAGGGAAGCATCGCATCTCGGATTTGATCGGATTGGATTCGGATCAGTCGCAGTTTCCGCCTTTTATCGCATATCGCAAATAGAACGCGAAAAGTCCCGGCTGAGCGTTAATTTTTGCATACAATGGAGTACCTGAGCTACGTCTATGAGAAAATATTCGGGGGCCAGGCCAGCGATGACGCTGACCCGCAAGGGGCTTTCCACACGTGAGTTTCCAGTTCGAACTGGGGAAAGTTTCCCCCAAAGTAGCTTGAGCTTTTCCCTCTGACTTCCGGGCTTCCCCATATTGTTTCAGGCCTCGCAAAGTGATCTGTTTCGGCAACGTTCTTCTGGACCGGCTGGTCAAGCTGGAGGATCCAGAGCTTCTGGAGCGTTATGGCCTCGAGCTGGGATCCAAGGGAGAGCTGGAGATCGAAAAACTCAACCAATTGGCCACAGAGGCTTCAGAGAGGTGAGCATGGTCTTAATACCTTCTTCAGAAGTGCGCAGTTTGCTTTCATTTGTATTTAATTAATCATGTGAACTTCTAAAATAATTTAAACTTAGTTTAAGAACAAACCTTTTATGCTTTGGTTATATTTTATATCACTTATTTTTTGATACACTATTGATTCGTATTAATTTTGTTGTTCCGTCGATCTTCATGATTTGTTTGTGTAATCTCTCGACTTTCTGACCTACCTAACGCAATTCTCCGGTTATATTTACCTTAGATTTTCTCCAATTCAGACTATATTAAATATAGTAAAGCTGTATTTATTATTCTCTACCTACGATATAAATTATAATACAAATGTAATCCCTTTCAGCTCTCAGTGTCTCACGAACCCTGGCGGCTCTGCCCTCAACACAGCCCGCATCTTGAAGCAGCTGGGCACGGATGCCCTCTTCTTTGGCGCCGTGGGCTCAGACAAGAACGCTGAGGAGCTGCGACGCATCTTCCGGGAGCGGGGCATTGAGGGCCGCCTGCAGACCGTGGAGGAGGCGCACACGGGTCAGTGCGTCTGCCTGATGTACAAGGATAACCCCACGCTATATGCCAACATCGGTGCTTCGGCTCAGTTCCAGGTGCAGACGCTGAGCCACGCCGTTAGCCATGAGGGCCAGAGCTTCTTGCGACCCGTGGAGCGCAAGCAGATTCTGTACATGGAAGGTTTCTTCGTGCCCCAGAGGAGCGAGGTGTGCGACTATATAGTGCAGCACCTGGTGAGGGAGCGCCGGCGACTGGCCCTGAATCTCAGTGCGCCCTATATAGTGCGCGAGAATGCCCAGGCTATGCTGAAGCTAGCTCGGCTGGCCTTCTTCGTCTTTGGAAATCGGCAGGAGTTCGAGGCCCTGGCAAAGGCTGCCGGAGGGTTCGGAGACGTGGACGAACTGGCCAAGCACCTACTTCAAGCCGGTGGCCCCAAGGTGATCTTTGTGACGAACGGCAGTGCCGGCGTCCAGGTGATCACCAACTATGTGGAGGAGCTGGCTCCTGCGGGTCCCATCACTTTCGAGGATTATCGGGCACAACGGGTGGAGGAGCTGGTGGACGCGACTGGCGCCGGCGATGCCTTTGTTGCCGGTTTCCTGCACGCCTGGCTGGAGAAGCGTTCGCTGGGCGAGTGCATTCGCATGGCGTGCAATGTGGCCGCCAAGGTCGTCACCCAGGTGGGATGCAACCTGCCCTAGATCGTTGGAATCTGCCTTAATCTCAGAGAGCGCACAATCAAGCACCAAAGTAGACTCTTAGTACGTAATTAATCTCCTTACTTAGGATAACACTCATCCAGGTCTTCACTCAAGCAATAAGCTTAGTCTGTAAGTTGACTAAATAAAAATGAATTATTTTGTGACCAAACAAAGATAACATACGGTTTTTTTAAACTTACATTGCAGTGATGTTTATAGTTATTTTACTTCAGAAATTATTATAGATTAATGATTCACAAAGGCATAATGGATCTCCCTCTCCGCAAAAATAACATTGTATTTAATGCATTCGATATGAATCAACGCAAATAAATTAATAATATGTGAAATAGAGAAAGGGAACAAAAAATAAAGACTCCCCACATGATGCATCTGGAAATTGGTTGAATATACAGAACACTTGCTCTGACCTTGGGTAGAGCTCCGAGATAAAAACACACATTAATTTAGAAGTATTTAGTCCATGTGCCCACATCTTATCGAGACTTGCTATGAAATCACCGGAACACACTGCTTTCTGTGTTTAAATATAGATTCTAGAGAAACGACTGAGGTAGGTCGGATTCTGTGTATTAATATAGACCATTCAACATGATTTATGTCTGAATAGGTTTCAAAGAATTGAAAATAAAATGATTTAGCTGGTTATACCAAGTATTAAAGTATAAAACTTAAGCGTAAGAAGGAAGGAGAAAACAAAAGATATATGGTATATTTCTCAGTGACCACTGTATCTTCGTATGAGTATTTCTGTATTTCTCGGTTAATTGAAAGCTTATATACACCGCTGCTTATTGTTCGACCTCGATTGGCTTGTTAATGCCTTTGCATTATTCACTCGATCGGCGGAGTTCCCAGGGGCTTCCACCATTGTGTGAACCGTCATGCGATGTCGTTATCATGAGCTAAATCCCTCAGAGATCCCCGAAAACTTATCTTTTGTGAGACGGCAAACATTCTTTCGGATGCTTTATTATCCGCAAACAAACGATACTCATTTTCATAGGCCGGCTTACTCATCTGTACATCTCGTGGGCACGTACAGTGGGCGCCCACACAAGTCGCCCAGAGTCAGTCAATAACAGAACTCGCCATCGAACTGGGTTCCGCTTTCGTGCTGGCTGTGGGGGTGGACTGACACACGCTTGTTTGCGAATCGTTAACAAAAACTAAGCCGCATTAGGCATGCTTGTGCAACCAGGGCCAAGACCAGCTGATGCCTCAGGAACTCTGGGGGTGGCTGTAAAGAAGTCCACACTTAAAAGGCCAATCCCGGACATGGCGTAGTGAGCTGGCTAATTGGCAAAAGGCTGCTTAAGCCGGCTAAGTGAGGCCCGGAGAATGGCAGTGAGAATGTGGCAAAGTCAATATTGACGACGCACCCACCCAATCGAGTGTATCGAGAGGGGCTTAAATCACGGCCCCTAAAACTCCCTGCCCTGTTAATTACTCGATATTAATTTTATACCGGCTGCCAGGGATCCGGAGAACCATTTTCCGCCCCTCTGATTGCTTTCCCTGCTGTGGCTGTGGCCAATGCCAATGCCAGTCCTGTGTCGGGTCCGTAATTAATGTCATCGTGTGGTTTATGGGGTTAACAGGCACTTCCGCCAGACCCTATCCCTTTGATGTGTGCGCCTTCCTTTGTGCGCAATGGACCGCATCCAGACTAACCCAAGGCTCGACTAAGATCCTCGCTAGCATGTGATAATTAAATGTCCTCATTTGCCCTGTTTAGCATTTTAATTTATAATAAATTGTGCTTCGAAAATGGCTACTGCCAGGATAATCAAGGAGAGTGAGCACTGAGAGAAAGAGTTTAAATCAATTAGTGCAGAAAATATCGAAAATTAAACATTTTAAAGCATTGGGTTGTAATTTATATTTATACGAGATATATGAATAAGATGCGTAAAATTCATAAATTTATATTGAAAGTAACCAGTAAAGTATTACGCATCTTACTCATTATATGGTAAGAAAAATAATTCAATGTCTTTCTAATTCTAATAATAATAATAATTATAGACGACCTAAAAACCTATCTCATAGGAATTTAGAAAATTATACATTTCCAAGTACTATATAATATATCCTTTCATCTTTTTTGTCAGTGTAGTTATTGTTGCTGTTAAGGGGGAATGCACAAAAGGTTTTCCCCTTTTGATTTATGTGCAACGCTGCGTATGAGCAACCAAATGGGGCAGCTGTAACTGACATTGCATATTTGCACGCCCCCCGTGACCCTGTCTCCCTCCCCCTAGCCCAACAAGCGTGTTTGCACAAAATATTGCGCATACGCCGCCAGGGCCGAACCTTCTTTGCCTTTTGGCTTTGTCCTTTTGCCTTTTTGCGGCATAACGCGCGGTTAAGTGGCCATAATGTGTGCCTTTATGGGCTTGGCATTGGCATTGGCATTGGACTCCTTTCTGGCCGGGTGGCCCATCCTGGCCCATTTTAATTCCTTCGCCATATTTGCTGAGCCAGCATTGTTGCTGAATTATGTTATGTTGCCAGTCGGTCGCTTGTTGATTTTTATATTGTTTTTTTGTTGTGTGTTGTGTCTGAACTGGACTCGGTTCCTGTTCCTGGCTTCCTGGCTTCCTGGCTTCGTGGACTTCGTCCTACGCGTTTGCACGATAAGCGGCCAGGCCAAAATATTTGGCTCCGGCATGTTTGCCCAGTTGTTTGCGGATAATCCGGTTTTATTGTTTAATAAGTCATGCCAGCCATCGCTCCAGACTGTCCAACCTGTCCCCAGTTCGTCCCCTTCCGCCATCCGAGTGTCTGACTGGCCACGTTAGCGGCTCGTTGGCTTTTTGACTGCCTGTGCGACGGACCATGGAGGACCGCTTCGGGTGGGGATTTCCGGGTTGGGATTGAGGCGGGAGTGTGGCAGAATCGATGGCCAAATTAAATGGGGATTTACATTTTGCCACGGAATGAGCTTGATTTCAATGGGAATATATTAAAGTAATCAGCGGAGGATTCCCTGACATTGAAGGCAGGAACTCGGGAAAGTAGAAATTTAACAATTGCTCACTATCAGCTGAATCGAAATATGTTATAGATTCCTTTTCAGTTATAAGCTTTACTTAATTTATATTATCTAATAACATTATTTATAATAAATTGGTTTCATTTTAAGGAAATAAAATGTTATATAAGAAATTACTACTTCATATCATAGCGTTTAATGCTTTAAACCCTTTATGTCAACAATAACTATTTCAGGAATGACAAAAATTACTACATTTTGTTCAGAACATTAGGGTTTCTTTAAGTAAATAAGTAAGAAAAATATTGGGAAAGCTAAAGGAATTCGTTTATGTTTTAAAATAGTTTTAAGAAAGTAAGAATGATTAATTAAATATTTATTAACATTTTGCTTAGTAGATTTAGACACTTTTTTCAGAAATTGGAAAGCCCTAGAAATATATTGTTATTCAAATTCTTAGCCGTTGCCATTTTAGTACTACATATCAGAACTTAAAAGAATTCCAAGTCATTTAAATTTCAATGGTAGGATGTCTAGCTTTTAACCTTAACGTATTAAATACCTAAATTATACATATCTATAATGACACTTTTAATGCTAATATCTCTCTGGGGCTCTAACATCCGTTCAACCAATGGGAATGGGACTCGCAATCCAATTACATTACACTCATCATTGGCCAATTAGCTAAATTATAGACTACGCAACGAGAATTGCCAAATGGCTTCAGTTCCCACTCTCACTTCCCGCCTTCTACTTCCCATTTCCATTTCCAATCCCAGAACCACTTCCCACTTCCGTCTCCTTTCCTAATCCCATTTATATTGTCAACTGCCACCACAGAGATTGCCTTCCTCCATGGAGGGCGGCAATCGGCGCGAAATAAAAGACATTTGCTCAGCACTTTGCGGCACAGTTTGAAGTGGATCTGCCGGGGAATAGGAATAGAAATCTCAATCTGAATTGAAGTCGGAATTGGAGTAAGTACAGCTAAGCGGAAATGGCAATCGAGGACATTGGACTGGTGGGCATCAATGTGCGGATGTGGCGCTACCTGGCAGTGCTGTACCCCACTCCGGGCAGCAGCTGGCGCAAGTTTGCCTTCGTCCTGCCCGTGATGGCATTGAATTTGATGCAGTTCTTCTATCTGCTCCGCATGTGGGGTGACCTGCCCGCCTTCATCCTCAACATGTTCTTCTTCTCGGCCATTTTCAATGCCCTGATGCGCACGTGGCTGGTCATCGTCAAGCGCGTCCAGTTCGAGCAGTTCCTGGCCCAGTTATACATACTTTTCCACTCGATTTTCGATTCCGCCGACGAGCGGGGCCGCGTTATCCTGCGGAGAGCGGAGCGCGAGGCCCGGCGCCTGGCCATCTTGAATCTGAGTGCCTCGTTCCTGGACATTATCGGGGCATTGCTCTCGCCGCTGTTCAGGGAGGAGAGAGGTTGGTACCGTCTATCCTTAAACGTAATCCTTTTAAAGTCAAGAGAACCGCCTTTATAAAAAATGCCATTGAGTTGCATCCTTCATCTTCAGCTCATCCCTTTGGCGTAGCCTTCCCAGGAGTAAACATGACTCGTTCCCCCGTGTACGAGGTGGTGTACTTGGCCCAGTTGTCCTCGCCCCTGCTCCTGTCCATGATGTATATGCCCTTTGTCAGCCTATTTGCCGGCATGGCCATCTTTGGCAAGGCCATGCTCCAGATCCTTGTCCATAGTCTGGACCAGATCGGCGGCAAGGAGCAGTCGGAGGAGCACCGC
This sequence comes from Drosophila bunnanda, assembly GCA_035046265.1. NCBI lineage: Eukaryota > Metazoa > Arthropoda > Insecta > Diptera > Drosophilidae > Drosophila > Drosophila bunnanda. Next base: position 17,638,159 of record JAWNOB010000016.1, read on the forward strand.
CTGCGCCTGCTGACAGCCTGCATTCGCTACCACATCCGGGTGATGGGGTGAGTCTCCGCCAAAGAGTGACCAACAGCTAAGCTTCTTCCATTCCAGGTACGTGAGGGAACTCAACGGACTGGTTACTAATATACTGGCCGCCGAAGCCATTATCTTTGGCTCCATAATCTGCTTGCTGCTCTTTTGCCTGAACATTGTATGGTTTTATGCAGTTATATATAATCATGTTACTAAGCAGTTATTCCTAGATAACTTCTCCCACCCAAGTCATTTCAATTGTGATGTACATCTTCACCATGTTGTATGTCCTGTTCACCTACTACAATCGGGCCAACGACCTGAGCCTCGAGGTGATCACTGAAGGCTTTAAACATGAATATTTTGCACAGTACTCTCATCTTTTTTTGCAGAACAACCGCGTGGCGGAGGCTGTGTACAATGTGCCCTGGTACGAGGCCGGGATTCGGTTTCGGAAAACCCTCCTGATCTTCTTGATGCAGACGCAGCGGCCCCTGGAGGTGGGTGGTGGCAACGTGAATGCATTTCATTTGCGGGCCCCTGATTCTAATCCATTCCATTTCGGGTGCGGTGCGCTCCATTTCATCCGGCAGATAAGAGTTGGCAACGTTTACCCCATGACTTTGGCCATGTTTCAGAGTCTGCTGAACGCGTCCTACTCCTACTTCACCATGTTGCGTGGGGTCACCAGCAAATGAGCTGAGCGACCGAAAAAACCAGCGTCCCCTCAGCCTCCAAGGACCCTATACAGCCCTCTCCTATTCCTTTTCACTTGCCTAGCAATCCGAGTAATGCACAAAGTTGTTGTTGCCTGTGGTCCTGGCTGTTTGGCATTTGCATATGGTTGTCGTTTGAAAGGATTTAATCGGAGTAGGACTAGAGTCCTGGCTGCTGGCTGCTGGCTGCTGCTGGCATGCAAATAGTTTGCTGCACGAGGAGAGAAATGCTTTGAATTGGCTTCTTAGATTGTTACACAAAATAGATTGTAGATTAAAGTAGAATGTAGTGCTCGGAATAAAGTCAAAAAGAGTGTGGAGTGGGGTTTCTGTTTGCCTGAAAGTATGACTTACGAACATCAAAGGACTCGGAGATTTGCGGCGGAGATGGTTTTCAATTTTGGCCAAGACAGATGTTCCGCAACGATATGAATAAGTAAATATTTGGCCTTCGACCTTCCGAGCAATTAGTGTTGATATTGATTCAGTGGAATTAGGCGGAGCTCTGTTCAGGTTCCACTTGGCAATATCCCCGGTATATCTTCGGGCTGAACAGAATCGAATTTAAATATTTTAGCGATCTGTCGGCTTGCGCTTTTAATTAAAATGCCCAAAACCTAGTTGTTGTCTGCTGCAATTTAATTAACATTAGTCGTGTCGTGTCCTTTATTATGCAAATAAACTGCCTCTGCTGCTGCCGTTGCTGCCGAAGGATCGCCTAATGCCCGCTCTAGCGCAATAACAACTTAATTTAAAATTCATTATAACTGACACCAACTAGTTAAACAATGCCAGCGGCAGCAGGAACAACAGCGGCACCATAAACATCATCAGGACAACTGAAACAGGAGCAAAACAACGATGGGCGCCCTTGGAAAATTGAAATGAGCGGCAGGCGCACTTGAAATACGCAAATAAACTTCAAAGAAGGACGACTGCACGCTGTGGCCTCCTGGCGAGCGCATAAATAACAACACAGCACTGCCGCGGACGGAGGTCCTGGGCCCCGGGCTGCTCCTATCCTTCGGCTCGAGTGGCGTATACTTAATTTTATTATGAGGTGTCAAGTGGGGACCAGTTGACTTTGCCGGCCGAACGCCTTTTGTTTCGCATTTTGTGCCCTGCGCCGTTATTTATGTTGCCTGCCGCCCGCCATTTGGTGGCAGGTGAACACGCCGACGAGCCCGAACTTCCTTTGGGCTTACACTTTTTCTTGTCTACACTGGAGAAAATTCGGAACTCTTCTAAGAGGATATATTTCAGGCCTCTCAAAGCTGAACCTACTTACAATTTTGTGGAGCCAGCTTTTAGGCATTAATTAAATGTCTGAGGAAGTCTCTATAACATTGACTTCAAAGACTTCAAATTTTTCCCTGTGCATAGTTCCTTTAGCTCCTGCCGCCAGCTGGTCCTTTGATTTTTATGCAGGCAATATGCAAATGCCGCCGGAAATGTAAATGCGCCACTCCGAATGAAGGAGAGACACCCTGACAGTATCGTGTCCTGCGAGTCCTCATTGTCTGCTGCATAAAATTAACAAGTTGACCCCGGGCACCGGCCAAAAACTGTTTCATTAGAGAACATTTCGTGGTCGCGGTTGGCTCCCAGTTCCACGCCCCCTGCCAACGCCTACCGCCCCCTCACAGACACGCCCTCGAAGGCGGCGCTGTTTTATAATTGAATTCATATGCATCAATGGAGGCAGCTCAGCAAACACAACACAAAACACAGAGCAGGGGAAGGGCGACCACAACATGGCAAACAGGAAAAGCGAGGGGCGCCCTTTTTTCGGTGGCATTTTCAATTTTAAATGGATTCCCAATTGCGGCGAGAGCGTTTTGCATAAATTGCTGTAATGAGTTTATTTCGAAGCCCGCCAAGTGGCTTCGTTGGCTGCTCCCCATGTCCATGTGTAGTCCTGGTTATTCCCGAACACTCGTATTCCGTATTCCGTATTCCGTGCTCATTTGCCATTGTCAACCGGCTGTCGGGAGTGACAGTTGTATTGACAGTTTGCTTTCGCTGTTAATTTTCATTTTAATTGTGGCATTTGGCGACAGTTGATGCCCTGAACTTTGCGGTCGGTTCAGGGAATTTAATTTGCGTTTGCCGGGGATGTGCTCAAAGTGCCGGAAGTTGGTGTCCAACTTAGGATCCATCGGATGTTGTCGGTCTAACCACCACTTAAGCCCTCCTTCAACTCGTTCATCAAATATTCCATCCATTGTCTGTTGGGTCATTTGCGAAATCTCTCATAAGCAAAGCATTCATTTTCCAATTATTTATTGATGCCTCTGTGTGGCTCTCACCCACAGCGATGCACTACATTCGGCAGTCACCTGCAATAAATCTCTCCCGCCATCCTCCTGCGAGTCTCTTGGACAACCACATTGTCTAGCTTCCTGCAGGATGTTGGTCTGGCTGCCGCATGGTGCCTGGTGCCTGGTGCCTGCCGCCTGGAAAATATTTGCATTTTCACTTTTGATTTATTATTGCCATTGCCATGTGTAAATTGCCAAAGCAAAGGTGCAAACAACGAGGTCCTCCGGCAGGCAGGCATCTTCCAGGCACCAGAGAAGCCACCGTTGACAAGGACACATTATGCCTGGCCAAATGAATGGTAATTGCGGCATTGAAACAAGTAATTGAAGTGCAACGCAAACAGATTGCCAACTTCGGTGGCCCAGGAGCTTCGACCGCAATTCGATTGCTCTGGAGTTTGGTCTGGCGTTGTCCCAGAAAGAGGTCATTACAGTTTCGCTAATTACAAGACCGAATTAGAGGGGCTTCCCCCGGGCTCTCTCTCTCTCTTCCTGGCTGCCGCTGCCAATTACTTCCGCTTCTGTGCAATTTCCGCTTGCTCAGGTCGGAGCTCCAGGAGAAGCTGGAAGTGGAGTTGGAGCTGCCTAAGCAGCTTTCCTGGAAAACGTCAAAACAGCGACAACTTTATACGGCCACAAAGGCAGCAATAATGGGGGAAAAGAGGAAAGCATAAGCAGATAATTACACTGGCAGGCAACTATCTCCGAGTGTCTTCTGCCCCGCAGCCAGCCACAGAGTAGAAAATTACAAAAATAAAAAACCACAAGCGGAAAATTAAGACCCAGAAGGACGACAACGAGGCAGACGGAAAACTCCATTTGTCGGCGGTGGCACTAACTTGGCCCAGACTCCAAGTTTGTCTTCGAGTGGCCGCCCTAGGCCTAGAACTTGATCGGGCCTTTGATTATCACTGCAAATGCGAAATGCCTGTTTTTGGGAAAATTCCAAAGGCAGCCCACAGCTGCGGAGACATTTTCGGCATTGCTGACTGTCTGGCAGAGCAAACACGGCAGCTCCATCCATCCCGTGCCGGCAACCCCATCAGCCTCCGCCCATTGTGTCTGCCCTGCAGCCACATTTAAATATGCCGCCAAGTTTCATCCTCGCCTCGACGCCCGCCGACAAATCCTCCCCGGCCTCCTCCTTATCACCAGCACAGGACACGAGGGCGTCGGTGGCCCTGGCACTGATTTCATGCTTTATAACTTTCGATATCCGAATGCAAACAGCAAACAGCGTTTAGCGCTTTGCCCTGCCACCTGAAAGCTGACGGCTGCCAGCAAGTGTTGCTCTGCCACCTGAGGGGCCACCACGGCGTATGCGCAATGTTTGCTTTGCATTTTTCTTCGCTTTTTTTTCTTTGTAAAGCATTAAGTGGTTGTTTTTTCTTGGGCTTTACGCTACGGAGTGTGCTCATGGCATATGCATGATACATCAAATATTTATGCTATATTTTAGACATGCCGGCAATGAGTCAAATCTGATGGAATGTCTGGCTGCCAGGGGATTCCCCCAAACATTCAGATTCTGAATTCCGCCTGCGATAATAAAGTTTAGAGATAAACGGTTCGGCAATCGAATTACGCTCCTCGACCCCAGGAGATTTGAATCGAGCAAGCAAATAAAATTTGATTTATACATCCATTTGAAATTTAGATTTTATTTATCGTTTTGATACGGGGACCGTAGGGAAAAATGGCTGGGGGAAACTTAAAGAGCGGCTGCGAGGACTCGGAACACGTGATATTGTTATTCTTGCCGTAATTAAAAACCCATGAAAGCAACGTCGGCGACCAAACACAACTGGCCACAATCGCATGAGCAGCCGCAGAGCCAGACATAGCACCCAGGACACAGGACACAGATACAGACACAGACAGACAGACAGACTCGGGACTGGTGTGCCAGTGTGTGGCAGAATAAACATGAAGCGTATTGATGGCAAGGACTCCTTCGCAAAAAGTTTCATATCAATTTTAAGCCAAAGTAATGAAAAAGTAACAACAACAGCAAGGGAGACACGGAGCAGAGCGGCAGCAGAACAGGAGAAAAAATTAAAACGAATGCTATAGACAAAGCATATTTGCACGCAGCGGGAAGGACCTCGTCCTCCTCCTTCGATTAAAACGATGATGATGATATCGTTGACGACGCAGCGCACAAAGCAACGCCAACGCTTTATGACAGCCCAATGGGCCACCGGGGGCTCCGCTTCGTTCCTTCTCCTTTTTTTCGTTAGGAGCTTCTAAGGATGCTGTTTACATTCGTTGAACGAGCCAAAGCGGACAAGCGGACCATCAGACCATCAGACCAGCGGACCATGTCTGCAACAACGAAATTAAAAACCAATAAAAACGCTGGCCCACACGAAATTAAAAATTATGTTTTTCCCTTCTTTCAACAACAAACGGAAACAAACATTGCCAGGATGCCGCAAGAAAAGTTGTAAAAACAGGAATAAAACACGACGGGGCTTTTAAAAAAAGTGCTGCACATAAAACTTTACCAATTAAGCAAAACGATGGAAGGCATAAAAGTTGCCAAAGCCTATGCACCACTCCGATAATTGAATATTTTAGGCGGGCGGATCAGCTGCCGTGGAATTTGAGCCCGAAATAAAACGTAGCATACATCCCAGGGCCGAGGGCATTAATTGCTGCAAAGTGCGGCTCAAACTTTCACGCCGACAATTCGGCGGAGTCATTTATTTAATTTACTACCTGCTATGGTGGGATCCATCCCCATGCCCAGGCGAACTGCATTGCCATGAATAATTTAAGCAAATCGCTGGTAGTCTGACTGTCCCCGTGCTCCTACCCGTACTATCCCATCCGTACTATTTCGTTCCGGACTGTTGTGTCTGCGTGTACGTGTCGCCCGGCCGGATTAGGCGGCATTTGCATATTTTAATTATTTAGATTGTTGTGTCGAGCTACTTAGCCCGCAGAGGCAGTGAGTCGGAAGCGGAAGTCCCGACTTAATTAAAAGTTTCACTCGGCGCCATTCTTTTTGTCCTTCTGAAGCTGTCGATATCCGCAGCATGTGTTTGTGATTCATGGTAATTCTTGCTAAAATATCCCAGCACAAGGTGCTTAAAGCCTTCATCCCCAATAATACCAGAAGATACAATAACAATCTTGTAGTCGAGTTAAATTTAAACTACAAATAGTCTGGCGAACATTTCTCAAATCACCTCAAGCTTGGCCAATAAACACATTACCAGCCCCACCGATCATAAATTCATAATGAAATATGAGGCTAACCCGGGCGAAACCAAAGCTAAAGCCACAGTCAGAGCCACATTCAGAGCCACAGCCACAGCCGAAAGCGAAACAGATACAAGTGCCGAGGTCAGACCGAGACCAAATGGAAACCAGGGAGTTGGCAGGAGCAAAATATAACTATAATAAATACGCAACAAAGTAGCAAACAGACTCCAGTCAGAGCTGAGGGCGAGTAAGTATTTGGGGAGCAAGCTCCGAACGTCTGCGGCATTAGTTTTATGATTATTTGTGGTATTTATTGTGGGGACAGTGGCTACACCGACTGTAGCCACAAGCTCCGCCCAGTCCTTCCCAGTCACATATGGCCGATTCAAGTTGCTGCTCAGTGCAGCTTTAATTAGATTTGCACATTAGACAAAGACCAAGACGATTCAGCTAATGATACGGGAAAAATCATATCGGTATGCCGAGCACGATACTAACTCTACAGTGGGTCAGTTGCCTGAATTAATTTGCTTAGATCAAGATTCAATCATAAGAAACAGCTAAGTTACAAAAAATATTGATTTAAATTAAGGTCAGCAAAGAATATGTCTGCTTTAATCAATAGAGCATAGTTAACCGGTAGTAGATAGACGTCCGACAGATCTTAAAGTATGGAGTATGAAGCTCATTTGCACTATATGAGCGTTAAGCATCTTATTTGTTATATTACAGTTTTTGCCGCAATGCAACAACTGTACTTGCACTAGTAATGCAACTTGTAACTAGGTTTTTAGTTAAATACACATGTTTATTTGTACGTTAATTAACAAAATTATTGGTTAGTAGAAAGCACAACAGATGGCCTCCATGGACCACTGTCTGAGTAGCTTTGCCTTAATGTCTCACTCCGTTTTCCACTAGCTTATCCCACTGTGCCGGTCTTTATGACAGGACTGTTCCGGTCTGACTTGTTGGACTTCCCAACTCCAGGGTATACGACGCGATAAATACCAGACGGTAACAGTTGCACGGAGAGCAGCAGCAGCACAGGACAGGACATGTGTCCTGCCATCAATAATGCTTAATTTAATTCGAGCCGGGCTTACTTGCGGCGACTTCCGCTATCTCTTTAAGTCGAGGGGAGCCAGTGCGTCCGGCACATGATTATTATTAGTTATGATGATGTATCCCTTTTAATGGTTCCGAACGGGGAGTGTGGACGTGACCAGCGGAGTGTGAGTCGGAGTTGGGTGCGTGTGCCGGGCTGGCGAATATTAATAATTGTTTTCTTTTTTCTGCCTGTTTTTCGGGGTCTGCGGAACACGCTAAAAATTAATTAAACGTTCTAGGCGGAGGGCATAAATGTGTATGTGTATGCACGTCTCTTTTTTTGTTTTCATTTCCGTTTTTGTCCGGCCATTTCGTGGTTATTTATGCGCTGGCCCCGACCAAGCCCAGCGGACTCCGGACTCTGGACTCCGGGCCTACGCTTGATTCATGGTTTAGGCCGCCGCTGCCGTTCGAGCCGAGTGTGAGTGCGGCTCGCACGCACTCATATTGCCAATTTATATTTGTATTAATTAATGGGCCAGTAAACAATTGCTGAAAGCAGCGCCATTAGTCCCGTTCCCGTCGATAGTGGGAGGTTGGCTGCTGGCGAATGCGGGAAATTGCCGCAATAATCAGCCCGACAGAGCCACATAAATTACATACACAGTTTCCACTTCGTCCTGCAGAGTTAATAACATTTTCATAACCGAATTCTGTGAAATTGACTTTGGATGCTGGCCGAGAACATTTTTGCTTTGTATCAGACACCATAAATTTCGCTGTCAATTGCACTTTAAACTAATCGAAATAAAGTTGAAAGTTAATTATTTTTTTGGGGAAACATATTTCTATATAAGTTAATATAAGTTAAGCTTAAATTGTTTAAATTTCCACTTTAAATCAAGAGATTTCAGTAAATGTGTACACCGTTTTAATTAAATAGAATTTGGAAAATAACTAAATCCAATTTTGCATTAAAAAGTCTAATTATTAATACGGAAGATAGAACTAGACACCAGTCTCTACTTAAATTAGTGCGAACGAGAGATCTTAAAATTTGTGCTGCATGCGCGTTACGCATCTTACTCTTCAAATTGTCTTTTGCCCACATACTATAATACTAAACTTCTTCCATGGAAGTATTTGAGAGTATTTCTAGTATATCTATCAGAGTAAGTATTAGTAAATGGGTAGTATAATATCCTTTAAAGCTCACTCAAGCAAAGCAAATAAAGTTCAATGCTATTCAAAAGTAAAATCAGGACAGAGCGCGTTGAAAATGAGGAAAACAATCGCCTGGAAAAGCGCAGCGAAATGTCAGGAGCAGATTGTCCCGTGCAGTCACGACCACAATAAAACACTTGGCTGTTTGTCCGCCCAAAACACTCCAGGCCCAATCCCAGACCCAGGATCAGCTCCAGACCCTTCCGGCGGAGGATGCCCGGAACATAAGCACGCCAGCTGCACATTACAATTTGTTGGCGGAGTGTGTGGCGTTCAGTTTTTCGGTCATGATAAAAATGAGCGCCGGAAATGCGAATATAAATTCTGCCATATCTGATGTACAAGTGTACAACTGTCCGGGGAAGGAGTGTGCGCTTGTGTGTGTGGCAGGATAAACGTAATGGCAGGCACTGCATTCGCCATTCACCATCAGCTGGAGGCAGTGCCACTGCCAGTGGATGTGGCAGGATGCCCGCCAGACAGGAGCAGACCAATCATCAGAAGTATGCTAGCGGCCGGAGGAAACGGCAGCGGAAATGACATGCAATAAAACACAAAGGCGCACGCATCGAGTGAAAGCTGGGAAAGCCGGGAAAGCTGGGGGAGCGGGGACCAAAGGGAACTAAGGGAAAGCAGGGAAACCAGTGAAAGCTCGCCCATTGTCTGTTGCCTGTCGCTGGATTATAACGAAAAATGGCATCTAACAACAAAAATCTATCTGGCAAATGCATTTGTGCTCCCCGCCCTCTTTCGAGAAACTTTGCGAAATTACAATTGCAAAAGTTGCGTGCCCAGGGAGTCCTTGCCCTTCGGCTGGTGTCCGGCATCCCGATTCCTCCCGGAGCATGCCGGGGTCCCCCGACCAACTCCCACCCCGAGATACTTTCTGTATCTGTAGGTCTGTGCGTTAACGCCGAAGTCATTTGGCTTATCAATGCCAGACGCAGACAATTCGGGCCGCTTATCGCTCGGTCGCATCGCTGGTCCCGCAGCATGCAGGTGGTTCCGAAGGATGTGGGGATTATGGGGTTGGGTTGGTCCTTATTAAGTGGCCATTAGCAGGGCCCGGCGACAAACTGGACAAGGTCGGGGGCCCATGGCCACAAATTACACAGCTGCCAATGATTTTGCTCAGGCCCTGCCGCACACACAGTGGAAAACTTTAATGGATACAGCAGAGAGATCTAAATCTTATTTGGATTTAGGAAAGTTTTAAAATGGAAAAGTATTCATACTTAGATTGGACTGCAGTTCTGTGGCGTACAAATATAGTTAGCCATAGTTTCAGATATGGGAGATATAATTTGGTGCTGTTACATGAACATGTGTTTGTTAGTATATTTGTAGATACTTTTATTTTCCTACTCTAATATGTTAAGTTAACATATGATACTAATGAATAAATAAATAAATATATTGGAATAATATAATTGAAGTACTTCATCTTACTGTTTCACTTAAGGATACTTTAATTGTTTCGAATAGATTAAATTCCTAAGGCTGAAGCTAAGGACACATTTTTTATTAATAAAAAAAAGGTTTAATGTATTACTTCATATCAGATATGTGGAAAGCATAATTAAAATATAATGTATTGAAATGATCTTAATCTTTGAACCCTGTATAGGGTCAGCTAAAAAAAAGGTGCAAAGAATATATCATATAAATCAAAAAGATAAAAAAGAAAAAAAAAGAAGATTTAAGATAATTTAACCTAATAAATAAGTAAATTCGTTAATTGCTGCATTAGATGATTCCAAATGTTTAGTTAGAATATCCCTCTGATAGTTTTTTCTAAAGAACGAACATTCAAAGATAGATTCAATTCAGGTTAATTCTCATCTCTTCACTGATTTTATATACATATAAAATAATGGATTTTATGCATTTAAATGTCATTTAAATCTTTCAACAAATTCGTATATCTGTCATTGGAAGCCGCTATATAAATATTCCTTACCCAATGTTATAGTCCTTTTTAATCTGCCAACCTCGTTTACATTGTCAAAAAAGTGATATAAGCATCAAACAAAGCGTCTTCTTGAACTTAAAATAACCAATCATCGCTGTATAACTTTTAAATAAAATATATTGATGTTTAAGAAAGTTGCAGCTAAGCCCTATTAATTAACGTTTTCCAAGCAGTTACTTCTCTTATATATCTATTTTTCAGTTCTAATGCTATGCAAATTTTTTATATAAATTTATAAGTTAGAACGGACAAGCTGCTAAAGCAACGATTGGAAAATAAACTAATTTTATCTGACCATACAAACATGGCATAATATTCTTATGGTTCCTTGTTTTTTGATTTTTTTATTATCTTAAAATAACCACAAACCTATGCTGGTGTTTTTCAATTCCATTGAGTTGGCTTTATTACATGCTGATTTTATCAAATTCTATTATAATAACATATAAACACTATGATTTAATGACCAATTATGGTAAGCATTTTTCCCTGTGCACCATCACCCGTGGAATGTGCGCAAACATTGTTGAACCGACGGCTGGGGCGCGAGCTGTTGATTCTAACAAAGTAAGCAGGAACATGGGACTGGGACTGGGACCCACCGCCTGTGTCCCCTTCTGGAGTGGCCGGCATTATTTGCTAATTACGCCCTGCAGCAAGCGTTGCATGCATGTGATTGCTCTTACTGCCACTGCCACGGCCACAGTCACTGCCACTGCCACCTCCTCCTGGTAGTTGGCCCTACTGCTCCGCTCGGATCCGATGTAGAGAGCCGGTCTGCCATAATTTGCCATCAACTTATTAGCAGGCAGAAGGCAGAAGGCAGCTGAATTCCGCCTGCCTGCTTTATTTTCGATTTTAATTTCCATGTGGCTGCCGTCGGTGGAAGGCCAGCATGCAAATGCTCGACATGCGCGTAATTTGTATTCATTATCCGATGCATAATTATACTGCAGATACGGCAGCGGAGCCATCGAAGCCATCCGGCGAGTCGCCAAATCAAGGATTTCATTGGGCTGATAACTTTGATAACTAATGCAGGGGAACTGGTAATATTTGTGCAATTTTTAAAGTAAAAATAAATGGTAGAAAAATTGTCCGTTATAGGTTATTTTCCTTTATAGTTTTCAATGTGTAAGATTTGTATTGTTCGGGATAAGAAATATTTAAGTGAACACTTACTAATTTCATACTGATTAAAGCTCTTATCTAAAAATCGTGGAAAGTAATGATAAAAATATTTTAAGTACACGGACAATCATTTTAATTCATGATTGAATACGGTTCTTGTTAAGAATAAAATGAATCAATGAATAAGATGCGTAACGCGCATACATTTTAATTGCTTTAAAGCACTCTCTCTCTTTCATATTTTTCAAAAGAACCCGGAATTCTCTATAGAAACAAATCGAAAAACTTGTCTTATTTATATTATGATGTTTTTTAAATACAAAATATAAAAAGTCCTTCAGACCATTTAAGTATTGCCAGTAGTGGTAGTCTCCACTCTGTTTGAACTCTTTATTCTCTTGAATGTCATACAGTTGATCGTCTTAACCTATAGTTATTGTAGTGTTTTCATTAGCCCGATAGCGTCAGCGTTGCGAGGAACTCTACGCCTGTCCATTTTCAGTTAAGAATAAACTTTAAAATAAAGTAATAGTAAGATCTACGCTAGTTGATGCAATAAATATAATTATATAGGGTATAAATAGGGCATATCTTCTCTTAGGCTACTCGTAGGTATCAAAATATATATATGCTGGATCTTCAGTGGGCTTAACTAGGGATGTGTATTTGGAACAGTGTTGGCTCTTATTGTAGGGTTTCGGTTTCTCCTCCTTCGGAGTTGCATATGCTTGTGGTGAGTGTATCCTAACTAGGCGCCTTAATGTCAAGTTGAACTTTATTTTGCTTTGTCGTGTGCCGGTAGTTGCCTCCGTTGCAGAGAATTGATGATCCCCGCCAGCGTTCTGGGCCACTTCGTTAGCCACGAGTTGGAGTTGCCCAGGGTGCCTCATTAATAACTCCTTGCCGGGATCTGGGACCTGGGATCTGCGATCTGGTTATGTTTCTCTGAATGCATCTGGGCTCTGATTAGAGCGCCCTCCGGCTGCAGGTCCGGCTGCATCACGAGATGATGCAATTCTTGTCCTTGTCGCCGCCCATCTCGCTGGGCTTCCTCTTCCGATCGTAGGCCAGGGCATCGTTGGGCACGTAGCTCACGCGCACGCCGCCGTAGTGGCGCCTCTGCGGCAGCTGGTACATCATCATGTAGTCCTCGGAGCTGGAGGAGCTCGAGGAGCATGTGGAGCACACGTCCGACTCCTCGGACTCCTCGCGTTCCCTCTCCCGCTCTCGCTCCCTTTCCTTCGTCTGCCGATTGGGCGACTTGTGCGCCTCGCCCTCATGGGCCAGGTTAGCAGCGGCCTGCAGGACTGAGGGCGGACCTTGGTAGGAGGCGGAGAGTGGCTGCGCGGGCGCATAAGTGTCCGCCCGCGTGGTGGAGTGCGACCGGTGGCCACTGCCGCTGCGATGATGCCCGGCGGTGGAGGAGGACTTGCGACGCCTCCGCCTTCGAGAGGAATGCCCGTGACCATGACGACCGCCACTCTCCCTGTCGCGGTCCCGGTCCCTGTCCCTGTCCCGATCCCGGTCTCTTTCCCGCTCCGAGCCTCCACTGGTGCCGGCTCCATTGCCCGAGTAGCTTCGTGACCGTGGCAAGGTGTCCGGGATGCCCTCGAAGCGCACGCCCTTCTTCTTGCCCGGCTCCCCGCTCATGGGCGAGGAGGAGGAGGCCCCGCTCAGTATGGACACGGGATGGGTGAGCGCCTGCGTGGCTGACTGAGTGGACAGAGGCGTATTCAAGGACCTATCGCCCGCCGAGTGGGTGGGCGAGCCCATCAGCTCCGGCGGCAGGGCCGTGGAAGCTACGCTCAGGTTAGGAGTGGGCAGTTCGGGTAGGTCTGCGGCCGGCGGCGGCGGAGGCGGGTGCAGGATGTCCGCGTACTCGTGCTGAGGGAACTGTTGAAAGTTCTGGCCGGCGGACAGGTGCGGCAGGTTCCCAGCCAGTTCCGGCATGCTGGCGGTGTGCGGGTTCTCCAGAAGCTGGCGCTGCAGCTGGTAGCTATTTGGGGCGCCCAGGCTAGGCTTGGCCGGCCAGGCTGCGTCCAGGTTCGAGGCCATCTCGTTGAAGTTATACACGCCGTCCCGCTGCAGCTCCATGGGCTTGGGCAGGAGGTGCGGCTGAAAGTCGCCCGGCGAGTTCAGCGGCGACAGGTTCTGCGAGGTGCTGGAGGCGCGGCCGCCCGAGAAGTCGGTGAGATCTCCGCCGACCGCGTGGCCAGATCCGTGGTGCTCCAGTTCCAGATCCTTGACTACGCCCGCGTCCGAGTCCGAGGTGGCGTAGCTCTTGCCCTGCTCCAGCAGGGACAGCTCTCCGCCCAGGCCCAGCAGGCTGCCGCCTCCGGACGCCTCCAGCTGCTGGCTCTGCAGCTGGTACATGGCCTGGTTGAAGCTCGCCTGGTGCTGCTGCTGCTGCTGTGGCGACATGGGCGGCGAGCTGGAGGCGTGGCTGCTGGGTATGCGGGCCGGGAGAGGAGCCTGCGGATGGCTCCGCACTCGCTGCGTGGGCGGCGTGGGCGTGGTATACATCCCGGTTCCAGAGCTGTCCGACGGCGTCGGCGGCTCGCCCTTGCTGCAGGCGATCGAGCAGTAGATGGCTCCGCGGCGCGGCAGGAAGGCACGGCCCAGCAGCGAGCAGCGGCACGTGTTGCACGAGAAGCACTCGTCCGTCGCGTGCCAGTGCTGCCCGTCGTGGCTCATCTGGCCCTGGTCCACGCCAATGGCCTCGCCGCAGTAGTCGCAGTACTCGGCGAACATCGCGTCGAAGCAGTGCAGGCAGTAGGGCTTGCCCTCCCGCATGATGTACCGCTGGCCGCCCAGTTGCTTGTCGCACTCGTGGCAGGCGAAGTGGTTCATGTGCCACGCCCTGCCCTCCGCCTCCGTGCACTCGTCGGCCAGGATGATCTGTGGGGTGAGAGAGCGAATGTAGTTTATTTGAAAATTGTATATGCTTTTGGTTGGTGCCATTACTTTCCATTTATAAAAATATTTTTCATTAAAATATACATTTAAAAATATAAATGCAGTCTAACTCTAATTAAAAGGTCAGCATTACCATTAAATTAAATTTAAGTGGAAAACATTTCAGGCTATTACAAATATGTTTAACAAAAATTGCATCTGCTTAACTTAGCCTGTCTCATGGCTTTATAAGTATAAAATGGTTTAAACTAGATTGATATTGAATAATGGGACCAGTGTGGAAGTTTCCAGAAAATTTCAGCAAAATCAAATAATAAACATGAATATTATTAGACAATAATTATTTCTGTCTGTTTTAAACTTCTGCGACATTTACTTTTGCTTTGGTATCAACAATGGATGTTGCTCAACATGTTATTGTCAATATTTGACCGTATCGCACAACATTTTCTTATGTCCTCCGCCGTGTTTAATTTAAGATTTTCACAAAATCGAGCATAATTAAACTGAATTCGACAGGAGCGGTGCTGCTTGTTTAACTTTATAATTGAAATTTGTCTTTCATAAGTACATTTGTAGTTTAAGACAAAGTAAAATTAATTCAATATGTTCACATATACATGTTATTCAAGTTTTAGCTAAGCTATTGCATTCGAAGTTGATTTCCATTACAAATCTCTCACATTTCCTATAGAAAATATTTAATGTTTTGAGAAATTCTCAATGTCTACTCACCTCATCGCAAGCTGAACAGCGGGGCTTGAGGGTCTCCGCATGGTGGCGTCCGCAGTACATGCGTCCATCCCGGTGGAAGTAGATGAGGTCCACCAGGAGCTCCCGACAGACGCAGCAGGCGAAGCACGCCGGATGCCAGCTGGCATTGGGACCCAGTCGCGTGGCAAAGACGGCAATGTCGCCCGTGGAAATCAGTTCGTCGCACTGCAAGGTGTAAGGAGCAAGGTGCAAGTGTCGTGGGATTAGCGGACGAGCTGGTGGCCGGATTCGAGGTGGCTATACTTACTCCATCGCAGGGTCGGGCACTCATCAGCTGCCGCACGTTGCCGCGGCCCAGGGCATCGCGCTTGCGCTGCGTGGAGAAGAGCCGCAGCTCCTTGCGCTCCTCATCCGTCAGTGAGTGACAGTAACGAACCTGCAATGACAGCGAGTAACTGAATAGTGCGGCAGGCGGCAGGCGGCAGGAAAATCATATGTTCAAGTGGGGCTCCGTGGGCCGAGCCTCACGCTGAAGTGATCTTTCCAAGAAGCGCGGCCAGGGAACAGGCACAGGGACTGGGACTGGGACAGGGACAGGGAACAGGCGGAGATGGTTTGTCTCGGCTGCGGACAGGCCCACATCCCACCACCAGAGCTAGCCGCAAAAGGAAAAACGGTAGCCAGTAGCTGGTAGACGGGGCTGCCCATCAACGCTTTGCCTCCAGCCTCCTGCTGTCCACTCCATCTGCATCTCCATCTCCATCTCCATCTGCATCTGCCCATCTCCGCCAGGACGGTCTGTGGTCTGCGGTCTACGACTCTCGTTCTTCGGTCTTTGGCCCGCGTCTCGTTTGTGTGTTGTATGCAAATTTTTTCGGCTGCCTCCGCTTGTTTTTAGGTTTTCTTTTTCCTGATTTCGGGCCGGCCTTCAATGACTGTTCTAGTCATCGTTAGCCAGACCAGAGGGATCTCAAACCCGAATCCCCGAAGCAGTGATGGTGGGTTTGGCGGGGTACAAAGTCTTTCTTGGTAAAATAGTTTACACATAGCAAAGTCCAAAGCAAGATTGTACAGAAGACAATATAAAGAATAAGATGCGTAACGCACAAGCAAAGCTAGAATGCTAAGCCACTCTTCGTTCCCTTATGTATTTTCTTAACAACATTTTAAGGGAGTCTGCTGCAGAGTCTGGCTCTTAATGGCGTTACCCATCTTATCTATACTGTCTTTTCTTGTACCTTGTACCTTTTCTGTGCAACAATATTTGTACAGTATCATCACTGTCGCTGCAACCCACGTAACTGATATCTGGAAATCCGCTCAGCATTCCCTGTTTTTGTTTGGATAGTTTTTTGTGGTCAGCGTCTGCTCTAAATACCGAACTCAGTCTGGCTGCACTTGTTTCCCCGATTAATTAAAGGTTTCAAGGCTTGGTCAGTGCGGGGTATTCACATATAGGATACGTATATACAACACCCAGGGAAGAAGGTGTGGGAAAAATCGTCGAACAATTTGACTTTGAAATGTCATAGCCCGTAATTCGAGTTGGCTTCAATCGCGATAAAGCGGCTCCTCCAGGCTGGGATAAATGCCGCAAAATTGACGGTCCACGATCCCGGGGGACTTGGGTCAGCGGCTGACTGGGATGGGGATGGGGATGGGGTGCAAGGATGGGGCATGGGCATTGGTACTCACCTCGTTATCATGCGGCGGAAGTTGATGCAGCAATTGTCGCACACGATACTGCTCCCCCGGGCTGTTGACGTATGGCACTTTGTCGTCGGGTATTTGCGAGAAATACAGGCGAACCTGCGGGAGAGCGGAGCAGAGATTCGAGTGGTAAGTACCTGCGGAATGGCTAAGTACAGTTAAAGAGCTGAGCGGTGGGGCGGGCACAAAGGGTTAAGAGCCCGGCCGGCACAGCGGGCAGAGATTTTTGATTTTATTACGCTGATTCCCATTCTGATTCTGATTCGGAGCCAGGTTGAAAGGTGCACAACGTGCCAAGCTAACTTTATTGGCCACGCCGCAGAGCGTTCTCCTTGGCCAACAGGGCAATGGACATGGCCATGACCATGGCATGGAAATGGGAAATGGGAAATGCCAGCTCTCGCGGCGACTGACTGACACATGGCTTATGCCGCATCAACGTAAATTGCTGCCACATGGCTGTAAATAAATTTTCAATTCTGTTTGTAAAGTCACCCGGCGAAAAAAGAAACGGGACGAAGAAATGCAATGCTAGACATGTGATAGGCCATCCCGATGGGAAGTTTGCCAATGGTACGGAATGGCCTTAACGGAAGTCAAAGAGTTGAACGCAAAACGGCAGAGGCCCGGAAAAATTCCAAAATCCGAATTTCGGAGCTGGGAGCTGGTCGCTGGTCGCTTCTGCCGCCCGGCAGATTGTGAAAGATTTATTTGGCATTGTCGCATATTTTACGCGAATAATTTACGAGCTCGTTTCGTTTTTCGACCCTGGCAAATAATTGAAAAAGGCCGGAAAAGAAGGCCCAGTCGTAGCTCCTCTCTCAGCCACAATTGAATTGGCCATTAAAGTCAAATGGGAATTGAGGAATGGCTGCTGGCCAGCGGAGCCTTCTTTCATTAGCACTATCTAATTCGCCGGACAGTGGGACTGCGGACTGGCAGACCTTCGCCTAATTGACACGCTCCAATAGACCCGGTCCGGTCGAGTGCAGCGCGCTGCATCTTCCATCTCCGAGGCGACTCTGGCCACCAGTCGCTGATTTATGGCCTCGTCGCGTGTATTTATTTACAGCTCGCTCCGAGTGACAAAATAACGCACAATAACTCAAGTATCCCGCTTATCGCCAGCCCACAAATCTCGCCTGCCAGCACGGGTCTGCCCTTGGCGCTTCTCGGTTCGCCTTTCGCGTTGCAAGTCGCGATCTGTAATCTGGACTCCTTGGACTCCTTGGCGATGGCACTGTGAGTGCCTTGGATATCTGACATTTTCAGGGCTTTGCCGGGAGGTTCTTTATTGCAATAACTTAAAATCAAGCACTCTAACTAGTTGCGTTTTCTTATGAGGAATATATTTTAATTACAGGAAAGTGATATTTGATCAATGAGTTTTGACTAATTCATTTTTCTTTTAATTGTCTAAACAGAAGTTAGACCAATAAATCAGGATATTTTCCAATAATCTATATCACTTATTAAAATACAAATAAAGTCTCTGTAAAAAATGTAGCTACTTTGGAGGAAATAGCAGAAAAAATACTAGTATAATCAAAGGGTTAGGATTTTCAAAGAATAAGGAATATGTTACTTCTATAAATGTAAAATTAAGAATCAGTTACTAACAAAATTCTGTTACTCAAACAAAATACTTTTAATCAGGGAGTTCGTGGTTGACATCATATAAACGGAACGGTATGATCTGTATCGGAAAACAAGCGATATGAGCTCCTAGCATATGGTCCTTCGAGCCGGATTCTAGTGACCTGGCTGCGATGATTTTCTCATGTTCATTCCAATATATGATCGTTAAATACTTTATAAAGCCATATATTTGAAGTGGATCTACCAGGGCTCTCTTGGAACTAACATGAGAAACTAAGTTTTTGATTAATTATTTTTCAATAAACTGATAAGAATGCTAATGCAAGGAATATTAAGTAAATATTTATAATGTATGATGTTAAAGTAATTTTTTGCTTTTAATTTATAGCTACTGCAATCAGCAGGGAAGAATTTAGTTTCTATTTCTAGTTCTAGTTCAGACTCACCTGGTCAGGCCGCAGTCCAGGTGGCACCCAGGTGTACTCCTCCAGGGCGCAGCCACTGTCGTCGTCCGAATGCGACTGCCGCTGCATGTCCATGTGCGGTCCGGCCAGGAAGGGCGCATGCGCGGAGGCGGACGCCGTTCCCACGCCGGGATGGTGGAGCAGGGAAGGTGGCGAGGGCGTGGACAGAGCGGGCGACAGCTGGTGGTGCGACGGAGGCGGGAGCTGGGCATTGGAGTACTTGGGGGCACCGGGCGAGTACTGGGGCGGTGCTCCTGGCAAGCCCACACCCACTCCCGGCAGCTGCTGGTGGTGCGGTGGCAAGAACTGCTGGTGGCGCTGGAGCGGCAGCGGCGAGGTGGGCAGCAGACCGGCGGCACTCTGGGCCGCGAACAGGGCGCTGGCGGAGGAGCTGCTGGGCAGGCCCAGGTTCGGATGCTGCTGCCCACTGGGTGAGAAGTGGCGCGGCAGCGTGGGGATCTTCTGCAGATAGGAGATCTGCGTCAGCGGGGTACGGCTGATGGGCCTGCGGAGGAGGAAAAGAACGGGCGGAAAACGTGACTTGGAGAGCGGGCTTGACTAATCAAAAGTTAATTAAAATTTAAAAATTTAATTGAAGTGCTTCCTCCGGCGGGTTAGAGGTCGGCCACGGCAACGGCCACGGCAAGGAATGCTACTATATAGTACCATGGGGTAAATGGGCAAAAACGTGTTAATCCCTTGCCACAAAGCCGAATCATATTGTTAATGTAATATAAAACCGCATGGAAATCATTTTCATTGTATTCCTTTTGTAATTCGTGGATTTATGCGGTTTTTTGCACTTCCTATTTGCCGACGGACAAGCTGTCAATTTTAGTTTGTTTTTCATGCGTTTTTTATTTTGTCGGCGACGAGAACGGGAGGGGGAGTGGTTTTTCCAAACGTCAAAATGAAAAATATACGCTTCACAGCATTTACACAAACAAATCGACAGACTAGCGCTGCTTTTGTTGCTATTTTTTGTTTTTGTTGCTGTCAGACCCGCAGGGCTGTCGCCGTTGTCATTTTGCCATTTTCTGACATTGTTATCCTATCCCGGCAAGAGTGCGCCCTGTAATCCATTTACTGTGGTCCCTATGATCAGGGAAATGGATGGAAAACATGGTAGACTTTTCCAGGCTTTAACTCAATAAATTACTGAGTTTTAGATAAATATAATATGATGTCCTGTGGTTCCTAAAGACTTTATGGCACGTGCCATAAGAGACATTAGAAGCTCTTTAGATCTCCACAAAATATTAATATATACCAAATTTCTAATATACATTATCATTCAATAAAACTTTTCACATAGTACAGTGACTGTACACCTCCAAAGGCAATCCTTTTACCCCTCAATCCATCTTCAGACAAAAGCTTTTCCTGCAAACCAAATTTTTCGTAGCGCACTCGCAGCTTTCCCTCTGAGGTCGTGGAAATGAACACGCACCATTTCATGGCAGTTTGCTGTTTGCCATATCAAAGGATAACTGTGCATTGTCTGTGCGGATATATATGCACACACAGTCACTCGTCTATATAGTACATATAGCCGAGTATCTGAACGGGGGCGTGGCCGGGGCTGAACCGAACTGGAAATGCGAGTTCATGCGGGCGTTTTATCAAAACAATGCTGTCCGCCCTTTTGTTGTTTTAACCAGAGAATTCTTTCCTTTCGCCAGCCACATCCCGATTTAACATTTTCCAATTCCATTTCTAGCTCACCAGCAGGGAGGAGCTGGGAGGGATTGGGATCGGGATTGGGACCGGGACCCGCTGATGTGTCAATAGCGGGGCGAGTGCTATGTGCCAAGCGGTTTCTGCGGTTTGCCGGCAAATTAATTGCGCAGATTGCGATTTCAATGGGAAGCAAAGCCCAAAAAAATCGACTGACATTTGAATTTTTGAGCTGCGAAATGCAAGAATGCGTGGCGGGACAACAGTTGGGACCTGTAATGGACTGGCACTCCGAGGGGACTGAAATGCGAGTCCACATCCAAATCCAAATCCAAACACAAATTCGAATCCAAATCCAAAGCCGGGTCCCAGGGCATGCACGTGCAGCGTGTCCCAGCTGGAGACCCCGATGGCAGAGTGTGGCCCGCCATCAAATCAGGCGCATTCAAAACTCAAATTACCAGTTCCCAACTTGGGGTTCCGCAAGCGGAAAGCCAGACGAAACTGTGCATAAACACGGCTTAAAGAAAAAATGCAGTCAACACAACAGTAATGGGGTATAATAATTCGGAAATTGTTAGCAATTTTCAATAAATTTTACCACAAATAAATAAAATAAGGTTTATACAAAAGTGAACGAATATTGAAGGAAATGCAAGCGACTCTTTACTTTATTTTGTACCTGAACTTTTTAACTCAAGGTGAGATAAAGATTTGGAACAAGTATAAACCTTCACAATTATTGCAGATAACTATTTAAGAAATAATTCTTTGTCTTCTTGTCTCTATTCATTTTCCAGTGTAAAACATGGCCTGGGAGCCTGTGGGTCTGCTTGGCAAATTTATTTTGCGGCTTTTCCACACCGGCGGGCGACCTGCATTTCTTTTTGGCCCTCCTTTTCTACCGGCACCAGCACAAATTTATTGTTGACTGCAGCGAATTGCGTAAAATTGGCAAGGCAATTGTGGCAAGTTTCAATTTGGCACAGGCCTATGAAGTCATTAAGGCGGGAGAACAAAATGGAAAGTGCGCCGGCCTGCGTGCTGCACATGTTGCGCAACATTGTCGGCAGGGAACAGGAGCAGGATCAACCGGGAAAAGCCCGCCAATTCGTGCCAACTTGGCAGCTGTTGATGTTATTTGCATTGATCGAAGGCACAGGGCTCCGGTCTCCGGTCTCCGGTCTGAGGTATCCGACTCAATTACTTTGGCAGTCGTTGACCCAGAGAACTGGTTTACCCAGTCTAGGGCCCTCGGGAAAACTAGTTCACAGCCATCGCTGGACCGGCGGGGGCACCGGCGGAGAGGAGGCCAGCTGCAGCTGCTCCTGCTCCTGCCCCTCCCTGGTCTCCCCTTCCCAGAGATCTGCGGCAAGTGCCTATATTTAGCCCGTCTGCTCTTATCTGGCATCCAAATGAATGATCATTATGCGGCGGTCGCGTTGACAAATTGCCAGAGCTCTTGAGCGATGAGCGACGGCTCAATGCTGGGCTAAAGACAGTTTAGCCAGGGAATCTTTTGGAGATGGAGATGGAGTTGGAGGCTGAGACGGAGAGGCAGAAGAGCCGAGACAATGGCCAAAAGGTTAGCCCCAAATCACTTTGGCACTTTGTGTGCGGTTTTCTCAAGTCATTTGTGTGATTTGGGTTAATGTCGGAAGAGCAGCCGAAAAGCCATCGCGAACGAGTGTGTATATAAGCCTGCTAATACATATGTATCCGCAGCGAAAGTTACACCAGGTAGTCCAAGGCAAAAAATACTTCTGTTCCAGGTTATTCTTACACAGGAAACAAAAGTTTGAATTACACAAAATGGTGTGAGAAGACCTGGATCTCTTTTTATGAGAAGTATAAATGGAATTATTTTGTAAATTTTAATAGAATATAGAAGTATAAATCAATGACAAAACTATTGACATTATTGAAAAATACCAGCAAAGTTGGTATTGTATTGATCTGACATATATTTTGTTTATTATGTATGTTTACAGCTTTAAAAAGAACATATTTCTTAGACTTTTCATACCCCTTTTTATAATAAAATAATATCCGACTTGAGAATATCGATTTTATTCAAATAAAACCGGAAATGTTTGTGTTTTATATTTTATTTGCCATTTCTTTACCGATTAAGTTTAAAACAAACATTTTTGTAGTCTTTCCAAGGGGGAAACCGAGAACAGAACATCGATGTAAGCACATCTACCGGCACGATAAATAATGATTTGTATATCGATATGCTCCTGTACTTTCATTCGATACACCAATTATATTTTTAATAACTTTGAATTACTGTATGAAAACTACTAAAACGATTGACATTGATTGAATACTAAAACGATTATTTTTTTGAACTTATAAATTCGGTGAACAATTGACTTGGCCTCAGCTTCGTTTATTCTTTTATTAGGTCCCTAATTTTTTTTTCAGTGCAAGGATTGCTTATACGGCTTCTTGTGGACCCTGGGTCCAGGGACGACAGGTGTCACACCATTGAGACTTGTTTGCTTTTAGTTTTACGACGTCTCTCAGCTGGACAACAATTATCGCCCTGACAGGGCGGAAAGAGGAGCAACAAAAGTTTATTAAAAAGCTTCGCCAGCTTCGTGTTCGGTGCGATTGTCATAAACGATTTTTGAATTGTCCATAAAACTTGCTGGTCTGGGAGAAAGGAGCGGCGGCGAGCTCGTAAAGTTTTTACGGGGGAGAATGTCCATATTCCCCAGAAATAGAGAGCCACAACCACTGGCATTTTTGCAGTGAACCAGCCACCAGCCACCAGCCACCAGCCCCAGCCAAAAGCCACCATCAACCATCAGCCAGCAACAGTACGAGTACCAGCACGTTTTGTTCTGTTCCGTCTGCCTTGTCAACATGACATTTGCCGTGTTGACATTTTTATTGACTTTGGCAGGCAAACGGTTTTTGTTCTCGCCCAGCCTGAAAGTTGATTAAGAATGCCAGTCCGTCCCCCACCCCACCTGTGTGTGGTCTTCGCCCAGGTGCGTTTATTACGCATACGCCAAGTGGCACTAATTGCCGGGAAGGCGATGTCGGACGACGGACGGCGGCGGGAATGTACCATACTCGCGCTAATCTGCTGTTTCAATTTGCCCGCCGTTTAAGCTAGAAAATCGCATAATCTTCGGACTACAACTGAGCCCGATCGGAGCCATCTGAGCCATCTGAGCCAATTAAAGTTTGGGGCGGCCAGTGCCGCATCGCCACTTGGTGCAGGCGGCAAATATGTTGCTGCCGCTGCCACATATCAGCCGCTCTCCTTTGTTGCTAACGGGCAGCAAAATTGTTTCCCGAGCGTGCAAATTTTCACAGCTGCAACAACTATGCCAGCAATTTGTGTGCTAAGCGGCAAGAGACCCGGTCCCCCGTTCCCAGAGCTTCCTGGGAGCCACAGAACCGGGGACCAGAGACACCGCCATCGCGATCAGGTTTGTGGCGGAGCATCGCCTTGGTAATGGCTGCAAGAGAAATTGCATCATCAATGCAAATTCGGTGAGCTAAAGGCGGTGATGGCAGAAGTTCCAATTTGTTTTCATGGTAATTGATTCAAGGCATTATTTTTTATTCGATCGGCCGCCAATTAATAGCGAACTTTGTGGCAAATACATCAAAGCCCGGGCTGCTGCAAAACGCGTGTGTTGTTCTGGGTCGCCCACCAGCCAGGCCAGGCCAAGCCAGGCCGGGCCAGACTAGGTAGTGCCTCCTCCCGATCACCGATCACCGATCACCGCTCAGCGATCACCAATCACCGATCCCCCCCTTGTAGCCATATGCCATATATCCGTGGCTGTGTGTGTTCCCAGTCGGCGGGGCCTGCGGCACTCATCCGGAGACGTTGCTGGCTGCTGCTTCTGCGGTCGTTGTCTTTGGTCTATGAACTTGTTTTCCCCACTTCTGGCCACCTGCCCCCAGTCCAGGCCCCTTCTGGTGCTGCCTTTTTAATTGAAGCCGTGTCTTTGGCAGTGTTTCCCCTTTTTAGTTTTATTTTGTTCGTATTTTGTTGATTGTACCCTGCCCCGGCCCCATGCTTTTTGTTCCCTGTCGTCGTCGTCGTCTTTGGGCTTTTCTACGACTTTTTTGATGCTTCGATTTTTATACATTAATGCTGCCTTCA
The DNA here is from genome assembly GCA_035046265.1 of Drosophila bunnanda. Taxonomy (NCBI): domain Eukaryota; kingdom Metazoa; phylum Arthropoda; class Insecta; order Diptera; family Drosophilidae; genus Drosophila; species Drosophila bunnanda. The sequence continues at coordinate 17,663,016 of JAWNOB010000016.1, forward strand.
TTGCCGGAGTGATTATGCTCAATTTTGTTTTTGACCATAATTACATCTCGTTCTCCTCCGCTCGGACGCATCCGTTAGGTTGAGGAGCTGGAGTCTGGCTCGCTTTTTATGATGATTTGGTAAACAAATTGGCATTGATTGATTTTTATTCCGCGCTGTGCAAACACGCCGAGTGAAGGAAATCACGCTTCGAGTGTCGAGGTGTCCGGCGAAGGTCAGCCCGAGATCACTGGGATTTCCAGCCGGGAAAATGTGATCGGTCCGTAATTATTAACGACACATTCAGATGCTAAAACAAGTCTGGCTTCGAGGGAGAGCCCCAGCAGCCAAATCTGATTTGATTTATGCGGCTTGCAACGCAGCAAAACTGTTCACAAATTAACCGTAATAAAGCCAACTGCGCTGCTGGTGCGCTGCATGTTGGCTTATTTTGATTTATGGCCAACTGAAATTGGAATCTAATTTCTTGGCCATTAACAAAACGAGCAGCAAAGCAGCAAAGAAATTGTGTTGGCCTGCCTACGCAGCGAGCGCGAGTTGCAGGCTGCAGTTGCAAGCTGCTAGCCGGGAAAAGGCCGAAAAAGGAGTCCGCGGAGTGTTTGGCTTTTGGCCAGAAGCTGGGCCGGCCAATCCCATTCCCGAGGGGAATTAGTTCTGACTCTAAAAGGTATTGAAATCAGTGATTGCTTTCAGCAGGAGTAAATCAAGTCAGGCCCAGCTGACTGGGAACTCTACTGATTCATTAAAATGGATAATTTATTAGGGAGTCAGATGTAGGATTAGCTGCAAGACATTAAATTCGAGAGCCTCATAGTAATTTGTAGTACATAAAATAATTGTAAAGGCCTTAGGCAGGTCAGGTATGTAATTTATTTTATGTAGGAGATGTACAGAAGACAAGTGAAGCTTCCACCAAGAAAAAGAACTCAGTAAACTTTAGCACAATTCAGACTTGAGAATTTCTAAGGCACATTGTATATATGATATATTTTGATTATAGGAGATATATACAAGACAAGTGCAATTGTTTTTACAGTCTGCTTCGACTAATTCTTTAGTAAACTATGCGGATTTCATTATTTACACAGTCTCAGAACTCAAACTTGAGAATTTCTAGACATTTCTAGGATGCATTTTAGTTTCCTTTGCCAATGTTAGCTATGTCTTAACTCCTTGTTCTTTATGAAAAGGATTCCCTACTTATTTAATTCAGCTAAGCGTTTAAATGGTTCCTCTCATGTCTTATAAGTAAAACTTCTTTAATCAATCGGTGCAGGGTATTCGAGCTATCGACCCCTGGAGACCAGTTCCTCCGCCTTTTGATTTGGCTTGTTGTTTGACAAAAAAGCTGGAACGGTAAACTGCACTTTTGCACTAACTGTTCTCGGAGGCTCGTTGACAAGCCGGCAACAGGCAGCAGAAAATGGAAAATGCAGAACTGGGAACAGGCATCAGCATCCACTGCCAACTGGCGACACAGCAGAAATAATTAGCTGCTAATTGCGTTTTATGAGGTGCCCTGACAGTTAAATGATGCGGCACATTGCAGAGCTTTTTCTGCATTGTGCGGTGGCAGTTGACTTCTGGCGATGCCAGGGATTAGGCCGCAAGTGCTTCTAAATTGGCAACTCGCCCGCCCTCCGCGCAATGATAGTGCGTCCCCCTTATCGCGGTTAGTGGAAACCCGCTTCGGGGCAGGTTCGGGAACTAACGAGGCAGGAATGCAAAGAGTGCTAATGCAGGCGGAATCCTGCCACTGCTGCAGGTTGCACTTGGCCAGCGGAGGCATGCAGGCAATTTAAATGCAAAAAGTGAAGCTGTCAATAAAAATTACGCGAACGCCGGCAACCCGCTCCCCTTCTTGCAGCCATTAATTTATTGCCTTGCGTGTCTGTGCGAGTGCGTTAAATGTTTTATTAATTAGTTGCTCGGCCGAGGTGGGGGGAATTCCACGGGCCTTTATATTTTGGATCTGCCAGTCAAGTGTCTACTTTCGGCTAAGGTAATCCCGAAAATCCCTTCAGACCGCACTTGTTTTGATCGGCCTGAGAGCTGCTTTGTGTGGCCCGAGTGCTCCGTGGCGAATGGCTTTGATGTGGGCGCAGTCTAGTCATGGAGCGGGCCAAGAGATTTGGGATTGAAAGCGGCTTAAGACGCTTGAGAAGTGCCTGCACAGAGCAAAAAACTAACCATTTCAAATTACAAATATATGTAAATATCACTGGAGATCATGTCTGTAGGAGTTCTGCTCCCTGAGAGCCCGTCGAACTATGGCAAACCTGCCTCCAAGAGATTAACTTTTAATTGAAATTAATTAACATCCAATACATCATGGTTCAAGACCATTTTTTATTTCTGTGTGGGAAACACGCCGGGCGGGGGGAGCGGAGCTCACAGAGCACAATTAATATGCGACGCAGTTGTGTTGGCCATAAATGCGTATAAACATGGCATAAGCACCGAGCGAGGCAATTAGCATGGCCAACATGAGCGGAGACGCTTAATGGCCTTGCTTTATTTTCACATTACCCGGGCTGGGGCAGAGAGCTGGGCCTGAAACAAAGGCGAAAAACGAGTAACGAAAACAAAATCATATTTTACCGCCGTGCATAAATAAATCACAAGAGTTGTAACGCTGTTGTTGTCGCCGTTGTTGGCTCGCACTTCGCCGTGGCGCCGTCTAAGAAACAAAGTTTAAAGCGCCGAAAGAGCTAAGAGCCAAGAGCCAAGAGCCAAGAGCCGGGAGAGCCAGTTGGCCAATTGTCTGGGCCAAGTCATGCAAGTTGCCGCCACTTGGGCTGCACTTTGTGTTTGTAATTAAGTTGCATCTGCAGCCACGCCCCCGAAAGAGTTGCAAGTCGCAGGCCAGCGCCCCTAATGGCTTTGTTAATTAAAACCAAAATCAATATGAATGGGCCGCCAGATTGCACGCCTCTGAGGCAATGCTGCAGCTGGGAAAAATACCTATGGAAAGATATTAAGGGGAATAGTTATCGAAGATTACCAATCGGATCACAATGTGAGATGGCCTTTATAGATCTATATATCTCATTATTAATTATAGCTTAGAAAAAGTATTTTAAATTAATATCAAAAGAGTGCGTGTGAATACATTGTGTTAAAGTAACTTAAGTCTCTGAAATATTTACAACACTTTGCCATCCCTAAAAGCAACCTTCGCTTGCAACACATTGCTCCCTGCTCCTCCCATTAATATTAAGTATGACCGCCGAGGCTATGGGATGGATGGCTGTAAAAACTTATTTCCCGACATCCCAAGAAAATTCCTCGCCATCAGTTTCGTTCATTTCGACTGCCGAACGAGTCGTAAATGTGTCTCCGCCCGATGCCGCCTCCTTGACGCGAAATAGAGACCCAGCGGTGGACAGCGGCTAAGCTCTCGAGATTTATGCGGCACTCGATGGCAGTTAAGATTGAATTGAATGCTTAGACACGAGCTGAACACAAGTTAATTGCCAGCGCGGAGAGAGAATGTGGACGAACCAGAAGCCATTGGCTCGGCCTCGAGAGCTGCAGAAATTATTGCAGTGCAATTTTTTAATATCTTCATTAAGCGCTCTGGGGCCCAGGCAATTAAAAGCCCAGGCGAAACCAGATTCGGATTCTCCAGTTTTGCATAGATCTGAGCTGGGAATGCCAAGGCGAAGATGGAGATGGAGATGGAGATGGAGATGAAGATGAGGATGAAGACTAAGGCCAGGCCGAATGCGGTGAAAACTCTCATCGATGGCAGCCGTTGGGCTTCTGGGCGAGAATCGAGAATCGAGAATCGAGAGTCGGGAATCGCGTGTGGCTACCGGATTGCAGACGGATCGGATGAAGCCGTGTCAGGGGCACATCAAAACGGCGTCTGTTATTATTATTAATTATGCTTTGATTGCCTTCTTGCTGGAATCGCTGGCATCACTCGCTTGGGATAGCTTGGAAACGCTGGCGGTTCCTGTTAGCAGGCCGTTTGGCAATGCAGCTCCAGAGCGTGGCTCTGGTCTCTAATTTGTGGTTGCCAAAGTTCGTCATCATCATATACGTCATGATGAGCTTGGCCAACAAACTAATTGAGTTGTGGCTCTTTCTCCTGCTCGCGCTCCGTTTCCCAAGAGCCAAGTTTGTTGCCTAAGTCTTTTGTTTGCCCCAAAACCCTGCATACTAAATCAAAGCCCTTAAATGTCCATGGAAATATATGCCAATATTGTTTTTCCACCCAGCCCTAGTGCCAGCGTCTATCCCAGGATAGTAGCGCTGCCTTGGAAGAAGGAAAAGGAGGAAATGTCATGCGGCCGCGGGAAAACAATCGCCGGCCATATTTCATAAGCTGCGTGCCTGCCATCCGCGAAACACAATAACTTAGTCTTAGGGCCCGATATTTGCATGGCATTATGCAAAATCATGACATGAAAGCGGAGCTCGCTCGGCTCCACGCTGCCTTGCTTTACTTAGCCATATCTGCCGAGAGCCGGCCGGAGGCGCACAAAGGCCCCTGGTAAATCACACTTTGGCAGTTGGCAGTTGTCGCTGCCGCTGCCGCTCCACAGAGCCGGCTCAGAGGCACTGCGTCGTGTGCGTAACCCGAGAGTGGCCGCGTAAGTGGAGACCGGAGTGTGAGTGATGGGATGCCATGCGTACGGGCCCAGGGACGGAGGCAGTGCAGCGGAGTGCAACGCAGCGCATCGAAACCAGACAGCAGGCACACTGTGGCGAATTTGTTGTGGGGCGACACCAATGATACCTCAAGAATACTGGAAACCGAATACTCAAGATTGTCACGGAGATGTGGAGTTGCTTTTACCTCTTCCAAGGCACTATATTTTTTTGAATTGGAATTCATTTACATTCGGAATTTACTGAATATCATCTACCTAAGGCAATAACCTAGGGTGCTTTATGCTAAATCACCAAATAAGTTAACAACATAGGTATATACGATAGGTTATAAAAAATATAATACCTATCGTATATGCCTATCTATTCTATCGATTTCTACATTTTTAAGAAGCTTGCCATACCTAATATATGTCAATGAATTTATACATTTTCTTAATCTTAAAAGACAATGAATATTCAAATACAAAATGTTGTGATGGTGTTGTGCTATTAATTAATTTTTTAGTATAAATATAGTAATTTTTCAAGCAGCAAGAGGATCTCTCCGCCTACTCATGAACAACAAAACCACAAAACAGAAAGTGAATATCATTTCCGTAGAGATATATCTTGAAATCAATTTAAAGTCCATTGATTGTATCATTGAAATGAGATATTTTGTGTGAGGTTGTCATAAAAACAAAGCCGAGGCGAGACAGCACACAAATATGGCTTAAGGAAGTGATATTATGCTCTGAATTTACTGAATGAGCTTGAAAGGGTTCATATTTCACCAAAATTATTTCTCTGATCCCGCGAGTGACTGTCACCACTGTCTTGGGGCTTCGGTTTCGACCTGCCGGAGCTCCAGGCAGAGCCACAGTCAGAACAAGTTGCTGCTGCTTGTTGCGTGTGTCTTGGTCGCAGAACACGCAATGGCTGCTGTGTGTTCATTGACTCCTGCCTCGGCATCGCATTGCAAGGCATCGCAACGCATCCCATCGCCGTCAGACACTGCAACAAGTGGCTGCTGCAACGACTCCTGCTCCTACTCCTCCTCTGGCTCCTGCTAAACTCTCGGCCCTGGTAATCAATCATTGCGGCAACAAAACGCATGCATTTAAATTGTCAGCAGCGCCGAATCGCTTCTGACAAATGAACCTGCTGGAAAGTTACTCACTCATTTGCCTCCTGCTGGTCCTTGGCTGCTCCTGTGGCCACTTCCGCTGCGGCGCTCTTGTCCAGTTCGTTGAAAGTGAAACTGATATTGTGGGGATCCTTAAACGGCTTCATGCTGCGCGGTAAACTGCGCTGCCGGAGGCTCAGGTTCAGAAACTGAAGATCGCCGGCGGTCAGAGGTTGCAGCGGCACTTGTGGTGGTGGTTGCTCTGCTCCGGGTAATCCAACTTGGCCCGGGGTAATCCGACTCGCCGGTGGCGGTGGCAGGGGCGGCACAGGACGATGTTGTTTCTGCTTGGGCGGCAGAGCGGGCTTGGGCGCCTCCTCCTGCTCCGCTGGCAGTCCCTCCTCCTGCTCGATGATCTCCAGCACTTGGGCGGTGGCCTCGGGTTCGCCGCCGTAGAACTTGACCATGTTCTCAGTGGCTTCTAATGGACTGTAGTGCTTGCCCCGCACCACCAGGTCGCCCAGGTGATCGGCATCGATGCCGAAGAGAAAGGGATCGTCCAGGACGGTGACCCGAGCGTTCCTCTGGGTCAGCTCGCTGTCCTGCTCACTTGCAGTGGCGGCGGCGGCAGCCTTGGTCGCCTTCTCCCCTCTGACGTGGGCGCGCAGGGATCTCAGGAGCTTCTTGCTGCGCCGCGGCGAGGAGGAGAGCGGGAAGAGCGGACGACCGCCCCGCGGCTGCACCGAGGGATCGCCCAGATCGATGCCGTCGTCCGCATCTTCGCCGGCATCTAATTGCCCATTGATAAGATCGCTGTCCAGGCCCATCGCCAGGGCCACGGTGTCGTAGTCGCGATCCCGGGCATTGTCCTGCTTTGTGCCGGGCTCCTGATTAGCCCCCGCCAGCCGCTGGGCCGCCGCCTTGCTATAGAGCTGTCGGTAATATTTCTGCTGGTCGCCGTACAAAAAGCAGACGCGCCACCATTGTTTGCATGCCAGCAAATTGGCGGTACGTGGCACCATCGCTGGCTCCATGTTGCCAGTGGCCGTGGCAGTGGCAGCGACTGTGGGCTGGCCTCCAGAAGCATCTGCTCCAGGTCCTCCTCCTCCTCCTGCTGCTGCTGGCAGGCTGCTCATGTTGCTTATTATTATTGTTCTCGACCCGTAATTATTTTTCAGTTCTCGTTGCCCCTCGTTGTTAGCAGTGACATCCTGGTCTTGTAGCTGCTTTTTAGGCCGCTTTTGTTTTTTGGCTTGGAAATTTCTGCAGTAAATTGAGTTTTTATGCGGAATGTTAATTACTTGCTGGCGGATTTTTTGTTGCACTTTTCACGTTCTTGGTTGGCATACACTTTTGTAATATATTCAAAAGCTATCTATATTCTTGACATTTTTTTGGGAATTAAGTGGGTTTAAGTTTAGCGAGCAGCATTTTATTCGACACAGATACAACCCAAGACAAAAGATCATCAATAAGCATGATACTAAATTAATATAATAACTAGATTTTCGGGAGAATCGGCATAGCTATATTTAACGCCGTATTTTTTAATATTTTCCATTGTTGTTGTGGCCTTTTGTTAAGCACTTAATTCGATACAGATAGAGATACAGATACTGCCGGAGGAAAACTCAACTTTCTCGATTGGAAATTGAAAATACGAGACAAAGGCCAGCACCGTGTTGATCGATTGCCTATAATTTACTTTCGAACAAGATGGAAATCGCGGCGGCATAAATTTAACACTTTCCCCAAACCGCACACGGAAGCTGCTGAAACCTAATCAAATTTGTGTAGACTCTGGAAATTGGCAGCTTGAACCCTTAATAGTGATTGGATGTAAGCCAAATAGCGAAACGTACACGCTTACAACGGCTAATGGCCGAGAGCTGAGATGATGGCCAACACTATGGACATCAGGCATCTCTCGACAGCCATCAGGCATCGAGCCGATTAGACACGCCTCTAATAAAGACAGCAGACACGTAGTAAAGACAGGTAGAGCTGGAAGGTGGAAAATGTGGAAAACAGCGCTGCTAAGTGCGAGGCCACTGCATTTTCCGTGGCGGCGATGCCCTTGTCAGATAATAATAACTTCATCCCATAGTATCCACATCTTCATCTTCATCATCATCAGCCTCTGCCTCAGCCGCAGCTGCTTGAGGTTTGAGGTTTGAGCTTTGAGTGCTGGCCAAATGGCTCGCCAGCAATTGCAGCTTAGCCTCATCTTCAGTCGTACGAACACGTACGAAATAGCCTCTGTGCGTCCTGTGTGTGTTCGACTACATCCATGGCCATATCTGCGAGTATCCGAGTATCTGGGTATCCGCGCATCTGGGCATCCCGGAGTGCATTAAGCTGCTTTTAGCTTAGTGCTCCCCGACTGAACGCCTTAATGGAGTCCACAAAAAGCGGCTCTTGGCTCGTATTTATGAGATCAATGCCAGCGAAAGGCTGTCAATCAAGAGCGGAGGCAATATTTATCAGATTACCAAGGCTTCGAGATCAAAGATCACAAGCAACGAAAGTCGCACGGTGAAAAACGGACTAATGTCAGTGTAGCAACGACAACTCACTTAGGAGGTGTATAGATAATACAAGATATTTCTCTTCATATTTCCGCAGAAAAGCACTGATTACTCTTTCGAAAAGAGGAAACTTCCACATAATTTGATCAAAAAACCTATAAAATGAACGACCAATTACCGTTTTTCCCTGTGAAACCATCAGCAAGTACAAGAGCAAACATTCCACTCAGGGAAGCATTCCAAACCCATGGCCAAAGTAGAAGCATACGAAGTAGAGCTGCAGCCACATAATTGAATTATAAACAAGAACAATCGCAATCATAACTGGCTTCCGGCTAGCACAGAAATGGAGGATGTTTTCCAGCCGCAACAAAGTCAGAGCCGCAGCACGCGATCCCGGCCAGATTCGCAGTTAGACAGCGGGTGTGATTAGAGCCCAATGAGTGGGTAAGTGGCTGCGGGAAACCAGTTTGGGTTCTCCGGATGGGAGAAGCGGCACTGGAGCATGATTCACATGTGCCACAAAAGAGATCTGGCTCTGGCCTCAGTGCGATTAAAACGCGATCGCACAATGATCATAAAGCAAAAATGGAGTCCAATGCCCAAACAAAGACTTCCGGCGCTCCGCGGAGGCTAGCAGACCGCAGATAGCAGCTCCCAGATCGGAGGTGCCACATGGAGGGGAGTGGACCCGATCGATGCCGCGAGGCACCGTTAGTATTTATTGATGGCGGCTGTTCGACATGTGTAAGTGACGCCGTCGCTGCTTGTCGCGTAATTTATCCGATGCCAAATTGCCGGCGTTAATATCTGATAATGCCTGACCCAGTGGCCGGGGCTGATTGAAGCCGGGCTGCGATCGGCGGACGCCTGACCAGTGGGCCAACGGGGCGTATGCGCAATTTGCGTGATGCTTGATCGGAGCAAATACAGAAGTTTTCTGCCATTATTTGCAGCTCTCCGTGCGACTTCAACTCAGGCTGGCGGCTCTGTCATCAATCCCCAGCTGCAATTACCCAGTTGGCCAGGATTTTAGCCTCTTTGCATACGGCTTTGTGGGGCCTTTTATTGCCACTCATTTGTCCGGACTTCAAGTTTTCATGGCCGGGGGCAGTGCGAGGCTGCGTGGAAAAATGGCAGACAGGCGCAATTAATTTTATGCCTGCTTATGCTGATTTTTCTCCGAGTGTAATTTACAGCAATGCAGGTTAAAAAGTCAATTGCTTTGCCTTGGTTTACTTTCCCGGCCAGCCGACACAGACCCGTTCACCGCCTCAGCTCTCAACCTTTTGTGCTGCCCACTTTTCCGCCGAAAACCTTCTCATTCCGAGCCCCAAATTGTGTTATCAAGAATCCCATTCAAAGGAGAAGAATCCGACGTATCTATGGACTTATCACTGCCTACCTAAGTGGTTTAGAAAGCCCCAGACACCTGACAGCTCATTCTGGCGGCGGCTGCAACTGTAAACCGTAGAATTTCATAATTTATTATGCAGTCGGATGACGATGGCAGCTGGCACATTTTCCGATATTAACATACGAAAGAACGCCAGAACGGCAGACAATATAAACAATGAGAAATATGCACTTAATAGCGGCTTCTTTCCGGTTCTGAGGAGATGTCTCACTCGCTAATGGATTAACTTGTTTGTCTATTTTACGGCTTGGCTATAATTTAAGCCTCCGAAAGAGCCCAGCTCTGGCTCTGGGTCTGGGCCGGCCCGTAATAATTACACAGTTTAGGCCCGACAGCCAAACTAGTTTTGGGCGAAAGCCCGCGATCTAATGAGCCATTGTCTGGGTCTCATATTTCACCAAGCCGATAATAATCTCACGCCTGCCCCAAGCCTAATCGACGGAGCGGGGTGTTAAGTGCCTTTGTCTGCCCCGAAATTAATTGCCCCGCGCACAAATGCCATTTGTCGCCGTTCAGGCATTCCTTCTCGATTTTTTAATTGCGCTTACATAAAACATGATCGCAGCCAAGTCGGCTGCCAATACATGCAGAGAGAGAAAAGTTGATCTTAGATGTTGGTTGGGTTCCATTAAAATACTCATAGAAGAATTCGTATTCGGAAAACTCTTCCTATATCAAAGACACAAGTACTTTATGTATTAGGTATTATAGATTTTATGGTATGCTTAAATAAGTATCCATAAATCAAGGTTGGCAAGAACCCTTCTAAATGTATAATTCATTATTTATAGCAGGCATTTTCAGTTCCAATTATTCGATTTCTTATTGATATTCTTATATCGGTATGTCACTATAAGCTACGGCACTATAAATCTCGAGTTTTATAACGCTCTTCTAAGATTTTCCCCTCAATTTGAATAACATTTCGCTTCTGTGTAGATTTTCAGAGACACAATCTCTGCAGAGAGGCAAAGTGAAAACGAAAATCCAGCCAGTCACGCCTCCCAATCCCCAAGCATTGTGGGCGGCTGCCGCTCTAATCTGTGCCGCACTCGTGTTAAATGTCAAATGCAATCAAAAAACGTCGTCGGTGGAAACGGCCTAGCGTTGCTCTATTTTCCGGGGAACCCGTTCTTATCGGCCTGGAAGATGGTTGGGAAACTAACGCGAGCTGACAGGATGACAGATCAAATTGGGTTTTGCATACACATATCGACGGAGCCGATATTTATTTACGACTTCCCGCCGTAAATGCTCACAACGCGGCCCAATTAATTGACGAACTGAAATTCGCTCGAATTGATGATGAATGGTCGCTGAATAGTTGGTTAATTGAGGCCCCAAATGGACGTGGGGCATGTGTAATATGCAAATGGTAAATGCTGGGACAAAAGACCGGGCTTGACATAACGAAGGTTGGGGTTTGTTGACCCCCAAAGAGGCAGATCTTTGTTATGCTAACCGGGCCGAGTCGATAGCGGTATCGATTCCAAGCTGAGATTCTTTTTCAAGCGAATCTGTATCTTTATCTTGCCCTGGCAATTGTGTTTTGGGCTGCGTGCCGAGGAAACTGGGCAACAAATTAACACGCCAGTTAGTTAGTCGTTAGTTAGAGGCGTCGATTGGGGTTAAGCAGCCGTAGCAGCCTGGCAGCTGGCCCAAAGTGAGGGAGAAAGTCGCTGCAGCCGAGCCATAATTGAGCCAACTAGTTGCCGCAACTTGGCCATAAACAACAGTTTTATTTCAAACCGCCGCTGGCAGCCAGCCACCAACCACCAGACGCCGCTACATAATTATGAAGAATTTCTTAATAAAGCCCGGAATCGAAGCCAGCCGCAGTGCGAAAATTGATTTAGTCCGCGGCGAATTGCAGGGTTCCAGTATCGCCTGAGCTTTACATTTAAATTGGCATGTCGGGCAATTAGAAATCACAGATAAATTCAAATCCAAGTCCCACACGCGGTCCGCCAGTTGGCCAAGTCAAACGTCGCCTGTCAATAAGGTGTTTTCAGCTGCAAAACCCATGTCCGAAGCCCACACACGCCAAGGCAATTGCTAACAAGCCATTGTTGACACATTGCAGGCCATGTAAGTCGATTTCATTACGCTCCTGTGGGTGGCCCTGGATCGGCGGCTATATAACCTCTGCCATATATACATATATCCGTCTGTGGGACGACTAATTGGATCTCGTCGGCGGAGAAAGCCGCAGTTCGCCGGGCTCATTGCGCGGTAATCAAATTACTTTCGGGCTCTGCAAAGTGTTTCGTTGTTTTTATGGCTAGACAAGTCATGTTTTATGTGCTGGAGCAGGTCGTAAGCCTATTTGGTTATGACTTCATTCCGGGGCACTGCGATGCTGTGGCAGGTTGGTGAAAGTGCGCGGCGAGTGGCGATTAAGCCGAACGCATCTAAATAAATCAGTCAGAGCACTTCAGTTGACGCGTAATGTGCAGAGCTCAAGAGAGAAGCTGGATTGGGTGGATTTCCCCCAAGTTCGTTGCCCAAGTCTTTCGTTGACCCCACAACTGGGGTTCGTAATACTGGGGTTCGTAATACCAAAAACAAGATGCTTTGGGTGGAAAGCCTAAGGATATTTGTGCTTTTAGGTCACAAAAAAGTTAAGAGTCTCGCTTATTATACCAGAAACCTATCAAGGCAAGAATAATTCTCGGTTTTTATAGCCATTGTGGTTCTGCTTTATACCTCTTCTCTTCTATGAGTATTTCAGACAGCTTTATTCGAACCTAAAGAACACGATTTTATAGATTCTTAAGGTTCCTATAAACATAACGATTCTAAAGAACATTTTAACTTAATTAATCAGTAGAATACGTAATCAGACTTTAGTTTGTCTTTCTGATTTTAGAAGATACAAAATTATATATTCCCCTACGAGTAACGACAGTTACTTGAAATGTAGGCATTTTCTTGATTTCTGACTCTAATCAAATACGGTTAGTTTTCTTTCCGTGTGCCTACACACCTTGGTAACCGATTCTCCCATAAAAATATTGGGTTAGGGCAGCCGAGCCGACGCCTGTGCCGCGCATATCAAGTCAGTCTCGTATTTCATTCGATTTTTAATGCTGCTTTATTGTGTTTTGTGCCTGAATCTGACTCTGACTCTGACTCTTTATCTGTATCTGGGAATGCGTAAGTCTCGAGTAACCGCGTTGACAGGCCTCTGAGAGCCCGGCTTATATCGCACCTTTTGGCCACTTGGTTCATTGAATGCTCCTGGCATAATTGAACTATGTAATGCACTTGGCCAGCCGGACGAGGGCACGGCACCCTTGCGGACTGCCGGTCTACTGGCTGCACTTCACTTGTCGTTGCACAATTTTTTTGTGAATTCTCGCCAAATCAGTTAGCAGCTTCGTGCACTTTGATCCGCGATCTGGTAGGAAAACGGTAAATGACAGATCTGGCGCAAGATAATATGGACCGAATCCGAACTCGAAACCGAAACCGAAACCAAAAGCGAGCACAGCGATCGATCGACCGAACCCGGGCAACGAACGAACAGACCGGTTGCGCATGCGCAACTGACACTGCTTCCAACTTTTGCCCAAGAAAAAAGCTGTTTTTGACGGGAAGAATGAAGAAAAAAGCTAAAAGCTAAAAGCTAAAAACAAATGTATAAAAAAAGCACAAAAAATTTCAACAAAAATTACAATTTATTAAGTTAATTTTTGTTTAAAAGATTTCCATCACTTAATCAATATCTTCCTGGTTTTCCTCATTTACTGCCTAATATCGATATACTGACTATATATTCAGGGAATTCCCTATAAGAACTGATTAAATAGTATGTCGACCATAGACGGTATATTTTGTAACCAATTAAATTTGCAAACACACCCCAATAATTCTGTTGCTGATAATTTTAATCATTTTTTATAAATTTTAAATAATTGCTATTTAGTACGGTACGTCAGGCTAGGTTTACATTTTACTGTTACGCGCTTACAGATTGCAGTAACCTTTGACATGGTTACAGAACGGTTCTACACGTTTACAGATGTTTGGCGTCGAATTCTCATGTAGAAATTAACAGATCTGAGAGAGAGCGTAACAAAACGGGATGAGCGTAACTTAACAGAATTCTTTCTGTGGGATCGCTGCTATTGCTGGCAAACCATCGGAGAACTATCGATACTATCGATGTTTTGAAACAATATTTTGTTATTTTACATCTTACAGGCGTAAATAAGCTCGCATCCAAAGAGTATGCTAAGCCTTTGGGAAACTGCATTTACCGCCAAGCAAGTTGGCTAAAGTTGCTGCTTTTGGGCATAGACATTCTAGGTGTAAATCATAAAATGTACTATCATATTTAAGCTGAGGAATACATTTACTATGCATACTTTTAGGTAATGCAGTCACGCATATATAAAATTAAAATTGTAAAATCGCAAAGTATTTAGGTTTCTACTAGAAATTAATTTTAGCCTTCATTTGACCAAATTTAAATTCATTGTTTGCCAATTCTTGAAATGAAATGAATGGATTTGACAAACAAATAGTAATAATATTAAACCTAAAGAGTTGTAGCTAAGAAGTGAATATATGATGCATATTTTAAATTTACTTCATAGGAACTCAAAAATAATATATAAATATTGTACCATATAAACTGTACAAATTTGTTGTACAATTATTGTATGATACATTCAAGTATCTTAACGCATCTTTTTATAAACAAAATTGCGTGGCTTGAGATGAAATGATGTCTTCGGTTAAATAGATTTGTGTACTCAAGAATTCGTTATATTAAATAGAAGCCTGGAGAAGTCACACTTTCCGTTTTACAGCTATTACATTTAATAGAAACTAAAGCATATGTGGTATTTCTGTAATATTTATATATATTTAACTTACAGTACCTAAAGTTTACAGAAACCCAACGTCCCTAATATCAAATTTTAAATATTTATAATTATTAAATATATATTTTCAAAAATATTAATATTATATTGAGATGTAACCAGGTTTCATTGAACATTTAAATGTAATGTTAAATTGAGTCAAAAAAGCCCCTGAACTGATGATTTAAATTTTTTCCCTGAATCAGTTCACAATAAGCTCTTACAACTCATCTAGGTTTTGTTATTACAAATGTCTTGTTATGAAAGTACCTCAGGCCTCTGTTTAGTCTATTTTCTTTTTATTTAACCCAAATTTGAGCTCAATATAAAGCCGTCGCTCTACAATCGTTAAGGTAAATGGACGTGTTTCCCAGCCTTCCTTTACGCACTTGGCTAACAAAAAGTGGCAATAAAACGCGACAAGAAGCGCGAATGTCAGCCAGGTGAGGGGTTCAAGGTTAATCTACCTTCGACCATGTTAGTTGGTCACCGTGCGAGTCAGTCCATGAGATCATTAGGGCTCAATGCGGTCTATGGGCTAATTAGCAGCGGAAATGCACTTGCGACGTGTGATGTGTGATTTATGGTGTCTATAGAAAGAGCCGTGTGAAGCCCCCGAGGCGCCGACCCCAAAGACTTACCCACCAATGCACAGACCTTCTTTGGATGGGAGCTGAACTCTTGGCTTACCTGGAACGAGGAGAGAAGACAGAAGAGATTAGTCAAGGCCTTAAAAGGGCCAAAATGAATATGTTCTACGAGCTAAGACTGCCACAGCGACTGCTCCTGGCGTTGACGCTATCTCAAAATCAATTTGGCTAATTGCAAGCATAATGGCCTCGTTTGCCGCCACATTTCGTCAGACGCCCCGAATGGGAACATGAAAAGAGCAGCCCTCAGAGGGGCAGACAACTCCTTGACACGCCAACTCTGGGCAGGATATGCGGGGCGTTTATTAGTGAAATAAAATAACCCCCAAAGTGTCATCAAATCAATGCAAACTAGCAGGAATCGAAGTCGGCACCGAAGCTTTTCCGCCTGCTCTAAGTTTTCCGACATTTGCGCGCCATTAGGCCGGACGGCGGGGCCGGCTGTCTTGGCAAATGGGCAATTTCGTTGGCCCATAAAGGGCCGTGGTAATGGGAAAAGTTAGCGCCACATCCGGGGCACAGGTGTGTCCCCGGACAAGGAAATAGTTCTCCACACCCTCCCTGCTCCCAGGCTAATAGATTTCCGAATCAATAGACGGCCTCCCTCGGGCGAATTTCGCCAGTATTTTATTTCTCACATCGAATTTGGACTGGGCACTGTGTGTGCTCCAAGGTGAGCCAGACTTAGACGTACTGGGTGCTCTCGATAATGGAGACCACGTCCTCGGCCAGGCCGCAGAGCTGGGAGTAGGTCTGCATGTAGAGTGCATCCCTGTAGGGCTTCCGGGAGCGCAGCTTCTTAAGCAGATACAGAGTCACATTCTCCTGCCGAAGTTTCCGCATCCAGGGCTTCGGCTCCGGGTCCTCAGCATCGTCGACTTCATCCTCCTCCTCCTGATCTCGCTGCTTCGCCTGATAGCGGGTCACCTCCGACTTGAGGGCACTCAGCTCTATCGAGGCCATCAAATCCTCCCACTCCTGGATGCCGTTGCCTATGCAACCCCGCACGTAGATGAATCTGGAGCGGTCCCGCTCCTCGTTTCGACCAAACCGAACAGGATGCCTGGTGTCTGCGCCAGGCTTCATCGATTCTTGGATCTCGATGAACTTTGCGTAATGGATCCGCCTCTGAGTGGCCTCCGGCTGACGCAGGATCACCTGGAGGACCGTCTGCAGTCGCAGGTCCCAGGCGGGCTCCCGGGGTTTCTTCAGCTCGTGGTGCAACGCCTTCAACGCTTCCAGGTCGTCGAACCTCGAGCAATGGTAGCCCGGGTTCTCGGCGTTGAATGCCTCGCGTTCGTCGAAGATGCGCTCGTAGGGACACAGCACCTCGTGCGGCTGCAGCAGAGGCACCAGCGAGGCTTGGTACTCGGCCAAGTCCTTGGTAAACCGCTGCTTGGACTTGTCCAGCACCAATTTCAGCTGACGCTGCAGCTTGGCCGTGTATTCGGGCGGCGGGATGCACCTGCCCGTCAGCCGGATCACGATGTGGCTACTTGAGGAGCCCAAGATGTAGGGGAAGACGCGCAGCTCCAAATGCTGCTTGACCAGCGCGCAGCCCCGCGGTCTGAAGAGGACACGGGAGACAAACTTCTCGCCGGGAAAGACAATGAACATGGAGCGCGACATGAGAAAGTATTCAGTATGCATCGCTGGAGTCTTGGTTCCGCGCCGAGAGGAGTCGCAGGAGTGCCACTGGCAGGTTATTATCTGGCTGCCCACGTTCTCCAAGACTAACACCTCCCGGACCACGTTCTCGAACGGGTGGCATTCGAAGTAGGTATGCGTCTCCACGGGGGTGGAGCACCGGATACCTGCGTAGTATAGCACCCCGTTGATTTTAGCGGCGGCGCCTTTATGGATCTCTGGATCCAGCTCTAGATCCCTATCTAAGACAGCCGGAACATCCACGACCTGATCCTTCATCTCATCCTCCCGCTCGGACCCATCTGGGGTGGAGTCGCTTACAGATATCATAGACTTGACGGAAACTCGCTCGATTTTCTGAAGGTTGGTGGAAGTTTCATTGAGCTTTTCCTGCCAGCCGGCGCCCACAACCTCCAGGCTGTCGACTTCCGGATAGAACTGCAGGACGCGCTTGATGTCATCGCCCTGGTGTTCTATCCGGTCGTCCAGCACCTTGGACTGGAGCCACTGGGCCCGATTCTCGGGCGCCTGCAGAGTCCGGCCCAAGATCTCTCCCTTGGTGGCGTTCGTCAAGCCACCGACCTCGACTTGCACCTTCCCAGACCGCTCGGCGTGCGGCAGAGTCTCCTGGAGCTGGGGCAGACACTTGCACTGCTGCTCAACGCAGACTGGATGCGCGGGCAGGATGGCTGGCTGCTTACTGGCCAGGACCGTGGGATTCATGCGGCCGGCAATGTCCAGCAGTCGCGTCACGGTGCCCCGGTCCCGTTGCGCCACCGTGGTGGGTAGATTGATGAGCATCTCGTCGGGCCGGCGACCCACATGGCGGGCAATCTTGGCTTGGACAGCGGCGCGATCCTGCAGCGTGTCGTACCAGCGCTTTAGGCGGGGGTCCATGCTCAGCGACTCCTGCAGGGCGTCGTGCAGCGAGCACTCCGAGTCAGAGATCTGCTCGATACCACGCATCTTTTCGAACATATCAGTAACGATGTTGGTGACTATATTCCTGGTTTCCCCTTGCGTGCAACCCTTCAGGCTTCCGTGCCTCTTGAAATGCACCTCGGTGCATAGGGATTTGCTCAGCAAATCGTTTCTATTCGAGTCCGTAGGCTTAGACTCCACCGAAGCCACGTGGGTTTGCCAGCGTGGTCGGTGGCGCGAGGAAAGTGACACGGGCGGATGGGTAATTTGCGTGATGCTATCCATTTTTTTTTTTTTTTTTTTGAGTATGCAGTAACTTTTATTGGTTTCGTCTGTGTTCTCAGTATGTGGAGACAGCTAAATCTCGGGTGTGCTCTCGATTGTAGATTGTAGAGTGAGTCGTGGAAGTAATTGGGTTCCCGGAGGAGCCGTATCCCATCAAGCCACTCCTGCAGGCGACTGGTGGGGATTCCCCGCACGGAGAGCTGCCTGGAGTTTCACCGTTCCCACAGCCGCTCGGGAGTGTCCACCGTATTCAGGGTCTGGCCAGGGGCTCCCCGCAAGTCCTCGATCAGGTGAGTCAGTTCTGAAAACATCCGGATCCGCTCTTGTGCGTCCCTGATCGCGCACACCAGCTGGATGAGGCTGTGAACGCTAAAGTTCCACACAAGGAAACTGTTCAGGGGCCTCAACAGCTCAAAGAACTTATTGAGCCGCTTCATGTCCGAGAGCCGCGACACTGAAAGCTCCTGTTGCGCAGGCTGAACGCCACGCTCTGCTCCAAATCCTGGACATATGGGCAGAGAGGCGAGGCCAGCTTGTCAAGGGGTGGCTTCGGCTCCAGAGGCATCGCCTCACGAGGCCGCTCCATCGGCAGACGGTCGAAGAACTCCTTGGGAGCTGTGCAGCAAGTAGGGCTCCACGATGGACAGAAACTCCGGCACCGTGGGCCGAAAGTACACCCCGTTGATGCGCACGCACAGTCCTGTGGAGCACTCAGACTAGAAAAGCCCCGCTTGCGAATCCCAGAACATTACATCCAACACATCCAATTGCCCAGCACTTAAGTGCAGAGGCAGAACCCCAGTCTCCTTGAAGAAAAGTATGTCCCAGATTCTTCGTCAAACTCGGCCGACAGAACTAAGGATCCCTGACCAATTGGTAGCACCGAAGATATGCTTATTCAGAGTGTCAAATGTCTTTTTTTCTTGGCTGATGTACGAGTATATATATTGATATATATTATATATATGTTTCTGTACTGCCTAATAACTTTTTAATTAACCATAGGCTACGATTTAACTTCAGGCAAATGGAATTTATTGGATACATGAACGTATGCCCATAGTTATTGGATGATGACGTGTCTTGTTACCTTCGCATAAGAAGAAAGTTGTAGATTTTGTTGTAATTAATTACATACACAACACAGAAGGTTATAGCTGAGCTCCATATAACAAAAAGAAAGGGGTCAAAACTCACGACGATAAGTCTTTCTAAATTTAGGAGAATTCGGCAATATTTCTGCAATGACAAATGTACTGACGGTGGCGTTCAGTCTTTTTCCCGCTAAGCTAGCTCTACTTCCGTGCTCTCGATGACGGACACTATATCCTCGGCCATGTTGCACAGATGCGAGTAGGTCTGGATGTAGAGGGAGTCCCGGAAGTACTTGGAGCGATACAGCTTGCGCATAACCGCCCCCCGTATCTTGTCGGCGTCCAGCTCCTCTTCCGCTAGGATCTCCATTAGTTTCTCCTCGTCGATGGGTACAATGGGACGGGGCTGGCGGGGCATGCGGCGATTACCATCCTCGTCGTCCTCCTCATCATCCTGATCGGAAACAGTCAGCAAGCTCTGATAGAAGCGCTGCAGCTCCGGCTTGTAAAACGAGTCCTCCACGTTGAACATGAGCTGCTCCCACACGGCAATCCCGTTGCCGATCACGCCCCGAACATAGATAAACCGGGAGCGCTGCTTCTGGCCCTCGCGCTCAGATGAGGTGTCGAGGGAGGAGCCTGCGAGCATCAGCGGGGCTAGCAGGTCATTGAACTCGGCGAAGAGCTGCTCCCGCTCGAGCAGGGCCTCCACGCGCAGGATGTAGCCCCTGATAGTGGATAGGCGGAGATCCCAGAGGGGCTCGCGCGGCTTTTTCAGCCGCTTGTGCAGGGACCGCAGCACCTCAAGGTCATCGAAGCGGTCGCAATTGTAGCCCGGATTCAGGTTGTTAAAGGTCTCCCGATCGTCCAGAACGCGAGGGTATGGACAGCAAGTGGGCGGCGGCACCACCAGGGGAGCGAGGGCGCCGAGGTGAGTGGTCAAGCTGTCCATGGCCAACGCGTCCGACTTGCAGATGCAGGCGCACTGGCACTCCAGCAGCTTGGCCATGTAGTCCGCCGGAGGAGTGCAGCGTCCGTGGAACCGCACCAACAGCGATGTGCTACAGAAGATGCGAGGCTCCACCTGCAGCAGCCAAAGCTCCACGGCCATGGCCACCCTCCGCGGCTGGTAGAGTACCACCACACGATGGCTCTGGCCATGCACCAGCCGGAAGCCCTCCATGTCGAAGAAGAACTCGTTGTCCCGGGCCAGCAGCAGGGATGCCCGGTTGTAGAAGTATGTGCTCTGCTTCCAGCTGAAGGAGAGCGTTTCGAGGCCGATGTTAGTGAGCTCCAGCACGCGCTTAACGCGGCGACGGAAGGGATCGCAGGAGAACCGGGTCACGATCTCATAGCATCCGCTGACTCCGCCACCGGCTTCCCCCGGCACATAGTCCACACCGTTCACTCGCAGCCCCACCTCCGGAACTGGCGCCGGTGGCTCGCCCTCCGTCGATTGGTCCTCAGTGCCACTTAGGGACTCGGAGGCGAACTCCTCGGAGCAGAGCAGACTGTCCGTGTTGGTGATCGTGTGCAGAGAGTCCGACTGAAGCAGGACCGTCGGAGCGATGGTGGGTTTCTGCTTGCCCACACCCGTACCTCTTACCTGCAGAGCGGCTAGGTCGGGAAAGAACTCCACCACGTTCTCAATGGCGCCAAAGCTCTGCTCGAGACGCTGGTCCAGAAATTCAGACTGCAGCCAGCCAGTTGGTGGCTTCTGCTCAAGAGCCTCCTTGCCCAGTAGCTCCTCCTGGGTCATCTCCGGCAGACCAATGATCTCCACCTGTTTGTAGCCCACCTGCTCGGCGTGGGGCGCAGTAACCTCCGGACCGGCAATGATCTGGCCAGTGCACGGATTCTTTCGGTCAGGCAGCTTGACCACAGGCGCCACCACCGCCTCCTGCAGACGTTCGGAGTCCATGCGGCCTGCGTAGTCCAGCACTCGCTTCACCGTCTGCTCGTCGCGGTGGTCCAGCGTGGAGCGGCGATTGAAGAGCACCTCGCTGGCCAGCTTTCCCTTCTCCCGCTGCACTCGCTCTTGCATCTTCCTGCGCTGCTTCAGCACTTCCTTCCAATACCTCAGCCGCTTGTCCACATGCGCCTCCTTTTCCGGCTGCCGTGGCCAAGGCATTTCGGCCAGGTGACAGGAAGAGGAGGTCTCGGGAAACTCACCACGCTGCTCCAAGAATATCTCCTTTAAGATGTCCTCCACAACGCGGTCTGAGTAGTTGGCCTGTGGATTTTCCGTCTGCTGCGACACCAGCATAGAGTCGTACTCCGAGTATGCCTGCGAGAGCAGGTTGGACGGCTTGGAGACGTTCTTGCTTATATTAATGCCGCTCCTCAGGGACTGCTTTATTGCGGCTTCCAAGTCCACGCCAACCCCCTTGACCTCGCCCACATCATCGTCCGCCTGGTGTTTCATTCTGTTAGAGTTTAAGGAGTTTGGTTTTGTTTACTTCAAATGTGATATAAAAAATATACATAAGACATTCACGAAGGCGTTGCTCCGACTCGGATTTGAAAGGTGATTCAATCGTTGCCAAGCCAACTAGGATTGGCAGTATATATTATATATTATATTGTTTGATAAGTTGTACCAATTTCTCCGATCCCATTCCTTATTAAACACTACAATAGATCGAGATTCCTCTTAAATCCCACACAGACCAGCCATCCTCTCTACATCCTACGTGATAACCAATTCTGACCTAATGGGCTTATATATTTTTAATTGCAGCTCAGGGTAAGGAAATATATGGTATTTTTAGTTGGAAAAATTTGAAAAACATTCAAAATTGCTGACCCCAGCCGACATTTGGATCAGCGGTGAGTTGTGCTCTCGATCACGGACACGATATCCTCGGCGACGTCACAGAGCAGGTTGTAGGTGTGCACGTAGAGGGAATCCTTTAAGTACTTGCTGTGCCTCACTTTCTTAGAGGCTTTCTCCACGGTGAGCAGCTCCTCATCCAGCTTTAAGAGGTCCTGGAGCTGCAGAGAGACCCTTGGTGTCTTCATTTCCTGTTCCTCCTGCTCCTGACCTCGTTGGCGCAGCAGCTCCAGCTTGAAAAACTGATCGTCCAGACCCAGGGCCATCTTCTCCCATTCGTCGATAGCACTACTAATGGTGCCGCGTACGTAGATGAAGCAGGCCCGGTCCCGCTCGGGGTTGTGCTCCAATTGGATGAGGGCCTCGCTCCTGCTGCACTTCATCGGCTGGAGCAGGTCAACCAGCTGGTTGTGCAGCTGCTCCCGCAGGAAGCGGCCTTCCTGCCGGCTGATGGAGCGGCGCAGACCCTCGATGGTTAGGTCCCAGGGCCGGTCGCGTGGCCTCTTGGCCAGCGCGTAAAGATCCTTGAGAGCCTCCAGGTCGGCGTACCGGTCGCAGCGGTAGGAGGGGTTCTGGGCGTTGAAAAGTTCGCGCTCGTCGAGAACTCTCTGGTAGGGACATAGCAGCGGCGGGTTCTCTATGATGGGTGCCAGGCTGGCCTGCATGTTGAGGATGTCGTGGGACTGAAGTTTTTTCTGCTTGTCCCCCGGCACCTGCCGGTGCATCTCCAGTCGCCGCAGGTAGGGAGCTGGCATGGTACACTGGCCCTGGATGACCACTATGAGGCGCCGGGTACCGCAGACGGGCGACTTGACGAGGCACAGGCTCCAGCGCTGCGTGGTCAGTCCCACTTGCAGTGGATGAAAGAGAACCCGGATCTTCCGGCGTTCCTGTGGTTCCAAGATGAACTCGCAGCGGTCGAAGACCATCTCACCGTCCATGGGCAGGTGGTCGGTCCGGTAGCGGTACCTGCTCGCCCAACAGACGTGCACAAGTTTCTGGCTAAGGTTCTGTTGGTTTTTAGGAAGAGTGTCGTACAAGTTATGAGGCTAGTCTCACCAAGGACCACTATAAAATATGAGTTACGCCATAAGTTTCGTTACCTGTATGTCCACCAGTGTCTTGACCACCCGCTGGTGAGGATCACACTGAAGCAGAAGGTGTATACCCTCCTTGTTCGGCCCTTTCATATCCCGGTAGTCGTACAGACATCCGTTAATCATCACCCCATCGACATTCTTATCCAAATCTGTGGATTCTACTTGCCCTTTACCTTCATTGTCATCCAGAGCCAGAACTTCCTCCCCCAAGCCATGGATCATCTGGTCAGTATCTAACTCCGAATCCTCGTCATCTTCTTGGGTAGAATCTTCGGATATGGAAAACATCTCGTCCACGCCGAGCTTGGTTATAGGATTTGAATGGGGCTGCGTCACCTCGGTGGGGACGACATGCAGCTTCTCCAAATCGGGCGCGAACTCGAGCACGTCTTGGATGGATTGCTTGTTGGACTGGATTCGCTGGGCAAGGACCTCAGAGCGCTGAAACTGGCTTTCGATGGCGTTGGTAGTGGCAGTCATCTCCTCTTGGATGACCTGCGGAAGGCCGACGAACTCCACCGGCTGGATTAGCGGCCTGGTGGCATAAAGTTCACGAATCTCCCGGCAGAGCTTGGGATCGCAGCGCGGCTTCAGCGAGCTCAAGACGGAGTCCTCGCAAACCCGCGCCCGCGTACGCGATCGGTCAGCGGTGTCTAGGACGCGCAGGATCATCCGCTTGCTGGCCTCGTCGATGGTCGTCGGGCGGTTGAACAGCACGTCCTCGGGCCGCTTGCCGGTCTCTCGCTGGATTCGCTCCTGCAGTCTGCGGCGCTGCTCCAGTACGCGGTTCCAGGCCCGCAGGCGCGGGTCCATGACCAAATCCTCGGCAGCTATTCCTCGCGAACAGCTTTCATGAACGGACGGTTCTATCGAGCTCATCGATGGGTTAATGTGGACGGGGTCCTTGTAAAGCACCTGTGCCATGATATCATTCAAGGTCTCATTGGCTACCCCCGCCGCGCCCTCTCCGCGGTTTTCCAGGAAGTTACCACTAATGGTGGATGTCGTTGACAACCCGCCAGACTCCGGCGCCGTCTTCTCCGAAATCATCGAGACACGCGTGGGCCTCATCTTTAATGATTTGTTCAGTTGCGGGCTCACGGTGAATAGTATTCCTGTGATATAAACTTGGTAAGCTGACGTGTATCTGACTGCATGGCCGACTTAGATCGCATATATAATATATAATATCATTTTTGAGCTAACAAGATATCAGTAAATTGACCCTATTTCACCATAACTTTGCCTTGCAGGCCCATGCAGGCTTGAGTGAAATTCAGCGGCTAGCCAAGGCCAGGTAAATTGCAATTTATGGGACTAGCTGTTGTGCTAATTTGCTAACAAAACCCACCAAACGGCGCCCAAAAGCCAGGAAACTTGGTCGTGTGACAAGTCATCGTAATTTGGAGGCTCCCTTTGCCGCCAATTGCTCCCAACCCAACCAAGACTCAATGACATTGACGTGCCGCCTTCACACAATTCACACAAAAAAGTTGCTGTTGTTGATGTCGATGTTGCCATTGTGACTGGCACCGCGCCTCCGAAGAGAAAGGAATCGCCGGGGCTGTCGTATGTCAACTTACCTGAAACGCAAAGGAGAGGGGAAAATATTAAATTGATTTATACACGAGTCATGTGCAAAATTAACAAGAAAGCGACTGCGAACTATTTCTTATTTATGGACGGTTCAAAGGCTCATTAATTATGTCATCTGCGGTTTGGCAGGAGGTCGCATCGAGGAGTTGCTTTCATGTGGCCAGGAGTTGGGGCACCCCAGGGTGAAGTAAAACGAGGTTCGCATCCCAGAAACAAACTTTTCACCCAACAAAAGGGCGAAACAAAGCCATATCAATTACCCTGGCAACCGAGCGAGCCGAGGTATAAAGTAATTTGGCCCAAACCGCTGCGGGACGGAATGGGTCCTGGCCAAGAACAAAGGTTAACTAACCGCAGGAAGGGAAGCCGAGTAGGTAGCGATAGTGGGACAGGGACCGGCACAGAGACGGGAGAAAGGAAAAGGCCTGGGAGTGGGATGTGGGATGTGCGGAAATGCACTGCATTGTTGGCTGTTTCAATACTCATCATTATTACGGCCGCTGGAAGCCCTGGAGTGCATGTGCTCCGTCTACGTGACGGCGAAATGCAATCAACATATTGTAATTCAGAAATGCATATTGAGAACGTGCAAAAGATACACCACAATGCAATGGGAGACGAGACTCTTGCTGCTACTGCTGCTGCTCTTAACGGTCCGGCAGACGAAAACAAAACGAAGCCAGCCCGGGAGACATTGTTGCCACCGCATCAAGTGCAGCCGGCAAAAAATCCGGCAGCGTTTGCATTTTGATTTCCCATTTCGCATGCACTCAAGCAACGCATTTATTATTTACCAGCCAGCAACAGGCGACTGCGACTCCATACAGCAGACTCATGCTGCAGTTGTCAACGGCTGCCACGGAGAACCTGCATCCTGATCCCCTTTCCCCTCTAGCTCCAGCCGCATGTTGCATACCACTTGGTGTTGACAGTGAGACAACAACAGCAGCAGCAGCAGCAGCAGCAACAGCAGCAGCAACAGCAGCAGCAACAGCAGCAGCAACAGCAGCAGCAACAGCAGCAGCATCAGCGACTCCAGACGCTGACGCCAACTGCTGGCGCTCGTTGAGTGAAGTCGGATAGACGGACGGACTGGTTGACGGACGGATAGTGGGACAAATAAACCCGTACAGTCTGTTTGTGCACTATCAATGCAAAAATGCTGATGGATGGCGATGCGGAGTCGGTGGTGTGATGCAGGCCTTGTAGCATCCATGTAAATACATGAGATACATATAGAGTGTTGGACACTTTACAGGGAGAATTATCCCCTGCTGGAATTTAATTCCACTATTTTTGCGTTTTTAAACTTTAAGTAGTATTACCTAAGTTCAGTTGCAGTGAAGTATGTAGGTTAATGATTAGGTATTTAGTCCTTTTTCATTTAAAATGTCAAGTAATAGTTTCGATAATACGATAATAAATAGAGTTTGTTTTCCCTCTAAGTGTACACCATTCTTAAAAAACTATATTAAATGAATGATTCGTATTCTTCAAACTTACTAGAATGGATCATTGATTAGATTAGTTTACAATTAGTAGGTTAAGTCTAATGAATTCATTCATATATTCTTTATTGGTGTTCTAGAGCAACTAAAACAACTAGGTATCAGTCATATATTTAGCACTTTACATTTGTAAATATAATTTTACGACAGTGATGTGAGTTGAAAGATAAATATTTGCCTGATTATAGCTTGACATATTTTTAACCAGATTATTAAAATATAGTCAAAACAGTATTAAAAAAGACTTTTAAAACTGCAATAACTCATTACATTTCCATAGACTGAAATAGTTCTAAGAACTTTTAAAAAATTACAGTTCTTAAAAACTAGAAACTAAACGTTAAATTTTGCCAACGATCTTAGATAATTATATACATAGCTGTAACTCGTTAAAATATATTTTCCAACTTGGCTAAAACTGAAGCGATACGACTACAAGTTACCTAGAACACGTATCCCATTTAAGACAATTTTTGAAATTATTAAATTTGATATAAGTGCCTCCCCAAAGAAGATCACAATGTCAAAGCTAAAGTTATTGACAACACAAATAATGACGTTGCCGACAAGCAAACATCAAACCGATACTCCATCTGTCGAGTGTGCACAACAAGGGTATGGCATACACTAAAACTGTATTTATTGGCTTTCGGTTAGTTGCTGCTCGACATGCAAATGCCGCTCGCCGCACTTGATGACGCCCATAATAATCAAATTTTTATTGAATGAATTGCAAGCTGTTAAGACGCGAAAATTATTGGCCAGGCGCCGAGGCCAAATCCATTGAGGTTTCCATCGGCCGGACCCGGGACCAGTTCGCCCGGCCAGTTCGAGTACGGGTCTGGGGCTCAAGTCGCATGTGTGGCCATAAAAGTGCGTTACAAATAACTGCACTTTTATTGAACGGCGGCGGCACGGCAAGTGCCGATGCCTTGGACCGTTAGAGCGGCCTGGGATGGCTGCAGCAATCGAATCGAGCCCGAAAGGTACACAGGAAAAAAAAACGGGGCGAAATCTAAAACCATTTTTAATACGATAATAGTATAATAGTTTATACTATATGTTATGGCAAACCTCTAAAAATATACTTTATATAGAGTGTTGCTAATGCACAATATAAGGGTAAAAAAGAATTGGTTTTGTCAATACGAAATATACATATGTATATATATATATATAGCAATAAATATTGACAACTTCTATTAGTTAAAACAGAAATTAATGTAATATCAATCAAAGTTTCAGTTCCCATATTTTATTTGGTCGTTTGTAAGGAGCTTGATGCCTAATTTCGAAATTCAGAAGTCATTACAAATTGCCTAAAGTCGAGATTGATTATAGAGTATAGCTCTATTTAATTTCTAATTTCCGTGAGAGCCTTAATATTTGGTGGTATTATTCAGACACATAAACTACCTACAATAAATAGGTTTCATTCACAATCTGTGACACTAGTTTGCGCACAAAAAGATAGACAGACAGACGGAAATGGCTAGATCAACTTGGCTGCTGATACTGACGAATATAAAAATCTTGCGTTGCAAACTTCTGGCTAAAATCACAATTCATTTGCAAGGCTAAAAACACAGGATTTATGTAATTATGTCATGTACATTCTGGGTGTGTTTTGGCTTTGGCCTGGCAGGGAAATTTGTCAAGCCACAAGGCAGTTCTCTGAAATCCACCGACTTACACCCCGACACAACAAGGCGAATCTAGTAAAGTTAAGTTTATGAGTCGTGGCTATTTATGTTGAATTTTGTACACAATACTAATATTGATACGACCCATTCTCACAGTGTATGCCCAAGCTCGAGCTGCACTCCACACCGCTCTCGTTCTCCGACTTGGATTCGAGTTGATTCGAGTTAATTGCTGTGCAATTTGTGAGCAGCAAAATGGAATGCGCTGTCAAATCAAACCCAAAGCACTTAATTAAAACTTATTGAAGGCAATCGCCAAATGTGGCGGCAGCAATGGCACTCTTAATTGCATAAGCATGTTGCAGTGTCGCAGTGTTGCTGCTGCAAGTTGCTGGCGCTGTTTACCTGACTTCGGCGGACTTGATGACGGCCTTGGGCGGCGCATCCCAATAGTTGGGGGCCGGAGGCACCCACTGGCGCAGCACCTGGTAGTTGCCCTCCAGCAGCGCCATGCCCTCGATGACCTCCTCGTCCGAGTCTCCCTCGTTGGGCGGTCCATCGCCTATCGCCCGGCTATCGCTATCGGGGTGCAGGTTATCGAACGAGTCGCTCATTGTTTCTAGCTTTTGGGTTTGGATTTTGGCGCCGCTTTCACTGCCACAGCAGTGACTCCGCTAGCGGAGTCTCGGATTTTGGGGGCAAACAAAGATGCGCAATGCCATTTGCGCTGACTCACAGATACACGGGCACGCACACACGGAGCACACAGATACACTAGCACCAACACACAAAGAACTATTTCCCCGAAGAAGCCACAAACAATAACAAAGGCAGCCGGCACTGAATACAACTTCGAACTGAGATTTCGGTTCGCTGCGGTCAACTTCGAGGGAATTTCCTGGGAATTTCATCGCCCGACGTCTTGGAATTAATTGTATTTATAGTATTAATTCGCATTATCGCTCGCGTTATCGCTGGAAACTGGAAATTCGCGGAATCGCCGGACGGAGCGCGTGGCCTCCGCTCGCGTTGCACTCACGGATGGTTCTTGCCTCGCGTTGCGTTTGTTTTGGCACGGCGGGATTGACAAGCACGGCGAAAACACAACACTCTCCTGCACACACACACACTCACACACACACAAGCACACATCGCACAAAGGACCACCAATACTAACCCCCGGACACACACACTCGTGCAGCGGAGGGTTAATATCTGGCGCTCGCCTTTGCATCCCTTGTCGCTGCAAGAGAACTCGCCCCGTCAGCGCCTCGCGTCCTTGAGTCCTGCGACTTGGCTTCAGTTTCAGTTTCAGTTTTGGTTTGCTTTCGCTCCTGCTCCTGGTCCCGCTCCTGGTCCTGGTCCTGCCCCTGCCCCTTCCTCTTCTTAGCGAGTGTGTAAAATAAGGGTTTGAATGTAATGTTTTTATGTCTGATTTCGTTTTCGTAGATTGTGGTGGCGCAGTGTTCGATGCACGCATATTGTTGAAATTATGTAGCTAAAGAGCAGCCCAAAAGGGGGGTTGTGTGCCGGAGAGTGGGTGAGTGGACTCACCTTTCGAGAGCTTGGAACAGTGTCCTGAAATCTCTAAGATTTAGATACTATAAGCCAAAGAGGACCCCATAGTCAAACTAAATAAAGATTTTTGCCATATATCTAGAATTTTGTAAAGTATCCAAAAATACCTTAAAACTGATTAGGACAACCTTAAGGAAAATAATTATCCGGGTGGAATCTCTAGATCTGCGAGCTGGAGACCCAGAGTTCAACTCGTGCCCATTATTTTAACATAATATTAGAAACATGTGTTTAGAAGTCGGTTTATTATACCATACAAGTAATTGGCAAACTGATCTATATCAAATATATTCCTTTAAAGATATGCATGCATTGATTGATCAATTGTTTGCATATATCTTTGTTCAATTTAGGCAGAACAGAAGTGCTCGTTTTATTTGGAGTCCTTTTTAGCACTCAAGCTAAATCACACTCGTTCCACTGTGCTCTAGGGAAACTTATAACCATAAAAGTCTGGCAGGCACGATCCCCGTGACCTCTCTCACACACACACAGTGGGACACAAACCTTTTACCGCTCACACTCACCAGCACAGGAGGAAAGGAAGTCCGAAACGCGGCGAACAAACCCCAAAAACGCCGGGAAAGCGAACAAAGGACGAAAGGAAGGAAGCGAGCGCTCGAACGTATGCTCGGATTTCGCTACAAATATTGTACAATTCGCCGAGAGAAATAGAGTCTCTCTCGCTGTGTGGCCGAGAATCCGCTCTGAACTCTCGTGATTGCCAGGTTTTTTAATTCACTCACTCAATTTGAATGTCGTTTGGCTGCCGGCTGTTGTCTCTCCGGAGAATTCACCCCTAAGCGTCTTCACGGTAATTTGAACACGTGCCGAGCAGCTGAGCGCCATTGGGTGGTAGTTGGGTGGTTCCCGGTCACCCAAAAAGGTAGAAAACCACCCCCTGGCCAAATAAGAGGAAAACGATGGCCAGACACTCTGGCGATCGTTAAATTTTATGATTTCATATGCTGCCTATGCACCGAACAGAACGGACTTCTCGAAGAAGAGCTTTCGCTGGCAATTAACCATCCAGCGGAACAAAGAGTCAGCCGGAGGCAACTGTACTGGCTTTAACCCATTCCCCAACATTCACCTCACCAACTGCAGGCCAAAACAATCAACTTGGCAACACTTACGAGGCCCCAGGGAATAGAATGCATAAAGGCACACTGAACACAAAGGTATTGGGTTTCAATCATCTCATGGAAGTACATCAACAATTTTGTTTAAATTCATTCATAAGTACTAATACTTTTATGATGGTTTATTTATTCTAAGTTTTCAGTAAGTTCAAGATCTGAAGAGACTTGTATGGGTTAAGATATACTCTTTGCTGTACATCTTTTGAAAAACGATCATTTATAGTCGCTCTGTCCTATAGTCTTGATTTTTGTGAATTATCTAAATACTCAAGCATATATAAATAAGGATTTTCGTTTATTCATATGTCATGTAACAACATTTCTAAGAGTTTACATTGAGCTGTTTTAAAAGCATTAAGGAAATACAAGAGTCTTTCATAGGCTTTTAATTTTATGAATTTCCTAAGCTCTATTTCTATGTACTTTCATTAGAAAGTAGTGCCTTTCTGCTAAATCTTAAAGCATCTGGGGTTTTCATCGCTTTTCTCTGTGTGCAAACACGGGAAAAGTGAAAGCTCTGCCGGGTTACGCCACGGTATTTAATGTGCAAATACCCCATGCTCCGCGGTACCCAACACTCAACACCCACTGACCCACCATGCCACCATGCTGCCAGCTCAAACAACAACAAATTGCGTCGTTTGCCAAATCAACCCTGCAGACAGGACAACAAACATGCATATCTGAATCGGTGGGTGGCTCACTGCCTGACTGGCGGTGGCGTCGGTGGTGGTGGAGCAATAACAACCGACACTTCAACAGCCGCACGCAATTTCCGTTTTGGATACTCCGGATTAAAGCGAGCCCTTCTTCGGGGTTTTAATTAAAATGCATCTGCCGGATTCTGGGCGAGATGCGAGATGCGAGATCTGGCTGTCATTAGCAACATGTTGCTGGGAGCCGCCACCAGAGCAACCCGAGCAACATCACAGCCAATGACATTTGTGTAATTTAATTTTATTCATTGCATAACTCACATACCATAGTTAGCAACTTGAATGGGCTAGGCCCAAGGAAAAGGGCTGACACAGCCCCAGGAGGCATACACACACACATCAAACACTCTCGTCCACCGTAAAAAGCGAATTGAAGTTGCAATAACACTTTAAAATCGGTTGAAATGCCATGTGAATTTGAAACAAAAGACAATATTTGATTTAATTTTATCTCAAAAATTGCATAGATCACTCTTAATTTCAAGTATTTAAAGAAAATGAGAGTTAATGAACATATGTATTTTACAGCTCAACTTTGGGAAATCAATAATACGAGCTGGCAAGTCAAGAATTAATTATTAAAAGATCAAACTTGGTGAATTTATGTTTTCTTTCTGAACAAAACGGATTGAAATTTAAAGATCAACTTGTCACAGATTTCTGCTTAGTTTGGCAAAACAAGCCCAAGGTTTCCCTCAGTGTACGCCCACACTCCGCTCCACTTCAGTTATGAGAGTCGGCATAAAAATAATTACATAAACTTTATGCCCTTGCCGTCTGGCTGTTCTTGTACGGGTCTTTCCACCCTCGATAATGTCGCAATACGCCCACGCCGACCCCGACCCCTTCCCGTTGCGCCACTGCAGACCGACCGCACAGTTTTGAAAACAGCAAACCCAAGAGCGGTGTAAACACTCTGCCCGCCGGCATTCTACCAGACCCACTAGACCCACTAGACACCACATCGCTCGATGGTTCAGCTTTAACATGATTTGTTGGATTTGGCGAAAGAGATTTCCTAATTCCATTTGCCGGGTCTACGGTGAGGCCTTTTCTGGGGGTGGCTTAGACCAAAATTCGGAGAGGTCTTGTGAGCTGCACACCTAAAATAAGTTGTATCGGTGCATTAGAAATCGATCTGAGAAATCTAGGAGGTGCTAGGTGATGGAATTAATTAAAAGAAATACTAAAATAAATAAATTAATTAAAAGAAATACTAAAATAAATACATTTACACTCGACAGCAATTTAACTGCACATTTTCTCTGCTAATAAAATATATATTATACTCAAATAAATAAATTAAATGGAGATGGTCAAGCTAATAACTATTTTTTGGACACTGCTTTTAAATTCAAGCTTGAATTGAAATGGTTTAAAATGATATGTAAGAGGAACAATTAAGATTTTTCTTTATCTTGTATAAAATATATCGGTAGAAACATTAGGCATCAGCTAAGTCTAAGGTTTATGGTGAAAGTTAAACACGCTTTAAAAAATTTATATACTGCACTTGTCTTTGGAAAAATAAAAACTGATCTGTGGATAAATTGAATAATTACAAATAAGAATCTTTTTTTGAAGGCATTTAACGCGCATCAAAATTTCTGAATCTATGGCTTTAGCCTGCTGATGGCTTAATGAGAGGTTTATTTCCTAGACAAAACAGGTAAGAACACTGCTCTATTACTACCTATGTAGTTTTTTAACTCGTTCCCCTTTACCTCGCCCTCTAGTACAGTTCCCAAGTGACAACATCCAACTAGTTGATGTTTCCCATCATTATCAAAAAAGATAGGCCTGCGGAACCCGCTCAATTACAATTTCGACTTGTACTTGAAGTTGCCTTGCGATCCCCGCCGCCTGAGTATTTCATTAGCGGACCCCGCCTGATATTTCTTAACACTTCATTACGGGAGCGCTATTAGTTGTCGCTGTGACTTTGAGATGGCATTGTTGTGTCTTCCTCGCATTAGGCCTTGTCGCCGGCTGTGGGAACTCGCCGGGTTGATGGGCCCACACAGAAGAGGCGGCCATAAAGCTGGAGAGAGCTAGGCACTTGGCCGTAACTACTCCACTTTTTGGTCACCCAAATGTGGCAGCCTGAGCCGATCTCTGGGTCGTTACACCCGTGGCCACAAAGAGCGAATCCGCCTGATGAGCATACAGTCAGGTATGCAAATGTGGAGCATATTTTGCTGGCAACTTCCTAGGCTGCCCATGCTTTTTGTTGTTTATTTAAAGACTCTGCACGCCTCGTTGGACGGAGCCACATGTTGACGAAATCCATGGCCAGGGAACCACATCAAAGCACGAGTAGCTGGAACACCGCGGATGGAGGCAGGCATTTCGAAATGGGAAGCCCTGTCTACGAATTCCAGTTAAATGTTCTCTTCTTCCCGGGGCGGTGTACCATAAATGTACGAGTTCATATACAAACAAAATATAGAGGCACGAGATCCAGTCGTCGCTGGCGGCCAAGACCAAAACCCAAATAGACTCGGAACACATTTGATGCCTACTTGTGTTTGTGCTCGTGTTTGTTTATTATTAAAATCAGCCTATTTGCACTCATTTCGACTTTGGAGCAGTGCCCACGGGCATTCGGAATGGGCCTGGTTCCGGCTAAGCGCTGGATTTCGGAACGGGGCTCATAAATATGCAAGTCATTAATAGAAATATGTTGTACCCAAGGTCCTGTCCTGTCCTCATCAAAGTCAACCAACCACCATCAACCCCATAAGGATGAGGATGATGTAGGAATGACAGGCTAAGCGATCCACTGGGAACGTCGGGTTAACTGGGAGGAACTGCATACACATAAATTGAGTAAAAATTATGCTTCATTTGATTTAACACAATCGGTTTGACTTCGTCCTTAGCTGGCGATGTCGAGGCATTTGATGTTGCCAGTCGAGTTGCCAAAAATCTCGCCTCGGGTCCGGGCCCCGGTCCTTTCAGCGACAATTGGATTAGGACCAGGATGGCATTGATTTGCTCTAAATGGGGTGGCATGTAATCGAGCTCACTTCAGGCTCTGGCATTCTGGATTGCCTCGAGGCAGTTGATAGAGTTTGCCACTCGAAGTTTGGAGTTTGATGGGGGGAATGTGGGGCATAGGGATGATCGAAACAAGCCAGAAGGGGAGGTGGCATTCCTCTGCTTTTGGCCAGGACATGGAAAGTTGGCAAAGCGCGAAAAGTTTCTGCGTATGATTCGACTGATTCGATGCCCTATTTTCTTACTGCCACAAGCAAAGCCATAAAACAATTTAGATTTAAGCTATTCTAATCTTGTAACCCATTTAATTGCTTAATAAATATAAATGTAGTTACACAAAAAATCAAATAATTGTATTATTTTACAGCAATCGCTTAAAGACACCCGTGATGTCAATGCCCAATAAAATATATGTCCATGTCAGTACTTCATGTTTTTAGTTTTACATCATATAAAATACTCCACATATTGAATTGATTTCGATCAGTATCCAATCTAGTTGATCTTGTTATAGATTCGAGAGCACAAAACTAGAAAATCAAGTTCAGCAAATAAATTATAAGCTGAATCGACATCGATCTACATGAAAATACTTTTCATATTCCACATGGTTTCAACGCCTCTCGTGTGCCTCCACCCCGCGTTTTGAGATCTATATTCTGAGGCAATAATAAACACATTGTAGTTTTCGGGGGTAAGAGGTTTTCCTTTGAGGTGCCCACCCCCTCAGTGCCCCTTGCCAGATCCCCTTTACTGATCTGTAAACGCTAATATTTCCGCTATTGGCAGCGATTTCTTTCACTTAACCGCGGGCCACTGCAGCTTGCACATGTTTTATTTTCCACCGCCACACTTTGCTCTCAGCCTGCCATTTACCCCTTTTTCTTTTCTTTCTTCTTTTTTTTGCTGGCCTATCTCTGTTTTCAGTTTTTTATTGACAGCCTGCTGCTAGCCAGCGGCTGCAATTGCAACATCCGCACATGTGGCCAGCAGATACACGGCGAGAAATTAACTGCGATGTGGATGTATCTCGTTTGTAGCAAAAGAATATTGCAGATAGAACTAAATAATATATTTTTTGAACATACAGCTTGTGCCCTCTCTTCTTTATTTCTCTCTGTGCAGATCTACTTCTGCTTTGGCTTTTCCTGTTTGCTTGCACCGCAGCAACATCAGCAATAGCAGCAGCAGCAAAAGCAGCAGCAGCAGCAGCATCAGCAACAGCAGCAGCAACATCGGCAGCTAAGGAGCATTGTTATTGTTTATTGATGCACTACTTTGCGCTATTTTCGTGTGGCAACTGAAAATGCAACCTCAGCAGATGGCGATGGCATGCTAGTGGGCGTCCGAGATGAGAAGCAGAGAGCAGCGTCCAGAAACCAGAAACCAGAATGCAGACTACAGTTGCAGTTGCAGTTGCAGTTTTTTGTGGCCAGATCTAAAAATACTTGTAAATAAATTGTTCTCCTCAACGCCGTGGCAGATGCAGATTTAACGAGCAGCTTTCGGGAGGAGCAACAAAGGAAAAGAAAGGCGCTTTTCAATTAGCTGGCTTCAGTTTTGGCATTGCTCAAATTACAAAGCTGATTATTAGACTTTTCAACTGCAATTGCAGTTGCAGTGGCAGACGGAGCCCAGAGTTTTTTATTGAATTGTCAAGTTGCTGTACTGCCACTGCCACCGATGTTGCCTTTTCCTGCCAATTACTGCTCCTGCTGCCGCTGCCGCTGCTGCTGCTGCTGCTGCTGTTGTTTGGCAATTTTCAGATACTTTTTCTTCAATTACGTATACGACCTGGTTGCTTAGTTTGTACCCTCTCCCTGGCCCCCTCGCTGGTCGAGCTCTGGGCCGTTTCTTTCGCTTTATGTCGCATGTAATTAGTCACGATGTTGGCAGCAGACATACTGCAGGCCAGGCTCTCGCAGATGCTGCCGCCTGACTTTGGGTGCCATTCCCTGCACTCGATTCTTGAGCCCGGCGACTTGCGACTTGCGACTTGCAACTTGCGACTTGCGACTCTTGACTCTCGACTCTCAAACTGTCGGCTGTCGATGCCGCCTGCCTTTGTTGTTTGCCGTGGCTTATACACCGAAAAAATCAATGTAAATAAACGAAAGGAGGGAGGATAAGCTGATGACCGTATATACAAAATAAAATAATCACTGTTTTATTTAAATGTTTCCTTTCTTTTCTTTCCTTTCTTAATTATTTTCACTCATACTAGACTCTTTTGAAACTACAACTACTTTTTTGTTGTGTACTCTTGCCAGTTGGCCAGCTTCATCGGCTGTGGCTAAAACAAACTCTGGCCCAATCGCGGAAGTGTGAATTGCCAGCGTCCCCAGGCCCAGTGCCAGTCCAAGTTGCAATTGATGTTGTCCTCAGAGCAAACTGCAGCGTAATTAGGCCAATTAGCCGGCAAAACTGCTCATAAATTACACAAAAACTCCTGCAATTTACTGCTGTCATCCTGGACCTTCCATCACCACTTTCCGCGGCCCCATTTAGCACATTAGAGGAGCAACCGGCAACAGAACCTCTGTAATTTATAGACACATGCAGTGCTGGGAATAATCGAGTATTAATCAAAGCACAGTTAATTTTTAAATTGGAAAAGGAGGAAGGCCCCCTCGGGGGCATGGGGAAACTGGTTTCTCCAACCCAAAACTTCTGCCAACTCATTACGCGCCAACATCAAATCAAATACGAAACAGAAAATATTTCAGTTTCTGAGTCTCGGCACTTGAAAACTTGTATTGCTGCGTAATGCTCCCAACAACAATCGTGTGGAGAAGGTTTTTAAAAAACAGTTTCTTGTTTTCCCCAAAACTCCTCTCGCTCTCGAGGCCCTCCGTATCGCGCACTTGAATCTGTTACGCAAATGCGCGTAATGCGCATGAATTCGGATGGATAACGCTCGGCGGATATATGTTTTGTATATATAATCGAGATACAGGTACCTAAGAAGGGGGGGAAGCGGCAAAGAGGCCTTCAGCAGCGGCGTGGGCCTTGACAACTGCTCAAAGTGAGGAACTTGAGCTGCTGCTGCTGCTGCTGCTGCTGCTGCCTACCAGCAACATCGCTAGCAACATCGGCAACAACCTCGGCGACAACGTCGAGTGCCTGCCAAGTGGACAAGGCAAAGTAAAGTTTACAAAATGTGGCCCATAAACTCGAGTTTGGAAACCATTTTCAACGAACAAAACACACCCAATAAATAGTCTGGTAATGTCCATATGTGCACCCACCAAATGAAGTAGATCGCACTGTTAAAAACTGTGCAATTAGCCGAGCCGTGGGTTCTGACAAAGGTACTAAAGCGAGTAATAATAAGAATGGTTTGTACCTAAACAATTGCATTCAGACAGAGCGAGAAAGTTAAATTATTTCAAGAACCGATTAGCAAGGGCTCTTAAAGTGTTTTGCCAAACATCTGGAACATCTCCTTACCCACGGCCAATAAAGTCTCTCTAATTTCCCTTTCCATATTGCCGCCTCTCCACTTGGTGGCCATAAACTGCTCTTTGGATTTAATGATTTTACAGAATGGTTATAAAAACTCATTTATGTGATATTAATGATCCTAATGCACGGCACATAAGCGCAACATGAAAATCCGGCACAAATCTGGCCTTTTGATTGCCCCAGGGGCGGAATGCGGAACCGGCTCGATGTGAGATCTCCCCGGGAAGATAGCCCCGAGTTCAATGCTCCGATCTGATCCGATCCGATCCTCGGATTGCCATCAATCGGAGGCCACGTTATGAAATCCATTTCTATTGTCAAGTCGAGCCCGATTGACGGATGCACTGAGACAAAAGCACACAACCAGCATCCCGGCAGACAATTAATCCCGCCGTAAGTACGGCACAAGGCGAGTGCATAAATTCAATTTACGTGCAGCGATCCCCGCTGTCACACAATTTGCAATCAGCCAAAGCTGAAAACGCGACGTGTTGGGTAATTTGGAGAATTTATGACAGGCATTATGGCAACACTGGCTCACGCTGATCGCCATTGGTAGGTAGTACGTACTGAGCAGCCGCGCTTGCCTGTCTGCGTGAAATTCTGAGAGCGGCCGCCCCAAAAGCCAAACCAGTTCCATTACTGTACACCGTTTTTCCCATTTTCCTCTCGGTTTGCGACTCTTTTTGTTGTGTTTTTTTTTTGTCTTTTATATATTTATGCAACGCGCTCGGCTTTTCGATTACTCACGCTCAACTGGCCGCCGCAAGAACAGCTTGCTGGTCGTGAATTTTCCAGCTACCAACTGCCGCGGCTACCAACTCCATAATAAGTCACTGGCAGGGGATCCCAGCAAAAAATTAGAGATGCCAATTATACAAATGGTCAGACATCCGAATGCGAATCCGAATCTGAGTCCCATTCCGACTTGGACTTGCACTAGGTTCATGTGATGAATTTCATGTATTCCGGCAATCTCTGAAAAGGCTTCCCAATTTCAGATAGTAAACGGAAAACATTAAATCATTAAATCAACTTCGTTAGCTACCTAAATATTAAGCTGCTTCATCTGCAAAACCCATAAAATTATGTTTATGATTTGGACAGCGCATAAACGCAATCTATCGAGCTTGATACCAACGTCTAAAGCCAAGACCGAGTTGGTGGTAAATTGTCAAAACGGTTGGGCGAGTGCTCTTGGCCAGTTTTCCAGTTTGACAGGCCGACAAAGGTGCGGCTCCGCCAGAGGAGCGAGAGAGCGATCGAGTCTCGGCCGGATTATGGCAGAAACCAAGCCGAAACAAAAGCGAAAAACGCTTCGGCCAAACTCAAACTCAAACTCAAATCCCTGACGCTTTTAAATTGGTTTCTTGCCAGCTGCCCGGCTGCCCAAATGTCAAATGCAATTGTCTTGGGTGGATCCGCCAGAGAGGCTTGGGCATTCGGCTTTCGGCTTTCGGCTTTGGGCGGACTGTGCGAGTCCAACTTTAATTGCAAAACGGGAACGAAGGCCTTGGCTATCCGGCGAAATGCTAGAGTTGAAGGCGTCTGGGTGTGGCGGTGTCGAGTACACAAAGGGAATTAAGTAGGAGTTCTTTATTCATCTAAGCTCGATCTATGGCTGTGCGTGCAGAATGCAGAATGCAAATGAGGCACAGCGGAGGACGAGCAGGCATTGCGTATACGAGACGTTGGACGGCAGGGCCCAGAGTGCAGAGCCCACAGTCCTCACACTCAATTCAATTAAGTTGTTCAGGAAATTGGCCACGGCTACGTGTTGGATTTTCCTCACTCCCCGGGACACTGAGCACAAGTTAAACTTATTCTCTATTCTAGAAAACATGGTTTGTAAAGTTTCTTTTTACCCAATTGCAGATACTTCAAGTAGCTTCAAGTAGATACATATGCATTCATACGAAGTAAGCACTGTAGAATGAATACAGTTAATGTATGAGTTTTCACAGTGTGAAGTTCTTGGCTTTAGCAATGCAAATAAATCATCGTGTCGATGCATTTTGAGCCGGGCTCTGCGGGGCCAAGAAGTACGTGATACCAGCGCACCTTCGTGTCTGCCGCTTGGCCAATTACATATTTGTTTTGGGCCTGGGCAGAGCCGGGTCCGACTTTCTGGCCCTGTTCGTGCACAAGTGCTCCAGTTTCCCGACGTTCCTATGTGGTTCTGGGTCTGGGTCTGGGGCTGGGCCTCCTTCCCGCCGCATTACCGTGCGATAATACCGCAATTCATCATTATTTTCTCGTTTTCTCGAACAGCGCGCTTTAGTTTTTCCTCCGTAATGAAAGGGTTCCGCTCTTTCGTTCGCTGCCCCGCTTCCCGTGATGTATTGGCAAGTCAAGTAGTAAAAACATCGAATGAAGCAAAACGCTGGCTGCCAGCTAGCTTAGCGGTTCTTCCGCCTAATCTGTACTTGTGATTCCCATTGTGTTGGTCCCCCGAGGGGCGTGGCAGCGTTCCCAATTAAGCGTTAACTGATTACAATTTTAACGGCGGTCCGAGGCCGCCGGCCAAGATTGCATTGCCCAAGATCCGAGCTCATTAGCCGGGCCTAAATCTATAAGGGAAATTACAGCAATTGGCAGTTGGAAAAATCGAAAGAGTTGCCGTTGCCGTTGCCGTTGCGCGGAATGCCATCTAAGCCAGATAAGCGGCCGGGCCAGCAAATCCGCCGAAAAGGAGCCACAAATTTGCAAGCCGCAAATTTAGATCAATAAAGAACACGCAGAGTGCAGGCCCAGCCCAAAAAGGAGCTCCGAACAATGGCCGAAAACAACTGCTGGCTGCTGACCTCAACTCCCAGGGAGAGAGTGTGGGTGGGAGTGCTGTTCTGTCCCTGTGTGTGTGTTAGCCAGTCCAGCCTCCAGCCTCTGTGTGTGTGTGTGTGTGTTGGCCCATTATGGCGCCTAACGTACGAACGGCGAGTGGCGTAGCCTGGTCTCTCTGACATTCAGAATGATTGCATCACGAAGTACAAATTTAAACAGCGATTACCCCAGCGCCGCCCCCGCAACTTGGGCCGCGGATGCTGTCCATTCTTTGTGAGTCCACTGAGAGAAATAAAATGTATAATGCGGCGAGTCCAGAGACTCCAAAAGATAAGATAACCCAGCAAAAAAACAGATACTAAGAAATCTAAAATCTAGCAAAGAATCTAGAACAACATCTTAACAACGACAAGGGAAAGATTAATTTCGGACTAATTTGTTAACTTGGAAAATTAACAGTATTTATTAGCTATTAAGGAAATATCTTAGGCAACCTATAGTTATTTGAATACAGTTTTAGAATGAATTGTTTGATATTTTTGTGGATTATATCTAGCAACTTTAATATATATTCTACTTAAACAAATGTATGTCGTAAATGTCATTGTAGTGCCTGACCACCAAATGGTTTAAGGAAATGTTAAGACACAATCATTCCTTGTTACGTCTCCTCAAACTAATGCACTCTGTAATTGATTAAAAATGTATATATTTTCTTCCAGTGCACCGGGAATTGTAAAGAATGAACGGGGAGTTGGTGGGCTGGCAATTTCTATAAACGCTGCTAAATGCACGAGCTGCGCGGAAAAAGGAAGGGAAAGCGAGCTATGGAAAGAATGCCGACTATGATTAAGCCAAACGAAAATTATAAGTTTCCTTTATGTCGCTTTAATTGATGCGGCTCCGGATGCCGAGATAAAGGCCTCTTGCTCGGCTCGTTAGCAACATGTTGCCAGATACACACACCACTCGCCGCAGATGCGAATTGCATGTACAAATATTGTGATGGCCCAGGCGGCGGCTCTATGATTTATTCGCCATAAATTTATGCAAATCGGGCAAATCGGACGGCCAACGTGTAATTTAATGCGATTTCGTTGTTAGTGCCGCCAACGGACTGCACTCGCTCCTCATTTGCCACCTCCGATCGGATTTGTCGCCAAGCCATCTGCACCACAGCCATCCCACCCCCAGTCGACACGCAATTAAAAGCCAGAGGCGGAGCCCCAGAGGGGACTTTGAGTACCAGCATATGTAATGATTGCGTCAGCTGTCGATGGTGATGACATGGAAGCAAGACCCCCTTGACAGCTTGGTGCATCCCGCCTCTGGCCGAAACCGAAGTCAGCAGCAAGTTGCTCTTGCGGTCGCTGCACCAGCAACATGTTGCCGCTAATTGAGGCAGCGCACTCCGGTGACAACTTGCAATATTTCCATTTCCATGCGGTTTCTGCCACCAGCTGCGGCCGCCAGGTGCGGGGGAGTCTGGTTAATTGACCAACTAATTGCCGTAAATTGGACAGAACTGTTTCCGAGATACCAAATAATACTGAGCCATGCAGATCAGATGGAAATGTGATCTGGCTCAGTCAGGAAAAATGATTATTCCTAAGATTGCAAATAATTAAGACGTATACATTTCAGATTTAAATATTTAATATTTCAAACATTAAGTTAGTTTTGCTTGTGAAAAATAAAAATTGGGGGAAGTCTATAATATAACTTATCAAGTATTTGCTTAATTAAAGCCAACTTCTATGAAATATTATTTAATTTTCCATTTATAAGAAGTTCATAATTATATATTATCTAGTCATTTAAGTGAATATCAGAAAAATAACTGAGCCTGATTAAAGAAAATCAATCACAGTCATCATAGGAAATTACTATTTATATGTTTAGGTTTAAGTCGCCTCGCAAAATGACAAGGAAAAATATATATTTAAAGCTAAGGGAAAACACATAATATATACTTAAATAGAAAAATGTAAATAATAAATTTACCACAATTCTCCAATTAAATGCAACAGAAACTATGACACAATTAAGCACTTCCATTCGCTGATGAACTTAAAGTCAGAACTGATTAAAATTGAAAACTGGCAAGAAAATATTTCAATTCCAGGTTGTAAACTCTAATTTGAGATGCAAATCTAATGAAATAAATACATTTAAATGAGGCATTAATTATTGATAAAAGGTTTTTCTCTATATGGTGGGTATCTCCCTGAGAAGCCGAAGCTTTTAGAATCCAGTTTTTCCACAGCTTGCATTGATCCCATTTGTATACATATATTATTATTGCCTTAGCGACCCCCGACTTCCTCAAAAGTTATTTTATAAGCAGCTTTGCTGTTTATTGTGCTGTTTGTCTGTTTCTTAACAGACTGAAGCACTTCCCCTCGGAGAGCGTTGACAGTTGGAAGTGGCTCTCGAAGCGATCCGGAAAAGTGCCTCCGACT
This sequence comes from Drosophila bunnanda, assembly GCA_035046265.1. NCBI lineage: Eukaryota > Metazoa > Arthropoda > Insecta > Diptera > Drosophilidae > Drosophila > Drosophila bunnanda. Next base: position 17,705,981 of record JAWNOB010000016.1, read on the forward strand.
GCAGCTGGCTGCTCCCTACGGAAACTGCCGGATCGGAGCGGTAATACCGGGAGATACCGCCAAAACCTAGGGCTATAGTCTTTGTTTGATCGGGCAAAGCACTCGACGTCATATCAGGCAGAGCAAACACACGCGGGGAGTTGAGTGTAGCGCATTATACACTCAGAAAATTTCACTTGGGGAAATAAATTTCCACAATAAAATATCTGTTTCTAAATCAAATGATTACTTTTCTCATGTTGGAAATGATTCCACTTTTTATATTAAATACTGCATTATATTTCCTATGTGTACCGAGAGCCGACCCGAGCCCACCTGGTGCACTGCAATTAACCCCCTTGCCCAGGGGCTCCGCTCCTCTTATCGATTGCATTCTATACACCGTTCCCGAACCCTTGCCCACACTCCACGTCCGACCTGGTATTCATCGCATTGATATCAGCGATGCACTCCCCAAGTGCCCCAGTTCCGGGGGGCGGCAGACGGGCGTGGCATCGCACTCTAATTGGAGTAAATTATGTTTACACATTCGGCCGTCTCCGCCTGCAATTGGGTCACCGCAAACCAGATTGGGGAGGAGGCCAAGTGCTGATATGAAAGGCATTCCATGCCGGGGCTCGGAGTTCGGGTTTACATAATTAAGAATGCAGGGAGCCGGTGCTGATGCAAATGCTGATGCTGACGCTGATGCTGGGGGAGCGTGTGGGGTCTTATCTGGGGAATACGTAATTAGTTCTCGCGGGTCTCGGGTTTTCGAAATGGAAAAGGTATCTAATGGACGGCAGGAAAGGCAAGCAGGAGTTATGAGTCCCAGATAGAGCATCTCGGTGTGCCAGCGGACCCTCAACAGGTTTCTCTCGCCCAATGCCGTGAGCTTATGAGTCAGAGCGATGAAAATTACAGGTACAGGTACAGGTGCAGCCCATGGGGATCGAGGGTTAAGATGCCGGGGTCGGGAAAACCAGCCGAGGCACCCTCGCTGTAACAACACACGCTGTATGTTTTCTTTCTGTAATTGGCAGCGCTTTCATTATCAACTGGTTCTCCGGAGCATAGCGGCGGCGAGCTCTGGAACAGGTTATCTCGGCAGCACCCCAGCTTTGGGTTCTCACCCGCGCTGCGCGGCTCATGATCGGTTTCACAATGATCAGTGTTTTAGCACAGCTGAAAACGAGCTGATCGGCGGCTCGGACGAATAAATTAAATCGAGTTGAATAATCCCTCAAGGAGCAGCAATGAGAAAGATGGCGAGCAAAGCCAGTAAGTGTGGCGGGGCTCCGGCTGGGCGCCAGTTCTCATCATTTCGCATTTTCGCTTTCCTTCCAGCTGTTTTCCTAATCTTAGCAGCGCTCCAGCTGCTGGCCACCCGGGCCCACGCCCAGAGGTATCCCTACCAAAATCAGGCATCCCATCAACTGGGGCAGTACGACTCGACTTTCTACCCGCAGGATGTACAGATAGGTCCCAGGTTCGGAAGCGGACTGGACACGCAAAAGCCAGTTAGCGAGCCGGGAATTGAGACGATAGACATGAGTCGGCGCCCGTCGCCAGCCCCCGTGGCCCCCGTGGCCTCCGCCCGCCCTCCGGCAACCCCCAGCTACATGGACAGCTTCAGCTCGAAGCTCTTCCAGAAGATCGCGCCGACGAGCTCACGTCGCAACCTGGTCTACTCCCCCGTCTCCGTACACGCTCTCATGGGCCTGATCTATGGGGCGTCGGTGGGCAAAACCTTTTTGGAGCTGAAGAATGTCGGAGACTTTGTCGAACCGTTGGACGTGGCCCGTGACTTCAAGGATCTGATCGATTACAAAAAGGGCCTGGGCGAGGTGGAGCTGACCATAGCCACCAAGGCGTACTACAACAGCCAGCTGGGCGGTGTCAATCGCAGCTTTCCCCCATTTGCCCAGAGCTACTACCGCGCCGGCATTGAGGCAGTGGACATGGAGCAGCCCAAGATCTCGGCCGATGGGATTAATGCCTGGGTATCGGACAGCACCAACGGCAAGATCCAGGATTTAGTTTCGGCCTCCGACCTGGACTCCCGCACCCAGGCCGTGCTCGTGAACGCCATCTACTTCAAGGGCCACTGGCAGAACGAGTTCGCCACCATGGACACGCTGCCGTACCAGTTCCACCACTCCGACGGCAGCTCCTCCAGCGTGGCCATGATGTACAACGACGATGTCTATGGCCTGGCCGACATTCCCGAGCTGGATGCCACCGTCCTGGAGCTGGCCTACAAGGGCAGTGGAAGCAGCATGCTGATCCTGCTGCCCAAGCAGCGCAACGGCCTGGCGCACCTCGAGCGCCAGCTGGCCCACCACGAGTTCGATCTCAACAAGATTGCCGCCCGTGTGCGCCGCCAGACTGTCACCGTGCGACTGCCCAAGTTCCGCATCGAGTTCGAGCAGGACATGACTGCCCCCCTGCAGCAGCTGGGCGTGAAGCAGATGTTCACGTCCCAGTCCCAGATCAACACCATTCTGAACAATAACGTGCGCGTGGATAAGATCCTTCAGAAGGCCTTCATCGACGTGAGCGAGGCGGGAACCGAGGCCGCAGCAGCTTCATGTAAGTCCTCACTGCCCATTCGAGCTGCAAGGGTCAGGTAACAGCCCCTTCTCCTCCCCCACAGATGCCAAGTTCGTGCCCCTGTCGCTGCCCATGAAGTCCCCGGAGTTCACTGCCGACCATCCGTTCGTCTTCGCCGTCCGCACGCCCAGCTCCGTGCTGTTCATTGGTCACGTGGAGCACCCAACGCCCATGGCCCCGGGCACCGACGCCCTCAGCAAGGCCACCCTCAGTCCCAACTACAACAAGGGCTAGTGAGTCCTTGGGTCTCCGGAGGAGAGCGCAGTAACAGTAGCTGCATTTTTTAAGAAAAAAAAGCAAAACAAAACAATAAAGTCAACACACGTATTTATGGAAAATTGCACTTCGATAACCTTGCGCCGTCGCGCTGATAAGAACGATGCGACCTCCTATTCCGCCTCAAAATCGGATTCCAATTCCGTCTAAGATTCAGATTCCGATACCGCCCAGCAGTGCCTTTTCCCAGCCGGGTGCGATTCTGGATTCCCAGCGGATGGTTTTTGCCCGCTCGTCACTGTAAGTTGGCAAACCTGTTTCGGAGCCCCAGTCACAGTCACAGTCACAGGCACAGTCGCAGGCACAGCTACGGCAACGACAACGGCAGTAAATCAAAGGCGGGTTTCTCAATCATTTTTCAAAATGAGCGAAACTTCCTCATGCGCACTAGATCTGTATTCGGTGTCAAGAATGGAAAAGCGGAGACTGCCGAGGAGGAGCCACTGGGGGCGGTAGCCGGGCGACAGGGAACTGTGAGACAACGAGATGAGTAATTGAAATACCCGCTGAAAGCTGGGCATAATTAATAGCGTCATTCAAGGTTGCCTACACAAGCAAAAAAATTGATAATAAAACCGCAGACTGATCATAGAATATATAAATAGTTATCACAAGTTTATTGATCTTTACGAAACGCCTCCCTAAATGTTCTCTATAAATCAAAAGGACTATGATCTTTTGTAATTCTACCTATCTTTTGTGTTATAAAATCATTGTACTGCTTTTGGAAATTCAATAAATAAATTTACAAATTAATATTACTTGAAAAATAGTGTTAACTTTGGTTTGTGTTAGGTACGAAAATACTTGAAAAAGCTTTCACTTATTCATATGTATTCCCTAAAAAACTATTTCTACAGCATCATTTCTTTAAATTCCAAGCATTAAATCCCTATTAAATAGAATCCTTTTCCTGCTACATAAATTCCTTAAATTAAATAACATATTCTTCTTAGTAAGAACTATTTTGTGACAGTTCCAGTGAACTGTATTATGTATATATAATACAAGATACATAATTCAGTTAAGTCAAGTGAACATTATTATTAGCTTATATAAAATGATCTTTTAATTAAGTCTTTTCTGAGTAACTGTTGTTCGCCTTAATATTATAATGCCTAAGCAATAAATCCAACTTTTCATGATAACAATTTCTCAGTATTCTTTGCGACCCCATTAAATAATTATCAAGATTACCGTTGGAAATATTTTTCAGTGTTGCAAAATTGAATGAGTTAATGCCTTGGGAGCAGAGTGAGAGAGAATCTGAACTTGACTCGAACAGACCAATTCTCCTGCTCTGATCTAGCCCTCGCTCTCTTTGAGAATTTCGGAGCTCTCCGCCTCTCCAAAGCCCCGATCACCGACTAATTTCAACACCGAGCTTTGGCTTTGCCTTCGTAGCTCCCTAATCAATGACCTCAATGTCTCAATATATTTAAAATTTCCATGAATGAACGCGTAGCTCAGTTGTGTGTAAGCTGGATCTCCGGCGTTAGTCGAAGCGCGGAATTCCCAGAAACGAGAACATGACCTGGAGACTGCTTCCCGCCCTGCTCGTGGCTCTGGCCTTAGCTCCACTGCTACCAGTCGACGCCGGGTTCTCGGCCAGCTCGAACCACCGCTTCGGTCTGCGCCTCACCACCAAGCTGGGACTGGGTCAGCAGGATGCGAATGTGGTCGTCTCCCCCCTGATGGTCCAGTCAGCCCTGGGCCTGCTCTGCGCCGGAAGCACTCCGGGTCCGGCAAGGGAGGAGCTGCGTCAGGCTCTAGAGCTGCAGCATGCCGGGAGTCCAGGAGAAGCGGTCCAGGACATCCAGAACATGCTGACCCACTTCAAACAGTCTGCGGCTGTCGGCTGTCGACTGCGGATGCTCAGCGACTTTTACACCCAGCAACGGTTCACCTTCAGCTTCCGCGACGAGTTCGAGGCCCAGGCCTCGCGCCTCGGAGTCGGATGCCATCGCCTGTCCTGGGAGAGCGCCTCTAAGGCGGCCCAGGACATCAACTATGAGTACCTCAGCCGCAGCAACTTTAGCCTGGGCGAGCTGGTCAGTGGCTCGCAGCTGGAGTCCCTGTCCGAGCACGGCACCCCCTTCCTACATGTCTCGGCGGTGACCTTCCGCGCTCCCTGGGCGCAGGCCTTCGATCCGGCGGAGACGCAGGGCATCAACTTCTTTGCCCTGGGTAGCCGCCCCAGGCTGGTGGAGGCCATGTTCGGTATACATCGTTTTAGGTATGCCGAGGTTCAGGCCCTGGACGCCCAGCTGATCGAGGTGCCGTTTGCCACCGCCGACCTGCGGCTGCTCGTCATCTTCCCGAACCGCGCCGACGGATTGGCCCATCTGGAGAGGAAGTTGGCGCAGTCCGATTTGCAGCAGCTGAGGGGGCAGCTGGAGGAGCGGAAGGTGGCCCTTACCCTGCCCAAGTTTAAGGTTCTGGTTCACTCCCAGCTGACGGCAGTGCTCAAGGAGGTGAGTTCCTCTAACATCAGACTGTACAGAATAGGGTTTAGCAGGGTTTCCTACATTAAAGGCTTTCTATAAATTATATGCTGGATCCTTAGCTATGATCTATACTATTTCTAGTATCTTAGCCAAAGCTTCCCTGGAAAGGGCTCTTAAATCTTAGATATTTCCTACTGGCACTAAACTCTCTCCTGCCTCAATTCCGTTTTTAGTTGGGCCTGTCTAAGCTCTTCACCTCAGAGATCCAGCTAAGCGAGGTATTCAGCTCCCTCCTGTCCAGCTCGGCTCCCCCCTTGGGAGCGGTGATCCAGAGCAGCCTGCTGGAAATCCAGGAGGAAGGTGGCAGCGCCGGCGATCCGTTCTGTAAGTGATCTCGGTTTCCTAGGGATCAGTGGCAATGTAACCGCAACCCGCTCTTATTGTTCCTTCACGTAGCCTTCGGGGATCTGTTCCGACGTGCCCTGCCCCTGGTCATCAATCACCCGTTCTTCTACGCCATCGGCAACGACAAGACCCTGCTGCTGGCCGGCCACATCGTGGACATCTGAGTTACTTAATGTTCGATTCCAATGCTAGCTCTAGCCGGGGTTATCGCCTTATCAGGCCCCCTCCAATCGCTCAAAATAAACAGATTCACCCGTGGCGAGCCAAAGGTGACAAATGATTTGTAAACACACAAGCACGCAGCTCTCTGTTTTCGGGGCCGAGAGTTAGTTGCGTCGACCGAATGCGACTTGGAACAGCCTCCAGAGCTGCTCGGGGGCCGCCTCGATTTCAGTTCACATTCCGACGAGCTCGGAGAAGTCCCAAGTGCGAATCAAGCGGACCAGGAGACGCCCATCGGCTATTTATGCGACGACCATGGCTGTCATCATCAGCTGCCTATTACGTAAGCCCCAATTAGCGATCTGGTTCGTGCACAGTGAGAAAGTCTACTGAAATTGAGTTCGATTTGAAACAAATTGAGGCGACACATTTGAGTATATTACGCTACCTTGGAAAACCCAATTTATTCTGAGTAAATCGGCAATCTCGAATTCGTAACTGGTTCATTCTTATGAGTCCGTTCAGGTGTGATTTCCGAATCTAATATAAAATGTGAGAGATGTTTTTTCTCTTTGTGTGTTTTCGATGCTCTCCAGGAGGGCGGAGCTTGCGAATGAATTGCTTCTAATGCCAGGTTCCGACTCTACTCCTTTAGTACTCCTAGCGACAGTGTCGCAGGCCAAGACCTCGGGCTACGATGCCGCCGTGGACCGCAATTTGCTGGCCGCCGATCTCTACAATGCCGTGGCCGCAGATCGGCTTAACGAGAACCTGGTCATCTCGCCGGCCACCATCCAGAGCTCCATGGCTCTAGCCTTTGTGGGGGCCAAGGGCCCGACCGCCTCAGAGCTGCAGCAGGGTCTGCGCCTGGGACCCGGTGACGCGGACGCGGTTAGCCAGCGAAGCGGCAGCTACCAGCAGTCCCTGACCCGCGACAACAACTTCCGACTGGCAAACAACATCTACATCAACGAGAACCTGGAGTTCAAGGGCTCCTTCCGGGACGTGGCCCAGCGCCAATTCGACTCGAACATCGACAAGCTGGACTTCCATCCGCCGTACAACAAGCGCACTGCGGATGCCATCAACCGCGCAGTGGCCACCAAGACCAACGGCAAGATCACGGACATTCTGCGCCCGGAGCTGCTCAACGACCGCACCGAGGGTGTGATCGTCAATGGAGTCTCCTACTCCGCCGCCTGGCAGAAGGCCTTCCGGCTGGACAAGACCGAGAAGCGGTCCTTCCGCACCGGCAACGGCCAGTCCGTGAAGGTGGACACCATGTGGACCCTGCAGAACTTCAACTATGCCGAGGTTCGATCCCTGGACGCCAAGGTCGTGGAGCTGCCCTACCAGAATGCGGACTTCTCCATGCTCCTGCTGTTGCCGAACCGCAAGGATGGACTGCGGTCCCTGCAGCAGTCGCTGGCGGGCAAGAATCTGCTGGCCGAGATCGGGGGTATGAGCCAGCAGAAGGTGGAGGTGCTGCTGCCCAAGTTTAGTGTCACTTTCGGCGTGGGTTTGGAAGGTGCCTTCAAGCAGGTGAGCTATGTATCTTTTTCTTTAGGGTTATTGAGTTATGGAATAAGTATCAATATCAATATCAATTAAAGTGATGATGGTGATAGTTCTATTCGTTGATAATGATTTCAAATATACATTAATTGCATTTATTGTTATAAAGCTGGGCGTCCACACAATGTTCTCGAGGGACGGCGACTTTGGTAACATGTACCGAATGTTTGTTAGCCATTTCATCAACGCTGTGGAGCACAAGGCCAACGTGGAGGTGACTGAGGCTGGTGTGGAACAACCCCTGGAAACTGGAGGTGGGAATTACTACCCCTAGCTTTATCTGTTTACTAAATTATCATTTGTTTTCTTCAACAGTTCTAAAGGGCCTCTTCTCGCGATCCAAGAAGTTCGAGGCTGACCATCCGTTTGTGTTTGCCATCAAGTACAAGGACTCGATCGTGTTCATTGGGCACATTGCCAACTACGCCTATGTATAGACGCCAATGACATTTTCGCAAAGTGCTAATTCTTCTGTCAACTCGATGTTTATAACAACGATGTATCAATAAATTTCAGGCATATAAAAAGTAATTTAATTTATGGATACATCTGCGGCATGACAATTAACAAGTTTTAGGGGATTCGCGAAACGGGATTTGGATTTCGGGACTGGCACTCACCTTTCTAGCTCCACGGGCATTTGATTCGGGTTATCCATGTCGGCGGGACGGCGGTCTTAGATTTATCCTTGTATATATCCTTATCGGTGGCTTTGTATCAACCTTTGTTTCTCGCTTGATTTGCATTCGCGGGATTCGGTTTTCACTGGTGACACTTAGGGGGGGAGGGACCGCGACCGCTGCTGCCTTCTGGCATCACACTTATTTATTTATTATCTTATTCAGCGGTTTCTCGGCCGGTTGTTTCCTTTAATCGCGGGCATAAATCAACAAAAGCCGAACCAACTGACAACAATTTGAGCTTAGGCGTTTTCAATATTGCTTCGCGGAGTGCCTGCGCCGGCCGCTGGCTGCCTGAAACTGGTTCGCGATCCGAATTAGCGAATTAGCTTTGCCTTTTTCTGCGCGCGGCCTAATTGTATTTATGCATGGCTCTGGGGACATTTCGGCTGGATCGAGGTGGGGCTTCAGTTTCAGGTGCCACCTCCACCTGGCTTTCGAATCACTGTTTCACCGACACACACACAAACACACACTCACGTCCGTTGTGCTCCAACGATTCCCGACTTCCGACTCCCGACTCCCGACTCTCCAATACCGATCCTGGCCACTGATAGCCTTTCCGTTCTTTCGCTTCGTTCCAAGACGTTCGCGCATGCGCGCAGCCGCGTGTTGACGAGTCGTTCGAGGTGATCAACAGACTGAATGCGACTGCTCGGTCCCAAAAGACTCCGATCGCCGAACTCCGCCACAGAGCTGCCACCATAGCTATTAATTTGCTAGAACTGGATACCATTAAAATGATGTGAAAATTTTTTTTTTTGTTAAATCAAAGCACTATTAATCACTCTATTATATTTATATTACCACCATTTCATATTGCTGGCTTAGAAATTATCAGTATATATTATAACTTAATTTTTTCAACATAATTATTCATATTTATTTAAAAAATGTATAGATCTATATTTTCATTATTTCAGAATTTAGACTTTTCTGATTATTATTTGCTCAAATTTGAATCATTTTTAATGATCCAATTGTAAACTGCAAGGGTATACAAACGTCTGTGTTCCTTTCTCGTTTAATCAATTAATAGCAATACAAAAGCGCGTACACACTCTTTTGTTGTACATTGGATTGGGTTTAAATACAATAAATGACTAAATATAAAATGTATAATTATATGTCTTTTCAAATGTTCATGATTTCTGGGTGCAATAAGTTTAGTTACACCAAATATTAATTGATTAGTGTTTAGTAATTATTATTTTATTATTTTATTTATTTATTTTTTCTACCAACTAGCAAATGACAATTTTTTACGAAATCTATAAATTTTTGCTTCCGAGATTCTGGCAGCACTGACGCCGCCACCGTCGCAGTCTCTCTCGCTTGGGAGCTCTTTGCTTATACTGGTGAAAATACAGGGAACAGATCGTGGCGAACTTGGGATCAGATTTGGGTGTGCTTATTTTAGTTGAAGTTTGCCAAGATCCACATAGCTTATACGAGTGGTCATAACCTGGAACACTGGGGCTGCGTCCCTTCGTTAGATCTGCTCGCCTTTGCCCCCGACCAGTTTCCTCCGTTTCTGTTGTTGCTCCGGCTCGCGAGCGGAATTTTAAAGAGGCATTAAGGTAGCTAGCGAGGGGCACTGCCACTTGCAGCAGGTGCACGTTGCCCAGTGGCCCAGCACAAGGCGCAGGCGCAGGCGCTTTTGGAACAAATGCCACAAGTGCCGTGCAAACGAGTTTCCCGCAAGCTGACAGTTCATTTAGCTAATCCCGGGATCCGGGATCAGGGAGTAATGCCTTATTATGGTTCTACTATCTGTCTATTTTCTCCCTTGTCTTTATTTTTGCTGGCCATTGGGCAAGGTAATGGGTGCATTGTTGTAATTATATATATTTTAAAGTTATAGAAATGCACAATATTTAAAATAAAGAAATGTTTGCACATTTTATTGATGGTTGTTTTACGAAAGACAGAGTAGAGTATCCGAAAGATTGGAATTTAACTCTGGGAATGTTTCCCTTTTACTGGCTTATATTTCGTTTAATTAATGATTAACAAATTAATCAAGAAAGTAAACTATTTCCGACTATTAGTTTAAATTAATAAGGATATGTCCAAAAAGTGAATGCGAAAAATGCCAAATACTCTATTAAATGATACCAATTAGTTTGGTAATTAATTCATAACAACTAAGGACAATAAACAAATTATTAGTACTTCAAATTCATTTGGGAAAGGTCCCTTCAGATATTTCATACAATATTTTTGGAATGTCTTTGCCTTTAAATGTACCAAATTAAGAAGTCCCTTGCGAAGGACGTTCTATTCATTTTCAAAATTAAATATTAATTCTGGAAATCTTAGTTTGTAATAAAACAATCCGTTGAAAAATATAAACAAATCCTTCTGTTTGATTATTTTTTCCAATATCAATCGAATATTGTACTGTAATAAATAATGAGAACACTTGTCCTCATAATTTACTGAACCTAATAAAATAAATAAGATATACTTCGATAATCGTCGGGGTAATACATTTCTGTTTTCCCATTAAAGTTTTTAATCAATTGTATATCTATATCTATAGGAAATACCTTTCCCTATGTTGGATACCATTATTTAATATTAAATCGATAATTATTTGGCTTAAACTCTTTGCCGTGAATCATAACAATTACATGCACGTTAATAGAATTGTTTATGAGAAGGTTAAGGCTGAAGTCCAAAATGATTTAAGTTGCTTTTATTAAAATTTCCCAAGCCCTTCAAATTTATTTAGTGTTTAGAATAAAAATTAGTTAAAGATATAATCACGCAATATTAAACAGCTGCTCACTTTATCCTTAAACTCGTACTCCAAATAGATTATTTGGAACTATTTTGTTCCGCAGTCAAAAAATATGCTGACTCTTCAGTAAATTTATGTTATATAAAAACCAATTACTAATTTAATTGGTTGGTACAACTCCAATTATCTTTTTTTACTTTTGCAGAGAGGATAATAAATTTCTTATTTTTTACAAATTAAAATTTTGTTTTTATTTTACCTGCAACATTTACAAATAGTTTTTCATTATTTATATTTCAGTATATGCAGTAAATAAAAAAGAAATATGATGACAAATTTATGAATTTGCTACTGATGGCGTGCTAGAAAAAAGATATGTAAATTTCATCAGTAACTTGTATAAAATTGCAATATTGATTTATAAATAAAAACCTAGTTTTTTTATAAGCTTCTGATAAATTTAGTGATGATTGGTACTGGAAAATGACCAACATTTTGTACCGTTATTTCGATTTCGAGAAAAAAGATACTTTCAAAGGGTTAAAGCGTCCAGTTGTCATTCTCCGCAGTTGCATTGGTCTCGTCTTGGTTATTTTCCCCAACTCCGTGGCTTAATTTTTGGGTCGCACGTTCTGTTTGTCGTTTTCGAGTTAAATATTGCAATTGACTTCGACAACATTCAGGTTTTATATGTTGCTCGATCCCGTGTTTATTTTTGGCTTTCGAGCGGGGAAATTAAAGTGGCCGCTGACAGACCACCAGGCAACGATTATTATTATGAAATATCTCCGTGTGCTTAACTGGCTTTGTGTGACTTGCATATTCGATGGGTGTATATGGGCCCGTAATTGGATTTTCGCCTCGAACAATGGATTTGACACGCCTTTCAGTCCGAGGGGGAACCTCAGCCTGTGGAACTATTGCTAGTTTTACGGCCTGCCGAGGCTGGTTGATGGGAGAATGAAGCTCCATTTGGTTATATTCCTGGGTATATCTCCAACTGCTCCCGAACAGAAGCCTCTAACCCGTCTCTCCTGCAGCTGCAGCCCTGCTCCAGAGGATCTCAGCGAAATGCATTCGCGATTGTCCAGCCTTCTTCAGAGGAAAGCTGGTCTGCGCCTACCATAACGCCTGCTACCTGGACATGGAGTACTGCTCCATGTTGGCCTTCAACTGTGCCCGTCATGCCCAGAGAAAGCAGAGTAAGGATCCGGCTCCCTCAAACAGACCAATTAATATCATACCATTTAATCTATCCTTTGGTTTCAGTGTTCCTTTTCATAGATGAGGACACGTGTGGCAAGGACAGGCTTCCCAAGTGCGAAACAATGGATTCTTGATCTCTAGCGGAGTAGGTCCGTATTTATTGATTGATGATTGATGATTACAGATTCAAGAGCTTAATCTAGTTGAATGTTCAGTGCTAAATATATATGCGTGATAAGGCTAAAACTTGACAATGTGGCCAGTGAAATAAACCGCGTGCTTGTCGCGAATGATGAACACAAACGGATGGTCGGCCACGAAGGTCTTCGGGTCCAAGGGCAAGGACATGGGAACCCCTGCGGCATCTGTGCGTAGGTGGAAAACGAAAGGGATTAGGTGGAAAACTCTCCTCTAGAACATCCAGCTAAAACCCCACTTACAACTGACGCCTGCTGCCTCGCATCCGATCTCGTTCACATCGATGAAGGTCTTGTGCTGCACCTTGGTGATTCGCGTGCCAATGGGCGAGTCCTGGAAGATGTTACTGAAGTCGGCGGCGTCCGAAAACATGGCGCTGATTCCCATCTACGGAGATGTCAACAAAATATTTAAATTTTCCTACTCAGGCAAAGCAAGAATCATGGACAAGGGGACAAGGGGTCTCCCTCGTAAATAACCCCTCCAAAGATCTTATCTTGCCAGAGTCACACGGTGACCCTTGTCCACGCCACGCCACTGCCCCCCAATCCCACTTACCTTGTGCAGCGTTGGCCTGAGGTCGGTGTCAAACTCGAACTTGAACTTGGGCAGGTAGACCGAGACGCTCTGCCACTGCCAGCGCTCCTCGAGCAGCTTGAAGTCAACGCCCTTGAGCTTCTGCTCCAGAGCCTGCAGCCCGGAGCGCTGGTTGGGCAGGATGAACCACATGGTCAGGTTGATGTTCTCAAAGAACAGCTCGATGGCCTTGGCGTCCAGCTCGGGGTAGTCGGCGTAGTAGTACCAGTTGTCGGCGAACATCGTGGGCACCTGGACAGACTGGCGCTCGCTCAGCCAGAACTCCCGCTCGCGGGTGTCTTCGTCGTTGAAGGGTCGGGCCCAGCGGGCCTTGAAGTAGATGGCGTTGACCAGGGCCACGTTGGTGTCCGGCTCCAGGCTGTCCACCACTCGCTCGATCTTGTCCTGCGTCTGCTGCTTCACCCACTGGTTGATCTTCTCCACGGCCTCCGTTTCGCGGCTGAAGTCGAGCGGCTCCACCTCGGAGTCGAAGTACTTCTGGGCCACCTCCCGGAAGTGGTCCGAGACCTTCAGCTTCTCCCGGGTGTACACCTTGTTGGCGATCTCCAGCACCGTCTTGGACTTGATGTAGGAGTGCAGCAGGTCGTGGTAGCTCTCGGCCAGCCCGTCCTTGCTCTCCTTGGCCGAGGCGTGCAGCGTCTTCTGCAGCTCCAGCGCCGTCCTGCCCTCAGCCCCGTAGTAGGCCAGGCCCAGGGCCAGCTGGATGGACACCGGCGAGATGATCACGTTCTCATCCTGGCGGTCGGTGGCCAGCGTCTGGAAGAGCTCTGTGGCGAACAGGTTGCGCTCCTTGATCGTGTTGCCGTGGCTCCCCGGCCCGGAGACCAGGGCCAGCAGTGCCCCTAGAAGTATAACTGGCAGCCGACGAAGGGCCGGTTAGTTGGGAGTGGCTCCTACCCGGGCTTCCCGCTTCTACAACTCACTGCTCAGCCAGCGGTCCATTGCGCCTGCGTCGTCACCTGGAGACTAAAAGTGAAATGGCCAGCACCTGTCATTTATAGCCGCCGGCCAGCCAGGAATCCCGACAAAGCCACCAAGAACGACGCCGGCCCAGGCAGAGACTAAGCCTGAGACAGAGACTGAGACAGAGACTGAGACTGAGGCAGAGGCAGAGGCGGTGGCAGAGCCTGATGCGCTTTGCATTACAAGCAGCAGAAAAGAAAATCCGTAAGAAGGAAAGGGTTGACTTGCCAGACCGAGCCTTTGAATACCCTTACCATGCTGCAGAAAGCAGTCTTTTATGACTGTTGTCAGTCTGCGTTTAGTTATTTTGTTATCAATTACTTATTAACTAGTTCATCATGTCCTGTTGTATTATTATACTATTATTTGAATATTACTCTTAAGCACATACATTTTAGGGAGTTGTAATCGATAATTGCCTGCTATTTCTCTAACAAAAATGTTTATTTTCTTAAATATAAATCGCTGATTTAATTAAAATTTATCAGGTTGTTCATAAACTCTCCACCAAAGATGTTCAGTTTGCGAAATTTCTATATCTATTTATTTATTTATTTATAAAAGGATTTCTTTTTAATATTATGGTTAATATTTAAAGGATTTTGGATGTATAAAGATAACATTTCAACTATATCCTTACTTAAAAAATGCAAATAATATATTTAAATAATGCTTTCAAATACATTTTAAATCTTAAAGATTTACTAATCGATAAATATGAATGTAACATACTTGTTCACAAAAGCAAGATATATCCATTAGGGAAGAGAACAAAAAGAAAGAAGAAATGGAACTTTGGGATGGTTTCGGTTCTTAACCCGATCGCACCTGAAAATAGTGGGAAGAGTTCCACTTTCAGTTCCCATTCTCTCTCAGTTTGATTGTTTATTAGTTCTCGGAGTCGCTTTTAATCTCTCTCTCTCTCTATTGTTCTCTCTCTCTCTGAAACTCCCAATGTGCACTTGAGTTGTGATCTCTGCACTTGTTGCACTATGGGTAATATAGCCCATTTTTGTTTTCAAAATGGTAAATATACGGTGAATTTTAACAATTAAGTAATATTTTGGTTGGATTATTTCTAACTATTAAAAATCGCCAAGTTTGTTGTGTTAGATTTTATATATTTAAAGTGATGTATTCAAATATTAAAATATCCAGTCCCAATATGCTCTTCCAGCGACTTGTTAAAGCATAAATTAAAATTTTTAACATATAACCTTTTGTTTGAAAAGCAGGATTAATCCCAGATGAGATGTATCCAACTGCTTCCATGATGAGCTTAGGAAATTATGATCTGATTTAGACAAAATGTTGTTAACCTTTCAAAAGAGTATGTATTTAAAGTTTCCTAAGTTTCATACAGGTTTCTTAAATTTACCCGATCTTTCCTACGAAAACTATAGAACACAGTAATGTGATTCGGATATTATTAAGGTCAAAATCTGCCTAGGAATGTATAATAATAATCTTTATACTTGAATTATTAATTAATGTCAAGTTATTAATTTATTAGACAGATTTACTCATATATCCCACAGTGCATTGCCACGAGATCTCCTGTCAAATTATTTACATGCTCGGAACTGGGCCCAAAGCCAGGGCCGGTTGGGGGAGCCCAAGGAGGTGCCGAGGGGGCGATCGGGATTGCATTAACTCTAATTTCCCGTTTACGAACACGAAACGAAAACGTTCATGTTTTATGGCCGTTGCATTTAATGAGTTATTTTCGTATTTTCGTATTTGTTTAGATAATGCGTGCATAAACAAAGGGCGGCGGGGAAAGCAAACAGCATTGCGCATAAATTGTTTATCGAGCATCCCCCAACCCCAACCCCAACCCCATCCCCTCGAATTTATGGAGTTTACGAAACTCGAAACACACAAAACGAAAATCGATTCAAAATCCCAGCGGGCTCAGGTGAGAGGCGATGGCCAATTTTTTATCATTAAAGAGCCGTAAGGGAGGATACACCTCCGATCAGAATTATCAAAAAGTCCCGAACTTCAGCGGGGTTATTTATGCACATTTTGTGTGAAATGCTAATAAATTTTAATGGAATTTTAAAAACATGCTTTATGGACCCGTCCTGGACAGGGGCACGGACCGAGACCGAGACCCACTTCCCTGGGCGTCATAAATTGGCGGCTACCGTTCCGACTGATGGCCAGTCCCGCCGATCCTGCATAATTGCGATACAGATGCAGATACAGATGCGGATACAGATACTGCCGCTGAGATATATAACCACAAAATCGGGAAGCTGATGGCAGCATTACAAGGCACAAACCATAGAGCTCCCTAACACTTTCAATCGGTTCGAAGCGGTCCCTGACTTGGAGTTGTTCCTTATAGAAGCACAAAACCAGATCTGGCCTAACCTTATATAATTTACAACCACAACAGCAACGAGAGATGTGTGTGTGTGTGTGTGTGTGTACTTGTGTCCTTTTTTCCTGCCAACGACCGAACGAAGAAGCGACGCTGACCGTTCTGATTGAATGATTTCACTGATCGAGACAAAACATGTTAAAGATCGTGAGATGCTGGACTCCATCTCCTGCTCCATCTCCGACTCCAGATACACACAGCAGCCGGGGATGGGGAGAGGGACTTAAGCAGGACACTGAGCAAAAATAAGCATGAGAAAATTCAAGTCAAGTTAGCAATAGTTCACTGAAAAATACACGAGACACAAGAGAACTACAATATATAGAATAAGATGCGTAACGCCATGTCATTTTAAACTGTGTCTTATTCATTATAGTGTCATTGTTTTTTATTCTCAGTTTAAATTGGAATTTAATAATATCAAATAAAGAAATATTATACAGATTGTTATTTAATACGGTCATGGTATTCCGAATTGTGATATTCCGGGAGTATGAATTATGAATTAGGACTCGGTTGGATGGCCAGGTGCTTAATACGGTAGAAGCATTATAAGAACTTAAGCACTTTACCAGCACTTTAAATGCAAATGCAGAATTTGTAATTTCTCTCCGTGGATCCATCATGCAACAGCAGCAAAATGCTGCTGCCTCGGCTGCCGCTGTTGATAAAAATAAACTTGGCAAAAAGCGTCTTCCTCCTCAGAGCCCGGCCCGGGGACGCGGCAAGAATGATGAGGCAGCAACACGAATTATGTGATCGCCGCTGCATCTCGTCTGCCCCCGGAGACGGTGTGCGTGCGGGTAACCCAAAACCAGTTGCTGATGGAGCACCAGGCCCAGCGCCCAGCAGGGCTCGCAAGAAACCCCAAACACCGCAGAAAAAATAAATAAATAAATAAATAAATAGGAGGGGGAGGAGCAGGGCACACAATGGCAGCAATCGCTCTCAGCTGCCGCTCTTTAAAAACAATAAATCTGCACAGAACTGAAACAGAAACTCGACATTTGCATAGTATCGCGAACGAATCCCCCGGGGTATTCTTTGGGGCTGTGCGTGACCGAACAATTGACGGGGCGTCCAGGGGGTCCGGGCTTAGAGGTCCAAAAGTGAGTTCAACGCTGTAAGCTGAACCCAACATACCTATTCTGGTCTTAAAACTATTCTTAATTAAAGTAAGAGTGATATGCCATCAGTAACTAAAAGTTTAAAATAAAATACAAGCTTAATATCTCCTGACTTGTCTATAGTTTTTACATAACTCATAACTAACCATTACAATTAGGCAATAAAATGCGGCAACTTTCCTCTAGGAGACCATTAGGGAAACCCCGACTGGAAAAGCTCATCCATACAAAGGCCAATGTAAAATACATACTTTTAATGGCCATAAATTCTTATAAATAAGTTGCGTAGACGTTAAATGAAAGTTATACTTCAGCAATAGGTAAGGAGCTGTCATCTGCCAAGCGGTTTGGTGGCCACTCAGCCGGGTCTCTGCGTCCCAAGGCGGCTTTTCCACAACTGAGGTAATTAGCTAAATGCCGCGGCCCAATCTAATCGACAGCTCCGGCGAGGCACTTTGGTGAAACCCGCGAGGCGTTGGTCAACCCGACTCAGTTTTCAGTGGATCGGAAAACTTTCATTCAATTGCAGCGGCTCCAAGTGAGCAGCAAATCAAGCGTTGCACGTATGCAAATGGAGTCTACAGACTTGCCGCACTCCGCACGCACACTTTATGTGAGGCAGCACTTGAAATAAAATAGAAACCAGTGTTAATGTCTATAGGTTTTTTAATTGAATCCATTGAACACATAATAAAGTCAGTGGAGAGCCACATAAACCTTGGGCTTCAGCAATCTGTAATTTTAATTACTTTTGGTATTAAGCATAACATCAGTTCACGGTTCTAATATAACAGTAGTCATATTGTGGATATATCAACAAATTGAAAAGGTGGGCTTATCTAAACAATAAATGCTAGTAATTTTCTGAGCTACTAAATCACATGAAAATGTATCCCATAAGAAGAAATAAGAGCTTAACTGACTGTCCTAGTAATTTATAGAATTCAAAGACACAAATACTAAGAGTAAAGTTTTGTATTGATTTGTCATTATCAATTTATTTTCATTATATTAATGAGCTCTTAAAGTATGATCTAAAACCACAACAGTTTAAGCAAAAATTGTTTCATAAGAAGCAAGAATAATTCTTGCAAAGCTAAGCACTCATATCCACTTTAAGCTTGAAGACATTTCTTTTGGTGCAGATTCCGAAGCGGACTCCAAAGTCCGACTGCCTCCCTGCCGGTGGCGGCGGTGTCCACTTGACCAGTCGACAGACCCAACAACAACCCTCGCTGACAGGGACCAAAGCAACAACAGCTGCAACAACTGCAACAACTGCAACAACTGCAACAACTGCAACACGGATGACACGTCAATCGCGCGCTGCCCACTTGGAGCGAGCGACTCGAGGCAGGGAACTGGATTCGCCGACTCGAGCCGTTTCTGCCGCGACAAATTAAGCTGCAACGACCAGAACGACTCCTTGTACTTCCCATTAATTAGCACTAAAATAGGCAGACCTGCGGGGCGCGGGGAGCCCTGGCCTTTCGATTTCTACGAAATCACGGACATCTATCAGCGGCAACAAGCCGCACAGCCTTGTAGGCTGTCCGTTAAGGCATCTGACAGCCGCCTAAGCAGTCAATTGATGTGCCCAAAGTGGGCACAGCATCCAGAACTCGGCATCTAGCTTCGAGCAATCCATCGATCCAGCGATCCAGCGATCCAGCGATCCAACTAAATCAAATTCAATTGAAGAAGTTGACGAAGAACGCCCTCTTCATATGATAGACAACATATCAATTTCGGGTGCCAGCCCTTACTCCATCTTTGCACTGAAATTTGAATTGTATACCTAAACTTGTGCTACAAAAATCTCTGGAATTTTGAAAATCCTTTAAAAAGTATCTTAAAGGTATCGATATGATGTTCGAGTTACCAAACTAACAATACTGTTTGAGTCCTCAGTAATCGGACATTTCACTACATTGTAAAATGCTATTGCCAGAGATCACTAGATTTCTCTCTGTGCAGGCTTGTTGCAATATTTGGGCAACCTTCGACGTCCATTTGTCTATTGGGCCGAAATGTGTCCATCATAAAACGTCAATTAGCTGATTGAAATCAGCGCATGCGATCCGCAATTATTTCAATTTATGGCCAACAGGAAATTGCGGCTGCGGCTGCGGCAACTGTCATTGTGCAGAACAAATGACATGATCAAGATGCCATTGAGGATGGGCCCGGGATTTAGGCTGGGACTGGGACGGGGACTGGAACTGGAACTGGGACCGGCACTGGGACTGCGATTCGGTTGCGGTCTGAGCCTCTCTATTGCCTTCTATTTCGGCTTCTATTTCGCTGGCGCTGGGCGGGCTTGGTGGCGTACTTTATGTAACGATCGCCGATCGGGGCAACTTTGCAATGCAAATGCTGTGGCATTGCCAGGGAAATGCGGCTGCAGGCACTCGCTCAGCAGGGATTGCCACGACGAGCCACGACGATGGCTCCAGGCGATCCCAGCTCAGCGGCGATCATCCTCAGCAAATGAGGCTGTCTTCTCCAGCAGCTCGGGGCCCGGCCTTACACGCTCAGCTCGGGGCCTTCAGCTTCGGCGTATGCTAATTTGCTTGTCAAAGTGACACATCGATCAGGAGGGAAGCCAAGGCAGGGGAGTGTAGTGTGGTGTAGTGGAGTGTAGCTGCCGAACGGAGCGGAAAATCTGATAATCCCTTCGATTTCCAGCGACAGCCTAAAGGTATGCCGCGGCTTTGTTTGCCTCGGCGACAGTCGATTTCCCGCCAAGAAGATTCAAGAGATTGCGGGGAGCAATGGCTTTTACTCTGTTAATAGGAAAAGAACACAGGTAGGACCTTAAAACACTGCAAATAAATCTTCAATTTAGTTATATTTCGTGCTAATCAACCTGTTATAGGAATATGAACCATAACATAGACATCAGAATACATTTTTTGTTTCGAGTTGAAAACATAACAATTTTGGCTTTGTTTAAGTCACTCTTAAAAAGGATCTATTAGAATTGCTTTTTTTAATAATTATATTAGTTATTTATATTTTCGGCATTCTTTTAATTTCAACAAATAACAACTTAATTAGTCATTAGCTAATAAAAATTTACTTTTAGGAAAAGTCTTTATGATATGTAATTATCAGCACTATTACTTTGTGAAACTTTTAAACTTTTCTACTCTTTTCATTTATCCAACATTATAAGATTAACATCATATCATGATACACGGCACATAAGGCCTAATTGAATCATTGAGATTATTGAAAATACAATTAAACAATGACTGTAAACCAATCGTATAAGTTGTGATACCTGTAAATAACTTTAGTATAAATAACAACTTCTTTCTATTGATTTAACTCCCATTGAGGTAAGATTTTCTCTCAATATACAAGAACCTGAGAAAGGGTAAGCCATTAAGGAACCCAACTAGAGGGCCTAAAAAACAGATACAGCTAACTTAAAAAATAACCCCATAAAAACACAACAATGCAGGCAAAAGGTGAATGAATGGCAGCTGCAACAACGGCAGCATCAGCCAAATTGAAGTGTCTGTCTCTTGGTTTCTGGTGCAGTTTTTGCTGGCTTCATTTGCTGCCAATTTACTGACGAATTGGCCCGGCCCAAAAGAGCGTGTGAATGGCAACAGCAGTTTTCTGGGCTGCTTCGCGCCTCCACTTTTCTACCGCATACACGCACACACACTTCCTATGCAAATTCCCGCACATGAGCGTTTTGAAAGCGGATTTTCCGCCGTTTTTTACGAGCCGAGAGCAGGGCTTAGCCGTAGTCCGGGGCTGGGTTAGAAGGTAGTTAGACTTCACTGTTCGACACGCCGTGGCGGAATAGTTTTAGAGAGTGCGTTTTATGGGGCCCACGCAGCCATGAAAATGTGTTAATGTGCGAGATTTGGGGCCGGGATTGGGCTTGGGGCTTGGGGCTTGGATTCCCCCAAAGTCTGGAGTGACAGTTGAAGGGGGTCGCCGCCGAAAAGTATGCAATGACGCATGGAGCCGCAGTGAAGATTGGAGATTTCGGAGCTGGAGTCGGCGTCGAAGGGTGTGGAGATCTGATATTGGAGAGTGCTGCTGGAGTGGGGTGCGAGCCCCGGCTAAACAATTGCAAAAGTGTAAAATGTGTTAAGCCAACTGAAATGGGAAACCCTCTTCGCCTGCTCCCACCCTGTAGCCCTCTCCACCCCCTACCTATGCCTCACCCCTGGGTGCCCCAGCTTAGCAACTTTTGTTGATGCCCCGCCCCCCTCCCCACCAGCGACTTAGTTTTTACTTTGATGGATGTAAAGCTCTTTGTTGTGCGCGTACACCGAAAGAAAGTATGTACATTTATCATAGTTGATTTTTTCCTAATTATTTTATATATTTTAATTTAATTAAATCATAATTTAAATTGTTTACCCAATGAAAACAAAGAAATATAATGAACTTGATTCGGAAACTCGAGCATCAAATGAAGATACAATCTGCCAAACTCTTGGAGGAATTAAAATTAAGTAAAATATACAATGTGTAAGAATACAAAAGTTGTGCTTACATTTTAAACAATATTTTTTGATTTCTTAGATTTGTTAGTTTATTAAATTTGTTTTCTTTTCTATTTCTCTGTTTCTCAACTATTAGTTGAGTTTGGTAGGAGTTACC
The DNA here is from genome assembly GCA_035046265.1 of Drosophila bunnanda. NCBI lineage: Eukaryota > Metazoa > Arthropoda > Insecta > Diptera > Drosophilidae > Drosophila > Drosophila bunnanda. Next base: position 17,727,976 of record JAWNOB010000016.1, read on the forward strand.
AAAACGACATAATGCGCATTAAATGTTTGTAAAAATAACCAAATAAGTCATACAATTTAGAAATACGCAGAATTATACATTAAATGAGGTATTCTTTTTAGTTTAAAGAAACTACTTTTTCATAAATAAATATATTTTTTAAAGAATACTTTAACAAAGTGAAGTGGGAACGGTGGCCTTAACTCCGTAAATTCTATTCGAATAATATTGGAACGTGATATGTATTTATGTATGTATTTATGTATTTATAATATTATTGATAACATTAGTAATATAATGTAACATTTATGTAATGGGTTACTAATTAATTAAACAATCTTTATGGCTAACAATAAAACTTATATAACTTAAGTAATGTCCTTAGATATTTGTAAATATATTGCTGTAAATGTTTACCACTTTAGAAGAATGTGCATTTCATATGTTGTTGAAAATAGCCCTTGTTGAGAAACACCAACTTTCTGCGATTCATAATACGGCCTGTTACATTGCAGTTTCTTTCAGTGTAAGTATGTTCCTTATGTGAACGAGTGCGTTTGAGCTTGCGCTGGATTTATTTGTGGCAACACAAAGATTTTTTAATGGCATCTTTTGTAGCAATTTCTTACACACACTCCCGTGGCTGGGGCCCGAACCCAAAGCCATTTCATAAGCACTCGGGCATGTGTGTGTGTGCGAGTGTGTGAGTGTGTGTGTGTGTTGCAAATGGCACCCCAACTTGAGGAGGTTAAGTCTGAGGAACTCTTTTTAGCACAAATAAACTTGGCTACATTGTTGCCCGGCTTTTGGCCATTCGCCTCCCTTGAGCTCCGACCCCCCTCCGGCGCGGAGGAAATGGATGTGTGTGACTCGGGGGTGTGCGGATGCCTTTGAGTGTGTGCACTCAGGCAAGGTGTTTGCCTGTTAAATTATATAACAATGCAATGAACTGTAAAATACGCAGCTAAGTGCTGCTCCTTAGTGCTGCTCCTTAGAGCTCGTCCTGATCCCTACCCAGCTCGAAAGTGAGGAGAGTGTGGCCTGGTGGCCATAATTGGACCGAGGTGACAGCAGACATTTCTCAGCTAGCCACACAGAACGCCATTAACTTGTTTAATTAGAGCATGCCAAATGAAATGGCCAAATTATGCAAATGTTGTCGGTTCGGGCAGAAGGAACCGAGAATTATGAACCAGGAAGATATGAAAACTAATTAAGCTTTGACATTAATAAAAGCAAATAGGCTCAACGTTTTCTGGGGAACTATGATTAATTGGGAAATTTGTCTCACTTGAAGAACACTTGCCTTATTATTTATTTACATTTTTTGTATCTATTCTTCTGAATGTTTAATCTTGCAGTAAGGATTTACAATAAGCACCTGTAAAATTATATATTTACTTTTATGATTTGGTGGAGACTGAGCCCATTTTTCTGTATAACTCATATTATTTGCAAAAATTCCTTAGATTATTTATGCAGAGCTGCTCACTTAAATTGTAGTAAGCTAATTATTAATTATTATATTTTAATAAAAATATCCTCTATTAATGAAATTAAATGGAATTAGGTTTATTTATTTCTAGGCTAATGCTTATATTTTCCTACAAGTAAAACCATAAAATAAGCTGATTGTAGTTTCATTGTCAGAAATCTTATCCCTCCTCAAGGTCAACCCTACCCAACCACAGACCCGCACAATCCCCAACCCTCGCAGCGCACCACAAATCGTGTTAAATAATGAAAAACTAAATTAAACATTAAGATTAAAATAGAATGTGAAAATTATGCAAGGCCAGCTGCTAATTTATAAAACAAACACACGCCGCGGCACGCTAATGTGGGCTAAATATGAATTACCGCGAAAGTATATAGTGGACAGTTAATTAAATCATAATGACCGCTCCACATGCAGCCGAGGTCCAGGGAAAATCAATTAAACGTGGCATACTTTTCGGGTGCCGCCCAGGACTCGATGTGCGTGTGTGCTGGGTGTGCGTGTGCGTGTGCGGGTGCAGAGTGTGTTTACGGAAAACCAAAAGGGAACTTTTCAACTTTGTGGTAAACGCTTTAATATGGGCCACAATCCGAGAACCATTTAAATTCAAATCGAAGCCAAATGGCTTTACTTATATGCGAAATTGAAGACAGCTCCCCGAGGGTTGGCTGGAACTGGAAAGGAAAGGAAAGGAGAGGAAAGGAGTCTGCCCGAAAGGAAGTAAGCACTGCGACCCTTAATTTAAAGATTACTTTTCCCCCCATTTGGTTTTGTTTGCTTTCAATTGTTTTTATCAGTTTACATTCGAGAGTAACAAAACAGAAAAAATAACAGCGACGAGCGACAAACAAATAAAATCCACCCAGCGAGCCGGCGAGGGGCGGCGAGAGATTTAGCTGTGATTTAGTTGGGGAAATCGCTGAAAAACACATAAACTTTTTGCTCTCCCTGGCTTTGGCTTTTATTGGCATTGCTGTCAGCGGAACCGGAGGGGAGTTGGGGCTCTGTTTATATTTGTTTCGATTTGTTTGAGCAGCAGCTGAGGCCCCGCTCAAGCCGAGCATCGATTTAATTGAAACTTTGCTCATTAAATGGCTGAGTGAAGGAATGAAAAGTTTCCACACATTTTGCATACTTCCCTGCGGAAGGGGGAAGCACCCTGCATTACTCTGCTCTTCGGGGGAGAAGGGGGCACTGGAATGCAGACAAGGTGCCCCAAGACACAGCGAATGAAATATAATAAATGATGTCACACAAGGCGATGAGCGGCAGCTTGTCAAAAACACATGTGCCTCAGCGCTATGTTTAGAGGGGACACTAAGAGAAACTAAGGAGCTTTAACATTACTTCAGAGACACCTTAATGAACAAGATGTGTAACGCCACTCGATTTTTGTGAGCTATTTTGTTCCAGGCTATCTTTAGTCTCTCTGTACGCTCTCAACTTTGTCCGAACTGAACTGCTTTTATAACGACTTTCTAATATAATTGCGTTACGCATCTTCTTGCTTATGGTTTCCTTGTGATATTTATATTACATTCTTCAGAAGCTGTTCCTATACGTCTAGTACTTGTAATATTTCTTGCCGTGCAGATGTAGATGAAGCCCTCAAAAGTAGACAATAATAATGATTGTTCCGACAGCATGGAAAAACTTCTGCTGTGACCCCCGGCTCCACCTTCGATCCATTGTGTTCCGCTGCGTAACGCTCTGTTCGGTTACATTGCGCTGACTGATGAGACAATTTGTCATTTTCCACCAGAAGCGACTCGGCAACTCTCCCCCCCGGTTGACAAACCCTGACAGGGAACTACTACTCTTGCTCTAGAGGCTAGAAGGTCCACCGGCAACTGGGACTGCCACCCCGGACACTCAGAGCCTCCTTTTTTTTGGTTGCATCAGCTGGCTCGAAAGTAATCATAATTCTGGGGCCCATTGAAAGCGAGAGTGGAGTGCGGAAATGCAAATACTCATAGGCCGGGCTGACCAAATAGCTGCTGGCCTCGTCCGAGGGAACAAAGCGCGATTATCAGGCCAAGGAACAGCTATGAATAATTATTAAAAATTTAAGAGCGCACGCACTTCATTCGGGGGCATAAAATAAAAATTTAATGGCATTTAAGTGGCCCCCGGCCATGTCCTTTATGTGCGGAGAGACTCCCCGCCAGACGCCCCCGGCAGGGGCTGAACAAAAAAGAATGTATTTTTTCTGGCAGGCACAATTAATATTATGGCGTGGCAGCCAAAGTTGATGTGGCACCTTGCCCAGCCCCCGGGAAAAAAGCACAGGAAGCACTTAGCGTCGCAACATGCGAAATAAAAAATCGTGTAGCGCGCTTCGCGGGGCAGGATCGGGGCTGGCGAGCCATTGAACTTGTTTCGGGTGGCTGGCAAAGGTCGCCGATGGGGAGTCGCAAAATGAAAAGCCAAATAAATAAAAATAAAACGAAACGAAACGAAACGAAACGGAGAAGAGCAGTAAAGAGCTCATAAGTGCCGGGCCATAATTCAAACTCGAGGCTGTACTCCGTCCGTGCAATTGCCGTGTCTCGGGCTGCCTTTGTTCGGCCTTATCGCCTCGCCATCGGAGGCCCACTGTCTGCATATGCCGGCCGGCGCCTAATTGGGCTAATTCCTGCAGGATCAGGACTTAAAGCCGCCTTCGCAAACTTATGCAAAATAAATATGAGCGGAGTACGTGACCAAGTGCGTAATATGCAAAAAGTTGAGCCACATCCCTACGCCCGCCGCATTCCCAATGAATGTCAGCCGAAGGACAAGCACACGCCGAGGATATATGTATGCACATCCCTGCTTGTCAGACAAGTCATGGCCATGTAGGATCCCCTGGGCCACGCCGCTTGAATTCCTAAGCAGGCAAACAAGCACGAAGCCGGGGCAAAAGTAAAAGTTTCCCTTTAATTTCGGACAATTTATTTTAATTTGCTGGCAAAAGGAGCGCTGGCTTTCTCACTTGCAAATCGTGCGGCGTGCAATTAGGCGACGCTTTCACTAGCAACAAAGGCGAATCGCAAGTAATTTGAATGGAGTGACATGGAGCCTGGCACTGTCAACGCCCCTGCTCAGCCAGCGAGTCCCCCGGGAGCAAGGCGCTTCCCCCGGCAGCTCGACAGCTGCTGAAGCCGAACACGGTGCGTATGATTGATGCAGACTGCCAGACGCCGCAAATGTAATTTGCGAATTTCTGCCCCTGTTGCCATTCGCTCTTTGGGGACTCCGATGACGGATGAACTTTCGTATAGTTTTTGGCCACGTTAAAGTTCCATTGGTATTTCGTTTGGCCAAGGTGTAAGTGAAATGAATACTCCTAAGAGTTGAGGATATGTATATATGTAAATAGTAACATTTGCAAAAATTAAAGCTCAACAGAGCAATGCCTTTAAATGCTACCCTTGTTTTATTATTGGAAATGGAACAGCTTTTTAAGCAAAATATATAAAGTAACTCCTCTAGGATTCCTCTACTGAAGCATGCAATCTTTTTTGTGACTATTGCTTTCATAGCAACGACTCTTCTGAGACCTTAAAGATTCCGCATGTGGATGCTCGCATCGATCTCCATTTTGGCCAAGGTAAATTCAATCAAGTTGTGCCATTTGCAAGCTAAATTGAAAACATATGTTTCCGCCTTGGCATTCCACCCAAACTTAAGACAAACAGAGGAGGAGGCGGCGGGCGGAAGCTACTTAAAAATGCTGCACACGTACAGCCAATTGTGAGCAAACACGGCAGCGGGAGGAGCCTTGGGGGAAGTCAAGGAACTTTGCCGCCATCTCCCGAATTCCCCTGACAGGCTGGCAGCGGCAGCTTCATCAGGCTCCCACATAAACATCCTCATCCCCATCCTCATCCTCATCCACATCATCATCATCGTCGTCGTCGTCGTGCCCATCATGAGGCTCATCAGCATCAACTTGTCTGTCCCTACATCGCCCCGAGAGCTACTAAATTTCACGCAATCACGACCACACACACACAGCGAGTCCTTGGTCCTTCTTCAGTTTTCCCTGCTTTTTTTGTGTGCTGCCAACTGCCTAATAAAATATTTAGTTGCTGGGAGTCATTGACAAGTTTGCAGACAAGGTTCTTCGGGTTTTGTGGTCTCTTTATGCTCCTTGATGAGACACAAGCGAGGCGGACAGGTGAGTTGTGCCTGTTTCTCACTTTCCGACTCCGCTTTTGGCTAAGCACAGCAAGAAAAAAGTGTTAAGTTTATATGAAGAGATCTTGATTAATTAAAAAAAAATACACACCACACTTAGGCTTCATATTAAGGGGCATTTAGCTAGTCATAGTCCAGTGTAATAATTATTTATTGTGGGCTGTGGCTTTTCTCTCAGTACACCATTTCCAGTCTCAGTTTTTTACGAGGCCTCAAATCTATTAAGGGCCCATTGACAGCGCTTTGCTCCAGGAAATAATGAAAAATTCAGAAACCAATATTTAAAATGCCATCAAATCAAACAAAGTGCAACAATGTGTGATCCCAAATCGGGCCCGCTCAGTCCCGAACCCAGTTCGGTATCCTTTCAGCGTTTAATATCTCATCAAGTGTTGCGCTTTACGACTACTTAAAATCCCATAAAAAACAAAGCGAAATAAAACTGTGGTGAAGCGCGGCGGCCCTCCTGGCAAGCGGATCCCAAGGAAAATCAACGCCCAAAGCCGTAAATTCCCTCCCGTCGGTTTCGGGTGTTTCCGGGGCAAAGCCGTTGAAAGGAAAGCGAAAGGAAATGCAAAGGCAAAAGCAGCCAGAGAGCAACGACAGCGGCAAGATTTAATGATGCAGCATGATTTGCGCATAAAAAACGGAGCGGAATAGAATAGAATCAAATGGAATGGCACTGGCTGGAGTCGGAGCCGGGGTCGGGGCTGGTGGCGTGCCAGGAGCAGGCAGTATGGCTTGACAGACATCGGCAACTGCTGGACAAGCTTTGATAAAATGCAGCGCACACACCCGCAGCACGTACATCCTTACAGTTGTCCTGTAGTACCACATGCATATATAAATATATATAGTGTGTTCTAACATTTTAGTTGCGCATAAAATGTTAAAGGACTTTCCCCGTACTCCATGTGAGGCAGCAACTCGGTTGGCTGGGCAAACGAAAGTTATATATGCACGTTACATATGCACACTCTATGTATCTTTATATACATATATCTGCAGGAATTTATATGCAAGCCTGTCAGCCAGCTCAGGGGTGAATAAACCCACGATACCCAAGCGAATTTGATAGTAGAGCTACTGCGGGGTCCGGGAGCTCTCAAGTTACACAACTACCATTTTCACAAAGAACTTTCATTTCATACCAGGTATTACTAGTAGAGGAAAAGTTCATTTTAGATTTGTGGCAATGAAGGAAAATCCTAAGAAATAAATATTAAATTCTCTATAGAAATGCACTCATAATAAGAACCAGAAAGGAAGCTAACTTTGGTTTATATACCCTTTCAATTATATCGTCAATAATAGAATATAAATTATATATATTTATGTTAAAAAACAACAGTGTTATGCCTAATTAAACATATTATATTTACAGTTGTGCAGTTATAGTTTACATGCAGACTTTTGCATTTTTATCTACATTTAACGATATTTTCTGGGGCCGATAATACAGTAGCCCGATTTTCATAAAATTAAATTCTAAAATATTACAAAAAGGCGAAAATGAACATACTTTCAAAATGGATATATCTAAAATTAAACGAAAATCGGTTGAAAACTGGAAAACTAATCAAGTTTTCGTTGAAAAACTTTCCGATCCTTCCTATGGCAACTATGTTTAATGATATAGTCCGATCTGGCCCGTTTTGACTTATATATGTACGTACGAGTGAGAGTATATAGAAGACTAACAGCATTCATTCGTTCAGATAGCTTTAAAACCGAGAGACGACGTTAGTTTGCGTAAACACGAACAGACGGACGGACGGACGGACATGGCTGGATCGAATAGGCTGTTGATGCTGATAATGCAAGATTATTTAATAATCTGTTTACTTTGTTGTTTTTGTCATTTTTTGATTACAGAATTCTCAGCAATAGAATTTTTTACTTCGTAGCAGTATCTATATTAATATTTTCTTTCTATTGATTTGCGATATTTCCTTAAAAAAAATTCAAATAAAAATGGATTCTATTTCATTAAGACTTAGACTATGACGAATGCATAGAAATCACAAATTGAACATATTTTTTCACAAATTGGATACATTTTTCGTTATGGGAGACATATATTGGATACATATTTTCTTAATGGGCGACGTTTTCTACAATGTGATTATGTATGATTATTACATAAAACCGGAATAAATTATAGACCATTGGAATAGACTATATACAAATTTATCCAGAAAATGTCCAGCTAAACGGACGGACAAATAAATATGAAAAGACTGACGTAGCTTTTGAGGCTGATCAAAAGGATCTTCTTTATAAGGGTGAAAATCTCTCCTTCAAGCTTCTGTCTTAAAACCATAAAAAGTGATCAAAACACTTGAAATGTTTACGAATGCAAGAGCCAGTAATTCCCCGGCATGTTCGTTTTATTTCCAAGTACGCGAACCGTTTTTCTCTCTGTGTATTTTCCATTAAAAAGCGCGATTATATGAAAGCTCCCCCAAAGCAGCAAGCTTTTCCGTTCAACTTGAGATCTTTTTTGTATAATTATGAAATTCAAGATACAACAATTCGCCGAGAGAAAAAGAGAGACAGGCAGAAAAAGCCCCACTGGTGAAATTACCAAAATCATACGAGAGAGAGGTGGATAAAAGCTATATTTATTGATTTTCAGTCCGACTCGGTGTGCTTTAGTAGAGCTTAACCTCTTCAGAGGCGATATCTCCCCCTCCTACTGCAATCTACACACATTCGCTTAGGGTATAAATTGTCCAGCCGCTCGGCCCTCGAACCAGTTTTCACCTAACAAACAATCAGCTCGCAAGTGCTACAACCCACCTTACACCCAACATGGGTTACTTCGAAGTCTGCCTGGCCCTCCTGGGCCTCGCTCTGCTCGTCTACAGGTGGTCCATTGCCACCTTCCGCACCTTTGAGACGCGCCACCTGCCCTACGAGAAGCCCTGCCCGTTCTTCGGGAACGTGGCCGCCTCCGCCCTCCAGCGAATCTCGTTGCCCAAGCAGCTCACCGAGTTCTACCTGCGCACTCGTCACCAGTAAGTCCCTCACATTCCCCCCTAAGCGATCCGTGCTCTGAACTCCGAACTCTGAACTCCAGCAAAGTCGTGGGCTTCTTCAACCTACGCCGGCCGTACGTGCAGCTCAACGACCCGGAGCTGATCAAGAAGGTCTGCGTGAAGGACTTCGACCACTTCCCCAACCACCAGTTAATCGTCACCACCAACGAGCGGCTCCTGAACGACATGATCAACGTGATGAAGGATCAGCGCTGGAAGCGCATGCGCAATACCCTGACCCCGGTCTTCACGGCGGCCAAGATGCGCAACATGTTCACCCTGATGAACGACAGCTTCGCGGAGTGTCTGCAGCACCTGCACAAGTCCGGCAGCCAGGACTACGAGGTGGACGTGAAGCTCCTGTTTAACAAGCTCTCCAGCGATGTGATCGCCACCACGGCATTCGGCCTGAAGGTCAACTCGTTCGAGGACCCGCAAAACGAGTTCTACTCCGTTGGCCAGGAGCTCATCTTCTCCCGGGGCATCCAGTTCTTCAAGTTCACGCTGTCTGCCCTCATGCCCAAGGTTTTCACGGTGAGTTCGTGAGCTCTTTAAGAGTCCCCCACGGCGTATCTGACCTGTGTGATTCCGCAGCTCTTCAACATGAAGATCTTCGACGGCAAGAAGGTGGACTACTTCGTGAGCCTAGTGGTAGATGCCATGAAGCTGCGCGAGCAGCAAAACATCACCCGTCCGGACATGATCCAGTTGATGATGGAGGCCAAGAAGGAGTCGGAAAATAAGTGGACGGACGACGAGATCGTGGCCCAGTGCTTCATTTTCTTCTTCGCCGCCTTCGACAACAACTCCAACCTGATCTGCATCACGGCCTACGAACTGCTCAAGAATCCCGCCATTCAGCAGCGCCTGTACGAGGAGATCCTGGAAACCAGGGAGGCCATGAAGGGTGAATCACTGACCTACGACGCCGTGCAGAAGATGCCCTACATGGACATGGTCGTCTCCGAGGTGCTGCGCAAGTGGACCCTGGCCCCCTCCACGGATCGTGTCTGCTCCAAGGACTACACCCTTACCGACAACGACGGCACCAAGCTCTTCGACTTCAAGGTGGGCGACCGCGTCACCATTCCCATAGCCGGACTTCATGGCGATGACCGGTACTTCCCCGAACCCAGAAAGTTTGATCCGGAGCGCTTCAGCGAGGAGCGGAAGGGTGACATCGTGCCATATTCTTACTTACCCTTTGGCGTGGGTCCTCGAAGCTGTATAGGTAAGCTAACCCCAGTTTCCACCTTTTACCTCCGAGCTTATCAAACGTACTTCCATTCCAGCCAGCCGATTTGCTCAAATGCAGGCTAAGGGCATGCTGTACCACCTGCTGCTTAACTTTAAGGTAGAAGCGTCCCCGAGGACCCTCAAGGACATGTGGGAGGAGGCACGGAGTTTCTCCCTGACTCCCAGAAGCGGACTCTACATGCGATTGGTGCCACGCGAGTGAGCCAATCACATTAACGAAAAGACTGAAATATGATAACTGACACTTTATAGATCTTTTGATTATGTCACGCGAATATGACAAGACTAATATCAGTATTATGTTGTTATAATAGCATTAGCAAACAAATTATATACCACACTAATACTTCAGTTAATTATTATTAATCGTGTGCTCTACGTCTTATGAGCTAGATCGGGTCAAAAGCTGATAATGTACTCATAAGAGTACATGTCCTTTTTGAGGTGGCAAACAAGTCCTGGCATTTATCAGTCATGCAGGTCGTTAGTCGAATTCCGGAATTGCCTAACATTCTGCTCAGGACGTCGATTTTTCGCTCTCTCTCCCAACAATAAACTTTGAAGCAGTTTGGAATTTGGTTGTGATTTGGGTAAATTTTAATCGGAGAGCCAGAATGCATATAAGAATAACCTCTCTCGTTCGCTACTAAGCGAAACCTTTTAGCTTTTCTGCTTCGATGCTTTGCTTGTACATTGCAGGCAAATCATAAGAGGGAGAAACAAAAAACTCTCTTGCAGTCATTAGAATTGAATTAAATTATATTTAAAACGAAGCGAGTTGATTTTTAAGCTGAAATCTTCTATTTGAATGCTGTGAACGATTTGAAAATATAGTACAATATAAAAATATTTGATTTTTTGCTTAAAAACCAAACAAAAAGATGAAAATGAAAGTATAATATTGAAATTTAAACTTGTGTCTCCTAAGTCAAGCGACTGTCAATTAAATATTTTCTTAATGCCAAGTGTATCATCTGATTATACTCAAAAGCAATCGATCCATTATTTAGTATGAAAAGCGTTGTTGCCTGTGCAATAATTATATATATATATAAATATATATATGTATAGATATATATATATATTGTTATATACAGATATATATATTAATTTATTCAAATAGCCTATCGCCAGAACTTTTTCATTCGGCAAATTTCTAATTATTGCACAGGCACTATACTAAATAATGAATCGATTGCTTTTGAGTATAACCAGATGGTACACTTGGCATATTTACAACGCACTTTATAGGTTTTGGGATATATTAACTAAGGAAATTCACAGTTCCAATTCTAGATTATCATTTCTTTGAAATATATATTCATACATACCTTAGGAATGTACGATTTATATTTTCTTTGTTATCTCTTTATAACTTTTTTATCAATTGCATTGGAATAAATAGAAATTTCATCAGTTACAATACGAATGGGGAAGCTTTCCATTTAATTGGTAAGCTTTCACTGCTATATTATCTGTAAATATTTAAGTGAAATACTCGAGATTAAAGGACGCAGCAATATAGTATACAAATGCAATGCAACAAATGTAAAAATAAATATAATCTTAACCAAACTACAAGATCACTTCAGAAACACTTCATGGAAGCGTTACTAAAGCTATATAAATTATAAATATTATTTTAAAATCGTAAATATATCAATTGAATAACGATGTCAATTTGCATATAATTTATTCTATTTATTCGTTCTTATGGCAACGATTTATATGATTATAGATGATAGAAACAACAACGTGTTAATATATTTTTCAAAACTATTCCTTGATCGTTTTTATGGCGGCTAAGTGTGTATGATCACCTCACTATAGGATCTGTATAGAAGCAATTAATTTTGTTTGCTCTACGGGGATTGGACTAGGACCCACATCGTTGCCTCCCATTATACGTAAATCGACAAACTGCTCCTTTTATGCCTTTCCTCCTTTATGGATCAACGAACCTAACTACCAAGGTGTGATATTCCTCTACACAAGCTAATTAAAAGACATATTCCTTCTAACTCTCTTCTAAGTCAATCTAGGCTCTGAGTTCCTGAAAGACCTTCCCGTCACTTTCTACCGATAGCTGTTGATACGTTTAGAATTAATTTCGAGAAGCACGATCCCTTCAACGTTTTAGGTTCTCTGTATAATGAATATTATTATATATTCCTTTTATATTATATGCACACGGTGTATTAAGACACCTATTCGTGCCTCTGCCCACCTGATGTGATTCGGAGCATATCATTAATCATTAATCGTTAATTAATTAATCACCCCCTTTTTCGGTCAGAGGTATGAGTACGGCTTATTATTTGTAACTAAATAAATAAATAAATATATATACATAACGTTCCATCTGTCCCTTTGAATGAATTTTTTGGACTTTCATTTATATGAATCATATGCTTTAAAGTAATTATCAGATCTGATTTGACGACACTACTCAAGTTGGATTTCAAATTATTTGATTTTGAATAATTATTTTTTGTTGTTTCCATGATTAGATTGTGTCGCTTTAGATAAGGCCAAAACTTAGCTACCAACAGAATGGAAAAGCTTTTCAGTGTTGCTGATCAGAACACTCTCAGAATTGAGAGCTTCGCTCAATAATTTAACAATATATACAAAAGGCGTTGGGAGTATAATAAGCTCTCTACCAAAACACAGCGCCAGATTGCTTCCCCTTATTTCACACAACAACATCAACAGTCATAACAAACAACTTCTAACCTGTTCACAAAAGATATCTCTCTCTTTAAAGCAATCTATACCGATATTGTTACGCTGTACATATATAAGTAATCTACTACGGAGGGTATAAATTGCGACGGCAAGTACTTGTGGCTCTCAGTTCGGAATAAAATTTGTGACACCCCAGTCATGGCTGTACTGGAAATATGTCTGGCCCTCCTGGGCATCGGTCTGCTGATCTACAAGTGGAGCACGGCCACCTTCAAAACCTTCGAGGAGCGGGGCCTGTACTTCGAGAAGCCTTACCCCTTTGTGGGCAACATGGCTGGGTCGGCCTTGCAGAAGGCCTCCTTCCAGAAGCAGCTCAGCGAGCTCTACGATCGCACTCGCCACCAGTAAGTTAATCGGTATTCGACAGAACTTTGACCTTGAGGTACTATTGATATTTCAGCAAACTTGTGGGCATCTTCAATCTGCGCACCCCCATGATCCAGCTGAACGATCCCGAGTTGATCAAGAAGATCTGCGTCAAGGACTTCGACCACTTCCCTAACCACCAGCTCTTCATAACCACAAACGAGCGTCTGATAAACGACATGCTCAGTGTCATGAGGGATCAGCGCTGGAAGCACATGAGGAATACTCTGACCCCGGTATTCACGGCGGCCAAGATGCGCAACATGTTCACCCTGATGAACGACAGCTTCGCCGAGTGCCTTCAGCACCTGGACACCGCATCGGGAGCAGCGTCAGGAAAAAGTTTCGAGGTGGACATGAAGGTGTTGTGCAACAAGCTTTCTAACGATGTCATCGCCACCACCGCTTTTGGGCTGAAGGTGAACTCGTTCGATAATCCGAACAATGAGTTCTACGAGATTGGCCAGTCCTTGGTCTTCTCACGCGGAATTCAGTTCTTTAAGTTCATGTTCGCCTCACTCGTCCCGAAGATTTTCAATGTAAGCGATCCCCTTAAAATACAAAGGATAAGGTAATCCCATATATCTTTTTTAGACGTTTAAACTGACCATCTTTAAGGCCAGTAAAGTCGAGTACTTCGTGCGTCTGGTGGTCGAAGCCATGAAATACCGCGAGCAGCACAACATCCAAAGACCCGACATGATCCAGCTGCTGATGGAGTCCAAGAAGGAGTCCCAGGATAACTGGTCGGACGACGAGATCGTGGCCCAGTGCTTCATATTCTTCTTCGCCGCCTTCGAAAACAACTCCAACCTGGTTTGCACAACCGCCTACGAGTTGTTGCACAATCCCGACATCCAGCAGCGCCTCTACGAGGAGGTGAAGGAGACCCATGAGACGCTGAAGGGCGAATCCCTAACCTACGACGCCGTGCAAAAGATGGACTATATGGACATGGTCATATCTGAGTCCTTGCGCAAGTGGACTCTGGCCGCTGCCACTGACCGCAGCTGCTCCAAGGACTACACACTTACCGACGATGACGGCAACAAACTCTTCGACTTCAAGGTGGGCGATCGCATCAACATTCCAATCTCTGGTCTGCACATGGATGACCAGTACTTCCCCGAACCCAAGAAGTTCGATCCGGAGCGCTTCAGCGAGGAGCGGAAGGCTGAAATGGTGCCGTACACATATCTGCCCTTCGGCGTGGGTCCTCGCAACTGCATTGGTAAGGGTGGAAATTTTGCTTAAAATTATAGTGTAGTAGTAGTAGTATCTAGAGACTAAAATTTCGTATTACCATTGTATCCTTTATTTGTTTTTTTGCAGGAAATCGCTATGCCTTGATGCAGGTCAAGGGCATGTTGTACAACCTTCTGCTGAAATACAAGATCGAAGCTTCGCCGAGAACTGAAAAGGATCTTTGGGGATCGGCTTGCGGCTTTAACTTTACCCCCAGGTCCGGATTCTGGATGCAATTGGTTCCCAGAAAATAAGATGATATCGATATTTGTATTTTCGCTTCGGAATAAAGAATAACATTAAATTTGAAAATGTTTGTTAATCTTTAAATATGGTTTTATTTTAGCCGTTGCCGACTATCCGTACGTTGAAAGCAACTGATCTTAGAAACAATGCTTGCATATCCAAATTAATTTACTAAAAACACGAACATAGCTGTAATCGTACATTAGGTTAGGTCAATTAATATAATTTGAACTGGAATTTTTTAAATATAACTATGGGAGTTACTAACCAATATAATTAGCTGCTTGTTGCATTCCGTTTGCAGGTTAAACTGCTGCCTCAGACACTTTGTTAATTGATTATTTATTTATTATTATTATTATTATTATTATTATTAATGTTATGATTATTTTTGTTATTAGTAATAATAATTTTTTTGCATAAATAATAATAGTAATTAAATATAAATTGAATATATATTTAAGCAGTGAACTGCGATCGCGAGACCACTAGATTTGTAAGAAGGAACAAGAAAGGAAGCTAACTTTGTGCCGAAGTTTGTATACCCTTGCAGATTGGAATTCGCCCTTTAATAAATAAGACAATATAAATTATATATATTTATGTTAAAAAACAATGAAGCAATGCCTACATTCATTCCTTTCAGCTGTACATTTACAGTTTTATAGTTACAGTTTACATGCAGAGATTTGTATTTTTCCCCATTTAACAATCGTTTAATTTTGAAATAATAAAAGATGGCTATATCTCAAATTAGGTGAAAATATATTGAAAAAATAATAATTTTAAATTTGTTTTCTACACATTTTCCGATATGACAATTATATGATATAGTCGTCTGATCTGGCCCGATCTGCTATCAATACTAGTGAGACTATATAGAAGATAGCTTCAAAACTGAGAGACTGGTTCGCGTAGAAATGGACACACGGATATGGCTAGATCGACTCGGCTGTTGGTTCTATTGAACAAGAATCTGTAACTTAACTGTAGCATTTTTTTCCTGATATTTGTGTTTAAGCCGATTCTGCCAATATTTTCACAAGATCTTCATTAATATTTTTTAATTTGTACAAATTGTGTATATCTGCAAAGTTTGCAATTTAAAATTTCCCTTGACCAACTTTTGTTAAGGCAGAAAGCAGCTTGTACTCACGAGAAATAATATATAATTTGTAGTAATTAGAATATGGATAACAAATTTTCTGTTCAATCTGAAAGAGCAAGCGGACCACCCTATTATCCAAATTGAATGGCAAAGCCTAATCGCAATCTCATGCTTATCACGTTTCTATTTTTCAGTAATGTACTGCAAATTTTAGGTTTATTTCATCAGCTCACGGTGAATCTTATCGAATCAATCTTTACTCAAATTTCTTAATTTAAAATATTTTTAATAATTCATAAAAAATATAATTTATATACTGATAGTTATTTATGTGAAACTATTTTTCTCCTTAATTTTAAGTTCAGCAATCCTGACTGTCCTGGATAGGACATGTTTGTAAGGGTATACAATCTTTGGTATTACAAAATATATGAATTTTATCTTGAAATTGCATTGGTAGAAACACTACTTTCATCAGCCAAAATATCTTATCGGCACATATGACAACGTAGTAGCTTTTATAATATAAATACAGACCTATTTACTGAATTTGATAGATTATAATACCTTATCATTTTGTACGATTACACGGTTTTTTGCATTTTAAAGTGATCCAATGAGTGGAATACGCACTGTAAGCGAAGGGGTTGCTTATCGAAACGTTCCCTCGTGAGAGCGTTCTCTGATACATTTAAAGTTTATAAACAAATTAATAATCTATAACGCAACAACAATTGCCCAGCGGCATATATTCGTTTGTATGTGTTCCCAACAGCACACACAACAGACAAAAACAAAAAAACACAAATGTTTCTAACGTGTTGAGAACCGATATCTCTCTAATAATAATAATCACATACTACACTCTATACGCATATACACTAAGCTCGGCGGGTATAAATTGCGGTGCCGAGTAGTTAACCACATTAATTGACAATATACTGACCAAGGGTTGAAACACTACCGTCTTAGCCATGGCTGTACTGGAAATATGTCTGGCCCTCCTGGGCATCGGTCTGCTGATCTACAAGTGGAGCACGGCCACCTTCAAAACCTTCGAGAAAAGAGGCCTATACTTCGAGAAGCCTTACCCATTTGTGGGCAACATGGCTGGGTCGGCCTTTCAGAGGACCTCCTTCCAGAAGCAGATCAGTGAGCTCTACGATCGCACTCGCCACCAGTAAGTTGAATAGTAATCTTTTCTCAATTTACCTTTGAGGGAATATTGATATTTCAGCAAACTTGTGGGCATCTTCAATATGCGTACTCCCATGATCCAGCTGAACGATCCCGAGGTGGTCAAGAAGATCTGCGTCAAGGACTTCGACCACTTCCCTAACCACCAGCTGTTCGTAAACCCCAACGAGCGCCTGGTCAGTGACATGCTGAATGTGATGAAGGATCAACGCTGGAAGCACATGAGGATTACTCTGACCCCGGTATTTACGGCGGCCAAGATGCGCAACATGTTCACCCTGATGAACGACAGCTTCGCCGAGTGCCTTCAGCACCTGGACACCACATCGGGAGCAGCGTCAGGAAAAAGTTTCGAGGTGGACATGAAGGTGTTGTGCAACAAGCTTTCTAACGATGTCATCGCCACCACCGCTTTTGGGCTGAAGGTGAACTCGTTCGATAATCCGAACAATGAGTTTTACAGTATCGGCCAGAAACTGGTATTCACCAGAGGGCCGCAGTTCTTCAAGTTCATGCTGTGTAATGCTGCTCCTAAACTCTTCAATGTAGGTTCTATAGTTTGACTCCACTGGAAACACATTAACATTTGCTTCTATGAACCTCTCCTAGTTTTTCAAAATGACTATATTTGATGCCAGCAAAGTAGAGTACTTCGTGCGGCTGGTGGTCGAAGCCATGAAATACCGCGAGCAGCACAACATCCAACGTCCCGACATGATCCAGCTGCTGATGGAGTCCAAGAAGGAGACCCAGGATAACTGGACGGACGACGAGATCGTGGCCCAGTGCTTCATATTCTTCTTCGCCGCCTTCGAAAACAACTCCAACCTGGTTTGCACAACCGCCTACGAGTTGTTGCTCAATCCAAACATCCAGCAGCGCCTCTACGAGGAGGTGAAGGAGACCAAGGAGGCTCTGAAGGGCGGCTCACTGAACTACGATGCTGTTCAGAAGATGCCTTACATGGACATGATCATATCTGAGTCCTTGCGCAAGTGGACTCTGGCCGCTGCCACTGACCGCAGCTGCTCCAAGGACTACACACTTACCGACGATGACGGCAACAAACTCTTCGACTTCAAGGTGGGCGATCGCATCAACATTCCAATCTCTGGTCTGCACATGGATGACCAGTACTTCCCCGAACCCAAGAAGTTCGATCCGGAGCGCTTCAGCGAGGAGCGGAAGGCTGAAATGGTGCCGTACACATATCTGCCCTTCGGCGTGGGTCCTCGCAACTGCATTGGTAAGGGTGGAAAGTTTGCTTAAAATTATAGTGTAGTAGAAGTAGTGGTAGTTGTATCTAGAGACTAATATTTCGTATTACCATTGTATCCTTTATTTGTTTTTTTTTTTGCAGGAAATCGCTATGCCTTGATGCAGGTCAAGGGCATGTTGTACAGCCTTCTGCTGAATTATAAGATCGAAGCTTCGCCGAGAACTGAAAAGGATCTTTGGGGATCGGCTCGCGGCTTTAACTTTACCCCCCCGTCTGGATTTTGGATGCAGCTGGTCCCGAGGAACTAAATTTATAATATTAAAATGAAAATTTTAAGAGTAATAAATATTTGTTATGACGCAATAAAAAAGCATTTTATTAAATACCTGTTTTAAAATTAACTTTGTTGTTTCTTTATTGTTGCTTGCTGCCCAAAAGTATGCTTGAGTTCAAAATGTAATTTTTGGATTCATTAAATTTGTTTAATTTGTATAAGAAAAAACAGACTAAGAGCAAATGTCACCATTAAGAGTGTATCTCCAAATGGTTCTTCAAATGGTTCCAAATGGTTATTTAAGATCCTTACAGTTCACCATTTGAGGCATATGAAAATCGGATCTTTTTTTAATCGTAAGATCCCTTTCAATGACAATTTATCTTAAAGTGCCAGGGGGTTATTTGGTTAAGACATCTAAAAATCTAAATATGTGAAATAGGCAATCCTAAATCCATTAAAACAGCTTAAATTTTAGTTGCTGTCTTTTAAGAGTACATTTTAAAATACTAAAACCAATTGATATTATTTGATGTTTTAACCGTTTGCTTGCTAATGGTTTTGTAGTTAGCTTTTTCTCCTAAATGCTTGTAATTTTATTTGACAATGCAGGAAAACTCCGAGTCCTTTGTGGGGTTTATAAGTCAATATCATGTACTCCACAAATAATGTTACTTTAATAGTGAGATGAGAAACCAGTACTGGCAACACTCGCTTTCTATAGATTTTGTTTTCTTTGAACCAATCCCTAAAAACATAGAAAAATCTCACTCAATTTTATTTATTGATTCCTTGTAGCTCCCATGGCAATCTTACAATTTATAATAAAGTATTGGCATACATGCGCCTTACTTCTTTATATAAATTGCAGATGGCAAATATCTGATTAAATCGATACAGCTGTTGATAATGATTAAGATAATACTTATATACTTGATGGGGGGAGGAAGACATGTAAACAAAAATTAGGCAGTAATCGTGACTGTTTGCTTATGTTTGCTAATATAGGCTGATTAAAATATTTGTTCTACAAATGCCATGTCAATATAAAGTCAAAATATAATACAAGCTATGATTTCGAGCTATTCGAACTTGTTTTCTATTCTCAGTTAAGGGTATCCCTAACGTTCTTAAAATACTCCCTACATATAAATATTTGCAAAAACCACTGCGGGTGATGAAATAATCTTTAAATTTGTGTTCAATTATAGAATAAAGAAGTTTGATAAGGATACATTTTAAAAGCTAGCCAGCCAGACCAAATTATATTGCCCAATTTGAATTTTTGAAAGTGATAAAAGAAAAGGGTTTAATTTATAGATTCGTAGCATAAAACGTTGTAATTTAAAAATGGTTTTTTACTTCTTGAAATTCGGTTTTCCGGCATTTTGCAAAATCAAAACAACAGACGAGTCACAAAAGGAAAAGAAATGAATGGAGTTCGATTTCAAATTCTGTTAGCATTTAATTATTTTTTCTGTCAAATCGCTGCTGGCTTATTTGATGTTTAACCGTTTGCTTGTTAGTGTTTTTGTTGTTAGTTTGAAATCGCCGGCGGTCAAAATGCTAAATTATACAAACAGTGAAGCTGAACAACAACAAAGGCTCCAAGTCCATAACGGCTGCTTCTCGGGCTAACATAGGTTTACATCATATCCAGTGTGAGTGAAATGTCAGACTAGAGTTCTGGTGGGATGACATAAGCCACTTATGATTGGAGAGAGCGAAAGGTTGGGGAAAATAATGGCTGGGCAATCTTTAAGAACTTGCGGGGCTCCCTGTTATTAACACATAGAGGCCACATCAAGCTTATCACACTCTTGCTTTTTATATTTATTTCATCACCTCAGAAAGTTTTTGCAAATTACATACATTTGTATATTTGTATATTAGTATAAAACTAAAGATAAAGCAATCTTTAAATCAAAACGGTAGACAATTTGTACCTATTAAAGCTTGAGGCCTTCCTTTTGATAAATCAAACCCTAAATGTACATAGAGAGATTTTAGGTTTTACTAACCAAGATTTTACAAGACGTCGTACGTACTCCGAGTCGAACTATGTCAAAAGGCCTAGAGATAAGATAGACATATAATATCTTCTAATGCTGCACCATTACAAACTATAATAAAGGTCTAAAACTATGTATATATGTACAAATATACGGAAATCAAAATTAAATTTACGATACTTAGGATATATGCAGTTCACAAACAAGGCACAGGAACTATCAAGTACGATCAAGCACGATCCTGCGGAAGCAATAGGGTAAAGACCTGATCTGGTCCTATATTTGTAATCCCAATTGGAGTACTTGACCATCTTTTTGGAATACTCTGCAGGCTCCAACAAAAGTGGACCTTCAAAGGGAAGCACCAATTGTCATTTAGTTTTACCAAAGATACACGGATGGGGCACTTGATTCCTTGGAACACTTTGGCTTCAATAAGCCACTTGCCGGGGATAAGGATCAAATTACGGAGAAATATATTATTCATCACGAGTTTTTCCACAAAGAATGAAAAAATAAATATAGTACTATTTTAAATTAAGTAATATATCCTAATATTTAAGATGATGATAAACAAATATGTATTTCATATATATAGGGGCATTTCAACTTCGAACACCACTGAACTGTATGTTGTTGGTTTAGTAATATTGCATTCTTTCTATAATACAATTTAACCAAAGAGTGCATATTTTACGTTTTTTAAACAAAATAGTAATCTATTCAGGAAAAACTATTGGCCAAAAAATACGGCAGATAAGTGTTATATGTATTGTATGTACATTTATGTTCCTTCATATCAGGAACAGCAAAAACAAACCAATCCGAATGGGTGTAGACTCTAGACTGCTAAGCGATATCTCTCTTAGAAATACCTTACGTATTCTTACTGCGTTATATACTACAGATAGATTGAATTTCAAGTGGATTTTTTATTATTATAAAAAGAACCATTAACGATTTAATTTTCACTTCACTTTGTTTAAATGATTTTAATAGATAACTAAGTAAGCTTTTTCATTTCCGAATGAGTGAAAAATATTACTTACCTTTTAAAATCACATTGATTTGTCATAATAGTTTTCCACATTTTTGATTCCAGGATATAGATTTCCTCTTCGACAAGGTCGAAGCTTTGCCGCGAGCCCCAGGAAGCAGCTTGAACTCGATAGATACACTGAAGATAAGCCCATACCCGATACATTAAGAACGCATCAAAATTGTTTAGAATAAAATACAAGTACATATATTTTACTTTTGATTATGTTTCCATACACACTTGTTGATATAGCATTGCTTAGACAAGTAAACCAAAGGTATCAAATAATTCTTATCATATGTTTCCGATTCGGTAGGCGCCCAACTTTCTACCCTCCGAGAACTCTGGACGCATAGCTTAGCCTTTATATAACAATTTCCCTTTCACGCTCCGGAGAAAGCTCGCAAATTACATAAAACGCTTGGCCAGCGAACAAAAGAATCTGTAATTGGATTTGCAAACAAACAAAAAAGAAACCACAAATGTTGTAAATGCTAGTCGTTAATCGTTGTTTTGGTTGCTGGAAGAGCTCTTTCTCGAGGCGTTCTGCCTTTTGCCATTTTAAATTATTGCACATTTGGAAACGGATAATACTTTCACTCTCTCGGAGATTCTTTTGTTGGCCGTCGATCTTGGACTCGTTGGAATTTATTGTTCGTTGATTGCGTTGCTTGTGGTCTCTGCTGGTCGGTTGTTTTGTTCTGCCTAACCCAACACTAAGAATACTTAATTAGTTATGGTAATGCCCCACGGCATGTGTATAGTTAAATGCAAATATGATATAGTTTCGGCTTTGTACAACGATTTCTCTCATCTCTGATCTCATATGTGTCTCCGTGTATAATACATCTCGATATGTTATTTACAGTCACAGTTGCCACTTGCCGTAAAGTCTAGTGTCCTGGCCAACCGCGCTTAAAAGTCTAGTTCCTAAAATCTTCAGACGCTGTAGAGGCGTCCGTGGCTGGTGTGCTGGGAGCCAGCGGAGTGGCGGGCCTTGCCCAGTCCGAAGAAGTTCCAGACCCGCCTCAGGCAGCCCGGCTTCTTGTCCGGCAGCATCAGACTCTGCTCCTCCAGGATTGTGTCCAGGATGTAGTAGCTGCTCAGGTTGAGGGGCGGCGGCGGCAGCATTGGGGGCGGTCAAGAAATCGTGCAGTTCTTGCTCTCATGCATGATCGCCGGCGCTCCGCCGCAGCCCACTGCTCCTCCGGCTCCGCCCACGCCGACTCCTCCGGCGAGGCAGGAGTCCTGGGCCAGCTTCTTCTTGCGCTCGTAGGCCAGGGCATCGTTGGGCACGTATGCCACCCGCACGCCGCCGTAGTGCTTCCGGGCGGGCAGGCGGTACACGTAGTCGTCCATGTCGCTCGAGGAGCTGGAGGAGCAGGTGGAGCAGATGCTGGCCACGTCGCAGTTGTCCAGGTTGTTTAGCAGATTGAGGGCGGCCGGACCGGCCTGTGTCTGGGCGTTGTGCAGCCGGAGGTTGGTCTGGTTGATCTGCATCTCTGAGGAGCTGCGCGACTGGTTGCGACGTCGCCTCCGCCGGCGGGCGTTGGAGTTGTCCGTGTAGCTCTTGGAGCGCGACATCGTGTCCTGTACGCTGTGGAAGCGCACCTCCTTCAGCGGCCGGTTGTCCAGCAGCTCCTCCTCCATCTCCTGCTCCTGGGCCAAGGGCAGCTGCACCTGGTTTCGGTTGCCGGCGAACAGCTGCTCGTAGCCGTCGTGGGGCAGCTCGCCCACCGGCTCATTGTCCAGCTCCAGCTCGTGGGCCAGCTCCTGGGTGCTCTGCGTGAGGTCAGAGTTGCTCGGCGAGTTCAGGTTGATCTTGTCGATGCTCTGGTAGCTGTGCGAGTCCTCGGCCTTCGAGAGCAGCATGTCCGGCATGGAGTTGGTCAGCGTCTGGGTGTCGCCGAAGATGGACTTGTCGCCGGCGCAGATGTTGTCCAGGCTGATGCCCAGCTCGGTGAGGTCGATGGGCGGTGGATGGGCGGGCCGTGGCATGCCGGGCACACCTCCTCCCAGGAGCAGGTCCGCCACCCCGGCGGCCTCCATGCGCTGCCGTTCCTGGCGCTCTAGCAGGTCGCCGGCACTGCCGGTGGCCTTCGGGTGGGCATGGTGGGGCACCCTTCTCCCGGTCTCCCGCTCACCTCCCCCTGACCTTCGCGGGGACCTGGCTATCTGGCTGGATGTGGAGGCGCGATGCGTGGGTCGCAGTTGGGGGCCCGAGCTCGTATCCGACGGCGTCGGCGGCTCGCCCTTGCTGCAGGCGATCGAGCAGTAGATGGTGCCCCTCCGGGGCAGGAAGGGCCGCCCCAGCAGCGAGCAGCGGCAGGTGCAGCAGCTAAAGCACTGGTCCGTGGCGTGCCAGTGCTGCCCGTCGTGGCTCATCTGACCCTGGTCCACTCCTATCACCTCGCCGCAGTAGTCGCAGTACTCGGCGAACATGGTGTCGAAGCAGGCCAGGCAGTAGGGCTTGCCCTCCCGCATGATGTACCGCTGGCCGCCCAGCTGCTGCTCGCACTCCTGGCAGGCGAAGTGCTTCATGTGCCACGTCCGGCCCTCTGCCTCGGTGCACTCGTCGGAGAAGATGATCTGAAGGGGGAAGAGCGGAAGGAGGGGGCTTAGACTCACGCAAGGAAAGACGTTCCTAGGGCTTTGGATAAAGGGGCTACGATAGAATTAGCTAGGGAAGGATCTCTATTTATACTAAAAATCCATGCATGTGATGACCACTCACCTCGTCACAAGCGGAGCATCGCGGCTTCTGGGTCTCGGCATGGTGACGACCGCAGTAGAGATTTCCGTCCCGCTGGAAGTAGATCAGGTCCACCAGCAGCTCCTTGCACACGCTGCACACGAAGCAGCCGGGATGCCAGCACAACTGGGCGCCCAAACGCTGGGCGAAAACCACAATGTCACCGCCCGACAAGGGCTCCTCGCACTGGAAAAACAGAGGATAAAGGTCGTATAAATAAGGCAAATATGCCAGAGTTCTTCGAGCGATAAAAATCTGCAGCGTCTGGCTGCTGCCTGCTGGCCGGGCAGAAATATTTAAGCGACTATAAATGCTAAATAACGGTAATAAAACGCTTAAGCTCAACGCCACAAGGCCCCACCACCCCACCACCCCACCACTCCACCACCCAGTGCTCCTGCGGAAGTGCCGGCAGCCAGCAAAGGACCTGTCTCCTCGGCCAAGGACTCTCTGTCGTGCTCTGCGGTTTTTCTTTCTCGCCTCCACGGCGATTTTCCAAAGCGGAAATCATGCAAAAATAGCCGACGGCCACGTTCAGCTCACCCCAAAAGCCAAAAGTACTCCCTGGTGGATAGCGAAGCACTTTAAGGACAACTCCGGGCTGCTGGAAAACTTCCTAGAGAGATGGAAAGCACGGGGAAAATGCGACGACCAGGAAGCGCCGCTTTTAATGACTCCGAACTGGCGAGCCACGCAGAGACTCGAGACTCGTTAAACCTAAGCGCGTTCGCATAATGAACTCATTTCGGACCAAAAGGGTTTTCCGCTGCAGGGAAAGGCTTGGTGACTTCTAATCGTCCCGAAATGAAGGTTCTAATTGAGTTCGTTTAGGGCACACTCGGAGGTAGGAGTCGGAGAAAAAGCTACCCAAAGGTCAGTGGAAGTCACTTAAACTCAGCCATTATCAAAGAAACTATGTGTGTGATTTCATTTTTTATGGAGTACATTGATATTGAAATAACTAGACTTTTGAAATCTTCTAAAAATGTGTCTCAAATTATGCTACTATAAGTTACATATTATAAAATATAACAAATTAACATTTATTTAAATTCCTAAAAAATTTCATTGCATTCTATGTTAGGATATCTATAAATCGTTGTAATTTCTTTGACACTCTTACATATATTAAATTTTCTTATTTCTTAATTCCAATTGTAAACCAAAGAGAATAAGAAAGTGAAGTAAATGTTTATATTCTTACTGGACCACAATAAATAGTTGTGTTAAATAATCGTAAGTATTATGGCAATTTCAAGGATTTTAAACCCCCTTAAAAAGGTTTACAAAGTATCCTATAAAGAAGTACACTGAATTCGGTACCTTAAAAATGTATTAATATTATCACTAGTATCTGGAACGCTCTAAAAAGCATTTATGCAAATGAAGCTAACGAAATAAGTTATTAGATTACACACATGCACATAATTTAAAATTAAAGCCTATTGATTGATTTTAAATGTAGCATATGATTGCATTATATATATGAAAAGTCAACTTGTTGGCTATAAAGTAATAAGCCCTGCAGACATTTAATTTACACAAGTTGCAAGGAAAGACGATTGCAGTTCCCGTAAACCAGAAGCACATCCCAGTTCAGAGTTTCTGCCTATTTGCACCCCTATTTCAGGCAGTTGGCGAGATTCCTCGACGACGTCTCCGTGCTCACTTCTGCAGGCAAATTACCCAAAGCCACCGCAGAGACACCGCAAGAGGTTCTGGGCCCCATTTTGGAGCCAGGAGCTCCTTAACTTTCCGGGCTATTAAACCTTGGCGCGGGCGATGCTCCCGCTACTGGCGAAGCTCCGCGGTGTGTGTCCTTGCCGTGGACCGATATCCTCCAGCGAGTCCCGCAATCAGCATTTACTTTTGCAAGCCATTAAGCATTGACAGGCGACGGCTCCGAGGGCTGGCTGCACGGGGTTGATAATTTCCCGGGGCGCAAGTAGCTGCCTCTATGCGTCGTTAATTGTTTGGCAACTTCAAAAATTTATCGCCTCGGGCCGAGGCAGACCCGGGAAACTGCGCAGTGCACACTTTAATTAGGCAGCCTCCCCGCCCCAGCGATATCCCTGGCTAATGACGCATTGAAGCCGGCGTGGTCCTGGCCCTGCACTTTGGCCCGGCTAACCGCAGAAACTCCTCAAGGAACTTTTGGCCCAGGAAGCGCTTTAAGTAGTTTCTGCGGCGAACAGAGAGTGCTAAAGTTTTCGGTACCCCACGCCTGGCCATTGATTAGTTTGTCAGGAAAATCAGTGCTCTTAAAACGACATTTTTCATCGACTGTCTGCCCGGGTAAATGTCATGTAAATAACAGCAATCGCTGCTCATTTATCTTATCAATCCAATTAATCCCCGCTGGCTGCGGGCTCTGCGCCAGACAATTATGCTATTGACAAATTGTCGCTGGCGGTGCCATCGCAGCACCTAGCTGAACCGAGCTCGACCTGGCCGACCCGGGGCTGGGAGTGTCCTTGCTAACCCATTTCGTGTCCGGATTAATGCGCCGAGGAGCGACAAACTTCGCCGGCAGACAGACGGGGCAAGACGGTTTCCGGCCCCAGCTCCAGTCCAATGCCGGAGCTCCCCGAAACAGCAACTCAAATTATTAATGACGCTCGTTATCATGCCCTTTTCAGTACATAAACTTTTCGCTTAACAGCCACTGCGCTTTACCTTCCTTTGACTGGTTTTTCCCTTTGTTTGGCTTTGGCTACCTTGGCTGCACTGAGCGGAAATCGAAGTAGTTGGATCCCAAGAACTAAGAACTTTAAATATTTTAAGATTTATTTGGCTTGAATCTCTTTGCTTAAAACGTATATATTATCTGCTTTGAAAGTTATTTATATTTCTTCAAGATTCATACAAAGCACCCTGCCTGAGATAATTTCTTTCCGTGTGGAAATATATATATATATATTTTATGCAGTTGAGTGCCGAGTCTGAGATGGCTTTTCTTGTAATTATTTCATTGTTGCCAGGACGACCTTTAGTGTCACATCCTTGTCAAAACTTCAGCTTCCGCTCGGTGCTGTTCGTGTGGAAAATCTGTCAAGGAGTTTGTCCCCACCCTGCGCGCTCCTCGAATCCATTATTTTTTGGCAAAATCATTGCCAGTTGGCTGTGGCACACGTTGCGGCCCACGTTGCGACTCATTTACGCCTGACTGACTGCCGGAGCTTCCTCCCCTTCGGGACTCGGGATTCAGGACCGGGATTCAGGATCATTGAGCGTTTTCATAAATTTCCCCCATAATTCCTCCATGCTTTCCACGCCATTCGATTGGACGGTCCGGGGTTGAGGCCTTTGTTCGCATTTTAACGTCCGTTTAGCAAGTCAGTTATGGTCTGTGAATTTTAAGCACATTCGGCGGATGGCTTGGGCTTGGATTTCCAAATCCAAATCCTTTAAAGTTTATCAGATTTCACATGGCATTGAAGTAGAAAGTTTGTCAAAAAAAAAGGGTATGCCAAATTTTATAAATTACTACGTTGTAGTCAACCAATCAATAATAGATTGAGAATAAAGCAAGAATTGGATGAAAAAATCGGAGAATATAAATTATTACACCAAATAAATTAGAAGATTTGCAATAAGTTTATATTATTTTACAACAATTTCAAACCATGTACAACTTTATTAAAATTTATTACCTTGATATTCTGATATGCATTGTCTTTAAACTTTTATTTACGATTTTATTAAGCTCACAAATGGCAAACTATTCAAATGCTATTTTTAGTCAAATGACTTTTAACAAAGTTTTTATATTACAAGCCAAAATATTACTTGATATATTCCAGAAACAACACGTGCACTTCTATATATAAATACATACAAAACATGCCAAGAATCACAGATACCATAAATATTCACATGAGCATCAAGTTTTCTTGGCAAAGTTCGCACTGATTATTCGGGACTCTAATGAACTTCAACCTCCAACCTCAGAAAAGTGCTTCCGCAAGTTGGCTGCCCGTAATAAACCCGGGGCCAAATAAAACCAGACACACGGACACAGCTCCGGAGGAGTCCCTATCCGCCGGATCTCGGATCCCCGTCCGCCCGCGCACGTAGCAGACCAGACTGGGTCGGTCTGGAGCCGGCAACCGGGCCCAGACACGCAGCATGCGGCATAAAGTTTTTAATAAGTTTTACGAGAGGCGAATGTGAGCACAATAAAATCGAGCTGCCAACTATCTGCCGGCGAAGTGCGAAATGACCAAGTGCGCATCGGGACGCCGAAAGGGAGAGTCCTGCCATAACAATGCAAATTTCACTGTGCCGGGACTGTGAAAGGATGCAGTGGCTGCCAGTGGCTCGACATGCCCCATGCCCCATGCCCCATTCCACATGCCACTGGCATTGTGCTTCCATCGCCGCCGTCGCTGGACGGCAACTCCATTCACTTTTCGCGCGAGGAAAAGCGCGAGTGCGACTCTCTTGGCCTTTATGTTGTCAGAGCCGAGTCCCTGCAATTGTTTCTGCAACAACGTCTCTGCTGCAAGTGTACTTAATGAAATCTTTTTGTCATCTTTTACTTCGAGACGTTTGAAAGTTGGCTCCCCGCCCCCGTTCCCTCGGTGACCATTGTTTTCCCGGGCCATTGTCATCAATTTTTTTGCTAGAAGGAATCTCTGGCGCAAAAACTTTGCCCAGCCAGGCAGAAATGAAATCGAAACGACTCTTCATCTTCTGCGCATAATAAAATGCAAATTTTCGCAACAATTAAGTGTGTGCGGGGAAAGCGGGAAAGGCGTTGGAAAATGCTGAAAAAGTTGTTCTCAAACTTACCCCCTTGCAGGGTCGCTCGTCGGACAGAAGGCGGACGGCTCCGCGGCCGAGGGCCTCCCGCTTCCGCTGGGCCGAGAAGATGCGCAGCTCCTTCCGCTCCTCGTCGCTCAGCGAGTGGCAGTAGCGCACCTGGGAAGGACACGTAGACAAGGCGGAAAGGTGGAAAGTTAGCTCCTGTATTCCTGAATTTTAATTAAGGCCACTCAAAAGGCAGTGGCAAGTTTTTTAATCTCGCCGGGCCTTTTGTGAGATTTTCTTTGCGTTCTGTTTTCAATGTGCCCGCGCCGGGCTAATTATACATTTTTGTCACAACGAGATCTTGTGAAAGGTTTTTTCTAAAAGAGTTTTTATTTGGGTAAAAATGCTCAAAGGGAATATTTTAAGTTTGTGTGATTTAAAATAATTCTAATTTAATAAGAAAAGTAAAACAGATTGTAAGGAGATTCAGTAGTCAAACATTAACTTAACAATCAATGGTTTTAAACTTGAACCTGAGCTTTAGACTCTTTACTAGAGACCTTATAATAATAAGATGTGTAGCATTAAATAAATAAACCTAATTACCCTAAGGTATTTCAGTAAACGTTGTAACTCTGGTTATACCTACATAAAACCTCATTCAAACATAGTTTACGTTACTTCCGCAACTTTTTTATTTAATTTAACGCAATTCAATAAAGATTAAAGTTATTTCCGTAATCTTTTTTATTTAATTTTAAATTTATATGCAGTTTCCCGGCTATTCTTCTCCTTTCTTCCGGCCAATTGTAATTTTTTCTTTTGGTTTGCCAACTTCCGTGCTCCTAACCGGACTCCCTTTTGTTCTAACTTCCACTAACTTCTTTTTGCTTTTTTTACCAATACTCACCTCGTTATCTTGCGGCGGCAGCTGGTGCAGCAATTGCTTGACGCGATACTTTTCGCCGGGACTGTTGACGTAGGGCACTTTGTCGTCGGGCAGTTGGCTGAAGTACAAGCGGACCTGCGGAGTGGAAAATGGAAATGGGAAAGTCGAATTAGCTGCCGCGCAAACTTTGGTCCAAAGTAAAAAGTGTTCTCTTAAAATCAAATAAGACAAATCATAACGAATTTATCGAGCAGCTCCACGCCCACCAAGTCGTGTGTCGCAATACCCAGGGGAAGTTGAGTCTGCGGAAAACAGAAAATCATTGGCTTTTCCCAGGAGCGGTTATGTAAGACTCCACCCCGAGTAGAAAACATAAAAAATTGACAGGCATTTCAAGCTCTAATTGCTGCCAAATGTATCGGCAATTTAATTACAAAACGCTTTCGCTTTCCACCAGATAGCTCCGACCAGCGATTTGGGAGCGATAATTTTTCAGCGTGTAATTAAAGTGGTTTCCCGATCGATTTCCTTAACCGTGGCCAGCGGCCAACGGCAAGGCATTGAACTGGATTTGGGAGAGCGTGGAAAATCGACCGAAAGCAAAAGTGGCCAGCGGGTGGCCAGAGTCCAGAGCACATCCCATTCCATGGCATTACAGAGCCCGAGATTTCACTTAATTAGTTGCGACAAATCGGAACACATGTCGGGGATAATGACAATGATACAGTTGTGCTTTGATTGTTTCGATGGATACCCTTAGGTGAAGTCTTAATCTTCGAACGAATTTAAAAAGAAAAACATAAAGATAAATCTATTGTCAAATGGGAAACTCATTGATTAGCAAGGAATCAGACAACCAAGAGATAAAAAATACTCTTTGCTAGGGTACCGACTTCCTCAAAGTATGATGAATCATTATACTCTCCAGTTTCCTCACCTGATCTGGCCTTAGTCCCGGCGGCACCCACGTATACTCCTCAAGGGCACATCCGCTGTCGTCGTCCGACTGCGAGTTCCGCTGGAAGTCCAACTGCTGGTGGTGGTGGCTCGGGTGGAAGCCATGTCCCGCTCCCACCGCCGAGGCCGTCTTGTAGGTAGCTGTGCGGAGCGGGGAGGCCACCGAGTTCAACGGGAGGTGGCTGGGCGGTTGGCAGTGGCGACGCTGCAGAGGAGAGACGAAGTGACTGCCGGCGGGCCCCAGGGAGCCGCTACCGCCACTGCTGCCGCTGGAGGAGGCCGAGGGCACGTCCAGGGCTTGGGAGGAAGTCTGCTGAGTGCCAGCCGACGGAGGCTGTGACTCTGGGCGGTGGGAGGCGTAGGTCAGGCCCGCGCCGCCCGCCTCGATCTGCAGCAGCTCGCTTTCCGTTTGCGTGTAGTAGCTGCTGCTGGGGGGCTGCTGCTGCGGATGTTGCTGCTGCTGCTGCTGGTGTTGCTGCTGCTGTTGCATGTTGCTGGTGGTGCGGGGTGCGGGCGTGGGCTTGTATTTATTGGGGAATGTGCTGGACTGGATGCTGCAAAGAGGAAGGTGGAGTAGAGAAATTAATACAAGGTGTTGTAGATAATGAGACTAATATTAGTTATGCTTTCTGATTATCGTAGCCCATCATCATTACAAAAGATTGGATAGTTTATTTTCAATAAATATTTGAAGTAACTTAGTCCCTAGATATCGCCTTGAAATTCGACTCTTTAACCAGGAAACTCATTGAATACATCTTTTCTAAGATCTGAGATTTTAATACTTTGCAAATCATTCTCGATTCCATTTGCCTGACTCCTCAGCCCCATTAGGCCACCGAAAAGTGGGAAACCCATTCTGGTCGAGCAGCTCTCGGCTGCAATTTCCTGCAGCTGGGCAGGCGTGCCACTCCCAGGGGGTCGGTGGAGTTACTGCTCGCTTGACCGCTGCCCACAGTGGCATCTTCTCTCTGTGCGCCGCTTTCTGCGGCACTTTCACTCGATTCGTGGCACGCCGCGCGATTATGCAGCCAAGCAGAGACCGAAATCCAAGAAATTCCAGCATATGGTCATGTCTCTGGCCTTAAGTCGCCTTTCCTAGTGGCCCGAGTGCTGCGGCAATTAAAGCCATTTGTTTGGCTCGGAGTCGAGCGCCACTGCGACTCCGTGTGGGGTGTGTGAAATATTAAACTGTTTCACTGGCAGTCGTACGAGTTGCACAACATCCAGAGCATGAATAACGGCCACACGGGGCCATTAGGCCTTCCAACATTTTTGTCCGCTCTAATCAACGTGAGAAGAAACCCCGAATGGCGGCGATTTGTCTTCGCGTCTCGTGAACGTATGCAAATCAAAGACATCTCATCATCTCCCAAGCCGAGTTTAGCCTTGTGCTAATGAAGCAAGACCCCGGGTGAAGGTGACCCCGCGTACTCGCTGTGCCGGACGGATGACCAGGAGCCATTAACACCTCCAGATCAGTCAGTCAGCCGGCCAGAGGCAGAGCCAGAGCCAGAGCCAGTGGAATGTGTGGCCATGTGAGCGAGGAGAAAGTTTTATGGCCACCGCTTTTGTGGTTTTCCAATGCAAATTTCAGTTGTTCGCGCCGGCAGGTTCAGTGCCAAAAGCTGATCGATCGCCGCGTACTTTCTAAACAGTTTCGGGCCAGCCGTCAGCAAGACATGGCCAGAAGCCAGGGCGTAATCTGTCACCCGATGAATTGCCAATTGTACGGCTGCCGATTGGGCTTGATAGCGGAAAACAGCGAGCAAGCGCCGGGCCAAAAGAGCCACGCCACGGCAGATCGGATCGGATCAGATGAGATCCATTCAAATCAACACAAATCCCAGTCGCAGCTGCCAAATATGGCCAGCAGTGGCTCGGACTCGGCCTAGACGCTTTTCGGGTTTCTCTTTTCGGCCAGAAGGAAACCTGTTGACGCGGCTGTCTGCCTGACTGCCTGCCTGCCTTTCTGCATTAAACGCCAGTTGGCCAGGCGCAAAATACGCAAAAATGCCGCCTGTCCAACTACGGAGCACGGCCTGGACATATACATAAATTTGGGTTAAGAAGATTTTGAGTTTATTTGGTTTGATGTCTGTCATTTCCTTGATGGCCTGTCGCAATTGCGCACGTCTGAGGATAATTAAAAGTAAATTGTTTGACACTCAGATCGGATGGGAATGGCCTGGGAAATATGTACGGCAATCGCGGCTGGCGATCCGGTCTTTCGCCATTTTCGGTGCGAGTATTTTGAAGACACTTTTGGGAATTATCTGCGTTTATCCGTGCCGTCGTCTTATGTCTGAAATAATGCACTGGTTGCACTGAAAACTTCTTGAAGTGTGTCAAATAATTGGGGTTAGCGGATGCTGGCTAGTGTCCAAAGGCATCACTTGTCACGTCATATTAGAATTTAAGTTGAGTGTTTATTGGATTAAAGTCTAAGCAATTTTCCTCCTTATATTTAGCTCAATTGCTCCATACTCTTACAATATAATTTCTAACATGTATTTAACAAAAACTGAAGCTTAAAAAGTATTTATAACATGTACAGCAAATAACATGCCCTATTACAGGTCTCTTCTTCCCACATAGAGAGTTTTTCTCAAGTCTCTGGTTGGCTTTTCACTTTCTATGGAAAGCGAGGTTGATATTAAGACCGGGTAATATAGGTTTTTCGATGCAGCATTAGTAGGCTGTTTGCCTTTCCTTTTCGGACCATTAGTCACCTGTAACACTTGTAATTGTCGTAATCCATTTATGCTCTGCATGCGTTTCACACGCCCATAGGCCGTTCCGGGGGCCACAACCACACGCCGTTCCTTTCGAATCGATTTATCTGGCCGCTTTTCACATCTCCGATCTAATCCAATACAATCCGATGCTCATTAACGGACACTTGGGCAATTTCAGCACGTCCCGCGCTGCTCAAATGCCAAATCGCAGCTATAATAATATCTCAATTATGTGCAACACCACAGCATCGATGGCATTTCTATTCGATCCACGATACCTCGCCGCTGTGTTTCCACGATTTCATTAAATTTTAGACACGCAGTTTCCCCAGAAAGAGCCGCAGCGGGAACACGTAACTGGTTCAAAACCATTTGGGCTCTCGGAAAACCAGGGGAAACCCGTTCTCCGACGGGGACCCGATTCTGGGAACTGCTGGTGCACTACGACACCGAACGGCAGCAATTGAAATTAATACGTAACATGCAATTCCTAATAATTGAACAGAGTCCGGCCCGGCAGTCCGCATTAAATTACTTTCACAATTGGCCGAAAGATAAACGCCCGTCTCGGCCGGCTTTAGGCCTGGCATTAGGCCCAGTAATGCTTGATTATCCGTGGTCAGCACACGATCTGCGATCAGGGATCTGCGATCTGCGATCTGCGATCTGCGATCGGGGATCCCCCATTTGAGATCCTCAGATGCCGATGCCCAATCGAGAATCGCATTTATTTCTGGCCCGGGGGCGTGGCCCAGTGCAGCTCGGTTCAGCGCAGGGCCATTACGAAATCTCGTTCAATGGCCCCCCAACTCGTGACCTTGTTGCATTGCGTGTTCCATTGTTGGGTCGCCCCGAACGACTCCCAAACGGAGCCCCTCGAAACGCCGCAATTTATTGCCTGGTATGGCCGGGTCTCTCGGGTTAAACTGCCGCGTTTGACTGCCTTTACGTCACACGAATAACCATAATCCCCTCCGATCCGTTCCGAGTCAAAAATGAGAAACAAAAAAGCCCGTGCATGCAATCGCGTCATATGTTGCACGTGTTGCTGTCGCTCAGCGTTTTTATGCGCTTCCCTCAGCTTCTTCGCTTTCTTTATGGCTTTCCGTACGAGACCGGGCACATTTTGTGCGCCTGTCCGCGGCTAGACCTCACCTGGAATCGGGACTCCCCCTGGGATGGGTATCGCATCTGGCTGGGATTGGGCCTGGGTCTGGAGCCAGTCGGGCCCGTTGCACGAGTTCCTCGCGTCCCGCGGAGTGTGTGTGCTGCAACGCCTGTTTAAGTACCGCGTGGTGATTTAGTGCACTCGTACCGTTAGGCGTTATTCGTTATACGTTATTCGTTATATACTCATAGTGAGCATTATAGCGTACGATCCGATCCAAGGCGACCAGGGACGCTGATAAGCCATAAGCAATGAGCAAGCTACAGCGCGTTTTCCAGAGGCGTATGCGGAAAATGTATTTCAAAGTGGGTTTTCGCAAAAACAAACATGTATACACATTGTTTTGGCCTTTGAATAATTGAAATCATATTTCAACATTAGACTGTAAACTATGTAATATGCGTATTGCGTATACAATGGCTTTTTAAAAGCAACACTTCAGCTAGAGAAGAAACATATAAGAGCGTAAAAATCTGAAGATTTTGCGTTTAAAGTCAAGCAGATCCAGAATGGTACAGAATACATGTGCACTCGCGAAATAGAGCGATAAGGCTCGATGAGTTATGCATCTTACTCGTTATATTTCATTTACTTGGACTAATTATACTTTAGTCAGTACATGAAAAGGGGTGTTTTTAACTAGGAACTTTCGAATAACTTTAGTACTGAACTCGCATTAAACTCAGGAAAATAAAATTTAAGCTATTTTAAACTAATAGAAAATAAATACTGGTTCATTGGTTTATTTTTTGCCATTAAATTTTAACTTAATATCCTTTGCCTGGATCCCCCGTTGTCCCCGTTTCCCGCCGCCACTGGCACTCAAGTCAAACAAGAGCATCGTGGTCGACAGCTCCAGCATCTGCTGCTGCATCTGCGCCTTCAGCAGCATTGGCAGCAGCAGCGGCAGCGGCTAAAATGCATAATTAATCGGCGCGGACAAAGAAGCAGAAGCTGCAGCCGGTGCATTTGGCCTAGGCCAGCCCACACTCGCGGTTTTAGAGCGAGTTGCTAATGCCGCCGCTGCTGGTGGGGCTGCCGCCTCGCATGTTGCATGTTGCAGGTTGCATGCAGCAACTGCGCTCAAGTCGGGTTTGAGTCGACTTTTTGAGCCGAGCTGATTCGCGTTCCGTCATTAACAGCTTTTGCTTAATTTTATTCAGCCAGCCACTGCCACTGCCGCTGCCACTCCCCTCCCGCCCACCGCCAGCCGCCCCTCTTGCCGCGCTGTCAACAGCTCCGGACACGTTTCAGCGATTTTCATGTTGCATGGCTCGCTCTAATTTATGCAAAATGCTGTTCTTCTTCTGTAATTCAACTCGTGTATTCGCTGGCTACATTTTGCTCTTTTTTCGAGGGGTACGGCCACTTTCAAGCGAACTTCGGCCAACTAGTTTGCTTTTG
Organism: Drosophila bunnanda; assembly: GCA_035046265.1. Lineage (NCBI taxonomy): Eukaryota > Metazoa > Arthropoda > Insecta > Diptera > Drosophilidae > Drosophila > Drosophila bunnanda. The sequence continues at coordinate 17,764,047 of JAWNOB010000016.1, forward strand.
CTGGCTTCATTAGCCCCCAAGTTGATGGCCAAGTTTTTGTTGACTTGTTGGTCTGGCTGCTGCCTTATTGATTTCCCCGGCCAAGCGGTATTCTGTTGCCGGGTATTTATTTGATTTTAATTGCTTTCGAGCAAATACATTTGTGTTTGGGGCAATGTTGCACGATCAATGATGGATGGATGAATGGATGTGGTGGGGTGCCACCATGAGCTCTCGTTCCCAGCCGCAGCAACAATTGGACCATTTAGTTAGCTGTGAATTCCTGGGCCCAAAGATACCTGCCAGTGATACCGCGACTCCCACAGTTCTTAGACATAAATTAAATATCTTCTCTAATTTGATGTTCTCTTAATGATGATGAGGATGATGATTGAAGCCGGTGATAAATGTAATTGCTTTCGCGGCAACTATGTTGCCATGTCGCTCTCCCATGTCCCATCAAATTAAGGCACATCAAAGCAGAGATTATATTTGGGAAGCTGGGGCCGCAGTCACAATAAGTTGATTAAATTAAAGTGCGTTAAATCCTCTGAAATAATTGACGCGGCCCCAGATTGTTTTCGTAGAAATCGGAGGCGAACAAAGCGCGAAGAATTGGAGAGCGGAGAATGGAGAACGCAGAACGGAGAACGTAGACTCTGACCGGAGAACAAAGAACCCAGCCAAAGACACCAAGGAAAAGCAGAGCACAATTTATTGTCTGTGCTCGTATGACAGCCGAGCAAATCCAGCGGAGCATGAAGCCCGAGCAGAGTTCCAAAAGATGGATGAATGGATGGATGGCCAACAGGTGGGCAGTGCCTGGCCTCACCTGTTGGAACGTGGGAATCTAGTTTCGCTGGCGACATCCCGAGGGGGGTATGCCCAAAAAGCAATTACCAAAAATAATGTAAGACCCGAGCAATCCCTCGGGCTGCGGTTGCACTGCCTCCGCTCCCCCGAGAGTCCCACGGTGCACCTGACCATGACTGCAGCAGCGGAGGGGTAGGAGCAAGTGCAGCCAGCTATGACCGCTCTGGTTCGAGTCTCCGCTGCGAAAGGATGTTCAGCTCTATAATTAATGAGCCAGGCTCTTTGTAGCTGCTATGGGGGTACAGTCAGACACTTTCTCACGCACTGCCAATTTCCAATATCTCATTTTCAATTTCCAACTGGAGTTCCACCGAGGCGTAAACGGATTATCTTTTGCATGCGTTTGATCAGCCGCCGAGACTTCCTACATGAAACAAACGGACAGGGGACAACGGACAACGGACAGCGGACCACGGACAGCGGACAACGGACGGGCGGAATGACGGACAACGGACACTCACTCACATAAGCCTGGCTAACTGTAACTGTAATGGCAATCGCCATGCCAACGTCAAAATCGTGTAGGTCCCAGCTCAGAACATGACAACTGACAAAAGCAACAAGCATCTGACAGACAGGCGACAGCGGAAGGGAGGCAGGAGGCAACAAACAAACAAACAAACATCGGAATCAGCATCTGCATCGGCGGACAGCAACAACATTTCAATTAACAAAGGAGCCAGGCAGGGAGCAGGGTGTGCTCCCATGGAGGAACTAGGCAACATCGTCTTCTAATCGCCGCCTGTCAAAATAAAGCTCAGTGCCGGCATCACAGGGGAACCTCCTTGGGCAAGAAGACAGTCGCAGCACTGGGAAAACGTTGCCTATTTCAAAGGAAAATATATATATAAACCAAGATGAACCTGATTTTCTAAGCCTTACGTATCTTACTCACTCATAACAAACATTTAGCTTAATTTGCATTTCTACCTCTTATCCTAGCAAATCTGGAAATAAATAGCAACGTTTCTCACTGTGCACTGTGCCAGCCCCCTGATGCTTCTGGCCGCATTCATGTGTATCTGCTAAAATGCGCAATTAAGTCATCAAATGTTTGGCCTGAGAGTGTCCAAGCGTCTTGACACAGCCCCAAGCCCACAGAGCACCGAGTACGCATTAGACTAATGCATTTGGGTGCAACCAGGAAGCTGGCAGCCAGCAGTCCAGGCCTGGCCGGGTCTGGTCGGGTCTGGTCTGGTCTTGTTCTGCCACAGAGAGGGAAACTGTGGAAGCTGGGAGCGGGGACCCTCTGAGAATGCGAAAATGTGAGGCTCCAACCAACTACTTTTACTGCTTCTGGCCGCGGCCGACTGCTAATGAAGCCTGAATGGCAGACCGTGGCCAAGACCGGGACTGCGAACAGGATCTGGCCGAGATCCGTTAGGAGCTGGCTCCAATTTATCAAGTGCCATTTGCTAGGGCCTGGCCGAAGGCCCAGCGGCGTCTCATTAACGCTTCCAGTCGCGTAGGCGTCGCGCCTTATGGGGGGAATTCTGGAAACCACTTCGGATTCCGATCCCGTGTCCCATTCGGATGGATGCTGACGATTGTGTCCAAGCTGACCCAACTCACGTCCACCCGATGGCTCCATAACAGCAGCCTCGATCGATGTGCACGGAAATAAATGGAAGTTCTAGAGGGAAAATATAATACTCAATATGTTATCTAAAGTGTGGGTTGCAGTTTACAGTCCTTAGATTCATTAAAACCTAGATAAGCTAGGACCTTCCGAAAGCTATTCCTGTGATATTTGATTTATTTTAAAGTATTCATATTATTCGTTTTTGAATAATATGTTCAATATGTTCTCTAAAGTGTGAGTTATAGTTTATATTCCTTAGTTTTAAACCTAGGAATAACCTCCCGAAAGCTATTCCTATGACATTTGATATATCTTAAAGTATTTATATTAATCGCTTTTGAACCCTTTTAAATCCCTACACTTCTTCTTTGACTTTTGAATAAATTACCTAAGCTCCGCACTTGGCTTTGCAATATTTGTTCAGTGTAAGAGCCTCTGTAGGTACACGTGTTTTTTTGGATAAATTGCTATTTGGGAATCTGGAATCGGGGATCGGCGGAGTGGAAATGCATCCATCTGAGTGCCGGCTTTCTCCGCAGAGAGTGCCTCTGTGGCGAGGGGCGAAATTAATTTGCGGAAATCTCTCGACTAGAGTGGCTAAAATATTTCAAGAAAATCACGATTATCAACTCGAATTCCAGCGGCAGACCTGTGCGGGCGATCGGCCAGACACTTTCACAAGCTCTCCGGCCAAGTGACATCTGTGCTAGTTTTGCCGGATTTGCATTTTGATTCTCATTAAGCCGCCGCCGCCACCTGATTGTCTGATTGATGGCAATTTCTAAGCCGTGTATTTCTGGCGCTCTCATGACAAATCAATTCGGATTCGGGCTCGGAGCGTGGGCGATCCGCAGAGTCTGCAACTATATGGCCGCCGTGGTAATTGTCCACAATTTGGCAGCGATTTGTAAGGGGAATGACGGGCAGAAACCGCTGCTGCCCACCTGTATTTGGCCAACAAAGCGATGGCCATTAAATTAATTACATCTGGCTGCGCACTTCTCCTCCGATTTCAATTAAACGTAAATTACGAAAATTAAACGCAACAAAGAGCCGAGCCAAGCAACGAGTTTCGAGGCCCGCTGCCGAATCCCGATCGTGGCTAGAACACTTAACTTGGTTTACACACGCTCCCCAAGACCCCTGACTTATGGCCACTAAATTCCGCGTATCCGTATGTATATGTACGTGTAATTTGTACGGATAAATATGGCAATTGTTGGCGGGGCATCCGAGGAGAAAAGATAATCGCAATCCGGCGTGGGGAACAGGAAATATAATAAGCCTCGAAAGCAACGCCCTTCAATTTGCCTTGCCCCTCCCCCGGCTAATTTTATTTGCGGTTTTCGATTTTATTTTACAAACACATTTTCAGCTCGGCAAACTGTGTTCCTTCCCCCATCCGCTGCCTCGTTTTCTGGCCACTTTTTGATTATAAATTGAATTTCCCCAGCCCGAGACGAAATCAATCAACTCGTCTGTCGTCTTCCCCCATTCACTTGTAAATCGGTGTTTTCTTAATGCGTTTTATGGATTCACGATTAGGTGTTGAGCCAATAAAAACTTGGGTTCTGGCCGAGCAGACAAAGGCCCGGGCCCATTAACTTGGCTTATACAACCTCTCGGCCCGGGGATTGTGTCACATTCCCTCGGACACGGAGGAGGCGCTTGAACTCTGCGGACTTTGATTAGTTTCGTTCGCTGACAGCACAAGAAATTGCTCATACGCCCCGCGAAAAATAAAATTAATTAGAAAGAAAGCCAGCCGGGGAGAAAAATCCGCCCCCCTTCACCGCAGCGCGGAGCTTTAAAGGGGCGTTACTTGATATGTCTGCGAATCGGTTAAAGTCGGATTAATGCCCAGCCAAGGCCCGGCCGCTCCGTTTGTCGGCCTTTTTGCCATTTCAATTAAAATGCCATATATCATGGCCAAGAGCCTTTCCCAACTACTGCGCACATCGAATGCAATTAAAATCAAATGCGTGGCTCATTTTTGAATCAAAGCAAATCGCAGGGCGATAAGTCCGCCATGGACCACCCGAGAGCTCCTAGCTTTCGCTCTTGCCTTTGCCAACTTCAATTAGCCCGACCAAGTCGGGGGCCCCTTTATTTATTTTATTGTTGAAGCTGGTCTGGGCTAGGAGCGAATTCCTATGCAAAGTGTTCTGCGGGCCAGGCGCTTAATTACGCCCTAAGTAGCCGCCAGTCAATATTGATTTTGGCTCATTTAAAATGGGAATTTAATAGGCCCAACTGATTGCTAATGGATTCTGCGGATGTGGCTGAGGCTAAGGCTGAGGCTGAGAATAGGTCGACTCATATTACCAGTTCTTCCACGGGAAGGGGAGAGGAGGGTATGGGACACACACTCTTCCCCAATGCTTTTGTTTTTTACTTTTATGGCCAAAACCAAAAATTCTAATTAACAGTTTGCACAGATTTATGAACAGAAGTCCATGCAGATGCAGTCAAGCGCAAGGAATGCACAAGATACAAAGTATGAAAGGGATACAGCGAGAGAAACATGTTTTAAAACCTTTGAAGTAAATGGAATATATCAAAAAATAAATTTATGTATAATTAAAGCCAGCTCTTCCACAAGCCATACATTTAAAGGAATTAGGAGGGACAGGGAATATTAGTGTTAGTCGATACTGAATAGATATATGTGCAATAAATTCTTATTTGGTTTTGTATATTAGAAAAAATGCATAGATGAAACTTTCAATTATCATTGTTAGAATATGAAAAGGTTATTAACAAAAAAAGACAATTAGTGTTCAGATAACATAGAATTCTCAACGATAAATATGACATTATTCCCATTTAAAATGTCTGACTTATCTTCCTTCATTTTCCTAATACAAATATCTTTGCTTATGCACAGCTTCAAGTTCTATTAAATATAATCATGATGCACATTCCATTTTTCACGGTGTATCCAAGCGAAGGATCAGAAGATCTTGAAGATACCGAATACCTTATCGACGAAGGGCGTCCTGCGCCGGCAGGCGGCAAAAGAAGAACTCAATTTATGGAGACGACGCGTGGAATTTACGAGATGGCAGGGATCTCTCGATCGCGGATGCAAACACCAAGTGACAGGGCAGCCCGGAGGGATGTAACCACTGGACCGAAGTTCTGCCAACTTCATTTAGCCGCTGCCGTTGCCACTCAGCAATCCATTGGGCCAGTTAACAAATCGCGACAAGGGGCGAGGGAAGCGCACGTGCTGCTGGCCGGAAAGTTGATAAATAACTTTCGGTGTCAGTTTTGCAAATAGTCGGGCATTAATAACACCTTCTTAGCGCGGCCCAACAGTCGCCTACAGCCGGAGGCTGAGACTGAGCCTCTTATGGCGGATTATTTCTGCCATTATTCAACCGCGACCTGCAAGACTTGTACTTTCAACACAATTGAAACTGAGAAGCGTCGCAGAATGTTAGGAGATCAGGTGAACATTATATATAACATATGTAGTGTGGTCTGTCCAAGGGGAGAACAATATTGGGCTTGCATGTATTGAAATAAGTTCGAAGAAACATGTTTATCGAAAAGAAAACGTTTAAATATAATCAAACACTTTTTATACTATATATGGGAATATCTTTACAATGTGGATATAGTGTTTTTTAAGCACTTCAAACCAATCCTAACCTAAGAAAGATACAATCAAATCAAGGTCGAATAGCTAGAGAAGTTATTTTCTATTGTATTTACACCAATTGAGGGTAGCACAATATTTGGCCTTCATTATCGGCTTACAGAAAACGTGAACGCAGCTGTAGAGTGGTAGAAAGTTACTGGTCCATACAGCGGCTCAAATCTTTTAAATTAAATTTAACATTTAGTATTTTGTAGAGAGGAGAGTAGAAATGAGACCCCATTCGAGTGGAAGCTGCTGCGCCCCTGGCTCTGGCACAGGTTTCGTTATATTTCATTCGGAAAGCCATAAAATATGACTTCAATGATTAAAATTAAAAGCTCCAGCTCAAATCCGATCTGAGAACTCCGCTCCTGCTCGTATAGAGCTATTAAGGAGCCATTAAACTGGGCCATAAACTCCCGACGCCCTGCAGCCCCCGCCAACGCACCACTTTATAGTCACTTAAGGCCGAAAATGCAAAGCTCATCAAATGGATTTCAAATTAGTTGGCCACAATCCAGCCCAGCCCCTTGCCCTCCCCGGACCCAGTTATCGCCGAGAGTTATGGCCATTAGAGATAGGCCAGTCTGAGACTTACGTTTTGGCTGCTGTCGCTGCTGGCGGCGGCGGCGGCCTCTTTGAGTGGCCATCAAACCTGGCCAATTGTTCTTCAATATCGCTGAGCTGGATATCGTCGGCAATGGCCAGGTTGAAGCAGCAAACGGGGTCCCTCCTGTTCCGCTCGATCAGCTGCTCCGTGTCCTTGGGATTGAGCCAAACGGCGTTCCTGCTGCGGCACAGGTTGAGGTTCCTCAGGTCGCCAAAGTGCAGGGACACAGTCGGAGCGGGGGGAGACGGCTGCTTCTGGATCTTGGCCAGCTGGGCGGCGCTCAGGCTGCCCGTCAGCATGGCCACCTCCACGTCGTCGTCGGTCTCCCCGTTACAGGAGATGCCCGAGGAGTGGAACTGCTCCTCGCAGCTGGTCTTCCTTAGCTCGCTGCCGGAGGAGGACTGGGCCACGGCCATGGCCAAGGTGGGAGCTGGCGACTCGTTGGGCAGCTCCAGGGCTATTTCGTAGGGCGCCAGCGTGATCCTGGGCTTCGGCTTGGTCTTGGCCCGCACCGCAGCCTTGATGATGCACTTTGCCGGCGGATTGCCTCGGTTCTTGGAGCAGCTGGTCTTTCCCGCTGCAGGCTGCTTCCTGGGCGAAAGCTTGGTCACCGTAGACAGGCGGGATTGAGCGGCGCTCTTCTGCGGCACCTGCGGCGGCTGGACCCTCTCCTGCTCCCGGCTGGCCAGGCGCTCCCTGCCCTCCCTCTCCGCGGAGAGGGCCCTCCGGCGACTCCGGCGAATGCTGGGCATGTTCCGGGGAAAGAGCTTGCCCGCCTCCGCCTGGGAGCTCTTGGACAGACTGTCGCAGCTGCGGTGGCGCGTGGGGCTGCCACTGCTCTCCGTGGTGGCTGTGGAGGTGCTGGCGGACCCATCCAGGGTGGTGGCCAGCACCGAGGCGCACTCGCTGAGGTTCAGCACGGGATCCGGCTTGGCAGCCTGCGGCAGGCGGATCTTCCACCAGCGCTTCTTCGAGAGCATCGTGCTCACGCGTCAATCACGGGTCGCGGGGCAATCAATCAATTGACACATTAACAGGACGGGAACACCTTGGCCGCACCTGGTATGCGGCGGCCTGCAATTACTGTCGCCAGCAATTAACGGGCAATCCAATTACGTGCACTCGCGCTCGATAGTTGGGATCGTATATAAGTTAGAATAAAGTCGGAGTCAGGGACTGATAGTTCGCGGAAGAGCAGCTCGCACACCGCTCGCTTTGGGGCCGCTCAGACAACTGAAGATCGCATAGAAAGTTGGCCGAAAGGCGGCGAAGAACCGGCTACTGGCCAGGTTGGTGCAGGTCAAACTCACCACCCAACAACTCACCACGGATCTCTCTGGCTCTCTCTCGGATCAAGTGCAGGTAACAGGTAACAGGTAACAGGTGCCACCTGAGTGGAGTGGCTCCGGCGCTTGAGTGCTTCTGGGACGAGCCGCATTCTGGCCGCGTTTATTAGCCAAGCCGAGCTACTGGTCGCAACTGGTTGATGGCTCTGGCGCTGTCTTCGGGCCATTTGACACATTTCATCCGCTTAGCGATTGACCCATTTCAATCATGGAGGACGATTGCGGGAGCCCGGAGTACGGCCCTTGGGCGGCTTGTTGCCACATTAGCGGCGCACTCACAGGTGGTCATTAGCCTGCAGGCCAGCTGAAAGTGTGGTAATCAGGGGAGAGGAGACCCCGAGCCCTGTGTGCAACGCATCCGGGCAGGTAAGTAGCCAATGGCAGGGCAGGAGTCGCATGGGAATGTGTGAGCCAATCAATCGAATTAGGGTTTTGCGGCTGTTAATGGGATTCTCACCTGGCGGAACCTGTGGGAATGCTATTGAGCTCTAATTGCACACATTATTCAATTACGCCAGCGCCACTGGTAGCCTTACCACTGACCGATAATAATGGAATCTGCGCCTTCAACAAACTACTGTTTCCAACAGGTAATTATGTAAAGTGTGGGATTTTAAGTGGGTTAAGATGCAGTTTTCCATTAGCAAATAATCCTAACTAACTTGGCAAATTTATGTTCTCTTTCGGCCCATTAAGCACTTAGTTACTTTAACTTAACTCGCATGAAATTACATTTCAAGTTCTCAACTTACTTTTAAAACTCTCCCAGCTGCGTTGCCATGGCGTGTCTCACTTCAGCACAAACTGTTTTGCCAACTGTAATGAGAGTCGAAAGTAAATAAATTAATTTTACGCATTTAATGTTAAATATTTGCGCTCTTTTTTGGCACTCCACGGAGTGATGAACGAAATTGCCCAACTAATTGAGAGCAAGACAGGGAACGAACAGTCAACAGAAGTCGCAGGAAAAGCAAACGAAATAGGCAAAGTGACTGCCAAAGTATTTTAATTGCCCGGAGTTTTCCCCGAAAAAGCAGGGGGCGTCAAAACTTTATTTGACAGTTGGAACAACTGAACAATTCATGAAACAATTTTGATTAAAACTGAGACACGCCGTCTCCAGCTGGAGAAATGTCAGCAAATGTAGTTGGCAGATGCCAGCCATCAGGTGAAAATGAGTGCACCGTGCGAATAATATTGTAGATTGCAAATATTTATGATAAAACGAAGGTTTTTCTTGGGTCAATATACCATTAGTCATGGGCTGAAGAAATCTTTAATAATGTTTACTGAGCATTCGCATAGAAAACAAATAAAGTCGATCTTTAAACATACAAATAGAAACTTATTATAAAACAGGATGATACAAAAACTACAGTCTAATGTATTTATTAAACTGTTAAAATTCATCCGACAGATAAAATGCGTGTCAAGAACATTTGTTTTTCTCTAGGATCAATGTTGGAGTTAATGTCGATTTTTTACGATAACTATTAAAATTTCTCGGACAGATTAAAATCCAGCAAAGAGTGTCTGGTTTATTAACTTGTCATTGTGTGAGGTAACATTGACAGAAACCCAGACTGTCTGTCAATTTCTACGTTTCGCGTTTATCTTCGAATAAGAGTGTGTGCTGCGCTTTACAGCACAATTCGGAGGTTACAGAAAAATTTAATGATCAAAAGAGCTCTGTTATTGTTTTGCGATCGGATAAATTATATAGGGAATAGTAAACGGGTATATTTACTTCATGGAATGATTATCTTGGAATTTTCTTTTCAGGTTATATAGCTTTCAGGGACTTTAACCTAAATTTAATTATTTGTGGGCTTTGTAAAATGACAAATACCTGCAGAAGGCCAAGTGGAAAATGGGAAGGTGTCAAGTGTCAAGTTAAATAATTACTACTAATTTACCTGCTATTTATCATTCTTATCAGATAGTTATCAGGGACCTTAATAATATTTAGCGCTCTGCATGGATTCGTATTATCTAGGTGCCGAAATAATTTAAATTGATCCAAAATATTTACTAAATATTAAATTATTTGCTCTTCCAATATGTAATTTCGCCGAGTGTAACCTTATTACTTTTTGAGTGCAATTCCAGCTCCCCTCCCGTGGCATGTGGCAACGGACAACAGGTAAGAGTCAGCTATGTCGCTGGAGCAAAAAAAAGAGGAGAAACAAACGCAGAAGTGACGCTAGTAAAACAACAACGATAATATCCTGCAGAGGTCGTAAAAGTTGAGATTTGAACGTGCAGCGTACACGTGTAAGTCAAAAGTTCGCCCAGAATCCAGGGGCGGGCCTGGCGCGGGGCGTGGCAGCCAGTTTGTCGCAGCTGCCGCCACTACGCGAGGCAAGATGGCGCCGTGCAGCACTAAAAGGTATTAAAACAATTTACACTTTGTAAAAAACCGAAACAGCAACGGGAGCAATAACAGCAACTGTTGTGCGGCTTGTAGCACGTGTCGCGCGGAGGGGCGGCCTTCGGGGGCCCTGTAGTTGTTGTTAATATTTCCCACTCGCCCAACATGGCGTCCTGTCATAATCATAACTGTGTCTCGGGGGGAGGGACACAGAAAAAAAAGGAGGAAATAAAATAAAATCAAGACTGCCGTTGACAATCGCGTTATCATAATTCTTTTCTGCTAAATTCAAATAGCGTTTTCGCCTATTTGCATAAACAACGTGAAAGTCGTAAAGTGAAAAATTGCAAAATATATACGTATACATACATATATATATGCTCAAGAACCGGAGAAAGGGAAAGAGAAAGGAGGCGGCGTAAGCACTTGAAAGGGGCGGATGGGCACAGAACGCAGAAAAAGTAAAGCTGCAATTGCTCGCTGAACAATGATGGCACAGTGGGTGCAAACGGTTAAAGAGTTGGTAAAATTGTGAAGCAATAAAGCGAACGGTAAGTCTTTATTTTGATATTAATTAACATTTAAAAAATTATTTTACTTATAATAAGATGCAAATGCATTTGAATTTTTATCTATATATAACTGATTTTTTTAAATACCTTATCTGGAATAACCTTACGGAATAAGTTCTAAATATTATCAAAATGTACCAAATTTTTTAAAGAGTTTTCAGAAGTTAGTAATTATTTAAATTAAAAAGGAATCGAGATGGCTTAAATTTGAACGAAGATTATGTCAAGCGAAATGGAGGTATGCTTAAGTTTGTTTTATACCCTTGAAGACACTATAAAGTTTATACCTATATCCTCCATCACCATCAACCGCCGAGTCGATCTAGCCATGTTCTTCTGTCTGTCTGTCCATCTGTCCGAATATACGTAGTTTTAACGCTATCTTAATGAAGCATTTCAGTTAGTCTTCTATATGCCTTCGGATCGAACGACTATATCATATATCTTCCATAAAACTGATCGTTAAAAAAAAAAAAGAAAAATGCAAAACTGAAAGTACTGTATCTACTCACTAAATATACCTAATGTATATGGTATTAATTATTAATGATCCAACTGCAATCTGAAAGGGTATACAAATTTCGGTACGCCGAAGTTATCTTCCTTTATTTTTCGATTGAAGTTACGTTTTTTTTTTTTTTTTTTTTTTTTTTTGCAAAATGATATAATTTTCCAACTGCCTTAAAAATATTTTATATGATATATCCTGATTCCTGCTCCACAGTAAGCCCCTCCATGCTACCGCTACATCCGCCCCAAGAGCAGAAAACCTGGCAACGGGGAGCCTTTTTTTATGAAAAGCGAGATGCGTGGCCCCAATCCGCTTGCCAATCTCGGTGGCTGCCACCTCCGCTGACTTCCTCTTAAGACAATAAGCACAGAGCCGGGATGGGATGAGATCCACAGGACTGGGCCGGGCTAAGGAGAAAACAGCAGGAGCTGCCACAATTCACCCCACACTCACACGCGGAGGCGGTAGGCAAATGTTTCCCTAATGATGACGTCGCCGCCACTGCTTATGAATTGTCGTAGCTGGCGGGGAAATGTGGCAAGAAATCTCAAGTGCTGCCTCGTAATATTTATGGAAAATACGAGGATTTTTTGCTACAAGAGGAGGGCGCCTGCAATGATTACGTTGATTTGCCAAATGGCGCTGATGACAGTCGGCAGCAGCTGAAGAGGCTCCGTGAATCTACTGATTTTTAATTAAAAAAGCAACACGAAAATGGGAGAGGGGAAAGCCACCAGCCAGCGGGAGAGAGTGAACAGAAGAAAGCCAACAGGCACAAAGCCAGAAAGAACAAAAAAAAAGAAGGAAAATTCAAAGTGCGCGTCACAAGGTTTCCTTTTGTTAATCGACTTGATTGTAAATATTTTCTTGCATACATCCTCGCCCTTGTCCTCCACTCCCCTCTTCAGTCTTCTCTCCTTTATTTCAGTATACAGAGCAAAAAAAAAATGGTTGCTTCTCGAAACGGTGTGTTCTAGCAGAGAAAACCATTAAGATAAATATTTCTTTATAAATTCTTGCATAGAAATGTAAAGAAATTGTTGATCAAGAGAGCATCAATTCATTTTTTTTTTTTTTTTTTAATTTTAATACTCTTTTATAGACATTTTATTAAGTTAAATAATTAAGTTCAGGGGAGTTTGGACTTTTTTGTTTATTTTAAAAATCATTTTATTAAGATGAAGCATTTTATTATTCTGCACAGGACAAATAAATGTCTTTCTGGATTCAAAATATTAAGAAGAATACACACTTTATTTTGTTATTTGAGGTCGTCATGAGAGACTTAAGTAGTATAAGCTGTACAATTATTTAATATACTCTACCATATTTTTAAAATTATATTTTTTTAAATAGTTGGAAATTCTGGGCTTAGCATAGCCTATAGCACTTTGAAGCTGTGGTGATAGGTAATTCTTCTAGGATAAGTACCAACTTAAAAAAATAATTCTTTTTTAATAAGAAGTTTATTATTAAATTATTTATTAGTATTATTATCATATTTATTATTATTTTAGTTGACAATTTAAATCTAAATTTTCTTTCCCAGTGTACTTTTGTTTGTCAATGGCGACTGTTGCTGCACTTCTAACGGCACATTCACCCAGTTACCTCCCCATCCCCACCCCGCCCGTCTGCACCTGTCGCCTCCCTTCCGCCTCGTCCTCTCCCACCACCCCTTCTCACCATCCCCCTTGGCTTTGTTATTTATGGCATTGTTGTTGCCACGTGATGCTGTTGCTGTTGCTGTCGCTGTCGCTTTCACCCGCCCATGTCCCCAGTGGATGCGTGGTGCGTTTTCCCCACCCGCCGTTGGTGATTTTTCACGCCCTCCCAGAAAAAAAGAGAGACGGAGACGGCACCAGTTTGTGTTTTTAATTTGACAAACATTTCGCGATTCCACAACTTCTGTCACCGGCAGGCGAAGAAAAAGGTTTCCAGGTAACATAAGCACTCGTATTGACGTAAAAAAGGTAGTTACGTTGCTTGGCATTTTTATTTTTTATATGTAACTCTTTAGCATTTTGTTCTAGATTTATCCCGGTCTTTTACTTTATTATACATAGAATTTCTAGAATATATGTATTACTGTTTATCATTTCGCATGTTTAAACGGCAGCCACTTAAAATTCTAGCAATACTTAATGAATATATAAAATATAATATACAAGTTGTCATCAAAACAGTTAACTGAAATATTAAATGGAATATGTAGATAGAAAGAAACAGGAAAAGGTTTGTTTTATTTGTACAAAACTTAGAAATTATTTTTAATATACAGAAATATATTGCGCTTTAATATACTATAAAAAGTAATCAATAAATCATCAATGTTTATAAAGAGCTATGTATTGTACTATGTACTATTTGTAAAAGACCTATTAAGACCTGAATTAAGTTAAATTAAGCTGTATTAAGATACATAACAAGAAATGTATTTTATGATCTAAATATATTAAATAAATGTCTTTCTTCTCCTCTTTCATAAACAACAACATAAATAAATATACAAATATATGTCATTGACTACTATTATTCATTAATACTAGAATCTGTCTTGTAAATATTATTTCTTTTATTTACTTCTTTTTAATTTACTCTTCAACTGATGGCCTGGGACATGTTCTAGCCAAAAAAAGTAAACAATTTGTGGAAGACGTATCCATTTTAAACCACTTAAATCCAGGTTTACTGGTTTAAGCCAACTAATTAGCTTGGCAGCTCCGTTAGGCCTCGATTTATGTTGCCTGCTTTTGGGGAGTACGCACGCATTTGGCTATATACGAAAGCCAATGGCAGCAGTTAAATGAGCGCGCCAAGCCGTATTGTTTGCTCATTTGTCAAACAACTTGTTGACAAGCCGAGGCAATTTGCCAACACTTTTTGCCCCAACGCTGGCCAAAAGCGAAAGTGAAAGGCAGCTGCATTGTCAGCATTCGCCGATGATGATGCATTGGAAAATGTCATAAAAGTTGACAGTGGTCACTTGCAGGGGAATTTCAACACACAAAACCAAAAGCAAACAGGGGAAGGGGAACCGGAGGGAGGGGTAATTGTGCACATAATTAAATGGCAATGTTCATGAACCGAAACTGGACTGGTTGGGCTCGATAAACACGAACCAACACCCCCAATTAGGAGCAAACAAATACTCGTAAAAGGAAAGCCCAAAGGCAAACACTCTGCCTTTGTCATCCAGCAGACGTCACAATGAAAAGTGCAAACCAGCTGAAAACTGCACCCCTGCCACGAGTTTCCAGCTCAACCCCCGAAAATCGCTTTCACGAAGAATTATGAATATTGAATTGAGAGCCCGACCGCTCCTCCAAGGACCTGCTGCCATCAAATCAGGAAAAGAGACTTCAGTTTGCATAAGTGCGACGCGTGTGTGTGTGTTGTGTGTTTAAGCTAATAAACATTGCAATGTATGTGCCCGGGTGAGGGGGCGTAAATAATTAAACTCTTAATTATCTCCAGCCACCACCAGAAATTCCACGACAGAGTTGCCAAAAGAATGTCTCAGAAGCAAAGGATATCATAGAAAAGAAGCTAAATAAGCAGGGAACTTGCTGTGACTTTTATTGAAAAGGTTAAAATAAAAAATTATAATAGGGATATATGATACAATATCTGTTAAATATAATTTCAAAGTATGTAATAAGATAAAATTAGGTTTGTACCTTAGATCGTAAGTAAATTTTACTGAAATCAATACATATTGTATAAACAACCTGCTGCACTTGTTTTCTCATGGTTTTATATATAATCTTATAGTATTATATATTTTCGCATTATTAAGATAATGTAGGCCCATTCGTAAAAAAGGCCAAAGTGACAGCACTGCTCTGCTCATGTGAGGAGGCGTTAGGTTTTTTGGATTCCGACGGTGTCACACTCACTTAATTAACTTTAATAATTCACATGAGTGACAGGGGAAACTTTTGCTTTAAGCAGGTGAAAAGTCCTCCCCGGCTAAGTGGAAGTAATGCCTTCCCGACAACGTCATCACGGCCCTAATGAGCGAATTAGTATTCATTATTAGGTGTCGCTTCGAGAGCTCTTCGCTCTTCGGTCTGCGCCATTCTTTCCCTGCGTCCTGCATTTGCATAATATGTATTTATAATGCCAGGCTTATCGCCCCGAGTGGGCGTGCCGCAGCCCCCGACGTGAATAGTTGCCAAGCAGAGTGGCTAAATTAAAATAAATTGTACTTTTCAGTTGTAGTAGTTGTAGTTCCGTAAGTGGTAACGACACAATTGTGGTTCAGGGAGGAGCTGTCCCACTCGATGGCCCAGGGGATTGAGCTGGTATTCCCAATCTGTGGGGAGCCCGGGGGGCACAGATAAGCCGGGTGATTATAATGGTTCATAAAGAAGGTAATTAACGAATGAATTTCATTTGTTTTCCGGTTTTACTGCCTTTTAGGAGTCGTCAAACGAAGGTGCGAATTTGATATCTTACGAGCTGTGTTATTTACGATACAAACCCTATAATTAATGTAGGAAATTTAAATGACATTTGTTTTGGAATTTTTTGAAAATTAAAATGTAATTTTGCTTATTTTAAATAAAAGGATTCTGTAAGTTGTGTGACTTCTTCTTGTTCTATAATAGAGAAGAGAATGTATTTTACAAATAATTATTACTACTATTACATTTACACCGATTTAGAAAGGAAAATTAAAGGACACATCTTTAATCCAATTGTTCAAGTTCAATTCACTTTTACCCTGAACAGAAGAATTTATTATACAACTGAATTTTAATAATCGTAATTGTATACAAAATATACAAGACAGTCTTCTGATTTAATCATTAAAATCAATTAAATTTTGAAAAATATATTTATAATTACTTTTCATTAATTGGTTTTTGGTATCAAATAATTTAATTTTGTTTTTAACTATTTTATAATTGGTAAACAGATGTATATTTATGGTATTTAGGAAATTGTTTGAGATGTGAATAGCCATATAAACTTATTCCAATTTCCAGATTTCAAAAATAAGCTGTGAATTTAAAGTGTTTTCAAGTAAATAATTTAAGCTTAGCAAAAAAGTGGTTAATAATTCTTTAGGGATTGAATACTTAAATTTTACACTCAATTATTTGGGAGTATTAATGACCAGAAATATGACAATCTTTAAGGTTAATGTAAGTTAATGTTTAGAACTTTATTTCTCTATAAAAAATGGCAAAACAGAAGTAGAAAGTAGCTTCCATATAATGCGCAACAATAAAAACCCCTCAAACAGTTCCGAGATTTTATAGCAGAATTTACCCCTTTTGAATTCAGAATCGTTTTCTTAGAAACCAACCCCCAATTTAATGATCGTTTATTATTTGCACTCCTCTTAGCAATTTGATTGTTCCGAACATTAATTCCCATTCATCGCCTTTTAGTCATTACGGGAATATCCAGGGCGAAGGCTTCTCTGGTTTCAAAGTGAGGCAGGAAGTGCGTCGAATTAGGATTCATATCACATGACACCTTCCTGACTCATTACCACGACCTCTATATTTCCACAATTAGACACCCATCAGTCTTGACTGTTGGCCATTGTGGGCCGTCTTGGCCAACTGGCTCACTTGAAGGCCAGTTGAGACACACTTGCACTGGCCAGCTGAGAGGCAGTTCTTTGCGCTTACCAAACTCGCTGGGAGGGGAATCCCCGAGTTGGTTGACTTCTAATCCAATTAGATATTCCGCCGCCGCACGTACTTTCTGCGGCAGTTCTTGTTAGACTTTCACTGGCTCGTTAAGCAATTTGCGCGGCGATGCAAACCGAAAATTTAATTCGAAACTCGAGGACAAAGCGTCGTCCGGACAAATTCAATTTGTTAGCATTTCAATTTTCAATCTTCACCTTCGTTATTCAATTATGCACACGCGTCGCGCGACGGCACGTGGACTGGAATTCATTAGACAGAACCGAACCCTTCTCCAAGGACGCGTAACTCGGGGAGCTCGATGGAACTGAACGGAAATGGAGTCGAGAGGATAGCAAGTCCGCGGCACGTTGTGTAGAGCCGCGCTGGCAATTGGCAACTGAACTCCGCCACTGGAGCCCGGCAGTCTGGCAGGATGTTCGCGCGTCCTGGCGACTCCAAGTCTGCCTGTGTCCGTGGCGCTTTGTTTTGATTTTGGTCCACTTGCAACCTGGGCTGCGAACCGCGTTGCATACGCGCAGGCGCCCTGCGAAAATTTCTCTTCGCAGGAGTTGCGAGTGGCGCCTAAGAGAGCGCTTCTCTTTCTTCGCTTGAGCGGACTTGTTGTTGTTTTGATTGGCGGTGGAATAGCCACGGGGAATCACACTTTTGGGATATTAGCACCGGCAATCAGTTATGATTTGACAATTGACACTTTCGTGAAGCAGAAATGAACTATAAAAATATCCCTCTAAGTTCTGAGTAATGGATAAATAGTAGTTGCTAATAGAATCAATTAAAGAATATATTTTAGGTTCGAAAAAGACCGAAGGATGTTTTAGTTTTTGTCAAGTTATGTGAAAAATCACTTTCCTTAATTTATTTTTTTATTAATATTATTTAAAGTTGTTAGTGAAATGTGTAGTTTCTTGAGAACAATCAAAATCAGAATACATCTTTGCATAGGTACGCAAGAATTTAAATATCCTTTTAGAAGATACAAAAAATATCTGTAATACAAAATGATTTGTTTAATTAATAATAAAAATTTAATTTATAAACAACATTTTAGATTTACATATTTAGGTGTCTAAGGGAAGTGCAATAGTAATTACTTCTATACTTCTAGGAACGTTCAATAAAACTTCGGATTACTATTACAAAGATCAGGATAAACCATTTGTAATAACATATCAAGATTAAATTTAATTATTTATATTTTCCTATTAAAAATCTAGTATATAAAAAAGCAACAAAATTGCCTTCAAAATGGTGCAAAACACTAAATAATCTCAGGCGATACGTGTTATTTACATATTTTTGTAATTTGATATCACTTTACGTATTGGCAATGAAATTGGCAATTTCGTAAAAAAAAAAAAAAAAACAATATTTAATTGAAGATGCCTTAAGCCTTCTTAACTAAAATAATGATAATTACCAGTTTTAATTAATATTTAAATACACATTTCACTATAAGTGCAATATGCAAAAAAAAAAAATTAAAATAACTCGTATAAATAACGATAAATGTAATAATATAATAATATATTTGTTATAGCTTTAACTTTTCACCGTATCAAACATTTTCATTAATGTTTTTACAACTTTATAAGGACTCTCATCGCGCTCAATTAAAGTGGCCATCATCTAACAAAATGTCAATAAACGTATCGCAATGAATGTAAACGCATGGAAATTAAAATCAATCAGTTTTAGTGTAAGTTAAGACCGGCAATAATGCAGCCACTTAAGGCTCGGGAAATGTGAGGGAAAGTGGCACAGCAAGGACGAGGACTGAGCCCGAAGGCCAACATTTATGCCACCCCAGAGACTTGGCCATTTACGATGGCAAGTGTCGTCCTTTCGGCCTTCATCCTCGGTCCCTCCGCTCCCTTCCAAGGAGACCGCACACGGAAATCCGGCAGGGGGGACACCTTGTGGCCAGGACGCAGTTTCGCGGTCCTGGGGAGGCCAATGAGCTGGGGGATAAGCAGCTTGACAACTTTGCTTAAAGTTATTTGCAATTCTTATAAATGTGCATGCGTTACGCACCGCTGCCCAATTACGTGGGGATGGATCTGGAGTGGTCTCCCTGGATGTTCACGAATCGAAGGTGAACCCTGGAAGGTGCACTCTTACCCTCAAGGATTTGAATGATTTTTTTTTTTTGTCGGTTTGCCTTTTTCTTTTCCAATTCCTTTATGGGGTGACTCTGCTGATGAGGGTGGCTTTTCCTTTCCCTCTGCCTTTGGCCTGACAAAATTTGAAATTGAAATTGCCCCTGCAGGTTGGCGGCTTTTATTTCCATGGCCAGCTTTTATTTCCTCACTCGCAAAGTAAATTAATGGATGTGTGAAAAGCGTTCAGTCCAGCGTTCAGCCCCACCGCTGAGGCTCTCCTCATAAAAGCTGTCCACTATTAAACAGCAATAACGATTGTCCAGGACCGAAGTCCGATCCAATCCCCAGGCCCCTGGCTCACAGTAGTCAACACTTTGTTCGCATGTGTCAGACGCAATTTTACGAGCGGGATACTTTTGGCAGAAAGTTTTTACGGCAACAAGCGGAAATGGCATTTTTACTGGCCATCTAAGCAGTCCTCCTCCCGGCACACACACACGCAGATTGCGTCCAGCTGTTCGGGGAAACCCCGAATTGAGTTCGCCTTTTGCCAGCTCGCCAATGATGGGAAAATTGAAAACTACGACTGCGAGGGCTGTGAGGGCTGCGAGGGTGGGACATTTTCTGCTGCAATGGCACAAAAATTGATTTGTTGTCGATTTCGGTGGGGTTCGTTCGGTTGTGATTCCGTTTTCAATCTAATTTATGGCCACTGCAAGTGCAAGTAAACATGTGCGACAAACGACCTTATGAAGCCAGAACTTTTCCCCAAATAAAAATGAAAATGCCCCTCGCTCTGTGTATTTTTCAGTTTATTGGAATTTGAGTGGGGCGACTGACGTGGCACAGGATGTGCTGCCTTTAACTTGGTTGTCAGCAGCAGAAGCTCCTGCCATTAGTCTTCTTCGACTCGGACGATTCCCGATACTGCCAACGTGTTGAGTGTTCTGCGGGGCAGGCGGAGCTGTGGCAGATACCGATCGAAGTCAGTGATCGATCGGAGTGCATGAGCCAGGCCATGAGTGTGTGGGAAGTTTGCCTCGAATTCGAGATGCACTGCAGCAATGGGAATTGAATTCTAATGGACACGGAGGATGGAACATATTGGTTTCCTTATATATATTCCTAAACATTTCCTAAGTTTGCTATTTAATGTTCTCTATATAAGCCTTGGTCTCTTCTTCGGTCTCTTCTATTCGCTTCTCATTAAAATTACTTACATATGCGGAGACTTGCTCTTCTCATTAGCTGGCATTACGGCTGCTTAACCCCTGGAGCTATGTCAAAGCTCAGTTCCCCTGGCAGTGGCTTTGGATTTCCCGAGCTGCGCTGTGCTGCTCCCTACGACTGTCCCTCGCTCTGTGTCTCAGACTGTCTGTCCACCTACTTAATTATTTAAAGCATTCGCACAATTTTTCACAAACATGTTCTTCTTATTCACTTAATTCACTTTTTTCCTTTGCCGTACTGACAGACGTATCTGAAGTTCAGAACAGGTTGCCCAGGCCAAGATACACCCAATGCAGATACAAACCGGAGAGATACAAGCAGACGTAGATAGCTGGGGAGGGAGCTGCAGCTAAAGCATTCCTTAGCTGGAAGCCTCACATTTATGCCAAAGTTAAGTGAACTTGAAGCCTTTGCCTTGCCTTTATCTGCAGCCCGCGTATAAGTTGTGAGTTTTTTAATTGCAGTCTAAATGGACTTCAATGAATGCAGGCAACAGTGGCGACTCCATCCAGCTTGCAGCGGCGGCAGTTTATCTTTTGATTGTTGCAACATCCGAGGCCCTCGAAGGGACGACGTCGCCTTTTTCAGTGAACTCGAGTTTTTAATTACGGCCGAAGTGCTCCTTGTATCGCTCGAGTGTGTCTCTATCCGAAAGAAATTAAAAGTTCGCTCTTGTTCGCTTTCGTTTCTGGCTGGTTTTTGGCCTCCTCTTCAGCAGCTGCTCTTAATACCGGGATTGATGTGGCGCATTAAGAACGCCAGCAACTGGCACTGGCCCCGGCATTCTGGCCAAGATTGATGAAGCCACTCTAAGCCGCAGCCGAGCGGAGCGGAGCTGCTGTCTCAGGGTCTCAATAGTTGCAGTTGCAGGGGCAGCACGTACTTTGTCTAACTGCCAATGCGGCATTCCCATCGTCCAATCGTCCAATCGCCATCCCAGTCCCAATCCCAATCCCAATGCCAATGCCAATGTCTTGGCCACATGCCGCGCATGGCCACAATTCGTAAATTTATTAAACGTCAACACGGCACTGAGCCAAATAAACTTGTCTCACGACAGCACCCGGCCACGTACAGCCGGACCGTCGGACTGCCCTGGCAACCCTGGCTGCCAAGGCAGCCCTGGCTTCCCCATTCCTCGCTCTGGATGCAGTTACACCGCAGAGGCAGTTCTGGAGACAGTTGGAGGGGATTTGGGAGGAAGGCTGCCTGGCACGCAGCAAACGGTTAAAATTAATAAAGCATCTTTGCCTTGCCTCGGCTGCTTCCTTCACTGTGGCTTTCGCCAGGTGCACTGGGAGAAAATCGACGCAAGTTGCAAATATCTAACTTTTAGAGCCCTTTAGAATCTATGATGATTTTGCTGTATTATTTTTGGAAGTATTAGAAAATCTGCCTTATATAAGAGAAAAATATTTGCGAAATCAAATCTAACTTATTAATTGAAAATATAAAATCCCTAGAAATATCTTATACTCAGGATTGTCACAGGATTTTTTTTTGCTTCAAAATCCAGTAAAAAAGCAGTCAAGAATCACGTTCAGATATGCGGGAATAAAATGAATCCATTCTAGAAGTTCGTATTAGATTTTCTTTTGAATAGTAAAAATACTTTCTTCTGCATTAATACTACTGACAAAAACACCTTTTTTCAAACGACTTATGCAACAGAATACGGATAATTCAATAGATCAATTCCTACTATTTATTTGAAGGATAAAAACCATAGAAAAATCGTATACTCAGGGGTGTCAGAAGAATTTGATAAACTTTGAAATCCATTAAAAATAAGTCAAAAGCAGCCAAGAAGATGGTGAGATACATGCGTATAAAATTATTCCATGCTGGAAGTTAGTATTAAATTTGATTATGAATTTAAAAAATATATCTTCTTCAAATCATTAAAACTTATAACAAATCAACCGAACTACAAGAACACCCTTTCTCCCAGTGTAAAACATTGGAAAAGGGGGAAATGGCAGCGACAGCAGATACTCTTGGCGACCAGTCTATCTTGGACTCGTCTTACCATTCCCATTTAGCCTGCCACTGACCACTTTTTGTGTGTGCTCGCCTCTGCGAACTGAACAAACAGCTTCAAAGTTGCCACAGACTCGGGTCTCCGGACTCGGGACAGCGGGCTGGAGACTCCAGACTCCAGAGTCTGGACTCCGGAGTCTGTCGTGTGGGCTTCTAACAGTGATATTTATCTGCGAGTGCAATTACCGTTGTATGGGCTCGATTAGGGTTCGGATCGACGGCAGGGGCTCATAACTCGACTGTGGAAAGTGCAGAAAGCCCCGTTTGACATTTGAGAAATGCGGCGGGCAGAATTCACGGATGCAGATGCACACTAGCCCGGAGAGTGTCTTGGAAAAATGGTCACCCATCTGACTGCGTTTTCTTTTATTCATATCGAATGTCGGTTTTTTTTTGTACATTTCTCTGGAAGTTTATTTTGTAAGCGAGATTCATATAGACGGGGCTGTAATATATACTCTTTAAATGTCCCTTCCCAAATCTGTGTTTAGTTCTCAACCCCGTCAGAGCAAGTTAATTATTCTCTTAAATTCCAGAACATTTATCTCAATGTAAATCTGCAGAAATGATTAGAATTTTTTTAATAAAGCCAGCTGCCACGGACCGAAGTTCGCTGGTCCGGCGGGGTAATTGCCTCCTCGGAGTCTTGTACTGCGTTTAGTTGTTGTAATTAAAGTACGAAAATGCACGGGTAACAACAGCAGCAACAACAAGATGCTCGATTAAGCGAAAGACCGTGAAGCGAAGAGCATATACAGTCTAGGTCGAAAAAGTAGCAGTAACTCGTTCAAATATATGTTGAAAGCAATGCTAAAATAATAGCTTATTACTATAAATCGATTTGAAAATTGCAGCCTATTATATAATATATTTGGCTTATTTAAATAATTTTATATTTTTGGAACTTCCGTCAAAAAATACAGCTGTATTTTTTAGACCGGGAACAAGTCTTTTTAAATGGTTTAACAGTAATTTATAAAAACAAAGTGTTTTATTAGTAGTTAAAGACAATCAATGGCGTCAGATTTTCTTACCAAAGAAACAGCTTACAAAAGAAACAGTTGCAAATTTTCTCTTATAATACAACACAACATTTTAAAACGATAACTTACACAAAAGAGTCCCATAAAAATATGAATATTATATCTTTAAACTAGTATATTATTATACTTATAATAAAATAATTATAATAAGTTTAAAAAAATTTCAGCTTCAAAGATATAACTAATAGCATATGCAAAGCTACACTAAAAACTGTATAATGAACAAGATGCGCAACGCTAAAGGATTCTACAGTTAGTGTCGGCAAAAAACCGGTAGAAAAATAATTAATAAGTATGCAAATAAATGCCGTATATGACAGTGAAACTGTATGAGCGTCATGTATCTTATTAATTGTATTATTTTTATTTAAAATGGTTTCTTGTATTTCCTCTGCTATTGTTGTGCCCCCAACTGCACTTAACACTGCTTCTTCCCTTGTGAATATTCCCCCTCTCCTTCCATCCCATCATACGTGGTTAGGTCTAGATGATCCCGGTGATCATCAGCAATAACAACAACGTAACGTATCGTAATTAGACTAAGAAGCAATTTACGATTTCAACTTTAATCTTGTTAGTCGAATGCGGCCAGCAGCTGAAAGTGAGTGGATCGTTGCGTGTTCTGGGTCTCGTAAGAGTGTGTGTGTGGGGAGTGGTTGCCACGCCCACGACGCTGGAGTCCCTGGAGGTGGAGGAGAAGGGGAAGGAGGAGTCTCCTCCTTGAAACCTCCAAGGGGCAGAGAGGTCAGTGTCAGTGTCTGCGAAGGTCTCACACCGCAGAGGGACGCGGCGAATTGAGTTGTCCGAGTCGGTCTTGGACGGGACCTCGGCTGCTCCTGCCCGGCGACTTTTGTTGACTCTGTGACTTATGTGGCAAATTACAGCGCCTGTGGCTTCCAAGAAAGAATTGAAAAAGCGCCAAATTATCTGCATTGTGTTTTATTGCCAAGCGAACCCCTCGGAGCTCCGACGGATGTGGCACGTCATGGCGCCTAATTGAATTTCGCATGCTCCGTCTCCAGCTCCGTCCCGCTGGATCCTTGCATCCTTGCTCTAATCCTGGACCGGCGTGTAAGTGATAGCTTTGTTTTGGCCCAAAACTGGCTTCGGAGGGGTTAAGTGCGGAGCGGGGGCGCTCAGGGCCAACAAATTAATTTCGCACAGACACCGAAACTTTCTGGCTGCAACAAATCCCCAGCACTTCCCAACTGCCCAACTTTTCCACTTTTCCGCTTTCCCACTCGGAAGCTCAGCCCGGCTCAAGCTAAGTGTGTGCGGCATAGTTTTGTGTGCAGCTTTTGTGGCCGTGGAAGACGGGGGAGCTCCGGGGGAAAGTCCCCTCTTGGCACAAACAATTTACAGGCTTCCCGAAAACTCGACTGTTTATTGTTTATGGCATCATTGTGGGCCATTGTTGCTTGCCAAACTTAAATCCTTTTTAGTGCTTTGTTTATGAACTTGCGTATAAATTCAAAAATGTTCCGCTACGGCAAAAGTTTTCCACACACTGATTCCTAGCTCTCCCCATAATTTTTGCGCATCGCCTGACGATGTTGGATGTTGGATGTTGTCTATATATTGGCTTGCCAGATCCAAGAACCAGCCAGTTCCCTGGACTCTAAAACTCGACGAAGCCCTCGGAGGCCGCAAAGTTTGTTGTCGTTGGCGATCGTTACTTTCATTAGGCCCGCCGTTTGCGCACTTGACAATGACAATGACGTATCTGACGAGGCATGTGAAAAATTGCAGATGAACAGAACCAGAACCGGCTGCAGGTCGGAGAACTACAGCAACTTAAATTGGGTTCCCCTCGGCTAACATTGTAGCTTTTCATACTGTGTATTCTGAGGTCTTTGGGGTATACTACTTACAAATAATCACAGAAACTCAAAGAACGCATGCCTAAGTTGCTAATATTTTGAATATTACAATTGAAGTTAAGTGGAATGTCTTATTACATTCTAATTATGTTTCATTACATATATCGGAGGTCTATTTGTGAAAAAATAATCAAATAATAAAATGTCTAACGCGCAAAGTACATACAAAAATCATTCATTCATTTATAAAATATTTTAATTTAATAAAGTGTAAAGGATTTAAAAAAAATTTTTTATTTATTCTTTATGATGGTCGAAATGTTTTTAAAACTAAATTTTACAGTACTAGCTTCAGCAGCCATCGAGTTGTTAATGGAGTCTTATAAATTGTAAACATAATTTTTATTACATTTTAATAAAATTGATTTGGAAACTGTCGACCATTTGTGCTAAGACAATTTTAATGAATAAGATGCGTTACGCGCATATCCATCTATTCATTTGTAGTATCTTTTTTTTATGGCTCCTTATTAAGACTCAATAAAAAAATGTCAAGACCATATGTGCAATATATAACAATTTAAATTATTAAGATGCGTAACGCGGACACATTTAAAATGGCAAAAAAATCTCTTTGGATCATGCTTCTTTTCAATTATAGTAGTAGTAAAATAGTAATACATATTTATTTATTTAAAAACGAGGCAAGGTATAAACCCATCAGCCGTAACATTCGAATGGTTCACAGATTTATTTATATGGGCTTTTCCCTTATATTGTTGTTCATTTGTGCCTCTTTCCTAGTCTAAAAGTTTCACGGATACTTTCCAGTTTTTGAGCTAATGAAGCGAATGAATTTGTTCTCTGACGACTACTGGATACCTTATGAGTCGACTACTGTGCCCATTTCTCGCTCCTCGTTTTATGTCTCCCTGTTTGCTTAAATGTTGCATTGTGTGCCGGTGGGGAGGGGCCGCTAAAGCGTTCATTTGACGAACATTTTACACAGCTGGGGCCACTTGTTCGGCGGGGGAGCGGAGGAGCGCGGCCAGGGAGCGGCTGGGTCCAGCCAGCGTGGGTCTTTTCTGGCCAGGCCAGAACGGTGGCTGGGACCCAGAGGCCAGGCCGAAATGACTTTGACATTCCAACGGCCAACTGCCGGGCTGCGAAGCATTCCTTTGTCTCCGGCCAGCGCGATTTGAATTCAATCAAAACGAGGCAGGGACGTGGAAACAATGCCGATAAATTGGCCTCTGGCCCCAGCTCCTTTCTTTATGTTTCCTGTTGCCAATTTCCACCTTAATTTCACAATTTAAATGCACCCAATTGACAGTACTCGCACTCGCAATCGCAATCGCATTCGCATTCGTACGGTCCCGAAAGTGGGCTTGTCAGAAATGAATACATGAACTCTGCTGACCGCTGCCGTCGCCAAAAAAGAGATTTATGGGCGCATGCGCCGCCGCCTGGCTGCAGCTAGCCGGCATCCGAATCCCGAGCCCGATCCCGGGCTTGAGCTCGAGCCCCCGGTTGTAACTCATTCGGTTTCTGTTTCTATATCTCTGAGCCAGCCCTGCCGCCAACTGACGTTAATTTATTGCGCATGCGCACACGGCTCTCGCGGCCTAACAAGCCCCGCGCAGATCATGGAAATCGGGGAAAAACACCGAATCGCAGAGACAAAAGAGAGCGCTGCAACTTATGAACTGCTTATGAGTATTTATTTTTATAGAAATAATCGAAAAGTCACTCAAATTTATGGACCACATCAGCCACCAGGCCGTATAAGGCGAGGCCCGGTTGCGTAATTCCCCGATTTCTGGTCCCAGCGATGCACCTCGGACTCTGGGCTCCGTGGAACGGCTACAGGATGGGAGGGAAGCGGAGCCCAGCTTATCAGCATCCATTGAAAGCGCTGACATGTTTAATTTTCAAGTCGAGAAGATAACAACTCGGAGGACTGTCCAAATAAAAGGCAAGCGAGGGTCGATCGAATAAGTCAGGGCACAGAAACTTGCACCTTAAAGGTGGTTACTTTAGATTTTTAAATCCTTTGAGTAAAATAACAATCTAATAAAAAGTATAATAAGTAAAAGTGTATTGATATGAATTATGTGGTTGAATCGGAAGCTTTGTTACACTCCTCATCTGTAGATTAATTTAATCTTCACTTTTGTTTATTGAATAAAGTCGAAATTTATATGTCAATTAATATAGTTTTCATTTTATCAAGATCAATTTTTAATAATATGTTAATAATGTTTATAATAATTTCGATATAATTTTGAGCCTATAGTATTTATCGATTATCATATTGGATTTTTCATCTACATCTATCGATATAAATCAAGTCAATTAAATATAGACTTAACCAAGCTTTCAAGAAAATCAGTTTATTTAAACGGTATCAATATACGAACCAAAAACGATATTTAGATCGAGACTTTATTGTTAATATATGTGTGATAAGTTAATAATATTAGCTAATATATAACTCCGAAATATTAAAGAAGAGAGTCAACCAATTGGATTAATATTATTCGTATATTTTTCAAAAGGAATGATTCATTAAAGTTAAATACGATGTTTCTCGATAATTTGAAATGATTTAAATTAGTGCAAAGGATATTTCCGAAATGATGTCGACATCCCTACTCTTAAGCCTCCCCTCGACGTGAATTTACCTGCTTAACCACACAGCCGCCGACAGCTGAAACCGCCCGTAAAATCCACTTTAAATCGCATTTGCCGGCGACAAATGGTTGGCAGCTTCTGTAGCGCCAAATTTTATGGCCTGTCGGCGGTCCAAATATCGAAAATATAAAGGAAGCGGAGTCGCGAAGGTAACACTTATCGGCAGCTGAAATGCCTGCCTTCGAAGGGGATCGGATAGGTGGATTTGTAGGCGGATTTTAAGTGCGGATTTTGGGGTCCGGTGGGTCTGACTTGGAGGCGGTTGTTGCACAATTCAGTTTTAGTGTCACTTCTGGTCAAACGCTGTCGATTTGCCTAAGCGGCAGAGACACAATTTATGTAGCTGTTAATTTATTGTCCGCACAGTGGGGCGGATTGGCGATAAACCTGCGTAACTGGATTTAATCTTTGAGAAAGAGCTACCCCCTGCCAACTCTGGCTCCTTGATACATGACCATTTGATTGGAAAACTAGCAACATAAGTAAAAATTGGATTCATTTGTCGAAGAATGTTTTGCACACTTGCTTTAAGCACTGGCTTCCTTTTTAAACTGATTTTAAGATATGTAAAATATAATGTCCTTATAGAGAGCATTTTTTCTTGATCAGGGTTATATGGCGAGGTATTAAGGACATTTTTATAATAAGATCAATGCAAGCAATTATTATCTTGTTTATGTTAAGTACAGTCTATGCGTAATGCAAGTTTTGTTTAATATTAATAATAAAAAATAAAAAATAATAATTAATAGTAACAATAAAATAAATAATAGCAATAAATAAAACTAAAGCAGTTACAAATATATTCCAAGCATCCAAGCGGAATTGCTACTACATATTCTAAAACATTTCCATGTTTATTATCTTCCAGTACTTATCTATTTATTTTCAATAGATAATATAGACTACGGCATTAAAATATATTTCCTATAGCGTTTTATGTGTGGTATTAGACGTGTCCGAAAGTAAAAATAAATTCTGATGATGATGATGATGATTTTAATGATATTTGGTAGCTCTTGTCCATTTCATCTCTAAAATATAGATTTTTATATGGACAGACAAACATTTACATTACATTACATTTTCCTATTATCGCAAAATTTAATTTTATAACTTTTAATATGTTAGAAAAGCCTGCTTTCTGCCTTTTAGTAATAGTTGGAATAATTAATATAATATAAGGTTCTAAGTAATTCCCTTTTACCCTTAGCGTTCCTTGTTTAAGAGGAACAAGACACCGCTTTTATGATCATCTTCCCAGGAATAATCCCTCATAAAACCGTAGTCACCATAAAAAATGAAATAAATTAATTTAAGGGATAATAAACAAAAGGCGAAATCCTTAATTCGTTAGCGATTTGCTATCGTTTTATCAGCGATTTGCAGGCGTTTCGTGCGCGGCAAACGCGCTTATCTCAGATGCTGAGCTGACCGGCAACAAACTGCCAACAACTGTCGATTTTTTCAATCTGGACAGTAAAATTACATGCAAATCCAATTAAGTTGTTAACTCTTCGCCGTCGCGAACCCCCCGCACACCGCTTTGTCCAGCGCTTTCGTTTGTTTTCGCAATTTATTTTAATTCTTTTGCCGTATTGTGTTGGTCCTGAACCGGAGGAGGGATATATACTGCATAGTACTCTTTGAGGTCAGTGTGGCGCATTTAATGAGCAAGTGCAGGCGGTATTGGCATGGGATCGGGTTCGGATTCGGATTCGGGCTCGGGCCTGGGACCTGGTTATAGGGTGCTCCCAAGTGTTGGCATTTCTGGTCTGCAGTTTGGGCCGCGATTAAATCACTGCCGCCTGTTGTCTCGGCCAATTACTCGTTTATTTACAATACACAAAGACACAAAGACACAAAGACACTGAAAGCGAAAAGGCAGGCGAATAGCGGCCAGAAAAGTCGCACAAAATTGGTAGTTTGGCTCGGTTTCATTTTGGCTTCGGCTTTATCGTATATCTAGCGACTAAATATAATTGGCAATTTAAAGCAAATCGCCTGGGCTTAAATTAAAATCAATTGACAGTCGCTATGCCGCGATTGCCGACCCCGCCCCCAAGCCATTAACGTGGCCAACATGGCAGGAACTAGGTACTGGTACGGGTACGGGTACGGGTACTTACCAATCGGCCGCCTAATCCCGGCTGAGTCGCTTTGAGCCGAGTTGCGTCTGGTCTATAATTGAAAACGCATTACACACAGGCACAAGCACAGACTTGCCACACAGTTGCACCCTTGAATGCTGCGGAATGTTGCGTTAAAAGCACAAATTTATGGCAAGTTAAAGAGTGATTTTCACGCTTTAATTACCGCAAGTGAGCAAAACTAATAATAGTCCTAGGCATTCTTCGTTCTCCACTCTCCGGCGATTCTCCGCTCACGCAGTCTCCGCTGTGCGCTGCCAACGACCTGGCCAGAAGAGTCTGCTGAAGACTGGTCTTCGGGCTATGGGCTGCTACCTCGGTTACCTTTCGAAACTGCAACCGTGCAGGCTGCGAAATTTCCCCGCTTGCGTATTGTTGTTCGTTCTGGCGTTTTGTTTTCCCGCGACCCGCGGCGCTTTTTTGGCTTAATTTATTGCCGTTTTGTCAGCTTGGCAGCGGCTTTAATGCCTTCTTTACACCAGGCCTCAGCCTATCGCTGGCACATCGCGATCCGCGATCCGAGTGCGAGTTCCCTGCGATCCGGGCTCCAGCGTTCCGAGACTTGCGATCGAGTTCTGCTCGAGTCGAGCTTGCTTTCTGCACTGGCCAGCAAGGCACTGCCAGCCAAGCGACCCGATGGGATGGGCTTTCGGCCAGGTTAGCTGGCAACAAGTTTTTATGCCATTTTCTCAGCCTCCTCCCGCCGGTTGCGTGCATCTTCTTCTGGTTTCCCGATCTCCTTTCTCCGCTCTCCGTTCTGCGGGGCCAGATCTCCGTTCTCCATTCTCCGCTCCACTGGAAGTGCAAGTTTTTCCTCGGCGATATCGCCTCGTAGGCATATGGTTTAATGGGAGCAGGTTGCCGGCACAGGGTTGCCAGATGCGGCGAGGACAGCGTTAATATCCTTATCTGTCGTCGCACATCCTTGGCCGGCTTTGTCCCACCTCAGAAATATCCAATCCTTAAGCTGACTTCCCAGTATCTGGCTCGAATAGACTGACTGTCAGCTTAAGACGTCAGTGAATGGAGCTAAACTCGGTTGGAAAGACCTCGATTATAGGTTTTGTAGGTACTCAGACTTTGCATTAGAGTTAAATATATACACTTTGCTATGCTTGGAATTAATATAGATTTTTTAGTATTTATTTACAGTTTACATTTTTCAGTAATCAATAGAAAACCATTGAAAAAATGTAGAGACACAATTAACATTCTAAAAATTTTGCAGGTTGCCTCTCGGTTTATTTAACATTTCACATTGGGCTTAATATATTTTATTTATGTGTTTCACATATTTTATTTAAATTTCTTGAGGTAATTCTTAGGCAAATAAATAACATAGCATAAATAACATAACATACGATTAAACACAACAAATTCTTAAAGGATTTTAATTTGAAACGATTGAAATAAATTAAGTGTCATGTACCAATTTTAAAAACTTCTTTAGAGTAAGAGTATTGAATTAAGTTTGTTTTGCCAAATTTGTAAGGAGTGATCAAATCTATAACCTATGTAGTTTAGAGTTCTAAGAATGCTTAAATGAGACCCTGGAATGTGTAATTTAATAACTTGAACAAGAATGACAGACTTAAGGTATATTAGTAAAAATGCACAAACTTCCTTTTGGTTTAATAGTTAAAAATATAGTGTCTCAACTCTACGTGGAAAATACTGTTCGAAAAGTAAATATATATATATAAAGTAATATATATATATATAAGTAATATATATAAATAAAGTAATATTTTAGCTTAGAGTGTAGCTTTCTATCAATGTAGAGAGTAGAAAGGCATATTAGAAAAGCATTGAACGCAAGTGAAATGTCCGAAAATGTCTTTAGATATTAGATCATCAAGTTGGCTAGTCAAATTTCGAACAATGGCTTTGAGATCCGGCAGGTAACATACATAATAAAAAAGCGTCTGAAAATAAAACTCCGATTTTAATTAGGCTTGGGTAACACCTCATAGTCCAGCCAACTCCAACTTAACTTTTCTAAATATTAAAAATGTAATCTATGTAATTTAACAAATTATTGCGGAAGATAAAATCCAGAACCTGGCCATTTTTGTTGTTAGATGTAATCGAGAAGATCGACTCCTAGCACTCCTCTTTCCATAGTCAGATCCTCTGCGGCAGTATCTGATCAGCGTTTTGGCCTCACATTTCAGCCAGGCCAAGTGTCCGACGCTTCCGGCCAGCGAACTTAATTGATTCCCAAACACCTTTTATGCCATCATCTGTTAGAGGAGAGTGTTAATCGCTGTTGAAGCCACAAAAACATGCTGCAAGTTCAGCGATCGCCGTCAACAATGTCGTTGCTGCCTCTGCTAATGGTGATGCGATGTGATTAAGCCATAATAATAAAGCGCCGCTATTTTCTAATTTAAATTAACATTCGGGCCTGAGAGGGGCGGCAGGAACTGGATCAGCACTAACGGTGAGCGATCTTGGCGACAAGCTGGCAGTATCGACAGGTCTGGCTCCGTGGATCCTCTGAGCCGGCCGGCTGACGGACTCCGATCGACTCCGATGGAGTGGCCTGGAGGCCCAGAGATCTCCCTCAAACTGGTTGCCCAGTTGGACTGTTAATTGCCATGATTAGCATAAGTGCTTTTCGGCCAGGCCCACAACATTAGCCGCAACATGAGCATTAACATTCCCATCATGGCTAGGAGCCACTCTCCCCCCAATTCCCGGGGCCGACAAGTTCCCGAACGGGCCCATAGTGCAATTGAAATTGCTTTCTAATTTTACAAGCTTCTCGGGGCACACACAATGTTTTTGGCCATTTATGGCAACCGGCTCATTAGGCCGCCACAATGTTAATGGCCCGAACCCTGGGTGGCCACCTGCGAGGATACCGGCAGGTAGCAAATTGCCAAGGCCTAGCTCCAGATTAAACTCCAATCTCGCACTTCCGGCTGGGCCAAGTCCCAAGTCCCGAGTCCCAGAATTTTCCCACCAAGGCCCAGACGCATCGTAAATCGCATCGAGTTGGCCGCGAATTCGTCACGTTTTTTTGCGAGCGGCACCAACCTGTTGAATTTTCATTTCTTTTATCGCACATTAAATTTACAAAAATAGTTTTAACACCTTTTAGCGGCCAGTGGCCGTGGCCAAGGTGCCTTCCACCTCGCGCCTTGATTTATCCTTGCCATGCTCGCTCCCAACATGATCTTTCGCTGTAGACATGGCCAGCGAAGGCAACGACCACAGGAACGACATGATTCGTACATAATCCAGCCATTATTTTTGCCCTGGGTTCGCTGTGGCTCGTTGCTGTCGACTTATCGCTGAAATTGCGTCAAGATGTTTTAATGCCAACTCAACTCGGGCCAGAACGTTTCGGCCAGAGCGAAGGAGCCATGCCTCAGAGTTGGAGTTGGACTCTGGGAGAGGTAGATGCCGCCTGTGGATGTGGATGTGGCTATGGATGTGGCTATGGATGTGGCTATGGATGTGCTGGATGCCGGGTCCAACATCCTTTTTAATTTAAAACATTATCGTAAATTCTCTGGCAATTATGCGCTTGTTCAAATGCCACACATTCACATTCGCATTTGCATTGTCCAAAGCGTCACAACACATGTACACATAGTGCCAGATTCTACACAGAAACAAAATGCTACTTATTTTGTATGAAATCAGCTTGAAAGGGAGTAGCTCAGATTCAAATTTACTTATTGAGCCGGACAGCTTGGGAACTTGTATTATTAAACATCCTAAATTTAGTTTAAATAATCCCATTTGGAATCACTTTATCTTTCTCTGCACAAAGCCCCCCATCACCTGGACTAATGCTAATGAATTGTCGGAGGTTGGGAGCCTGCGACTCTGTGGCGTGTTGCCAGCAGATTAGCGTAAATTTTTCCCAACTTAGCAACTCAGCAGCTCCACCAGGCACCACCTGAAGGCCACAGTCAAGTCGAATTTTTGGCTCCGGCCTTTGACTAAATAGATGGGGCATATCTTATCGCTCCGTTGTCTGCCTGTCGACACGTCGTTCCTGCCAAGAGATATCACAATTGGCAATGTTTCCCTTCCACTTACGAGTCTTCCTGGCCCATCCCAGCGAGTGCGTGCTCTCCTGCAGTAAGTCAAGTGCATAAGTGAGACCCGGTCCAGGGGCAGTCTTTAACATAAATCGAAGGCGCAGCCCCGGCTGGAGAGTTAAGATCGCTTGGCGGGGTCAAGGCGGGAGTGGAAAACACGGGAAAGCAATCAGCATGGGACTGCGAGGGTCGGATAACCTTGGGATTGGTGCTGGCATCGGGATCCTATGACTGCTCAAATAGATCAGCAATCGCTGTATGTATCACATATGTAAATCTCTAGACAGTTTGCATCGGAATTTCACTGCAGCTCTTTCATCGGTGTATCCATATCAATAAAGCTTTGTTTTTCACAGCCATCAGACATGAATTCTAAAGGAGATTGAGCGGAGGATACCGATAACACGAGGATACAAGATAAAAATGTGAATACCTGATGGTGAGTATCATTTAAGAATTGAGGGGTTTATACCTTGGTTTGTTCACAGAGTGGTGCTAACGAAAATGTGTAAACAGTGGGAAAACCCTTAGCACTGCGTTGAAAACTGACTGAAAGGCGTATAAGTAACATCTTTAAACATGATCTATATTAACCGAGAGTACGTTAATATAGATAATGTTCACTGATTTTATTACAAAAAAATCATATATATATATTAGTATTAATAGTATTTAACAGGATTTATTCAAAAAGGTTTTTAAATATTCTAAAAGCTACAAAAGTAAGGAAAAAATAGAATTTGCATCGGCCGGGAATCGAACCCGGGCCGCCCGCGTGGCAGGCGAGCATTCTACCACTGAACCACCGATGCTCTTGCTTAGAGGTCCGATTTTGGTATAACTAAATTTAAGGTTTAACATCGATCTATTATAATCAGCACCTTTTGAGTGGAATTTCTTAGTGTTAAGAACCCTCACCTCATCTAGACTCCGTCTGACTCTAGATCAGAAGGTTGCGTGCTCAAGTCACGTCCGGGGTCACTGGAATTTCCTTTTTAATTATTATTATTTTGATAATAAATATTTTAAATATTTGGTATCTAATTGTATTAGTTAATATTTATTTGTATTTATTATTATATTTTATTTTAATGTAATAATTATGTACGATTTTTGACATGTTCTAAGATTTCCTCTCTTATGCGGAAGACAAAGAATTCAGATTTGCTTTTCCAATTATCCATTCTATTAAAACACTAACTATTTCATGTAATAATTAATAACTTTATTAATATTTTACTGAAGTAAACCTATTACTGTTATATTTAATATGTTTATTGATAAGTATAATCCTAAGAATCGTACAGACACTTTGTGCTCAGTCTCAGTTGATCCACAAAAAGTTTAATATATTTACTGATAGTTTAAAATTTTGATTAACATTTTGTCTCCCCCTTGGGGGTGCGGTGACAGTTGGCAACCATAAAAGACAACCCTTCCCCCGCGGAATCTAATTTGCATGGCTAAAGCAATTAGAAGCACCCTCCAGCTGAGCAAACAAAAAGTGGCGATAAACTTTTCCACTCTCGGATGCAATCCCAGAGACTCCCCGGATGCAGTTGGTTTGTTTTAAATGGCGCTGGGACTGCGCTGAATGTTTAAGCAAACTGCAAAGTAGACAACTTTTGTTTTAAAACTGTCAACGCAGACACGCCTACGATATCCGTGGAGGAAAAAAAGGCCAGGAAAGTGCCCAGAATCGCAATAAAATAAATTGTTTCAATGCACGGCAAAGTAATCCGCTTTCGGTCTCCCCATTCCTTGCGGTTTAAGATTTATGCACTGCTAAGACCCCGATTTCCACCCGCTTTTCTTTTCGTTTGCTTGTTTTTTTCTTTGTGCCTGGGAAAGTGAAAGGGGTAAGTCGGGTAAGTTAGTGGGGGTTTGGGTGGGTGGCCCCATAAATTAGCCGCGCGGAATTCGGCTATCCTGCTGCTTCGTGGCACTTGAATACAGTTAATCCCCGCATTTCTGGCAAACAAAGTTTGGCAATTTGGGCATCTTACTCGTATTTTCCCCTTCTAAACTGTTTCTTACAGTGCTGCCAACTTAAAGCCAGTTAAGTGAAGCTTAAAAAAGGAGCCAACACAAAGAAATTTTTAAACAAATCTCATCAGTTTTTTCACTCCTAATTGTAAATTTTATTAATAAGGTTCCTAATAAAAATATTACAGAAAATCCTTTAAAATGGGAAAAGAAATATTAAATATATTTCCAACTTTGAATGCTCTTCTTTTTACTGAAACATCTGTCCACAAAAAGGACAAATTCGCAGAACTGTTTCCTTGGCGATTTTCAATTAAAGTGTTGAAAAATTTAAAGTCTCGCCGGCTTAGTGAACTCTGAGCACATGACAAATTAGCTTCCTAATGAGCCGAGACATAAATCTTGACGTGCCACGCCCCCACCTTCGCCTTGGAAGCTGACACGTGTACTTGGCTTCCTTCGCTGACATTCGCACGACACGGAAACCCGGCCAGGCAATAGGACTTCATTACGAAAACACGGTGCCAAGTCCTTGGGTGTGGGTGCCTTCGTGTCCTGGCAGCAGGGCGGGGCGCAGGGGTGTTGTGCTCCTTTATAGAAATCAACTGTTGATACAAAGGCTGCAAATCGCTCGATTCATTGGAAAGTTCAGGAGGGCGGTTCGTCCAATTAGCATTGCATTTTGAGCCGCCAAAGAAGACTTTGTACACTGATTGGGTATTGCTTTTGCCTTTGAGTCTGTAAATTGAAAATAGACAAAGCTTAGAAAGCTATTTCTATTTCTGCTTAAGAATTATACATAATTAGGTTTTGCTGTAAAGAAGATTTTAAAGGCATTCCGAGCTTCAAATAGAGCTTCTTAAAATATACCTTTAAATACTGCTTCATTATTTGGAGTTCAGCCATTCCCCATGCAGATTTCTTAAGAAAAACACTTGTAAAAAGGAGCACAAGGACATGTAACAAAAATTTACAGGTTTACTTGTAAGTCAGTAAAAGTATTAAAGTCTGATTAATAGCGAAGTTCTCTGAAGAGTTTTTCTCGTAGAAGCAAATAATGCTGCTGTACCTGTCTTCAAAGAAAAATAATGTGAGTGGAAATGTATATCTAAAATGGGAAAAATCTTTATGGTTTATTATAGTGAAAATGGCATTTATGACCATTATTTTCCTTCAATGGCTCCTTTAGCTGTTTAAACCTCTTTTAAAATCTATATAATACAACTTACTTAAGAAACGAACCTTTAAAGGATATTTTCTTATTGACTAATAACAAATCCAAAGTTCATTCTTAAGTAATATCGCAATCAAATAATTTTACACCATTCACGAAAGCCAAGATACAGTGAAAACCCCCTCTCACCCACGGCCAGCAATATATGTGTATTAAAGCCACTCAAATTTATTTACGCTCAGTGCAAATCTCCGAAGCATCTGTTATAAATAATAAGGGAATATGTCCGTATATGTACATTTAAATGCTCATAAATTTGGATGCGGCTTTGCGTTCGGGTTATTAAACTGTAGTAAAAGGGCAGCTCAGCCACTTGGCAGTGATTTCTCCACAGCCTACTTTCCGGGGACACTCCAGAGCCACGGGCTGGCAGTAAAAGGCCTGGCATTCAGACCATTATTAGCATAATAAAAATACAAGCACACATACATGATGAGCTCTGAGCCAGGAGGACTGGCCGAGGCGGGGTAAATTGCTGCCTGCTCCCAAGGCAGAGTCAAAGGCAACTGCCCTGGCTGGACAATATAATTTTATGGTCACATTTTTATTGTTCCGAGGAGTCGTCTTAGGCAACATCATCGTCGTCAGCTTCATGGCCATCACCGTCACCGTCATCGCCATTGCCATTTGCCAGTTGCCAGTTGCCAGTTGGGCAGGCGTTGAAAGCCTTGCCGGCATAAAATTTAAATGTTATGGCCCCGGTGTTCCTCCTCACCTCCTCCGCACCCGTACACGTGTTTCCATAAATGCAATAACAAATTTTTCGGAGGGGAGGAATGCAGATGGATCCGAGTCCAGTCCCCTTCACCGCAAATCGCACATGCTCCACCTGGGTTACAGGTGCCGTTGCCGGTCGCCTGTCTGCGAATGTTTTAATTAAATATTCCATTTGCCTAAACCAGAAAACCAGAAATGCGCGCAGTTAGTTTCCGTTTTCCAGTTTCCGCTTTCCCTCACTTCCGCCCACTTTCGTCCACTTCCGCCCACTTCAGTGCATGAATTCCGCACGGAGAACGGTGGTCAGCACATGTGGGCGTCGGGGATTAGGACCATCATCATTAGGCGCCTGAACGGAACGAACTTTAAACCTTAAATTTGCTCAAGTTTTTGAGTTTTTAGTGCGAAGCTTAACCTTAGTTTCAATTAGCCGTAAAATAGGGCTACTCTGTGCGGTGTGGGCCAAATGTAAATACAGTTTAATGGTCGGCAAGCCAATAATGTGCCGCAGAACATTTCACAGCTGAATAAATAATGAGCGCATTAATTGGCGTTCATTTAATGTAATCCCTTAATTGCTCATACGCCATGTGTGGCCGAAAATAAGCACGAAAGCCAGCAAAAATGTATAACAAATCAAAATGTTTGTCCGAGGAAATTGGGTGTATTCTAGCGGAAAGCCTATGGTAAATTAACTTTGTAAATATTCGGCATACGTTGGCCAAACGTGGAAAACATGAATTTAAATTTAAATTCAAACAACCAATTTGCCAGATGCATCTGTACAATTCGATGGTTGATTCAATTCCAGTTGTGAAATCAAATTTCCAAAATTTTTGTAATAGCTGTCAACGTTCTACAGCCTGCTTCACAATTTAATAATAACAATTCATTTTGTGGCCTGCACAATTAATGAAGAACAAATCCTATTACCTAACGAAATCATTAAAATTCAATAAAATGAAACATAAATTACGCAGAATTCCAATTTCAGGAAACTGCTCCAACGTGACACATAACTCACTGGGACCGCTGGCAACCACAACGAAATATAAATAACAGAAAAATGCGTTTTAATGAAAAACGTCAAGGGGAAAGACCGAAAAGAAAAGTTTTACAACAGCCCCGCTCCGCCAACGGAAGCGGAAGTAATGCCAATGGCCAAAGTGGGCGCACGGGCAGGGAAATGGTGTGCGCCCGGAAAAATGAACAAGGCGCCGACACATAATAATGCCATCATCATCATCATCGATGCGGGGCGGCAGAGGAGCCCAGGGAAAGCCAGGGAATGCGATGCTTCGACATCGACACAATGGGGAAATTGGTAAAGCCGGGAGCAACAAATGATGGAAGATGTTTTAAATGAACAACAAGCCGGCGAGTCGCATGCAAATGCGGCAGGATGGCAGGGTGGCGAGGAAATAAATTAGATTCGGGACACAGGACACAGGACAATGCCGCGGGCACGCGCTGGATTACCCCGGCACACACTCGGAGCAGTCCCTTTGAATTGGGACAACAATGATACGGCATCCGCAGGAGGGTCGCCCAAAGGTCAACAGTCAATAAGTTAAGTGGCAGCCCGGGCTGCGGAACTTTTGCGCAATAAATATGATTAAAACATATTTCGCGAGCCATCTTGTGATAAATGCGCCAAACTTTCGGGCTGGCTTAAAGCCCTCGACGGGCGGCAGATGCTGATATAAATCCAATCTAGGATATCCCATAAAAAGTAGGAGTAAT
The DNA here is from genome assembly GCA_035046265.1 of Drosophila bunnanda. Taxonomy (NCBI): domain Eukaryota; kingdom Metazoa; phylum Arthropoda; class Insecta; order Diptera; family Drosophilidae; genus Drosophila; species Drosophila bunnanda. The sequence continues at coordinate 17,804,023 of JAWNOB010000016.1, forward strand.
GCCCACTCCCCCAACTATTTGCATGATAAAAATCTTTCATCAAGCGACGGCGACGGCGGCAGAAACAATCTCGGTCCCAGCGCAGACTCAACTTCTTCTGCATAATTCGAAGATTGCCATAGGAGGAGGAGCAGGAGCTGGAGCTGGAGCTGGAGGAGGAGGGAGCACGCCCCTGGCCCTTTGTGTGGTAAACACCTAAAGTAGTAAACTGGGATTTAACCGTCCTGCCACCCACACACGCCACGCACACGCACACTTACACTCACCTACGTGTCTATAAAAATTTTACGTTCTTGGCATTGGCAGCGGCAAGGACAAAAACTTTTGCCACTCAGGAGCAGCAGGAGCAGCCGGATTGGGTGTTGCTTGAACGGAAACGTCCTTATGCAGGATATTCCTTTTATTGCATGGGAAATTGGGGAGCCGGAGCCGGAGCAGGAGAATACATACATAAATTCAACCTTATGTGCTCGCTGGCAGGATTCCGGAAAGCCAGGACCGGGACCAGAGGACAGGAGCTCGAACGCCCAATAGGGACATTATGTCGTGCGCCGGAATCTATAGAATATGTAAAATGCTCCTCGCAAAAAAGATTAAAAATTTTGCAATTTTAATATCCGTCCAAGGAGGAAGCTGGATCCCAGACAAAGTCGCTGGGCAAACAAACAGAATGCCGAAAGTTCTTTTTAAACAAAAGCAGGGCCAGGAGCCAGGAGCGGGGCTATATATTGTTTGTTTATCTATGCATGCCCCGTAATTGTTTTGTCAGAAAGTTTTATAAGCCTCAGCTGCAATGCAAATATGAACGGGGAAAGAAACTACTTTGGCCAACTTTGGTTTTAAATTAGATGGAAAAGTGTCAGCGCCAGGATAAAGGGGTTGACAGGATGGGGGAACTTTGAATTGAATCAAAGTTTCTGCCTGAAATTAAAGTGCAGCTCCTTCGAGGAATAAAGGATCCCTGGCTGACCCGCAAAATGTGTATATTTGAACTTCGCTTCCGTTCCATGAATCAACTTTTTCTGCCCGGCGAAAACTTTTCCTTTTTAACTGCGGGATTTCCATTTCGTTCGGGGTTTTGACCATTACGGGTTGTCCTGCCTGCAAAGCCGCTTAGAGCCATGAATTCCATCGTCCACAATGCTCCTTATTAGGCAACCCGCGTTCACCTTGGAAAACTTCCCCCGGTCGGCCAAGAAGCTTGGTTGCCCAGCAGCCCAAAAAGATGGCCAAAAGAGCAAAGTGTCCAGACCTCGAGATTCCCGCTACTCAAGTGATGCTACATTGTCCTTCATCTTTAAGATAACAAAGGCTTGCAGATAATATAATATAATTTATTAAGGTTTTAAATAGAAAGTTTAGGGACTAGTTTAAAAGTTTAAATTTAATTTAAACATTCCGCTTTCTTTTAACTTGTAAATCAGTGTGTTACGAAGACTCTATGAGTATTTTCAGAAATCGGAAACTGCCTAGTCTAGCCTACCCCCTTATAGGGTGTCCAAGGTGGGGACCACACAAAGGACTCCCCAGGCCGTTTCCATGGCCTGGCATTTAAGATAAATGATCGCCTGCCAACAATGCACAAAGAGTCACAAAAAGTTTGGTCACGTTTGTGCTATTTGGCGGCCAAGGCATATGCTCGAGGTCCTTCCATTTTGGGACTCCCGTATCCCGTATCCGGCATCCTGGGATTCTGCGAACCCGGGGGTGGCCGTCTAGCTTGCATTCACCTTGGCGCAATTTTAATATGTTTATGGGGGGTGGCCGGAGGTTTAAAATTCAAGACACATGCTGCAGCTTAAACGTTTTAGAAATCTATTTTTCAAAGAAACACATGACAGGCGGGCAGGGGCAGGAGCGGAATGCCAGGATGGCAGGACGACAGTCGCATGTGTGCGTGCGAATTGCATTTAATTGAATCGTCTGAGCAGCAGGTGAAAGTATTCCTAAGTGTTTCCCCGATTCAAGCAAGCTGCTGTTGGAATGGCTAAGGTAAAGGGGACCAGAATGATCCCGAAGGAAACATTCCGCCTGTCGATCTCCTGCTGGACCAGCTCCAGGTTCAGCATTAAAAGCTAAGCCGTATATATATATATAATCGAGAATTTCAGAGCCCAATTCGAGATGCTGCTTTCGAATGAGCGCAGATGATTCTAACCTATTCAATCAGTTTCTATATATTGTGTTGAATAAAGAAGAATTTAAGAGCTAGCTTTGGGAAAATTATAGGAAAGTATTGCTTAATATTTATACTACTTTCTCTACAAGATTTCCAATACACGTTTATTAAAGCAAAAGTTGCGCAAAAACTTTACTCCTTTGCATGCACTGATGAAGCTTAGAAATGTTGCTAATAAATTGGTTGATTACGTTTATTAATATACATATATTTAAATAGATTTTTTCCTATAAAGGATTCCCCTAGGTGTATTAACCAGAACGAGGAAACTTTGCTTAAATTTCAGGTCGCTGAACACCCCTCGGGGCTCGGAGCTCCTTTTGCCATTTCCGATTCTGGCACTTGCCGCGACCATAAATCGGTGGCACATATGGCAACTTTACAAGTGGCTCGCGTCGCCGTCTGTGCGCACAATTCAAATGGAAATCAAAGTGGGCGTTCATGAGTTAAACACTCGACGAGGCACGAGCCAGGATGCAGGAGCAAGCAGCCAGCAGCTGGAGGATTCGGAAGCAGCCGAGTGACAAAGTCGCTGCCACAAACTCAGGGAGCGCAGCTCCACTGAAGGCGGGCACTTGTGGTTTACGACCTGGCGGCAGGAGGCGAAGGACGGATGGATCCTGGAATAAAATCACACACGACCATGCCAGAGGAGATGTGAGTGCTCCTAGCCGGGAACCGGAATGGGGGAGTGCCCAGAAATGGCTGCGCCATTTCTTTCTGCCACGGATGCTGTGCCGGGGAAATTTATTATTCTCGTCTAGATGAGTTCATTATGCGAACAGCAGTTGCCAGTCGGGGCGCTGCCTTTGAATGCCGAATGCGAAAACAATTTAATTTTATTGTTTTCCACATAAATTCGCTCCGAATTATGCATTGTGTAAAAAACATCATATGAAATCTGAGTGGCACCCGCACACACATGGCGATGGCAGGGATGGTTGCCCATATAATTGAGTCACGTTTGCCCAGGGATTAGGTCTGTTGTCTGCTCCGATCGGGTCCCGGCAATATTCAGATTTATGCCGCGAATGGAAACTTATTCGGAATTGCCGTCGTTGTGTGATTTATGGAAGCGACAAGCCTCGCATCCATAGAAAAGTTTCCTTCGCGAACGGATTCGATTGGAAAGCGGAAAATGCCAAAGCCACGTTCTCAACGCTTTTCCAGGGGATGAGTAGATGGATTTTGCGGTTAGCATGAGTTTGATCTCACAACTTTTAGGGCAAGTTCTTATTCGAACTATTGAGGTTTAAGCAAGGAACTCCTGAAGACCAAGATACGTAACGACCATGCATTTAAATTTCCTTAAGTTAGAAATTTAGAAACGTAAAAATCTATGCATATAATTTCATTGTCAACAACACACAGAACAACCACATTCGTTTGTGTGCCTGGACTCATCAAGTCATCAATAATTTATCAGAAGTTTAGTAAAAATTTACTGATGAAATTAATGTGAAATTTACTAATGAGAAGTGAAAAATTTATCAACCTTTCATAAATTATTCATCAACACAAACGGGCTATATTAGTTTTATCAGTAATATGTTTAAAAAAAATCAAGTCTGGGATTTGTCAATAATATTTAAGGCCAAAAATTCATGAACATTTCATAGACAGTTCGTCATCCTATTTATCGACTATTCATATCTTTGTCATCAAACTGTCATGAACTTTTCATCGAACAATCATTAACTTTATTTCTAACGAGAGAAAATTATTCATAGAGAGGGAATCTGTTTCATTTATGAAGGATCGATAAATGTGTACCAATTTTTTTTATTTAACCAGATAGTGATCAGTTCTTTCAAAAGAGAAAATGAGAGTCGGCTTTTGAAACGAGTGTCGAATGAGAGATGTTCTTGGCAGAACTCAAAGTCGATGCATTCATGAAATATTGATGGCATTGTCCTATTGATGAGCTTTTTCTCTCAAGGATTCTTAGGCGGTTCAACAGAACTTGTTCTAGCTCCAGCTATAAACATTGTAGTTCAAATAAATCGTAAAGTGTTACGCATCTTATACTACCTTTGGGTTAAAGCCTCGACCGCGTTCTTTGTCTAACTTTAACATTAACAGGTTAATCTATATTTTAAATGTTTATTTTGAGCTAATTTCCTTGTCTCCCAGAGGTTATATACAAGTCAAAGAGCAACTCCGTGCTACGTTAAATATCGAACCCTAATTTTCACATCTAGGAATGCTTGGTACCACATTGACCACAGTTAAAGCCTAAAGCCTCTATTAAGACCACAAATAAACCCATTTATGAAATGATATAACATCAGCGAGAGAGCCGTATGCATGGCTACGTGTTTATAATGCCAATAGCCCCGGACAACCCCCCTGACAGTCCTCCTGACAGTCTCGACTAGGTGGAATGTAGGGCGGCCTGTTTCCAGGGCAGGGAGATGCGGCTGTCACGGATGGAGCAGCAAGAAAAATCAAAATTCGTGTTGGCATGCAAGTTCAATGGCTGTCGTCCTGCGACAGGCAAACAGAGCGAACGAAATTAAATTTATCTGTATCAGTTCCACCCCAAGGACGGGATGTGGAGAGAGACTCGGTATTGGGCTTTGGGGTTTGGGGTCCTGGAGCAGCTGCAGCAGGAGCTGAACACATGTTCGGACAAATTCATCTGGCATGTCACAATGCGCAACGGTATGCAGAAACATCCCGGATTGTTATGGATAAACTACGGCATCCTGGTCCCGGGCCCGGCTGCAGATTGCACGTGACAGGACTCGACGAAAAGTGAAACTTGGCAAATATTCTGATGGAACACATTTTGGGGGTCGGAGGACCTTCCTTCATCCCCCAAGTTCACGAAGGGAAGCTCCTCCTTATTCCCCCATCGGTGGAGTAGCAAGTGTCATTAATCAAATGGCGCCCAATAATTTCCAACCCTTTCTGCGGCAGTTTTTGAAATATGAACTTTTTGCTCTGATGAATGCCGGCAGTCATTAATAAATTAGGGGTTAAAATGCCATAACAACGGCGAAGGATGCGGGAAGGAGAGCGGCCTGGCAGCCGCTGAAAAGTTGTTTATTTAATTGAAAGCGAAACGAGGGGGCTAACAGATTCGCTTAACTCAATTAAATGGGGAGCAGAAACCGACGACGACGGGAAGGAAATCAGTTAAACTCTGATTTAACGATCCCCGCAGTTGCTGTCATGCCCATATCACATTAAACTTAAATTAAATCTTGATGCCGCAACTTGTGCTGCAATTTAAATAATAAAATAAAGTTTTGACATTACAAAACGTATATACTTTATGCTGGAATAGGTGCGCTTACAAATTTAAACACTATAATAGGAAAGTATTATATTGTATATTAACAAAAATATTGCTTGCAATATCAAATCGAAAACATCATAGCACATCGAAATGTAAGTAATTCAATAATATCACACCGAACGTTAAAATGTCTATAATGTCTGAAATGTATTTGATTTTTTGCGGATTAAATATAAACTTTTGTTTACCACTTTTTATTTTAGTGAAGTAGTTTAAACAAATTTATAGCTTCTGTTTGGCGCAGTCAACTATCATAGAGAATATCGATTTATCGCATTTATGTATATTTTATATGTTGGTTTTGACATATTTTTACTGTATATACCATATAAAAAAATATATTTTTTATATATATAATATATTTTAATTGTAGAACATATGCCAGTATTGTCTTGGCTCGCGATTAGTACAATTTCTTTGTACTTATTCCCATAGGTAATAAAAGCAAATCTTAAAATAACTCTTCTCCCAAATATAGGGTTTTTTAAAAAGAGGTCGAAGGACAACCACATATTTGAACACGATCGTAACACAATACTAAAGAATTTTATTTGAAACAATGAAAATTTTGGCTCACTCGATCGAAAGTTCGTGCCAAATGAATGAATGAATACAAAATAAAGTAAGGCATCCTACATCATATTACTGTCTATGTCCCGCACTTCCACATTCTCCATTCCGGGAATCGCCTTGACCATCGCATTCATCTCTTCGTTAGAGGGACACTGGCTGTCAGGGGAATCGCCCATTCCAGACATGCCGCCCATTCCAGCCATGCCGCCCATTCCACCCATGCCGCCCATGCCGCCCATGCCGCCCATTCCACCCATTCCTCCCATTCCTCCCAGTCCACTCAGGGCTGCAAGCTCGTCCAGGCCACCCATGTTCATGTCCAGGCCATCCATGCCACCGCCGCCTCCCGCCAGTTTCGCCAGGAGATCGTTGTCGCGCGAGTCCGTGATGACCACCTCGGTGGTACTGAGGAGCGAGGCCACACCGGCGGCATCGGTGATGGCACTCCGCACCACCTTGGTAGGATCGATGATGCCCTTCTCGATCAGGGCGCAGTACTCGTCCCCCATGGCGTCGTAGCCAAAGTCATCGGATTCATTTAGCACCTTGGCCACCACCGTGGCGCCATCCACTCCGGCGTTCTGGGCAATCGTCAGGCAGGGCATCTGCAGTGCGTTGCAGATGATCTGAATGCCCTTCTGGAGATCCGAACTCCCCAGCTTGAGCTTCTGGAGATGCGGGATGCAGCGCAGAAAGGCGGTGCCGCCTCCGGGCACGATGCCCTCCTCAATGGCCGCTCTGGTGGCGTTCAGGGCGTCTACCACCCGGTCTTTCTTCTCACTGACCTCCACTTCGCTGGCCCCCCCGATGTGGAGCACGGCCACGCCCTTGGTCAGGGCGGAGAGGCGCTGACGGAGACGATCCTGCTGCTCGGGCTTCGTTTGCTTGTCCGCTAGCTCGTCCTTGATCTGCTGAATGCGCATTTCCAGCAGTCCCGGCTTGGGCGTGCCCTGGAGCAGCAAAGTGCTGTCCTTGGTAATCACCGCCTCCCCCACCTGGCCCAGGTCGGCCAGCTGGGCCTTCTCTACCTTGGAGTAGTTGATGTCATCGCCGAAAATCGTGGCTCCGGTGGCGGCGGAGATATCCCCAATCAGATCCTTGCGCTGCTGCCCATAGCTGGGCGACTTGATCGCACACACCTGGAGGCCCACCCGAAGCTTGTTTAGTACCAGGGCATTGAGGGCCTCGCCGCTGATGTCCTCGGCTATGATGACCAGCGGGCGACGCTGCGCCAGCGACTGCTCCAGAGCATTGACGATCTGCGACAGACTTGTGATCTTCTTTAGCGAGATCAACACAAGGGCATTGGCAAACTCCACCTTTGTGCCCTTCCCGCTGTTCACGAAGAAGGGCGAAACATAGCCAGTGTCGAACCGCAGGCCCTGGATGATGGACAGTTCGTCCTTGAGCCGCTTTCCCTCCTTCACGGTGATGGTTCCCTTGGGACCTACTATGTCGGTGGCCTCTCCAATGAGGCGGCCTATCTCTGTGTCCCCATTGGCCGATATGGTGGCCACCTGCTGGATCTCCTCGCGGGTCTCCACCGTCTTGGACATCTCCTTCAGCTTCTGCTTCACCACTTCCACGGCCAGCATGGCTCCGCGACGAATCTCCACGGGATTGGCACCCATGGTGATCTGGCTGAAGCCCTCCTTTGCAATTGCTCGAGCCAGCACCGTGGCCGTGGTGGTGCCGTCTCCCGCAGACTCATTCGTCTTGCTGGCCACATCCTGGACCAGCTTGGCGCCCAGGTTCATGTGCTGGTCGTGCAGAGCAATCGAACGGGCCACGGTGAAGCCATCCTTGGTTATCTTAGGCGAAGTCCACGGCCTCTCGACGATCACACTGCGACCCTTGGGACCCATGGTGACGGCCACGGCATCCGCCAGCACATCCACTCCTCGGATCATAAGAGCCCGGACCTCGGGGCCAAAGCGCACATCCTTGGAGTACATCCGGATGAAAGAGCGACTCGCCAGGACCGACTTGCAAACCCGCGACCGAAACATGTTTTCTAGCAAAATCTCGTATTATATAGTATATAGTTTTCGATGGGGTTGTATTAGTTTTTGAAAGTGGTCGAACGATCGAGATGGTTGCATATAACTATGAAGCCAGGACTGACTGTCTGGGAGAGCGTTCAGCCGCAGCCTACTTTCGATGCCAAGGAATTAATGAAATATTTAAATCATTTCTATGAAGTATTTTTTTCTTTCTTTATCAGAAGCTGATAGAGAAGCCCAGCTTCCTGCACATTATTTTCTTTCCTGGAAAAAGCTTCGAGTTGTTTTGGTTAAAATTCATAATGATTACCATTTCCCAACAGTTACATGACGATGCTGAGGGTCTGGGGGACCCCGATTAAATAGGATCTCCTCACAGTTACATTCAGGCAATTAATACTTTCACTTTTACTTCAAAGGTTCCCTCTGTTTGTAATTGCCTGGGAAATGTCGACCAATTAGGGTTATGGGGGTTCCACGGCCTTTACAGCCCTTACGGCCCTTTTGTGGCCAATAATAATTACTAAAATTTCAACTCGCGGCCATCGTTAAAGCCAGGCTATCACGGACTTTCCGGTGGCCTAATCCGACTTTCGACGCCAGCCGAATGTGCTCGCATTCCCACCAGGATAAGATGGCTAAATACGAAGCGGCATCAGATAAAAACAAAAGCAGATTTGTCTTTCCCCATCCTGGAAAAAGCGAGGAAATCCGCACCACACACACACTGCCCGGGAGTTAGAGAGGAGAGCGCTAAGCCGACAGCCCCGAGCAAAACGCCAGCAGCCCAGGCTGAAATCCTTATCCTGCTCCAGCTACACGCTTTTCCTATGCGCGCTCCTTTCCCATATCCTTTTCGGAGGTTTTCCAAATGCGTAAAAACTCAATAGCTGCGCATTTGTTGGGCGCTTGCGATGGGGATTGGGAGCCCAGGATCGACATGGGTCCTGGGTTGTGAGAGATGCCAGATAGCAGAGGAGTTGCAGGGTGTGAGAAAGGCGAAAACGAATTTATTGGAGTCATGTGCTGATAAGCGTTGGCTTCCCAATGCCAATGCCAAATTACAATGTTATAATCGGGAAGAGAGGTTGGGTTTAGTACTCGGAAAAGCATCGAACGAGGTGTACTCTTTCGGTATCTGCTATTACCTTTGGAAGCTTTACAGTCAAAAGCATTATATCTTACTTAAAACATATTCGGAATTTAAACTTCATTGGAAAAAAATGAGCCTTAAAAGCCAGAGATTCATCCAAATGTTGTTTACGAAATGAAAACAAAATGCTTTATACTACACTAAAAAATTTGCTCAGTTCTTAAAAGAAAAGGTGAGCATTAATGTTGACAAGGGAAAGTAAACTATGGGTTTTACAAATAAATACATTTAAATCTCCCAGTAAATTAAGGAATAAAAGAACTTTTTTAAATGCAGTTTTGATTGCAAGTATAAACACACAACTATTCTTTAATCGAATTCGTATATCCAGCAATATTTAACCCCAATAGTTGTAATACTCAACTCAAAGAATTAATTAGCATTTAAATAAAACTAGGTCGAAAACAGTCAAGTAGCTAATACTACCGATGCAGCAGAGTAGGCCAACAGAGATGGAAACACGTAGATACACAAATACAGACACCGACACCGGGCCGATGGCTGTTGTTACATGGCTGAAACACAGGAAACGCATTAGATACTTCTCCCGACTCGCAGTTGTAGTGAGTGGGATTCCCCCTCCGGCCAGAGGCAGAGTGTCCCCGATGGATCCAGGTCTGGTGCGATAAAAATCTGCGTAAAATGATGCGGCAATTGGATGAGCAACTAAGTTCGGGCAATTAGTTTGGTAAACGCTCGGAAGTCGCCGCCTCCCCGTGCGTGGCCAGTTAAACTGTTGCTTTTCGGTGGGTTAACGGACAATGGGACATTGGACTGGGATGAGGTCCATCCTGAATAATTATTCGGGCATTCGGTGCTAATGGGCCTAGGAAGGTTCTTCAAATAGCTGGGCTGATTTATCGACACGCAAGATACCAAAATGCAATCGGTTTCAGCCACAATTTTCCCCAATTTCCCAGGCCCGTGACCTGGGGCCATCTCTCCCGGTCGGGAATGACATTCGGCTCTAACGGAACGCGGCTCAGATACTTAACAATCGCCAGAGGTTCGCTTCGTTTTGGTTTGGTTTGCTTCGTGCTCTTGCTGCTCCAGTGAACTCTTTGACAAGCAGAAAAGACTTGCTAATAAGCCGATGCCCGATGCCACAGAAGGAGCAGCTCGCTGGCTCTGCCTCTGGGCTGTTCCCCGGCGATTTCAAAGATACATTTCGAGTGCCCAAGTTTGCTCTGCTCTCCTGGATCTGTGTGTTATGCCTGCGTGTGTGTGTGTGTGCGAAAAGTACAAATAATTTCCATTTCGCCAAAGCGGCAACATTTGCATTTTTCTTCATTTTTCCTACAGCCGAGCCGCAGAAAGACAAACATGCCTAGAAGGCGCAGCGGCAAAGTATTTAAATAGCCAGCAGATACGTCTACTTATAAATACTTTTGTCGTCTCGGCAAACGATACGGCACAAGTTGTAGATAAATATGGCATAGATTACACAACTAGTTCTGCGCCACAATAAAACTTTTTCACCATGAATACATATGGGCATCCGTAGCATAAGTATCTACGGTGGAGGTGGAAATATTAAGATACTATGTTTCTAATTGTTAATTTCGTTATAGTTTAGTATTTAGTCTATAGATCAAAGCTGGGAAATATGATTTATTCAAGAATATAGTTTTGGAACGACATAATAGAAAATATACTAATATTAAAAAATGAATCCAATTACAATGAATAGTTATAGTTTCCAACGTGTACAGTGTGAGTAAAAATACTAGCAGACTTTGTTCCTAATTGATTATTTTATCTTCATAAGTTGGGGAATTGTATGCATACTACATTCATACATTTCTTTAGAAATAATTAAAGATGGATCATTGATTAACTGCATTTATTCATGTAAAAATGAGATTTTAAAATCTATAATTAAATCCAATCATCTTAAATATTAATGGATATTCGCAAGCATACATACGTAAGTATCTACTAATAATAAACGTTTCAGTAAACGTTTGTATATACATACCTATATAACTCTTACTTTTGTTTTTAATTTGATTTATTTTAAGTATTCCCATAATTTAATACTTTGCTTAATAATAATTTTTAATGGACTACTTTTGCTTTTGTTTTGTTTTTATAATTTGTATTATCCAAGCTGGCAAATAGCTTTAAAGATCAATTTTATTTATTATAATTCTTCCACTAAGAATATTCAAACTTGTTAAACAACCACAATTAAGTAGAAAGTACTTTATTTATTGAAAATATTAAACATATTCACTCCAAATATTAAAGTGTTTATGGTTATCCTAGGACATTTTAAGTTCCAAAGACAACCCGAACCTATTCTCCTTCCCATCACTGTGCCAGCATAAGTACCTAAGTATCGCTGGCTCTCTCTTACACGCACACACAGTCTCGGCTGAGAACTATTTATGAACTTGCCGCAGACTCCTCTCCCCAGCAGCGGAAGCCGAAGAGCGACATTCTGCCGCGGAAGCTTTTGTGGGCGCCGTGGCTTAGTTGGTTAAAGCGCCTGTCTAGTAAACAGGAGATCGTGAGTTCGAATCTCGCCGGGGCCTAACCCCGCAGTGGTCTGGTGACGGTGTGCGGGGTGCTATTGATATTTTTTCCATATTCCATCCGTATTTCTCGTTTATTTTAACCGCAATGTGCACACATTTTAACCCTCTGTTGCCCGTGCTACTGCTATTGTCGGTGCTCCTAATGGCTGTTTATGGTTCCACTTGCCAGCTGACGCTCTGTAAACCATTAGCGTTTCAATTGCGCCAATAATTGTTTCAATAATCATTACAATCTGGAAATTATTATTACTACGACTGAGCAATCGGAAGGAAAAGCTTCAGCGAAGGGGTAGATTTCTGGGAAGCAGCGAGAGGGGTGGAAAAGCTTTTGAATATAAAGAATACATCTTTACGAATAAATTAAATATAATTAAATATATATTAATATAGGTTAATAGAATGTTAAAAAAGGTTTATTATATGTCCAGTTTATTATATGTCCAGTTCCTTTTAATTTAGTTAAAATACTTTTCTATTTTATGTATTAATTATAAAGATCATTTAAACGGTAACAGGTAGTTAAATAAATAATATTATTAGCAGTAAGGAATTATAAAATAAGCAACGAAGAAGATTTCAATCCAGTGGAAGTGTTCTAAGCTTTTAGCACAAAGATAACGGTAGTATAACAGTTTAGCTAGAGCTTTTAGTACCGTTCATAGTCACAACCTGAAAGCTTCATCCCAACGGTAACGTAGGTTAGAACTTTAGTGAAAAAAAGCTTTTCCAATCCCATAGATAGGTGCAATCTTGTATCTCAAGAGTTGTGCCAAGAACCCATTCATATCTTTTACAGTTTATCTTCAAGTTGAAACAACTGTATCAATATTAATTTTCCAAATTGGCTTCTAACATGAGAGAAACATCGAATAGAGGAAACTTTCGCTCGAATTGGGTAGTTCCCCGACCGATGCCACAACGGCGCCGTGGCTTAGTTGGTTAAAGCGCCTGTCTAGTAAACAGGAGATCGTGAGTTCGAATCTCGCCGGGGCCTACAGTTGAGGACATTGTGAAATGTTCACTTTTTTATTTGTATTTTTATTTTACCATAACCTAATGCCGTTTCCGGTCCAACACCTAACTTAGCCTAACAACAGTAATTAACAAACACCTCGAGCGAGGCAGGACGCCTAGTCCTTGTACACCAGGTAGAGCACCACGATCATAAAGTAGGTGGGCCGCTCGAAGACCAGCTGGGTGAAGTTGTCCCGCTTCTCGTCCATGAGGTGGCACATCCGCTGGTAGATGCCCTGGTTCTGCTTCTCCACAATGGACAACAGGCAGACGATGCGATGGCTAAGGACACGTGTGTGTGTAGCATAGGTTATGTTGCTTTGGCCCAGTAGAAGACTTACCGCCGGTGGTTCAGCTTCTTGACCCTGTCCCGGATCTCGGCCGCCAGGCCCTCGACCAGCTGCAGGGCCCGCCAGGAGTCGTAGTTGCGGCTGAAGCGATCCCACAGCAGCCGCTCCTCGATGCAGTCCTCGATGATCTTCAGGGCCCGCTCCATGTTGAAGTTGGTGTGGAAGAACTGCCAGTCATTCTTCGGCTTCTCCTTCTGCAGCTCCCCGCCCTCGCCGGAAGCCGCCTCACCCTCGGGATTCTGGGCGGCCCGCCGCCTGCTCAGCATCGACTCCGAGAGCAGGGCGTTCATCCGGTTGGTGGTGCGCACCGAGGCGGTTATCCTTTAAAAACGATAGATTCCAGATATTTATTTTATTCATTTCAAGAATGGAAGTTAGAAGAAGTCAGTTGGTAAGCAAATAATGGTAGAGGCAGGAGTCTAGATCTTCAAGCTGGAGGCCTTTAGTTCAAGCCCTGCTGAAACCCATTTATTTATATATTCCACAAAAATCGATATGGATTTTAAATCAATTTAAAACCTCATAACATAGTATAAATATTGATTTGAACTATGCATGTAGTATATCTGTGATACCCCCTTTCCCCAATTAGAGAGACTAATCCCTGTCTGGGCTTAAATTCCTACCGCGTTTTCATGGTGTTCCAGGTGGTCATGGTGCTCCTGGGCCCGATGGGCTGCTGCCAATTCTCGGAGCTGCGTCTGGCAGCCGGCAGCGGGAAAACAAACACCGAGCAATGCTATCTGCACACTGACAGGAACGTCGAACCTCGAACCTCGAACGTTGAGCGGGAGCGACATGCCGACAGGCCGACACGAGGCCTGCCCCTTAACAATGGCTCCATGCCACATGGCCCGCATTCAGTCATCGGAGTCCACACGTCGTCAAAAGTTCAATGAAGCTCTGTTGGTTTAGGCCCCCACCTGTATGGGGCGTCTAGAGATGGCAGATATCGGTGGAAAATGCCGTGGCCCGGCAGGTGCTCCTCCCGGGAGACCCGTGAAGAGCTCACGCTGTCATTGCCGGCGAAGAGCTCCGGCTTTGGCCTTCCGGCTTGCGTGCCGCTTATCATAAATCCTCTGCAGGGGGGCTGGCGCTCCAATTGCAACCAGCCGGTGATGGCGGCGGAGACGTGGGTGTCATCGCCACCAGCCACTCGGAGGGATGTGTGCTGGGCTGGGGCTGTGGGATGCGACCCCGTCAAAGGCAAAGTGTTGCCATATGGACGCGTGGGCCGGAGGAAATTACTTCGGGCCACGGCGGCACGCGATTCCCCTCAGAAGTTGATGGCTCTCCCCGGTTAGTCGGCGGCTCTTCGACACCAGGGCACAGTCTTCGCGGCCAGGTGAGTGTCTTCGGTTCTGGGCGCGAACTTTCAAGCACTTTGATTACCTTTTATCGCGAAAGTTTGGCCCGCCGGCAGTGTATGCCGACTTCGCGTTGGCCCGCCAACTTTAATCTATCGGCATGCATCTGGATACCACTATCCGCAGTCCCATATATACATATATATGAAGTTATTAAATTGAAATAACTGTCAAGTCACGTGCACGAAGCGCTGAGTTGACGACTTGCCATTGTTCCCAAATGGCCGGGACAAGTGGCCGGGAAGCAGAAGAGGATTGAGCATTCGAAGGCAAAGTACTTGGGGTAGGGCATGGTAGTCGGCTTTCAGGACGAAGCCGAGCACGAAACAGCGCAGGGCACTCGGATAGGACTGCACGAGGAAAGGGGCGTGAAGGAATATTGGGAATGTCAGTAGAACCGAAGAGTTATATATTACTTATTGTCTTTAAAAATACTCCATTAATGGGAAACAGATGTTGTTCTCGTCTTTTCCTTCACAAGCCAATATTTAATAGCTTAAAAATTTTAGCCAATCTTTTAGTGATTTTATTCAATTTGAATTTTCAAATGAGAGCACGCAGTTTACAATTTTGTTTGACAAATCTTTTAATATTGTAAAATATTTTTCCCGAGTTGCAACTGAGATTGTTTTACCATACAATAAGAATAAATAATTCTTTAAAAAGAAATTGCTACTACAATCGTAATGCCAAAATTATGTAATTAATTACTAGGTCAGCATAATTATCTGAAGAATAAAACATTCAAATTCAATTAAGCCTAACTTTTGACAATTTAAAATAAAAAGTAAATAAAGGTTGTTTATTTTCATGTAAATGCTTTGGTAATCAGAGTTTTATAGAAAATTAACGATAATTATTTTATATGATTAAAAAAAAAAATTTTTATATTGTTAAATATTTTATTAAAACTATATTTTATCAAAATCAGCATTTTGCTGTCAAAATTTTTGTTTCTTATGTCATTTAGTAAAATCATTCCGCGCTATTCGTTAATGGTTAATAATGGTTAATCCAGGCAATGTTGATTGCGGTTTTTAGAAATGTCAGCTTCATCTTCTCCAACTCTAGGTATAGACATTTTTCTAAGTTCCAAACAAAATGCATAATTAATTCATTCACAAATTTAAAAATAGTCGATGTTTTCGATGAGTCACAAGAAGGTGATTTTATAAATATATGTATATAAAGATCATAGAAAGATTTCTTCATTTGCATATCGACGCATTTCCGCGAAAGTATCGATTTTTTCGAAATTGAGATTTTAATGCAAAATTGTTAGGCACCTAATGTCTCACTACCCCGCGAAAAAATTTAATGAGTGATAAAAAAAAGTTTCAAATTTGTATATATTTCCATGATTTTTTCACTCCTAAGAGATCAAGTTAAAAAAGCTTCTCCTGTAAAATTAATTTTTCAAAATACGATACATTCTCGGAAATGCGTCGAAATGTTATTCCTAAAATCAAAATAAGGATGCACAACTTTTCTGTGGTAGCATTAATTTTTTACATTTCAAAGTTTAATAATTTAGGGGTTTCCCTATAGGGAATATAAATAAAATAAATTGGGCAAACGTTTGCTCATTTAGTTAAAATATCGTTTAGTTGATACTAAGCACTTTAATATGAAAAGTGAAACTCTGAAAAGGTTGGCTTCAGAAATCTTAACATTCATTTAATATACGTATATTTATATATAAAGTTTTATCTACACCATAATTTTCAATACTACTTTTAAATAAAAAAGATCTTCAAAATGTATGCTACAAAATGTAGCAACTCAGGTGTTTCATTCCACGCTTATGGAAACCTATCTTCAAGATCGATTTCTGTTACTAGTGCTGAATTCCGTCACCAATCTCATCGATGCTATAAATCACTTCTGGATTACCCATTGATTTTCCTGCACGCATCCATTAGAACTCTAATAACCGATACAAGAATCCATTGCGAGTCCCGAACCAGTTACCGGGTAAAACTAATTGCCAAACAAAACACAAAACTCCCTTCCACGCATGCCAAATGGACGTGGAATTCGCAATGGAGCACACATTTGGTGGGTGAAAATTAAACGGCAGCTAAACAAATTAAGCAATTTGTTCCGCCGCCCCTCCGCAATTATGTGGCGGATGGCGGATGGCGGACGGCTGCTGGTGGGGGCGCCACGCGTAGTGGGCTCCAACTCATTAGCACCTGGGTGCACGCGAGCCGCGAACATTTGCATAGGACTTACGCTTGCATGCGACTCATGGCGGCGGCGCCTGAACTTATGCTTCACTTTTGGCGCAGCCGGCGGCGGCGGATATTCCGGCGAAACTGCACGAACGAAACTCACAAATGAAACTGGCCGAAGTCGCTGGCTCCCGGAGCTCCTAAGCATAAAAGCGCAAAAGCCACGGAGCCAGGAGCCAGGAGCCCGGGCGAGAGGTGAAAGGTGAAAGGGTTGAGCTGAGTGCGCCAACAAGGTGTACGTTTTGATGGTGATTGGCTCACGACCCGGGGCAGCACATGCTCCTCATGTCACTCGTTAGCTGGGCACCACCATGGGGAAATAACTAAAACTGGGAGCCTTTTTTTTAGAACCTTTTACTGAGTCTATGGTTTTTTTTTTTTTGCCCAACAGAATTGGTTGAAAAATAGCTGGGTATGAGTATGTTTATTAATTGTCTTAAAGATAGATTTTTTAGTTTTTTTATTAAATTGAGAATATTTAACTAGGCATGCAAAATGATTCACCAAGCCTTTAGGATTTTTAGACCAATACCAATAATTTACACAGTCCGACAACTTTTTAGGAGCAAGAACAAGATGTTTTCCAAAAAGTGTAAAAAGGACATGAGGCACTGTAACTTCAAAACATCGTTATGGTATATTAAGCTACAGTGATTATTCTTCAAAATCAGTTTTTCAAATTTAAAAAAATTGTCATTGGTCTCTGAAAACTGTCTGTTATATCCATATTTTTCTATATATTTATTTTCATATGTTAAATATGTAGAAAACGTATAAGAGATTCGATTCTTAGACCGGATTCGAGTTCAGCGCATCAAAAACCTTCGGAATAGTATATTTTCTGCTTCTCGTATTTTATTTCAAATTATTATTAACAGCAAGATAACATCAAGATGGAATGTGAAAACTGAGAAATAGATCTTGTGAGTTTCGTTATGGTTCCTTTCTAGCATTACTTTTAAAGCTAAGAACCGGAAAGAATAATCAGATAATGAGGTAAACTTATCGAAAATCGTCTCGATTCCCTACTTTCATTGTTAGTAATCCGAACACAAATACCGAATAGAATACATAACAGAACGGAAAAGACTTGACAAGGAGTCTAGGACCCAGTAAATGTTAGCTCTCAACTTTGACAGCAAGGGTATAAATCGGCTTTAAAACCAAGAAGTCAGAAGTAAGGGCCTTATGTATGCATCTTTTCAACACTCTGACGTTCCGATCGACTTAATATTAACAAACATGTTTCATTATTTTAAAAAATATATATTTTAAGGCACATAGTTGCCATCGCTCCCACTGTGCGCTCGTTGCGACTTTGATTTGAGTTAGCATGTCTAGGGACAACTCAACGGCAGTTTTGGGGGCGCGGGGGGCGGACAGAGCAAATGTGTGCCAATGTATTCTAAATTGTGTTTATTTTGAGTAATTTGCAATCCGACAAAGACATTCTCACCCGCACAGGCACACACGTCGCCTGACTCCGGCAGACAGTTTGGCAATTAAAATTGCAGGTTGCCAACTGTCGACGCGCCCCATGCAAACTAAATAGCTTCCGAATGGAAACGGGATGAGCGGAAATGGGAATGCCAAGCGGATCGCGTGTCCAAGAAACCATATATATCAAATTAGCTGACCAATAAATTGAGTTCATAAACAATATTTTGGTGAGGCCTTCGAAGCATATTCCATAGCGAGACGGTTCTGAGATTCATAATCGGAAAGCTCTTTAGATTGATTGAATGCCAACTATTTGACCTTTTATGTATGATGCCAAGACTTTATAAGATTATAATCCATATTATAGGTATTATCAATTTACAGGCATATAATATAATTTACCCAACTACATTTTAAAGATATCCGAGTGCTTTTGGCTGTTCATTAACAGCTACACCACAACATTTTGCTCTTGAAATAAGTCCGTTTGGTTATGAAAGTAGTGTAAGACTACTATTTGTCTTATTTTAAGAATTATTATTCTGCTTTCAAGTTTTTTTGTTTTGAATTAAATTTAAAAGGTCCTATTTCGTCTGACGTTAAGATTTACTTATTTTAAAATTTTTTAAGAATGCAAAAAATCTTAAATCAAGATTATAGTTTTTCTATTAGTGTATTCTTTGAGAGCCATTAAGAATACGATACTCCATTCTATAAGAAAATCGATACGAGTTCTATAGAAGATACAGCAACTCAGGTGAAATATCGCTTTTATAACTCTACAAAAGTCGAAACTTTTGTAAACAATTGATAAGTTCAATTTAAGTTTAAGTATTTAAAATGCATCTTTTATCATATAGGCGCCTCATATAGCCAACTTTTTTTGAATGATATTCTATTAAAATCATTTGTAGTATTTTAAATATAAAAGTATAGTCGTTTTTGTATTGCATTAATTTGTTGTATCAGAGCAGATAGAACAAGATCATGTTTGTAATCAGTTTTTAAAAGATGGTGCATAGTTCAGGTTTGAGATCTTCCAATTGGCGTTTAGACTTTAAGCTGCGGCATCTATCAGTATTAAGAAAATATTGTTAGCTGTATGTCAACTCTTGCCATTTGCTCAGAATTTGCTGTCCAAAAAAGGTAAGTTTACAAAAACAAAATGATAGAAATAGGTAAAAGATATACAATTATTTAGAAATTATTTACTTTTAATACAACTTCAGTAATTATTACATTTGGCAGATTCCACAAATGGATTTACGATTATTTACATGAAAATAAATTCAATTTTTTTAACAACAAATACAAAAATATTCAGATAAAAATAAGAATACATATAAACAAATTTTTAACCAGATTGCAAATATAGCTCTTTATATAAGTTTTAAGATTTCATTGTATAAATATTAAAATTTAAGGAGAATTCCCGGCCATGGTTCGTATTGAACCTAAAATATTAGAGTTGGGTTCTAGATTATAAGTCAAATTATCAAAAAAAGCCGAAAATCAAATAAATAAGCGAACTTATTATAGTAGTAAATTAGTACAAATTAGCTCGGATTAACATGATTAGATAGAAACCTCGTAATATCCTGCAATATCAACAAAGTGCTTACTTACCTGAATGTGTGACTAATGTAATAGTTAGTCGGAAATGAGTGACGACTAAAACTGACATTGATTAGTCATTTATTTGATGATTATACAAAAAAGAGTATTACACATTATGACGACTTATTAAAGTAGAGGAATATCTGGAGAGCTGCGGTTTCCACTCCAAAAAATTGCGTGCAATTTTCACCATCTTTAATATAAATGTAGATAGGTTTGTGAAGGACTCCAAACAAATTCTACTTACCAAGTATAGTGCAAAAATCACCACAATTATAAAGTGAATAATGAAAGCATCGTCCCTAAAGACCTTATAGCAACCGTCCTTAATCTTTTTTTCGCTCTCAATATAATAAAAGCAGTTCATAGGTAGATCCAGCCCCTTGCTAAGGTAGTCATACGGACCCATAACCCCGCAGCAATTTCCCTAAAATGGTAATTAATGGTCAAAACAAATTCTGGGTAAAATGAGTAAGTATATAACCTTTTCTTGCCAGGAGGTCAACGAGTCCGTCTGGTTGAGATCACCGATTTCGGTCCAAGCCTGGGACAACAGCTTCCAGCTCGATTTGTGATCCTGAATAACTATGAAGGTGAAAATCAAAGGTAGACCAAAGACCACCAACAGTAGCAGGATCTGAGGCAGGTTCAGCTTTGGTTCCCTCAATCTTTGTTTCCTGGAATCGATGACTACAATGCCGATGAGCAGTAGGAAGAGTATAGCGAGCACGGGAGCAAGGAAGTAGTAACTGATGTGCACAGCTCCGCCCACGTCAATGTAGCTGGGAATCCCAACGAGCAGAATGTCTACGGTCAAGAGCTGGGAATTGGTGCCTCCGATTAAAAGTCCTTGACGTATAAATTGTTAAATCGGATAGCACTGGGAAACTCACCATCAAGAGTCCATGCTCGTCGGCTAAAAGCGAATTCAACCGAAACCGAAACTCCATTTCGGCTGCTTACCAAGAAACGACTGACTGCACCAACAGGTGCAACTTACATTACCGAAATCGAAGATAAGCTATGAGCAATTATTTTCTAACCTAAGCAGAAACGATAATAAAGTGAGCTCATTTTTACTTCAAAACAATATCAATTTTATTTGGCAAGGTACGAAATGTGCAAAATAAATGTTAAATAATATAAATATACTACGCAGTCAGATCGTTACTTCTAGCTTAGTCTTACTGATTCATATACCTCAGTACCCGTAGCGACGTTGTTCGTTCCTTAAGGTCACACCCAATATCGTCGAGAATGTGAAAGAAGCGATCTGCAGAAGATCAGCCATATATATCATAGGAATTTCAGAAATGTGATCAGGCAACCCACCTCAATAACCATCAGAATCCAGACAACAATCTTTGGACCCTGCCAGAGTTCATCGAAGAAGCCCTCCATTTCCTTCAGGCATCCGACGGTGTAGGCCTTGTCGTGATCGAAGCAGCTCTCGGGAACTGTCAGATTGGCGATAGTGTAGTCCTTGACTCCATTGATACCACAGCAATGGAACTGGAATTAAGAGGTTAGTATTGGGGAAAGAGTCCTTAATATTCGAGCTCAAAACTTAACTACAATTAAAACAAAGTAAGCTGTAATTATAGAAAATATATTGCACTGTGTGAAGTACACAACATCCCACTTTGGTAATTTAATGAATACTTTTGAGAGAACTTTTAATTCTTAAAATCCGATTTAATGATTTTATATCTTGACAAAGAACGGGTTATAAATAAATATAGATATATCTTGATATGTAGCATGGTAAATCAAGAATGCATGAATCTATTATGAGGATCATGGAATGCTACTTAATTTTACTGTATTTCAATATATCTTAATGTATTAATACTCACTTGCTTCTGGTATTCAGACATGGCATCGGTGCCGTTCCTTTGCTTCTCCCAAGCGAGATTTAGCTCATCCTCGGCAGTGACAGCCCCTTCGATATGCATCCGGAAAACAAACAGGATGACGACCGTGATGATCAGGAGCGCAAGCATAGTGATGGCATACTATTGAAGAAATCATTTTGATTGGAATCTCGAGTCCAGGCTGCGTCGGATCACTCACCGTCCAGGTCAGGCAGATGCTCTCCTTGATGGCCCCAAAGCAGCCTAGGAATGAGACCAGGAAGACTATCGAGCCCAGGGCGATGAATACCCATAGAATGGGTCGCCCGTCCGGCGCCATATCCTTGATGGCCAATGCATTGATCACTATTGTTGCGAGTCCCAGCACCTGCAAATGATTTCCACGGGCATAAAACCATAAGTAAATAAAAAGTAAACACCTGGCTATACCCTGCTATCGCCTCAACGAATATTTTAAGCTCTGTGAACATACTTATTAATCATTTGAAATAACGCAATGAGCTTAGATAAGGCTAAAATAATCAACGAAAACAAAGGGATATTCCAGAAAACGCCATTTGGCAAATGTAACTCAGCATAGGTGATATTCGACGCTGCTTCACATACTTCTCTTATCATTCTTTACTTAATTTAGGATAAGATGAAATATACATACGTATTTTTAGGCCAAGAATACATAGCTTCCATCTACATTTTAACTTTAATATTATATAAAAATATCACAATATTTAGCTACTAAATATGTTTAACATGTAAAGAATAATATTTACTTTAATGACACAAATTTTTCACACATTCTTTCAGATCGTTTTAAATATTTCCATATGAAATATATTTTTTATTAATATCAATCACTTTGTCTTCACATCTTTTCTGTATTATTATTTCTTCCACTTTCTGTTATTTTATTAATCGATTGCCGCTCATTTGGGTTCCGGTAGCAACAAATAAAATGCTTAATAAATCACGAAAGCGAAAATAGTTTATGACTGTATCCAATAAATCATTTGAATTAAACCCTTTATCGCTACTCACCGCGCACAGGAAGTTGAAAAGGAGCACTAGAAACTTAACCGTTGTCGTAGAACAACCCATGACGTATTTGATATTAATTTTCGTCGCTCCGAAACTCGCTCCCCGGAGGCTACTTCTATACTAAATAGCTAAACAAACTCGACTGGCTCTGGGGCCGCGTCTGGGCCTGGTCTTTGCAATAGAGTGTTAAAATAAAACACAACCGAGATACCGGTGACGAGGCAGGAATATCCGCGCATGTAAGACCAGCGATAACGAAGTAATACATTATTTACTTATTTTTATTTTCAGCCTACCTGCCTGGGTAGCTCCCGGATGGAACTGATTCATTCCCGTTTGGCACGATCTCCAGCATTGATCTCATTGTACCAAAAAGCTTAATGACCTTGAATTATCCAACGCAGTGGTCATATTTTTGATAGGGGAATAAAGTTCCCAACTACGACATATATCTATCTATTTATCTTTATTATCGCGTCGCTCTTTTGGGGTGGCACTTGATAGTCTCAGAATGGAACATTTTATTTGATTATACTATTATAACATTAAATATGTAAAGACCTCGAAATAAATAATTACAATATTAAGGATATCAGAAATGTAATCAGAGAATTTATTTATGTAACAAATTAAGCCTGGTATAAAATGTTACACTTAATATCTAGTTTAGAAAATTGGTAAAATTTATTTATATTGTTTGATAGTTTTTTAAGATATAATGTATATGTATACGATCTGGAAAATATTTTAAGTTTTAAGGAACTAATGGTAACTGATAATTTAAATATAACACAGGTTTTGCTTTGTTTTATATCTTATGTTCTACACTATATATCTTCAATAAATGTATCCAAAACATACAGTTTAATTCTTAGCCACATCAAAGCAAAGTGGTTTGTCATTTTATTATATTTTCAATATTATTTTGAAATAACTTCTTGGCTATGTCTGGTCCTCCCCAAAAAAGCACATTCGCATTTTACTCACAGTTCAGGCTGAGGCAAACAAATATCGAGCGAATTTCTATGCTCGAGTGCTTATCAAATACAATAATTAAGCGAACTGATAAGTCTCTCCTCAGCTGTTTGGGAAGACCCTTATCAGGGAGATGGCCTAGCGCTCTCCGATAAGTTTAAACCCCTTTGGACTACGTCGCTCGCCGTTTTGGCTTTCGATATTTGGTTTTGGGTGCCGTCTATCAGTTGATTTTCCGCTGCGAGCGTGCTTGAACCCAAAAATTAAAAAATTGCAAAATGAGCTGCGGCACAAAGACGTTGAAGGTGTCCTCCTTCGTGTTGGACTTTCTGTGCTGTGTGAGTACTTCTTATCGCCACTCTCCAAATCCCCAGCTGATAGCCCCACTCGTCGCGAATTTATACACTTGCCAGGTTCTGGCGGCACTGACCATCTCCGCCTGCTCTTACGCCCTGATCGCGTTCAGCCACAGCCTGGCCATCCGAGTGCCCTGCATTTTGGGCATCGTCCTGGGCGTCCTGCTCTTCGGCAGCACCATCTTTGGCTGCGTTGCCACTCTGAGAGAGAGCATCCGCATGACCTGGATTGTGAGTACTTGTGCCTGCGCCCTAGGGTCCACTCTAATGCCTTGAGACACTTTTTTCGTCCCGCCCAAAAGTATGCCGCGATCTTGCTGGCCCTAATCTTCGGGCAGATCACCGTGATCTTCGCCGGACCCATCAACTTTGAGCTGCTGGCCAACGAGACGATCCACGATGCCTGGCAGGGTCAGCTGTACCATCAGAACAGTATGTCCTACTATGAGATCAAGGTGAGTTTCAGAGACCAGACTCTATAATCGGTAACAAATTATAAGAGAATTTGGTAGTATGAAGCTTAATTATTAGTTTACTTGAAGTTAATTGTAACAGAAAAACCATGCACAGATTTTAGATAAGCAAGAAAGAGGAAACTAAAACTGCTGTTTGTATTTCAATGACAATATTTAGTAACGTTCTTACTTATTATTTATGTGGTAGCCAAGTAATACATTAACAATACTCAGATAAATACCGCTAAGTACAGATATCCCAATTTCGATGGTTCAGTTGCTTATATTCCTTTTCAAATTTCAGTTATTTTTGTAATCTTCTAAAAAAATTTACAAATATATACAATACACATTATAGTTATACATATAACTAATATAAATTGTTCAAAGCAAAGTTATTTCAACATCAGATTACAGTTTTACTTGTATAATCTTTTGAATCGTTTCCAAGAAATTATTTTGCTAAGGTTAAGGTTTAAGGTTCTTAAATATAGATATATTGAACTCGTATTAATTAGCATTTTGCTAAATTTTATCGGAATCAAGGCGACAACTTTTTATCTCTGTTTACTTAAATATTAACCTATTTATCTTTTAGTATCACTGCTGCGGACAAACGGGGCCCGCGAACTATCCGGATAGTGGCCTGCGCATTCCGCAAAGCTGCCACTTCAACCAGAATGCGACGGTGACCACGGATCTCTATACCGCAGGATGCAACCAGAAACTGGGGGCGGCCTTCGTCAAGGGCACTCGCTGGGAGCGGATCAGCGATTGGTCTGTTGTGGGAGTGGAGGTAACTTATACGATTAATCTTATACATTAGCTGAAACTGAACTTGAACAAAACTTGCACTTATTCAACAGATTCTCACCGTTACTGTGGCCGGACTTCTGGCTATAACCTTACAGAATGCGGAGCGCAGACGTCTTTATCGTTAGAGCTAAATGTTTTGACTTTGTGTGTTAACAGTATTAGGAGCTGGACGAATACTTTGGTTAAAGATGTTTCCTACTTTGTAAATAACAGTACTAGGTAATAAAATTAAATAAATCAATTAAACTCTCAGCGCATGGTTCTATGATACTAATTTCGATTATTTTGATTTATTCCAGGTTTATTCGTATAGATGTATGCATGGTATTCTTTTTCGTACTGTGTCATTCACTAAGACATTCTAATTTTAAATTCACTTCGAAAAAATAAACATTGAAAAAATACATACATATGTATGTACATATATGTAAAACTAAAAAAATAGAAAACGAGAGAACAAACATTCAAACTTGGCAAATCCTAGTAAAACGATGTGCATATACTACTTTTTATAAAAACAGGAAGTAAGGAACTATGTTATGATTCAATGTGTGGCAAATATATTAGTTATTGCTAGACATGACTGTCATCCTTAACAAGAATTGGTTTACATAACCTTGCAGCTTGCCATTTAAGTTACATATTTAAACCAAATCTATCATTTTACAACGTTGTTTATGACACAGTAGTCCGATTTCAGACAAATTTAACACATTTTTAACTCATTAAAATAGTATTTCGACTTTTCACAATAGAAAGATTTGTGCGCATACCCAAGATGGCGGTTAGTTTGAATTCGATTAGTTTCCTCCGCCAAATATCGATATCAACTGGAATCGATTATCGACGGCTATCGAGCCGGTACTTTTCCCAAAATTCGTGTTCCCTGCATCATCGAGCTGATTGCGCATCACTATGAGTGCTAGCATAATAATATTCGATATTCACGTTCGTATCGATACATCGGCAAACATTAAAAACACAAAAAGGGAACTTTGCTGCAGTGCTGCCAACTTTTGACCAACAAAAAAGCTGTTTTTGACGGGAAGAATAAAAACGCTTAAAAAATTATTTAAAAATCCAATAAAAAATAAAACGAATTTATAAAAAAAACAATAAAAAGGTTAACAAAAATAAAAAAATTTTAAGTTATTTTTTTTTATTTTTATTTACTTAGTCTTAAAAAAGATATATAAATATTCATAGAAGTTGGCCGTTAGGAAGTTGCGAATAAACCATTAATATTCTATTTTTAGTTTTCAAATATTACTCGTAAAAGAACACGAGGGTTTCTTAATAATTTATACTAAATAACTAATCACAAACACGGGCTGTGTTAATGCAAGCAATATCTATTATTTATAATTGAAGCACCTCAAAAGTTAAAATCAAATCATACATGCAAAACAAATGAATACATAAATATAAACTAAATTGG
Source organism: Drosophila bunnanda (assembly GCA_035046265.1). Lineage (NCBI taxonomy): Eukaryota > Metazoa > Arthropoda > Insecta > Diptera > Drosophilidae > Drosophila > Drosophila bunnanda. The sequence goes on from JAWNOB010000016.1 coordinate 17,830,746, forward strand.
AGAATCATCTTATGGATTTTGGGAAACCTCGTCGCAAGTGCTTTAATGGGAAATCTACATCCTGCTGATTATAAATATTATTCCTTAGGATCGTCGCAAGAAGCAGCTCGCCCTGGTTTACACTTTACTGTTACGCTTTTACAGATCGCAGTTTGCATTTGACACAGTTACAGAACGGTTCTACACGTTGACAGATGTTTGGGGTCGAATTCTCATGTTTGGGGTCGAATTCTCATGTAGAAATCAACAGATCGGAGAGAGAGAGCGTAACTTAACACGGGGCGAGCGTAACCTAACATAATTCTCTCTGGGAAAATTATCGAACTTTCGATAAAAATCAGAATTCCCGCTTTTCAAATTCCCGCAATTCACAAATTTTTCCCGCTGCTAGCCCTCAAAAAAAGCCAGTTCTGACGGGAAAAAATCCAATTTGGCAGCATTGTTGTGCTGAAATGTTGGTGAAAGCAAAAGAATGAACTGTTTTTGGCGTATTTGCACAATTGCTGAGTAAACGAGTGCCCGGCAAACAAGCGGAATGTATTCATAAACACCTGGACCTGCACCGCCGCCCCCACCTGCAAATTGGAACGCGTACGCGGCGCGTATTTTAAAGCGGCCCCCAGCGGCAGCGCCGCATTTCTTCGCCGTTCCGCGGAGTTGTTGGACTGCTGGCTGGACAACAACAACGGCTTGATTAGTTGGCAGTAAACAGAGCTGGCGATCGCATCGGTCATTCACATCGCCCCGCAGAAGCCACTTAGCCAGTTAGTCAGCCCGTTTACCAAGTTAACCAAGGTGCGAAAGGCCCCCGCCATGGGTCTTCGGTTCCAGCAGCTCAAGAAGCTGTGGCTACTCTACCTCTTCCTGCTGTTCTTCGCGTTCTTCATGTTCGCCATCAGCATCAACCTCTATGTGACCAGCATCCAGAGCGCGGATTCGGAGCTGCGGTGAGTAGTAGACCCACGGGACGAGGACGTTCCTCCGCCGCCGGCCAGTTGCCCAACGAAGGCTGTGCCTTCGGGGCGCGTGTTGCAATCTGCAAGAGTTCCACTCGAGTGCCCCCACTCCGCATTGGATGTGGGCCTCTTGTTTGTTTTGCCATCGCTTCGCGTGATTCGAGGCCCGAGCCGCGGGCCATTGCAAATGCAAAGACTTAATACCATTGTCACCTCTTTTGTGGATCACTTGCCTTGGCTGACGCGCCGATTTCTGATTTCTTGCACAGTCACCCCAAGCCCCCGCCCAAGCGCCGCTCCCTCTGGCCGCATAAAAACATCGTGGCCCACTACATCGGCAAGGGAGACATCTTCGGCAACATGACTGCAGGTGAGTGGGCTGGTCGCGCGATCAGTGATGGCAGGGCTTCATAGATTGGCTTGTACCACTCTTCTGCTGGGTAATTTGAAGTAGGACAAGATTCAGGTGAAAAATGTTTATATTATCGACCAAAAAGACTTTCAAAGAATCTATTGTTGTCTTTAGAGTAACTTAGGTCAAGAGAAATGTGAGGTTTTAATGAAGGTTTAAAGATGAAGGTATTAAATCAATCATAAATTACACACAAATCTACATTGTTTATATTAGGAATACCGCTTTGTTTCGAGCAGAGAAATTTGATTTATCGAGAGTTGACCTTCACACAATTTTTAAATTACTAATGATTTGTAAATTAGCTACCTATGATTTATACCTAATTTATAATACTTGATCTAGTTAATCATTTACTAAAATAATCACTTTGTATATTTCCACTTAATTTAATTCGAATTTTACCCAAGCTCACAATGTAAAGCTGCGGACCAAATAGAGTGTTTCCCATCACTGATGAAATTATGTGACACAATGGAAAAATGCATTAATATATCCATTCGCTTGCAGACGATTACAACATCAACCTGTTCCAGCCCATCAATGGAGAGGGCGCCGATGGGCGACCTGTTGTGGTGCCGCCTCGCGATCGCTTTCGCATGCAGCGCTTCTTCCGGCTAAATAGCTTCAATCTGCTGGCCAGCGACCGCATCCCGCTGAACCGCACACTCAAGGACTACCGCACCCCTGAGTGAGTCCGATATCATATTTCCCAATAAGTTCCTCATGGATAATTCGTACCTTCCAGATGCCGCGACAAGAAGTATGCCAGCGGGCTGCCAAGCACTTCGGTGATCATTGTCTTCCACAATGAGGCTTGGTCCGTGCTATTACGCACTATCACCAGTGTAATTAATCGTTCACCGCGGCACCTCTTAAAGGAAATCATTCTGGTAGATGATGCCAGTGATCGCAGTGAGTTGGAATCTTATCTATTTTAAAAGACTGAGCCAAATACCCTAAAAACTGGTTTAGTAAAATCTTATTTACAAGAGTTTTGCAAAAAACTTGTTTTACATGAACATATTAAAAATAGTTTAGAAAATTAATTAGTTTATTTTGAACTTATACAGGTTACTTGAAACGCCAGCTGGACAGCTATGTGAAGGTTCTTGCAGTGCCCACGAGGATTTTCCGCATGAAGAAGCGTAGTGGACTGGTGCCCGCCCGTCTTCTTGGCGCTGAGCACGCACGAGGGGATGTGCTGACCTTCCTTGACGCCCACTGTGAGTGCTCACGAGGATGGCTGGAACCACTCTTATCACGCATTAAGGAATCGCGTAAGGTTGTCATCTGCCCGGTGATCGACATCATCTCCGACGACAACTTCAGCTATACAAAGACCTTTGAGAACCATTGGGGCGGCTTCAACTGGCAGCTGAGCTTCCGGTGGTTCTCCTCGGAACGCAAACAGCAGATGCCGAACTCTAGCTCCAAGGACGGCACCGCTCCAATAGCATCGCCAGGAATGGCTGGTGGCCTGTTTGCGATCGATCGTAAATACTTTTACGAGATGGGATCCTACGACGCCAACATGCGCGTATGGGGCGGGGAGAACGTAGAGATGTCCTTCCGCATTTGGCAGTGCGGCGGGCGCGTGGAGATCAGCCCCTGCTCCCACGTAGGCCACGTATTCCGCAGCAGTACGCCGTACACTTTTCCCGGTGGCATGAGCGAGGTGCTAACAGACAATCTGGCAAGGGCAGCGACCGTGTGGATGGACGACTGGCAGTACTTTGTGATGCTCTATACCTCGGGACTGACACTGGGCGCGAAGGACAAGGTGAATGTGACGGAGCGAGTGGCGTTAAGAGAGAAATTGCAGTGCAAGCCGTTTTCCTGGTATCTGGAGAACATATGGCCGGAGCATTTCTTCCCAGCACCGGATCGTTTCTTCGGCAAGATCATTTGGTTGGACGGCGAAACGGAATGCGCTCAGGCCTACAGCAAGCATATGAAGAATCTTCCAGGTCGCGCCCTATCGCGGGAATGGAAGCGCGCCTTTGAGGAGATTGAGACGAAGTCGGATGAATTGCTATCGCTAATAGACCTGGAGAGGGACAAGTGTCTCCGTCCACTTAAAGAGGACGTACCGCGGTCGTCTCTCTCGCCGGTGACCGTGGGGGACTGCACTTCTCACGCCCAGAGCATGGACATGTTCGTGATCACACCTAGGGGACAGATAATGACCAACGACAATGTGTGCCTGACCTACCGCCAGCCCAAGCTGGGCGTGATCAAGATGCTGAAGAACAGAAATGCTACCACATCGAACGTGATTCTGTCGCAGTGCGCCAACGACTCCAGCCAGCTGTGGACATATGACATGGATGTAAGTAGCTCACCAAACTAATGTTACCGCTGATGATCACTTTGAACTTTATCTCGACAGACCCAGCAAATCTCTCATCGAGAATCTAAGCTTTGCCTCACTCTAAAGGCCGCCACGAATTCCCGCCTGCAGAAGGTCGAGAAGGTGGTGCTTAGCATGGAGTGCGACTTTAAGGACATTACCCAGAAATGGGGTTTAATACCGCTGCCATGGCGCATGTAAAGCAAAAGACCATTTAATAATAAGATGCATAACGTCCATACAGTTAAATTGCATTTCTCACCGAAAGAATCTAAAGAGCGTTCTAAGTATAGACACACCAAGCAAGTGCGAATGTGTGCGTACAGATCTGGAATCCTTCAGAAAACGTCTCCACGCATAGAGCAAGATTCAAGTTTGCAGCTCGAGTGCAAAAACAATCGTCTGGCGTTAGTCATCTTGTTATTATATTGCCTTTGGTAGAGCAGAGTGTGCGATGCCAGTGCCAGGACGCAATATATCCAATAACCCTGCCAGCAACTCTCTAACGCAATGTGATATTTATTGAAATTGTTTAACGAACTTCACTCGTTGATTTGTTTTTGTAAACAAGTAATCCAGACCCCACGCACACGAACACCAGACACCTGTAGACTAGCAAGACCTGATTCCACCCTGACCTAAGAGGAAAAGAAGACGTGTCAGCGGAATCGGAATACAACACTAAACACCGAACACTGAACACCGAAACAGACCCACAAGAATTGTTTGTAAAACACTTTAAACCGAATGCGCCCGGGAGCTTTTCTCCCGCCCGCATTGCGACGCTATAGAATGTTAGTCTATGTGTCATATCTGATAAGTCTTAGGCAATTTTTAGCTGTACTTAATACCTTTGAAATAACATTTTATATATCTCATGAATAAAGCAACCGAAATTAGACAAATGTCGCTGCACTCTATATTCGCTACGGCTTATCTCCGGCGGCCTTTGGTAAAGGTCGGAATGCAATTGCCTTAAATTTAGCACATCAGTCAGAGATTGCAGCATTCTCACCATGAACGGCTGCTACAACACAATCAAGTACGCCGGGCTGCTCTCCAATCTGCTGTACATGGTAAGCCCATGAAAATATATGCTATACCTCCCATGTGATACATCGCAAATATTATTTTCCATTTCAGCTCCTGGGCATAGGCGTGATGTCTGGAGCAGGACTGGGGCTACAGGTGGCGGAGCCCAACACCCCGGAGCACACGTACTTCGTGAAGAGCCTGGTCTTGGGTGGCACTATCTGTATGATCGTGATGTTTGGATGCTACGGCATGGTCTGCAATCTGCTGTGTGTTAACCTGCTCGTGTGTATATGAAATTCCAAGCCTTTTGAATGTATAAGTCTAATATTTTGAGCGTCTTTTTCACCCACAGTTCACACTGTTTATATTAATGGCCCTGGCGGCGGAGTATCTGCAGCTGCATCACTACCACAATCCGTCCCTCAGAGACTCCGGTGGTGCCTGGGAGCAGCTGGAACTCGCCTGGCATGGTCTTGACAGGCAGCCGGAGCAGATGCATCAGTACGAAGCCTCACGGCACTGCTGTGGCTACAATAGCCCAGACGATTATAGGCGCCTGCATCTGCTGGTGCCGCCGAGCTGTTATCAACAGTCTTCCACTGCCAATGACACCGCCCAGCAGATCTATCCGCGCGGGTGCCTCGAAACGCTGAGCAACAGCCAACGCTACATACAGCAGCGCGATAAGCTCTACATGTGGTCCATAGTTGGCCTTGAGGTGGGGAATTCTCATCGTGTTAAAGCAATTTATCGATTATCTATAGATCTTCATCTTTTCAGATCTTCATTCTGCTGCAAACGGTGGCCCTGAGTGTGCTACTGTTCAGGCTGCGTCAGAGGCAGCGTCTCGCACGGCGACAGGTGCCGCCAGGTGTGCGGCGGGAGCCGCGCTCTAACCATGTTACCGGCTCACGGGCGCAGCTGCTCAACGAAGTCTGAGGGTAGATTGTATCAAAAATGTAGTTTATTGTATAACCGATTTGCAAATGCTTGTGTAAATGTCCATGTGGTGATCAGTAGGCGTAGCGGCGAGTCTTGTTGGTCAGCTGGCAGCACAGGGTAATGCCCAAGATGATGCCCACAACCTGCAAAGACAATAAAATTACAAGAATAAGAGTAACTGTTTTTTAAACTCTGTATAGGATGTTCAAAAGAGTAAAATTGAGGATATACAAGGACTTTGGAGGCACGGAGTAGAACTCGTCAAATATAAACCAAGAACGACATAAACATCAAAGTAATCTACTTTGTGGATGCATTCTGGGAGGAAAGGAAAGACATGATATATTAAACAAATCGTTGAGCTTGGATATATTTTTAATTTGTAATATATAGCGTTTAACAGTTAAAATTTATTTGTCTCGTTTTCTGATTTATCAAACATACATTTTTTCGAAATCAACCTTAATGCTGAAATATTTAATTATATTTGACTTTTTGTGCCATCCCTAATTTACGTAATTAACATAATATATATATATATATATATATATATATATATATATATATATATTGTGAAATCACGTATTGAATTTTAAATATATTGATTTACCATATGTGAGACAAATGTTTGAAACACAATTACGCGTATTTGTGTTAAATTAAAACCGTATTACTTTTTGAAAGCTTCAAAAGATGTTAAGTAGATACGCATGTGTACATTATGTAAATTTTTTAGATGATCTAAAAGTGCGATAAAAAATTCAGAAACTTTTAAAATTTATAAAATTTTAGTTGTGCTAAAAATCAATTTATAAAAATTTTTTTAACGATAAAATAATAGATGGATTAGCCTGGTACAACAAAGCTCACTGCAAGTTGCTTTAACGTCGGCAATAGCTTCATCTATGACATGTTTAATTGCTCAAAACAATTAATTAATAATGGTATAATCTCTTTTTTTGACTTTTCATAGTCATATGTACCAGAACTATATCCATGAATGTTGAGACCATTTTAATTTCATAGAAAGGCTTTTCGCTTTATTAATTTAGCAGTTTCATGAAAAAGTTATATTTTCTGAAGATCTTTGCTTCTGCTAAAAGCAGAAAATTATTCGGTTTGAAAATTCTATAAAGTAACACTTACATACGTATTAAATATGTTAGCAATATGTTAATAAATACATTCCCTTACCTCGTATCCAATGAGGCCGCAATGGACCCACCTCTCGTATCTGTACATCTGCAGGTAGGCTCGCTTCACTGCCACCATGCAGCCTTCCGCATAAGGATATAGGGCGTGGATTCCGTCCTTGGTGTGGAAGCAGCTGCGTGGCACCTTCATGTTGAGGCTGGTGTAGTCGGCAAAGCCCTTGTCGCCGCAGCACTCGTACTGGAAGGCCAAGGAGTTAAGTTATTGAAAAGGGAAAATCCAGCTATGGGCTCACCTCCTGCTGTAGGTGTTGCATTCCTCCGTGGTGGACCAGCTCCTTCATCCACAGATCCATGACATAGACCTCGGTGTTGTCCAGCTGCTTGGTCTCGTTGTAGTGGGACAACTTCCAGATGTGTGAGGATATCAAAACCAGGAGCACAACCAGGTGCTACAACTTGTGAAACTTGAAATTCCTTCTATTTTACCCTAAATCCATCGCTTACTCACCACCACCATCACCTTGATGGAGCCGAGGAAGGCGCCCAGGCAGCCGATGAGCGCGGCGAGGATCAGGGCCCCCGCCATGCCCAGTTGTACGAACTTCTCCAGGTGCTCGTTGGACCCTTCCTCGAACTTGTCCAGCTTATAGACCCCGGCGAGGGCGGCCAGGATGCCAACGATCTGGATGGAAATTAAAAAAATTCAATTATGACTTATGCCTACGCACATTAGGCGCTGTTAATGGGCCATCAAATGGCCAAAGAAAATCCTCAGAGACAAACTTTCGACTCGTGGGCGACGTCATCGGGCGACGAGAGCAACCAAAATAAAAACAAAACGGGCGTAAAAATAAATTGTATTACTTTGGGCTTTATTTTTAAATGGCACATACACAGTTTCCTTTCGTGTTTGCTGTCGCTTCAGGGTGCCAAAAATTCGCCATCCCCAGAAAACAGGGGAATACAAAAACACAAAGTCCCAGTGTCATCTTGTCTGGTGGAAATGGAAAATTGGAATGGGATTTGTTTGCTGCCAAATTGGCCTTCTACTCGAGTGTCACCCGAGGAAAATTACACATTCGACAATGAAAAGCGACACAAAAATGTAAGACATTTAATGATCTTGCTTTGACAGGCTGCCAGCGGGATAGATTCGAATCGTTCCATGAGCAAGTGTGGCCATTAAGTGCAACTTGGGAGCATTTTATTGAAATTATTCCACAGAAAGTGTCAATGAGTGCTTAACCTCTGATTTATGAATGTTCTATCCGCCTGCTTAAACATTTTGAACATGGAAATTTTATGGCGGCGGGTTACGCATACGCCCCGTATGCCTGCGAGATTTATCTTACCAAAGTGACTGTATTGAAGACCACCGAGGTCCATTGCAGGCACACGCGAACTGTGGGCATTTCACTAATTGTTGCGACTATATTTTTTATATAGGTATTTTATTTTATTAAACACTCCTTCCAGCTGTTCCAGGCTAGCGACGCGCTTCCCGGCCAGACTCACTCGCTGCTCACTCGCGTCCGACTGAGCGACGCGCGTCGCCAGTGACCAAACGGTTAGTGCCGTCGCTTCTGGCCAGAATAAAGCGAAAGCCGAAAAAAAGAGCGCAAAGAAGCTGCGAAATGTTTACAAATCCGCTGAGTGGCCGTCCGCGTCCGCGTCCGTATCCGTCTCCGTCTCCGTTTCGGTGTTTTGTGTTTGGTGTGCCGGCCGTTACTCAAGAGACCGGCGTTCGCCCGGCCTCGTGCGCCCCCTCGCCCTCCGCCCTCCGCCCTCCGCCCACTATCCCGCATTTTCCGTATATTTTTATATGCGTCTTTATAGGCAGACATACATATATCTACTTAGCAGCTCCGCCGATATTCCGCATATAGTGGCAAAAAAGGCTGTTGAGTATTTTCATTTTGGTTTATTTCTTATTCCACGCCTCAGCTGCCTCCAGATCATCTCAAACTGCTATAAAAAATTCATAGATATCAATTCATTTGGGGTGATTCGGGGTCCCGCGGTCCGCTGGCCATCGCCCGCTATGGGCGACCTGTTAGAATCTCTCGCGCCGCAATTCGTTGCGCACCGTGATGCCCAAGTACGTGGCAGCGCCCAGGGCGGCGAGCTGGGTGGAAGAGAGGGTGGGGACTTGATTAGAGCACTCCGCCTACCATATATCTGGAGTCTATTTCCGGCGCCGTCCTTGGCAGCCTAAGCCCTCAGCAATGTGTGCCCAAGGTCGTCGGCGCAACGGAACTACTCACCTCCACCAGCAGCAGCAGCCACTTGATGACGAGTCCGATGGCCACATTGTCGGTGGCATGATCCTGCACAGCCTGCAGGCAGCCCTGGGTGAAGAGAGAGTCGCCCTGCCGCTCGAGGGCTCTGTAGCAGTTTATGGGTATGCCCCGACCCAGCAGGATGTAGTCGTGGGCCCCCGACTGACCGCAGCAGGAGTACTGCAAAGGAACATTGTGACGATTTAATGAGGATTATTAACTGGTTAATGTAGTAAAAAAATGGTTAAGATCCTTAGTCGCAGACTGAACTAAAACAACCTAATTTTAAACATTTGAATGTTATTGTAATCTTGAAGAAGAACATCATAAACTATCATCTTGCAATTTTGAATTTAAATTAGTCAACTTGATCTTATTTAGAGATTTAGTAAAATAGTACACAGACAGCAAAGATCCTTAGGCCAGGACCTTACAAATTTGATCTGCTTACACTTAAGGTATTTAATACTATTGTAATCTTAAACTATCATTATGCTAATTCTACATTTAGCCAGATTTATCTTAAATTAAATATAATATACTATAAAATTATATTATATATACAGGACGATCAATGCCTACACTTTTCTTACGCATTCCATTTAAATTAAGGAACTCTTTATTTTAGCATGTTCATAAACCTACAATGAATTGAAAAGCTTAATTTGGTTTTGATCATATAAATTTGAAATCAATAAATACTATAAAGCTTTTTTATGTTTTCTATTAAGTGTTTTCGAATGCATAAGTGGTATTTATCTTATTGTGAACATAAGCTATTAGTTCTGACATATTGCGACTGAGCAATATCAAGGAAAATTTGGTAATTTAATGGCGTAATTTTTAACCGAATTTTAAAAGGTTGAAAAATTATAAGAGCATTGTGTTGGATACATATTAAAAGTAAAAATATATGGATAACATGAATTGTACTTTAAAATCAAAACTATAGTTGGTAAATCTTAGTGATTCCTCATAGGAAGCCATTTGATCAAGCATGTTTTCCTTAAAATAACAACTTTTTATATACAATTCATAGCTTTTCCTCTATCATATTTTCCTAATTAACCCTTAAATCTCACCTTCTGCTCTATGAGGGATATGCGTTGCACATTGGCCTTCTGATCGGCCCAGATGGCGAGGAAGTCGCTCTTAGACCGCTCCACATAGTCCGTGGAGTGCGCTGCAGCAATGATGTAGATCTGGAGGCACAGTAGGATCAGCAGGCAGATCACAAACTATAACGAAATGTATGCTATTTAAAACATAAATTAATAAGTGCGAGAAGTGTGCTTACACTCCACACGAGTCCAAGGGAATCCCGAGCGGCGGCGAAGCAGCCCAGAAACGAGGTCAAGACCACAAAGGTGCCCACGAAGATCTGGACAACGATGGCGATGTGCTCGAAGGTGCCCGGCGTGGAGCTGTTCAGCTCATATATCGACAGGGCAATCAGAGTCACGCCAAGCAGCTGCCAAAAATAAAATGCACTGATATAGATTTAGAGAGCTGGAAATAAACTCCCAGACGCACCGAAAGCAGCACATTGAGTATGATGAGGACGCCTTTCAGGAAGGATGTGCGGCAGGCCATGTTGCCAATCGATAATCGCTAAAATTAACCACTGCGTTATCCGTTTTCCCGCACCTGTTTTCCGCTGCGCAGTTGGCCCGATGCGATGTCCGAGGGAAAGTCAGTGCCCCGATGAGCTCCAGCCCTATTGCCATAAACGTTGACGTGCGACTGAGCGCGACGCTTTCTATTTGAAATTGTGGCGCCCCCCAAAAGTGCCAGTTGGTAGGTTCCGCCACTCGACAGAAATCAACTATTCCACGGCGGTTCTTGTTGATATACTTGAAGAAATAATCAAGAGAATCTTAAAGAGTTTGGGTTAATTCGAGGGCTTCCTTAACGTAACTAATTTAGGGATATTTCTATGTGTTGCACGACTGCGATTATTACCTACAGTTCCGCTCTTCCATTATCTGAATTAAATTGAAGTACATTTTATTTAAATTAATTTCGAGCAATAAAACTAGCAGAGTTTTAGAGAAAAAGCAATGTAATTGAAATACATTGAATTAGGGTAGAATAAACTAGAAAATAATCTTATCTAGGGTGTTTCTGAAATCACTTTAAAACGCTTGAATACAATTTGTATATTTGTAGATATTTATATATTTTGTAGACTAATTTTGTTAACTATTTTTGATATTACAAAACTCGAGAGATCTCTGAATCTACACCGTGTATCTATTAGGCCCAAAGGAATATAATGTTGTGGCATAAATTTGAACAGCACTTTAATTGATTTTAAAACCATGCGGTATCTTTGTCACCTCTTGCAATCTATTGCATTATATAAACTTTTAAATCGTATTATATATAATTTAAACTCGCTATATTAATAGATCAATTAATATTTTAGAAATGTATTAACTAATAAATAATAAATCAAAACCCCCTATCGACTAAGAAATACAAATAATCCCTTTTTTTCTTAAAAGCGAAACATCATTATATTAAATATCTTAGAAAATGGGGTTCTCTAAAATTTAAGTTATAATATGCATTGAAATCATATTTTTTCTTTGAGTGTATTTTGTATTATTATTGTGGCTGCTTTATGAGGTGGGGCCGTCCATTTCTGTGGGGGGTATGATGTCACAGCGACGAAAGCTCCCACTGTCTTTGTATTTTTCCGGAGCTGGAAGCGGAAAAGAATGCAAAGCTTTCATTCATGGCACAGTTCACAGCAAAGTGGGCGCCATGACAGGACATCTTTGTGGTATTTATGGGCCGTGGAATTAGTCAGGCCATAATTAGGGCAGACATGCCCTACTGTACCCTTGGCACAGTGGCAGAGCAACAAGTTGTCTGCGCCCAAAACGCAAATAGCAAACAGTTTCGGCCTTTCGGGACGCCGCGTCGTATACTTAATATTTCCATCCCGCTAAGCAAACAAACAAACTGACAGACTTCCGAGACATGTGAAAACAAACATGGCGCACATTTATTATGATAATTATAATGGATAATTGAACTATATTTATGTACTTTAATTACAGGTAAGTTTAGAGTAGGAGTGAATAATTTATGACTGTCCAATCTTTTGGTTTCGCAATATCGAAGCGAGACAAGCTACTGGTGAGACCCCGATTCCGAGTTCCGTTTGTACTGTGGCGGGATCAGGCTGAGGTTCCCCTAGAACTCCATGCGCCGCTGCTTATTCTGAAAACTAACGGCCAGGAACACGGCCAGGGCGAAGCAGATTAGCTGTGGGAAAATAAATAATTAAAATTATAATTGTAATAATTTTGATAAGCTCAGCAGCTCATAACCCACCTCGAAGGCGACAAGGACCCAGGACACTATTATGAATCGCTGCTTGTCGCTCTCGTAGAAGCTCTGCAGCTTCTCGATGCATCCCTCCACGTACAGGTGATCGGGTGTCTGCTGCAGATCGGCGTAGCAGCTGGGAGGGATCAGCTGGCTGAGGTGCACGTAGTCCTGGGCACTGGCCTGGCCGCAGCACTCGTGCTTCTGCTGCAGTGCGTCCATGTTGTTGGCCTGCCAAGCCAGCTCCACCGTCTCCTGGCCGCTCTTTACGTCATACTGGTGCAGGAACAGGCAGGTGCTCACAATCTGCGGAATGGCCAGGATCAGCAGGAACACGGCACTCTAGGGAGTACGATAAACACAATTATTTTCCCCTATTCAGAATTGGAGCTTTACGTCCCTTACCGTTGCTGTCAGAATCACTGATTCCCGGAGGGCTGCAAAGATGCCCAGCAGGGCAAAGAGCAGGATGACCGAGCATGCAATGTAGGCAGCGATGACGAATTCTTCCGTCTCCGTGTCGGCGTTATAAGCAATCCAACCGATAGCCCCCACAGCCAGAAACTGAAATTAATTACAGTGGAGACATGGCAATTGAAACAGATATTTAGTGCTATTTAACTGATGCCCTCCCTGACTTAGCTACTTAACTATAACATCTGCCGGACATAACTTTTGTTTTTCGTTTGATGCAATGGAAATGTTTAATAAATTTTCTACTTAAACTTGGTTGTTTTATAAAAGTAAGCAAAATGTGTCTCTTAAATGTTTAATTGTTTGTTTAGAATCAAAAGAATGGATGATGTTATTTATTTACAGAAGGATTTGCAAACTTGTAAGAAGGTGATCTCCTTTCATTTTGTACTGCACTACAATAGTTTGATTAATTAAATTGAATAAGTTTATTTATAAAGATCTAATGTTCGATTTTGTATACCATATTAATTCTAATTTTTTCACTTAATAAGTTTTTTTTACTGCGTTTTTCATTTCACCAACTGACTGCAAATATTTTTTTGCTAAGTCCAAGGTGTTGTCAGAATAGAATTATTTTAAAAATAAATAAATACGTACTAGATTGATTTACTGATGGTGTGGAATAAACATCAATAGATCAATTAGTAAATAGTAAATAACATCAACTGAAAAAAAAACATTTCCCAAAGACAAACGTACTTGCTTGTTTCAAATCGAAACAAAAAAGCTTGTGAATGTGAAAATGGGAACACGCCTGCACATCTTGAAATAAAATTTCTCAGGCAATTATGATTAATTATTTAATTAATTTATGATGAATTTATGTGCATTAAATCAAACTGATTAGCCCTCGGGTTAACTAAACGCTATATCTAATTTGTAAAAATGCATGCTACTAATAATCGTCCCTTTTCGGAAACCATACAAGTGGTTTGATAGCTTTTTTATAAAGGGAATTTCGACTGTACGAGTACAATACGATCCGGTTGCACTTGCAATTACTAGGGCAGGGCAATTGCCACTCATTTGTGTGACAATTAACAGCCGCACAAAAGAGTGCATGGCATTATTTATCGTTCTGGGAAGTTCGCCTGACTGAGCTGTGATAATGTACTATGTACTGAACCCTCCCCTGGGCTGCCTTTGGGGGATGACGAAGCACCCTTGTTTGTGCCCCAATTTCAGGGTCCTCTCTCCTCTGGGGCACCAGGGACTTCCTTCGATTCCTCTATATAGGTCAGAGTGTAAATCCGAGTGCGAATATTGGTCGAGGGGACGTGGGCATGACATCATCCTGCGGGAACGGACTTGCGATTGGGAGCAATTGAAGGCTCTGGAACCAAGGAGTGGGTCGGACGGGAACAGGCCAGAACGTAAACACGATTGCCATGGCAACCAGCAAAACCAGACTAGACCAGGCCAGAAGGGGTGGACGAGGACTATGGGCCACCGCGAGGCCAGACCGTTGGCCATCTCAGGTGGGCCACGAGACAGACAAATGACAGAAATTGCTTAAAATACACACCCGGCCACGGAGAATAACCGAGGCGAATGAAAATTTTCAAAATATACACTTTAAGTGTATTTTGTGCAGTACAAAAAATAATAACTAAATTTGGAACACCTTTAACAATGAGTAGAAAAAATAGGATATAAGAATATTTGAGAAATTTACTGTTACTGAAGGATAGTATAATTTACAATTTCTCAAAAATTAATAAAAATCCTTAAATTCAGAGTTTTTCGCTTCTCACAATATTTATCTTTCTCTCTGTGTAGTTTTCGAAATTTCATAAATTTTCGTTCATAGGAAATGCAAACATTCTTATTAAACAATACGCACTAGCTTTGTTTTTCGAAAGATTAATTCCATGACAACCTGGTATTTATGCGGCACTAAAATGAATATTCGGTTTTTAAATGTACATTTTTCCGAGTGTACACTCTTCAAGTTTGCACCGTATAGAATATTTCAAAAATAATTCACTTAGAGGCTGTTTTTTGAAGTGCGTTCGTTCGTCCGTTCACTCGTGCACTCGTTCCATATGACATCATGCTAATTTCCTTGCCAGAAATATGGATATTCCGCTTATACGGACCACTCGATGGGGTCGAGGCCTTTAGCGGTCCATATTCGAGATGACTTACCCCTAAAATGGCATTCATGACGATGGAGGTGATCTTGACGCTGGTGGTGGCGCAACCCATGTTGGCGGACCTGAAAAACACGATCCCCTTGCATTAGGTCGGAATTTCGAATCACTTTCGAGTTGCTAACCTTTTGACTTTTCTATCTGCTCACGAATAAAGTTCGCTTTGTTTATTTACGTTTGCGATCTGTGCTTTCCTGGCTTTGGAGGGATTTGAATTTACGTCTGGAAACTTAAATTTTCGGGTCTGGCGCGTTCTGCGTTCGGCGACGAACTGAAAACGGAAAGCGGAAGGCGGGAAGCGTTTCTGTTTCGGCCGTTCTGTTTTCCTCCCATCGTTCTGTTTTCTCCACTTCTCCGCTGCGGCCACAATAAAGGCGAAATGCGAGAGAGCGCCGCACCGGGAGAGTGCACGCACTCTCCACCCCCACCCGCACCCTCGACTGGGGGGTGAGGAGGTGGGTAGAGAGCGCATTGCACTTAGGTCAGCGCTCCACGCCATGACGTCACAGTGCTTTTGCTTTTTTCAGTGGTGTTTTTTCGAACTCGGCGCGGACTTTGGATGAGTAGGGAATACGAAAGATCGAATTAATTAGACGCCATCAAGGAATAATTAAATTGATTTATAATCAATAAAAAGACAGCCTTAAAAGTGTATGGATTACAGAAGCATAAATGTAAGATTTAAATGAAAAAAATATGCAAAAGTCGTGAATTTTAATCTCGAGTACTTTTTCATTTATTAATATTATGCTTTTATTTCTAAATAAAATTAATTAATTAATTCAATTTGACATGATTATATGATTATATTTTTTATATCCTGACAGTCAGAATTAAAATTCATGCGCATTCAAACTAAGAAATAGTATTTTACGACTCGTAATTTTATTTTAAAAAGCGACACTAATGATTAGCACTAAAATGTATGGTAATATTTCATTTGGATAATATTTCTTGTTCAAGATAATTCCAAAATTTTATTTAATTCGAAAATCAGTCAAAGGCAACCTTTTTAAAAACTAGGTAATTTTTAAAAGTTAAAAATTTTTACTTTTCAATAAGGTATTTTGTTTGACCTTATAGTTTTGAGTTTTTTAATCCAATTTGAGCCTCGTCACATTTTCTTTTTTCATTCTTAATTATTTTTTAAAGCATTTCAAGTCTAGATTTAACTAGGAACTAATCTTTTATATTTTATAATAGCAATATGTTGGCGAGATAAGGAGTTGAAGATCATTTAAAACAAGTCTTAGCTAGTCTTGCAATCCTGTGTTATCAAGTCTCGAATTAAGAATGTATATAAAATCGTGCATATTAGACCATAAGTTAGTTAAAACACTAAACGGCATGCATACATTTTTGAAAAGGTAAAAAATAACATACTAAATATTAACTGAAATAATTTCCAAATTGTATTTTAAATGTTTCATAGAAATAATAAAAGAAATATATTTACTTTTTATTAGAATATTTGAGACTTGTCTTATAATGCTGCCCTCGACTGTTGTTTTGAGCTCAGAAGTTCAACTTTGCATCTTGTTCTTCTTCCTTTGGACACCATGACGTCAATTTGTCAATAAGTCATTGATTACTCACCAAGACCTCAATCTGGAGTCACGCTCTCTCTGCTCCCAGCCCCAACCCCTCTCTCCACGGTCTGTTAAGCCGTTTTGTTTTCGAGTTTGTTTATCGTTGTTGTGTCTGGAGTCGAGCATTTCCCTTTGGTCCCCTCTTCTTTCAGCTTTCCACTCCACAAACCATCAGCACCCCCCACCCACACACATATTTATGTACAGTAAAAGCTCTAAGTGGTGAACTCTTTTTGAGCCTATTAACGATTTTTAAGGGAAAGTACAGTAGTTTAGCTAATTGATTTAGCTTAGAATCCTGTTGGTTCACTGTATCGAGAGCGTACTGTTCGCACATTGTACATTCATACATATGTAAATATACATGCATGTAAAATACATACTGACATATGTGCTGAGGAGGCGTCATTTGGGGCTTAATTATGTTTGGGACTGGATTTGGTTTTTCTTTTCTTATGCTTCTTATGCACACAGCAGACCAGCAGTCTGTGGTTTGAGCTATTGATTCAATGAGCTTTCCAATGGTCAACTTCCTCCAATAAAGGAGACTACAGATGCAGCTAAAAACTGAAGTCAATAACTCTGTCTTATAATGAAATGATTTTAAACTTGGTTATAGAACTACAAGGTTGTTACAGTTGTTACAGGGAATTCATAAACTTTAAAAATGAGCCACAAATTTAGGCTTTAAAATGTACATCGTGTACAGAAACCGATTTACATACTTTTAGACACATTTTAAAAATGGTTTTAATAACACTAGATATTTTTAAAGCATCCTAGATAAATGCAAATGAAGAATGTTTGCTCTCAAAGGTATTTAATATAGTATATTCACATATACATATTTTGAAGCAATTTAACTCTAATACCAAAGTAGAATATATACTAAATTCCCGTCCAAAGAGTTAATCAACTTATGTTGTACTTACATTTTATTATCAACTCTTTCAAAAAGCTAATCTAAGTATTTGGATGAAACTGCACAACACATATGTTTAATGTTTGTAGTTCCGATTAAAATATTTCGAATGAAGGTACAACTTTGAAAGCCAACGAGTGTTCATGAACGTTCAAGGAACGTTCTTCGGTTGCTTGGCAAGTGACTTCCACCGGCGATGTTTGGCGGATCCAACAGCAAGGTACATGGGTGACGCTGACGACTGAGACAGGTAGGAGTCGGAGAGATTGATTCGCTAGGCGGTAATTAGGCACTAGTAGTTGTAGCGTCGCTGGCGATTCGTGTAATGGATGGCCAGGATGACGGCCAGCAGAAGAATGACCACCTGCGAGGGAAAGCAAGTGTAATTAGGTAAGTGCTTTTCGGGGAAAGGAAAGCGGAGAAACCTACATCGAAGCCGAGCAGACCCCACTCCAGGTAGCTCGTGGTGGAGCCCTCGTCCGCAAAGGCCTCCTCCACCTTCTTGAGGCAGCCGTCGGTATAGAGATTCAGGGGATTCACGCAGTTGAGCTCCTTGCAACAGCTGCTGGGCACCGTCAGGTTGTAGAACTTGATGGACAGATAGTCCTGAGGACTCTCGCGACCACAGCAGGCATACTAAAAAGGGAAATGGGGATTAACCGGATGTCTGTCTGATTTGTCCATGTCCTAGACTTACCGTCCTCTGAATAAGATCCATGCTGCCGGGACTGGTCTGTTCCCGCGCCCAATCATCCTCCACCTTCTGGGCAGCGTACTTCTTGAAGACATCTCGGGGATTGAGGATGATGAAGGCCACCATCAGCAGCAGCAACACCAGCAGCAGTGACACATACTGTGGGAAATTCAAATATAGTTACTCAGAGCGCTATTTCCCACCGATTGCATCAGCAATCCGTGAGATACTTACCGTCCAGAGCATGCGCGGCGACTCGCGAACAGCGCCACAGCATCCGAACAGCGAGATGATCAGAATGATGCCGCCCAAAACCAAAATTCCGATGGCGTACTCATCCGGCATCCCTCCCCAGCTGAGGCCGCCAAAGATAAGCACAAGAATTCCAAGTATCTGGCGGGTTAAAAGAGAAAATTGCACACAAATGAAAATATTCAATTTTTATTGAAAACCAAACAGAGTAGATAAGCCTGTATCTGTATCTGAAATATGTTTGAATATTGGGGGCGTTACCAATAGTTGGGTTTTGTCTCTTTGAAGCTTGTATTCTGTGATTTTTCGGTTCGAAAAGTAATTATCTTTGATAAAACATTCCCCTTGGGAATCATTCAGTGTAATTAATTACTAAGAGCAAGTAACTTTTAACAAGGTATAAGTCAAAATGGTTGTTTTCAAAATAAAATTCTTAATAAATCTAAGCAGTTAATAAGAATAGGGAAATTTTGTCAAAGTATTAACCAATATGTTGTTCAAAACCAAAATGAAAAGCCAAACAAATGGCCGAAGTGGTTGTTATCAAGTTGAAATTCCTAATAAATCGAAGCAATTAATTAGAATGAAAACTTTTGTCAAAGTATAACCCAATATGCTGCTCAAAAAGAAATGAAAAGCCAAACCAACTGGCCTTCTGAAGGCCACAGAAAGTT
Source organism: Drosophila bunnanda (assembly GCA_035046265.1). Lineage (NCBI taxonomy): Eukaryota > Metazoa > Arthropoda > Insecta > Diptera > Drosophilidae > Drosophila > Drosophila bunnanda. Next base: position 17,849,977 of record JAWNOB010000016.1, read on the forward strand.
TCGATGCTCCCCCATCTTGTTGTTTGCTTTCAACGCTTTTGTCACCGCCTAATCCGGTTTGCATATTCCGCTCGTATTAGCTTTTTAAACGCTCGGCTTAAATATCGAGAGCCGCCTGCATGACGCATCTTGGCCGCTGGACGCGAGGAATGCAAAGCCACCGCTGACAATAGACGCTGGCTAACGACTCACACGAACCGCGCGAGGTGTAGTCAGAGCCAGCACGCACCGGAGATGATATCATCTTCTGGCCAGGTGGACGGGAATAGAGCGTTCTCAACTGGGGGCTATACACCATCATCATCATCATCATCATCGTCATCGTCATCGTCATCATCATCATCCCAACTCTAAAACGCGCCATATGTACGCCAAATCGAATTCGGCGCTCTACTTACCGCCCATAAGGCATTGAAGAGAAACAGCGAGTACTTAATGGTGCCCGTTGCGCAGCCCATTTTTTCGGTTTCGTATTAGATTTTTTATGGGGGCCTCTGGCGGGAATGCTGCAATCGAGACGCAGTGCAGCACGTGCAACAGCTCGGCGGCGGACCTTTCGAAAATCGAGTGGATATCGGAGTCGGATAACTAGAATCGGTGCAAGAGTGCGCACTGTTGCGGCTACGGTCACAAGCGAACTGAGCGCGCCCCAAAACTCTCTGGCCCGGAATCCGATCCGATCCGAGGCGAGCGGGTCCGAAGCTCCGCCACATTTGCCGTCTAGCGGCGTTTGTTAGAGCAAACAAAAAACCCCACACGCACACACATTAGCATGAGGTACAGTGGAGCCTACGAGGGAGGGACTTCAAGCAGTTACAGTAATAAGGAATGAAAAATAACGAATAAAGTACAGGCGGGCTGTAGCTATTGATGAATTATCAAAGATAATGTTTGTATTTTAATGTACATATGTATCTTGGTGAATAATTGATGAAATTTTTATTGACGAATACTCGATGAAAATGCTGATGAAATGTTGTTGAATAGTTAGTGAAATGTTGATGAATTTTTGTTGTATAATCGATGAAAATGTCATTGAATAATTAGTGAAATGATGATGACTTTTTGATGAATAATTGATGCATGTTAGCCATAATGGTCTATTAATCATTGATGAATTTGTCACTGATATCCTATGGCATAACAATGTTATGATGAAATCTTTATTGACGAATAATCGATGAAAATGCTGATGAAATGTTGTTGAATAGTTAGTTAGTTGATGACTGTTTGATAAATAATCAATGCATGTTAGCCATAATGACTTTTGAGTCAATTGGTGAATTTTTGGTCTATTAATCATTAATGAATTTGTCACTGATATCCTAGGGCATGCCAATGTTTATTTCATCAGTAATTTTGTATAGAACGTCATTGGTGAATTATCAACAACGCCGACGTGTATGTATGTATTTGACTTTTGACTTTATTTTGAAACTAAAGAGACAGCAGATTATGATTAATGGCACAGAGAGGATTTTAGATTTAGCAACTGAAATAACTCAATTTTAGAGAAAAATGAATAAATTTGATAACCCTTTTTTTAAAATAACGCATATGTGGTTTTATCCTTTATCCATGATAATAATTATCCTCCGCCCGGAACTGAAAGTAATGAATAAATCCAATTTATTTACTTTCCGCGTTACCCCCTCGAATGCAACCAATTTGAGGAAAATTCTCATTAGTTCCTCAATATAGAGTATCTACTGTATCCACAAACACGGCCAGTGGGCAAACACAAAGAGCAAAGTCAAGAGGCAAAGGCAACAACATGCTCGCGTAAAAAACCAAAGCCAGAGACCCAACTCTATGGCCGTTGTTGTCATTCGGAAGCCAAACAAACGGAAAGTGGGGGGAGCTGGCAGCACGGAGCTGGTTGTGCCCCACAGAACCGAACTCGTGGAGTAAGCTCCGCGGCAGCAAGCCCTGCGTAGCGCCATTCGCCAGATGTTTAGCCGAGGGGCTGGGGGGTGGAGTGAAGTCTACTCCCATCGCTCCCCCTTTCCCAGCAATTTACGCGCGATCGTTGTGATACCTTTGAGATTGATTCAGCTCGATGGCGTCAGACTACCATTGGGATTGAATGACGCCACCGTTAACAAAACGAGAGATTAGCTCAGGGAATCGATGCTAATACAGTGCTTCATAAAAGTATGGGTTAAGTTACAGCCGCAGAGCTTTCCATGCAACTAGTTCCATGCAACTATCAAGACAACATTGACAATAATATTTAAGTATTGACAAGGCAAAATAAACAACAAATAAAATTAAACTCTAGATTAAAATGTATTCAGTTTATATATATAAGTTCAGAAAACTCAGGTTCTAAACGTGTTAACTTATAGCAAAAAAATCGAGACTCGACTAGATCGATTTTGTCGGAAGATACAGAAGGTTTATACAGTATACATCGATTTCACCTAAAGATCGGAGTACTTTATTGGCATGGTTTTCTATTAAACTAAAGTGTCGCAGAATTCAGACTTGGGAATTTCTAGTGCAATTGCTGGGAGATTTTTGTTTATAAATGTGCCCTTTTACTGGACTTTTGCTGTTAGAACTTAGAAGTTAGAACTTGGGGTGTTTTAGTAATTTTATTTTATGAACTATCATTTACTTGCGCTTGATTTGCAAATAATTAAATAAAACAAACATTATTATTATTATTTCCAATTATTGTTATTTAATATAACCAGAAAATGTACATTTTAGATATCAGTTAACTATAGAAACAAAAACTCATGATCGAAAGATGTTTAACAAATGTTTATTTAAGGGTCGAATATGCATATCTCTTTGCTGTGAAATCAACTGTACAATATTAACAAAAGTGCACATTTTTAGTAATGGTAACGAGTGCGCTGCTTGCGGAAGCGTCCGACCAAGTAGAAGGCGGCAATGACCATCAGAGCCTGAAAGAAGACACTCCGGTTAGCACCTGCCCAAAGGGCTAGTTAATGGTGTAGATGGACTCACGGTTATGCCCACTGCGATCCAGTTGGTGTCGTTGCTATAGTTGAAGAGCACTACGAAGCTTTGGGCGGACTTCTTGATGCATCCATCCAGGTAGTGGGGCTTCTGGGTGTTCTCATCGGGATAGCAGCTGGCCGGAAGCGTGGCGCGTCCTATGGCCACATAGTCGTCGGCACTGTTCCGTCCGCAACATTGGTACTGGAGAGTAAATGGAATATGGTTAAAAATTTATAATTTAATCCTATGGGTGAAACTATGTGATAAAAGTTTGGTTCAATCTATAACAACTAAGGATCTTTTAATGTTAAATATACATTTATGTGTTCATTTTATTCAAACAATATCTAGTAATTTAAAACTAGGACTTATGGGTTTCCCTGCTTTAAACTAACTTTAATTTATTTGGCAAATGACTAAACCGAGTCTAAACCGAGTAAGCAACTTTACTCATCTTGCAAGGAATTGAGTCACATTGAAAACGGTGTTCAGAATATCAAAGTTGGCACGATATCTACGAAGTGACCATCGCCGGAATAATTTGAAAGGGTAGAAGGGTCATTGAAGATTTAAACATTTTACGCAATCTAAACTTCTGAATCGGATCGAAGAACTGTATATCCAGCTGCATGCTTTTAGAGAAACCCAACATATCAGATACCACGGGAGGCGTCCACAGTACCTACTCGATCAGACTGTATGACCTATCACCTATCACCTCAGCCAGAACTTAAGCACCTTTGACAGAGATAATGCCGGCAAGTGCGCCGGAAAGCGACAAGTAATACTAGGTAATACAAAACTTGCCATAGAATTAATGGTATATTTCAATAACCCAATTTTAATCCCTACGTCCTACATCAATTCATATGGTGCAAACCTGTGTGGTTACTATAATGAAACCTCTGGAATAATTTAGGAGTAAGTAATAAAAGGGCGCTTTATAGAGCTATAAAATTATAAAAATGATGGTGCTACCCATATAAACGAAGACGATATTGAAGATCTCGCTGAATAATGGTTGTTCTTAGGGCATTTAAACTTTATTTTTATGCTCTGAACCCACTGTGCAAAGGGGTTTTATATCTAGTGACATCAAAAAATGTATGGACCAAGCAGAATAAGTCATAAATATTCCTATAAATCCTACTTTATGAAGAGTTCAATTAGAAGATATGATATGTCTATTCTAAGAGTATACAGCTTTCCCTGAGCTAGCTCTATTTCTAAGATTTATTCCGGTATTATTAATTATATAGATTGCATACGCACCACTTTCTGTAAGATGTCCATGGCCCCTGGTTCCACCAGCTCCTGATCCCATTGCCTTTGAACCTCCGCGGCAGCGAACTTCTCGATGTATTCTTCGCTGAACTTGAACCCGAAGATGCCCAGTAGGCTGATTACCAGTTGACCCAGCAGTAGGAAGCCGTACTAGAACGCCAAGCAAACTTGGTTAGTAATAGACCAGAGGGAAGTTACTCTTACTTACCGTTGCGGTCATGCACACATTCTCCTGGCAGATGCCACAGCATCCCAGGATGGAGGAGACGAAGATGATGCCTCCCAGGCCGTACAGGAACACGATGTACGCGATGGGGGCCTTCGAGAGGGTGATCGTCGCAATGGCTATCAGGGAGAGACCCAAGAGCTGGGGTCGAATCAGAGGAGATTAGCTTTTGGGCAATCGAAGGCGGTGTCATTGACTCCAGACGGGTGTTTTTTAAATATTTTTTTTTATATTTATATATTATACCACCTAGCTCCTGCTCACACAAGTCGATCGTAAAGACTTTCAAGTTTCTTGAAGCTGTATTGAATTGTTCATAGAAATAACACATTATAAAACTGCAGCTCAAGAATTTAAGTAAATAAGCCGGACATTATTAATACCTAATATATAACATTAGCATTTAACTAGACTCCGATGGAATCACTTTATATTTTGCTGATTCTTTTATTGAGTTTATATTACGAATTCCTCTGCTTATAAATCGCTAGGTTGCTGAACCTCTACAAAATCCTAAGCCAAATCAATGGAATTATTTAAGGAACAAGCTTGAAACAAGTTTTTGTGAATCAATACCAAACTTCTTAGTCTCTCTCTCTTCATGCTTCTGTGAGAATATGTCTTAAAAGGCTGCAACCTATGCTAAGATCATAAAGTATTTTTCAATTAAACAAAGTGTATTCAAAGAAAGAAATTCAGAGGGGAAAACCATTGAAGTGCGCCAAATGGTTCGCATTTCTGACAAACGAGAAATATCTTTAACGATGGCCGCCAAAAAAAACTTGTCGGTTCTATAAAACCTGAATGGAACCCTGCATGTCAAGCCACTGCAAATGAATATGTACTTGAATTCCCGATTTGTGTATTTGCTTTTGCGTATAATATAGCGAAAGCAAATGTATATTTTGATACATACCCGAATTATTAATCAAAGCAACATATAGTCTTCAGTTGTAGCCAATGCAAGTACTCACCGCATACAGAGTGTTGAGGGTGTTAAGGAAACACTTGACACAACCGGAAGTACAGCCCATCTTTACAGGGAGATGTATCCTTATTTTTTGAAACTGAAATTAAGAAAACTGGCAGCTATTGGCAGAGCGAAGCAGTCCGATCGGAGTCCAAATTGCTAATGATTTCGGATAGCTAATGACCTCACTCTTCGGCTGCCGATCTTCGATTTTTGATGCCGGAGAATCGCTTCGATCGCTGCCAATGCTGCCAGGTTCTTTGCGGAGAGATGAAACTGCGAGGTTCTCGTTTAACATATGGAAAGTATTTATTCTCTAATGGCAAATTAGCTAATTTGGTTAACTTGTATTAGCAACGTTAAGCTGGGATATCCCTTGGGCATCATTCGTTGATGGGGGTCTCCTCATCCTTGATCTTGGTTTTGGCATACTTGCGAGCTTTGCCCAAGTAGTAGGCTGTGAACAGGCCCATGAACTGGAATTAAAAATTGGTTTCATATTACTTTAAAGGTGAAACTTAGATTAAGGATTCCTTTTAAAATTAATAAAAAAAAACAAAGAATATCTACCTTAGCTAAAAAGTAGTAAAGCTACAATCGAATGTGTGATTACCGGTGAGTGAAATTAACAGGATCTAATTTATTGTGTCCAATTATGGTCAAATCTAAAAAAATAAAATTAAACAGAGCGAAAGGCGGAAGAAAATGTTGACATACGATATCCAATGTTGCTAGGGAAATGTTGCGCAACCAAAGGGTGGTGTTGCCAACATAAATGAACATGTTACGGAGGTTCAAAGTATACAGAAACTATATTATCTAATAACTCCCATGTTTATTATCTGATTTTACAAAAAAAAAGTCTCAATCGCACCGGTACTATGTATTATTTAATATCAACCCGCTTTAAAGCGGGTTGCATGATTAATACCTAGCTGATGATGATGATTTTTGAGATAGTTAATTTGTAGGACGTAAATAATGTTACCAATATTGGTAGCGTTGGTTTTTTCAGTCTCTTAGATCTGTATTTACACGGATACATAGGAGAACAAATGGAAAGATGGACAGACAAACATAACTAAATCCGCGTATGGTTATATATTATGGTTATATAAAATTCCGCTTTCCGAAGTGAAATTCTGTTCTGCAAAGGGTGTTCTTTTCTATATGTAATACTCAGCCTTCGTATACATATCGTTTTTAATATTATGTTGTTTTGTTTCTAAAAGAGTGAACCATAATAATACCTCACCTCGAGGGCAATGATTGCCATGCAGCTGTAGTAGTTAAGCTCCGCCTGCATCCTCAGGTTTCCGGCCGCCTTGATGGCACATCCCTCCTCGTAGACATGCGTCGGCTTGGAGCAGTCGAAGGCGTAGCAGCAGCTGCTGGGCAGGGCGCCGTGCTCCTCCTTCAGATAGTCCTGCGGTCCCTCCAGGCCACAGCAGCCGAAGAGGCTGTGCACCGGCTGCATGAGGTCATTGCTGTGCGTCTTCTGCTCGAACAGGTTGCGCATGCGCTCCTCGAACCTGCCCATCAGCTGCTCCCGCATGGCCGTGAAGGTGAAGAGATAGGCGCCAAGGGCGGCTATCACCAGGCCGCTGCACATCAGATACTAAAGCACCGACGGTTAGAATATGGCGATACCACCTGTACCGGACAAACTCACGTATATGGAATACTTGTAGGACACCTTCAGGGCCACGTACATGCCCAGGAATGCGACTCCGAAGACCGCCACTCCGCAGATGGCTGCCGCATAGCTGCCGTAGACAGACACAGCCGAGCCCCAGGTGACCACTCCGCAGGAGAAAAAGAAGACATTACACGTCTGAAATATAATGCAAAAGGAATCCTAAGTTGTTATTCAGATAAAAGTAAACCAATTCTTAATAAACTACAAGTGGGGTGAAAATTAATGTAATATGCACCTCCATGACAATTAATCGTAATTAAATAAATGATTATAATTTGAACAAATTTACCATTTATATTAATATATCTTTATAGTTATTTAAAGAATATTCATTTGCCCTGCCCCTGACTAGACATGCACAGTATGTATAGAATATAAACAACCCAACATTGCGTTTACATGGTAATTTTAAGATTTAAATGACTGTTAACTATTTAATTTCTTTAAATCCAAGCCTAATATAAATAATAAATGTAAATATTATTTGAAAAAAAAAAAACTATGGGGAATATTTTTGTATTACAAATTAGTTTACGACAGCCTGTACATGCTTAAATCGCATAAATAAAATACTTGAACAATTTCTAAGGTTTAAGTATCAACCTGACTTAGTTGTGCCAGTTAACTATTCCCTTTACTATTGGTATATTAACTAGTTAATTTATTTCAATGTCAACCTTTCAAGCCCATTGGGAGGGAAACCGCCAAATCGATTTGAACGCGGGGAAAATTGTGAAAACATTTTTCTTTTCATAGAATTGCGTTGCAAAAAGCCGACCGCACGAATTATGTAAATTTATGAACAGGTTACAATTATATTATATGCATAAAAATATATTTTAAAGATTGCATCAATTTGTTAATAGACTTTAGCGGCACTTTTAGGCAAGAGCAAGTGACTTCCTCTCTTGGGCAAAACACACAGGCACCTTTGCATATTATTGATTTTTCTGCTCTTTTTCGCAGCCCGTTGAGTGTTGTGCAAGCAGACAGATGTGTGCCAGGCTGGGGCACTCGGGGAGAGGTCTGGGTCGAGGCCTTTCTGCACTTACCGCAATCAGAATGCAAGTGGCCAAGAGGCCATACTTCCAGGGAGTTACGGCCAATGACTTCTCCATGTTGCCACGGGGAACTGGAAGCTGCGACCTACAAACTGGAAAGGGACCAAGTCAGCCTCGGCACACGGATTCCCTCGGCGGTTGTGCTTCCTGTGTGTACTCACGTCTCTGGTGGCCAATTAACCGGAGCAGCGATTCTCGCGGGTCTCGATTCGCTCGATTTACTCGATTCGCACCAAGCCTAGACCCGTGGGTTGGGCATTGTTTACTGGCTTTGGTGGCGCTTCAGAGCTCTGAACTTGGCCCTCTGAGATTCTGGGGCCTGTGTGTGGATGCCACTAAAGCTGGCCAGTGACTGAGCCAAAAGGCGAGAGGGCCAAGTGCCGCCGCCACTCGCGGAAAATTCACCACCGCCCGAGGTTTTAGAGAACCAACCCATCGCACAGTGGGTCGTATGAGCAATACATTTCGAAATACATTGGAAACAGAAAGGGTTCAATTTTGTCGCTGATGTGTATGGCAAATGTAAAATATTAAACATTATTTTGCACTCTTCGAATTGTGTAAGTGCCCCACTGTGCATCGGAACCAAAACAAACATCGAACTATCAGCAGCGTGGGGACAACGACGCAGGCGCGGTCCAAATCGGAATACAGGGTGACTTTGTCAACAAAATACTCTGCAACTTGATGTTAACAATGGTATACACTTTATTAGTTCAGTGAGTCTTTTATATAACTTTTTACATTTAACTTATTTCGAAGAGACTACTTAAAAAACCTTTACTGTATATTTTTCCAAATATCTTTATGGTCTTTTATGGTATAATAATTATAATCAAAATAGTATAAAGTATGTATATTTGTATTAGTATAAACAGCCAAATCGATCTAGATGAGTTCTCTACTGTTAGTCTCTCAAGTTTAGATCTAAATGAAACTTTGCAGATAGTCTTTTTCATATTCTGAGTAGTAAATAAATCAGAACTATAGCTGACATGGGAACAATCGGAAAGTTAATAGCCAGAAAATTAAAGTTTTCCCGTTTTTAACATATTTTCATATATTTTTATTTTATGCATTATTTTAGCAAATTATTATTTCATATACTTGTCATAGGAGTGATCGCTAAATTACTTAAATGCTTTGAATAATCAGCTAAAAATCTGTGCTTTTACATTTATGTATAATTATACCAGAGTGCCTTGCTTGTTGTTTTTAATGATCTCTAAAAATATATTGCTTTCGGTCCTTTGAAGTATATTTATTTTCTTTAAGAATAGAAACCGGAAACAGATAATATTCTTTTTAAAAATTAATTAACATAAATTTTGAAAATTCTGTACCATACCAGATTTATAAAACAAAAAAAGGCTTCGTCTTAAATATTAATTTACAAATTTAAGAAAAGAAAGAGAAAGAAATACAGAACCCTTTATTTTATAATATCAATGTTTCGTTAATTTGTTGTATAATATACTAAAATTGGTTCTGTAATCAGTATCCACTCATGCATAAATAATTCGCAGGGCAAAATATTTTTTCAATAATTCAAATAATTGGAACTAAGCTCTGCGTGGCAGATACAGATATTGAATCCATCACTTCATCAGAAGCGATGGAATGGCCTATTTGGTAGGAAAACTTTTGGGTCTTTTGTTGTGCCTGCTTTGTGTGACAGAGTTGCAGGTGAGTACATGAGTTAAGGATTATTTTGAGATCATCATCAGGATACTTCACTGTACAGGGAGTATTCATAAAATTTACGAATGTGACATGTGAGGTGAAGGACATCAGCATCGGAGTTGTGGACTGTTGTGATACGAAGACCCTGAGCCAGAACAAAAACAGCGTTATAGTGCGGTATAATCTAAACAATCCCATGATGAATAATATTTGGGTAAAGTATCGATATTATGGTGGATCGATTTGACAGAAACAATCTTTGGAAATCTCTGAAAATAAGAAGAATTGATTAATCATATAAACAAACATAAAAACAATATACCTTCCGCAAAACGATCCACCTTCAAAACTACTGCAATTGGCCTAATTAATTTTAATATTTTTTTGCAGTTATCGATAAAGCTAATGAAAAAAAGCAGTGAAAGTATTGACGGCGTGTCCAAATGGCAGCCCTACCTATATTCCATCCATTTTGACCTGTGCCGTGTGTTGAAGGCCCGATACAACCACGTGGCTAAAATGGCTTTGGACCTCATAGATGGACACTCGAATTTCAACCATAGTTGCCCGTATCTGGTTGGTTAAAAGTAACTAAAATTGTTGATCGTTTTCTTACTTTTTCTGCTCTTATGCGAAAGGAAAAATATATTGCCATCGATGACATCACCAATACAGAAATTTCCACCAGGCTGCGAGGCATCCCAATGGCCAAAGGATTCTACGCCACGTACCTAAATTGGATCAAAGAAAACAAAACTCTAATTCAAACAAGCTTCTACTTTGAGGTTTTAAGTAATTAATATCGAAATAAATCTTTGATTCTTATTCAATTAATAGAATATGTAAAATATTCATCTTTATATTTTTAAACCCGTTTTCCCATAAAAAAAGAATTTGTTATTTAAAATACTATCGCTTGTCTAATATAAAGCATTTGGATGTACATAAATATAATTATAACATTCAATATACTGTAACCCAAAGAATAGAATTCACTCCTTAATCCAAATGTTTTTTGCTTTTATCCACACAATATTTCGTAATTAATATTTGCCTAGAAACATCATTGGTAGCTGCCATAGAAACGATTTGGAAATAAACAATCGGACAATTAAAGGAAAATTAACAGAAAATGACCTGATTTAAACATTTACGGTTATGGTTCGATATATTTATTTTTAGTTTTACAATTTTATTTAATGGGTTATCATAAAAACTTGACAAAATAGACTTTTGAACCCAAGAAAATATTTTAAAATTGATGCTGCAGCAGAAGATACATTTAAATTTACTTGAAAATATTAAAGTTTATAATTATTATTATTATTATTATTATTATTATTATAATTATTATTATTATTATTATTATTATTATTATTATTATTATTATAATTATTATAATTATTATTATTATTATTATTATTATTAAGTTTATAATTATTAATTATGTACCTACATTATAAAAACTCTTCTAAGGGTACTTTAAGTTTGCATTTTAAATTTATTCAAAGCCGGTTTTAATATAATTTATTTTACTGATTTATTGTTTTTTACAAACTTAGTGGAACTTAGCATAAATGGTGTTCCAAAATACTAACAAAGAAGTATTTTTGAAGGCCTTTCTGACCTTGAAGTTAAGTAATTTTGAATGAAATATTATAATTTTGCTCTAAACAGACATTTGTATTAAAGGTAGTATAATTTCATTAGTATTATTTACAAGTAAATTCTATTTTGTTCTAATTTTTTCCAGTGTGGAATATGGTCCTTTCGTTTTTGATAATTGTACGAACAAATACATATTCATAAAATTTGTGTATAAAATTTTTGTATAAAGAACTACACTAAGGGTACTTTAAGTTTGCATTTTAAGTTTGTTAAAAGCAGGTTTTCATATACTTTGTTTTACTGATTTACCTTGAAGTTAAGTAATTAAGTATTATAATTTTTATGGTCCTTGCGTTTCTGATAATTGTAAGAGCTAATACATATTCATACAGTTTTTGTATAAAAGCTCCTTCAAATTAGTCTGCGATGATTTATTCATGCGTTTGGGCCGAAATAATTATCGTTGCAATTACTCGAATTTCGGGTCAACTAGTCAATATTGATGTCTATTTTATCACTTTGGAAGTGACGACCAAATGGGTAACTTGGTCGCGAAACTGTTGGGAATATTACTGTGCCTGCAATGCGTGGCAGAGTTGCATGTAAGTATGAGAGTTAGGGAAAATTATGAACTGAACTTCAGGACACTGCGATACTGTCCAGGGCCTATTCCTGCGATTCACAGACGTGACCTGTGAAAGCAAGGATCTTAGCATGGGAAAAGTAGAGTACTGCGAAGTAAAGCCCCTTGGAAAGAACAAAAACAGCATCAGAGTGCGCTACAGCATGCTCCAACCGGTCTTCAATAATATAGGGGTAATGTATGGCTCTATTTATAATCCTTTCTAATTATAAATTCCCTTGATTGCCACACCTTCTTAGTTTCACTTGCAGCTCATAACGAGGGGCAGCAAGAGCACAAATGGAGCTCCCAATTGGCAGCCCTTCCTGTACGCCATGAACATTGACATGTGCCGCTTCTGGAGGAACCGCTACAACCACCTGGCCAGGATGGTCTTCGAACTCATTGAGGGGCACTCGAACATTAACCACAGTTGCCCCTATGCGGTCCGTTTTCTGCTATCTGAGTTCAGGCTTCATTTTGCTAGAGTTTTTCTTTCAGAAGGAAAAATTCATTGCCATCGATGACCTGACCAACATCGAGGTTTCCAGCAGGCTGCATGGCATGCCAATGGCCAAGGGCCTCTATTCCTTGTACACCAGATGGTCAACACAAAACCAAACGCGAGTTGAAACAAACTTTTACTTTGAGGTTTTGAGTTTTTGAGCTTAATACAATATCTAGTTTGTGCTTAATGCCAACCGATAATGGCAGAAGGAGGCATCACATGGAGTACACAAATCTTGTGGATTTTAGCAAAATTAGATAACAACAGGAAAAGAAGCTGACTTCGGCATAAAAAAGTCAGTCGATAATAATTAATACAACATAAATGAAATAAATTGATGTTAAAATCAACGAGGTAATAGCTACTTTTGTTACATTCAACAATACAAACTATATTTACAATTATACAATCAGAGTATTGCACATTTATATGGAAATTAATTTGAATAAAATTAAATACTAAATTCGGAAACAATAAAAAAAATAAGATTCTTATTCTCTATATATAATATATTTACTGATATATTAAATTTTATCTACTAATAGCTGACCTGTGATGTACTCATGCGTTCACGTCAGATCATTTATATTTGCTATTATTCATATAATTGAAACTAAGCTCTGCATGAATAGGTCTGATATCTGGTAAATACATATATCGGATTCATCACTTCATCAGTGACGACCAAATGTCTTTCTCGATGGGAAAACTTTTCGGGCTATTACTGTGCCTGAACTCTGTGACAGAGTTGCTTTTGACTTTCTTCGAAATATAGAGAAATGAATAGAAATATGTTGCCATCGATGATATCACCAATTCAAAAATTTCCACCAAACTGGGTGGCTTCCCAATGGCCAAAGGATTTTACTCCCTGTACAACAAGTGGATCAGGGGAAACCAAACAATAATTCATACAAACTTCTTCTTCGAGGTTTTGTAATTAATTATCGTTATTAACTAAAATTTTCCAAGTTTTCTATGTAGTATTTTCCATTGCCTGTTTTTCCCGATTAATATAGAAAATGGTAAATATCTAAGTATCCCTATCCTTGTGTAATACAATCACTCTCCATAGAGAAAATATTAATATTTGGATACTATTCAATTCAAATGTATCGTATGTTTCCTATTTAAGATTTGGATATTCAAAATTATAATAATAAATAAGGGTAACCTTCAGAAAATTATTCATTCTGTTTGTCTATTCCAACACATTCATATTTTATTATCAGTAGTTTTACGGCCGTAAAACTATCCAAAAACAAACATTTACATACATATATTTAAAAAACGCTTTAAGCCATAATACATAATAATAAAAATTAATAATCAAATAAGTTAAAAGTATGTTGAACTTCCGCAACATCTCCATTTCTGTTTGACAGCAAGGGGTGTTGCTCAACATGTTGCTAGCAACATTTGTATTGATTTATCTGCAATTTCTTCTGCCCGCTGTCCTGTTTAATTAACATTTTTCATAAATACTAGAATAATTTGAAAAACTAAATTTAAATCGTGTTCATGTTCCTTTTAATTTAAAATACTTGTTTTTATGTAGAAACAGAAACTTTGTTATAAAATCATATTGGTAATAACAAATTCGTAATAATACATTTCAGAAACTTAACTATTAGCAGTATTACCGGATGGCGACATTGATATGCACTGAACTTGGCATTGCATTCTCAGTCAACGGGGATTTCCTTATGCTCCTATACAGCAAGAAAGCAAAAACAGCTCCTACGCCCTGGTGGGAGATATAAATATTAATTCAATTCCTAGAAAGGGCGCTGCAATTAACCTCCGACACTATAATCATCCAGCAAACTATTTTGATCACCACCAACCAGCTTATCCATACCTCCAGGCTGTTTACGGATTTCGGGTCAGGTACCAATATCAGTTGAAAAGCTGAGGCCTGGCGGATTTTCTCTCTAATTTCGTCCTTCACTACTGAGGCTACACCGATTAAGAATACCTGAAACCGGATCATCAGAACCAGGACACCCAAGTACTGGTGATTTACAAATGTCACAATTAGCTTTCATCTAATAATAATCTGTTGCATTAAACTATATATTTAAATATATATATACTCACCAGCAGAAGGCAAACGGGAGCCTCGCGGATGGCAGCTAGGAAGCCGAAGGTCGCCATAATCATGGTGACAAGTCCAAGGATGCCGAACAAGCCGCCAGAGAAGTGTTCAACCGATGTGGCAGTGTTCCAAAATAATAACCCATATATGATCAGCACAAATCCAAGTGCCTGAGGAAATCACAGTCAAATTGGAATTTTTAGATTAGGGTTTATAAATGTGATTATGTTGAACAATATGCATATTAACCCCATTTAATTAAGTCAAGCATAATTACAATTACAATTCCAAATAGAATGTTAACAAAGGTTTGTATTTGCTAAGCTTAAAAATTAGTGCTTGTTTCCTTATTTAAAAAAATTCAGGATGTTGAATTAAATCAATTATATATATCCAATATGCCTTTCAGTTTTCACAATCTTGACACTATTTTAAAATTTAAAACACTTAAGTTGGTAACGGGTAATTCTCAGTGTAAAATTAACCCCAAAGCGATCATTAAAGCTGCGTTATTTTTAGTTGGTTATCTGAAATGACTCATAAACATTTGTTGATCTGGAATACATTTTTCCAAATACGCATTCATTGTTATTTCCCTAAAATTAAGTATATTTACATTTAAAAATATAAAACTACTTGCCTCTAACATTGCGCTTAGCGAAAGAACCAATGTCTTTAATAAAGTAAAAGACATACCGATGTTTGGTGAGATTAAATTTTTGATAACACTGTAATTTTGTATTATATGTATAAATATTTCCCACTTCCTTAAAGCCCCAGAGTCTGAAACAAACTGCTTTAAAGCTGATATCAAAATTGTGCAAAGTTCAGTTCGTAGCAGGCAGAGTTTGTCATTTAGCAATCGTTGGATATCGATAACTATTGAAAAAATATCAGACCAAAATATCAAGATTTTAAAAAATTTCTTCAACATTTGATTTTGTTTCAGCGACTTTCTTTTTATTAATTAGATATGTATTTCTTTAGATGTTATAACATATTTTAGCAAGATAACAAAAATAAATTTAAATTCAATTTATAGATTTTATAATTGAAGGAAGGCCTTATTATTAATAAAAACAATCCTGTAATTAACATAAATTGATGAAAGACAATTAGGAAAGTAATATATTATTGTACATCATATTTAGAAAAGTAAAATAAACAGTTTCGGCAAGAATTGATTTAAGTAGTTATGTATTTCTTTAGATGTTATAACATATTTTAGCAAGATAACAAAAATCAATCAATTTAAGATCAAATTATAGATTTTATATTTGAAGGAAGGCCTTATTATTAATATAAACAATCCTGTAATAAACATAAATTTGATTAAAGACAATTAGGAAAGTAATATATTATTATACATCATATTTGGAAAAGTAAAATAAACAGTTTCGGCAAGAATTGATTAGAAAACATCTCATTAAAGGTTATTTTTTAATACTTATATTAGGTGACTTAGATAAAGCTTCACATCCAGACGGCATTATTGCGTCGACTCTGGTTTTTCACGCTGCTGTACAGCAGCCAACCGAAGACAGCTCCCACAGCCTGAAGGAGTCAAGGACCAAAGGATTAAGTTATTCAAGCAAATTGTGAATTAAGCGACCAACCTCTCCGATGACCAGCAGCCAGCAGACAATTTTGAAGACCAGCAACTTGTCGTCGAGGTACTCGATGAACTCGGCCTTGCAGCCGACCTTGTAGACACTGGACTGGTCCACGCACTTGTTGTCCAGGCAGCAGCTCGAGGGGATGGCGTGGTGAATGATCCAGTAGTCCTCGGAGCTGTTCACTCCGCAGCAGTGCAGCCAGTTCTCGTAGTAGGCCAGGGCCCCGCTCTCGTTGCGCTCCGCCTCCCAGAGGCGTTCGAAGCCCTCGTTGATGCTGCCCGAGATGCCGTCCTTGGTCCCATGCGAGGCCATGCTAAGGAACAGCAGCTGGGTCAGGATCAGCAGGACCACGGCACCTACGTACTGCAGGGGAAGAAATAGGGTTTAATATTTTATGGGACTGTTAGCCTGGCAAGGTCACTGCATAGGAGACGTACAAGGAAGTCGATGCTCAGAGCATACAATTTTCTTTAGAAATTTAATGCAATTACTAAAGGAATTGTAATTATACAAAAGCTATAATCTACCTAGCATCTTTATCTTTGATAAATTTAAGCGTATTGATAAGTTCATATTACATACATATTATTAATTTGATTATAAAAATCAACAAAAATGAAGATTCAAGTATTTTTTCCCCACTATGCAAGATGGAAATACCAATAAAGAAATTCTATTTCACTGCATCATACGATTTTTGTTGTAACATAAACTATTATTATTGTATGAAAATAAGAAATTTTATAACAAAATCGGAAAATAGTTAAAAGAAATTACTGTGTCTTGTTAATAAGCTTCTATTATAAGTTGTATTTAAACTGTCAAGCCGACTTGTTCCCGTAGAATCTAAATTATCGTTTAATTAAAAACAAGACAGTAAGAAAGCTATATTCGAGTGAGCTCAACAGCAAGGTGTACCTGGTATTTAATGCATTGAGCATTGAATTCCAAGAACATCACGTTTTTCAGATACACGATAATGACCTTATTTTAAAATGATTACACCGATCGACATAAGAAAATATGTTTTTCAAATGTAGAACTAAAACAAGTTTAAATAAGAAGCGCTCCGCTCTGAGGCGACTATATTGTCTATGAACCTTTATTATTATAATGCAACGCTTTTGAAATTATAAGAAAACATTCATAAAACATTCACTAATAACGAAATTTAAGAGCAAACTTGATCAGTTTGCAACTTGTATGAATTTTGTGAACAATTTTAATAGCTTCTTATAGCTTTTTGGGATC
This sequence comes from Drosophila bunnanda, assembly GCA_035046265.1. Classification (NCBI taxonomy): domain Eukaryota; kingdom Metazoa; phylum Arthropoda; class Insecta; order Diptera; family Drosophilidae; genus Drosophila; species Drosophila bunnanda. Next base: position 17,867,576 of record JAWNOB010000016.1, read on the forward strand.
TGTAATCTGTCGTGCTGAGAGCAAACTTCTCGTCCTCTATTCCCAGCTATTTGCTAAATCGACTCGCCAAGTGATACCGATCAGCACTAATAAGGAGGAGATGCCACCCTTAACCTACCTGCCTCATGAACAATATATACGATTCGAAAACAGAAAAGTCAAGAGAATAATTCGGGAATGATCTGCACAGCTCTTCTACATAATTATTGGCAAAATAAACTAGACACATAGCTACTTACGATCAGGAGCCGGACAGGTGCCTCATGGATGGCCGCCAGGCAGCCGAAGACCGCTATGATCAGGATGACAACACCCAGGCCGATGATGAGGCCGCCGGCGACGTTCTCACCGATGCTGACGGCATTCTCGGCGGCGGAGATCAAAAAGAAAATTCCGAAGGCGATCAGCGCCAGTCCGAGCACCTGTGGAAATCACAGCGTATCAAGGTACTTGTACACACACACACAGACACACACCGCCAGGCACACACGCTCTGCCCACACTCACGGAGAAGACAAAGTTCAGCAGGAGCAGCAGATGCTTCACTGTGGTGGCAGCCAGGCCCATGTTTACTGTGATTCCAGCGGAAGACGACTGGCGAAGTCAACGAGGTTGGGCGCGACGCTACGTATATGGCGATGCTCAATAGCCAGTTTCGGATACGCATCCGTCAGATACGAGGCTGCGATACGGCAAGATCTCTCGGCGGCTGACCGCTGGCTTTCAGCGGCGTGAATCAACTGGCTGATGCGATGTGGGGAATACAACCGAAAGCCGAAAACCGAAACAGTGTGTTTTGTTTTGTACAATAAAGCACATTCTATCTATAAATCGGTGAGTGAAAATCGAGAGCGGCGAGATTCGCCCACTTTTGGCGGGCGAGCTTTTCTTGTTTACCTCCGTGCGAGTTTTCTTGTAAAAGTTTAGTCACTGCCAGCAGCTGGTTTTTTATTTTCGTTTCTGTTTTCGATTCGATTTATTTTTCGGCGTGGGAGCGCCAGTTTACAGTTTACAATTTTATGAATGAATACTTGGTATTGGTATTTGTAGCCTAACATAATCAATAATCGTAAATTACAATCACAATTCGTCTAGGAAATTACTCACAACAAACAACGATAATACAACAATGGCAACTTAATTTAATTATAGAATCGTATGCGGTCGCGATGGTTGCGAATGCTATCCACCAGGTAGCAGGTGGTCACGGAGCCAGCGAACTGCAAATTAGAATTAATTAATGATTATTATAGTAGTATTGGAAGATAAAATCTATTAACCATTGGATAGTTTGATGACGCAGAAAAGCATTGAACTCTGGGGTCAAGAATGCAAAAAAGTAGGTTCACTTGGAGATGAAGATTCTAAGTTTAATAACTTACACAAGATATTATATCTTAGGATTTCAAAGAAATATAGAAAATATATCCAAACCGTCAGAGAAGCGTTAACATTTTAAACAATGCCTCAGATATTTACACAACAAGTCATAATAAACAATCAGAACGTAATATAGATGGAATCTCGCCCCAGCAAAATGCCTGTGTTTTATATAATATAATACATCGTAATATTACCAAATCGCGTCTCTGGTTCTATTTTGAGTTCATTAAATACCCCAGTGTAGGTGACTCACCTCGAAGAGTATAAGGAACCAGCTTAGGGTGTGAAAGTTTCGGGTTTTTCCGACCACATACTCCTTGAACTTGGCTTCGCATCCTGACATGAACAGATTCAGGAGCTTGGTGCAGTCACGATCGCGGCAGCAACTCGGGGAAGGCTCCTTCTCCAGATGCAGATAGTCCTCGGCACTGTTGCGGCCACAGCAGTGAAGCTTACGATGGGAAAGGGAACAGAGTTAAGGTATTTGGTTTTTAAGATATATAGTCCATCCTGCGTACCCATTCCTCATAGGAGTTGAGGGTGCTGTTGCCCACATGCTGTGGGTCCCATAGGTCCTCAAAGCCCTGCTTCAAGGATTCCGGCAATGATTCTCTGCTGGCGCCAAAACTAAAGCTGAACATAACAAACTGGATGATCAGAAGCAAGACCAATACAACAGCATGCTGGAATAATACAGAACATATAGTACAGTTTACTGTGCACAGTAAAGTTTACCGTGTACTCACGCAGATCAGCAGAGTCCTGGAGTCCTTGGCCACGGCCACTGAGCCATAAATGCTGGCCACTATGACAACGGTTCCCAAGAGGATGCAGAGGGCAGCGGCCAGGTCCTCGCCGTGGTCCATGCCCAGGACCCGCTGCTGATCGGAGAGACTGTCCAGCAGCCAGACGCCATACCAAATCAACAGGCAGCCACCTAGCTAAACACAATCCACAATGCATTATCCATTCACCATACTCCTTTCAATGTCAGCCAATTGGCTATTTTTGGGCACTTACAGCACAGATGCCATTGATGACACACAGCACGTATCTGAGCAGGCGGGTGGTGCAGTACATGTCCGAGAATTCAACTTTCGATTGCTCAATTTTCACGAATTTTCCGCTGGCGCGAGCACACCTTGAGCACTGCCATCAAACCATCGACTAAAGTCGCATAATCTTCATTTGTTTGTTTGGGCGACGCTCTGCGCCTCGGATGGCTCGTCGGATTCTGTCGCCATCCGGTCCGGTCCCAACCGATCCGCTGGCCAGATGCAATAGACAGACGCTCGGGGGAAATCAAAAGAAAATATAGAATACAAATGAAAATTAGCGGGAGGCGCCCGCCCACGCTTCCCACAAGACAGCATGTGTCCACCCTCACCTTCCGACCGGCACTCCCCGCATTTTTTTTGGGACTTATCATCGGAATGATGTCAACAGATCTTTGGGTCTTTCTAAATTCCGAAACACAGAACACACACTCTACGGACAATTCTTTATTTTGGCTTGGCTTTCGAAATGCTGTCACAAAAATGATGGCTTAGGTCGAGCTTAGTGTAGATTAAATTACATGTAAAATGGTTACATTCCGTTTCTGCTTGAATGTTGCTGTTAGTCGGGCCAGGAACCGACAACAAATAGTTATTAGTTATAGGTTTGTCAACTAAAAATCGTAGGAATCAGAACTATATTTCAAATGTTTATAAGTTTTGTCTAACCTCCGCGTTGAAATACACAAATAACAATAGAAACAATACCTCTTCTTGGCAAAATCATAGTAAGGAAATCATTCACAACGAATTTATTGTGTTACATCTTATATGTGACTAAGAAAGTAATAATTTATAAATAAACTAACCAAAATAATAATCAAAAATCAATGAATGTATGGCTTTTATAATGCTTGCTTTAAAACTGTTGCGGTTCCCGATCCGAACTAACAAGTTTGAATACAATCACACTCTAAAGTAAATTGGTTTGGAATCTCTACTGAGTCTGCGATTTATGCATTTGAATGGAGAGTTCTTTGGCCTTAAGTATGTGCATCTTGGAGTTGGGTTCTTGAAATGCAATCTATTCCAAAAACTGTGCATGAGCCTGCAACCTACTTCTGATAGTACTTGGAGCGTCGCCAGCGATTCACAATGCTGTTGGCCAGGACATAGGCCAACAGGGCGCAGACAACCTGAAAAATATATCACCAATCAAAATCGTTCTTGAAAACATTGTCAAGCTCGACAAACCTCCACGCCGACTAGCACCAGGGAGATAATGTTGAAGGCCGTCCAGCGTTCGGCAATGAAGTCCAGGAACTTTTGCCGACAGCCCTCGAGATTCAGTTTATCGGATTCGCTGTTGTAGCAACTGTTGGGGGGCAGCAGATAGTCCTTGGGTCCGACATTTCCGCAGCAATCCAACTGAAATGGGTCAAGGTATAGGGGAAGGCCGTCCAAGATCCCCTTGCTCCCACTTACCCATCGCTCCAGACTGGCAATCTGGCTCTGGTTTCCCGGCTTTATGGGCACCGGCTGGTCGTTCCACAGCTGATCGAATGTCTTGTCCACGTTGATCAGCAGCGACGTTTGGAATGCCCAAAGGAAGCCCACGACCAGGATTTCGAGCACAATCAGGATTATCAAAATGACTACAAACTGAACAGAGGGGAATGGAGCAATATTTAATATTAATATTGATATTCAGCTCCTGACTGCTTACCGTCTTGGATATGCTGCTGCTCTCACGTGCCGCCCCCAGGGATCCAAAGAGGGCCGCCAGCACCACGACCACGCCCAGGCCAATGATGACGAAGGCGGCCGTGTTGAAGTGCTCGAACTTGTAGATGATGTGCACCCCAAGGCCAATCACAACCAGGCCGAACAGCTGTCGAACGAGAGAGGTGGGAAGTGGTTGATTGAAAGTCTAAATACATTCTATGTGGCCCGAAAGGTGATAAAACCGTAGCCACTCGAAGGTTGTGCGTTCAGTCAATATGCAAATTGGGCCTGTGGAAATTCTCCAAGTGCTGGAGTGCTCCATAGATCAAATCATACTGCTAATGACTCGCCCAGTGACTCTACCCAATGTATAGAACATCATACTATTCATCGTATTTTTTGTACGTCGATGAGTCATGGCGTAATGCATCTTATTCTTTATATTATTTTCACTTAAACTAATGATTTTACGGATTACGTATACGCACAGGTATTTACCTTAATAGTAGCTTATGCGCTATGCATCTAATTCTTTAAATTTTCGTTAATCCTCTAACAGATTAAGTATACGCCAAGATGTCTGCGGAGGTAACAAGCTCCCTCACTGACCTATGTTCTGTTAGCACTACACCTCTTATTCTTTGCTCCAATAGAGTCAGCGATTACGTATACGCAGAGGTGTCTGCCGAAACCGCACGCTCTCAGAGTCGCCTCTCATTCACCGCCTGCATACACAGCTCGATGCATTTTAAAATAGCCACAATGAGTCACTAGATCCGTGAACGCAACGCGATGTTTCACACACTCCTGCCAAATGCGGACTCCGCGTAATTTGGCACTTGGCAGCTATCCAGGGAAGAGCTAAGAACACAGAGCTGTCCTCCTACCGATTGTAAGTTTGTGAAATGCGTACTTAATCTCCAACCGAACGAGTGTTGATGTTTGCACACAGCAACCTGTTGCCGCCAGCAATTTGTAAATTCATTTTACAATTGTCGGAGGGGCAAACATGAAAACCAGTCGGCAAATAAGCTGCCTTTGACGTGACTTGTTTGTTTGTCACTCGAGCTCTGGCTGCGCCCGGCTTCGACAAACCCCACGTTTCGGCCGGCACCAATTCGGCTCAGAGGCTACGACGCGGTAATTATGAATGATTTGGGCGATTAATCATTTCAGCCAGGGCTAACTTCGCCCCTAATCCCTGGCCAAATGCGCCAAGGAAGCCCTAAACTGGGCCTAATGCTTTGAGGCACTGTCCCGACTTGGGCAAGTATGAACTCTGGCCGCAAGTTGTGCATATTCGATGGGCCCGGTTGCCGAATATGGCGGCAGCAAATGGCATTTACATTAATTGAGTTACAATCGAACGGCGGTATCGACACTGGCCCATCAATTAATGTTTACGAGACAGTGGAGATGAGCTCTAATCCAGCACCAGGCACGTAGCACCCAGACATCTGGCATTATGTTGTGAGTATTCAACGCCGTTTAATTGTAATTTATTATGCTGCGGCGCCCAAGTCCAAATAGGCGCTGACATAACCCTCCAAGGGCCCGCGGAAGAAAACAGAAAACATGTCTATATATGAGTTCTTCGAAACTTGAAAATCGGGAACAAACGAATGGACGCCAAGCGTGCCAGAATCTGGAATTGTTTAAGACCGCCGAATCATAATTAGACTTGGTAATTGACAGCTGGATGGGGTTACTTAATGCCCCTCCCCGACGACTGATAGAGAGTATCTAAAGCGCAGAGTCACGAGTACGCTAAGGAGACACTCAGGTGCTGTCCCATAAAAACACGATAAGGAACCCGAGGAGCTGGCAACAGCGTTTTATTAATTTGCTCTCATTTCCCCGCGCAGACACAACAATTAAACGCAATTATCGCCGGAGTGCGCGAGGTCGGAGCCGTGGACTAGTGACTCAAACTAATTTGCATTTCGGCTGATGATAACGCGGAGTGGGCAGATCAATTGCCAATGTCGGCGCCCCAAACAAATGTTCAAAACAAGTTGCGGCTCTGATTTATGTGGGTTTCCCCCTTGGCAGACAAAGGTTAGGCCCTACCCTAAAGTAGAATTGTTGGGCCTGGGCCTAATTGAAACCTCTCGGCGCGAAAATCAGAAGTTAATTCGCCTGGAACCGAATGCGGAAAATCGCGCATACGCCGTGTGGTGCGGCGACTGGCATTTCCTCAACCTTCGGCCGCATTCCATCCAAACCAAATGCCTGAAAGATGCCCAAAACGTCTACGAATGACATCAACAGACTCGTAAAAGTGTACAGCAAGCCAAACCAAAATCTCGCTCAAGTAAAACCAACTAAAGCAACGGCAAAAATCTAATAAAAAATTCTATATATTCTTGTTCAGGGTTAAGTGACGGCGTGGGTGACCAAGTTTTGACTTGGCAGCCAGCTAATGTGGGGGAAATACATACGAAAGCTGAGCAAGAAAACAAACAGAAAATTGAAAAAATAAATTAATATATCACATTTGAAAATATATATTTTGAAATTCAGCAAAAACTAATGCTCAGAACTGGATGAATGCGATGCCTCCCCCATGAACATGCTCGAGTTTTATTAGCTGCGCCTAAATTTGCATCAAAATGGAACAGAACACTAAGGCCTTCGGTAATAATTTAAACGCTGGCCAACTCAGCGCATTGAAAAACTATCCGCTACAGATATATCTGTGTTTATTTTCTGCGCCATCAAATAAACAATTGGCCACATCAAAGAGCCACAGATCTTTGAATGAACTTGGGGCGAAGCTGGAGAATTCCGGCCCTGGCACTTGGCCAACTTCGGGGGCCAGAGGGCGGGCCATAATTTTCCTGCAATTAGCCTTGCCCAGGGCTTAAGTTTAATTCATGTTTTAGTGGTTTGCTCGGACTCTTATCTCCCTCACTTGACTCTGGTGTCATCAGATCACTTAGCCATGGCTGTAATCGCTGTACTCACGGCATAGATAATATCGCTGAAGAGGGCAAACACCTTCAGCACGTTCGTAGAGCAGGCCATTATCGGGGATCCTTGTTATTTAATGTTTGTGCAAATCAGGATTCAAACTATTTATGGAGACTTCCTTCCGTGCTCTTGGCAACGCGCCGCCTTGTTGACAATTCAAAAATATTTATAGGTGTTCTAACGGTCGCTGGGCGTTACCAACAAAACCCGGTTCATGTTCACCGCTCGACTGTTAACTGAAAACTGTTCGCCGTTCCGACCGTTCCACACTCTGGCGATGGCGCGAAAAGCGACAAGCGAAAAGCGAAAAGCAACTACGAAAAGCAAAATACGAAAAGCGAAAAACGAAAGCTTTGGCACGAAGTGGAATCGAAATGCTTGGCCGCAAAAACTAGCAATGTTTTTCTCGCTCAACTAAATATTTACGTATATCAGCACGGCGGTATGTGCATATAAACAAAAATAGACGATGAACTATTTGAATAAAATAAAAGAGAGGCGCTGGCCTATGCTCGCATATTTTAATTTTACTTTTCCGCCATTTTAAGCGGGATTTATTCTTTTTTGGTTTGGAGAAATCACATTTAATATGTTTCATATTGGGAATTATAGATCAAACACACCCACCTTTAGCTCAAAATGTTATTCTATTGTAGGCCAATGCAGAATATAAGTGGATATGTGAATGTGACAATATTTATATATTGCTATTTAAGAAAATTCTTATTCAGTTAGGTCATATTTTCCATATACAATTTACATATAAAAAGAGTTCTTGTTCTGTCTCTGTCCCAAAGATCAATAAGAAACCACTGACATCACTTCAAAGAGTATATAAAAGTATTCAATTACTTGATTTTGGCATTTCTTTTACAGATCTCAATATTTCCATATCAAAATGTACAAGAAAAGTGAATAAAATGCCCCTGAAACCTCATAAAAGGATGTTTAAATTCGCTATAAAGTGTTTAAATTGTAAATTAGTTGTATGTTAAAGAGATTTCAAAACCCTCGTTAAAACTCTACCATAATCAAGTTCTTGTTCTTTTGTTCATTTAATTAGAAATATTTTGTAATAAATATTATTAAAACTAGTTTACATTTCTTACTCTAACGTTTGTGAGTTATTTTCAACAATTTCATTGAAATTCATGTGAGAGTTAGATTAACCCCTAGCATAGTACTGGGTTCGTATAGTTTTGAGTTTCAATTTCAAAAATTATAACAATTACTTTTCGCATTTCCAAACCAATTAAATAATGTTGTAATATTTTCTTGTTTATCTTCAAAAGTCGTCACCTTCAATACATGTTTGTAATACGCTATCTCCTTCGGAAGGGTCCTTTGAAAGATTCCTTTAGAAGTAGGATCGTCGAGCATCGTTGCGTATGCTGTTGCACAGGCGGCAAGAGGCAATGCTCAGCAGGAGCTGGAAGTAAAAGCAACAAGGATTAGTTTTCCTCTCGATAAAGTGTGTTTGATAAGACGACCCACCTCGAGACCGATCAGCACAAAGCCAATAATATTGAAAATCTTGGTCAGGTGCAGCCAGTAGTTCTCAAACTCCACTCGGCAGCCGGTATGGATCAGGTTCTCGGGCTTGCTCTTGTCATGGTCACGGAAACAGGTCGCTGGCGGCAGGCGTTCGTTGACGATGTAGTCCTGGGGACTGCCTCGACCACAGCACTGGAACTAAATGTCAAAAAAAACTGGGTTACAAATGTCTTTAGACCTTAGAAATTATTCTGCGGCAAGCTTACCCAATTCTGGTAGAGCGACATGGCACCGGGACTGTTCAGCTCCTCCTCCCAGGTTTGGTCCAGAGTGCCGGCTAGGTTGGCGGCCACCGACTTATCCTGGGTGAACAGCAAGTAAACCACGGCGAACTGGGCAATGATGACGAGGCACAGGAACACAATGAACTGCAAGGAGACGAGCATTAGCACAACGAATGAAAATTTGCAATGGTTATGGCTTACCGTGACTGTGCAGCACACATTCTCGCGCCAGGCGGATAGGTATCCCCAGAGGACCACCACCAGGGCAGCCACTCCCAGACCCACGTATCCATAGGCTGCCAGAGCACCGACTTGGTTCAGATTGTAGGACACTAGTACATATACACCAAAGGATATCAGCACCAGGGCAAGCAACTGTAAGGATAAGAAAAGGTAAAACTTGTGTCTAAGCAAGAATTCTTTTTCTATATGAGCCTCAGATTCCGATTCTGGGGATCAAAATACTTTTTAATATGTGGGTCCCATTTTATTCAGTCTGACTGTGTTGTTTTATAGGATTTTTATGTGATGACTGAATAATATAAATATATTTTCACGAAATAATGTATATGGCTCAAGTTGTTAATTTAAGACTTCTAAGGCTAGAAAACTAATGAAGTAATATACATTTAATTTTTGTAATTTTCTTCTTTATTTTCCGATCTTTCATATTTATGACACCTACATATATGATATAAAATTAAAACAACGAATTAATAGTCATACAAAATGTTCATATCTCGGAGTATATAAAAATAAGTTAAAAAACAACAAGGCTTAATAAATTTATTAATAATTTTCAATTCCTTTCTTTGACACTTTAAGATATAGTGGTATGATCCAACTCTTTCCGACATATATATGAACAAATTTACCACCAGCAATGAAAATAAGATTATTTTGAAAGTTGCATCCAAATAGTTATTAAACTGAGGGTCTAATTTGGGTTGAAATGAAAATACTGCTAGATCTACTCGGCTGTTAATGCCTATGAATTTTATATAAATATGTCCTTTTCTGTGTAACAAACTTCTGATTAAAATTATACTACCCTGTAAGGAAATAATCAATTCCAAGAATCACAATGAATCCTTTAAATTTTCTTTTCTTTTCTGGTAATTTTATTATCAAAATATGACCCTCTTTATGACTTATTTTTCCCTTCTGACTCAATAATTCCCTGAAACCAGAACAATACTTAAGAAAATCTTGAAGTTAAGAGCTTGATTAACTACCTTGTTATTCTGTTATTTCGAGCCCCTCCAAGTGCTCCTACCCAGAGGGTAGCATCACATGCCCAAGGCCACCCTCTCCGAACTGAATGAGAGTGTCAAAGACTACAATGTGACCTAGAGTTCCAATTTCACTGCTTTCACGAGTTTGGAAACAACAACTAACCATTAAAGAACGACCCTAATCGAGGGGCGTCCCTCGGACTAGCCTGGCTGGCGTCTGTCTATCCCAGACGCCAGCGAAATTGGCGGGATGGAACAGTGGCCCAGGGAGCGGGAGGGTGGAGGACACCGGAAGGTCGCCCATGCCGAGATTAGCCCCACAGCCGGGCTCCCTTGATTACTATTCATATCTGATATCGCGGAGCCAGCGCTTCGGTTTGGCAACGTCTGATTGTTTTGCCTCGGCTTGAATTATTCAAATTTAGTCTCGGCTATCCGAAAGCTTCCATTTCAAAAAGTGACGCAATGTGTTCACTCAGCGATGAGGTATAATCACTTGTGACTGGGAGACACGAACACATGGGTGAACAAGCCCTGATAGTGGGCTTCAACTGATTCATCTGGACTCATGAATCGTGAATCACCTATCAGCTCCTGGCGGGAACTCGGGCACATTGAGCCGCCCCAGATATCGATCGACTGGCAATGCAAAATTGATGAGCCGCTAGGCGATGGACATCGGATCGGCATCATATATGCAGCGACCTCCGGGCGCATCTGTTCCTTCTCAGCGTGGCCGGCAATTAAAGTTGTATAAATAAAACAAATGTTCGTAATGGAGGAAACGGGTTTGGCCATTAGAAGCGTTTATGCCAGGGCTGATTCTGGAACAAGTGTCCGCCGCTCCCAAGGCGAAAGTCTATACATAATGTACATATATACACATATGTATGAAAATGAACTGATAACGTGTTATTATGTTTCCCCGCTATTCTAGGCAAATTCGCGAAAAGCGGTCGAGTTATTGTTATTATCAGTGCCATTGTACTATGCTTAGTCGCGGCAACCGCAATTGTCGCAATTGTGCTCCAGAGGCGAGGCAGGGGGCAGACTACTCACCGTGCAGAGTATGTCCAGGGCAAAGACCACCAGCTTCGCTTTCGACGTGGATGCCATCGTGGAGAGTGGTCCTTGGGCTCCGTTTATAGATCCTATGCCTTGAATTCCTGGAGAGAAGACGCCTGGCCGTGAGAGCGAGCTGCAGAAGAATGAAACTTGTCTTTAGGTTGCCTCTCTTGGCGAGTCTCTCCGCGCCCCATGAGATCACTGATCGAGCTCTGCGGGCGGTGGCAGCCACTCGGATCTATCGCGAAGATTCCCGCTCCAAGATCGATTTACTTTCAGTCAACAACAAGTGACGTCGACCCCAGGGCCGGGGCCTGCGGGCCGGGGCTGGGAGCGCGGTATAAACACTTTCCCACAGCGAGTGAAATGACTCATGAACCCTCACCTGCCTGGCGCGGAACTGCTGTTTTTCTCGTCTCAGAACTGACTGCGGAGCCTTCGCTGGCGTTTGCTTGCCAGCCGGCTAGCTTTTCGCTCTCGAAAGCTCCGCGGGAGTTGATTCGAGCGGATGGGGAACCGCGTTGCCAGATCGCTTAAGGAGAAGCTTTCAGTTCAACTGGGGGTATTGGTTCCGAAAACGTCAAATTCGAAATTCCAAGATTTCTGAAGTTCAATCCTTGAATCTTAGAAGAAATAATAAAGGATGAATAAAATGAATAAGGAAGCCCTTTAAAATAAATTAAATGTTTATATAATTCTTAAAGTAAAAGCATTTAAAATAACATCATTTTTACCTTCAATCCATTTAAAATACATATCAAAGATGGTCGCACTAAAATGCAAATATTTTCAAAACGATTGAAAATACTCAATATGAATTCTATGCTTGGTACATGAAATTAAAAGATTAACGCCTAATCAATTAATCAATTTATTTTTAGGTCGTCCCAGCTTGAATTCACAGTTCGAGACTTCAGGAATTGCCTTTTAATTCCCAAATTTCATTCGATTGTAATAAAATTGTATGATAGATTCACATAAATATATATGTTATCACTGGGGAGGCTAATCCGCGTAGTGACGGTGGCTACCGAGGGTGTGGTGCGCTGTAGAAATTAAAATCTGCTACGATAGTCCTATCAACTCTCTTTTCGAATTAAATTAAATAGTTTTCGAGTTATTTTCAGTAAATGTTATTATTAATTGTCACGAAATTTGATATCAGACATATATGGATTTGAGAAGCCATCGTCACCTTTGTTTTACCTGGATTATAGGAGCTATTGTTTGTTATAGCTAATATATGTATAATAGCCTAATTTTTAAAGAAATATAAATGCTATCAATAAATTCGGTTGCTTTAGGTATTTAATCGATTATTAAACAATTACATATATTTGCGAGATAATGCACTGATTTTTAAATTTTTTAATAATTTATTTATTACATTTTTATTTTATAAATTTCATGCTACTTAATATATTGCCTATTATCATGCCCCTTCCTGTCCTACTTGGTATGGAGAATCCTTCAATGAGCAGTATTTCAAGTTTCTGGATCTTGCGAAAACAAAAGCCATGCTATATAGGGAAAAGCCTTAAATCAAAGTACCATTAGTAATTTGTAATATTTTATCAAGCCTTTTTTCCTACCCACGTGAAGAACGTGTACAATTGAACGGGCATTCAATTTTCCGGCTGCATGTATAAAGATTAAAATAACTATTTCGATTTCAGCAAAAAGGAACACTATTATCCAGAACCAGAGAAGCAGTTTCACCTGTAGAAGACAATATCAGCCAAGGTTATTTATCTGGGTTTCATATTTTACCAACTTTGAATTTCAAATAGATTAAGAAAAATCCAGTTCCGGCCAAGACAAGTGACAAAGCTTCCAGGACAACCACTGTTTCAGAGTTGAAGTCAGAATTTTCAATATTCACCTCAGGAAAATAATACAACATAATTTGAGCAGTTGATACCGGCAATATTGTTAAGGAAAAAAGAAAAAACAGAAGCCATGCAAAGAGCCAGCAAATTGGTTTGCACATATTCTTATGTTTCTCGGGTTAATGCTTCGAAGCGCGAATGAAATAATCGACTAATTCCAACATTAGTTTTCAAACTACCTCTAACATTCTTTATACAAGGGTTTTTTTTCTACCATAATTATCACAATCATTATTGTGGGTGATGGAGTCATTAGAGGCAATCAACAAATTGTTAGGTTTATTTAAGAACACTTCTTCTATATATATATCAATTTATTGAATTCTTAAAAACAAGTAAGCATTTTTCACAAAAGAAATATAGAATTTACTCAATAAAAAGTCATCCAAACAAATTTGTTATTCGTCCAATCCAAATCGAATAAATTTATTTTATTTAAGGTGTTTATTTGATAATGAAAACAGGGTTATTCCCAATATGGCTGAAAATATTTGTAGCTGATAATTTCATTACTTAACATTGATAAAGGAACTAGCGTTTTTTTAATTTTAACCGTGTTCTTATGGAGCATTTTCATTTGATGGAAATTCAGATATGTTTCCTGCGACTGTTTCTCATAGATGGTCTGTATTTGTAAATATTTCTAAAAGATTGAAAATAATCAGAGGATATATCTTTTTCGGAAATTTGGTCTTATGATTCAATCAGAAAATAATGCCTTTTAAATATATTTTAATAATCACTTCCTAAATTTATTTTTGGGTACTGTACTAAAATTTGCAGAATTTTGTACAAAACTAAATTTTATCACTGGAGAGACTGATTCGCGTAGTGACGATGGGCACCGAGACTATGGACCTAAAGGAGAGCCGTAGAATAAAAAATCTGTAACGAAAGTCCGATCACATCTATTGTGGTAAAGCTCCCTTTAAAATTATACAATTATTTATAACTTTTTTATTTTTAATAATAACAATAATATAAAACATTTTCGGACCCGCCATCACTATTTTCTTATATAACTAAATATATTTACTACTTAACCAATTTAAGACAATAGCTTTGTTGTATTAGCGTGACCATAATGGTGTGTTATCAACAAATTCAATTTGCCACATAACATAGTTCCTGTTATCAAGGCTCTCCCTGCGCTACTTGGCAGGTAGAATTATTTATCGAGCAGTATTTCAAGTTTCTGCATTTTGCAAGAACGAAAATCAGGCTGTATACCGAAAACCCTAAAATGTAAGTACCATTAGTACATTTAAATATTTCTATAATGCTTATTTACCTACCCATTTGAAGAACGTGTATAATCAAAAGGAAGTTCCTATTTCCAGCAGCATATAAAAGGATTAATATGCATATTTCGATTTCAGAAAAAACGAACACTATTATCCAAAAGCAGAGCAACAGTTTTACCTGTAGAAGACAATATCAGACAAGTGTATTTTTCTGGTTTTCATTTTTACCAACTTTGAATTGCAGATAGATTAAATAAAGTCCTGTTCCAGCCAAGAAAAGTGACATTACTTCCAGGCCAACCATTGTTTCAGAGTTTAAGTCCGGATTATCAATAATCATATCAGGAAAATAATATAAGAGTATATAACCAGTTGATAACTTTAATATTGAAAAGGAAAACATAAAAAATGTCAGCCACGTAACTACCCAACAAATTGCCTTGCACATTGTTTTATGATTCTCTGAATAATGTTTTGAACCACGAATGAGATAATCGAATAACTCCACTGTGAATTTTCATACTCCGTCTTATGGGTTCGGTTTTATTAAGTACCATAATTATCATAATTATCTATTAATTCTGTTTGATGGAGTCATTTGAGGGCTATGTATCTAAGAACGGTACTTATTAGGATCAAATAGGCATTTGTTTTCACAATTAAAATAGAAATGAAATATATTTATTCATTAAGAAAATTTCAGCAAATTATATTACAAATTATTATTATTAATATAATTTCTTCAAAGTTTTAAATGAGACCTATTTTTTGGTCTAAACTTAATTTAATTTCTGTTATATGACTTTACACAATTTATAATTTTCTATTACATTTTGTAAATCAAGTTTCTTAATTTAGTTATTATTTCAGTTTACAATTTAAAGGTTAAACCTTACCATCTGGGACAGTAAATGAATTTAAGAAGTTTTTGATCAACGGATTCCCGATAACCTTCTTGTTCTCCAGCAAATATATTAATACCAAACCAAAACCACTGATCAAAATTCCTGAGAGTAAATGTAATAATTAATACTGCTATAATAAGCTATATTACCTTGTTCTTTTGCACACACCGCAACTTAATACATCCCAAAGGCATATATAAAAGCCAGCTAACATATTGGCGTATATAATATAGGCGCACATAAACACAATTAGCTGAGCAGTGACGATTACCCAAATGTAAAGAACATGGTACTCCTAAATTAAAAAAATGTAACATTTGTATTTATTTAGATTGTAATGATTTATTGAAAAACCAACCCTGTAAGTTCCAGATACCCACAAGAAGCCGCTAAGTCCGTAGACAGACGTCATCATCAAAATTTGATCAACCGAAGGGTGCGCGCACTGCTCCCAAGAAACTTTAAAATGTTTTAATTTGGTTTAATTTGCTAATAGCGTTTCTGTGCCTGAAAATTTCAAGAACCGTACTTACAAAACTTTATGCAATGCGCCAGGCAAGGAATATAATACGAAAATAATATCAACGTGCAGAACATATAAAGGCATAGTGCCAGCCCGTTGAAGATGGTCGGCACCATAATTGAAACTCACGTAAAAATATACTACTATACTGGTCACCAAAAACCTAATGGTAACTGAATACATATCAGTATTAGCCATTAGGAAATGCTATTTTCCCAATTACCTGTCGTTAGCGTAATTGGCAACACCTCTTTACCAAAATTAAACATCCCGCATGAATATAAATTAAGTTTCCTCCAGCGTGTTCATTTAGTTTATGACTGCGTGTGGTATCAAAGTTATCTGATTAAAAGTCAGCTAGGAGCACAACTCAACTTAGAATCTAAATTTTAATCATCAATTGGATATAAAATACATTCTAGAAGGTAGATATAACTTTTAGTTATAGCTTACATCACATAAGGAATCTACCAAGCTGCGGCTTGCTAGATTACTTGGACTCGGCTCCAGCTGTAAAAGATAGGATATCTGCAAAATGAGAGTTGATTTAATTAATTTAATGTTCATAACTGGCTCCGAAAGAAGCAATTAGTTTTCGACAAGTTATTACCCACTTTTGAGCCCGTTTGCACTAATTTTAAAATAATTTTTTATATTAAAGTTGTCTAGCCAACGATACCAACAAACCATGACCAGCGATAAGCATAAAATTAAATTGAAAGTGTCCTCCATAATGACAGGGCAATGACAATTATCGGCACTCAAATATAAAAGCAAGCAATTGAAAACCTGTGCAAGGTGGGTATTGTAATTCTGTGCATGCGTCCAGTGCATACAAACTGCTCAGTTGTGAGGTCATTGGGCCGCTGCCATGGCGACTGAGGACACAACAGAAACGGAACCTGATGCAGGCACAAAGATTATAGGGTTGAAGTCCGGAACTCGTCCCTCGATAATTACACAAACACCAGGAACTTGGTATATAAATACATAGTAAATGCTTTATTCATAAATGTATGCAGCTCAAATTCGCAGTTTATTTGATGCATTATCCAAATTGTGAACCTGAACTGGAGATTCTACTTTACAATTATGAATAGAATGAACATGTTACATACATACGGGTATATATGTTTATTATAAATTTATATTTCGTTTCGCTTGGGCTCTTTAACAGTTTATAGTTTTCTTGTAGCATTACTACTAACGTTCATTAAGTTATTTTTCTGGGCTTTCAGTTTAACAAGTTTAAAGGTTTGTACAAAGGCTTTGGAAAGGGCTTTGTTAGCTCGTTCGGTTGGTAAAACTCGAATTATATCAATAATACATAGGATTTAAAAAATGTAAGCGTTTCATATCGCCTTAAACTACGTGTTTTACTTCATTTCTTTTTGGACGAATAACAAACCAAATGGTTTCCTTGAAATTATTAATGTTTGCTCTTTGTTAGTGCGTTCAACGACGGTAAACTGTGATGAGAATGTGTGTGAGTGTGTCCACCTGGGTGTACGTGTGTCCCACTGTTGTGCGTTAAATGAGTGCACGTTGCCCTTAGTAGGCGTTTCGGCGCTTATAGTTGCGAACGTTGTTGGCCAGGCAGCAGGCAAAGATGAAACCGATTAGCTGAAAATGTATTTCGATTAATGCAACAACTCCGTAAATTATTTTAGTTCAATGCCAATTCTTACCTCAACTCCAATCAGGCCGATGGCCACGTACTTGGCCTTGTCAGTGCTGACGGACATCGTGTTGACGAACTTGGAGCGACATCCTCCATAGATGTTGAGCGGGTTCAGGCAGGAACCATCGCAGCAGCTTGCGGGAGGGGTTTGTCCGTTCGTAATGTAGTCGGCGACGGAATCACGTCCGCAGCAATGCAGCTGAAGCATAGTTTCCATTAATACAGATTATACTTTTATCCGCCTTCATCACTTACCGATTTCTGGATGGCATCGAAAACACCTCCACGACCCTGGTCAGTCTCCCAGGCCTTGTCAATGACATCACCCATGGCCGAATCGAATTTGTCCTTGTTGGTGAAGAGCAGAACGACCAGCGTCAGCTGCAGGATCAGCAGGATCAGCAGGAAGACGGCATAGCTCATGGTCATGCAGACCGATTCGCGAATGGCGCCGCAACAGCCCAGGAACGAGATGAATACCACAATGGATCCCACGCTGATCAGTACGATCGGCATGAGAGCCTGTGGGGGGAAGCCCACTTGTCCATTAACCTCAATCGTTCCGATGCTCTTCAAGATCAGCACACCATACACAATTCCCAAAATGCCGATGACCTGCGGGAAAAGGTTGAAATACATGCACGTGGTAAGAGAAAGATGTATATCGAATGTGTAAGAATGTGTAACACCTGATACCCAAAGTACATGGGTTATTTATGGCTAAAATTTATTTTAAAAATCTTAAATTAAGCAGTGCTAAAGACTAACAAGACTAACAAAGACTGAATAACATCAAATGTTGCTAGGAACTTAAGAAGCAACACCATTGGTGCTGACAAAACAAAGGTACATGTTTGTCACCTGACTTTACTCAGAAAACTTGGTGCCATATCACCATTGTACCAGATATAAAATGAATTTAATTTAAATTATTGGTCAAATAGACCATCTATATGCAAAATTAAATGTTTATTTCGATGTTGCTCTGTAAATATTTGCTATTGTAAAAAAACAATTTTCCCCTAAACATGCATATATTTGCCATTTTCCCGAACTGAAGTTCTATAAATGGCAGCTGAAGTTGTATTTACAACGGCAAAGCTCTAAATATAGTTCAAATTAATCAGCTCGCTCCCATTTAGTTTAATTGAAAGTGGCGGAGTACCAGAGCGCTCGCAATTACCATGCTAAAAAGACTTAATTACCGTTGAGCCCGGGATCTGACCTCAGGGATTCAGGAGGCCATGCCCAGGCACGCCATCGGCGGCAGATGGCTGGTAATAATTAGAGTAAGTGAGCATTACGTAATCCCATCTAACTAGCTGGCTAACTAGCCAGCACCGCCAGCGGTGGTCCAAGAGTATCTGCAGGCCGCCGTACTGCGATCTGATTAGATAAGGCAGACTAAGCCAAGACGAGAGCAGTGGGTGCTGGGAGCCATCATCCCGTGACATTCGCACATGACAATGCCGTATGAATCTCGTCGAGGTCTCGCCTCTCGGGTGCAGTGCCATCCGGGGGATTTTATGGCGAGGTTCAGCAGCCCAGACAATGCAAATCAACTTTGATCTTCAGTGGCAACGACTGCCTTCCTGACTTCCAGGCCCGCCCAATTGCCCGCCAGGCCATTAATTGAATTTGCTTGATTTCATTATGCGCACATGCTCGTGCTGCTGGTGTGCGGGTTTTGCCTTAATTTCCACAGATTTAGAGAGCTGAAGAGAGCTAAAGCGCGAAGAGCTCTAAATACTTTCGTGGGCGGTGGCTGCCGCCTCTGCAGCTGGCTTTGATTCCATGTCAGAATTGACCCAAAAATATTCAAAAATCCAAACAAAAGAAAGCAAATTCCCCGTCGCTCTGCTAATTGCTCCACTTTGTCTACACTAATAAACAGAATGATGCATAAATTCAAAACAAAACAAAAAATAAATGAAGAAAAACAAGACTTTTTGGTTTTGAACCTGTTTGCAGCCGGCCGCTTTTCCTTTCCAACTTTTACTCGTCGCAGCCCCGTTTTCGCTAACGTTAACGAGGACATTACACA
The DNA here is from genome assembly GCA_035046265.1 of Drosophila bunnanda. Taxonomy (NCBI): domain Eukaryota; kingdom Metazoa; phylum Arthropoda; class Insecta; order Diptera; family Drosophilidae; genus Drosophila; species Drosophila bunnanda. The sequence continues at coordinate 17,887,016 of JAWNOB010000016.1, forward strand.
ATCCACATAAATATGGCCAAGACAATGCTGTGTTGTCGGCCACATTCCGCATAAAAACTGTCAACGACAGCTTCAATGACGTCACACCGAAATGAAATTGGAATGCAAATTGTTTTCGCAAATGCCAGCAGGTCCTGGACAAGGGTCTGAGATCATAAGCAGAGGAGAGCAAAGCAACCCTAGATGGGAACACAAATAGTTGAGAAGTTAGCTTATAGCCATAAAAATACGGATATATACATATGTATTTACGTTACGGACCACACCCAAAACCGAGAATTGCCTTGTTTGTCGCTTGGCTGTATCTTCAAAGCGACAAGTGACACAGATATCCAGAGAAAGATACTAGTTAGCCGGAATGGGGAGTACGGAGCACAGTTACGCAGTGTGCAACAGGACGTATGCGTGCTCAGCATGTGTGATTGAGAGATAACAATTAACACTTTAATTGTCGGAGTCATGCCATCGGCATCTGTCAAGTCGACTTACAGTGCCAGAAAGAGGCGAGTTTTTCAGTTCTTGAAATATATATCAATATATATATCTCGCTAAATATATATCAATATATTACCAATGATACATCGCACTGCAATTCAATCAATATTGAGTTTTGCTTTAGCTAACCGGATACGCAAATATTTGCTTCCCAAGTTGTTTGCTCTGTGGCTCACACCGCCGGAAATAGCCGTCGAACAACTCTCAATGCAGGTCACTCAATACACCGTAGCATTACGTTCATGGGCGACACTGCACGCCCTTTGAGTAGCAAAAATAATAGTGATTCAGGTCTGTCGTTAACCATGCCAACAAATCCGTGCTTTAGGTTCTAACCCTCATTACACGGACGTGTGCAAAATATAAAAACTTGAAACTATGAGAATACAAATTACTGAAACACACACACACACACATGACTCAACAGCCGGCACAGTCATTGTCATGTACACTATAAAAATTAGATCTTGAACAATGGTGATATGGTTGGGTCCATTGAGTGGAAAATGGTGAGTGTGCGTCTATAAATAAATCACAGTTCATAAGAGGAATTCCCCGTAACTGATTAAACATTGAATTGAACAGAAGAACAGCTCACAGTTCCACTCTCTTGATGACGTTTGGTTTTCTCTTGTCTGGCTTTGCTTGCAATGCACAAGCAATAACGAACGAAAGTCTAGCAGACTGCTCTTTTAAGTTTTTGTACGTTTAGCAAAGCCTAAAGATTATATGAAGTTCAGTAATAAATATATAAATACTACTTCAAGCTCGTGACAGAATATGTGGTTTTTTTAGATTCAAGCCTGATTTATTGTCAGTGTATTCCACTTGTTTTCCCCCTTTTTTGTGTTGTTGTCAAATTGCGAAATGCTGTGCTGCCTTTGTAGTGGTTGCTGCTGTTTTCTCGAGCGTTGCGGCTGCTTTTTTGCTTTTGGATATTTCATAGTATAGGTGTTCGGCGAGCTCTGAAAGGCGGCTTGTTAATTTATTTGGCTTGACTGTCAAGTGTGTTATGTACTCAGGCACACCAGATAAATATCTACAGCGCGCACACACACACACACACACGCCCCTCTCCTCCGCGCCGTGCACGTGTAAATGTGGACTGTGTAAACTACAAAACTCCACCAGTCAGACGCTCATTGTTGTTTTTCGCCGTGTCGCTCTTCTCTAGAGCAACAAGTTTTTGTTTTCGTTTCTTCTGTTGAGCTTTTCTGGCCATTTACCTACTTATGTATGTGCAGGTATTTACGTATGTGTGTGCCCACAGCTGCGGCCAAAACAAAAGCGTAAAATGTCCGAAATAAACCGAGAAAATCTCGAAAATTAAATACGCACGGATGCGGTGCTTAAGCTCAATTAATTAAAACATAATTACTAACTTAGTAAAGCAAATTTAATCCATTATTGTAAGGATTAAAGCGAATTTGCCTTTTCATTACTCTGGAATTTCACAAAATGATCGTTTGATCTTCGTTTTCTGTGTGACTCACACAGCCTTCGTTTTAAGCTGCATTTACGTGTACTAAGTATTTTTAACAACTCAACTTAAACAATGAATTGATAATTATTTGCCTGAAAATTCATGAAATCTGTTTATTTAGGGGTTTCACCGGACGAGGTAAATATGTACATTCATGTCTGTGGGTGTTTGTGAGATAAACATTTATTATATAAAATAAATAAGAAAATATTCACAAAAAAAACTCGTCCGATCTCTAAAAAAAAACCTCAATTAAATGGCTTTAATGACGCCAGAGAACGCCATCAACCGCGCTACAAAAGCCCACACAAGCCAAAATTGGTAACATTTGTACATATATTAATTTTCATTTAGCAAGGAAACTGGTTTTGAAGTTTTTATTTACTACATATGAAACAGAAATCTATAGAATAGAATATAAAATATTTGCAAACTGTATGATAAATCTCTAGTGCTTCTCCTACATGCTATTTCTTATTATTCTTTAAAATGATGAATCCAGTAAAAAATATTTTTTTAGCAATGTGCTTCATTGCCACTTTTTATGATTGTTTTTTTTTTTCAATGCGATTTCGCACGAAACATGATATTTGGCCGAGCCATCATATAATTTCTGGTTTGTGTAAACTCCTCGAATTTGATAAAATTATCTGAATCGCAAAAATAAGGGTGAACTCCTCGAAACAGTGGGAATGTGCCTCGTTGGCGAGAAATCCAGTTGACGCCGTGGAAGCTGAACGAGCGACAGAGCGATGACATCACCGAGCTTGGAACAACAGGCCAGTAGCAGGCGGGCTCCGAAGCTCGAGTTCTCAATGGCATTGCTCTGTTCTCAGGGGCGTCTGGGAATCGCCAGCCTTATCGGGTTTCTCACTGTTCAATATGCATATTGCATATAACCGAATTTATCGGATTGCGTTTCGACACCGCTTTCGTAACATATTGTACGATTTCTGCTTTCACGCAACTCTCTCGAACCGGTTTCGGTTTCGATTTCGATTCGGTTGGCTATAAACCGGGTCTATTTTGTAAATACTCACCGACACAATGGTGTTGAATATGAAGAGGATGTATTTGACCAGAGATGTGCCGCAATCCATGTTGATTGGTTATCACTGTAACGGAAAAAGATTGAATAAGTGAATCAATCACACTAAATGTGAGCTGCAGGCCAAATGGCAATTGTAATTAAGTTTAATTCCAGGAAATGCCGCCAAGTGAGAGACAAAGAGAGAGATGGATTAGAAGGAAGCACTCATGATGCACGATGTATATAAGGTGGTCTCATCACCAAAACTGCTCTTTTTTTTAAGGAGGTTGCTTTTGCCTCTTCCTAGCGCTTATCCTCTGAGAGCGGGAATCTGGAAACCTTATACTGCTATTTCCCTGAAGAATGACGGCGATAAGGGGCTGCCAAGCATCCGCATCTATTATCGCCTCGTTTGCTTTGCCTTCTTCAGAACGCGTCGCCAAGGCAACAACAAAGGCGAACGAAAAAAAAACAAAGGAATGCTACATTTCCCAACAACATTAACAAGGGAGTCTGAAGTGGAAAACTGGGAAAGTTCACTGCCCTCCGCTGCAGCACCAGGAGCAGCAGCGTTTCATTCAATTTTCTTCCGTTTTCCTCGCTATTTCCCGCACTTCAGCCGTACTACGCAGTCTTTTGTTTTCGACCTTCTCCATCTCTTTCAACCACTTTTCGGCATGCAGCATCTGCTCATGTCTTGTTGTTTTTCTTTTTTTCCGGACAAACTAGAAATTGCACTGAAATGCACTCCGCGTTACCGCTAGCAGGGCGAATTATTCAATCAAAAAATCACAACTTGACACTCGGCTGGGCACGGAAATTACCTTCGCTTTTAAATTTTCCCAAATTAAATTCCGACGAATGCGCGTCAGTTCGAGCTTACAGTTGCTTTTTGAGTGCTTTCAAAGTTGCTTTGCTATCGCTGCTGCCACCTTTTGACCAGAAAAAATAGCTGTTTTTGACGGGAAAAAATGAAGAAAATAGCTTAAAAAAAAGATAAATAAAAACAGATAAATAAATCCAATAAAAGCTAAAAACACATGTATAAAACAAACAAAAAAATTTATTATGGCATTTTTGTTTATATTCTTTAGGCATTTCACAATTCGCTAAGAATTTATGCGAACTTTTCATACAGATGGAAACACTAAGCGAGACATTAGCGTATGTCGAGGAAAACATTCGATACGCCCCCACATTATATGGTTTGCTTGTAAGTGACTATCGTAAAGCTGCCACTTTTTCATTATTTGTACTTAAGTGTTCAAAAAACAAAAAACAAAGTCGGGAAAAAGCCAACTCAATTTCTAGAAAGACCAGAATTCCCGCTTTTCACAATTCCCGAAATTCACACATTTTTCTCGCAGTTAGCCTTCAAAAAAGCCAGTTTTGACGCGGAAAAACCCCAAATTGGCAGCACTGTTTGCTACTCCACTTGAGCTAGTGGTGGCAGGCATTGACGCTACTATCGATACTATCGCTATCGCTATCGATACGAAACATCTCAAAACCAAGAAAATATTTTGTAATGCTTGGAAATAAATTAAAGCAAGATTAAAACAATATCCGTTTAACCTTGCAGGGAATTATAAATTTTAAAATTGAGTGCGCTTTTCTGTGCATGCAAGAGTAGAACATTGATGGACGTCAAAAACCCGATGTTTTCATTGCGATGTCTCCACCTCTAACAGAAGGACAATCTAGAAAGCTGGCATGAAAAAGGGGGATAACCTTAATAAAAAAGGTTGGAAACTTTGCTCTGAACAAGAATGCAATTAAGGAACGTAAACCTATTACAACGTAAATAAATTGAACTAAACTACGACATATTTGAAAATCTGTTTTGAAATAAATTTTTGGTTTATAAGTAAACTAATGTATAATGTATTACAAATCAATGAAGCAATGAAACTTAATAACCTATTTTTAAAAAACAAACAGTTCAATGTCGGTCAGCGCTCAAACTGAATTTACACTGAGCACCATTTTTATTCATTTTATCTTAATAAATATCTTTTAAAATTTAAAAATTATAAATAGATATTTGAAATGTATTCCGTAGCCTTTAATTTTTTGTTTTTACTAATACTTTTCTAATTTTGCGCGTTCATTTCGGACCATTTGTAAATTTAGAGTATTGTTTTGGCCAACCAACAAAAATGTAGAATTTATTCCTTCAGATGAAAAAAAAACCTTTAAAAAAATTGAAATTAAATTCAAATAATTAATTATAAGATAATAATATATAAATGTGTACAATATAAAAAATGTTACCCTTAACGTGAGCCAATATTAATTGCATTCTTCATATTACAAAATAAAGGTGAAGCCAAGTAAATAAAGTTTGTCAAAATGTACTTTTATTAAGCAAATGTTCATCGCACATTTTAAATGTAATAAATATAAATCGTATGGGAAATACTCGTTGCGCTTTCTAGCAGGAACATCTTTATTGGATGAAAAATTTACTGTCTTCCTGCTGGAGGTCGGGAATTAGTCTTAATACTTAGTTAATTAATGCTTCGTGTTCGATGCTTAGTAGTTCTGGCGTCTCTGAGAGTTGCGCGTCTGGTTGGCCAGGCAGCAGGCGAAAATAAAGGCCACAAGCTGGGAAAAAAGATAGTGGTCAGCTTTGAAATAGTTTGGGTTTTCAGTACACTAAAATTACCTCAACGACAGTCACACCCAGGCCGGCGTACTTAATGATATTCACGTTGGTATTCCAGAAGGAATCAATGGAACTCAGGCAACTGGGTCGGGTCGCCACCTGCGTAATGCCGCAGCTGCCGTTAGAGGGAGAGTCACAGCAGGAGGCGGGATACGAAATGCCGTAGTCAGCGAATCCATGCAGGCCGCAGCACTTGAACTATAATTGCAAAATATTTAATTAAATAAATAATTACTAAAGTACATTTTAATAAAAAAAGATAAGTTAAATTTATTAATCGAATATATAATATATACAATGTTCATAGAATGAAAAGTGAACATTTTCATGAATGAAAAAAACTTTTTCCAACTATTTTCACTTCTTCAGTATTTCACTCATTGGTTTATGTCGGGCATTTCTTACTTAAATTTACAAAATAAAAACAGTTTTAGTCAAGAGATTATGCTCAAACAGAATTTACGCCTCACTGTTAAAGTCCCTAGTTATACTTATAGTAAAACTAAAATGGGTTTCTACACTTCTTTTATTGTTTATCCCAACGAAAAAAGGAGTGCTGTTAAAAACCAAATAGTTCTGAGATACCCGTAAAGAAACCACTAAAAATATCTGTAATTGTATCCTGTGTGATTTACTCGATTGCCCAAAACAGTTTTTCATTGTTTTAACATTAGCTTTAACATTGACACCGTAGAAAACCAGCTAGATCTTTATCTGTTTGAGAAATTATAACAGAGACGTGAAATCAACCGTTTAAGGATCAACTCTTCTTTGTTTACTCGCTGATAAGCAACCCAACTACTATACTTTGATAGCTCAATAATTGATTTATCCCAAAAATATAAAAGCTAACAAGAACAAGTAAGCGATTTTTACACTCTTTTTTCGGCTCCGTTTTTCGTTAAATTCTGAAATGATTTAAAAACTACTTACAGATCGCTGCATTGTGTCCAAAAGTAGGGAGTCCGTTTTGCGTTGATCCCAAATGGTCTGCACAATCTTCTCCAGAGACGTCTGTATCTGCACATGGTCAATCCACACGTATATGATCAGGGCCAGCTGACTGACCAGCAACACCAGCATGACAACGGAGTACTGATGAGCGAAGAAAAATATTTAAAATTTGTTTTAAAAAGCAACACGATCCTTCAACGCACCGTCGTGAGACAGCAGGCGTTCTCGCGAATGGCTCCGCAGCAGCCCATGAAGGCAACCAAGAAGATGAGGCATCCCAGGACCAAGATGATGATGGCCACGCTGTTGGCGGTGAAGGTTTCATCGAACTTGGAGAAGTCCTTGATGGACGACACCATGATGGAGCCGAAGGTGATGAGCAAAATGCCGCATATCTGTAACGGGAAATCACAATTGTTTTCACTTAGTCAAAGGCTTTGGCAACAGTCATGCCGAAGGTGATTCAAGTTAAATTGAAATCGAATTAAGCAACAACCGCCGGCACCCATGACATGATAAGTACACTCATACTAAACTTATAAATAAAGAACAATAACAATTAGGCGACCATTGCGATAATAATGAGTTTATACTTGAAGCTATAGGCTAGAGTATTTAAAAAAATGCAATTTAAAAAATTTAATGATAACACGTAATGAAGCTACAGAAACGTATGTTCCCGATCTTGTGATACCCGGTACCCAAATCATGAGTATTTTGTCTTGGTTCCAAATAGACCTACCTATGTAAATTTCTACGAAACAAATAATAAGTATATAGATTGTAAAAATGTAGGTTATACATATATTAGAGTTGTAATACATCTAAATGATTTCTTCCGAGCTTAAAGGTCACTCAGCCTTATAGTCTCTAAAATCGTTTGTACCATACGGACAGATATAAATCAAACATTGCTGAATAGACTCGCCTGATGATGCTAAATTGAATTATGGATTATAAAGACGAAGGTTCCGCCCTTACCAATTACATAAATAATATTATTTAACCGGCCATAATCCTCAAACTTAGTTATAATTATAACAAAAAAGAAACAGCACCTCGTAAATAACTTTTGAACACTTCAGTTAAGGCAACTACTATTACAGACTTTAGAGCGATACTTTTGGTTGAAAACCCCCAATCTGACTTACATATTACATAATGTTTCCTAAGCTCTGAAATCGATAAATTAATAGATAAAGTTGTACCACATAGCAACGACTGTTTCATCACCAAGAGTTTTTTTTTTCCAGATCTGTTATTGAGATGACTCCGGGACTATATACGATCGTACCTATTACTCATCCCGTTATCTCCACTGGGTACACTGCGTTTTCCGACAACTGTTTCGGCTCATTAGCCGTAATTACGTTCGGCATTGGCATGCGATGATTTATTTAAAGAATTTTACGTTTACCCAATTTTCCCTGTACTCTGCGATAAGATAACTTTTAAAAGAGAGCGGTATCCAGGGCGTTGCAGAGGGAAGTCTTGAGCCTGAAGATTTAATTTGTCTTTGCTTTGCCGATAAGATAACGACCAAGCCAAGGGGTATTTTTGCAAAACTCTCCCAGCTTGAAAAGTGACTAAGATCTTTGAATCTCTGGGGAAACTTTTCTTACCACAAACAGTATATTGAATATGAAAAGCACATATTTCACAAATACTCCTCCGCAATCCATGGCAGCACTTTTATCGTTGTCTCGTTTGTGTCGATGGAAATTGCACTATTCAATGATATCCGTTTCGTTGCTAAATTGTTACTGAAATAGTTCCATGTATGACTACTTCTTATTAAAGGTTTTGTTATCGCAAAAGCTTTTTTTAGCTTTTATATTATTTGAACGCCGATAAGGTGAGAGAGGCGAATTATTCCTCCGAAAGGTATTCCACATAATTTAATAGGAATTTATATGTAATGCCTATTTTTTAGGATATAACAAAATTTGACTCGCTAAATATTTATATAACTATGTTAGTGGTAATTACAAAAGATAATTTCTTTTTAAATTTGTATGAAATAATTTCATTGTGGACGATCCTCTACGTAGTAACGATGAGCACCTAAAGTGTGCGCAACGTGATTTAAAATTCCTGGTACCCAGAAGGCCCAACGTTCGACCTCATAGCTTCATGACAACTAAAAGATAGACTACATCTCCGACCGCATTAATTAAGATGTCCTTGATAAGCATAACTAGTCGTGTCTATTTAGCCATGTCCTTCTCTCCGTCCTAATGAAACAACAGATCTTATTAGAGACTATAAAAGCTAGCTACATTCATGGCAGTTCTATGCAGATCCACTTCCATCCCCTTAAATCATAAGAAACCATTACTAAAGCAAGTTGTAATGACTTTCACTTTGTTCAAAGGGAACTTTCGTATGTCGTGGCAGTGCCAATGGATGTTGAGCAACATTTTCCTAGCGACATTTGCCTTAATGTGTTAACATTTACAGAATACTTTGAGCTCTTCTATTAATATTTTTCGTATTTATTTATTTATTATTATTTTTTTCATAAATGAGATGTAAATAGATATCACATATAGACTTCACATAGAGAAAAGCTGTTTAATTTGTATTACATAAATAAATAAAATAATAGAGGTGGTTATGATTATGCATGCATGAAAGATCCTTCGATAAGTGGTTCGGAATTTCGCATCACGTCCGCTACGTAACAGGACATTGCAAATACAAAAAGCTGGGGAAATTTATCTGTTAATACGGGAAGATATATATCCTTTAAACAACTTGCCTCATATGCAATTGGAATAATAATGGTAAACTTCATGATGCTGACCCCCAGATACCATAAATATGGCACAGTTTCTAGGACATTTTCAGAAAGACCCAGCCACAAGTAGCAAGCAAAGTAAATGTGCAGTGACATAGAAATCAAGTTTAAAACGGCGTTCTGAAAAGGAAGTTAAAAATTAACTGAAAGCATTTATATTTAATAATGAATCCTTGTTTACCGAAGTTAAGTAGCCAGGCTTGTGAGTGGCCAGTCCGTAGAAGCTCTGCCATGACAGAAGGAACATGATCGTTCCAAATAACTGAAGTGTAAAGGGTATAAACTTTGTGTCTCCTACAAATCCGCTGCTTTTGACATTACTGGCCATAACCGTTCCCACGCTGATAAATAAGACTCCAAATCCCTGAAAGTGTGAATGTATTTAAAATATTAAGCCAAATGATTGAATTCAAAAACAAAACAGAAAAGGTTGAACAGATCATACAGAAAAGTAATTTTGTTTTTAAAGTTTCAATTGAATAGTGATCATAAACTTTACTGTAACATACATCCAAAAACAATAAAACGTCTTTAAGACAAATACAAAGATAGAAATGTAAATGAAAATGTTTTGGCCACCATATGCTTTTGATTAACAAAAACATAATATTAAACAAAGAGTATGTTGCCTTTAAATTTTATTATTTTTTTTTTTATTGGAATTAAAATTCAACCATTTAAGAGAAATTTGAATAATAAACGTGGGCACATCAAACAGTTGAAACTGATTTTTGTCCACCTTAAATTTTTGCGTTTTTTCTTTTATTCATATCGGATGTAATCAAAGATTATTTTCATCAATATCAAATAAACTTATATTTAAACATCAATGAGAAAAATACAAAATAAAAAATATTATTTCTCAAAGGGCTCGTATTAAATTAGTTTTCTTCAAATTGATACGATGTTGTTACTTTTAAATCGAAAATAAGAGTTTAATAAACCATTTTTAATTTGCTATCACTCACTCCTTTATACTTTTATGTTTCTATCTAGTTAGTTTTCTTGGTTTCGTCCGATCAATTATTTATGTTCGACCAATCTTTATCGCACTTTTTGCACTTATATTTGAATGTGTTTCAACTCATTAACCGTAATGCCTTCAGTTGATAATGATATAAATGTGACGTATCGAATCATGCAACTCGATTGTATATAACTTTCTTCAGTGTTGATTACCAGATATATAAAATGCTAAGCAAGATTTTTTGCATTGTTATTCCTATTTTTCTATTATGTACGCTGATCACTTTGATTATTTTATTTAAGCTGTCCTTACCGCGAGCATTACATTAAGGATGTACAGTAACATTTTGCAATTTTCTGCCTTCCAGTTCATTTCTTTAAGATCGAGGGAAAGGGTTTTCAAACCGAAACGCTCAGTCTTTGCTTTGAAACTAAATGCGAATGTGAACATTTCAAACTATAAATCAATAAAGAACTCACCATGCGAAAGATTGGTATTTTACTTTGTGCCAAGAGCGGTTCCAGGAGAATCAAACTTCTTGTTGTATGTAGGATGTAGTTTTACGTTGGTGTAGTTGTAATAGGCCAGAAATATGGCATACTTTCTGGCTGATAAAAATATGGACATGATTTTCGAAGAAATATAAAAAGCGTAATACTTAAAGAACATAAAATTTTACATGTTTTTAAGTTTATTTTGTTAGTTGTCTGATTAACCTAAAAAAAGGGTGGTTGCAAAAAGTATTATTATTGTAATTATTTATATATTATTTAAATGCCTCTTAACTGAATCCTTTTTTCATTTTCATATGAACGTTACTGATTAAATCAATAAATTCAAATTCGTAAAGTTCTTCTGCTGATATGATTAACTTTTACTTACACTGCAATTAATTGCTGAAAACTGCCCACAAAAACTAAAACTTCTAATTTCTTATAACTTACAGTGTCCTAATTCTTAATTTCAAGCTTAAATTTCAGTTATTTTCATGTTGAATCAACAAGAGAAAATTAACTTTTTACTAATCAGGGAATTGGTTAAAATCTGCTTAGTTTGGTTAATATAATTATTTTATTATAATTTGTTTATTTTCTTTAAAATCCCGCAAACAAAAACCAAGCTTAGACTCAGAAACCAGATGAATGAGAATGCAATGTGTATTTCTGGGGTGATTTTAAATATTATTATTAAAAGAGAAAATAATGGTTATATGACACATTTAACTGGAGTTTAAAAAATATGTATATTTATTCCAGGTGAACGTACTAATGGCATTATGGGTTAGAAATAATTTATTTTAGTGGGTTCCTTTACAATCTAGGCATAACCCTGCCTTCCGGCTCCCTGCCTGCGCATGCAGTTGGTGAGGGCGCCGGCGATGAGGAAGACGATCAGCTCGAAGATGCAGATGCCCAGGCCGGACCAGCGGATGATGTCCATGTTGTCGTACCAGAACTCTCCGAACTTGTCGATGCAGCCGGGCCGGTAGATGTAGGCGGAGGGAACGCTGCAAACTGTGCTGCGATTCACGTAACCGCAGCACGTTCCGGGCACGGAACTACCGCTGTAGCTCTCATATCCGGTGCTGCCGCAGCAGCCGAAGGTTTCCTCCAGAACACCGATAGCATTGTAGTCCTTGGAGTTCCACAGCAGGGTCACCATGTTCTCCATGTCGTTGATGAATGCGGATCGGTTGACGAACACCCAACAGGTGATCACCAGTTGCAGGATGAACAGCACGAATATCATGCTGGTGTACTGCCAAGTTCATATCGATAAGTTTCAGTTGTGCCACCAACTTGGTAACAAGACTCACCGCTCCCGTCATGCAGGCACTCTGCCGGAAGATGCCATAGCATCCGAAGAAGGACACCACGAAGATCAGGCAGCCCAGGACGGTGATGCAGATGGGAATGGTGTTGGTGTTTGTCCCATCACCCATCACGTCAATGTGGCTCAGATCGGACAACATGATCGAGCCCAGCACGATCAGGAGGATGCCAACGATCTGGAAAAAATGAATATAGTTATTAGAACCTGTTAATAAATGTTTTTAAACTTTTATTACTATCGGAGGTGCTACGCTAATCAGCAGTGTTATAAAAGCTCTTCAACAGGACCATAAACTTTTATATCCTAATAGATTTTCACTCAATTTGGTACCTAAAAAAATGCATTGCACACTTTTCTATTTATGTATTTAATTGCAATACTATTCTAGTGCAAAAGGAATGAATATATTCAAAATGTATTGTAGATGTATAGTACAATTCTATTAATTTGTATTCCTATTACTTAAATATATTATCTAATGATTGTATTATAATCTTGTTTTTATTTATTTAATTTTTATTGAGCGAATTTGTAATATTTGCCCCTTTCCTTAGAAATGATTTAAATCAATTCAGCCGATTTTAAACTATTCAGACTTCCTGGAATTATGTTTTCTGCATTCGGATAACTCGTGAAAAAATCGGAAGTGCTAATTTTTCGGTCTATAAGTTGGAGAATTAAAAATTCGCTTATAAACGTGGATCATTTTCCAAAAACGTAGTATTTAAAAGTAAATTCTAGTTAAAGGAGCTAGCAAAATAAGCCGGAGGACCTATATTTATATGTATGACACATGTGAAATGATAAAACCTTAATTGCCTTACAGAAAAAATCGTTTAAATGGTATTTGTGTTTTTTAATATGGATCTTTTAAATTTAATTAACCTGATTTGAAAATATAGTTTGGATCTTCAAAATTAAAAAAAAAATATACATATATATTTATATATATGCATAGATTCTTAAATACCTAAAACAAAAAAAAATATATAAGTGTTTACATGTATTTTTGTACTTAAAAACTGAAGATAATGCCAATTAGCTGATAAAATTTGTATACATTTCTACATATGTATGCCCAAGAGACATTACACGAGGCTAATAGGTTTTTAACTTTACCACTACAATTGCAGGCATATTGATAATGCCCATGACATATGATATATCATTGTCGATGCGACCGATGCGTAATAAAGAAATTTATTTAATTTATTTATAAAGCGATGATGTAAGATTTGATTATACATGTAATCTTAAATTAATAAACGGGAATCGGATAGCAACTCTGAACAATATAAAAAATATATATTAACCAAATATTTTACATTTTATTTGAAATAATTCAGAACGCCCTTCATATATTCGGTCTTATTTCGATTTCAAGTGCAAACACACAACATAATCCTAGATGAAACTGTAAAACAAACAAAACTTTTGAGATGCAGCCATTTTGTATTATTCTAGAATTTCGGATTGAATTTTTTGCAAGGGTTTACAAGTTAGCTTCCTTTATTTTTTAGGCTTAAAGTTTAACATCTAAAACCGTTGCACACTCTGTTTTTTTTTTTTTTTTTAAATACAAACGTTTTTTTACGCTTAAAATTTAATATTTAACCACTTTAAAATAGGGCTTTCGATGTCCTTTACAAAGGAGTTTAATAAGTCCACAGTGCGTTTGTCCAATTTGACATGTTTTAAGTTTGTTATTAACTCACCAAAAACACAATATTAACGATATATAAAATAAAGTTGACTATTCCCGATAGACAACCCATTTTGAAGACTTTCAGATGTTATCCTTCCTCGGGTGATATAAGTTATACCAGAGATATTCCAGAGATATTCTGTTCTGATTTTATCGCGTTCTCGCGTCGTTCACTGTCGTTCGATTGGACTGGTCTTCCAGTTGCGCTACCGTTTTTAAATTGGCCAGGAGACACGGCCGATATCTGAAAGATACGCGAGTGCCTGATATCATAATCACGGCCCAAGGAAGGCCAGATAATGGCGGGGAAATCGATAGCATTCGGCATATGGAAGTGATTCATTCCTAAGGGCAATTGATCTCAGAGAGGCGGTCGTAGGCTTATCGACTGATAAGGACATAGTTTCGGGAAAAACATCAACTTGTCACGATTAGATAGCCGGTGGCCAGAGATAGACAGCGTATAAAGCAATAATATTTCATTGGGCTTAACCTATGTGTCGGTTTATTTATGGAGAATGCTGGCGATTTTGAAAGCTAATTTTACACTAGAACTGGACTACATCTAGGCTGAGATCAGACTCTCGTTTTAGCGCTTCCTCATGGCGCTGGCCAGGCAGCAGGACATGATGAAGATGCCCAGCTCGAACAGGGCGAAGATCAGACTGCTCCACCGAATGATGTCCGTGTTGGAGGCCCAGAAGTCGACGAACTCCGCCCGGCAACCCGGTCGCTGCGAGTAGATGGCCTGCTCGCACGTCTGAGAGCGATCCGAGTAGCCGCAGCAGGAGGCTGGCACATTGTTTCCATACTCCGAGTAGGAACTGTTGCCACAGCACTTGAACTGTAATAAAAATGGGTTCATTACTCATTGCTTTAGGCTTTGCGAAATGCATTGCGTCAATGGAATCCTCTTGTTTGATTGAAATCCATAGCACTTTTTGTATACTTACGGCCAACTGCAGGACGTCCATGGGGTAGCCCTGGGCAGCATTGTTCTCATCCCAGGCCTTGTCCACCACCTTGCCCATGCTGGTCAGGAACTTGTCGTTGGCCGCAAAGATCCAGATGGAGAGGGCCAGCTGAAGACCGAACAGGATCAGCATGCAGATGGCGTACTGTGAAGGTAAATGGTGAATCAGCATCAAATATGTCACAAATCGAATTCAGAGCATTCGATTGCTAGGAGCACATGCAGATCCTTGTAAGGACCTATTGATCGGCATTGGACCCAGGGTCTGAAACCCAAGGATCTTCAACTTACGATGGTCGTGCAGCAGGCGTTCTCCCTAATCGTGCCGCAGCATCCAAAGAAGGCCACCACGAAGGTGACGCAGCCGATGACAATGATGACTATGGGGATCGTCTGCGTGTTGACTGCTCCATCGAAGGCGGTAAAGTTGCCCATCGTGGACAGCATGATGGAGCCGACAATGATCAGCAGGAGGCCGCCGGCCACGAAGATCAGGTTGAGCAAGTACAGCAGGTACTTGAACATGGCGGATAGGCAATTCATGGTGCTGGTTTTCCGGGTGTCCCGTTCGTTCGCTGGATAATCCGTTCGTTCGTTGCGACTTTTCTCGTCAAACTGAATTCCCTTCCCGGCTGAATGCGGCTATTAAAGCTCATTCGAAGTGCTCATCTTATCGGAGGCACAACTTATCTCGGCCATAAACTCTCTGCTATCGCGCACTCTCCTCTCCCTATGTACTTGAAAAGGCGTTCAATGGATCTTATCACCTTGCACCCAGATACTACGCGCCGAGGTTGTAAGAACCCGGCCATTTGCGTACGCAACGCACTCAATGAATCACTTGTTGGTCTAAACACATTCGTAAAATTCAATCTCGGGGGCGTTGGTCCTCTATTAAGATGAATCATTCAGCCGCCTTCCCCACACTGGGCTTATCAGGGAGCCAGGAAGAGTTTGCCCGCAGAAACTGACTCAGACATTGCTTTGCCGCCACCGTTTCCTCGTGAGTCCCCGAGCTTATCGCAATGATTTATATAGTATTGATACTAATATAAACTTTTTGGCGAGTGCACTCCCCATACCCGCCCGATTATGATCGTTATACTTTCCGGGGTTTTTATAAAAAGTTTTCTATTGGTGTTGGACAATGGCTTTTGAATCCAATCCCTTCACGTTTTATATTTATGTATGTTCGATTAGAAGTCACTGTGCATACTTATCTATGTTTATTTCTGAGATAAGTTGTTTCATTGGAAAAATGTCAATAAAGCCAATGATTGATAGACTTTTGTTGTTTATTAAATTTTAGTTATCTAACTTTTTTTATATTAACAAATATTTCTGGTAGGGAAATGTGCCAGGAAAGACCTTATAGTAATACGAATTTAGTAGGATTTTACTATATTTCTCAGAAATGTCAGATCATGGCTTATGCAGGAGAAACATATGTTTTTATTAACTTTAATTAGAAGAATGTTTAAGAATTGTCTTGATAATATTTAAAGAAACATGGCATAAATAAATAGTAGTAACTAAAAACATAACAAATTAAATTTAAAAGTATCTAAAGTTCAATCGCACTGGTGCATAGAGAAATGTGCTCACTCGAAAGTCAGGACTTTGGAACTTACCAAAAAGTAAGTAATTTCCCAAGAGAATAAATAAAAGAGACAAAATGTAGCTAGAAATGTGGTCTTATCTATATTGAAAGTACATTTATTTAACAAAAAAATTAACTCCACCGCATGGCTTTAACCAAATGACAGGCTATAAAGAAGATTGCTAACTGGAAAAGGGCGATGATCAAGCTGTTCAGTCGAACAATGTCCATGTTGGAGGCCCAGAAGTTGACAAACTCATCGTTGCAGCCTGGTCGCAGCTCATAGATGGATGCCACACACTTTTTGGATCGATCATCATAGCCACAGCAGGAGGCAGGAACATCAGATCCATACTGTCCATAACTCTGGTTTCCACAGCATTTCAACTGCACCAAGTATGGTAAACACATTCATCAATACGAAGAATCTTATAGATACCCCATCCAACTTACGGCTAATTGCAGGGCATCCATGGGATAGCCATGGGCGGAATCATTTTCCAGCCAGGCCCTATCCACCAGCCGACTCATATAATCCAGGAAGGTGTCCTTTTCGACAAATAACCATATCGATAGAACCATTTGCATGGAGAACAAGATCAGCATACAAATGGCATACTAAATAAACAACGGGTAAGCTGAATTTAAGGATATTTGGCATGAATCTTAACTCACTATTTTCATAAGGCAGACACTCTCCCGAATAGTGCCCCAGCTTCCCAGGAATGCCACCAGAAAGGTGACACTGCCAACGACAATGAAGGTGACGGGAAATGTTATGATGGTTACTCCATCGAAATTGGTAAAGTTGCCCAAACTGTTCACCATTAGGGCACCGAATACTATCAGAAATATTCCGCTGACCACAAAAATCAGATTGAGAAAGTACAGAACGTACTTTAAAGTCGATGAAAAGCAATGCATGGCATAAAATGATGAGTTGTCTGTGAATAATGCAGGTTATGGCTTTTCAAACAATGCGTGTGCTTTATATGCCTGCTTTTGTCCAACTAATAACTGCCAAAATAAACCCAAACACGATATGATTCATGCTTATCGCACATAATAAAATTCCAGTGCTACGAGGTCTGCACTTCCAATCTCCATAAAGGTCAGTTAATCTATCTAATCGCTGTTCACTATCAAAGGAACCTGATTACACCTATGTATATAAAGGGTGGATAACCTGGGACAATGATCAGAAAAAAATAGGTGCCATCTGTGGTGTTGTTGAAATTACGAGGGCTTTAAAGTCCCATATGTATGGTGTTTAAAAGTAATAATTTTTGTAGCATAGTTTTTGGCAACTTCTTAACGGATTTGAAGTCCTTGGTGACTCTCATATGGCAGGGACACAAATAAGCAATCATAGATTATTGATTATGAAAATATTATATTTTATATGTATTATATTAATATTATTATTATTACCCATGGGCTTTTTAAATTGTATAATGTAGTGGTATTATTCATCAGGATCTCCTTTATATTATTTTTAAATAAAGTAAGGGATCAATATCGGCTCATTTCGTTGGCCAGACGGCAGGAAACGGCAGATATAACCAGCTCCACCAGTGCAATGACAATGCTGCTCCAACGGATGATGGCCATGTTGGAGGACCAGAAGTCGACGAACTCCGTTTTACAGCCGGGCCGGAGGGAGTAGATAGACACATCGCACGGCTTGGAGCGATCCGAGTAGCCGCAACAGGAGGCTGGAACCGCAGTGCCATAATCCTGGTATCCCACGTTGCCACAGCAGTTGAACTAAATAAATATTATTATTGCTGAGTGCTACTTTCTGCACTATATTTAACTCACTGTCAATTGCAGATTATCCATGGGATAGTTGTGTTCGGCATTATTATCAGTCCAGGACGCGTCCACTATATCGCTCATTAAACCAAGAAAAACATCGGACTCAATGAATAGCCAAATCGATAGCGATAGTTGCAGGCAAAATAGAACAAGCATGCATACGGAGTACTACGAGAAGTAGTTATAGATTCTGAATATAATAATCCAATAACAACCACTTACCGTGGTTGTGAGACAGGCGTTTTCCTTGATAGTACCGCAACATCCGAAGAAGGCCACCAGGAAGGTGACACATCCGATCACAAGGACGCACACCGGAAAGGCTAACGACTTTGACGAACCCTCGAAATCGGTGGCGTTTTGCATGCTGGCCACCATAAGGGATCCGAATATAATCAGCAGAACGCCAATAATCACAAAGATCAAGTTAATTCCATAAAGGATATATTTGAAAGTGGATGATAGGCAACCCATGATGTATTCTTTTTATTAAAGTCCTTTAAGTGAATCCTTAAAAAAGTTAGTGGAGCGACTTCGTCCGATCGCTGGGCTTGCACCAGGCTAACTAAATGGATTTTATCCAAGCAACAATGACAATATATCGGATCTTATCGATGCTAAAAGTTATATAAAGTTTTGTGTACTTTTCTTTGACCGTAAAGATATTTTCAAACCTATTTCAGATTGTGGAAATATGAGTACACTATTGCTGATATTACCTTTAGGTCATGGACTCGCAATCTTTTCTGGGCTCTGAGTAACCCTTATTCGCTAATCTATATGGTGCTTAAAATAGGAATTTACGACTTAATATTTGTTTGTTTATAGTTCCTGTGTAAGCGCCTTAACGTGTTTGTTGCTACCGACATTTTTCAATAGAATTTTAAATATTCAATTTAGATAACACCAAACAGCTGATTCTACGTATTATTATAAGTACCTTGTACCTTGGTACTTTTAGAATAGAGATATTATACGGAACGAGAGGGTCTATAGGAAAGAAGACATCATAAGGATTTTATTTTTTATTTTATAGCTACAAAATTAATATACGACAAAACTGATTATTCTTTTTTGACTGTTTCATATGGGTTAAAATTTAAATAAACATTTTAT